>CM060658.1:6190080-8590080 GCA_030686955.1 Odontamblyopus rebecca | reverse complement strand
ATAAAATGTACTGTGTGTATTTTAATGTTTAGTATACAAACTGAAAAGTTATAAAATCAAGAATTACAATCACGAAATGAAAATTTACGATTACACTTTTTCAGTATGGATACAAATTCACAGATGTGACTCTACTGTCAAAAATATGTCATTACTTCTCAGGCATTATTTATTGAGCAGAAAAAACATCAATCGAGATGCTGAACTTTTGGGCCGCATACAGACTGAACAAGGAATGAACCAAGACGGAACCAGGACCAAAGCAGGTCTAAACCAGGACTAATTCAAGAGTTTACGAATATTTATTTTATGCTCAACTACAGCCAAATATGCACAGATTTCCCAAATATGCACGGATTTCTATCCTTTACAAACAAATATTTCTGAAAGCTTTTGTACTCCATACAAATTTTTCAAAAGTAAACATTTATTATTGAATCTACTGAGCCAAAGATAAAGTGCAGAATCTGAATGGAAGAGAACTTGATTGGTTTGAGACAAGAACGACCTGTGGATCTTCAAAGTGAATTGTTGTCTACACTCGGCTGTAGAGTAGCACAAGAAGGCTGTCACAGATGTCTTGCTGATTAAAAATACATTTTATTGTATATTATTTTGAGCATCTTTTGCTCAGAAGCTCCTGGGAGGACTCTACTCCCTCTTTCACATCTCTCATTTCTGTGGCTCTAGCCTCTGGTTTCTGCTTCCGCTTGATCTTAAACACATCCCATTTGTCAGAAAGAAGGCCCTTGTGGAAAATGATGGAGGCTATCCAGGAGAAGAGCAGAATGGATGCCAGAGAGATGAGCATGATGGTTGTGCGGAAAGGGAAGAACTGCGTCATCCTCCCCTCTTTATCAAGCCGACATCCAGGGAACTGAATGGCAGGAGGTAGACCAATGAGAGGCTCCCCACTCATGACCCTCAGGGCGATGCCTATGATGTAGCCCACTGTGGCGCCATAGCCGTTGGACACTTTAAAAAAGAGGATGCAGACCAGCTGAGGAAACATGATGGTGTAGGACATGTCCACACCCACCAGCCAAAAGACCAGGACACTGCTGTCCAAGAAGGTGAGGGCCGTCCCAGCCACACCCACTGCCACCACTGAGATCCGGATCACCCACTGCATCTCCCAATCAGAAGCCTGAACACACCGAAACGAGAGGGAAAATAAAATTACTGGCACTCTTTTGGCTTTTTGGCACTGCTCCGACCGGACCTCACCTGTTTCCTGATGATGTTCTTATAAATGTTTGAGGAGAACAGAGAAGCAGAGGAGAGCAGTGCCGAGTCCATGGAGGACATGACCGCTGCCGCCACAGCCCCGATCCCAATGATAGACACATAAGGTGGGGTGAGGAACTGCAGAGCGATGGGCAGGATGGAGCCAGCCTGGTCACGTTCATATGGAGTGGGCAAACCATATGCAGTGGAGTTCCAGTCTGCAAATGTGTGCACATAGTCCATTATTATTTTAAGTCTACACACAAACCGAATCTGAGTCATGTGTCTGTTAGTGAGTGTGTACCTGTAGATGCAGCCACTGCTCCCACCAGCACAGAGGGGATGCCCAGCACTAGGCAGAAAGCGGAGGAGGCGAAGCAGGTCACCTGGGCCTGAGTGTAGGAGGAGGCAGACAGGATCCTCTGGTAAAAAGCCTGGTACGCTAGACCTCCCAAAGCCTGAAACAATTCACACTATTACTCATATGAAAATAGAGGCATCAAATGTAAGTGATTCCACTGAATACATTAGGTTACTTGTTTGAGTTTAAGTTCCAAATTGGAAGAAAATACAGTGTTTCTATGTGTACAAAGAACCTTTATGCTCACCAGCAGCATGAAGTCATCAAACCACTTTCCAGCCTCGTCCAGCTCCACAGTGCCAACCCATGGGGCCTGGAAGCTGTTGTTGTACGCCGTGAGGGAGATGTCCAGAGAGTGAGGGTTGGTCATGAGGAAAGGCACGCATACCCACTGCATAAGAACATACAAACACAGAAGTACGACATGCTCACTTGAAGGCTTTCAAATGTTACACATCACTTTCACTGGTGAGTCTTACTATGGAAGGTATAAAACAAGCAATTCTAGCATCATTGCAATTTGTCACATGATTCTAATCAACAGGCTTTACAATTAAAGATAATTTCATTTACGGGATATTATTAAGTTGCAAAGTAAGAAAAATACACTGTGTGCACAATTATTAGACAAGTAGGTATTTTGATGATTTTTTATCCCTATTTTTATGCATATTCTCTTAGCTATATAAACTTTTTTTTGTCAATTTTGCCTGAAGACTGAAAAGTCAAAAATTGTGAAAAGTCTTTCAGAGGGATGCAGCACTCTTGAAAATGCAAAGATATTGGGGCTTGGTCATAAAACCATCAAACTTTTTGTTGCAAACAATCAACAGTGTTGTAAGAAACATGTTGAGAAAAAAGACACAAATTAACTGCAAGAGATTTGAGAAGAATCAAACAAGAAGCTACCAGGAACCCATTATCCTCCAGCGCTGTCATATTCCACAACTGCAGTCCACCTGGAGCGCCCAGAAGTACAAGGGGTTCAGTGCTCAGAGACATGGCCAAGGTAAGGAAAGCTGAAACCCGACCACCACTGAACAAGAAACATAAGCTGAAACGTCAAGACTGGGCCAAGAAACATCTGCAGGCAGATTTTTCAAAGGTTTTATGGACTAATGAGATGAGAGTGACTCTTGATGGGCCAGATGGATGGGCCTGTGACTGGATCAGAAATGGGCACAGAGCTCCACTCAGACTCAGGTTATTAAAGATGAACTTGTTGGACCTTTTCAGGGTGAAGATGGAGTCAAAATGAACTTCAAAACCTAATGCCAGTTTGTTGAAGACACTTTCTTCACGCAATGATACAGGCAAAAGTCTGCATCTTTCAAGAGGACCACGATTTTTATGCAGGACAAGGCTCCATTGCTGCATCGAAGTACTCCCCTGAGTGGCTAACCATTAAAGGCTTTAAAGATGAAAAAACTAATGACATGGCCCCCTTCCTCATCTGACCTAAACCCTAATGAGACCTTGTGGATCCTTCTTAACCAGTAGATTTACGGTGACGGAAAACAGTCCACCTCTCTGAACACTCTCTGGAAGGGTGTGTTTGCTGCTGCACAGTTGATTGTCAACAGATCAAGAAACTGACAGTCTCCATGAATAGAGGGTGTAGGACCATTATTGAGAAAAAGGGTGGCTATATTGGTCACAGATTTTTTTTGTCAGGAATGTTTATTTGTAAATGTTAAATTGTTTACTATTCTGACAGATGAAAATACACAGGTGAGAATGGAAAATGTATTTTTTTCATTCAGTTGCATAATAATTATGCACCTTAATAGTTTCCCAATAATTGTGCACACAGATTTTCTCCTAAGAAAGCCAAATCGTCACTTTTTCTTTTCTTTTTCTTAAATATTCATGTTTGAGGTTCACTAATGTTTTGGATTGACTGAGAGCACAGTAGTTTCTTAATTATAAAATGAATAATCATAAATAGAACTTCCCTAGTAATTATGCACACTGTGTAACTCATATTTAACAATGAATTTGTAATCAAGCTCATCAGACATTCTGTACATCTGATTCAAAGCATCAGTGAGTTCATTGATTATTAACTAATTTATACTCTTTAAAATGACCCATGACTAGAGATTTGATACGGGGTCTTTATTATTGATAGTTTGGCAAAACTGTTTCATTGTGTTTCATTGAACTATTTCCTTCATACTATCCAGCATGTGTACTGTGTAATATGATAGGTGTAATAATGATGGTTGCCACTCATTTGAAGACCAGGTTTGTGTCTCCATGGTGGCCCGGGCCTGTTACAATAGAGCCAGTGTTTGAAGAGTGAATAGTTGCTACGCACCAGACTGACGAAGATCAGAATGAGCTGGATCACATCTGTGTACGCCACTGAATATAAGCCCCCCAGCAGAGTGTAAATGATTGCCACCACAGATGAAATGATGATGGAGTAGACATAGGGCAGGTCCAGGATCACAGCCATGGTACCACCTGTAATGACAGCAGCCCACAGTGAAAACCTTGCACACAGAGACATCTAATACCTTTAAGGTTATCTTGACATGCACTCTACTAACCCAGTGTGGTCTAAACAAATTCACTACAGGGTATTACTGAAGTCTCAGTCATTCTTCAACAGTTAAGCCTCGTTTCCACTGGCACAGTTCAAATGGTCTTGGCCAAAGCTCCTTGTCAAACCCTGATCTGGGCACATCTCAAGCTAAGCAGGGCTGGGTGGGAGGTTGCTGGCAAAATCAGGCACCACAGTGGGGCACCAATGGTAAAAAGAAAAACTGTTGTTGTGTTTTTAGGCAAGACACTTTGTCCAGCCTAGTATGAAAGTGGCATGAGGGTGAGGGTTGGTGGTGCTCAATCAATCAATCAATTAGAAAGGGGGCACCCCAATCCCGGTGTGTAACCATTACAATGCTCCTGGGCCGCTTTCGACGTCACACAGGTGTAACATATGCCGGTGCCACCAGCCGCTGGACAGCTGTCAAGAGACCAGTGCTAAATTAAAGGAGCAACAACACTGATCCATGTTTAAATATAGTTCAAAACAAATGTGCATGCAAATTAACCAGAGTGCGTAGCCAATCCTCACGTGGACTGACTACGTTCAGACTGCAGGGCTTAGTGCTCAAATCAGATTTTTTTGTGAGGTCTTTCACATTTCCAATTAAGTGCGACTTGTATGTGATTTTCAGTGTCCCCAAAAGTCCAAAAGTGTCCCGCATGCTCACTGGAGGACAAGACAACATCACATGCAGCAAGCATGCTCAGTGTTTATGGAAGTAGCCTAAACATGGACTAGCATTAAGCACTTGGCGATTTGAAAGTTGCTGTCATACCGGACCCAGAATATGTACAGCTTATTTGTTTAAAGGAGGAGATTGAAAAGGACAAGATGTTTGATCATGGGGTTTTGTGGGGCAGTGGCAGCAATTACTGTAGAAAGGAAGGTGTGGGTGCGGAGTCACAGCCAAGAGTGGTGGGACTGCTGTATGCTTCACTGCTTCACTGACACAGAGTTCAAGCACAATTTTCATATGATGAGAAGATGAGAAGAGAAGAACATCGTTGGATGAATGCAACCTGGCTGTTCAGGCTGAAGTTGCATGTCAAAAGATCGGATATGTATTGATTTTAGGACCACATATCCAAGTGCCTTGGGTCACTTTGAAAAAATCAGATCTCTGTCCTTCAGACTGTCATTAAAAGATCAGATACAGGTCGCATAGGGGCTGCTCGGTTACCTGGACGGAGGTGGAGGATTATGGATAACTTTAACTGCACTTGTTTGACTGCATCTTTACGCACACACTCTCCTCACTGGATATATACACGACATTTGGGAATTAGCTTTTACCAAGGATGTTGGCAGAGTTTGGTTCATGTTATCAGTTTTGGCTTTTACGCAGACACAGCAGACTGTGACTGGATGTAGCTAACTTATTACACTTTGACTTTGAGACACTGTAAACACACTGGGGCCTGGATGTGTTTTTCGGGTGGATATAAGTTTCACACTGTTTCTTCAGCACTTCTTTACTGGTAAGTGAGCATCTGCACCGTTGTTAAATAACAGTTACATGGTTCACACTGTTTACGTGTTGCCATGTTATTGGCGTGATGCTGACCATGACTCCCAGATACAAACCGTTCCAGAGCGCTTTGGAAGGCAGAACCTCCAGCGGTCCGCTTTGGCCCCTAAAAACAGTGGAAACACTCAGGGTCCGCGCCACCCTATGGAAACGAGGCTTTATGGCCCACGCAAGCGATGGGTTCATTGGACATGCATACACAATCCTAGTCAAGTAGTGACAGTTATTTTAAGTTAAATTAACAAAATCACTTCCTAAAGCAGGTTTGATTTATCTGCTTAACTGTAGTTCACAGTTACAGAACAAAAGATAATGTGTGTCTTAAAGAACATCCAAAAACTTGGATGAGACAACCCACAACCCTAATATTCATATATCAATATCAACTTGTCTGTCTTTCAAAACAAAAAGGAGGCAGCCTATTGATTGTGATACTAAATATTCAAACCTCTTTGGGTAAGTAAAACCTGAATAAAATATTAAAGCAAAATGTATATGTCCCTTGAAAGAGCAACATGAATAAAGTTTACTTCCAAAAGAAAAGAAGAAAACATTTTGTTACTCAAACAAGGCAAGCAAAACGTCACTACCTGGACCGTCTCTTCAGTGCCAGCCTCGCCCCAGCCGCTGCTGCAGCGCCCCACAACCAGCCTTAAACAGAAAAGGGTCAGATCGCCATCGATCGCTACTCGCCCTGCCTCAACTACCCCTGCCCCAAACCTTTACCCTTTGTCCCAATCCTTTACCCCTGCCATATACCTGTTTTGGGGGTGTTAATGCTTTACTTGGCGACAAAGCAACAAAAGACACTGAAGTTCAACTAAACCAAGTATAGTTTGTATTAGTAAGATTTGGATGCTGCCAAGTTTTTTCACTTGCTTTGTATAACACAAAGCAAGTAGCAACTATTCACTCTTCAAACACTGGCTCTATTGTATAACACAAAGCAAGTGACTAAGTAATCCCTCAGTCGTCCAGGTATCATCCATATGATCCGTAGAAAAAGAAAAAAATTATGAAATCTATCAACTGGACAAAGTTTTAGTGAGAAGTGTTGCTGGTGGACACTGCCTTATATCTGCCTGAAGGGAGGAGCTAACTCCATTGAAATTAACACAACTATTTGTTTACAGTTTCCGTTTGTTAGCTTGATCTATTGAACTACACTAAACGTGAACTGTGCCAGTGTCATATTAGAATAATTGTTCAGACCTGACAGGTGCTCCCACACCTATTAGCATACTGGCTATCACAACTGTTTTCCTTGTTTCGGTTTAGGATGGAGTTATAAATGGGAGATAAATTATGTCTAAGCTCCCCATTTCTGTACAAAGAAGGATTGTCTTTCCTCACAAAATTTGCCTCTGTAACTCCTCCTCTCAAACCATCCATCCATCTTCTCCCGCTTAATCCGGCTGGGTCGCGGGGGCAGCGTGCTGCCCAATACTCATAGCACCTGACCCCCCCTATGAACCCCTCTGCAGGTGGTGAGCCCACAGGAGGGTGGACAACATGGTCCTTGATGTTAGTTCATAGGGGTGCGGGCATGTTTTGGGTTGATGGGGGAAACCGGAGCATGCAAACTCCACACAGAAAGGCCCGGGCGACCCGGGGATCGAAGCCGCAACCTTCTTGCTGTGAGGCCTGAGTGTTGCCACTCAGCCACCGTGCCGTCCCTCTCAAACCAATTTAGTCAATTTAGTTAGATATGCAAATATGACTTAAGGGCATATTTACTAAGCCAGGTGCATACTGAACATTTGCATGTTGTGTTTGTGGGTGTGTGTTTGTTATTCCTCCCTCAATTCTAATATGTATATGAGATACATGTGAACAAAAGGACTGTGCTGTTCCTGCTCTGGGTACACATGCAGCTTACATCATATGAAATATTTGCTCACTGTTATGCCCTTTGTATCTGCAGATTTTTTCTTTAATAATTTAGCTTAATACAATTAAAACTGTAGCTTAAGTTTTTATTAGTTTCAGTGTAGTTAGTTCCTTCCTTCAGGCAGATATAGGGCAGTGTCCATGTGAAATTTGAGGAGACTCGAAGAAGCCATTTGGATGAGCAGGCAAAACGCCTTCACTCTCAAATTGTTGTCCAGTTGACATAATTGAAGTGAAAGCAAGTGAATTCCTTGAATCTTCAGCATGTTTTCAAATTCAATTAAACACCTTTGTGTTTAAACTGGACCACACACTTGTGAACTATATACCTTTTAAAAGGAATGTCATATCATTCCTCATTCCTGGGTGACTGCTTTTCCCAGTTTGGCCCTGGATTTCATGTCTGCTGTGCTGTTCCCAATTAGTTAAAAGTTAAAATTAGGCAAAAAAAGGTGTGGCAATATCCGGTGGCTTAATTGGCAGCACCAGCGATGGGCGAAAGGAGATATGAAGGACCCCCAAATGTTTTTAGGTCACTGACCCACTTGTGATACACAGACATGCATAACATGCTCTAGTGGAAACTTCACAGTGTTATGGACTGGATTTGACACAGTTCAGTGACAGGGGTATTGAATAGTGCTTTAATGTTAAGTCTTTTTGGCGCTAACGCCTCACACTAAACTGGTTTAAATGGAACACACGCACACATAAACAGTCTCTTAGCAACAGTGTTATGGGTCAAATAGTGTGCGTGCTAGACTCAGTTTGCTCCTGTATGTCCCATGCATAACTGTAGCCAACATACGTATGTAACTGTCTGTGAAACAACAGGCCTGAGGGGTCCTCTGTGTCTATATTGGTTTAATAGGTTCAGGCTGAAAGGTCCCAGCAGCATTCCTGTCCCACAACCAATCCTTGTATGGAGCCAGCACAGCTTTCAATGCTATCCCTGTCTCATTACATTTCATGAAAAATATGGTTTATGTTAAATATAGAATAGGTTTGAATACTAATCTCCTGCCATTGTTTTGCACAAATATGGCAAACCATGTCTATAAATACATTACATCTGCTTCAAGTAAATGATCACCTTTCACAATCAACAGGCTGCTGGATGTTTAGCTCCTTTTTTCAAAAAACACTGAAAAAGAAAACAGCATTAACGCATACCATTAAACTACAAAGCATCAAAACATTCACCACAAGACACATACACTCAACGTTATAGTCTATTTTATATAAAAAATCGCAAGAATTGAATAAGCTATACGGTGCCTCTAGTATATACTAAATAAACAATTCAGAGTAGTCTTAATGAATATTTGAAAAACAAACAAATGCATTTGTTAGTAAAATGTTCTAGGGCAGCAACAGGAGGACATTCCTGACTATCTACAACTAAAGGGCACTGGCTCGTTAGCACTGTAGGACCTCATCTTAGATTCTTGAGTGTTATCCAATGTGTTCCCCAATGTAACTTAACCCTGATGACTTATGGTAAAGTGGGAAAGCCAACCGATAATGCTAAAGCGGTGGTAGCTTACGTTTCACAGTCAACGTGAAAAGAAGCAGGCATGTATCTGCTACCAACAAAAGAGTGAAAACAAAGCATTTTCATGTACTTTGATCCGTTTTGAATTTAGCCCTGGATTGTTAAATAAATGTATCACCCTCTCTATTCATGTTCCATTATTCTTATTAAATTATATAAAATCTCTGAAGCCTTGGAGTACTTTGGAGTATATATTGCCCATTTGAGTCAATAAAATGCTGTCTTTAAGTGTATCGTGCCCCTGTATCATATGTAAATAGACACATTAGTGCTCTCATGTAGTGCGTATTCCCAGGTGTCAGTGGCACTCACCGAGGCTGACGAGAGTGCGTGCCACCCACAGGACGTCGGCCAGCAGAGCAGGGAAGATCAGGGCACTGCTCAGGAAGTTCCCATATTTCTTCTGGAAGGGGTCCATCATCGTCACGTAGTTGTTCTCTCTCATGGGCTTTGCAAAGAAAAAGCCACCTGTTTGTTTGAAAGGAAAACACAAGGATGAAGGCCAGTGTGAGAAAGAAGCAGCACGTCATCATTAAAACACAGAAAGATGGCAGAGAAAAAGGCTACACTGGAAAATCCTATTAGGGTTATAAACCTTTTGGTGCTTCCAAGTAGTTTTAACTAATTTGGATTTTTAGATTGTCACATTAACATTTGTTTTTGAAAAATTAAGAGACACAGATCTAACCAGTGACTGCCTTTTTGATGCTGTCATACTATTATCACATAGCCTGATTCCAGTTCCCCGTAGTTCATAGCTCACCACCCGCTATGAAATAACATCTCATAAAATCATGGAGATGTTATTTCATAGCCAGTGGTGAACGCTCCATCAGAAAAGGTTTCATAGTGCACCTTTAAGATATTCTAACTTGACCTTGCAGTGAATGGTAAACGAGTAAAAGCAAGTGTTGGCTGTAGATAAAGACAGTAAACTTTGGCAGCTTTACTCCAGGGGTCTCTTTTCTAACAATCACCAGAAAAGGGGTCAGCTATAGATTTCCTTTTGGGACAAAGAGTATTTCCACTCATAACTCGGTGGTACAGGTCTATTGTTGTGCCCTACTTAGGTCGCTGATTTTCACCTGTTTACACATAAATGCCTGGGTTTCTGTGCTAGCTCCACACGTCTCTATGTGAACTCATCCCTCTGCACCTGTTGCTGTTGGTTACAATCCAAAACCAGTGCCTCATCATGCTATTTCTAACTAGAGTGGCACTTTTATTAGTGTATGCAATCCACCAAGGGGTCAGTTTTTATGCTAGTGAAGTTTGTGAACTCCACTGTGAATAGTGAATTAAAGAGCCTGGAAGAGCAACTGTAAATTTGCAGTAAATTTTGGTTATTGATTATGTTTTCACTATGAAAAAAATTCTTAAAGGTAAATTTACAAACTGTTAGTGATTACACCCTACACAACTCTATGTTTCAACAATAATCTGCATTTAAGCTATATTAATTTTAGACATCCTCTGTCTATTACTGGCCCATAGAATGTTCTAATGTCATCTGAAACGTAGTAATAGTATGTCATGTCATGTCTCTTGAAACCTTAGCCATAAGTCTGTACAAACTTATAGTTACCACTTAGATCTTCACTGGAACCACACAAGAACAGCCTTATGATATGAGTGGAGAGAAAAAAGTACCAAGCGATTATGAGGTCTGATTTTTTTGTGGTTCATGTTTTATGACGCAAATGTATCACTCTTTTGAACACATGTTGTTTTCACAAGAACAACGCTTTATTTTCGTGACCAACTTGCCTGACTACTTTCGTCAATACCAAAACCGGGCAAGACCTCGGCTCACCAGACGCTGATGGGAGGTAAGTCAGTGTTGATGCACGACACTGCTGACGGGGATGCCGTACAGGTTCATGTCAAAAAACACGAATTATCCCTTTAAAGTGAAAGAAAGTACATTTTTGTTGGATATAGGCTGTGTGCCTGAAAGTATGCTCATTCGTCATCTTTACTTAAGGCCTTTATTATGATTATATGGATTTTAAAGGAATGTACATAATTCAATTTAAAACATGAAATAGTTACATTAAACATAAGGTCAATATAACATCAGACAACAATATCAGTGTTATGGAAATTTTTTAATCAATAACCGTTATAATCAATAACTTAGGATGTTAATTAATGGTATATGAGATGTTTAATGTTATACAGTCAAAATCTCACTGTCTGGCTCCTAGTTTGTTAACTGTTTACCTTATTCTTAGCCATTATGCCATGTGAGTGTCCTGGCCTTGTGCTCATTATGCTGTACTAAACTGGTCTGTTGATCTTATGTAAGTTGTCTCTGAGTGTAAAAGTTGTGTCCTCATAGTCTCAGACCAGGGACAGAATTGACATGAACTGACACAGGGATAGTTTAAAATTGTGCAGTATATTGTTTCCTAGGGTTAGGGTTATATCGGTAGATGTTTATGTGGCTACAGTACATATAGTTATTAGCTACATCAGAGTTATTTTTATTTGAGAAACGGGTTAATGTTTCTTTCATAAATTATCAACATTATCTTACCAAGGAAGAAAGTCACAACGTAGGGCACAGGCATCAGAGCCCAGACAGCTCCAAGGGTCGGGTTGTAAGTGGCCTCTGCGATACCAAGGATGAAGCCTCCACCCACCCAGGTCGCTGCAAAGAGGAATATCAAAGAACATGTGAGCTAAAAAAACAATGCAAATCACCACTCGAAGAGTTGGGGTCACTCACCCGTCAATGTAAAGATCCCAACCAGCAGGTTAATTCTGCGCCCAGCTAAGAGAGTGATCTCCATGCCATCTCCGATAAACTTCTTCTCCATTCTCCGGGAGCGCATTGAGGCCCAGATGCCCGTCCCCAGGATCACCAGGTAGAAGACGGCCATCACCACCAAACCAGGCACGTTCAGCGCCATTGGGACCAATCACACTCTCCCTGTGGATAACACAAAAATAATAACCGAGAATAAATATTGTGATAAATAATTTCACACAGTTTCAATTTTAGTGCATCTGAAGGGGTCTGCGGCCTGCTTGTCTCTATGTGGAATGTTCCACAGTGTTAGAGAATAACTACTGGAGATATATTAGGACTGTAGATTGTATGTGATGTATGCTGGGACACTTCATCCAAACAATACTCCAGTCAGAGAGTGACGATGGACACTTGAATGTATTTGAAGAGATTTAATGCTTTTTCTGTTTGTTTATCCCTTCATCTGGTAATCTATAGCAACATTTATATCATATTACTAACTGAAATAACTGTCAGAGTAGTAATTTAGTATTTAGAGTGCACTGACTGCTAAAACTGGTGTGTATAATCCAAATTGTTGAAACATAAGAGGTGGAGTTTCATATTGCTCATTATTTTTGGATTTGACTCGACCGTCTCACAACTTTACGGTCAACTGGGATTTACTTGGATGTACGGTAAGATGATAATGACTCTTTTAAAATGGTGATCAAGCAATGCATTTACAGTATGTTTTTTAAGAGTTTCAGAAAGCACAAACTAGATACAAAATAAAATAAATAAAAAATAAGAACGTCAGCAAGAGACAGAGAGAGTCTATATCCATAACACTGAACCGGAGTTAAAGCAGTGGAAACCTTGACAGGTCACCACAAGCTTAACATGTAAGTGTACAGAGAGCAGCACATGCAGGTTGTGGTTGTGGCATTGACATGTGGCATCTAAGAATGGTAAAGTGGAGTCTATTATGATATGTGTTAATCTTATGCTAGCTGGCACCGACTTACATTAAAGCCACCAGTGAAGTTTACTATCTTCTTCTAATCATTATTTGCAGAGTGACATCTCTTGATTGTATTTTTTTATTTGTTTGATCCAAACATGTTAGAAGATAAACAAAGCAAAACAGTTCCCCATTATTGTCTTCCTTTGTATTATGTAAGAATATTAAAAGGATTTTGCTCGGGCATAAATCATAAACAACTTAGCCATACAGCCCCCAACGAGCCATTATACAGCATCGTACATATGGGCAGCCAGGAATGAAAGAATGCACTCGGGATAGTGGCGAGAGAAAAGGGAAGTGTTTGTTAAAGGAAAGGAATGAGATAGGGGTAGGAGTCGAATGTATGTGTGTGTTGTGATGCATAGGAGGCGGGCAGGACGGGGGGGGGGCGTGACTCACTGCCAAAGTCAACAAAAGCTTGAAAAGCTCTCACGTGGCTCTTGTGCTCTGTCTACTGTATAAGAACATATATACTGTATGTTTACAACTGCACACTCGGTAGGTACGTTGTGATTATGGGAAACAATAGCTCAGATTTTCTTCTCAGTTATAATGAAAGACATAAGGCGTGAGGAGTGGAAGCAGAACTTATAGTTAACTCTATAACTTAAGTAGTCCATAACAAATAAGTACAAATGTATAAGCCATCTTCAAACAGCCATTACACATTTTATCATTTATATTGTGATATATCTACATATTGCCCAATCGACATATATAACAATACTGAAATAAGAAATATGACAAATGAGATGATTCGTGCTGTTAAACAAGTCCCCTCACAACATATTACAATTACAAGCTAACTTTTCCTGTATTCATAGTTGTAGACGACAGGTATCAATATGGCAAGTCTCTGTATGAACCATAGCCTGTAAAATGTGTAGTTCATAGTGTATTTTCTACTTGGCTAACACTAACTAGCTAGTTTGTTGGCATGGTAACTTGAAACACAAAGATTATCCACTGCTGGTATTAGGCTACTAGGGTTTATGAAAACTTAATGAGGTTCTTACCCAACAACCCTAGCAGTGGTCAATCATGCTAAAACATATATGAAAATGCAGCCTATTGCTCTACAAATCGCTAGAATGTCAAAGGATTAAGTTTAAGATTAAGTCGTCTGTTTTGTAGTTATGAAAATATGATGACGAAATCTCAAAAAAGAATGCTCTCTCTCAGGTTTTCAATGTGCAGTTCAGCTCTTTCCTGAACGACAGAGAGACTAGCGTACAGACATTCTTTATAAAACCAGGGTCATGCTGCTGCTTTCCTGTGGCCAACATTCAAAATTAGAAAGCACGATTTTGCTTTCGAATGTTGCAACGGGTCACATATCCACCCCTTTTATTTTTTCTATATTAAACTCCTGGATTCAATTAAGGACATATTTGGAATCTGCCATCGACTTCGAGGGAGTGCCAACGTAATTTTTAACATATGTGCGCTTAGAGCCATACACAATGCATCAAAGTATGGACTGGAACACGTCCAACGAAAACAGCTGTCTGATATTTAAACTGAAATCGTAGTATGTAAACATTGTTTTTGTGAGATAAGAAACGTGGTTGTATGTACAGTGGTTATGGTCTGGTGATTTTGCTGTTGAAATTCCTTAGATTTTGATGAGCTGTGGGCACCTGGGAGAACTGTCACGTGCAGTGCTCCATGTGAGGTGGGGGTGTGGTAGGATAGGAACAGTCAAGGCTTTACTCAGCACCCCTGAAATTAGTCTGCTCCAGCTTAACCAGTATAATGCAAACACATACTTATCCAGGCCGCTCTGGGACAGTGGCTGGACTCTTTATCAAATTATTAATAACGCATCTCCCATTTCAGTGTGACAAATAAATAGCAGGGTCACGTGACGATGTATGGTAACTTTCCATATGCAGGCATAACTGACAGCACACATGTTAGGAGAATTTTATCTAAAAATCAGCTTTGTGTGTCAAGTCATTCCCTCACTTGAAAAACAAAAATCTAACTTTCAAGGTAAAAGTTCAGTACTCTATAACAATTTTGATAACATAATCATGATGAAAACAACTATTGTTTTAGACACTGGAACATAATTTTCAAAACAAAACTATTGAATTCCTTTAATCATTGATATTATTAATATAATTCTTCTACTATTACCGATGAAACCCATTTAAAAACTTGCATTAGGAGCAAAAACAATAAATCTAATGTAACATTCAACAAGTCACAATATTTGAAAAGAAGTAGAATAAAGCCAAAAACTTACTCTAGTCTGTTGATTGTCAACACATTTTGCATAAAAAACATGCTTATGTTAGCAGAATGCTTATCAAACAAAGAATATGTGTTATCATCCCTAAAAGAAACACAACTTTATGTAAATTTCATACTACTGCTGTTACCACAACCGTGATGTAATTGTAATCAGTTATAAATCAGATGACAACAATAACGAACACACATTAAATCTCACAAGGAAGCACTGGAGATTACAGCAATCTAACTCTGGTCCACTACTGGACTTATGCCAGAAGTCCAACAGATGCAAACCATTTACATGCATGGGAAAACTGTAAACACATGACTTTATACTAAAACACTACATGACCCTAACCCCATAATGTAAGCCTATAAATACACCATAAAAGCACTGACTTGATGTGTTCCCCTGACATCTTATTCAAGTGGCTTTGTAACTTTTGCTTTGCTGTATTTCTAGTTTTTCTCTTTTACACAGGTGAAGTAAGCTGACAGTAAAACTCTTTCTACTAAACAACCCTCCCACCAGGCACACGCCTCCCCATTGCAGCCTCTCAGTAATTTTCCATTCAGCAACCAGCCTCCTGCACCCCTGTATGTTTGCCACAACTCAAGGCACCCCTGTTAAGACATGGAGGTACATGTCAGGGCTCCTGGTCATCGAATGCAACCTTGAAATTGGAGCAGGCTACAGTCCAGCTAAAATAAAACATCATTCACTGTGAGATTAAAATCAAGAAAGCAATGGGAAATGGTTGCACAACTACAGAAACAATTATCAATCACACTAAAGACAACTATTCGATGTACAGACAGACAGCCTATGTCCAATCACTCTATGTACTTTTGACTGTCAAGAACATGTGACTCAACTCTTATCTCTAATCTGAATACTCATTTGAATAAGATTAGTCTAAACAGAAATTCAATTTACTATACAGCCAAAGGACGTTTTGTTTACAATGATGAATGACACCGTGCCACAACTTTTGGCAATACTTCATTGCACGAGTAAAAATAGTATCACTACTTCATGTATGCTGGCTGTCAGTGCACTTCAAATACTACCAATTACATAAAGTGTAATAGAAGTTGCAATGTATGTCATAAAATCAATTATATAGCATAACACCATTGGCCTAAAAACTAGTTTGGTTACAGAGTAATTTCACTCAGCGCTATTTCAAGAACAGGCATGCACTTTCACTTAGTGCCCCTATTTGACCAAGCTGAAATGTCTTCACATCCACACACATCTACATATTGGTGATTTTGTGTCTATAAAATAAACTTTTATATTATGTTAGAGGACATTGTTAGGACAATCTTGCATTCTTGTTAGATAAAGCATTCAGATACATACCTAGGTTAAAATAATGATAGTGATGTGAAGAGTGTGAAGTTTCTTCTTTTTCTCAGTAGCAGAAGCAAGCAGTAGATAGACAAACCTATATAAGATTTGATCCAACAGGCGTGGCACTAGAGGTACAAAATCAACCAATCAAGCTAAAGGAGTTCTCTAATGTTCAAAGCCCAACAGACAGGTTCAGGAAAATAATGGTAGCCTCTAAAGTAACCAGGCTTCCTCTCATTTTAAACCTCAGGAGGTGGGAGGGGTCACCACGACATGCAGGCCCAAGTGAAGCTGCCACTGCTGCCACCTGATTGGTCCATACATCAAGTTCAAGTAACCAATTAGTGAGCAGATCAGCAGAGAAGACTCTTGCCCCCTCCACACTCTCTATTATAGGCTCTGTTCCTCATGAGAATGAATATGGACTGTGAAACCTGTTTCTCCAGTATCTGCCATTGTATAAGGGAAAATAGTTATTTTGATTCTGATCTTGATTTGACTTTGGCGCTTTTGTTTTTATTTCATTAACTTAAAAGTCATTTATTATCATAATATAAAATGTTGGTGTAAAAATCTCAAGTAACGAGCAGAAATTATGGACAATCTGACTTAATACATTAATTATATTTGATTGGTATTGCTTGGGGACTTTTCGGTGTTAAGTCCATATTCAACCTGTCTTAACAATAGCAATTTTATGCTGTCCAGCATCTCTAACAAGCCCCTACAGTTGCCTCAAACTTTTCAGGCTCCCTTTTAATATTTTATTGTTTTTTAATCCTAGTAAATGTTTATTTATTTACAGCGCAGCCCAGTACAGCCCACAAACTAACTCCTATCATGTCCATACCAGCTTGTCAAAGCCTGATCTCAGAAGCTCAGCGAGGCTGGGCCTGGGTAGTACTTGGATGGGAAACCACTTGGAATTCCAGGTGCCACAGTAGGGCACCAATGGAAACAAGAGCTCCGCCAGCGGGGCAAAATACGCCCGTACTTTGAATTATTGTATATAGAATTAAGTTAGAATTTGTCAAACCTAGTTATACGCCCGTTGTGTAAGACGTCCGTCCGTCTGTCCGTCCGTCCGTCCGTCTGTGGACACTTCAAAGCTTTGAAGTCTTTGAAGCTTTGTCTTCATGAAAGATCTGAACTCTCTTCTCAAATGTTCTGCTGCTGAAAGCGAGAACAACCCACATTCTCTGCTTCTTTGAGCTTTGACACATTAAACCTTTGTAGTGTCTTTAAGTTCTGTTGTTGCAATCTGATTGGTGGAATCCGATTCTAGAATGTGATGATGTCATACTCATACTCCTACTGCAAGAGCCAGATTTCCCTATTGATTATCCGTCCGTCTGTCTGTCCGTCTGTCTGTCTGTCTGTGGACAATTTCTTGTCCGCGCTCTAACTCGACAACCATCTCACCTAGGAATGTCAAACTTCCAAACTGCACCAACAATTCATCTTTAACTAGGTTTGACAAATTCTAACTTAATTCTATATACAATAATTCAAAGTACGGGCGTATTTTGCCCCGCTGGCGGAGCTCTTGTTAAGGTAAGGTAACTTTATTTATGTAGCTCTTTTCACAGACACATGTCCAAAGATGCTTTACAGAGCATTCTTCATTCACTGCAGACCCAGTAGTGGTGAGCTAACCGGTGTCATCGTTCCCTCCGCCCACCGCCATCACTCACGCACACACCACTGGTTGGTGGAGGAACCGGAGTGACCGGAGGAAACCCATCCAGACAGGGGGAAAACATGCAAGCTCCACACAGAAAGGGAACCTTCTTGCTGTGAGGCATGAGTGCTTGCCCCGCCAGCAAGGCAAAATACGTCCGTACTTTGAATTATTGTATATAGAATTAAGTTAGAATTTGTCAAACCTAGTTAAAGATGAATTGTTGGTGCAGTTTGGAAGTTTGACATTCCTAGGTGAGACGGTTGTCGAGTTAGAGCGCGGACAAGAAATTGTCCACAGACAGACAGACAGACGGACACACGGACAGACATACGCATGGATAATCAATAGGGAAATCGGAATCGGATTCCACCAATCAGATTGCAGCAACAGAACTTAAAGACACTACAAAGCTTTAATGTGTCAAAGCTCAAAGAAGCAGAGAATGTGGGTTATTCTCGCTTTCAGCAGCAGAACATTTGAGAAGAGAGTTCAGCTCTACGGCACGTAACATAAAAAGACAGAGATGGAAGATAAAAAGACAGAGATGGAAACGATCACAGTTAGCAAGAGCGACGGGCAGGTTTTCGCAAAGGGTCGGGCCGTGACCTTGACCTTTGACCCTGTGACCTTGAAATCAATAGGGAACATCCTTGACCCATGGGGTGTCCAGCCATGAAGTTTGACATTCCTAGGTGAGACGGTTGTCGAGTTAGAGCGCGGAAAACGCTTCAAAGACTTCAAAGCTTTGAAGTGTCCACAGACGGACAGACGGACGGACAGACGGACGAACAGACGGACGGACAGCGCCATACCATAATACGTCCCGTTTTATCACGGGTGTATAAAAAATAATAATAATAATAATAGTAATAGTAGCAGTAGTAGTAATGAAATAGGCAGTATTTACTACAGTTCTCACTATTGTATGCAAACAGATCAAACCAGGTTGTGAGTAGGATGTAAAACAAAGTCCCAAAGCAGTGGTCCTATATATTTTCTATTTACTAAAAAGGACCTACAAAAGGTTCCTACAGTACTAACACCAAAAATCATTGTTGTGATGGTTCACGACCTTCATTAGAGCCCCTTTGTTGTGAATACTGCAAATATATTATCCAAAAAAATTTCAAAGAAGAGATCATTTGAGGAGCAAATTTCAGCGACAGCAGCCGTATGCATGGACAACCTTTAAAAGCCGATGTGTAACCATTTACGGAATAACTCTATGGACTGGACTGTGATGCGATTAAACAAATAAAAAATATATATACACAAAAGTGTTAATTTAGAATTATACAAAGGAGGGTAAAATATATTTTGTTTAACAAGCATTCTGTTAACATAAAGATATGTAAATCGTTTTATCAATCAACAAATGAGTGGAACCAGAATAAGCATTTGGCTGTGATTCTGTCTCAAACATATTATGGCTTGTTGAATGTTTCAATAGATTATTGTTTTATGTTCCTAATGTTTTAAACAAATATATTTTAAAATTTCATCAACTAAACTGAAAACAATGAAGATGTGTTGTGAGAAATAAACTGCATAAATTGATGAGAGATACCTTTTTATACGCCCGTTGTAATACTTCAAAGCTTTGAAGTCTTTGAAGCTTTGTCTTCATGAAAGATCTGAACTCTCTTCTCAAATGTTCTGCTGCTGAAAGCGAGAACAACCCACATTCTCTGCTTCTTTGAGCTTTGACACATTAAGCTTTGTAGTGTCTTTAAGTTCTGTTGCTGCAATCTGATTGGTGGAATTCCGATTCTAGAATTCTATATACAATAATTCAAAGTACGGGCGTATTTTGCCCCGCTGGAGGAGCTCTTGTTCAAATATGGGTTTGAACTTAAAGATAGATCTGAAAAATGTGCTTAAGTGCTAGCAAAGTTTTTGTTTATGAAAAACAAACTCACTTTTCCAACTGATATGTTTGTCTGAATGGCTTCTCTCTCTCTCTGTTAGCGGGAAAAGAGAACTGGCCTTTTTCCTTCACAAAGCGTTGCTTGTTATGTCCATATGGTTCACTCTTACAGGGCTTTACCATAATAGTCTGTCCAGATAGCAGGGTCTGGCGGCTGCAGTTTTCCTCGAGAAACCAGAGGCCAACCCGGCTTGTATGCAAAGATGAAAGCATGCATTGATGTGCAATAAATATTTGCAGACAGAAAGACATCTTTGTTCAGTACAAAAAGTGAAATCAAAATTGCTATTTGTCTCACGTGGACCAGGCATTTCCAGACAGTTGTGCATATTTTCATGCTGGTGGTAAGAACGCGTATGGTTTAGGATTCAACAATTGTGCCTGTGTGAGAAAAATGCTGATTCTACTGGTGCCAAGAAATTCAACAGAACACATTTAAAACTTAGACTTAGACAAACTTTATTGAGCCACACGAAAAGTATTTGGACACAGTAGCTCACACACCACAAAATAATATAATAATAACAGAGCAAAAATATGAATGGTAATAATACATTCAAAGTAAGTAGCAACATTTGCAAGACTGGTGTCAAATAAGGCATAATTATACAAATGTATATGTACAAGTAAAATAAAATATAGAAATATAGTTATACGAAATACATCTCTGCTAAATATAAGAAATGAGTAAAGAGAAACAATGCAATCCACTACAACCCTTATTACATAAGGGTTGTAGTGGACTTGTACATTTGTATGGAGTATGGTATAAATGTAGTCCTGTATCTCTCACTGTTTGAGCAGAGCTGTATGAGCCTTTTGGAGAATGAATTCCTCTGTCCCTCTATATTTTGGTGCAGTGGGTAAGCAGGAGTGTCCATGATTAAGAGCAGTTTGTCCAGTGTCCTCCTGTCCCTCACTGTGACAATCCATCCAATGTCCCTTTGCTAGAGCTGCTCCCCCAGCAGACTTTCTGCTGTAGCTTCATCCTCTTCAATTTGTCTTTGTTGCTGGAGTTGAAAGCTGCTGATCCAGGACTGCTGGGATAACAGTGGACAGTCCGTGTGGGGAAGGCTGTACCCCTCAGAGAAGTTGATTTTATACAGTCCATCATACTGCTGATGCTGTCCCCATGAGACAGACAGAGCACATCCCAGGTTGTGGTCTCAAAGCAGTCCTGAAGGCCATGGCTGGCTTCCTGGCTCCACTTCCTTCAAGTGCTGGTGGTGATGACAGTATGCCTCTCCACAGCGGGGCACACCGAGCAGCCTCATGTCCATAGGGCCGGTACGGGGTGATACGTGAGTAGGGGTTCCAAGCAGACTACTACCTTCCAAAGGGGTCTGGCACGATTAGGACCTGGGGCCGTCTTATGAGGGCAGGGTGTAACGAAGAGGCCGTTCATTACTATACAAATGAGTATTCACACATGCACTTTCATTCAGTCTGCACACTACTGTGTCTATTTTTGATTTTCTTTCAAGTAAACCGAGACTTTGAACCATTTTTACATTTTTTAACAAATCACCTGACAACAGTGAGTGAGTGAAGTCTGCAAAAGGGATTTCACTAGATTATTCAAGGAGATTAATAAAGTGGAGGTCAGGACATTTATCAGTGGACCTGTTCCTAACATAGAAGAGAAACAAATTTACCCAACTGCTTCAGCTGTACACGTGGCTGTTGAACGCGTGTGCGCGCAGAGGACTGCACTACATTGAGAACTTTGATCTTTTCTGGAAACGAGAGGACCTGTTCGAGGGAAATAGCCCACACATAAGCAGAGGTGGAGTGAGAGTGTTGACGGAAAACCTCCTCCACACTCTGAGGCACTGGCCTGGACAAGGTCCTGTGTAGCCAGTGAGAGAAAAGAGAAATGGGAGAAGCATTCAAGCTACGCCAACCGATGTGTCAGCATCACCAACAGCACCACCACTGCCACAACAACCACCTCCAGATCCTCCAGAGAACAATTCAGCAGCATCACCACCTCCCCCTCCCCCAGAGAACCAGTCAACAGCACCACCTCCCCCTCTCCCAGAGAACGAGTCAATAGCACCACATCCTTCTCCCCCAAAGAATGAGTCAGCATCACCACCTCTCCCTGCCCCAGAGAACGAGTCAACAGCACCACCTCCCCCTCCCCCAGAGAATGAGTCAACAGCACCTCCTCCCCCAGAGAACAAGTCAGCAGCAGCACCTCCCCCTACCCTAGAGAACGAGTCAACAGCACCACCTCCCCCTCCCCCAGAGAACGAGTCAGCAGCAGCACCACCTCTACCTACCCCAGCAAAATTCCTCACCAGCTCCAGCAGAGGTCTCAGACCCAGCAGCAGACCCTTCACCTCCCCTGTTCACAGACCTGCCCGGGCTCTTGACATAAACATCATTGAGCGGTCAGATCCATTGATCCACAGGTTGGCTGGTGTGATTCCAGCTCCCACCGATGAATGCTGTTATTGTGTCCTTGGGCAAGACACTTAACCCACCTCGCCCCCAGTGTCTGCATATACTAGTGTATGAATGTGTGTGTGAATAGGTGAGTGGTTCCTTGTAGTAAAGTGCTTTGAGTGCCTTGAAAGGTAGAAAAGTGCTATAAAATGTGACTCTTTTTACCATTTACTCCATCAATGGACTCTTCACTCTCTTTCTCCTTCCCACCTTCACCCATGGCCCTTCCCAACCATCTAAAGAGCCTCATCAGATGAGGAATCCAGATGGCTCTTCTCACAACTAATATCGCACAGTCAAGGGTTCTGGCATTTTGAACTTTTCCCCATACAAAACTGTGCCTGTTTCACCACCAAAGGCCCTCCGATCTATCCCCGCTAATCTTTCACTCAAACTGCCCCCTGCTACGCCTCCTCAGCCCTCACGTGTTCCCTCACCCAAACTTTCTCCCGCTCCACCTCCTTGGCCCTCACTTGGTACGTCATCCAAACTCTCCTCTGCTCGCCCTCTACCACCTTCCCCCAGCTGTTATCACCAAGAGCTAGGACGCACAGGGCCTCTTCTGTCTCAGAACATACAGTCATGATTAAGGTAATATCAGGCTGGGGCCCTGTGATGGAGCTATATCTCCAGTTGACTGTCTAATCAGAGAAATTTAGTTCACATTCCCTGTAAGAAGATAACATCTAGTCCTAGATGTAATAATATGATTATTATTATTATTATTTTAATCTTGACTTTATGTTTAAAAAAAAAAAAAGAGGGAATGCAGTGCTAGTGGAATCAACCCCTCCCACTTTCAAATTTAAACTGAAACACAAGCAAACAAAACAGGTGATGTGTGTGCATTTTTAGAGATCATTTGGGGTGTTTTCATCATTTAAGTATGTTTCCTTCAAAATGGAGCTAAAACAATCACCCTTCATACTCTACATCACAGGTGTCAAACATGCGGCCCGGGGGCCAGATCCGGCCCTCCAAGACCTTTAATCTGGCCCTTGGCTGATTTTCTATTAAAATATAAAAAAAATTCAGATTTTTCTGGTAATTTTCTGCGCAGCTTAGCATAGCAGCGTCTCCAGTGCTTCTGTGCGTGGCGCCTCCACCAGACAAATGAAGACCTGCCTCTTTCCAAACGCTCTTAAAGGACGATCGTTTTGACTGTTGACCGTGACCCTCATCAGCAAAATGTCAAAAATAAGAAAAGTGGAGCTGAGTGCAGGATTTTCCAGGAAAAACTGACTAATTCTTATTTGTTCACGGAGGTGAATGGGAAACCTGTACGCTTGGTGTGTTTGCAACAAGTGGCGGCGCTCAAGGAATATGATCTTAAACACCACTACGAGACACTGCGAAAAATACAGTAACTTGAACAGAGAATTGAGAAGACAGAAGATAAACGAATTATTGCTGCGACTGAAGAAACAGCCGTCTGTTTTCACCCAGGGGCCAAGAGGTTAGTGATGCTGCTGTGAAAACAACCTAACCTAGCATAATATTATAATATGTTGTAAAATAAAATAAAATTAAATATAAAATGTCTGTAATAGATTTGCGTTTCTCTGCGCAAATACTTGGACTTATTGCTATTTTTGAGGTATATATGCCATGAGTTTTCTGATCCGGCCCCTTTGGAATCAAAATTGGTTGTATACGGCCCCCGGACCAAAATGAGTTTGACACCCCTGCTCTACATAGTCATATACCAACTTCTCCAGCACTGCCAAAGTTTTACTGATATGCTTTCAGTCATATGCACAGTTTTTGATAGTTTATGGCCGCTACACACTAGAGCATTTTTTTTGTCTTAAGCAATTTTTAAACGTAGGACAAAACGTACAAACCACAGAAATTACGACAATTCGTGATGACTTTAAATCACACAGTTGTTTCACGGAAGAGACCATAAATCTGTCAAACATCGACACAACACTGTTGGTGTTTGTTGGAAAGATTTACAGCACATGCAAAATTATCAAAAGCATTCTGTAATCCAACGTGACTTCAGATCAAAACAAACATGGCTGATAGACAATGGCGTCAGCCGACTGCGTTCTCATTTGTTCTGAAAAGGAAACAAAGAAATGGATATGGACAAAATCATGGTTGCAACGATGTGAAGGAAACAGTTTATGCTTTGTAGTACGGACTGGAGGTGAGTTTAAATGGGTTGTATTTTTATTAGCAAAAGTTAGCCAGCTAGGAAATATGCAAATAAGCGATTCTCTATAGCTAATTGCCATCTAACATTAACTACTTAAATCATAATTGAAGCACTTCTCAGAAAAGTTAAGCCTCTCATCTCAAAGAAGGACACAAGGATGAGGTTGGCCATTACTGCTAAAGAAAGACTTGGCTTAACTGCAGTATTAACTGTAGTATTTGTCAACAGGTTAGTGTTGTTAACAGTATTTCCATTATATTGTTGTATTGTATCGACAAAGTTCCTGTGTCAATGTTGGCGTTCAGGGTGTGGTGGTGTCAAATTTAAAGACAGTACTGGACGTAAACAGCCTAAGACAATGTCGCTCTGATGAATGGCTCACTCACAAACTAGCCCCGGATCACGCTAATTCAACGTGCTCTAACTCTATTTTGTATAGAAGCATGATGGAATTCTGAGTTGGGGATGTAGTATTATATGTCTGCCATGTAGTGCAGGGGAGCTTGAATGAAATTTGACACCCTATTTGACAAAATCATCAGTTTTATTCAGAGCAGCATCTTGTCGCCTTAAGTAAGCACAAATTGCCGAACTCATTAGTGCGCAGCCCATCGAACCGGACGTCCCGTACCGAAACGGTTTGGTAGAAATACAAGTACCGCTACACCCCTACATATGTGCAGCAGTTTACTGACAGATATATCGGTAAACTCAGCCAAGTAGGAGAATGGGGACTCATCTATATTGCTTTTTAGCTCACATCAAAAGTGAGGGACCAGGACTGATTTTACGAAGGCTGTGCACTTGGTGCTCATGCAACACTTGCAATGTGCCAGAAATTTTCAGGTGCTGCTGTGTGGGTCCACCCTCTGTGGGCTCACCACCCGCAAGGGGTTCATAGGAGTCAGGTGGTCTGACCCCTATGAACCCGCAGAGGACTGGGCGGCAAACACGACCCAGCCAGATAAAGTAGAAGAAGTGGCAGCTGTGACAAGCTTCCACACTCTTGCCTTAATTGTAATCAGTTATAAATCAGATTACAACAATAACGAACAAACATTGATCTTGCAAGTCTTGGCTTGCATATGAAAATGACAGTAAGTGAGCATAATTTATTTCACTATTGGATTTACAGAGGTCCAGCAGATGCAAACTATTTATATGCATGGGAAAACTGTATACATGTTACTTTTATACTAAAACACTACATGACCCCATATGGAAAACCTAGAAAACACCTTAAAAGCACTAATTTGACAGGTGTCCTTGACAGCTTAAGTGGCTTTGTAACTTTTGCTTTGCTGTATTTCTAGTTTTTCTCTTTTACACAGGTGAAGTAAGCTGACAGTAAAACTCTTTCTACTAAACAACCCTCCCACCAGGCACACACCTCCCCATTGCAGCCTCTCAGTAATTTTCCATTCAGTAACCAGCTTCGTACACCCCTGTACATTTGCCACAACTCAAGACACCCCTGTTAAGACATGGAGGTACATGTCAGGGCTCCTGGTCATCGAATGAGACCTTGAAATTGGAGCAGGCTACAGTCCAGCTAAAATAAAACGTCATTCACTGAGATTAAAATTAAGAAAGCAATTGGAATACCTCCAAAATGGTTGCACAGCTACAGAAACAATTGTCAATCACAGACAGACAGCCTATGTCACTCTATGTACTTTTGACTGTCAGGAACATGGGAGTCAACACTTATCTCTAATGTGAATAGGCATTTGAATAAGATAAGCCCGAGGAGAAAATGAATTTACTATATAGCCAAAGGACGTTTTGTTGACATAATGACGTCAATCACGTATTGTTAAAATAACTTTTGACAATACGTGATTGCACAAGTAAAAAAAAAAGTATTACAACTTCCTGTCAATGCATTTCAAATATTACCAATCATATAAAGTGTAATTTAAATTGTAACATGTCATTAAACAAAATTATTTGACTACAGAGTAATTTCACTTTCACTTTTTTCAAGAACAGGCATGCAAAACTTAGTGTCCCTATTTGACCAAGCTGAAATGTCTTCACATCCACACACATAGGTGAGTTTGTGTCTATAAAATGCTGAAATACACTTGGATATCGTTACGACAGTCATCATTGTTAGATAAAGCATTCAGAAACATATCTAGGTTAAAATAATGATGTGAAGAGTTAGAAGTTTCTTGTTTCTCGGTACAGAAGCAAGCAGCAGATGAACAGACGTATACAAGATCTGATCCAACAGGTGTTCCAAAGGATTTCTCTTTTGTGCAGAGGACCACAAAAGAGGATGGTAAAAAAGTTCAAGTCCCCCCCCCCCCCAGCCCTAATTAGTTAGAGGAACCTAGTCCTCCTGCTAATGCACACAGAGCCAGCTAACTAACTTCTTTAGAACTGTCAGCTGGATTGGCCCCGTGTTCCCCTTTAACTTCCCCCATCTATAGAAAATGGAGAACTGGGGAACCTGCCTTGTTGGTTTATCATTTATTTAAGTTAATTAGGGGAGAAAAATTACTTAATTGTTTTATAGTTCTTTGTAAACCAATGCCCTTTATGGGCATGGGCATTGGTTTACAAAGAACTGTTCAAATAAGCAAATAAGAAATAAAAATGAAAACTATGTTAAGTGAGCATGAGTAATGTGAATAATTTCTCATTGTCACCAAAAAGGTAGAAACTGTTTGGTGACTTAGAGAAAGCAGAGCAGGAGTCTGGTGCTGAGACTGAGCTCCTCCGCTGATACACATCAGAGGCAGTTTCAGAAAGACTAAGATGAGTGCAACATTACACTGTTGAGGTACTTCTCAAAAGTGTTTCATGCAGGACACGTGAAATCTTAAACTCATTGTCCAAACTAGTTTAGGACACCCTGATTTACCACCTTTTCTTGTACCATAAAATGTACCATTTTGAATATCGTCCATTTTAATAGAAAGGAAAAGGTGGTTTCAAAAGTCCCATCCAAACAAATGACATATAAGCAGAAGCTCTAGATGTGCTCTACAAAGTAGATCAGGAATTAAGAGACTCGGAACACTTAAAATATAGACTGGTTAACTCAATGTCCTTTATAAAGGACACAAATGAATGGGCTGGGTAACAATATATGCAATTGACTATTAAGTGTTTTATTGTCCAATAATCAGGAAGTGCACACTAGCATGCTAGTTGGTGTTAGTATTACAGTGGCTCCGCTCTGGCCTTTGAATGTTGTGAAAAGGACTTTTAAACTTATTGCAGAGAATAATTTGAATGCACAGAATGCATAAGGTAGGTGAGCTAATAACTTTGTGTGGGCAATCCATTTAAAATTAACTGGTTTGGGAAAAAAATGACAGTCTCTGAAAACAAATTTTTGTTAGTGATTCTATCCTACAAATTTAGTTGGAAGGCACATGCAAATTATCTGTGTGGTAAAATGGCTAGAAGCATTGGTGTACTATACATATGCTTATATTAAATCGTAACACATGACATACTCTGTACTGTGCTCTTGTGCTACCATATTTCAGTTACTGTACTGAATTGTGGGGGAATATCCACAAGACCATTCTGCAAAGATCTTACAAAAAGAGCCATACAAATTATAAATCAGTTAGGATGTCGAGATAATACAAATGCCAGTCAAAATCAGTCAACTATGGCCTATTGAACTTGCCCCAATAGGCCAGCTAACTAACAGACACTGTAAACAAGTAGGTGTGTTAGTTTCAGAATAATTTCATAATAGTTAGCTCCTCTTTTCAGGCATATATAAGGCAGTGTCTCTAGCATCCTGACCAGAATTGAAGAAGCATCTTGGATGAGCAGCAAAATGTATTTGACCAAAATTAACTTTTGTCCAAATAAATCCCTTTTGCCATGGATTCTACCTGGACGACTGAGGGATTTCACACACATTTCAACCGTTATGTTTGTTTGAATGGCCTCTCTCTCTCTGTGTTAGCAGGGGAAGAGAATCGGCCTTTTTCCTCCACAAAACGTTGCTTGTTATGTCCATATGGTTCACTCTTACAGGGCTTTACCATAATAGTCTGTCCAAATAGCGGGGTCTGGCGGCTGCAGTTTTCCTCAAGAAATCAGAGGCAGATGCTTGTATGCAAAGATGAAAGCACGTACGGATGTACAATAAATCTATGTAGACAGAAAGACATCTTTGTTCAGTACAAGAAGTGAAATCAAAATTGCTATTTGTCTCATGTGAACCAGGCATTTCCAGACACACTGCAAATTTCTCTGATGTGGCCAAGATTTTTAAATTTATATCAGGTTATTCTTCGTTTTTTCAGATTTATTATCTATTTACTAGTTCTCAGACTGCTTAATTCTAATCTAGAGGGAGTTTATTTTAAGACAACTTGTCAAGTAAAATTATTTTGCTGCATGGACAGATAATTTCACTATTTTAAAGTCATTTTCTAATAGATTTAAGTGTTGTGTCTTAAATTTTGGCCACTTTTTTTTCAGTGCAGTTGTGCATATTTTCATACTGATGGTAAGAACATGTATGGTTTAGGATTCAACAATTGTGCCTGTGTGAGAAAAATGCTGATTCTACTGGTGCCAAGAAATTCAACAACAGTACACATTTACAACTCTAGCACAAGTGTAAGTCAACATCACCACTGGTATACAAGTCACGCGATTTTATAGCACAAATGGGAACAATAATACATATAGTAGAAGAGGGAGACATATTAAAAAATATATAATTATTCCAAAACATATTAAATCAGGCTGAATAAACTGAATACAAATACATTTGGACAGTGATGTTTCAAACAAATGTGCATCAGCACTTTTTGTTTCATTTAACAGTTCCATCACATTTGTGCATATTTGACCAAAACATTCACTGGTACATATTACCAGGTAGGTACAGTTTACTGTCCTCATCCCCAGGGAAATTTGCCCTCTGCATCTGACCCATCCTTCAATGCTGCATCCAGGGAACCATTGCCAGATCTTGATCTAGGCTTGGCCTGGACTAATTTAGCTGGAGGATTTTACCTATGATGCATATTTTGTAATGATGGGGAAAACTGGAGAGTCTGAAGGAAACACATCCAGACTCATAGAGAAACAGGCAAAGTCCACACAGAAAGTCCAGCTTGTGAGTCAAAACTCACAACTTTCTTGGAGTGAAGTGAGAATGTCACTATTTGCCACTATTCACTTTAAGAGTCCATCCATCCATCTTCTCCCGCTTAATCCGGCTGGGTCGCAGGGGCAGTTTGCTGCTCAATACTCATAGCACCTGACCCCCCCTATGAACCCCTCTGCAGGTGGTGAGCCCACAGGAGGGTGGACATTATGGTCCTTGACGTTAGTTCATAGGGGTGGGGGGCATGTTTTTTGGGTTGATGGGGGAAACCGGAGTACCCGGAGGAAACCCATCCAGACACGGGGAGGAACATTCAAACTCCACACAGAAAGGCCTGGGCAACCCGGGGATTGAACCCACAACATTCTTGCTGTGAGTATTGCCACTCAGCCACCGTGCCGCCAAGAAAAGCTCAAGAATATTAAATGCTTGTATAGATGCAAAGTCAGACATACATTGTGGATTAGACTTTCTGACAGGGTAAGTCTGGGGTTATCATGATTCCTTATCTGTATTTCAATTGGTTTATATCTTAGCTCCTCTGGTTTCCCTTCTTTCCGTGCCTTTGACCGACTGTGCTCTTCCATACATGTTCCAGGAAAACAGCACTGGGCTCTTCATGTTTTTTCTCTTTAGCCTAGTGAAAGAGGTAGATTTTCACGGAAGACTGTCCTATATTTAACTTGTGTCCTCAAGAGCTTGTAGCAGCTGGCGTCGATCCCAGTAGTTTTGGCTGAGAGGTTTGGTTGCCTCCTGGATAATCGCCAGTTCTAACACACAAGTGTTCACATTAATAGTTGGGTGCAAATAGTTCACAGTATATAATTGTAAATATACTAATGAATAAAACAGTAAAGAATGGCAATAATTATTAGTTTTCTTACAACATTTTCTAAGTTTCTAATGTAACCAGGCCACTAGATTTTCCCACCCCTGCGTGTCCCTGAATGCATCCACCAGTACATCGCCGTGCGTAGCTCAGAGCGTCACTAATTACAGAATAGAATTTTTTTTGGGAAATTGCTGGAGATCGCAAGGTATCGCTATATGAACACAAATGTTTGCCACAGCCTCATCAAGTTCGCCATCCTCTAACGATTTTTTTGAAATGTCCACAAAAATTGGTCAGTGGTCGCCAAGAAAAATACACTTGGTAAAGGTTTGCCAAGGTGTCGTTAACATTCTCCAGCCTTCCTTATTGAATCACTATCGATTGTCAAGATCTTGACGATTTAGTAGCCATTCAATAATGAAGATTGACAAACCCTCTGCAAACACTTACAATTCACATCCGAAATTAAACCGATATATTAACGAATAGATGGGCTCCTGGGCTACGTCACAGACAAGCTGCACGCATAGTCGAGCTGCAGAAGACACAACAGACCATAGAACTATAATAAGATGGTGCCGTATTGTTTTCAATGGCCCGTGCCCATTGGCGCATGACCGCAAAAAAGATTTTTACTTGTTTGCAGCCCAACGCTGCCCAACGTGTGACGTCTGGCAGCCCAAGGCTATTGGGATGTGATGTCAGAAATGCAGTTCTGACCAATCAGAGCGCGAGCTGCTAGCGCGGGCTCAGAGCACAGCTAGGCTAATTTTAGGCGCTTTGACGATTAAAAAATAAATATTTAAGTTCATATTGTAAAAATACAGAAGAATCCGTACTATATCCGACCTTTATAAAAGCTGTCAATGCCCTGTCAGCCGAACACGGGCCGTTTGACTTCTCTAAAAATGCTTCTATCGCTGTGCCATAATCCATGGTCACGGATAGAGGGGGTGTGCCTTATCCAGCTCTTATTCATCCATGCAACAGACAAATCATGGCAGAGCCAGGAGAGGGGTCTATTCCCTCGAAACCAAAATCAGTCCATCTGCTGAGCCGGGACCTTTGCCAGTGAACCAAGCTTCATCTAATTTAATCCAGACATGTGGGTCGAGAAGGGACCGTCTGAGGCCCCACTTAATTCCCATGGTGTTTGACTGATAAAGAAGTGGAACTCTGCGATTGGTACTGAGATCATCCTATTTTATTTATATATACTCGAAGGTCATGTGACTACCTGTCACCAGTACTTCGTGAAGCAGTCGCCAAGTTGCCAAGAGGTCCTTACTGAATCACATCCACATCGCAAGTCTGATAGTTCGTCTATAGTTGCCAGTAGTTCACCAGGAGTCATCAGTATTCGTTAATATTCATCAAGACGTCGCTATACGATTGCGGTAACAATGTCTTTGCCTCGCAACCACCTCGTCAAGACAAGGTTAACACATCGCAGAGTGTCACGACTGATGATGTCTTGACAAGGTGTTTGCGATCGTCAACGCATCGCAAATACGTCGGCAGCCAGTATGAAAGGGGCTTAGGTAAAACTGGATCAAAGGCGCTGTGTGGAGTTGGAGACAGCAGCTGCTCCTTATGCACTCCGAGCCCCATGTAGGGTGCCCCCCCTTCTAAATACTTTTCATTGTATGCTTGGGGTGGTGGTCAATAATGTCCAACCCAAAGTTAACTCATTGTTCCCTGTATAACAAATAACCACTGCTGTTGGATTCTTGCTCTTTAGCCTTTATTCTTCCTAGTGTCATTTTATTTGAACGTTGTGGGATAGTAGCTAAGTTCCTGGAGGGAAGTGCAATATATGGCCGTGTCGGCAGTGCAATGCAAGGTTAAGTCTCAGGGTTAGTACAAGTCACTTTAGCCCAGCTAGGCCCCCTTAGCACATTGCACTTTCCTCATCTGGAACTCGACACACTTTAACTACCTCACATACCCTAGCACATGCACTTTAAGTACCCATTACCACAACATTCATATTTACATAGCACTGGCACTTTGCCTTATTGTAAATTGTTTAGTTCGTAGTGGTGTGAATCCTTCATATACAAGGGTTAATTTGTTAGTAGTTGTTCATGTACCTAAAAAAGGATGAAATAATTTTGAATGTCTAGACTATTAAATAAAAATTTTACTTTTTTATATCACATTGCCCTTGTCCTCTTTAATGCCAGAACGGCTTGTGGGAGCAGTTAATAAGGGGATCCAAACCACCCGGTTACACAAATTTTTAAATAGTTCCTTCGTGTTTATTCATTAACAGAGCCAGAAACAAAAATCTGCCTCAGTATAATTAACAACAATTTGACAAATGAATATTTAAAGTGGCACTATGTAACGTTCATAGTGAATAGCATGTCGCTTGTCTCAGTGGAGATGTTACTGTTTTGCCTGGAATGTTCCACAGTATGACCTTTAACTTACTTATCTCCATGGAGACAAGCAGGTGACAGCTTCAGGACAAGTTACCGGTTAGATCAGAGGAGAGGTGAGTCCACCCACAGTTAAAATACAAAGTGTGTTTTAAGCAATAAATCACCACAGTTGAAAAACATTCCAGGCATAGAAGTAGCATTTACATGGAGACAGACAGTGACAAATCCCCACAAGAAATGTTACATAATGCATCATTTCAATTCCAAACACAAAAATGTAGTGAAACGGCTTGCGTCAGTACAAATAAATGTTAGATATACGTCAGGTAACTGGAACAAAAGCAGGTATTGTTTGGGGGTCACTTAAAATACATGGATTCAAATTGAGGATCAAATTAAATGCCTAAGAGACACGGCTGTGGTCAAGGCCAGTACTGTAGTCTTATCAAGATACGTTGGATGCAATTTCAGATTATTACATTTTATCTAACAGGATTGGTACATCATTGTCTGGGAAAAAGTCCACTTTGTGATAGGGCCCAGTACATTTTTATTTAAGATGTATCACAGATGAACAAAAGGGTTAGTATGGTCATTAAAAACACTAAAACTCTAACTATTTTGTTAGAAGTGAGGATGACTGGAGCGCAATGTGCCCAAGGTCAGTGCACCATGACCTGCAATGGCCAGTAACATAAGAGGAGGGCTGACAAAACAAAATGATTAAGTGAAAGTCATGTGCTTGTCTCTATGGAGATATTAGTCTAGTGCTTGGATATACCACAGTATGGCATTAACCTTCTGTCTAGCAGCAAAAAAAAAACAAAAAACTTGGAAAAACATTTTTGTGAGCAAGATCGCCTCTCTCTGGCCTGTAATGGACCTTTTGAAATCTCCAGCTTGCATCCATGGAGACTGATAGATTTAATGCCATATGGAGGAAAATTCCAGGCAAAGCAATAACATATTTATGAGACAAGCAGGTAACCGACCCTCCACCATAACTCTGCACCATACTGCACCTTTAACAGTAACATTCTTCCTCTCTTTTCACAGTGCCTACTATTGTCCTGTCCAATAAAGCACATAGACTTAAAAAACAAACACACATGAGGATAAGGAGACCACAGTCACTGAATCCAGGACATCTTGATATTCTTCTTTTTAAATTAATTATTGTCAATGTTTTACAATCACTGCAGCTTATAAAAGGGCAATAGTCCTTACGGCGCAATATTGTGTGACAACAGAAAAGCACTTGATTTGTGAACTACTTGATAATGATGCGATATGACAATAATGTTTATAATGTTTTAATCAAGTTTAGTCTTTGCTATGATATCTGATAAAATGTTGAGATGAGATTTTAAGCTAAATTTATTTATTTATTTATTTATTTATTTGATATGGACATAACAATTGCATTGGACAAACCAGATGCATTGTTTCAAGTGTTATAGCACAAGTGCTAATTTACAACACCTGTCCACAGGAGGCTTTTAGAAAAGGTTCAAAGTAATAAAACATTAACAGTTAATAATACAATAAAACGTTAAATTATGCATTTTCATGTGTACAGCTCTGTCCTGATTTCAGCCACACTTTCAATTGTCTATTAAAAATGTTGGGGTCAGTCTGTTGTTTTAGGTCAGTGGGGAGAGAGTTCCACAGTCTGGGTCCAGTAGAGGAGAAACTGGACTGTCCAAAGGATGTTCTAGACTTTGGAACGACACAGTCTCCACTGACAGAAGCTCTGGTGTTAGGTCTGAGAGAGCCCCGACGCCTGACAGCAAAATCAGACAACAGTGGTGACACATGATTTGTCAAACATTTAAAAAACAGTTTCAAGGTGCTAAAATTTACAAAATGTTCAAATTATCTTTTGACGCAATAAGAATGGAAACAAAAAAATAACAATACAAACTATGTATAGTAATCTCTGTGTTTAAATGGATGTAGCCAGTTCACTTTGTATTGTAGAGAAAACAGAATCAGGTTCAAGGTCTGTCTGGTGATGGTGAAGGCAAAGACTGATGATGGTAATTTTCCATGCTGCTGCCATCACTGTACAAGAGTTTTTGTTGGATGTTTATTTTTTATTTTATTTTTTATTTTTTACAGCTACTTAATATTGAACTAAAACATAAATAGATCATGATTTTACAGTTTTAATGGAAACTGCAATATTGATCTAAATGGCTTAGTTAATTTAGGATATTTTTAGGGTTAAGATTTGCCATACAATGTGCACAATTATTAGTGTTTATTTTGGCCATATCATGATTTTAGGCATTTTCTCCAGTTCCAAGCTGTTTAAACTTGAATTCTTGGATTGGATTTAAGCATATCAGGTTATGTGTTTTTGTCTAACAAGGGAGGGTGTGAGGAGATCAACACCCTGTATCAAGGTGTGCAGAATTATTAGGCAGCTTCTCTTCCTCAGGCAAAATGGGCCAAAAAAGATTTAACTGACTTTGAAAAGTCAAAAAATGTAAAAAGTCTTTCAGAGGGGTGCAGCACTTGAAATAGCAAAGATATTGGAGTGTGATCAGAACCACCATTCTTGCAAATCAACAGAAATGTGTTGAGAAAAAAAGATGCAAATTAACTGCAAGAGATTTGAGAAAAATTAAACATACCAGGAACCTATCCTCCAACGCTGTCATATTCCACAACTGCAGCCCACCTGGAGCACCCAGAAGTACAAGGGGTTCAGTGCTCAGAGACATGGGCAAGGTAAGGAAAGCTGAAACCCGACCACCACTGAACAAGAAACATAAGCTGAAATGTCAAGATCCATCTATCTTCTTCGGCTTGATTCGGCTGCATTGTGGGGGCAGCAGTTTGCCGCCCAATCCTCTGTGCACCTGACCCCTATGAACCCCTCTGCGGGTGGTGAGCCCACAGGACGGTAGAAGTTATGGTCCTTGATGTTAGTTCTGGAGTGCCCGGAGGAAAGCCATCCAGACATGGGGAGAACATGCAAACTCCACACAGAACGGCCCGGGCAACCAGGACCAGATGGATGGGCCCGTGGCTGGATCAGAAATGGGCAGAGCTCCACTTTGACTCAAGATGCCAGCATGGTGGAGTTGAGGTACTGGTATGGGCTGGTCTTATTAAAGATGAGCTTGTTGGACCTGTTCGGGTTAAAGATGGACCCAAAATGAACTCCAAAACCTACTGCCAGTTTGTAGAAGACACTTTCTTCAAGCAGTGGTATAGCAGAAAAAAGTCAAGAGGGCATTGATTTTTATGCAGAACAATGCTCCGTTGCATGCACTGAAGGTGACAACGGCTGCTCTGACTGCGCTCCAGGCCCCATGTGATAATAATAATAATAATAATAATAATAATAATAATAATAATAATAATAATAATAATAATAATAAATTTTATTTGTAATGCACTTTACATTTCAATGAAATCTCAAAGTGCAATGAAAGGTGCATTCGTCTAAATTCTAGGTATATATTTAGTTTGGTGGTGGGTAATGGCATTCTTGAAGTAACTTGTGTATTTTATGTAATAGATTGCCTTGCTGCCTAGGCCAAAATAGTGAATGTATATTATAAATATATGCATTATATACAGGCCATAGAGTATTATAATGAATTCCAGAAACAGACAGTAATTTTGGTCAGTATTGGCTGAACTATATCTATCAGAGCACAATGCACAACCAAGCGCAAAGTTTATGCAGCAGCACAATCTGATCCACCACTCACAACCAGCCCCAACAACGTCAGCATAACTACAATAAGAGGCTACGGTCACAACACAAATATGGCATTAGCGCCGCTCCTACAGCGCACACGGCAGAACACTGGAGCGGCTCCATCGAGCTCATTTACGCACTTGTGAGGCTAAAACTGCCCAAAACTATTGAAAACAAGCCTCTTACGTTCTCCAGAAGACTGATGCAGAGAGTATCCTCTATCCACTGCCCTGTTGGTTCTGACTCCAAAATTGTATTATTGTCCAATATGAAGAGCTCAAACTGGCCCAAGTTCCGATCCAATCAGGTCTGTAACACAAGGTTCGGAAGCCGAATGCACGAGCTGATTGTAAAACTAGTCTTAATGCCACTTCACACTTAAAAAAAAGTGATATGACTACGTTTAACATGATAAAAATGTCTATGCAAATACATGTTCAATTTTAAACAAAATATAAAACATACAGCCTAATACAAAATAACTTTATGCATTTTTTTTCATCTAGGTTAAGTTCGGGAGGGCGGTGCACCTGCGCCCTCTAGTGACCAGCCGCCACTGCTGCTGCTCATAGTCTTGCTCTCAAATTCCCTTTTATCATTGTAGCTGTTGACTGTAGTTGTGCTTATGTATTTATTGGTCAGGATAGTTGTGCAATAGAGGGTAGTGCAATGCGGGTTGGCTGCTTTCAGGTCAGCAATAGCACAAGACACTTTAGATCTTGTAGACTGCTAGCACCTTGCATTTTAAAAATCTAAAACTCAAAGCACTTTAATCCCATACACATAACCACTTTACATCAGAAAAAACTACAGCACTTTATCTTGTATTTTGCACAGCATTAGCACTTTGTGTTACCGAAATATAGGTTTGGATTAACTGGTTGTTTTGGGTTGTAATTTCTAATTTTGGTTTTGATCTTAATTTAATTTAATTTTATTATATCCTATATTTTAGTCCCAATTTGTTGTGTTGTTTATTGTGTGTCAGAACTGTACTTTTTAAATGCTATAGAATTAACTCTTTAATATGATGGATTAAATACAAAATTGTCCAATTCCACTATTTACTGCCTGTGTCCTTTGTTTTGCCAGACTTGCCTGTATTTTAAATATATATTAGTGGAGACCCTTAGCCTATCAGAGATTACACACCTTTAAGGCTTATGGAGCTCAACAGTGACAGCTTTGTGGTAACTAATTACCACAAAGTCTATAAATTTACTTAAAATCTGTTTCTGAAATGTTATAAACCACAAGGTTATTAAAGCATTTGTAGAATCTTGTGTTTTGAATGTGCTTTTTGGGCTTAAAACAAATGCGTTATGGATATTAGTTACCACATAGCTGATTAGCCTCTGCGGTGCCTTTGGACTCTTTTTTCGAAAACACCCATTTAGATCATATCCATTATGGTGTTAACAAACTATCTTATTTGTGGACATAAGCCAGTATCTGGAGCGGGGTCAGGTGACATAAAACTGAAGCATGCGGATGACAGTAATAATAAACAAATGGTTGGTACATCTACATACTTCTAGGGCTTGTCGTGACTAAGTTCAAGTACAGTAAATATTGAATGTAATGAACAAACCATAACTTGTGATTTATGGTTTTGGCATTTTAGTGCAAGCTGTCCTACTTTAAGCGGAATATTACAAGACTCACAATTATGATATACAGTAGGTTTGTTGTAAGCTGTAGGGAGTGGGTCCTAAACATGTAGTCGTAGTAGGATATATGTGTTCTTTACCAGACTGATGATGGCGTCTAAATGTTACATCATTTATGATGTATAAGACAAGTTTAAAATAAGACTGACTTATATTTCAACAGCTGTTTGAGGGCCTCTTCTCTCTCTAAATGAAGCGTATGGTGACAACATCATGCTGACAGAAAGTCTGCTCTAGACAAGCTGTTGAATAAGGGGCAGTTTCAATACAAGCGTCATTTAGTTCTTCTTCATCTTTGCACAATTGAACAAGGGCAGTGCATTCAAGACAGGATTTACACAAGACAGGGAGTAAAGAGCTCGGGAGTGTGTTGTCATCAGAATATTGAGTAAGTTGTAAAACCAATGGAGTTTATTATGCAAAATACTAATTTAGCATTGAAACATTAAACTACACTTTAGAGGTCAGAATGCATTGTCCAAAAACAGCCATTTCCATTACCGTCTTTACGCCTATGGGAATAATCCAACAAACTGCTGTCATAAATTCTCACAACGTAGAGTCTGAATTTTTTTGATTGAATGCTAATGTAACCCAGCCCAGGTATTTTTCTGGCCCTGGCCTGTCTCTGCCTTATATTTTCACCCACAGCTCTCAACTATTGCTACTTTATGTTTTTTTTTCTAATAATTTAAAAAGGCTAGAACTGATTGATTCATGACCCTCATGCTGTTATAGGCATTGTTAAGCAAGACGCAAGTTAGAACACATCTCTCGTCACTTCAGGAGGCCTTACTGAACTCTGTGTACTGTTCATTATTATTATGTTAATGTCATTCCAGTTCCAATTCCAGTTTTACTGTGTATTATTTAATGAACCTGATGATGATTACGATGTAGCCTGTGTGTGAAGGCAGTATGTGTGAATAAACTGTCTATATGTTTGGTGGATGCCCAACTGCCCGTTTGTTCGGTGGACCTTGAGTTATTTTGCTGATGAATTTACAGCTTTGCTTAAAACATTTGCTTCTGCTCAGCTACTTACCTCAGTTGTTTTTTCTTTCATTCAATTTTTTTTTATTAATTATAATACAAATATACAAGATAATACAATATAAACACATAGTATCCTCACAGACATCTTCAACATCTCTCTGAGCAAAGCCATCATACCAGCATGTTTCAAATGCCACCACCATCGTGCCACAATCTCCAGCCACTTCACTGAACAACTACAGACCCATAGCACATACTCCCATCATGATGAAGTGCTTTGAAAGGTTTGTCAAGGCCCATATAACATCCAATCTCCGCATTGCACTTGACCCATACCAGTTTGCATACTGCCCCAAGCGTTCCACTGATAATGCTATAGCAACAGCACTACACCTATGTCTGGCTCATCTGGAAAACAAAAACAGTTATGTACGTATGCTGTTCATTGACTTCAGCTCTGCCTTCAACACAGTCATCCCCCAACACCTGATAAACAAACTCAGTGCAGTCGGCAGTGGCACTTCGTTATGTTACTGGCTACAGGACTTTCTCACTGACAGACCACAGACCGTACGAGTTGGAAAAAACTCCTCAGACCATCATCACAAACACCGGGCTTCCACAGGGATGCCTGATTCACTTCAAACCACATCATCAAGTTTGCAGATGCCACAACTGTGGTCGGCCTCATCAGCGACGATGACGACTCAGCCTACAGAGAGGAGGTCCACCAACTCATCAACTGGTGTGAAATGAACAATCTTCAACTCAATGTCAGCAAAACAAAAGGAATAACAGTGGACTTCAGAAGGAAACACGTGTCACACACCCCACTCATCATCACTGGCAGTGTTGTTGAGTCTGTGAAAAGCACCAAGTTCCTGGGTGTGCAGGTCACTGATGACCTCACATGGACTCACAACACCTCCTCCCTGGTCAAGAAAGCACAGCAACACCTACGCCTGCACTCACCACCATCTACAGGGGTGCTATTGAGAGCGTCCTCACCAGCAGCCTCTCAGTTTGGTATGGAAGCTGTTCGGCTGCAGACAAGAAAGCCTTATTGAGGGTGAGGAAGACAGTAGAAAGAATCATCAAATCATCCCAATTGGCCATGCAGGACTTGTACACATCCCACTGCTGCAAGAGAGCCATCAGTATCATCAAGGACAACACCCACCCAGCACACAAACTGTTATCCGTTCTACCATCTGACAAATGTTATCACAGAATGCAGTACAACACTACTAAACTATACAACAGCTTCTTCCCACAAGCCATTAGGCTAATAACACACTCAAAATAATCAGATGAGCATGCTCTTAACTTCACTTTGAAGTTTTTTGGTGAAATCGCAATTTCCCCTGTGTAATTTTGTTACTTGGTGGAATTGACAATAAAGTTCACCTTGACTTTGACTTAGCTCAACCATGGAAAATCATACCACAAGTGGAAAAAATAAAAACAAAATAAAAAGATAAAATAAAGTAATTCAAACCTAGCGATGTACACATAGAACTATAATAAAATCTTATTATAGCTCCATGGTTGTTAAAGGGGAACTCCAGCACGTTTGAAGCTAAAGTCCATTGCTAGAGGTGGTTGAATACTGTCAGAAGCCCAAAAAACGGCACAGATCAGTGATGCTTAGGCCGAGATCTCGCTGTGGTAGAGTCTGTCAAGGCAACAAGCTGGCGTAGTGACGGGGCAAGCTCTAAGAAACCACGTAAAACGCCAATTTGCACAGAAGAGGCTTAATACCACTTTCTAACCCATCTTACAACATAGCCACGAGTCTAACAAACAAAACGCTCTGCCAGGCTCACTCAATAGTGTCTGGAAACGTTATAAAATAACTTTATAAGCAGTCTTAGCCTTACCTTGATGTTTTCCCACTGCGCATTGCAAAGCCCCAAAAGACTCGATTGCCGATGTTGTATCTAATCCCATTTATTTGCGAGTGAATTATATTTTTTTGAAAAATGCTAAAAAAATACATTCCCGCACTATTTTCTTTCAACAACTCTCAGTTTCTATAGTACTCGATCCTCCTTTCTGGCAGTCGAGTCTTTTGGGCTTTCGCAATGCACAGTGGGAAATCGACAAAGGTAGGGCTAAGGTTGTTTATAACGTTATTTCATAACGTTTCCAGACCACTAATCAGTGAGCTAGGCATAGCGTTTTTTGTTAGACTCTATGTTGCAAGATGGATTCGAAAGTGGTGTTAAGCTTCTTCAGTGTGCAAATTGGCGTTTTACCTGGAAGTTAAGAACTTGCCCAATTCACTAGCTAGCTTGTTATCTTGACAGACTCACTACCACAGCGAGATCTCCGCCGAGGCAACACTGATCTGTGCCGTTTTTTGGCTTCTGACAGTATTCGCCCACCTCCAGCAATGGACTTCAAACGTGCTGGAGTTCCCCTTTAAGCTAGCGATAGCCAGATGAAATCGCCAATTGAAGGAGCCATTTTAACCAGGCGGAACCTTTCCTTGCCATCCTATCGTTTGCAAATGTATATTCCGCGTGTTACTGGGCTGCTGCAAGTAGGCGATTACAGTGATCCCTCGCTATAACGCGGTTCATCTTTCGCGGCTTCTCTGTTTCGCGGATTTTTTTAATGCTTTTTTATTTTTATTTTTTTTAACAGTGCATTGTGTTCTGAATCCTGATTGGCCATGGGACTGTCGTCTAGAAGTGATAAAAGTTGACTGGTCTTTCACTTAGACCAGGGGTCGGCAACCTTTAACACTCAAAGAGCCGTTTGGAGCGTCTCCCATAGAAAAGAAAACATGGGTGCCATAAAGAAGGAGGAAAATAACATAAGGACGACGGGAGAAGACACCTGCACCACAGCCTTCAGCCTGTATATTGGCTGATAGATGATGGCTTATATTAGCTGAATGATAGAACTAGATGAAACCATTATATTATACTGTGGTGGTGGAACATAGACAAATACCTTAAATATTAATATACTCTAATCCTACACATTAAACCAAACAATGCTGGCATTTTGTGAATGACCAAAAGTGCAGATACCATATTTTGGCACTACCACGAAAATTTCTAAAATTTACCAGCAGATGTCACCCTTTCCATAGCCAAATAGTACATACAATATTAATCCAACCAACTAAACGGTGTCTTTCCAGCATTCTGCTAACAGCGTGCATGTCTATTTTAAGCAATGGATACATTACATGCATCTGCCTTAAATAAACGTTCTGTAATAATTCTCACTGTTTTTGGTAAATTTATCAGCCTGCCTAATCTCTGGTAAGTGTCTGATCATGTTATGTCATGGTCACGGTTTTGACAGGCAGAAAAAGCAGAATTGAGTGGTGAGGTTAGGTTGACCAGACGGCCCTATTTACCCGGGACAGTCCCAGTTTTGAGTTCTGTGTCCCGTCCCATCAGATTTATACAAAACCAGTGATTTGTCCCAGTTTTATACAAGAAAGGTCCAAGGTGTCCTTTTTTTTGACCAATTTGATTTACACCAGGTCTAAACCACAACTAAACTAAGACTAAACCAGGTCTACATCAGGTCTAAGCCAAGACAAAAATTGTGGTGAATCTGAGCCCTGCCAACACTAAAGATGAGCCTAAATTGTCATTTGTTTTGGAAAAATGTGTTTGCAAATGACTATAAAGCAAAAAAATTTTTTTTAAAAATGCTGCGACAGAAGCCCCTCAGATTATGACTGACACAAGAATGCACAATGTTACACACTTTTTTCACAATTTTATTTATACCAACCCAGGTGTGTCCCAGTTTAGAATTTTAAAAATCTGGTCACCCTAGATGAGGTACACATTATTTTTGCCAGGAATACAGCTTTCATGAATTAACGTGAAAGCAATATTTTTTCTCCCCAAAGTAAACTTTGTACATTCCTGTAGGTGGCGCTGTAGCACTGATAATAGTGTTTGACATACCAATGGAATCAGGGTGTGATGCAGTGTATAAGTGATAGAAATTTCAGCATGATTGAACTAAACATGTCCATGTAATCATTTTTACAGTATTTTTCCGGGGAGTCTTTGCACCCCTGCTGGCCAACCGTGAAAAATACCCCATATCCATGATATATTTTTTTGCTTGTGGTCACGCATAGAATTTAATCCCCAAATTTGGTCCAAATCTGATAATGTTGACGTTTCATGTATATGGTAGGTGGCGCTCTCACTTTTCACTTTTATTAGATTTCATATTGCATCACATTCAGGCCGGGATCACACAATAGTGATTTGAGTTTGAACTCTCTAGGCCAATGCCTGTGGCTGTGAGAAGTCATCAAAGAAACAGGAAATTAAGGCATTATTCGCTGGCGTGCTACAGACAAACCATGAGGAGGAGCCCAAAAACAAATATAACTTTTGTGAAGCCATGTCAAATCTGAGCTCATTTGGACCAAAAACCAGAGACTTGAATCTTTTTGCATACACGTAGTCAAAAACGGCATTGAATTTTTGATCCAATATGGCCGACTTCCTGTTGGTAATAGAGACGTGCTCCAATTCATCTTTTGGCTTGTCTCATTGTTCTCTGTCACTGTCCCAAATGTCATTTGCCTGCGACAAACTTTGCTTCTCCCCCCTCCCATAGGAGTCCAATTGTAGGCGGTGCTGTTGAGTCAGGTCGCTTCGGGCATTGTCGCGATGCCCATTTGATCGAATTTTTCGCCGGACCGGTCGATCTGATACCCGGTTTGGGGACTTTTCGTTGATGTTCAGGGGGTCAAAAATGCGATCATTTTGGGGGAAAAAGAATAATAAACTAAGGAAGAACAATACCCGTCGCCAGTATCAAAGTTAATCTTACTATATTAATTTTACAATTTATCTGACAACTTTATATGCAGGAAGTTATTTCAAATTGTAGATGAACTCCTGAAAGTTTTTAGGAGCTGTATGTTAAAGCACAATAATCAAAAAAAAAAAACAAAAAACTGAACAACAAAAATACAGTCCCCTCCTATTCCAAATTTGAATACCAATTATTTGTTGAAGGCACAACAAACAACATTATTATTAAGCATTATATTTAACATTATTAAATGTTATATTTAGGCCCGAGCCCCTACAGGGCGTAGGGCCTATTAGCTCATAGCGATGATGCCTGGGCGAAGCCCAGGCATCATCGTTGCTAACTGTCTTCACGAAGTTCAGCGCGGCGCTGAACTTCGTCACTACCTCGCTCTCACCGTGAACAGCAGTATCCTAGCAACCCATGCCGAAGGCATGGGACATGCATATTTGTTCTTGCTAACAAGTCATCGTCAACATTGAGTGAATGGGCGAAGCCCATTCACTCAATGTTGACAAAAGTAGCGCGAAGCGCTCCTCTCCCTAAAACACACTCCTGACATCAAGCTGTATCCAAGCCCCCATGCCGAAGGCATGGGCCATATTTACAGCTGCTAAAATGAATGGAAATCAATGGGGGGTCAATGGCGGACCCCGACGAGATGGTGAATGACGGGCGCGTAAGCGCCCGTCATTCACCAATGACCCCACGGTGACGTGGGGAAGCTCGAGAGCTTTCAAAAAATGTATAATATGTCTTTCCTATGTAAAAGGATATATTGTTTTTGCTAAAATTATTAGGCCCGAGCCCCTACAGGGCGTAGGGCCTATTGCTTCCGCAACGATGATGCCTGGGCGAAGCCCAGGCATCATCGTTGCTAACTGTCTTACGAAGTTCAGCGCGAAGCGCTGAACTTCGTCCCTCGATCGCTCTCACCGTGAACAGCAGTATCCTAGCAACCCATGCCGAAGGCATGGGACATGCATATTTGTTCTTGCTAACAAGTCATCGTCAACATTGAGTGAATGGGCGAAGCCCATTCACTCAATGTTGACAAAAGTAGCGCGAAGCGCCTCCTGTTCCCAAAACACACTCCTGACATCAAGCTGTATCCAAGCCCCATGCCGAAGGCATGGGCCATGTTTACAGCTGCTAAAATGAATGGAAATCAATGGGGGGTCAATGGCGGACCCCGACGAGTGGGTGAATGACGGGCGCGTAAGCGCCCGTCATTCACCAATGACCCCACGGTGACGTGGGGAAGCTCGAGAGCTTTCAAAAAATGTATAATATGTGTTTCCTATGTAAAAGGATATATTGTTTTTGCTAAAATTATTATTATTTTTATTTATTGTTTATTATTCTTTTTTCTTCTGCTCTTTGAGCTCTAATTTTACCCCCTGAACACGCTCAAAAACTCACCAAATTTTGCCCAAAATTCAGAAGTGGCGAAAAATTTGATAAAATATATGTTGCATGTGTGGGCATAAAAAAGTGGCGCGACAGCGCCACCTGCAAAAGTCAAAATACATTGCGCCTATGGGAGTCGTCCCGACGTAAAGTTTGTCGTACAGTCACGAAATTCGGTACAGACATTCCTCATGTCAAGACAGAAAAAAAATATTATTATGGCCACGCCCCCTGACAAACCAGAAGGCGGCCATCTTGGATTGAAATAAAAAAGTTGTTGAGTCAGCATTTTCGCTCATGTCGCATTTGAACGAACTCCTCTGAAGGCGCTTCACCCACAGGGGTCAAAATCGGCGTACATCAACTAGAGAAGTGGGGCATCAAACGATAGCTGAATTTTTAAAATAACTGTCACGGTTTACGTGCGGCGAACCTACAAAATTTGTTCAGATTTTTTGCAATTTTCCAATGTCAAAATTTGCTCCCGTTCGGCCATACAAAGTCCGATTGGGCTCAAATTTGAATCACTTGTAAAACTTTCGTGCCAAAGCCGACTAATTGTGACACGAGCAAAAATGGTGTGATAGCGCCCCCTGCAGGACAGAATTAAATTTTGCATGGATGGTCAAAATTTTAGTTTTTAGAAAATGTACCAAATTTTGTACAAAATTACTTTGGGCCATCTCAATCAAAAATGTAAACCATATGGTATTTTTAACCGTGTTGCCATGGTGATGCGCGAAAGCTCCAATGTTATCCTAATGAAAAAGATGAGATAAATTCCCATTCATGAAAAATATTTTACTTTCACAGAATATTCTCATATTTGGCTCAATGACTCTTCATGTCATCCCGATCAAAAAAGTCAATGACAACAATATGGTATATTTCATTGGGTTTCCATGGCGATGCGCCAAAGCCTCCATGTTATCCTTATGGGAAAATTTCTACAATTTCTTACTTTTCAAAGTGATATAACGGCTTAATAGTTTCATTCAAGAACGTGAAATTTGGCACAGTGATTCTTCAAGTCAGCCTGAACAAAAAAGTCTGAGGGACCAAAGTTGTATTTTGCACAGTGTTGCCATGGCGATGTCCCAAAGTGCCCATATTTGTCACTGTTAACACATCAGTATCTCCAGTGTGTGTGGACTTTGTGTTTAGTGAGAAATTCAACCCAAAGCCACAAACACACAGAGACAAGAGGCTCATCAGCGCCACCCGGGGGAGCGTCGGGTCGGCCGAGTGCGATGCGCGGCCCGCGAGGGCCGTTCGATGCCGCTTGCGGCTTTAATTTATTCTTTTTTCTTCTGCACTTTGAGCTCTAATTTGACCCCCTGAACACGCTCAAAAACTCACCAAATTTTGCCCAAAATTCAGAAGTCGCGAAAAATTTGATAAAATATATGTTGCATATGTGAGCATAAAAAAGTGGCGCGACAGCGCCACCTGCAAAAGTCAAAATACATTGCGCCTATGGGAGATGTCCCGACGTAAAGTTTGTCGTACAGTCACGAAATTTGGTACAGACATTCCTCATGTCAAGACAGAAAAAAAATATTATTATGGCCACGCCCCCTGACAAACCAGAAGGCAGCCATCTTGGATTGAAATAAAAAAGTTGCTTAGTCAGCATTTTCGCTCACGTCGCATTTGAACGAACTCCTCTGAAGGCGCTTCACCCACAGGGGTCAAAATCGGCATACATCAACTAGAGAAGTGGGGCATCAAACGATAGCTGAATTTTTAAAATAACTGTCACGGTTTACGTGCGGCGAAGCTGCAAAATTTGTTCAGATTTTTTGCAATTTTCTAACGTCAAAATTTGCTCCCGTTCGGCCATACAAAGTCCGATTGGGCTCAAATTTGAATCACTTGTAAAACTTTCGTGCCAAAGCCGACTAATTGTGACATGAGCAAAATTGGTGTGATAGCGCCCCCTGCAGGACACAATAAAATTTTGCATGGAGGGCCAAATTTTACTTTCTCTAAAATTTACCAAATTTGGCCCAAAATTACTTTGGGCCATCTCAATCAAAAAAGCCAATGTAAACCATATGATATTTTTAACCGTGTTGCCATGGTGATGCGCGAAAGCTCCAATGTTATCCTAATGGGAAAGATGAGATAAATTCCCATTCATGACAAATATTTTACTTTCACAGAATATTCTCATATTTGGCACAATGACTCTTCATGTCATCCCGATCAAAAAAGTCAATGACAACCATATGGTATATTTCACTGGGTTGCCATGGCGATGCGCCAAAGCCTCCATGTTATCCTTATGGGAAAATTTCAACAATTTCTTACTTTTCAAAGTGATATAACGGCTTAATAGTTTAATTGAAGAATGTGAAATTTGGCACAGTGATTCTTCAGGTCAGCCCGAACAAAAAAGTCCGAGGGGCCAAAGTTGTATTTTGCACGGTGTTGCCATGGCGATGTCCCAAAGTGCCCATGTTTGTCTATGTTGGCACATCAGCATTTCCAGTGTCTGTGGACTTTGTGTTTGGTGAGAAATTCAGCCCAAAGCCACAAACACACAGAGACAAGAGGCTCATCAGCGCCACCCGGGGGAGCGTCGGGTCGGCCGAGTGCGATGCGCGGCCCGCGAGGGCCGTTCGATGCCGCTTGCGGCTTTAATTAGGCCCGAGCCCCTACAGGGCGTAGGGCCTATGCTCGCAACGTTGAGGCCTGGGCGAAGCCCAGGCATCATCGTTGCTAACTGTCTTACGAAGTTCAGCGCGAAGCGCTGAACTTCGTCCCTCGATCGCTCTCACCGTGAACAGCAGTATCCTAGCAACCCATGCCGAAGGCATGGGACATCCATATTTGTTCTTGCTAACAAGTCATCGTCAACATTGAGTGAATGGGCGAAGCCCATTCACTCAATGTTGACAAAAGTAGCGCGTCGCGCCTTCTGTTCCCAAAACACACTCCTGACATCAAGCTGTATCCAAGCCCCCATGCCGAAGGCATGGCCCATATTTATAGCTGCTAAAATGAATGGAAATCAATGGGGGGTCAATGGCGGACCCCGACGAGATGGTGAATGACGGGCGCGTAAGCGCCCGTCATTCACCAATGACCCCACGGTGACGTGGGGAAGCTCGAGAGCTTTCAAAAAATGTATAATATGTCTTTCCTATGTAAAAGGATATATTGTTTTTGCTAAAATTATTATTATTTTTATTTGTTTATTAGGCCCGAGCCCTACAGGGCGTAGGGCCTATTGCTTCCAAGAACGATGATGCCTGGGCGAAGCCCTGGAATAATCGTTGCTAACTGTCTTACTATGTTCAGCGCGATGCGCTGAACTTCGTCCCTCCCTCGCTCTCACCGTGAACAGCAGTATCCTAGCAACCCATGCCGAAGGCATGGGACATCCATATTTGTTCTTGCTAACAAGTCATCGTCAACATTGAGTGAATGGGCGAAGCCCATTCACTCAATGTTGACAAAAGTAGCGCGAAGCGCTCCTCTCCCTAAAACACACTCCTGACATCAAGCTGTATCCAAACCCCATGCCGAAGGCATGGGCCATATTTACAGCTGCTAAAATAAATGGAAATCAATGGGGGGTCAATGGCGGACCCCGACAAGATGGTGAATGACAGGCGCTTACGCGCCCGTCATTCACCAATGACCCCACGGTGACGTGGGGAAGCTCGAAAGCTTTCAAAAAATGTATAATATGTCTTTCCTATGTAAAAGGATATATTGTTTTTGCTAAAATTATTATTATTTTTTTTTTTATTAGGCCCGAGCCCCTACAGGGCGTAGGGCCTATTGCTTCCGCAACGATGATGCCTGGGCGAAGCCCAGGCATCATCGTTGCTAACTGTCTTACGAAGTTCAGCGCTTCGCGCTGAACTCGTCACTCCCTCGCTCTCACCGTGAACAGCAGTATCCTAGCAACCCATGCCGAAGGCATGGGACATGCATATTTGTTCTTGCTAACAAGTCATCGTCAACATTGAGTGAATGGGCGAAGCCCATTCACTCAATGTTGACAAAAGTAGCGCGAAGCGCCTCCTGTCCCCAAAACACACTCCTGACATCAAGCTGTATCCAAGCCCCCATGCCGAAGGCATGGGCCATATTTACAGCTGCCAAAATGAATGGAAATCAATGGGGAGTCAATGGCGGACCCCGACGAGATGGTGAATGACGGGCGCGTAAGCGCCCGTCATTCACCAATGACCCCACGGTGACGTGGGGAAGCTCGAGAGCTTTCAAAAAATGTATAATATGTCTTTCCTATGTAAAAGGATATATTGTTTTTGCTAAAATTATTATTATTTTTTTATTTGTTTATTTATTTTTCTTTTTTCTCCTGCTCTTTGAGCTCTAATTTGACCCCTGAACACACTCAAAAACTCACCAAATTTTGCCCAAAATTCAGAAGTGGCGAAAAATTTGATAAAATATATGTTGCATATGTGGGCATAAAAAGTGCCGCGACAGCGCCACCTGCAAAAGTCAAAATACATTGCGCCTATGGGAGATGTCCCGACGTAAAGTTTCTCGTACAGTCACGAAATTCGGTACAGACATTCCTCATGTCAAGACAGAAAAAATATTATTATGGCCACGCCCTGACAAACCAGAAGGCAGCAATCTTGGATTGAAATAAAAAGTTGCCGAGTCAGCATTTTCACTCACGTTGCATTTGAACGAACTCCTCTGAAGGCGCTTCACCCACAGGGGTCACAATCGGCGTACATCAACTAGAGAAGTGGGGCATCAAACGATAGCTGAATTATTTAAATAACTCTCACGGTTTACGTGCGGCGAACCTGCAAAATTTGTTCAGATTTTTTGCAATTTTCAAATGTCAAAATTTGCTCCCGTTCGGCCATACAAAGTCCGATTGGGCTCAAATTTTAATCACTTGTAAAACTTTTGTGCCAAAGCCGACTAATTGTGACACAAGCGAAAATGGTGTGATAGCGCCCCCTACAGAACACCACAAACTTTTGCATGGAGGGCCAAATTTTAGTTTTTCGAAAATGTACCAAATTTGCCCCAAAATTACTTTAGGTCATCTCAATCAAAAAAGCCAATGTAAACCATATCGTATTTTTAACCGTGTTGCCATGGTGATGCGCGAAAGCTCCAATGTTATCCTAATGGGAAAGATCAGATAAATTCCCATTCAGGAAAAATATTTTACTTTCACAGAATATTCTCATATTTGGCTCAATGACTCTTCATGTCATCCCGATCAAAAAGTCAATGACAACCATATGGTATATTTCACTGGGTTGCCATGGCGATGCGCCAAAGCCTCCATGTTATCCTTATGGGAAAATTTCAACAATTTCTTACTTTTCAAAGTGATATATCGTCTTATTAGTTTCATTCAAGAACGTGAAATTTGGCACAGTGATTCTTCAGGTCAGTCCGAACAAAAAAGTCAGGGGGCCAAAGTTGTATTTTGCACGGTGTTGCCATGGCGATGTCCCAAATTTCCCATGTTCGTCAATATTAACACATCAGCATCTCCAGTGTGTGTGGACTTTGTGTTTAGTGACAAGTTCAGCCCAAAGCCACAAACACACAGAGACAAGAGGCTCATCAGCGCCACCCGGGGAGTGTCAGCGCCACCCGGGGAGCGTCGGGTCGGCCGAGTGCGACGCGCGACCGCGAGGGCCGTTCGATGCCGCTTGCGGCTTTAATTTTTTTATTTGTTTATTTAGGCCCGAGCCCCTACAGGGCGTAGGGCCTATTAGCTTCAACGATGATGCCTGAGCGAAGCCAAGGCATCATCGTTGTCAACTGTCTTACGAAGTTCAGCGCGAAGCTGAACTTTATCCCTCGATCGCTCTCTCCGTGAACAGCAGTATCCTAGCAACCCATGCCGAAGGCATGGGACATGCATATTTGTTCTTGCTAACAAGTCATCGTCAACATTGAGTGAATGGGCGAAGCCCATTCACTCAATGTTGACAAAAGTAGCGCGAAGCGCCTCCTGTCCCCCAAAAACACTCCTGACATCAAGCTGTATCCAAGCCTCCATGCCGAAGGCATGGGCCATATTTATAGCTGCTAAAATGAATGGAAATCAATGGGGGGTCAATGGCGGACCCCGACGAGATGGTGAATGACGGGCGCGTAAGCGCCCGTCATTCACCAATGACCCCACGGTGACGTGGGGAAGCTCGAGAGCTTTCAAAAAATGTATAATATGTCTTTCCTATGTAAAAGGATATATTGTTTTTGCTAAAATTATTATTATTTTTATTTATTTATTCTTTTTTCTCCTGCTCTTTGAGCTCTAATTTGACCCCCTGAACACGCTCAAAAACTCACCAAATTTTGCCCAAAATTCAGAAGTGGCGAAAAATTTGATAAAATATATGTTGCATGTATGGGTATAAAAAAGTGGCGCGACAGCGCCACCTGCAAAAGTCAAAATACACTGCTCCTATGGGAGACGTCCCGACGTAAAGTTTGTCGTACAGTCACGAAATTCGCTACAGACATTCCTCATGTCAGAAAAAAATTATTATTATGGCCACGCCCCCTGACAAAGCAGAAGGCGGCCATCTTGGATTGAAATAAAAAGTTGCTGACTCAGCATTTTCGCTCACGTCGCATTTGAACGAACTCCTCTGAAGGCGCTTCACCCACAGGGGTCAAAATCGGCGTACATCAACTAGAGAAGTGGGGCATCAAACGATAGCTGAATTTTTAAAATAACTGTCACGGTTTACGCGCGGCGAAGCTGCAAAATTTGTTCAGATTTTTTGCAATTTTCTAATGTCAAAATTTGCTCCCGTTCGGCCATACAAAGTCCGATTCAACTCAAATTTTAATCACTTGTAAAACTTTTGTGCCAAAGCCAACTAATTGTGACACAAGCGAAAATGGTGTGATAGCGCCCCCTACAGAACACCACAAAATTTTGCATGGAGGGCCAAATTTTAGTTTCTCTAAAATGTACCAAATTTGGCCCAAAATTACTTTAGGTCATCTCAATCAAAAAAGCCAATGTAAACCATATCGTATTTTTAACCGTGTTGCCATGGTGATGCACGAAAGCTCCAATGTTATCCTAATGGGAAAGATGAGATAAATTCCCATTCATGACAAATATTTTACTTTCACAGAATATTCTCAAATTTGGCTCAATGACTCTTCATGTCATCCCGATCAAAAAAGTCAATGACAACCATATTGTATATTTCACAGGGTTGCCATGGCGATGCGCCAAATCCTCCATGTTATCCTTATGGGAAAATTTCTACAATTTCTTACTTTTCAAAGTGATATACCGGCTTAATAGGTTTATTGAAGAACATGAAATTTGGCACAGTGATTCTTCAAGTCAGCCTGAACAAAAAAGTCCGAGGGGCCAAAGTTGTATTTTGGACGGTGTTGCCATGGCGATGTCCCAAAGTGCCCATGTTTGTCTATCTTGGCACATCAGCATTTCCAGTGTGTGTGGACTTTGTGTTTGGTGAGAAATTCAACCCAAAGCCACAAACACACAGAGACAAGAGGCTCATCAGCACCACCCGGGGGAGCGTCAGCGCCACCCGGGGGAGCGTCAGCGCCACCCGGGGGAGCATCGGGTCGGCCGAGTGCGACGCGCGGCCCGCGAGGGCCGTTCGATGCCGCTTGCGGCTTTAATTCTTTTTTCTTCTGCTCTTTGAGCTCTAATTTGACCCCCTGAACACGCTCAAAAACTCACCAAATTTTGCCCAAAATTCAGAAGTGGCGAAAAATTTGATAAAATATATATTGCATGTATGGGTATAAAAAAGTGGCGCGACAGCGCCACCTGCAAAAGTCAAAATACATTGCGCCTATGGGAGACGTCCCGACGTAAAGTTTGTCGTACACTCACGAAATTCGGAACAGACATTCTTCATGTGAAAACAGAAAAAAAATATTATTATGGCCACGCCCCCTGACAAACCAGAAGGCGGCCATCTTGGATTGAAATAAAAAAGTTGCTGAGTCAGCATTTTCGCTCACGTCGCATTTGAACGAACTCCTCTGAAGGCGCTTCACCTACAGGGGTCGGAGTCGGCATACATCAACTAGAGAAGTGGGGCATCAAACGATAGCTGAATTTTAAAAATAACTGTCACGGTTTACGCGCGGCGAAGCTGCAAATTTTGTTCAGATTTTTGGCAATTTTCTAACGTCAAAATTTGCTCCCGTTCGGCCATACAAAGTCCGATTGGGCTCAAATTTGAATCACTTGTAAAACTTTCGTGCCAAAGCCGACTAATTGTGACACGAGCAAAAATGGTGTGATAGCGCCCCCTGCAGGACAGAATAAAATTTTGCATGGATGGTCAAAATTTTAGTTTTTAGAAAATGTACCAAATTTTGTACAAAATTACTTTGGGCCATCTCAATCAAAAAAGCCAATGTAAACCATATGGTATTTTTAACCGTGTTGCCATGGTGATGCGCGAAAGCTCCAATGTTATCCTAATGGGAAATATCAGATAAATTCCCATTCATGAAAAATATTTTACTTTCACAGAATATTCTCAAATTTGGCACAATGACTCTTCATGTCATCCCGATCAAAAAAGTCAATGACAACCATATTGTATATTTCACAGGGTTGCCATGGCGATGCGCCAAATCCTCCATGTTATCCTTATGGGAAAATTTCTACAATTTCTTACTTTTCAAAGTGATATAACGGCTTCATAGTTTAATTGAAGAATGTGAAATTTGGCACAGTGATTCTTCAAGTCAGCCCGAACAAAAAAGACCGGGGGGCCAAAGTTGTATTTTGCACGGTGTTGCCATGGCGATGTCCCAAAGTGCCCATATTCGTCAATGTTAACACATCAGCATCTCCAGTGTGTGTGGACTTTATGTGTTTGGTGGCAAGTTCAGCCCAAAGCCACTAACACACAGAGACAAGAGGCTCATCAGCGCCACCCGGGGGAGCGTCAGCGCCACCCGGGGGAGCGTCGGGTCGGCCGAGTGCGATGCGCGGCCCGCGAGGGCCGTTCGATGCCGCTTGCGGCTTTAATTTATTTATTCTTTTTTCTCCTGCTCTTTGAGCTCTAATTTGACCCCCTGAACACGCTCAAAAACTCACCAAATTTTGCCCAAAATTCAGAAGTGGCGAAAAATTTGATAAAATATATATTGCATGTATGGGTATAAAAAAGTGGCGCGACAGCGCCACCTGCAAAAGTCAAAATACATTGCGCCTATGGGAGACGTCCCGACGTAAAGTTTGTCGTACAGTCACGAAATTCGGTACAGACATTCTTCATGTGAAAACAGAAAAAAAATATTATTATGGCCACGCCCCCTGACAAACCAGAAGGCGGCCATCTTGGATTGAAATACAAAACATGCTGAGTCAGCATTTTCGCTCACGTCGCATTTGAACGAACTCCTCTGAAGGCGCTTCACCCACAGGGGTCAAAATCGGCGTACATCAACTAGAGAAGTGGGGCATCAAACGATAGCTGAATTTTTAAAATAACTGTCACGGTTTACGCGCGGCGAACCTGCAAAATTTGTTCAGATTTTTGGCAATTTTCAAATGTCAAAATTTCCTCCCGTTCGGCCATACAAAGTCCGATTGGGCTCAAATTTGAATCAGTTGTAAAACTTTCGCGCCAAAGCCGACTAATTGTGACACGAGCAAAAATGGTGTGATAGCGCCCCCTGCAGGATAGAATTAAATTTTGCATGGATGGTCAAAATTTTACTTTTTAGAAAATGTACCAAATTTTGTACAAAATTACTTTGGGCCATCTCAATCAAAAAAGCCAATGTAAACCATGTGGTATTTTTAACTGTGTTGCCATGGTGATGCACGAAAGCTCCATTGTTATCCTAATGGAAAAGATCAGAAAAAATCCCATTCATGACAAATATTTTACTTTCACAGAATATTCTCATATTTGGCTCAATGACTCTTCATGTCATCCCGATCAAAAAAGTCAATGACAACCATATGGTATATTTCACTGGGTTGCCATGGCGATGCACCAAATCCTCCATGTTATCCTTATGGGAAAATTTCAACAATTTCTTACATTTCAAAGTGATATAGCGTCTTATTAGTTTCATTCAAGAACGTGAAATTTGGCACAGTGATTCTTCAGGTCAGTCCGAACAAAAAAGTCCGGGGGGCCAAAGTTGTATTTTGCACGGTGTTGCCATGGCGATGTCCCAAAGTGCCCATGTTTGTCTATGTTGGCACATCAGCATTTCCAGTGTCTGTGGACTTTATGTGTTTGGTGACAAGTTCAGCCCAAAGCCACAAACACACAGAGACAAGAGGCTCATCAGCGCCACCCGGGGGAGCGTCAGCGCCACCCGGGGGAGCGTCAGCGCCACCCGGGGGAGCGTCGGGTCGGCCGAGTGCGATGCGCGGCCCGCGAGGGCCGTTCGATGCCGCTTGCGGCTTTAATTAGGCCCGAGCCCCTACAGGGCGTAGGGCCTATTGCTTCCGCAACGATGATGCCTGGGCGAAGCCCAGGCATCATCGTTGCTAACTGTCTTACGAAGTTCAGCGCGAAGCGCTGAACTTCGTCCCTCGATCGCACTCACCGTGAACAGCAGTATCCTAGCAACCCATGCCGAAGGCATGGGACATGCATATTTGTTCTTGCTAACAAGTCATCGTCAACATTGAGTGAATGGGCGAAGCCCATTCACTCAATGTTGACAAAAGTAGCGCGAAGCGCTTCTCTCCCTAAAACACACTCCTGACATCAAGCTGTATCCAAGCCCCCATGCCGAAGGCATGGGCCATATTTACAGCTGCTAAAATGAATGGAAATCAATGGGGGTCAATGAGAGAGTCCGACGAGATGGTGAATGACGGGCGCGTAAGCGCCCGTCATTCACCAATGACCCCACGGTGACGTGGGGAAGCTCGAGAGCTTTCAAAAAATGTATAATATGTCTTTCCTATGTAAAAGGATATATTGTTTTTGCTAAAATTATTATTATTTTTATTTATTTTTTTTTTTGTTGTTCTTTTTTCTTCTGCTCTTTGAGCTCTAATTTGACCCCCTGAACACGCTCAAAAACTCACCAAATTTTGCCCAAAATTCAGAAGTGGCGAAAAATTTGATAAAATATATATTGCATGTATGGGTATAAAAAAGTGGCGCGACAGCGCCACCTGCAAAAGTCAAAATACATTGCGCCTATGGGAGACGTCCTGACGTAAAGTTTGTCGTACAGTCACGAAATTCGGTACAGACATTCTTCATGTGAAAACAGAAAAAAAATATTATTATGGCCACGCCCCCTGACAAACCAGAAGGCAGCCATCTTGGATTGAAATAAAAAAGTTGCTGAGTCAGCATTTTCGCTCACGTCGCATTTGAACGAACTCCTCTGAAGGCGCTTCACCCACAGGGGTCAAAATCAGCGTACATCAACTAGAGAAGTGGGGCATCAAACGATAGCTGAATTTTGAAAATAACTGTCACGGTTTACGCGTGGCAAAGCTGCAAAATTTGTTCAGATTTTTGGCAATTTTCCAATGTCTAAATTTGCTCCCGTTCGGCCATACAAAGTCCGATTGGGCTCAAATTTGAATCACTTGTAAAACTTTTGTATCAAAGCCGACTAATTGTGACACGAACAAAAATGGTGTGATAGCGCCCCCTACAGGACACAACAAAATTTTGCATGGAGGGCCAAATTTTAGTTTCTCTAAAATGTACCAAATTTGGCCCAAAATTACTTTGGGTCATCTCAATCAAAAAAGCCAATGTAAACCATATGGTATTTTGAACCGTGTTGCCATGGTGATGCCCAAAAGCTCCAATGTTATCCTAATGGGAAAGATCAGATAAATTCCCATTCATGAAAAATATTTTACTTTCACAGAATATTCTCAAATTTGGCTCAATGACTCTTCATGTCATCCCGATTAAAAATGTCAATGACAACCATATGGTATATTTCACTGGGTTGCCATGCCGATGCGCCAAAGCCTCCATGTTATCCTTATGGGAAAATTTCAACAATTTCTTACTTTTCAAAGTGATATAGCGTCTTATTAGTTTCATTCAAGAATGTGAAATTTGGCACAGTGATTCTTCAGGTCAGTCCGAACAAAAAAGTCCGAGGGGCCAAAGTTGTATTTTGCACGGTGTTGCCATGGCGATGTCCCAAAGTGCCCATGTTTGTCTATGTTGGCACATCAGCATTTCCAGTGTCTGTGGACTTTGTGTTTAGTGAGAAATTCAACCCAAAGCCACAAACACACAGAGACAAGAGGCTCATCAGCGCCACCCGGGGGAGCGTCGGGTCGGCCGAGTGCGACGCGCGGCCCGCGAGGGCCGTTCGATGCCGCTTGCGGCTTTAATTAGGCCCGAGCCCCTACAGGGCGTAGGGCCTATTGCTTCCGCAACGATGATGCCTGGGCGAAGCCCAGGCATCATCGTTGCTAACTGTCTTACGAAGTTCAGCGCGAAGCGCTGAACTTCGTCACTCCCTCGCTCTCACCGTGAACAGCAGTATCCTAGCAACCCATGCCGAAGGCATGGGACATGCATATTTGTTCTTGCTAACAAGTCATCGTCAACATTGAGTGAATGGGCGAAGCCCATTCACTCAATGTTGACAAAAGTAGCGCGAAGCGCTCCTCTCCCTAAAACACACTCCTGACATCAAGCTGTATCCAAGCCCCCATGCCGAAGGCATGGGCCATGTTTACAGCTGCTAAAATGAATGGAAATCAATGGGGGGTCAATGGCGGACCCCGACGAGATGGTGAATGACGGGCGCGTAAGCGCCCGTCATTCACCAATGACCCCACGGTGACGTGGGGAAGCTCGAGAGCTTTCAAAAAATGTATAATATGTGTTTCCTATGTAAAAGGATATATTGTTTTTGCTAAAAAAAAAAAAAAAAAGTTTCCTTATTTGTTTGTTTATTTATTCTTCTTTTTTTTCTGCTCTTTGAGCTCTAATTTGACCCCCTGAAAACGCTCAAAAACGCACCAAATTTTGCCCAAAATTCAGAAGTCGCGAAAAATTTGATAAAATATATATTGCATAAATGGGTATAAAAAAGTGGCGCGACAGCGCCACCTGCAAAAGTCAAAATACATTGCGCCTATGGGAGACGTCCCGACGTAAAGTTTGTCGTACAGTCACGAAATTCGGTACAGACATTCCTCATGTCAAGACAGAAAAAAAATATTATTATGGCCACGCCCCCTGACAAACCAGAAGGTGGCCATCTTGGATTGAAATTAAAAAGTTGCTGAGTCAGCATTTTCGCTCACGTCGCATTTGAACGAACTCCTCTGAAGGCGCTTCACCCACAGGGGTCAAAATCGGCGTACATCAACTAGAGAAGTGGGGCATCAAACGATAGCTGAATTTTTAAAATAACTGTCACGGTTTACGTGCGGCGAAGCTGCAAAATTTGTTCAGATTTTTGGCAATTTTCTAACGTCAAAATTTGCTCCCGTTCGGCCATAAAAAGTCCGATTTGGCTCAAATTTGAATCACATGTAAAACTTTTGTGCCAAAGCCGACTAATTGTGACACGAACAAAAATGGTGTGATAGCGCCCCCTGCAGGACACAATAAAATTTTGCATGGACGGTCAAAATTTTAGTTTTTCTAAAATGTACCAAATTTTGTACAAAATTACTTTGGGCCATCTCAATCAAAAAAGCCAATGTAAACCATATGGTATTTTTAACCGTGTTCCCATGGTGATGCACGAAAGCTCCAATGTTATCCTAATGGAAAAGATCAGATAAATTCCCATTCATGAAAAATATTTTACTTTCACAGAATATTCTCAAATTTGGCACAATGACTCTTCATGTCATCCCGATCAAAAAAGTCAATGACAACCATATGTTATATTTCACAGGGTTGCCATGGAGATGCGCCAAATCCTCCATGTTATCCTTATGGGAAAATTTCAACAATTTCTTACTTTTCAAAGTGATATAGCGTCTTATTAGTTTCATTCAAGAATGTGAAATTTGGCACAGTGATTCTTCAGGTCAGTCTGAACAAAAAAGTCCGAGGGGCCAAAGTTGTATTTTGCACGGTGTTGCCATGGCGATGTCCCAAAGTGCCCATATTCGTCAATGTTAACACATCAGTATCTCCAGTGTGTGTGGACTTTATGTGTTTGGTGACAAGTTCAGCCCAAAGCCACAAACACACAGAGACAAGAGGCTCATCAGCGCCACCCGGGGGAGCGTCAGCGCCACCCGGGGGAGCGTCAGCGCCACCCGGGGGAGCGTCGGGTCGGCCGAGTGCGATGCGCGGCCCGCGAGGGCCGTTCGATGCCGCTTGCGGCTTTAATTCTTTTTTCTTCTGCTCTTTGAGCTCTAATTTGACCCCCTGAACACGCTCAAAAACTCACCAAATTTTGCCCAAAATTCAGAAGTGGCGAAAAATTTGATAAAATATATATTGCATGTATGGGTATAAAAAAGTGGCGCGACAGCGCCACCTGCAAAAGTCAAAATACATTGCGCCTATGGGAGACGTCCCGCCGTAAAGTTTGTCGTACAGTCACGAAATTCGGTACAGACATTCCTCATGTCAAGACAGAAAAAAAATATTATTATGGCCACGCCCCCTGACAAACCAGAAGGCGGCCATCTTGGATTGAAATACAAAACATGCTGAGTCAGCATTTTCGCTCACGTCGCATTTGAACGAACTCCTCTGAAGGCGCTTCACCCACAGGGGTCAAAATCGGCGTACATCAACTAGAGAAGTGGGGCATCAAACGATAGCTGAATTTTAAAAATAACTGTCACGGTTTACGCGCGGCGAAGCTGCAAAATTTGTTCAGATTTTTTGCAATTTTCTAACGTCAAAATTTGCTCCCGTTCGGCCATAAAAAGTCCGATTTGGCTCAAATTTTAATCACTTGTAAAACTTTTGTGCCAAAGCCGACTAATTGTGACACGAGCAAAAATGGTGTGATACCGCCCCCTGCAGGACACAATAAAATTTTGCATGGACGGTCAAAATTTTACTTTTTCTAAAATGTACCAAATTTTGTACCAAATTACTTTGGGCCATCTCAATCAAAAAAGCCAATGTAAACCATATGGTATTTTTAACCGTGTTGCCATGGTGATGCGCGAAAGCTCCAATGTTATCCTAATGGGAAATATCAGATAAATTCCCATTCATGACAAATATTTTACTTTCACAGAATATTCTCAAATTGGGCACAATGACTCTTCATGTCATCCCGATCAAAAAAGTCAATGACAACCATATGGTATATTTCATTGGGTTGCCATGGCGATGCGCCAAAGCCTCCATGTTATCCTTATGGGAAAATTTCAACAATTTCTTACTTTTCAAAGTGATATAACGTCTTATTAGTTTCATTCAAGAACGTGAAATTTGGCACAGTGATTCTTCAGGTCAGTCCAAACAAAAAAGTCCAGGGGGCCAAAGTTGTATTTTGCACGGTGTTGCCATGGCGATGTCCCAAAGTTCCCATGTTCGTCAATGTTAACACATCAGCATCTCCAGTGTGTGTGGACTTTATGTGTTTAGTGACAAGTTCAGCCCAAAGCCACAAACACACAGAGACAAGAGGCTCATCAGCGCCACCCGGGGGAGCATCAGCGCCACCCGGGGGAGTGTCGGGACGGCCGAGTGCGACGCGCGGCGACACGGTCAAAATTTTACTTTTTCTAAAATGTACCAAATTTTGTACAAAATTACTTTGGCCCATCTCAATCAAAAAAGCAAATGTAAACCATATGATATTTTTAACCGTGTTGCCATGGTGATGCGCGAAAGCTCCAATGTTATCCTAATGGGAAAATTTCAACAATTTCTTACATTTCAAAGTGATATAACGGCTTAATAGTTTTATTGAAGAACATGAAATTTGGCACAGTGATTCTTCAAGTCAGCCTGAACAAAAAAGTCCAGGGGGCCAAAGTCGTATTTTGGACAGTGTTGCCATGGCGATGTCCCAAAGTGCCCATATTTGTCAATGTTAACACATCAGTATCTCCAGTGTGTGTGGACTTTATGTGTTTAGTGACAAGTTCAGCCCAAAGCCACAAACACACAGAGACAAGAGGCTCATCAGCGCCACCCGGGAGTGTCAGCGCCACCGGGGAGCATCAGCGCCACCCGGGGAGCGGCCAGTGCCACCCGAGGGGAGCGCTGAATGCGGCGCGGCCACCAATGGCCATTTCATGCCACTTGCAATGTTGACAAAAGTAGCGCGAAGCGCTCCTGTCCCCAAAACACACTCCTTACATCAAGCGCGATCCAAGCCCCCATGCCGGAGGCATGGGCCATATTTACACCTGCTAAAATGAATGGAAAACAATGGGAGTGAATGGGCGACCCCGACAAGATGGTGAATGACGAGCGCGTAAGCGCTCATGTTATCCTACTGACAAAAATGTCTTTTCATTACATTTTGGCTGAGTAATACACCTTCTGTCAATTTATTAACCACCCAAAAAAAATGTATGTATGTATGCATGTATGAACATTGCACCTTTAAATTAAGACCGTTTTGTCACTCAGCAGAAGAACCTATCTATAGTTATTAGAGTGCAAATCATTTATAAAGCTTATTTACTATGATATAATTGGGTATTTCAAACCTAATTATAACAGATATCTTCTGAATTATGCATCAGTGCATTTAATTGAACTATTGTCCTCTGTATTGAACCAATCTTCACCAAGTTTCCATTTAAATGTTATACATTCCCTCCTGTGGGCTCACCACCTGCAGAGGGGTTCATAGGGGGTCAGGTGCTATGAGTATTGGGCAGCAAGCTGCCCCCGCGACCCAGCCGGATTAAGCAGGAGAAGATGGATGGATGGATGTTATACATGCTGAAACATAGTCTTTGTAAATGTTTTAACTTTTCAGCTAATTAATCACCTAAAATATTTGTACATACACATTTATAATTACATTTTCTATTAAATAAACAGAAACAAGATTCAATCAAGACTTTTTATTTAAGTTGCCACTCCGGATAAACTTGACTAAGACCATTTACAATGTTAAAAAGACCATTGGGCAAATGAAAAACAGTTGGACACTGATGAACACATTTCTTTTGCTATTCAGTCTTTATATACAATAGCACAGCATGTTATTAAAGCAAACCTAAAACATAACAAAGTGTCATCACAAATAAACTATACATTACAATTATTATTATTTATTATATTACAAGTACACAAAGAAGAATCATTTAGCGCAGCATGTTGTTTTAGAAAACCAAAAGCATAACCAATAGCCATTATACATGAACACTGTATTACAACACATGACAATATAAATAAATAAAAACACATCTTTAAGCATTACTGTACAACACAATTTACAGTTTTCATATTATTTGGGCAAATCTGAACCACTCTTCGTCTGACCCATCACCTTGAACCTGTTTGTCTTAGGACCAAACCAGGAGCAGAAAGGCCCTCACAAAACAGCTCTGAGGATCATCTGGGCACGCAAACCTCTCCACCGCGATAAGGTGGTGGTTCAAGGAGAGGGCCGCCCCTCCCCTGAGTAGAGCTGGGGAGAGGAGGTCTCCCCCTCCCCTCTCTCCTCCCCGATCTCCTGCCCCCGGATGGGATAACAGGAGAAAGGGAGGGGAGAGGGGGGGAGGAGGAAGAAAGAGAGGAGAGGACAGAAAGAGGGAAGGGAGAGAGGACAGAAAGAGGGGAGAGAACAGAAAGAGGGGCGAGAGAGAAAGAACAGAAAGCAGGGAGGGAGAGAACAGAAAGAGGAGAGGAGAGAGCTGGAGGGAAAGTAGATGAAGGGTGACACAGGGAGAGATGAGGGAGCTGATAGAGGAAAAGATAGGTAGGACTGTGAGAGATGGGAGGGAGAAAGAGGGGTGACAGAGAACAGGAGGGGCTGGAGAGAGAGGAGGGGGAGAGAGGGGAAGGGAGAGGAGGAGAAGTGGAAGAGGGGAGACATGATGGAGAAACAGAGAACCAGTCAACTTGGACAAAGGCCACAAAACATTTGAGTTGAAAAACATACAGTATGTGTGCACTCATCACTGTATGTAATATTAACTACAAATACATATAAACCATGACTAACATGTATAAAAGCTACAAACTACCAACACACACTTAAAAACCCTACAAATACATATGTACAATAAACTACCACTAACATGTATATAAACCAGAAACAACCAACACACAATTAAAAACCCTACAAATACATATGTACAATAAACTACCACTAACATGTATATAAACCACAAACAACCAACACACACTTAAAAACCCTACAAATACTTATGTACAATAAACTACCACTAACATTTATATTAACCAGAAACAACCAAAACACACTTAAAAACCCTACAAATACATATGTACAATAAACTACCACTAACATGTATATAAACCAGAAACAACCAACACACAATTAAAAACCCTACAAATACATATGTACAATAAACTACCACTAACATGTATATAAACCAGAAACAACCAACACACAATTAAAAACCCTACAAATACATATGTACAATAAACTACCACTAACATGTATATAAACCAGAAACAACCCACACACAATTAAAAACCCTACAAATACCCGCCTGTTAATTTATACACAAATAACTGCTACAACTGAATACAAAAAAACTATAACCGCATGATTAAAAACGCAACACGCGCATATAAATGTGATGAGTTGTCAATAAGCAACAACTGTCCATTTAGAACAAACTAAAATAATTTGATTAATTAATACCAATTTATTCTAAAGGCGCGGCCTCTGTACATTTAAAAGAAAATGCGATCCCCTCATGGTCGCTGAAGTACGTTGGCACTACTACAGAGTCTATGTCATACTCTGTAGATTTCACATATAAATGATCAATTAAAGTCCCCCTCTCAGTTGTGGGAGATTTGACATATTGAACATAACCTTTTTCTGTCATAAAATTGCAGAGACTTGAAGATTTCAATATGTCATCATTAAAATCTCCCACCACCACCACAGTGGCACAATGTGAGTTTAGCCAATTCAGTAACCTATCCAAATTATATTTAAACAGAGACATGGGATATGACGGTGGGCGATAAACAGCTGCAACTATAATTTTGTGCTCTGCAAAATAATTCACTAAACATTCTAAACTGAAATCCTGTACTGTGATTTCATAGTTAAGGTTTTCTTCACAGTACATACCAACACCACCGTGCTGTTGGCCCAGTAAACTAGTCAGAGCTGGGTGATGAGTCTGCTGATAGGATAAACTACGGGGACGACTATGGAAATTATACCCTTCAATGTGACTAGTTTGAAAAGTTGAATCTACAGTTAACCATGTCTCTACCACAGCAATACAGTTAGGCTGCCAGTGCTGTGTGCATGAGGCCAAATCTGACACATGTCGCACTAAACCCTGAATATTCATAAAAAAGAATGTTAAGACATGTGTCTCTTGTAAGTGCCAGGGTGCACTCGCCACTATGAAGGGAGGCATGTTCTCAAGCGCCGCTCTAATACCATCATTACAATAAATAGCATTTGCGTCAAAGTCTTGAATAATAAGACCCTCTAAACTCCTAACGCGACTAAGGGCCACATACGCCTGACCTGCTGTAAAACTTGTTTAAGGGACACCACTGCTTGATCTACGGTTACCCCCTGTACTTTATGAACCGTACACGCCCACGCAAGTTTAAGAGGAAACTGACGACGCTTCTCCCCTCGTTTATTCGCTTGTTCTTCTTCTGGTTCTATGCGAGTAGAACCAGTCAGGTCTGCAGGGGTACGTGTTTGCCTCCTCCTCTGCGCGCCTACTCGATCGTCGTCAAATTTAACATAAATTGCTAAAGGAGGCAGGTTTTTCTGTAAATTTCCAACTATATATGTAATTATACCACATACCCCATTTACTAGACCGTCAGCCAAATCTACATTTTTACAAAGCATAACACGCGCATTTACACCTAAGACTAACGTCTCCTCCAAACTGGCTTGTTTGGATTTATGGAGATGGCCTTGTATTTCTGTTAACTTACCGGTGTTTTTGTCATAGCCAAAATCACGCGCACTAATTGTAATCTTTTTCAGGACAGATTTTATTCAGTATCTTTAAATTATAATTTGTAACAAAGCTATTCTTTGTAAAAATATGTAAAACATCAGGATCTTCACCTGTTTCACAACGTTTTAATATATCAATATCATCATCACGCATTGGTGTCCCTCTGGAGCGCACTCTAAGCCGGTTCAATAACTCTGCAAAAGTATTATCTTTTTGTCTAACTACAGTGTTTAACTCCGCAATTTTGAATAAATCTGTAAATAGATTAACGCCTACAACTTCTTTGTACAGAGCCTGACCCATGACCGGCGATAATTGAAAGAAATCCCCAACAGCGATAATAGAGACATTTCCAAATGGAGAAAAGTCACGTGACTGTTTAATTTGACGCAATCGACCGTGAATATAAGTAAATAACTTTTTGTCAACCATGGATATTTCGTCAATGATTACAATTTGTAAATCCATGTACTTAACGCGCAGTGTATTAATCTTTTCCTCTCCTAGTGGACTGTAAGGGAGGAAACCTTAGTGCCGATACTAAACGTGGTGTGGATAGTAGCCGCCTGTAAGTTATACGCTGCTATCCCTGTCGGAGCTGTTAGTAAAACACTAACACTATCTGGACTTTGGCAAATCGGAGCAAACAATCGCGACGCCTCGTACTGAATCGCCCTGATGAGGTGACTTTTCCCGGTGCCTGCCCCACCCGTGATAAACACATGCAATGGCTCTGGGTTGTTTCCAGCTACTTTCTCTAAGCACCATTGCCGTATTTTGTAAAAAATGGACAGTTGTTGCTCATTTAGAGTTTTCACAAGTGAAAGACCCTCTTGACGACTCATGACATTTCTCTTCTCTATGTGACAAATCTGTTCGTTCCTTACAGCCAAGTCTGGAATAGCCTCTTGCTCATGCTCAGAACTCACACCCTGCAACATCTCTCTGAACTCCTCCCTCGCCTCCAACCTCTCCACTTCCTGTTCTGGGCAGAGCAAGCCCCACGCATCCTCCTGAATCTCTCCACAATCCATCTGCTCATACACCTCCTCCAAGTCCTCAGCTGCAAGTTCAAAGCGACGCCTATTTGAATCAACTATTGACTTGACCAAATGGGCTGATCCGTCACTCAAACGCACATCGCCGGTTTTATAGAAGTATTCGAATGTTTCAAATGGAGGCGGCTTAAGGTCGGCCTCAACACGATACGGAAAGAATAACTGAAGAATACTTTGATGAAATAACTCTGTGTTTTTAGTCTCAGAAAACCGCGCATATCTAACGACGGCAGGCTTGGTCCGTGTTCTTTTAGTAATTGCGCCTAATCCGTTTTGTAAAGGAATTGGGTTTTACATTTATCAGACGGACCAAGTAAGCGATATTCGGATACGAATGTCGCTATGCACATGTCATTAAATGTGCTGTCATTTGGTCTACTTAAGTATCTATCAATTATGTTTGTCATCCAAATATCATCCCCCATTTCATCATCTATTTCGCCAATTGGTCGGCTCATGCGCACTATATTATCGCCAGTGGGGACAAAAGTAACTTTACGCGAAAACTCCTTTAAGTGCATGTTTGTTACGCGATACACAGCTTCCTGCGCAGAGACATCACGATTATGAAGATAAACGCTGCCTAACTTTTTAAATGCCTCTTTCGCACTAACATTACCTTTGGAAGCTTCTTTTTGTGCATTACTTAAAAGTAAACCCATCTCTCTCTCGGCTTTAGAAATATATGAAATAATATACACGACGCACGCCCACGCATCTACAACGAACTGAATGTCCATATTGGCATTCCAGCAACTTAATAATTTCTCGTTGTAGTTGTTTATAAAGGCTTCTCTAACCTCCCTCTTTAAAACTGTGTGTGTGTGTCCGTCTAAAACGCTGTATATCTGTTCAAATGTGGACTGTGTTAACCCCAGTGACGCGAACAACTCTTCAGCACTAAGACACAGGTTATTTTCATCAAGAACAGCATTCTTCAGCACGCTCATAATGAATTGAGCCTTCTCCTTCTTTACAAGGGGCTCTGACTCAGGGTCTTTATGTTTAATAAACGTACGCGCTGACACCGGACGCGGGAAGTTAAAACGACACACTTTGTTATTTTTTCTACATGTTTTTGAGTGACGTTTAGAATGCTGCTGCACTGAAGTCACTTTTTCCAATAAATCTGGATCTGATGGTAGTTCACAGGTAACATATTTATCAACAAACTGAACTACCTCCTCATCTTTATTTACACCCAGCTTTGGGGCATTTTCTATCCAAAATAGACAGTGGACATGGGGTGATCCACGCTGCTGAAATTCTACACGATAAAAATAATCTATCACTTTACCGATGGGCTGAGCTGGGGACAGAATAACTTTACGTAAAAAGCGATGCCAACGGGCGTCAAACATACGAGCCGCAGTTACAGGGTGACGACGCAAAGGTCACATCTCTCAGCCCAATCTAAATCGTTAACACTCCGAGTACTACCTTCCTGCTTTAAGAGCGTTTTAAGGAGGCTTGACCAGCGGAGATCTGCAGAACTAAACGAACAAAACCACGTCGGAATACCAAGCTGCCGAATACACGCAAACAAATCTTTTGTGCCGACTGCCAGAATGGCGGCGTGCCTCTAATAGGCTGCATAAAACGATAGCCATTATCATACAGTAACAAATTTTCTAAAGTTGCATCACCTGCAGCAGCATTACCGTGACCAGAATGTCCCTTTCGCAACGCTATAGATACTTTTGACACGACCTGCTGAACCTCTAACATGTACAATGCCAAAAAAAGAAACTTAAAATTTTGCGCAAATCGACCATCCACGTGCATGAGTCTATTAATAAAATATCGGCACATGGTCAAACGAATAGGCCGAGGACTATGAAACGTATTACGACCATACGGAAACTCCTTTGGAAAGCATTTAGCCTCATTTTCTTTATCACGCAACAAACTCACAGGGCTGTTCCTCGGCTGGAGCCAAATTCAAAATCCCCTCAAAGTAATGATCAAGAGCTTCCTGAGCTATATCTACAGGCATGAAACACGTATCCTGATACATACAGTGACGCTGTCTATCATGGAGAAGCTCGTCATCTAAATCTTCCGCCTGGTTTTCTGTTACTACATTAACGGTCACACCAGTATCCTTAACAGCTTCTTCTACATTAACGTCCGCACCCGTATCTATAGCTTCCCCCTCTTCCCTAGAAAACTCATTTACCCACTCATCATTAAAATCTATGTCTAAATAATACTGATTGTTTTGCTTAAGCAACGCAATGGCCCTCCGTACGCGCTCTGTGTCTACATACTGATACTCATAATGTCCCTTATATGTAAGTTTACGCTTTAGTTTTACCGGCAATAAACAACCGTCCATATTATTACGCGGCAATAACCGAACCGACTCCGAAACTCTCGACGGTACGCAGACGACCGGTCCATGCATGCCTCTCTGAAGTCCCTTTGGTAACGCTAACACTTGCATAAAATTAATATTGATTGCCACTATGTGCTGTTCAATAGTGTTCAAGCAGGCAAGTTCAGGTGGAATTTCGTCCAATTGTAAATTATTAACTGAACACTCAGGTGGAATTTGGCCTTTACAAAGTTTTGAGTTGCAAGTGTAGCAGATCCATAAACTTCCTCGACAATCGAAGAGCGGGCATGGCGATGGACAATCGTTAACACACGCATGTAAATAGGCCTCTGAGATACAGGCATTAGCTACATCCGCGCATTTCGGTTTAGCCATAAAGTCATCCTTTCTACAAGGTAAGACCTGGTTTTTAAATAACAGTTTTAGACAAACGCAGCAAATGTATTCCGGACCATCTTCGCTTTCTTTGAGAAACTGCTCCATAACAAAAGTGAAGTTTTCCAATTTTAGTTTCATCTGTTTTTGCTTGTTCCTGAATGCTGCCCGGGTCCTATTTTTAAATTTATCATTACTGTGATATTTTTGTTTGCCAATTGCTTTAACTTTTTGTTTATGTTGGGGATTTGATTTATACTTATGTTTACTGGCTGCTTTCATGTGTTGTTTATGTTGTAAATTAAATTTATATTTCTGGATGCTAGCTGCTTTAAGTTTATTTTGATATTTCAAATCAACTTTATATTTGTTAATGCCTGCTGCTTTAAGTTTATTTTGATAATGTGCATCAATGCTGTATTTATTTTTACATGCAGCTTTATGTTTTTGTCTATATTCTATGTTGGTTTTATATTTATGTTTGTTTGCTGCATTGATTGCAGACTTAATTTTCTGCCTATACTCTACATTCATTCTGTATTTATGTTTGTTTGCAGCATTGATTGCAGACTTAATTTTCTCCCTATACTCTATATTCATTCTGTATTTATGTGTGTTTGCAGACTTAATTTTCTGCCTATACTCTATATTCATTCTGTATTTATGTTTGTTTGCAGCATTGATTGCAGACTTAATTTTCTGCCTATACTCTAAATTCATTGTGTATTTATGTTTGTTTGCAGCCTTTTTCCCCTCTCTATACTCTACATCATGTCTATATATTTGTTTAGCTCTTATTTTGGTTGCTTCTTTCAGCTTTTGTTGATATACCAAATTAGACCTGTATCGTGTCAAATTCTTTTCTTTAACATTTTCTCGATTTTGGAAATACTTTTCTCTCATTATTTCTTTGATCATGTGGTGGTGTTTGTTGTAGGTGCTTTTTAGATGTTTTTGTTTTTTCTTTAGTATATACTTTGATAACACAGGTTCTTGATTAATTTCAATGTCTTTATTTACCTGACTGACCTGTGTTTGAAAGGCTACCTTTTTAGGCCTAATATTGTAGCCCTCCACTGACAAGCGATACATTTGGCAGCATTCATAACAAGTGAGGGAATTAGGATTTTGGACGCAAGTTACGTTTTCATAATGACCATTAACATTTTCAAGATAGATGCCACTGGATGACAAAGGCTTGGTAGTACAACCATATTTGAGCCAATGTCCATTATAAAATGTAAATACATTAACACCTAAATAATCCGCAGTCGCATGAATTTCAACTTCAGTGGCCCATGTGCCAACTTTACGCATGTTTGACACGCTGATATAGTCTTCTACAGACGAATAACCATCGCGCAGTACCGTGTTATATTTTAAAGGATTATTTAAAAGGTGTTTAACAATCGCAAGTCTAATTTTCCTATGATCTTTTTGTGTACCACTAATGGCCTGCGAAATCGCCCGAAAGAAACAATTACCATCTGCAACAATTTTGTCTTTGTGACACGGAGCGCCTAATGGACCTACAGTTTTAGGATCTGCTACACCAACCTTCTGATAGTCTGCCTTAATGTGTCTGCACAAGTCCTTACAATCACTTTCAGTAAGTGGATTGAAGGACAGGGCATTCTCCTGAACACTGCTGCACAGCACATCCAAGTCAACATCAGTATCATGCTTACACATGTTTCGGGGCACAGAACACACTTCTGCGGCCTCTTTGCGCTTTAAGCCCCTCAGACTGTCCTCTGCTACAACAACATTAACACCAGTGATCTCAAACTCTTTAAAAGACACGTCATCACTATCCTCATCACAATTACCATAACATGCAGCCAATGCACAAAAATAACTATACAGCTCATCTATACTATTAAAATACACAACCACACTTTTGCCATCAGCATCTACCAACCCATCAGCACTACGCGAGTGAGAGTCGACCACCGCAAACCGACCATTGTTTTTAATAACTGCACAAGTACTACCACAGAGTGTCATAAGACATGTGTCGTACTGTGCCAACATCTGCTCTAAACCACCATCTAACGTCACCCATGCGCCTGCCTCAATGAAGTCATGCTCTACGACATTAGCAGCTCCATTACGTGGCTCACTGAAAGAAAACCTGAACCGCTGCCCATCTATAACAGACTCAGTCGGTAAGTCTGTAACAAGTAAATACCCAATCCCACTAATCGAGCCCAGATTCCGACGCTCGGTGTACAGTGCATCCCCAAGAATCAAAACCCTGTCTAACTGCCTATGATCCCACGAAAACACATTCAACACCGTATGCTGGGCTAAAGCTACCAGAGATATCGCCATACACTGTACACCTCCATACACGAACCGATCATCGCCCTGATGAAAACTACCCCTAATTACAGAAGGAAGACTTTCCCTATCACTAACAGGTACTACATCACACTGTGCACAACAAGACTTATCTTTGTCCCCTTTGTCAGAAGCAATCTCCTCTTGGACAGCTGGTGGACGGCTGAGCGGAGAAGGTTGACTGGTTGCAGAAGAAGAAGGAAGGCTGGTCAGATGAGGAGGGCTGAGTGGAGGGGTTGGAGAAGAAGGCAGCAGACAGGTCTCAGGAGAAGGAAAGGCCTACAAGATGCAAAGACAATTAATATTACTGTGTCTTCAAACTACAAATCCCATTTAATTTTTCTACCATATATATCTATATCTACTAGAAAAATCACTCATATATGTATATATATGTGTGTGTGTATGTATGTATGTGTCTATATATATGTGTATGTATGTATGTATATGTGTATATGTACGTGTGTATGTATATGTACATATGTACATACATACATACATACAAATCCCATCTACATGCTACATAGGTCCAAGGTCATCACTGTAAAGGAGAAGCCGTTCTCAATTGAATTACCTTGTAAAATATCAAATATATATTTTGTTGACATCTCACCTGGTCTGTCAACATCTCTCTGGATCTGCTGAGTGATGTTCCTGGAGCCACTTCCACCTCTCCGCACTACAAAAACATTATACATTAACCCTATATGCACAGTCACAGACACATATCACTCCATTATATAAACTTAGCTCATACCTGGTCCAGTTCCATCTCAGGCAGGGACACGGGAGGAGAGACAGGTCTCACCTCGAGTGTAGATCCTGCCTCAAACTTTGTAAAGACAATATACTATTAGTCACCATTTTTAATAAAAACAGGACAAAGGCTGTGGAAAGACAAAACAAGCTCACCTGCCGCTGGGAGCGACGGCGCTTTGAGGCAGGTAGTTTTATTGTCTCGCGAGAGACATTCTCCTCCATCCCGGATGTGGAGCTGGCACGTGTCAAGCGTTTACGTGCCAATCCGGACGTGGAGATGACGGGTGGAGTGTAACGTTTCACCACGTCGGCATAGGAGGGGCAAGGAGGGAAAGGCTTCTCACCTCCACAACCGCCTATGAAATAAAAGCATGACTGATGAGTAAAATCACACATTTGGCATGTACACATCAACACATAAACAACACTGACCTGGTCCTCCTCCAATGCAGGTGGGGAGCTGACAGGTGAGCAGGGTCTCACCTCCGGACCGGGAGAGGAGCATGAGAGAGAGGGGCGGTGCCTCATCTCCACAACAGGCTACAGAACAACATGTACAAGTCAGTTATATACGCCAGACATAGAATATATCTGTAATCCTGCACCCACCTTCTGCTCCTCCTCCCCGGATGTTGAACTGGAAGGTGAGCCCCTCTTGCTCACCTTCCCAGCCGTTGCCTTGACCGCTCCCTGGGGCTGGCGTTTAAGGGCAACAGCTTTGCGACGTCCTGGCTGAGACGTCTTTTGAAAAGAAAAGGGTGGTTTCTTTACAAATTGCAAAATCAAAAACTGAGTCTTTTATACATAACTCAATTTGACAGTAAAAATACCTTCTTTTCCTTAGGAAAAGAGCCAAGGTTGGATGGAGAGATCTTGTCCATTTCAACCAACATGGCGGGGCTGAACACCAGAGGCGAGAAGTGTGTGGAGAAAGCAGGCTCCACCTGTGCATATATCAAAAGTTTTCATATTATGGTCTGTATCATTGGATCAGAACTATGTGACTAGTGTCATGTCATAAACTCACCTCAACCAGTCCTGTCTGGACTCCCACAGGAGAGCTCTGGTTCTTCTGTGAAAAATCAAATCAATAAAGCATGAATAATGTACAAGTTGTGTTCATACAATGTCATAGCATTCTACATTTAATTCTAAAATGCAGACATATGCAGATATTGTTTGGCTGATATATCGAGCCAATATTTACTTGTTTTCATTAATTGGCTATCCGCCCTAAATCTCTATCTCTATGCATAAAGAATAAATATAAAATGCTTAAACTAAACACTTTAGTGTGCTTATAACTGTACAAAATATGTATTAATTGCTCTCTTATAAGGTTATGATTACAAAATTAGATATGAGTGAGTTTCATGGACAATAATCGAAATCAGTCCTATATATCTGTCACTGGTTTCTCTGAAGTCTAAACCATCGGTAACACTATCAGCCATTAAAAAACTCAAATATTTATCTATGTAATTTACATGGAGACAAGCAGTTTACATTATCAGACCAGTTTCTTTGGCTATAAAACACTATAGAATAAATGAAAATTGGATCAGATTAGACTGAAAACATTGCAGGCAAAGCAATACAAGAAGTGACGGGCCCTTCTTTAGCAAATATAAGGGCACCTTTAAAGCCACAGAGTCTATGGAACAAAGAGCATTTGAACCAAATTACAGAAATAGAAAACTGTTTCACCCTCCAGATACAATATTGGGACACTAAAACAGCTGTGATTTAAAAAGGCCATTAAATAAACTAAATAATTGTAGCATTTCATATATCCAGGTATAGTAAAAGGGTCACAATAATGACCATTTATGCCTGAAAACATCTCAAATAAAACACCACCCATATATGTGCTATTTAAAATTTAACGTGCTATTTATATGTGCTATTTAAAATTGAACTCATCATGAGATTTTGCATAGCTTGATTAAAAAAACAAAAACAAAGTTTTGAGTTTGAGTTTCAAACAATGGAAAATTTGATGTGACTTCACTAATACTCAATCAATCAATATCAATTAATATTCTGTGACATCACTTTGTACTGAATAGAACAGTTGCTACAGTTTTAGATGCTTGTACAATTTCATGGCAACTGATCTGCAGCAAAGCACAATCTATATCAACCCTATCAATTCATACATTGTGTCACTGTTACCTTTCTGCCTCGTCCAACCAGTGTCCACTCAGTAGGGGGTGGGGGTGGTACGGGCACAGGTCCAGTCACCACCACTCTTGGCTTAACCCTCCTGGTGGCAGGTCGGGTGTGGGATGGGGGAGGAGACACCGGGGCAGCGGGATCCGGTGTCTGTAGCTGCGTGTAGCAAGCCTGCCACAGCAGCTGGGCATAGATCCCCATCCCATGGCTGTCGCTCAGATGGACCTGAAACATTAAGAATATAAGCAAACATCCATTAAAAATTAGTAAGGGTAAATCAACCATTCAACAATAATATAAACTCAGATTTAAGATTGTGTTTAAACCATTAGGGAGGAGATAGAGAAGTTTGATCTCATCTTAATTAGAAAATGTGCTGAATGTGACCCTGTTAAAGCTGGCACACAGGGGGCAGTGCAGAGCCAAACACAAATGAACAAATAAGAACACTGAACTTACGCCGTCCCAGCTCCACAGCTCCAGGCGATCCATCGGAAACTGCTCAGCCACAGGGAAAAAGCGGATTCCTTTGAAAACATAAGCACATCACTAAACCATTGTATTAAATATAAAGGGGACACATGCAACACTGTTCAAAAGAAAGTGTTCTAAAGTATTGAACAAACATTTGAAACATTATTATACCCATGCGCGCTGAGACCCGGTGGTACTCCTGTCTCAGGAGGGTCTGGACTTCCAAATCATCAACCAGACGATTCGGAAAATCCATGACACAGACCTATGTGAAACATTAACACGTTAACATACTGTGAAATATCAAACAAGCAAAAAATAATAATAATTAAAAAATATACCCTCTGCCAGCGGCTGCAGACATAGGCCAGGAGTCGGCCGAACTCAGCTGCAGCCTCATCAACAGTGCGGCTGGCGTGAAGGTTATTGCACGGGGAGAGCAGGCAGACCAGAGCAGGCTCTATGAAAATCAAAAACTTTAATTCCCAAGAAATAATTTAAACACATGGACATTGAGATAATCAACAAAACGGCATTACACATGTTTTGTTGTACCAATAAATTAAGATCATTTGTTTAAATTATCTTCTTAAATATGCTGAATTAAAGCTTTTTTTTTTTTTTAAAGAAACACTATGTAACATTTGTGGTGGAGGGGATGCCTCCCACTTGTCTCCATGGAGATGTTTTTGTTTTGTCTGGATGGCCATCTCTTTCCTTGGACACAGGCAACATCACCAGGTACAAATCAGATGTACTTCTGTGCAATAAAAATGTAAGATGAATGAGCTTTAATGCCATATGGTGGGACATTCCAAGAAACACAAGAATATCTCCGTGAAGACAAGCAGGTATCTTAACCTGCACCAAAAAAGTTACATAGGGCACCTTTAAAAATTTGGATTCAGCAAATTCAAACTATTTCAGGACATTATCAAAACAATTATTCAATTTTGTAGGTTCAAAAACACAATATTTTCATTACTAGCTCACCTCTGGTCAGCGCGGTCGCGGCCAGCTCTCGGTGGATGTCACGTGCAGAACCTCCAGGGGTCGAACTGAAGCCAAAGGAAAGACATCCTCTGGCATCGGCACGAACCCATCCACGATAGCTCGTAGATGAGAGTGCCCGACAATCAGAACGAACTAGAGACAACAAAACAAAACAAGTGCACTCTGTAATCCTTCTGTTGGAAAGTCTATTACCTAAACTGTACATATGCTTTAGTCATAAATAATGTAATTAAAGGTTGCTTTTTTGCTATAGTCTACAGTATGATATAAAGCATTTCTGACCTCTCTAACAGGGCAAGTGTCTGGAGAGGCCACCCCTCTCCCAGTAAGAATGCATGCATTTAAAATTGATTTTAAACATGAATTTTTCTTTTTACTAATTCACCCCTAATTATATAAATGCAAAATAGGCACGTTTACTGCTATACTGTGGAACATTGCAGACAAAGCAAGACAGACGGGCATGTGCCCCTTCCAGAAAAACACTGCACCTTTAATATTCCACAACAAATGCTTTTCGCTCATTCTTAGTGAATGTCTGTGGTAGCATGAAATCTCATTTTAGAATACAAAAACCGCCAATTTATATGAAAACAAACCTTCTTATCGGGACACTCTGGCGGAATGAACAACTTGTAAGGCCTTCCGGTGACGGGGAAGTCTTCCAGTTCTGCTTCCGCACAGAATGCCGAGAACCAGTACCATGGCCTACAAAGGAATGAACAAAACACAAGCTTGTAGAGGCGGGTCAAAATGTATAGAATAAATAAAATATAAACATACGAATGATGGGCTCAGGGCTGGGGGAGAGACGAAGGAGGGCAGCGGCCGCGAGCTGGTCCTCTCGCCTCTTCCTCGACGCAATGGACTTGAGGTGTCCCTTTCGACGAGGCATCTGAAAACATACATAAAATGTTAAAAGCAAGAGTCACTGGTGTACACATTAGTCACAATAAAGGACTAAGACTAAATATTGCAACCTTTAGCTACACAACTTAATGATATAACTAAACCAGAACTAAGTCAGGAATGAACGAAAATACTGAATATTATAATAAAGCAGGAGTAAATGAGAACCAAAAAGCCAGGACTAGTATTGCAACTAATTAGGACTAAATTAAACCTAAACTAGGACTACAAGAACCAGAACGAGAAAAAAACTAAAATACAAGGTTATACCAGGAGTAGAATCACAACTTCAAAAACAGGACTGAACTACATGCAGAAAACATCCGAGACCAAATAAGATTGCACTTTGCACAGCACATACACAAAAATAAAGCAACAACTAAACTAGAACTAAACAAGTTGCAAACCAGGAGTAAACTAGGAGGAAATTTAAACCAGGAATAAACAAGGAGAACAGGTCAAACACAAGAGTACATTACCTCACTTACTGTCTTTTCCTTTTTAACAATGCATATCAATATTACATACTTATGAGAAAAACAGAGGACCTTTAAAAGCCAAAAAAGTCTGTGTGAAAATAAACCATGATCAAAGTAGGACCTTTTGGACACATTCTTATTTATTTATTATTATATTTATTAGTGGGCTCCAGCTCATTCTCTCCCTTTTTCCCCATTGACTTACATTGAGATCTTATTGTCCCTCTCTCTATACCTGCTGCACTGAGCCTCGTCATTTTGGTCTTCAAATGTTCATATGAACCCGTTTGAACACGTGATCCTGATTTTTTTTTTCTTCGCTAAAAACCTATTCATAACCTGGCTCCAGATTCACTCCTGTAACCGTTAGCATCACAAGACTCATTTGAGCGGCGCTGAACGCTGTGGGTGACGTCACACTCACTTAATCCACTCATATTTACGGTCTGTGAGTACAACAGGTCAGACAGTCCAGTAAATTATAAAAAAGATAATATTTTAATCATGTCTACTTCAAACCCCTTCAACACCAGGATCTGACTGAAAAAGGACTACACCAGAGCCATGTACAGCCAACTAAACAAACACAATGACACACAGCAGGTCTAAACCAGATCAGGATCAGGTCTAAACCAGGTCTAGTCCAACTCCAGACCCAGACTAGATCTACCTACACTCGGACTAGACCCAGAGCAGGACTACCCAGGTCTACACCAGAACCATTTAAGACATGGACTAGACCTGGACTTAATCAGAACATAAGTAAAACTGTTGGTGATACGCTCTGTTCTCAGACACACAAAACCAAGGACACTAAAACAAAACGTACTGCCCCCAGAAACTGCATAGCGACAGTTTCCCGCTTTGCCAAACTGTTTTCTGATTGGTCAAGCCAGACATACATACGCACGAACACACACCCATACACGCACACATACTACACACACACATATACAACCACACATACACACTTCTATACACACATATACATACACGCACACACATACATACATAAATGCACGCACACGCACACACATGCACTCACGCACACATACAGGCACACACATATATGCACTCACATACATAGATGCACGCACACAGCGCACACACAAAACTAGACCAGGTCTAGATAACGTCTCAATCAGACCCAGAATTATTTAACAAAATTAAATTATTTAGCAGAACTAAGAATCCCCTCTGCCGCTAGGCGAAAAAAAAACGCACAGGCAACGAGGCTACACACAGTTAACCGAGCCACACACCCTGTACTGACGAGCTCCGCGCGTTACGGCCGCGGTGCCCCGTGAGCAGCCGCGGTGCCCCGTGAGCCGCGCTGTTCGCCACAGGCCGGTGCCCCATGAGCCGCTGCGGTGCCCGTGAGCAGCGGTGCCCCGTGAGCAGCGGTGCCCCGTGAGCAGCCGCGGTGCCCCGTGAGCCGCGCTGTTCGCCACAGGCCGGTGCCCCATGAGCCGCTGCGGTGACCCGTGAGCAGCCGCGATGCTCTGGGCGCTGTACATGTATTTTTACAAGATCGCTTATTGTATGAGATTGATATCGATCATTACACAGAGTAAAAATACATTCCCCACATACATACTCACGCGCACGCACGAAACTAGACCAGGTCTAGACTAAGTCTAATCTGCCTAGCAACAATTTCCCGCCCCTGGCATACTGCTTTCTGACAGACAGCAGAACTTTCAGACAATAGACAATTCATTGTCAATGGAGCTAAATTCCATTAACAAAGCAGCTTTACTTCACCACACATTTGATTTAACCAGCAATGTAAAGTAAAAAAACGCACAGCTCCTGCCATCAAGAACTCAGGTTCAGTTCTGTTCTCACAAGAGCCAAGCTGCTCTGACACTCCAGCTACACACAGTTAACCGAGCCACACACCCTGTACTGACGAGCTCCGCGCGTTACGGCCGCGGTGCCCCGTGAGCAGCCGCGGTGCCCCATGAGCCGCTGCGGTGACCCGTGAGCCGCGGTGCCCCGTGAGCAGCGGTGCCCGTGAGCAGCGGTGCCCCGTGAGCAGCGGTGCCCCGTGAGCAGCGGTGCCCCGTGAGCAGCCGCGGTGCCCCGTGAGCCGCGCTGTTCGCCACAGGCCGGTGCCCCATGAGCCGCTGCGGTGCCCCGTGAGCAGCCGCGATGCTCTGGGCGCTGTACATGTATTTTTACAAGATCGCTTATTGTATGAGATTGATATCGATCATTACACAGAGTAAAAATACATTCCCCACATACATACTCACGCACGAAACTAGACCAGGTCTAGACTAAGTCTGATCTGCCTAGCAACAATTTCCCGCCCCTGAACGCTGTGGGTGACGTCACACTCACTTAATCCACTCATATTTACGGTCTGTGAGTACAACAGGTCAGACAGTCCAGTAAATTATAAAAAGATAATATTTTAATCATGTCTACTTCAAACCCCTTCAACACCAGGATCTGACTGAAAAAGGACTACACCAGAGCCATGTACATCCAACTAAACGAACACAATGACACACAGCAGGTCTAAACCAGATCAGGATCAGGTCTAAACCAGGTCTAGTCCAACTCCAGACCCAGACTAGATCTACCTACACTCGGACTAGACCCAGAGCAGGACTACCCAGGTCTACACCAGAACCATTTAAGACATGGACTAGACCTGGACTTAATCAGAACATAAGTAAAACTGTTGGTGATACGCTCTGTTCTCAGACACACAAAACCAAGGACACTAAAACAAAACGTACTGCCCCCAGAAACTGCATAGCGACAGTTTCCCGCTTTTGCCAAACTGTTTTCTGATTGGTCAAGCCAGACATACATACGCACGAACACACACCCATACACGCACACATACTACACACACACATATACAACCACACATACACACTTCTATACACACATATACATACACGCACACACATACATACATAAATGCACGCACACGCACACACATGCACTCACGCACACATACAGGCACACACATATATGCACTCACATACATAGATGCACGCACACAGCGCACACACAAAACTAGACCAGGTCTAGATAACGTCTCAATCAGACCCAGAATTATTTAACAAAATTAAATTATTTAGCAGAACTAAGAATCCCCTCTGCCGCTAGGCGAAAAAAAAAACGCACAGGCAACGAGGCTACACACAGTTAACCGAGCCACACACCCTGTACTGACGAGCTCCGCGCGTTACGGCCGCGGTGCCCCGTGAGCAGCCGCGGTGCCCCGTGAGCCGCGCTGTTCGCCACAGGCCGGTGCCCCATGAGCCGCTGCGGTGCCCCGTGAGCAGCGGTGCCCCGTGAGCAGCCGCGGTGCCCCGTGAGCCGCGCTGTTCGCCACAGGCCGGTGCCCCATGAGCCGCTGCGGTGACCCGTGAGCAGCCGCGATTCTCTGGGCGCTGTACATGTATTTTTACAAGATCGCTTATTGTATGAGATTGATATCGATCATTACACAGAGTAAAAATACATTCCCCACATACATACTCACGCGCACGCACGAAACTAGACCAGGTCTAGACTAAGTCTAATCTGCCTAGCAACAATTTCCCGCCCCTGGCATACTGCTTTCTGACAGACAGCAGAACTTTCAGACAATAGACAATTCATTGTCAATGGAGGTAAATTCCATTAACAAAGCAGCTTTACTTCACCACACATTTGATTTAACCAGCAATGTAAAGTAAAAAAACGCACAGGCAACGAGGCTCCTGCCATCAAGAACTCAGGTTCAGTTCTGTTCTCACAAGAGCCAAGCTGCTCTGACACTCCAGCTACACACAGTTAACCGAGCCACACACCCTGTACTGACGAGCTCCGCGCGTTACGGCCGCGGTGCCCCGTGAGCAGCCGCGGTGCCCCGTGAGCAGCCGCGGTGCCCCGTGAGCAGCCGCGGTGCCCCGTGAGCCGCGCTGTTCGCCACAGGCCGGTGCCCCATGAGCCGCTGCGGTGCCCCGTGAGCCGCGGTGCCCCGTGAGCAGCGGTGCCCCGTGAGCAGCGGTGCCCCGTGAGCAGCCGCGGTGCCCCGTGAGCCGCGCTGTTCGCCACAGGCCGGTGCCCCATGAGCCGCTGCGGTGACCCGTGAGCAGCCGCGATGCTCTGGGCGCTGTACATGTATTTTTACAAGATCGCTTATTGTATGAGATTGAAATCGATCATTACACAGAGTAAAAATACATTCCCCACATACGTACTCACGCGCACGCACGAAACTAGACCAGGTCTAGACTAAGTCTAATCTGCCTAGCAACAATTTCCCGCCCTGGCATACTGCTTTCTGACAGACAGCAGAACTTTCAGACAATAGACAATTCATTGTCAATGGAGCTAAATTCCATTAACAAAGCAGCTTTACTTCACCACACATTTGATATAACCAGCAGTGTAAAGTAAAAAGTCATGATCCTACCTTGATCCGGAGATCCCAGGCGGTCTTCAATTGACAAAAAGGCAAAGGATCACACGATGTCCTCAGTCAATCAAAGTCCAAGGACTTACAAGGATGTACAAATGTTCACAGACAAAAGACAAGCGACAAAACAGTAATCCGGTGATCCGATGATCGCAAATATAAATCCAAAGCAGGGGAAATTGCAGCTCTGACTTCGAACGAGGTACAGAGGAGCGGGAGGAGCAAGTCTGCGCGGCACTATTTAAAGCCTTCTGCTGCGTCATCAGTGGGGTGATCTCTCAGCCAATCAGGAGCCTAGGAAACCGGCACTTCTCTCCTTTGATGTGTGTCTTGGCCAATCAGGACGCACTGCCCTGAGTTTGAAAGTACGCTGGATGAAATCACATCTAATACACTGATAAACATGCACAACTGCACATTTTATTCAGTTAAAACATATAAATAATTAGAAATTATTTTAATATCATTGAGGGATTTAAATGATTTAGAATGACACCATAGGCATGCAGTTATTTAACCCTAATTTTAATTTCAAAAGGCTGTAACTTAAAAGTGATTAAAAAAATACTGTAAATTAGGAAAATATTATAATAAGGATGACCCAAAGTTTATGTAGGGATTAAATTTACCCATCTAATTTGTATATTATGACATCATATATATATATATATATATATATATATATATATATATATATATATATATATATATATATATATATATATATATATATATATATATATATATATGATGATTTTTTTTCATGAAATGTCACATGTTAGAATGATAAAATGCAGTACTTCTTTCTCCCAAAAATGCTCCTCGCCTTATGTTTGCTATATGGTACAATACTGACTGCTCAAGTAAACAGTAAACAAACTGAACTGTAAATCATGACTAATAATAACTGTTATAATTGTTTAGACCTGCTTCAGTCCTGGTTTAGACCATAGACCGTATATATGAGTGGACATAGCTATCCCGTTAGCCGCCGCATGCCAAATAGGAAGTGTGCCAGGAGACTCTTCCGGCTCCTTCTCTCCCTTTTTCCCATTAACTTACATTGGGATCTTATTGCTCGTCTCTCTGTACCTGTAGCTGTGAGCCTCGTCATTTTGGTCTTAAAATGTTCGTATGAACCCGCTCTACATGATCCTGATTTTTCCCCCGCTATTTTGCCCGTCAAAAACCCTATTCATAACATAGAGCCTGGCTCCAGATTTGCCCCTGTAGCCGTTAGCATCACAAGCCTCATTTGAGCGACGCTAAACGCTATGGGTGACGTCACGCTCACTTAGTCCACTTCTTTTATGCAGTCTATGGTTTAGACAGACATTACAAACATGGGAAATTTTCCACTCTTGGCCAGCAGGGATGCAAAGACTCCCCCCCCCCAAATATTTAAGCAAATACCACATGCACATAGATGTAATATACTTTTACGATTGCTAACTGAAATGAAAAGTAACGCCTATTAGAATGTACAGTATTTGTAATTATTTGTAACCTGTGTTATGAGTCGATAGTAACGAGGCATAATGAGCAGCAAGAGAGCAAATGATCTCACTCAAATCGCTCCCTTCCTCACGTATACACAGACACACGCACACACTCGGTGTTTCCCATATCAGAAACGTCTAGTTCGTTGTTCTACTTTTTACCAAAAATCTGATTTAATCTAGAACCGCTGGCATCAATAATTCCAATATCAGAGAAAGGAAATATTTTACCGACGTTTACGAACACTTATGTGTTCGCTAGTTCTATATTTAGCTCATTAATTAGGCTAGTTAAAGGATTAACGTTGTCACTTAGAAAACTCCTGTCTTATAAGCCAATAAGCCAAAGGTTTTACACTTGTTTAAAAAAAAATGTTGACTTTAAATAAAAACCTTTTTTGTGAGGAATAACAGCAATTGCTTGCTCATTTTAAGAGGCCTTTCATGTTGCGTTACACACTATTGATATAGTTGTATAAAAACAAAAAAGTGTGATTTATCCGATTACTCGATTAATCGATGATATAATCGACAGAATACTCGATTCCAAAAATATTCGATAGTTGCAGCTCTAGTTAACACATCAGGATCTCCAGTGTGTGTGGACTTTATGTGTTTAGTGACAAGTTCAGTCCAAAGCCACAAACACACAGAGACAAGAGGCTCATCAGCGCCACCCGGGAGCGTCAGCGCCACCCGGGGAGCACCGGGTCGGCCGAGTGCGATGCGCGGCCCGCGAGGGCCGTTCGATGCCGCTTGCGGCTTTAATTAACATTGTGTTTGACATTAATCAGTGTTTGTATTGTTTATAGTGTGGATTGATTTAAATTTGATTTTACTTGTAAATGTAAATGTTGTTAAAGGTATACTATGTAAGTTTTCAGGGCTCCACCACATGCTCTTGTCCATGTAGATATGTTATTGTTTTGTGTTCTAATTCTACAATAGGTGTTTTCATTGTAGGCTTGCAGTATGAATTGCTTGGAATTATACCAGTCATGGTGACGATGCCCCCACCAGGTTGATATTCCTGTGTCCAAGCAGAACCACCTCTGTCTGGTCTCTGCGGCTCTTCCTCTTGGCTTTCTGTGACTTTTGGAGTGCCCTTACCTCCGTCCCGAGGATCAGGAGGTAGAAGACCACCTCTGCAACCACCCCAGGGATGTTCAATGCCATGCTGCTCTGCTACTAGTATTAAGATAGCTACGTAAAGGGATGCAGAGGTAAGCAAAAAGGGATTGTGCCCAGCTGACAGAGAGGGGAGGAACAAACTCCAGAAAGAAAGAAATAACGTTAGCCTGAAAACCCTATAAACAGGTGGCACTACAGAAAAGCGACAACACACAAAAAAATAGACTACTGTAGTACAATATAGTACAATTTATTTATTGGCTTAAGAATTCAGCAGCATTGAGAAGCATGATTTCACATTCTAGGAAATAAGACTTTTTTTTTTTACTTTTTCAAGTATATTTTGCTGTATAGTGTATTGTTGCCAAATGCACAAATACATTTACAGCATACACATAAATTCATATTTAGTACACTTCTAGTCTAATTTCCTTTCAGTTTTCATGGACAGTATCTCCCCTCTGGTCTAAAACAGCCCTAACAAATTGGAGATATTTAAGAACTATTTAAAGTGCAAATAAGGAAAGCTTCCATATCCAGTGCACAATTAACAAAATATGTAGCTGTCTATGGTGTCACAAACTAAATGATGCACATGATATGAATAGCTTCTTCCTATTATTGTAAAAGCACTCTCTGTAAACTTCTCAAATCCCTCTAATCATAATGTATGGCTCTTGTCAAAATACTAAGAAAGTGGCTGCGTTGTAAATTTGCACGTGGTGACTTGGACTGGAGTCATACTTGAGTTACTGTTTTGATGACCGGAGACTTTAGTTGATAAAATGATTTGGGGTTCGACTTGGACTTGAAGGCCAGTGACTCGGGACATGACTCGAAGTTGGAGCCCGGTTGTTTCAAGTCGTATAATGAGTTGAAACAAACAGACTCATGTGAGATTTGCAAAACAAGGACTTGGTCCCACCTCTGCAGTCAACATATGGAAGATTTTTTTCAAATGTCTTATTTTTGTGTGCATCTTTAGTGTTGTGACATATAGCACTGACCTGTTAAATAAGAGATGGTTTCGGACCAGCCAGTGGCCCTTGATACCCTCGTTAGAATGTGACACTCCTTCATCCTCATATGGTTCAGTGTTTAATAGATTGAGTAATTTTAGCAGTCTAAGAAGGTTTGTGCGACCATGTAATGGAGTGAGTCATTTCACAAGTTTAATTAAGAAGGTTTTAGCGAGTATACCCACACACAAAATGAGAATCATGATGAATAGAGTGAGCCCGCGGTGTATGATGAGCTGTTTCGTGGACAGCATATGTCCCACAGTGGTGCTGGGGGAGGTGAACTGTTCTTGAACCTGCAGCTGGTCGTCTGGAGCCTCAGAGGCCGATTCAGCAGCAGTTGTCTCCGTATCTTTAGAGTCTGGAAGATAATACATCATCCTCTAATCACGACAGCAAGTCAACTGCCTTTAATAATTTGCATAATTTATTTGGCAGTATATTTGGAGACCAATAAGTTAATAACTTGTATATGTTAATAATAATTCAGTTTTAGATAGAGATTACCAAGACATAATAAATATTGTGAAATTGCCATTAATTAAAAGAAATTATGCATGCAAGTTCACTAGAATTCTGAAAATGTAATTAAATTATAATTTTACAAAATGTATTAAAGACAGCAAAGACCACACCAGTGAAAACTATCTCAACATAGCCCAATCCCAGATATTAATGTTTGTGTTGTATCGTTTTTTTTCTTTACAATTTTGCCCCCCATTTTCATAGCACATTTACTCTCGACTAAAAATGTTCAATAGGCAACTGAGAATGTTCGAAATTAGATTACAATAATAATAATAATAATAATAATAATAATAATAATAATAATAATAATAATAATAATAATAATAATAATATAATGATCATCATCATCATCTATATATATTTATATAGATTATATAGATTAAAATCACTACAAGAGCAAACTACATTTATACGGGTTTAAACAGCAAAGCAGACATTTTAGAGGGTGGGGGTGTGCTCACATCCATAAAAGGCTTAAATTTGCTAAGTAAGCACCCACATTGAAGACCTTAGCACTCCCATAGCTCCTCCACCCAAAAATGTTTGGCACTGCTCCTGCATCAAACAGCAGAGGCCAAAAGAGCATCAGCTTCAGAAAGAGCCCCGCAGTTTGTCTGTACGGCAAAGGGTTCAAAAATATCTTCACTTTGAATTGGGGGTAATTTTATATTAGTCAGCGGTTTTAGGAAAAATCAACCCAAACCTAAGGCACTATATACATGCCAAAGGACAAAGTGGCATGTGAGTGAGTTTTACTTGCCCAAAGAGAAACAATTAATAGCATAATAAATATAGTATTATATGGACAATGACATTGATTTTGGTCTTAAAATTGTTGCATCTTATCGCAGTTGTTTGTTCACACTTTCAATTTAACTTACCTATTTTGTTCAGCTCGGCTTCATCTTTTATGAGGATTCCAGCTCTAATCTGAGCCTAGACAGGAGAATAGTTTGTTGACTGCACATTTAAAAGACAGATTATGCGTTGTACTGTTACTGAGTACTTGCTTTGGCATTTCATGTTCATGAGCTTAAAATAATGCTTCTGTTTTGAGAACACACATTATTTTGCATTTGCTAAACAAGGATACATCAAATAAGCCAAGTATGTTTTTAGGAGAACAATGTATATAGCATTGTTAAAAGCTCAAAGTCTAAAAGCTAAAAGTCAATTCGGAAGACAACATGTCCTATACAGTGGCACCTGCAGGGATATGCCTCTACGCACTGTGCCTACCTTGAATGTCCCCATTGAATCTAAGTGCATGTCCTAAGTTACGTATGGGGGTGTGTGAAAGTCATTACTGACCAGACTGTTACGTCTTTACTGAGGGCAGGGCTGTAAAACTATTACAACCTGTTCTTTCGGACACTGGAAAGGCACTGGACCTAGACGAGCAATGGGTCTCCTTTCCCCGTCCCACCCCAGCACAGACTCTCAAAACAACGCCCCCACAGGATTATCTTAAAGGTGCGTGTATAGTGAGACTTATGATGCATGGAGCAGTCTCTCTCACCAGGTGTCACCCAAGCACCAGTCCAGTGGGTGCCCCCATAATAACTTTTTAATAACAAGTGTAATAATAACCAGTCTATGTCTCTTGCTCTCCTCTCACTCATCTTAGTTAATGCATGCAGGACGTGTACCCGCTCTGCTTAATCACATATTTTAATTTACAGTGCCAAAGTGGGAAATCCTAAGCAACTCTTTGGGAAACTGGATGAAACACTGCAGACTTCAGATGGAGATGAGGAGAGCGAGAGAATAGCGAGAGCTCCAAAGCCCCATGTGTCAGGTGTGTCAGGGTTAAGTGTGCAGACTGAGTGGAGGGTCTGTCACTCACTTGGCTATGCGAACCTTTCCAAAAAATCCTGCAAGCACCCCTGGTCCTATAACATATTATGTGAAAAGAAAATATATAGGTATGCACTTACTTCCTCAGCTGCCTTTTGCCAATTTAGCTTGCACAAGTAGGTTATGAAAATAATGCTTTGTAAAAATACAGATACACAAAGGCCAGACCAAAGTCCTATGACAAAAACACAAATAATTTATGCATTATAAAGAGACATATTCTGATAAAAGATAATGTCTTACCTACGATGCCCAACTTCGCAGCAAACATTAAAGATGCTCCAATGGGGAGACCTACAAAGTAATAGCCGAGGAAGTTACACAGAGCACCAAACTTCTGTTTTCCAGCTCCTCTGATGACACCTGAGCTCAAACCCTGCAAAGAAATACACTCTAATTATGCACAGATTCATAAAGAAGTGATGAGTTTTGTATGATAAATGTGCTACAATCTTACCGTAATTCCATCACCAATACTTGTGACAATATAAACAATGATCACTTCCGACAGTCTGTCTAATACATCTCTAAAAAAATAAACACATACTTAGATAATTAGAAATGAAAATGCTAGTAATGAAAAATGCATAATTAGCTAATGTGAAGTTTTGGAATGAAAGCTGTTGTGAAATTTGGGTTGTCAGACTGTCTAAAATTAGCTTATTTTGTGAATATATGTCAGTGCTATCACAAGTTAAGCAGTGATTGTCGATAAGACTGAAAAGAGGTAGAAATGAATGAACTACTTTAGGAACTCACTGGTCTGTAGTGAAGACATATCCAATGTAACTCTTGATAGCAAGCAAGATTACTCCAACAACACAGACAATTAAGGCTAATCACAAAAACAAGTTAGTTTTGGTATAAAATGTAAGTCATACCTGTCCAGTAATTAAATAAACAATCACACGTTTCTCTTACTTCCACAAACAATAGGAACTTTTGCAGACACTTTCGCCTGCTCTATTTTTCCTGCACCAAGAGCACTACCGACACGGACACTGGCAGCAGCAGAAAATCCAAGTGGGATCTGCAAAACATAATAAGCAATACTGATTTACCAAGTAAAGATTTCCATCTTTAGACCAAAAAATCTGGTCTAGGTTTGTCTATGATATTTTTCAAAATTTAACCATCAAAAAATATGGCTGCTAATGAGGAAAAAGATATCACAGGGGTGACTATGCACTAAAGTCTGAAAATCTGGGGTGAGATAAATATTATTTTACATACAGCCCTGAAAAAAACCCAAATGATCATGTTCAGTTCTGGCTTGAGATGTGACATAGGGCGTAGGGACAAGACTGATATCTGTCTGTATTAAAAAATCCTGAGAGATTTGGTTCTCTGGGTTTGTCAGGCACATAATGTCTTAGTATATTACACAGTAATAGTATCTTATTTTAAATGCCACATAAGTGTATAATTATAGAGAACCTGTTTGTTGAAACATCAAAACTGGTCAGCAAGTATTAGGCTATACAAAGAACATTTGAAAACAAGCTACTGGACCTCATTCATACAAACTTATTTTATCTACAAGAAAATGTTTCCATATCATGTAATTTTCTCTCTTTTTCAAGTATACCTAGAGACTGCTCTCTCAACCCTTGCTATCTTAGCCTGTGCCATCAGAGGTATAATATTCCTTACAACAGACTGGACTGTACTAGACTGGAGTGGACAACACTATCACCATGTCTTAAGGGTTCATGTGTCTGGGTGTAGAGTCCCTTACTGATGGTAAATAAACTCCTGCGTCGTGCCTCTTTTCTTCAACTCTCAGGGTATCATCTATTATCATCTATTCTACCACAATAGCCTTTGTCTTGTGCTTACCATATACAGTAGAATAGCTAGCTCGTAGACTACACTCTGTGTTGCCAGCTCCAGCTCACTGATGACACCGGCCAGAAACGCCCCGAATTCAAACAGCCACCACTCCAGGCATAGCATCAGCATACTGGGGATGGCCATCTGTATGAAGGGCCCCCACTCTTGCAGACATTCAAGAGACCAGCCTGTGGAAATACCAACATATTCTCATTATTAGATCACGTAAAGTTGTATTTAGCTTATTCATGAAGACAGTTATAATCTATGACAAGTGTGCATCATTATGTTATATTTTGAACATTTAATTGCCACATTGATCTAAAATGACTTAACAAAAGAAACAAACACTCCTGCCTGACAAGAATAATACTTAATGAACAGTTTACAGTTTTAAAAAAAAATCTTATTTATCTATTGAAAATTGAGACTTGAAAAACAGCTCACACAAAAGAAACACAGAAACAGAATTTTAGTTTTCCTAAAAAAAATCAGTTATTTCCCAAAAGCATGTTTGATCATCATAACTCCGAAACTCGTCATGTGTTTTTCTTTCATTCATTTGACAGAGCAGCTCAAAGTTTTACTTCTGCTCTCAGTGACCACAGATCATCACTGGTTTAGTGCAGTCTGACAATGGGGTTCACACTTTGGATATATTGATTTGTGGAAAAGTTTTTCTTTTTTTGTCTAAAACCTGTCTGCATTGTATTGTATGCAAAATATAGTAAAGTAGATTTTGCAGTATTTGATCAAAAATATTTATGCTTTAGAAAACTGAAAGATGTTTGAATAGCAAATACAACAACACTACAGTTTTTTTTAATCACTTGCTTTGGTATTTATCTACTGAAATTGACATTTGCAGCTCACACAGAGTTCCAAACAGTTATGGATTATGGTTTTCCTAAACATACTTTTATCTCTGCAAAATACACTTTACATTCAAAACTGATTAATCATCCCCCAAAAGCAAATTTCACTGTAAAAACTCAAACTTTGGTTGTGTGTTTTTCTGTGTTTTTTCATTCATTTGACACAGCGGCTTAGAAGTTTTAGTCCTTCTCTCAGTGACTCAGTGACCACAGAGAGTCACTGGTTTAGTGCAGTCTGACACTAACATGGTAATAAGTTTAGCTAAAAAATGTGCTAAAACTGTTGCAGTCGCTATCTAAACTATGTGTCTCTAAATGAAAACTACTCTCACCTCTAACTCAGAATTGCTTACATAGTAACTGAGCTGTTCTTCTGTCAATTATTACAATAACTTTATATAACAGAAGAAAACATTTAGCTCTATTTTGTGTGTGCTCCTCTCACGTACAGGCTTCACTATTGGTTACCTCTGTGGCTGGAACACACAGAACTAGAGTTACGTCAATACGTCAATGTAATATCTTATTCATTGCCATTTTAGATAATAATTAGTAGGCCTAGTATTACTATTTTCCATCGTTGAAAAACATGTATCTGAATCAGCAGACTCTCAAGACTCTTACTGAAAACACGGAATGAGCACAATTTTCTTTGAGAAATACATGTTCAGTAAATTCACCTGTTTTTGCAATACTACAGGCTTGTTCTCACGTGGTAAAGGACGTTGGCCCAAACTCTGATGCTTAAACTATAGAAATTCAAACATAATGGAAACAACAACAAAAAAACTAACCAAAATTGAACAACAAAGGATTTCCCACATGAATCAAAGGGCGAAAGGTCTAAAGCAGAAAGAATAGACGTCCTACACACAAAGCAGTGTTGATGTATTCACTATTCCAACATGTTTCAATTTCTTTCAGCTTAAATATCTTCAATCACATACTACAAAAATCATAAAATGTTTAAATTATATACATTTTTTCCCCAAATTGCTTTCACACTAAAGTCAAAATTTTGGCATAGATTCCAAAAACTTATGAATGAATACGTTTTGTTCATAGTTTATATTTTCAACATCCTGAATTGTTTTGTGTCTTCTGAACTGCAGTGTCAAATGAAGGACAGAGCACATAAAAACACATGAACAAAGCTTGAGACTTTTGATGGGAAAACTTGCTTTTGAAGTAAAATTGCATTTTGCTGAGAAATTTTATTTTGGAAAACTAAAATTCTGTTTAGGAGTTTGTGTGAGGTATTTCGCAAATGTCACTTTTCAATGGACAAATTCTACACCCACCTGACCATGTGTTTTTGTGGAGACCTTTTGCATGAATATAAATAAACAAGAAAATTGCCATAAAATACTGACAAATGGCATTGGCTGCTGCTGACCCCCTGCAATAAAAAGAAGGTGAAATCAGGCAAAATCTGACATTATAGTCACTATCAATATTCTGAATGCATGTTTACTAGTCTGTGAATATCTTGTATATTGCTTTTGGTATGTATGTGAATAATTTTGTTATTTTATGTTATTTTACTTTAACTTAGTACAGCCAAAAAATAAGGTGTTGTACCAGATTTTTAAAGGCGCTTTACCTGATTTCTACAGTTGTGAAAAGTTCATTTTGGTTGTCAGAGGCCCAAAATGATTCCTTACTTATTCATTCACCAGGATTCTATTTATTTACTGTGATGAATTTATAAGCGCTTTTCACTACATTCACTACAGACCATAGCAAAACATAAGATTCACAAATACTGAACCCTATCATTACTGTATTTGAGTTTGTATCATATCATATTAATCCTCTATACGTATGATTATGTCCTGATCATTGTGACTGAATAATGCTGTAGTAGTAGTAGTAGTAGTAATAACAATAATAATAATAATAATAATAATAATAATAATAATAATTATTATTATTATTATTATTATTATTATTTATTCTATGTAAATATGTATTAGCAACATAAACACTCACGCAACACCCAAGTTCAAAGGGAAGAGGAAGACATAGTTCATGAGTGCATTTACAACGTTGCCAATTGCTCCTGTTACAACTTGAGGCCAAATAATACCCTGTAATAAACAAAGTCACATCTGAAATGAATGATCAGAGTCAAGTATTCTGAAGGCTCTTACCTGGTTTTGTAGATATCTTGATTGAAGTAGATACATAAAAGACGCCTGTGAATTAATAAGAAAAAAAAAGAAAAATTATCTATAAAATTAGTCAAAAATTAAGTTAAATTGAGGTACAACATTACCGGTAAGGATGGCAAGAAGATATTGACATAAAGCTGGGCTAACCTGTGTTGAATTAAAAAAAGAGCCCTGTCACTATAGTTATTTATAACATTTTGTATAATAATCATATAATAAATACTAATACTTTTTTTTTGTGGTTTGGCACATTTTAATATGTTAACTAAAAGCATTCAATGTTTATTTTGAAAGACTGAAGTTTAAAATCATTAATTAATTAATAGTTAATCAAAATTTTCACTTATGTGAAAGTATTTCTTGTTTATGCAATGAGAATTGTGTCCATGACTGAATAGACTTTAATGGTACTTGAAAACATTATTTGCACAGTCTGGGCAGTAATAATTTCAGACAAAAGTGTCTCATTTTAATTTAAAAAGCTACGTATGAATTTCAACAAGTGTGGGCCTGTGTGTGAGGAGAAGGAGAAGCTTCACCGTTCTAAGTAATTAGTATGACGTGTTTGAGACTACCACTTTCACGACACAAGATTAATTAAACTTAACTTAAGCAAAATATAACTCCATCTGTGTCTTTAATGGGGAACAATGTTGTAATAACATGCAAAAAGTAAAAAAACAACAACAAAAAAACATAATATGTGTTCTTCAAGCATTGTTCAAAACCGACCTGGCCACATTTGGACTCTGTTTGACAAAGAGTAAAAGGACTTCTGTGTTGAGGAGGATGGCTGCACATGGAAAACAGGCCAGTAACAGGATCAAAACTCCCCTCTGTACAATCATCCCCACCCGCTTCAGGTTACCACTCCCATAAGTCTACAAAAAAAAACAGGCCCACAGGTTACACCACTTAAGAAATCTCTAAAGTTAAGGTTATGAACAAACAAACTCTTGGTATTGCCTTACTTGGGATATAAGAGTGTCACAGGTAAAAGACAAACCCGTTCCAACTGAAAGTCCAGTGACATTGATGACCTACAAAAAAACCCAACAAAACAAAAAAAACTATTAGGCTTACATATTCTGAACAGAATAAAATTATTCAGTTTTAAATTACCGAAATTGCCAGGGCCACACCTGCAAGTTCAGTTTTTCCAAGGTGACCAGTGAATGCTGTACTGATAAAACCTACCAGAAAGGTCATAGCCTGGGAGAGGGTCTGAACAGAAAGAAAGAAAATACTTAAAGATGCACCCTGTAACTTTTTGGTAGAGGGTACACTTGCTTGTCTTGAGGAGATGTTATTGCTATTCCTGGAATTTTTAACAGTGGGGGACCAGAAGGTGACTCCGTCTTGCATTACAGTAAATGCAAACTGCACAGTCACAATACACTTGGTTATTTTGTGCAATAAAAATAGGTGTAACTGAATAAATAAGATCACTTAAACATTTTGTTTTATGATTCTAACTGCACTTTTTTCCGTTACAATGTTTTTTTTTTTTAGCGCGCCATTATATTTAACTATTTTCGGAAAATGGAAATAGCCAAAATGTAGAGAAACGCGACTATTAATAACTGGCAAAGTTTCGTGAGTTTACGCCATTGTTCACTTGGTGAAAAATGGGTGAGTTGGTCTCAAGAAAAATAAGAACAATATTCTGATATGCTATGAGAACAACTTACCGTTTTTAGGGTAATAAACTATAGCCCACATTTTCAGAAAGCATAATTAGTCTAGAAGATGCTAATTGACACGCATTTAGTAAAGAGACAGACGCTCATACCACCGGTCCCGCCAGTTTGAACAGCTCCACGAGCTCGTCCCGGTACACGCGCGGGAGAGAGCACTTCACGCGCTTCAGGCACGAGCCCTGGTCCCCCTCTTCGCCCGTCCGGTGGTCGTCATCTTTTATCTGACTTTTGGTCATGTTACCGACGATCCACAAAGCTAGTAGAGCTTCCACGGGATAAGACAAGTAAAACAAACAAAAAGAAAAGAAAAGAAAAGAAAGACGCACTTTAAGTTCGACATCGCTACCTGGGAGGAGGGTTTACACAAGTGCTGAATAGCCAAACATGGTCTCCTGGTTTTTTTTTCTTTGCGTGACTCTGCAAATATGAGTAAGTTACAGCTCTTCAGAGAAAATGTCTATATTTGCTACTGTAGATACAGCAGGCTCTATAATGTTTATATGCATTATAATTTGTAAATAAAAACAAATTTATCTCAGAGAAGTACTTCTTTGTTGCAATGACAATGTTTTATTTTATTAATGCTGAGTAAAAAAAAACTCACAAAGCCATGTTTAGTAAAGGTAAATCAATATTCAATCTTGAATTGAAATAAATTATTACCTATAGATAGGTAATTACCTATAAATATATTCAGGTATTTAGTTTAAATTAAAATTGTATCTGTGTTGAAGGCACTATGCGTATATTTACCCTGTATGCTGGTTTTGCTTGTTTTTACATTGTAATTTGAACAAATGAAGGCATATAATTGATCACTCTTTGAGCTCTCCAAACAAGAAGCACGAGGGAGAGAAGTTAGGGGACAAAACTCGTTCAGTACATAATAGGTTTGTTTTCTGCACGAATTTGTATTTAACTTTTAACCCAGTCCCATTCAGCCCATGTAAAATCTATGTATCGTTGCTGTAATGAAATAGTGCTGTAGTATTGAGCCTGCGGTTATTTGAGCTCAGCTCTTTTTTTTTTTTACACACACACGTGTATTGCTTCACATTCGGCATCAAGTCAGCAGTTACACAACCTGTATTATGGCACTGTGGCAGAGTGGTTAACTTTTGTCAGTTCAGAGGTTGTATTTTCATTGCACATCTCTTTATTTAGGATCTGCAGCTTTTCTGTCCCGAGACATGAACGTTATAATAACTGTGCTCTCAGAGGTATGACAGACAGACCATGCCTCCATAAATCAATGACTGTAGGTGGCACTAGCATGCACGTACCAACGAACCAAAACACAAAGTGGAAACAAAATGGATTTTACATTAAGAGCAAATCAACATTATAATTGTTGTTGTCAGTAAAATCAGTAGCCTAAATAGACCCAAAGCACAGTGAACATTGTAGACAGGTCCAAACAGGCTGCATGTGTTGTGCTGGTCGCTCCTATAGAAGGAGCTCCAACAGTCTTCTCAGGCATGGTCCTGGTTCAGTCCAGGTTAAGTCCAAACTCTGACAGGACTTTGTTCTCATAGATGCTTGTCTTTTTTGTGTGTGCTATTTTATGTCTCATTCAGGGCATATGGCAGATTTCAAAGTGCCAGACATCTCTCTCTCTATCCCGAGTTTAGGCGCAATGGAGGCTGCAACACTGCCTAGATTGGTAAACAAAATACAACAAAATATGAAAACAGCGCCCTCTAATGTAAGGTGTGAAAATACACACACTTCCCTGACCCTGGAATTTTATGAAAAAGAGTAATGACCCCATTATTACACATTAATAAAGATTTAAATGGTCACATTTTTATATAGTGCTTTTCCACCTCCAAGGTAATCAAAGTGCTTTACATCAAGGAGCAACTCACCCATCCACACACATCCACATGCCAATGCCATGGATTCATCTGTGGGAGCTGAAATCGCGCTGCCAACCTGTTGATCAATGTTTTATGTAGGAATGGGATTCGAATCAAGAGTGGGATTTGAACATTAAGAAACGCGATAAGTTTATTTTTGCCAAGAAATAATTCCTGGAAATGAGGAGTGTGAATACTATTTCAGTACAACTGGTATCTGCAATTGATTCTGGTCATTTTACTTCCTGATTGGATAGTCATCTTAAGAAATAAAAACACAAATATGACAGCCATCATATCCAAAGTTGTAATGAAGAAAAAATCAGCATTACGATTATTATCAACAAAAGCTATATTTGAATCTTGTATCTGGAGACACTTTTTCAGGTTTTCAAAATGTTACATACAGTTCCTTAAGAAAATCTGTAGGCTGCTACAATTTTGCATCAGTGAATTTTCACGTCTAGTAACTGTGGCAAAAGAAAAGAAATTCAGTTTTGTCAATGGACAAAATTGAATTTCTTTTGCTATGGAACCTACATGGATGAGAACGTGAGATACTTTATTGATCCCGAGGGAAATTCAAGGTTTGCTGCAACAAATTGCAGTTGTTGCAACATTTAAACTGCAACATTTACTGTGTCAGTGGCCTTCGTGTCTCAGTCAAAGGTCTCAGTGCAGTTTAACAGGAAGACTTGTCGGGTAGGGTCAGCAGATCCTGTAGAAGAAAAGTGTCCTTCAAAAGTGTCCCTCCTCTGTGTTCTGCAGCACCACAGCAGTGTTCATGGGGCAACCAGGTGAACATAACAGAAAAGGCCTCAGTCTTACTCTGCTCTGGTGTTTCGGTTGGAGATGAAATGGTCGATTCCCTCAAAGTGTTTCCTCTGAAAGATCTTCTGCCACAGCCTGTAGCATCTCAAATGTCCATAGCTCGCTCCTTAACTAGTGTCTTGCACAGGCTCCATGGATATGAAAAAAAAAAAAACAACTTCATTTCACACAATCCAACAGTCCCTTGTGTTCATTCCCTTGAAGTATTTCCTCTGAAGGACTTTTGCCGCATTTGCTGCAACATATATTGTAAAAAAAAACAACAAAAAAACCCAAAAAACTTATAGCTCAAATGCCCATAGCTAGCATGGCATAATGGCAGGATGACAGGGATGACACAGGCATCCTGAAATAATAGCATGCTGCTTTTGGAAAATACAGGCATATATCAAACTATAAGCAAGGGTTAAATATCTTAAGTACCGGTAATAACAACAGATGCTTTTACCTTCCATGTTACTCTTTTTCTGCACTTCCAGTAAACAAATTAGTTATATTATATAGGGACACATGGCTCAAAACTGGGACTGTCCCAGGTAAATAGGGACGTCTGGTATTCTACTGCATACTTGGATTGTATAGGCAATACCAAGATAACAAATTCAAGATTGTCATTCACATATGAAACAAGTGGTTGAAATGTGCAGTTAATGGTATCTATAAATCATATAGGTACACTGTATGACAAAGACACACACACACTGAAACTATCTATAAATCATATGTTCAAACATGTTCAAATACAATTACCGTTTCATCTTTAATATGCTTTTTATATGAAGCTTTGGTTGTAAATAAGAAACATGAATATGAATTTGAAGTAGTACGGCGTATTCTCTGATGCTCCAACTGCCAACAAACACTAGTTAATCAGTTAAATAAAGTCATTAGCAGATTGCTGGTGGTGATCCCAGAGATCAGGATAACTATCATGAGCATAAGTGTGAGTGATCGCCTTAAAACTAGCGCCCTCTTTGGCAGAACGTCCCCCACTGTGGTTGTAGTGGTAAATATCGGATTCTGGGAAGGCCCCTCCTCTGTCTCCTCTGCACACTGTATGGAGACAGCAGTGCCCACCTCCATATGGAGCAGATCTGAGTCTGTGGTAAAATAAAACAAATAGAATAGACTGTTACTAAAACAATCATGCATAAATGAAGCGAACAAATGCTCGATACCTTCTGAGTTCGATTGTTCGTCTGATTGTTCTTCTGTCACCTGGATGCCAGCTCTCTCAAATGCCTGCACAAAGAAATGCAATGCCCTGGTTTTTATCTCAAAACACTTTATAGGGTTTTTCCTATAAGCAGGGTTCCTGTAATTTGCTTTCCATTGAATGTATTGCTGAAAGAATTAAAAAAACAAACAAAATGAATACAAAACCTCTTTAGCAGCTTTTGTCCAATCAAGTTTGTATAAAATTATGATAAAAACAGTGCACTGCAGGAACATACAGATGGTTATCCCAGTCCACAGCCCTGTTAGCAAAATGAAACAACATAAAAGTTCGACACATCCTAACCAATTTGAAAAAGCTCAAAGTTAAAGCTGAGTGAATACAGCGCAGAATGATCTTACCCACTATGCCCATCTTGGCTGCGAACATTAAAGACACACCAATGGGAAAGCCAATGAAATACAGGCCCACTAGGTTACACAGAGCACCAATCAGCTGTTTCCCTGCTCCTCTCAGTATGCCAGCAGCCACACCCTGGAGACAAGAAAAGAAATGTACATATCTATTTATTATTAGCATCTCCCAAATAACAAAATAAGAATTACTAGGTTTCAGACATATACAATCTACATTTCAGATGACATTCTATAGGTGTATAACATTTCATGGAGATGGAGAGCATGTAAATCTGCTACTGTTAATGTGCAGCTTTTGGTTGTGAATAGCAAGTCCCAGGGCCAAACGACTATTAAAAATATATAGTAAAATGCAATGCAATCAACAGAAAAGAGTGAATAACACATAACATCACAAAGGGTAATAAAAGTGTAGCTATCAAAAGGGTAGCTATCAAAATAAAAATAATAAAAAAATAAAAATGGACAAATATTCAAAGGTTCTTACTGCTGTGGCATCCCCAGTGTGCATGAAACCAAATAAAAGCATGACTTCGGACACCCTCTGGATGATGTCGCTGAGTAACAAAACAAAAGTACACAGAAAGTGAATATGATATGACAAAAAAATAACATATTCTACAATCGACTGTAACTACTCACTGCTCTGTGGTAAAAATGTATCCAATGACATGACGAGCCAGGCTGAAACTACCTCCAATGAGACATGCACATATAACTGTATAGCAGAAAAAAATAATACAATATAAACCAACTTTTCATCTGTGCAGCATGTAATTAATGGTTAAATATGGTTCTTCTTACATGCACCAATGATAGGCACCTTGCAGGACAACTTGGCTTGTTCCACATTTCCTGCGCCGAGAGCATTTCCAACTCGTACACTTGCGGCTGCAGAGAAACCCAGAGGGAACTGGCAGTAAAAAGAAAAAAGTTTTAAGTTCATCTATGGTTAATGATAGCAGCATCCTAAAAATACATTTGTTTTCCAAAGGCCACACCATGTAAGCCACAATGCAAAGTTGGTATGCAATAGATTGTGCCCCAAGTTCAGTCTCACTAATGAGCCCGGCCAGAAATCCTCCAAACTCGAACATCCACCAGGACAAACATATCATGAACATGGTGGGGATGGCCAGTCGAACGAACAGACCCCACTCCTGAAGGCAGTCCATGGACCAGCCTGTGGGGTGAAAAAAGGTAATATGAAGAATGAACAATATATTGTTATCATTAGTGCAAAGAGGGTTGTCAAAAATATCACAGATACTGAAACTAAACATAGGATTTAATTGAACTACCATATTTTTCGGACTATAAGTCGCACCGGAGTTTAAGTCGCACCAGCCAAAAAATGCATAATGAAGAAGAAAAAAACATATAAGTGTATAAGTGTATAAGTCGCACTTTTGGGGAGAAATTTTATAAAATCAGAGACCAAGAACTGACATTTCATGTTGAAAGGCAAGTTATAGAAGTTATAGTAATAAAAACAACCCAATAGAGAACAATCTGTGCATCACTCGTTCATTTGTTTTTCAATATAGAACCAAAAACAAGAAAACGAAAAAACAACGGATGACGATTTGTTTTTTTCATTTTTGATTCATATATATGATTCATATATATGGTCTATGTCACTGTGAAAAATGTTATATATAAGTCGCATCTGAGTATAAGTTGCAGTCACCACCCAAACCCTGAAAAAAAGTGTGACTTATATTCCGATAAAATACGGTAATATAAGACTACTGTTAGGGAACTCTTTACAACAGTGACCTTTTACTGGGTCTAGGCTGTTCATAAATGATACTTTAGATATCTACTGTTAAGCAAGTGTGACACACAGTAATGTGTATTCACATTGTTTTATTTTTGTATGTATTGAGAAAGTCTAATTTGAGTAGCTGCAATTACACCCTCCCGCCAGTAGGTGGCGCGTGACTCCGCGAACGGTACTGTGAGGTTCCTCTCCAACATGGCAGAAGGAGGCAAAGAGCAACTTCACGGTCGCCTGGCTCATTCTTTCTCTGTTTTACAGGTTTGTACCGAAGTAAAAACCCACATTGTATTGGTCATAAACTATTAATAACAAACACAGCTAATTGTGAGAGTATAAATCAGTTCGTAAATACTGTATTTTTGTCGAGTTTGAGCCATGTGAAAAGACAGGTCAAGGCAACGGCACGGGCGCCATTTTGAGTTTAATGTACCGTCATTTTAAGCTCCCGTTTTTGTAACCGAGGATGTTTTAAAAGTGCTCTGACATTGTTTTTAAGTGTTAAAGTGTAAAAGATAAGTTCATGGGTTCATAAGTGAAAGTTAAAAAGGTCTCAAGCTAAAGCTAAAAGTTGGTCTAGTACATGGTTGCTACCATACAATTCAAGAGCTGTTAAGGTAGCGGTTATATATTAAAAAAATAATGTTAAAAACCGTCCAGCTGCAGATGTAAAAGTAGATGGTGTATTTTGGTTAGAAACTTTAAGATAGTAATATTGAAAATGTGTGAACAGAGATATCTAAGGGAAATGTTTACTGTACATGATCTTGAAACATGATTTTTTTTATAAGGAAAATTGTATACATGATTGTGATTTGTAAACCAAGAAACAGTTGAAAAGCTGAATATTGATAAAAATACATGATTGTATAAATAAATATGGCAGAAGTGAGGCAAAGAGCAACTTCACGATCGCCTGTCATTTTCTTTCCCTGTGTTTTACAGGAAACATTTTATCTGCCCAACAGGCCCATAACCTGGGTCTGTTACACAGGGTAATTACAACCTCTTGATTCTTACATCTTGGTTTTTATATCTAGTTTCTTGATGACTCATTGTAATCCTAACTGTTATCCTATGTAGAAAACTCTGGTCTTGTGCTCCTCATACGAGTTTACTGTTTAAACTAATCCTCATTTGTTATTCTCCTGATTGTTGACCCAACCTGTTCTCGGATGAGACTAGGTCTTATCTCATGTGTCTGTATCATCCCTGTGCTTTATGCCTTATGTGCACACAATTGCTTCAATAAATCAGACTCCTTGATTTGAGGCAACTTTTCATTTCTTTTTGATGTTTGCAGTCTAGAAATTCCACAACACTACCTAGTTATTTAAAGCTACTATTTTGTGTTGAAAATGATGTGGTATTGTCTAAAGTAAAATTGTCATTTTCCTTCAGATTTAAGCTTGAAAATGTAAATTTTGTGCCAGTACATGCAAAATACAACTGACCTCCCCATGTAGATTTGTGCAGTCCTCTCCATATAATGTATGCCAACAGCAGCAGAGCCAGAATGTACTGTGAGATAGCATTAGCAGCTGCAGATCCACTTCAATCATTTCAAGAACATAAAAACATATTAAAGCATGTTTAATTATGAATTTTTATAATATATGTCTCTAACTCATGGGGCCAAAACCACAGACAGACTGAAGCTGAAACAAAGAATAGGCTGGATGGCCAAGCTCATATAAGCCTATGCAGTTAATCAAATTATAATCAAATCATTTCTAATTGTCAATGATCGGGGTCTTTTCTGTTTGTAAAGGGTTTGTAGTAAGAAATTTTTGTGTGTTAAATGGTGCGGATTGAAAGTTTATTTTGTTTATGTTCAGGGAATTCATTTGCATGCTATTTTAACATTGTTAATTAATACAAAATAAAATAGTTGGTCTTAGCAGGAGTACCAACAAGGAAGACTTTGGACTTACATTAAAAATATGTTGTCAGTGTGTTTATAACATAAGTTTAATGTAGTTAGGTAAAGTGATAAAACATTGTCTTTGTATTATGAATACTCACGCCACACCGAGGTCCAGAAGATGCAGGAAGATGTAATTGATCATTACATTGAATATGTTTCCAATTGCCCCAGTTATGACCTGTGGCCACATTATTCCCTGCAAACAATATTCATGGGTTTTAGCTTCCCTTGGTGGGTTTTCTTAAGATTTGCTTCAAAATGTGCCCCATATTAGACTAAAACATTAACATAATCAAATTCTAGAAGACAGCCTATACAGTGTACAATATGGCGGTACATAGGTCTGGTAATACCTGATTTTGAAGGTACTTCCCTTGCAGTTGGTACATAAATGTAGCCTGCCAACAAAGATAAAAAAAAAACAACAACTGTAAATTAACAGTAAATAGTAAATTAATCAGCTGTTAACAAAGAAAACAAACACAAAAAGAAGTGCTTCACATAACTGACAAACAGTTATTGAGCAATATGTGTTTAAGAACAATAAACTCACCGGTAGAGCAGGCATGAAGATCTCCACATACAACTGTGAAAGACTTTGTAATAGAAAAAATAATATTAATAATGTTCATTGTATTTGTGTGGTTAATCATCATAATGGGTTTGTATGAATATTGGACAGTAGTGGATGCCTATTTAATTCATGGTGATTGATGGAACCTTATTAAACCCTGCAAGCACAATAGACAGTAAATTATCCAAACTGATAAAAAAAAAAAAGATTTTAGGATCAGGATAAACTCGAGCACGGATGCTTGTCATGCAGTTGGTCAGTAGGGGAGTTGTAGGATCTGTTTTTAATATAAACAGTCAAATATAAATATTTAAATAATAGTATAGTTGTAAACCTTGCGCTCTATAAACATGATGTGATAATTTTTACAGCATGTTATAAATACTTCTTACACATACTTCTTCTCAGCCATCATGAGGAAGCTTATTGCTACTTAACGGTTAACGAGTTCTCCAAACAAGGGCTGACCTGGCAACCTCCGGACTCTGTTTGACAGCGAGCAGCAGGGGCTCAGTATTGACCAGGATGGCCCAGCATGGGAAACAGGCCAGTAACAAAATCAAAACCCCTCTCTGAAGAATAACTCCCACACGCTTCAGGTTACCGCTTCCAAATGTCTGAAAAACGAGCAGAAAATGCAGTATGTAGTATGTATTAGTATGCAGCATGAGAGTCTGATACCTGCTTCATTGCTTCATTGAGGATTGAGGTTATTATTAAACAAACTAATATGAATATTTTATGAATTATTAAAAAAATATATTTGTATGTATTTCATAACCTCACATATTTAACACGGGGTTGAACACAAGCTCTATACACCAATCGATGTATAGTTTTCTTAATTTACCTGGGATACAAGAGTGTCGCAAGTTGCAGACAAACCAGTGCCAATGGAAACTCCACTGACATTAACCACCTGGGAATAGACAAGAATTCGGCTAAGAACTCAGGAAAGGGAAAAAGGCAAAGAGAAGCCAGAGAACAACGTATCCTTACAGCAGCCGCCAGTGAGACTGCAGCAAGCTCTGTTTTTCCAAGGTGCCCACAGAACACCATGCTGATGACACTGATCATGAAAACCATCGTCTGCGAAATAACCTGCAAAAGAGGAATGCGATTTAAAAACAGAACAATTTAAGAAGTATAACGTACATTTATACCCCCTAAAAAGTTTATCTCTTTTTATGTCAATTTTGCTGCTCTAGGCTACATATTACTATTTCATTTAGGGTGAGACACTGCAGGTAAACTGGAAAACAATACAAAGTGTCATGTTTTCATATACAAATGGAGTATTTTATGTGTAAAAAAAAAAACAAATCACATATTTGAAACACCCATCTGACAAATGTATTGAGCCAGACTGAAATTTTAGAAGTTATTTAATTGTAGACAGAAACTACATCTTATTTGGACGTTGTCAGCGCTCTTACCACAGGCACCGCCAGTTTGAGGAGTTGCAGAGCCTCCTGGCGGTACTTCCGGGGGACACAGTCAGAAATCCTCCGCAGGCCATGACCGCAGCTGCCTTTCCGGTCATCGGGGACGCATTCAGATGCTACTTCAGTATACTGGACATCTGAACTATCCATTCCGAAAAACCCGGCATAGATCCTGCCCACTGTGCCGCCGAAGAGGTCCGATATAAACAGAAACTATCGCGTGAGCTCTAGCGCGTGATTGAGCTGACGTAAGGACGTAAGGGCACGCGGAGGCAATGAGATTTTTAATTGCAAACCATCCATCCATCCATCTTCTCCCGCTTAATCCGGCTGGGTCGCGGGGGCAGTTTGCTGCCCAATACTCATAGCACCTGACCCCCCCTATGAACCCCTCTGCAGGTGGTGAGCCCACAGGAGGGTGGACATCATGGTCCTTGATGTTAGTTCATAGGGGTGCGGGCATGTTTTTTAGGTTGATGGGGGGGAAACCGGAGTACCCGGAGGAAACCCATCCAGACACGGGGAGAACATGCAACCTTCTTGCTGTGAGGCCTGAATGTTGCCGCCTAATTGCAAACCGCCTGACATAATAACACTCCTCAACTGCCTTTTATCTGACAACATAGGCTCACCACGTCACTTCTTTGGCAGCGCGACCGTAGAGCTCCTCCCAGTGGACAAAAAAGTGACAACATGCTGAAAGAAAAATACAAAACTCTTCCTCTCAGTTCAGTACGTCCAGAATTCACTCACTGAGCTGTAGAGGCTGCACTAGCGCTGATGAATGGGTTTAAGTAGTGCGGTAGTGGTTCAGATCTGAAAGTACTTTTAGATTTTGACCAACAGCTTTCTGATAAGATAAAAAAGCCATATATCTGGGGACACGGCTATCTCATGTTTATGGAATAAAAAAAACACACATACATAAATTTACAATCAAAAATAAGTTAATGTTTGTATCACTGCATGATGCCCCATTATAGAGAAAGTTGGATTTTTGATGTTATAAAATAGATAATAAACTGTGAACACTTTTCTGAAAAGATGAAATACAAGTAGATAATATGAGCCAATGGCTTTAATAGTGTAAAGCATGACAAACCAGGAGACACCAACATTCAGTAACAGTAAAGTCCCTGAAAAAATAATAATGCATTTATGACTTACTGCAGCATGCTTTGTGAGCCCAGAAGATAAGGACAAAATAGATTCGCATATTTAGACCTTGAAAGAATGAATCAAGACAGTAGCATGAACAGAAACTATAGCCCATGTAACATGTCTTAACACAAATAATCACTGATCAGAGGTGGGTAGAGTAGCCAAAAATTGTACTCAAGTGAGTAACCTTACTTCAAAATAATATTACTCAAGTAGAAGTACAATGTAATGGTCCAAGAAATTATTCAAGTAAAAATAAAAATGTATTTGGGAAAATGGCTCAAGTATGAGTAACTTAAAGAGTTAAACAGTCAGGATATAACGTTTGATTTAAAAGTTAACATAATTTAAAGGACAAAACATTAAATAATGAACCAAACCTGGTATTTTTAAAGGTTAAACACAAAAAATATATTAAAAAAAAAAAACTTTATATATGAAGGAGCGTTGCAAGAAGCATAAATGTAATAATTTAATATAGTCAATATAAAGCTATTGTCACTTGTAGACTTACTCACAGTGGGAAGAGTAACCAACACTGTTACTTAAGTAAGTGTAGTGCTACTTCAATAAAATATTACTCAAGTAGGAGTAAAAGTATACTGCTAGAAATGTACTCTGTACAAATGTACAATTTATTTTAAAAAGTTACTCAAGTAAAGGTAACTGAGTACTACCCACCTCTGTCACTGATGAACGAGCCATGAGAACCCAGTGTGTCCAAATATGAATGATAATGAATGTTTATAGCCCTATTCTTCCGTCTTCAAAATAATGCACTTAGGGTTTATGTATACTGCCAAGACCAATGTTTAGGAGAATGCTGAAAATTTTGAATGTGGATGACATAAACTTTATTTTCTAATATTATAATCATTGTAATACACAAGATCTGCCAATCAAAAGCTACCATGATGTATCCTCTTCCATGATTTAAGTATTTTTATTCACCGGTTTTGCTTATCTTTGCTGTAAGCAACCACCAGGAAAACATAGTACTAGAGTTTTGTAAACAGTAACATTCAAAGCCCAAACAACCTAAAAGATTGCAGGTATAATATATGAGCAAAGGTAATATCACAAACAAAGGCCAATAGTGTATGAGTTATGCATACAAAACATTTGAGTTTATCTGTGCTTTTATATTTGTAAAAGGCCAACTATTGTCACACCAATACAACAAAACTACACATGTAAACAGGTGCACATCATCTGAACATTCGCATTGTTAAATAGTTGAATAAATAAATACTGTATACCATAAAATACTATATAGTACATTCAAGTAGGCCTTTTCTTCTGGACAGGTACAGGCTCTGCCTTTGGTTTGTGGGCTACAATACGTGCACTGCATGAAGCCACTCACCACATGCATTCAGAGGTCTGCATAGTGCAAACTGTCTTTATTGTTGTGATAGTTTGGGCTGATTCTGTCCCATTCGATGGGTTCATAAGTCAGTGAGGTTCCTGCTCCTTGGAGGCTACAGAGCTGTGAGTGTGCGGAACAGCTGGGTCAAGCAGAAGACAGAGGCATTCAGAGCTGTGCACTGTTTGGCCAACAGTTTGGTGCTCAGGTCCTGGCAGCTGCGTTTACTGCTGGCCCGTTCTGCAGCAACACAAAAGTCTCTAAAAGAACGTGTCACGTCCACTAGACCAGACACGGCCTCTGCGTTCCTCCTCTCACAGCGCTCACAGCTCGAGAACCAAAGCACCAGAGAAGACTGTCCCACCAGGATATGAAAACACTCGACTAAAGTGCAGAACATCTCCTCTGGGCTCTGCTCGATTCCTACCACCCTGTGGCACCCCGCCATGAGCCGCCGCGCCTCTATCTGCAGCACCCTCTTGTTCTCCGTGAAATGAACTGGGCAGGTGTCCCGTGGGTGCTGCCCCCTCTCGCTCTCAGAGGACAGGTCTGTGTGGGTGGTCTCCAGGACAGAGAGCAGCTGATCTACATCAGCTTTGAGCAGTTGAAACCCAGAGGGGAGGCTTGGGTACTGCTGCTTCCCCAAACGCTGCAGCATCTCTTTATGTGAGTGAGTTTGGGGGGCATCATCAGACACAGGGGACAGCAGGGGGCTGAGCTCTGAGGCAGAGGAGGACAGCATGGAGCGCGGGAACGACGGAGTGGTCAAGAGCGACACAGGAGCAGAGGTGATGAGAGGGAGACCCAGTGCGTTTAACTGAGGTCCGCTGCTATGTGTGTTACATGAGAATTCATACACTGTCAGCTCTTCATCAAAAGTGTCTCCATCATTGAAGCAGTTTGTATAGACAGACGAACAGCCACATGCTTCCAGAGGGTCCAGAGAATCACAGCCAGAGACCAAGGGGCAGCCCGAGTCCGACCTCACAGAGACAACATCCAGAGGCACCTTCGACTGCAGCGACTCTCCACAAACTGCAAATGACTTGCAGCCTCCAGAAATGTGAGATCTGGAATTGGACTCTTGGGGTCCACACATTAGGGCCTTTCCACTGTCACAGCTGTTCTCTTGTGGTTCACCTGCTTCACTTAGACTCTGTTTGGTCACCACTACAGGAGCGATAATGGACGGACTAGTATTTATTCCTGGCACGTCTTCTCCAGGCTGATTAAATCTGACTTTAGACACTGGCGCGGTGGTTACAGGACCTGGAGTGTCTATATATGAATTCTGAGTTGGCTGAAAATGGTTCACTACTGAGGTTGGAGGTTCTGTTACTGGAGCTGGCATACTTTGAACAGATGTAAAGTCTTTTTGGTCTTCTGCCTGATTTTGTGTGGATGTCACTGATAGATCCATTTTTTCTTCTGAAAGAGCAGGATCCAAATCTGAGCCAGTCACTGTAGTATCGGACTCATCTGACTCAATAGACTCAATGGCCAAGTCCAGTGTCTCTGTCACATTGTTAACATCTGTAACACTAATTTTGATGTTTTTATCTTGATCTGTTATTTCCTCTGTGAGATTTTGGATTGGATTCCCTAAACCAGCCTGGTTAACTGACTCTAGTGAGCGGGACAGATAAAAAGGTAAACTTTGAATCTTGCTTCTAAGTGTGGATGCAGACAAGCGGCCCATAATCGTAGGAGACCAAGCTTGGACCATGAAGTTAGACGGAGAATTAGTGGAGACATCTGTTTTTGCTAAACTTGGACTAACTAAATCTTTAGTTAGTGACAATGTAAAGTCATTTTTAGTATCAACTGCATTTTTACAAGCAATCTGATTTTCAATACTGGGCGACATATCGTTCGATGCAGCACCAAGTTTGGAAGAGATTGAGAAAAATGCGCAGCTAAAATCTGAACTAAGCGAATAAAGCCTTTTTGTTTTAGTGTTGCCAATCTGAGATTCAATCGTATCAACTATAAAACTTTTCCTTGTCGCCACCACCCAGTCATGTTTAGTGTCGCTCAGATTTGAATGTAAAGACACTGTACCTTCGTCATCCTCAAAAACATTATCAGAAGTGGTGCTGTCTGTAACGTCCTCACTTGCCGTCTGGGTAGAGGAAGCAACTGCCAAAACCTCATCCTCTGTAGCACTGCCCTCTATCTGGGAAACAGCGGAATTGCTTTGCACAACCTCCAAACATTGAATATCATTTGTATTGTTTGTGCTTTTGCTACCTTTAATGAAGTTTTCTATTTCTGAACAGTAATTTTGAGATGTACTGAGAACAGTTACAAATGGGGATGAGGGAGGAGCAGGCGGTGAGCAGAAGGATTTTGAATTGCATATAATTTCTTGAATATATTCCTCAATGAACGCATTTTGCTGCATTGTCATCACCGCTTCTCCAGTTGGAGTTAATTTTGCATTTTCACTCATCTTTTCTACAATACTTTTAGATATTTCTGGCAAAAACATGTGACTATCAAAAGTGCGATTAATTAAAACACTTTTTGCCTCCTCGTGCGTTTCTTCCTCGCCATCACCTGTCCTATCAGAGCTCTCCTTTCCGTCTGGCTCAACTCTACATCGCACCACAGTAATATTTGGAGAAGGGGGCTTTACCAAATCTGTAACTGATTTTGATTCCATTGACTCTGGCTCCATCTCCATGTCTTGCTTCCTGGTTACGTTTTGCGCATTAGAAGTCCTTAGTTTACTTAAAGACTCTTTGGAGCAGTGTTTGGACAAGATCGGTTTAGACTCCAGCTGGGACGGTTCACCTTCTGAATGGGTCAATGAGGAGACAGTTGGACTTGGATTTTCGGTTTGCTCCGGTTCAGGGTCTGCGTTCAGCATCTGTGGATCAAAATATCCCACTGAGAGGTTTTTGCGATGCTGCTTTTTGCTTTCGTCTTGTTTGGGGAAAGACACAGTGGAGGTGTAGTCCGTTTCCAGGTAGGAACGCCGCTTTCGGGATCGTTTGCGGAGTTGGGACAGTCTCTCGCCTCCTGCTCTAAGGCCCACCTTTCTGTCTTGTCGTTCAGTGGGTCCAGCTTCTGCCCCCTCACCCACAGCACACATATCTGCATGAGAGAAACATACATAATACAAATTATTTTAAATTTTTTGCAAGCCATTTATGATGAGTTCCACAACACTATAGGTAGTTGTTTTTAAATGTTTAAATATTAATGAAAATAGAGTGATGAAAAAATCTACATATAAACCCCTCAACTTTTATGGTAACTGTGACATTTTAATCCTTGCAGAGAGAAGAGTAAAATAAGACTAAATAACTTTTCGTACTAAAGTGCGCAGAGATGATATATCATTAGACATTCACGTGGTTAAGACATTTGCATAGCCAGAAATAATAGGAACACTAAAAGAAAATTATGCACTATGTACACATTAACTTACTACTTTTGTTAATCAATATCTCATTCTGTTCAATAAAGTAGTGTTCAGTCAATGGCACAACACAATGACCGAAAGGAGCAAGACCCCCATCTGCCTGTAGAGGGCAGTAGAAAGTACTGCTCCTACAGAAATGCTTGGTACTTTAGGAATGTGCATATTGTGTTCTTTGTAGAATAATTTAGTATCTATACGATGAACAATTCAATAATTCAATAAAAAAAACACTAGGAAGTAGTTAACAACATATTGGGTTCAACATAAGTGAAAATGCGACAAACATCCACCCGCTTGTCCTGTATATTCCTAAGAAAACTCAATTACCTCTTTTTGCTGCCACTAATCTTGCATCTTCAGGGGAGACGAGCTGATCTCTGGCATCAAAGAACTCCTCCTCTGAGCTGCTGTCTCCAAAACCAGGGGGCGGTTGGAGAATTGGGACCTGATCTAAAGCAGAGTCCCCCTCTGAACCTCTTTCGCTTCCTCTTTGGGACAAACTCCGAGCGCTGTCCGGGGTGATATTAGACACCAGATTGTAATAACATCGAGGATCATTTTGGTCAAAGTTAAAAACGTACTCTGCATTTGAAGTTTGGGAAGATGTTGAAGCTGGGGTAGCCTTATCTTTACCGCCATTGTCCCTTTGTAACTTTTGTCTTCTCTTCCTCAATTCTTCCTCTACTTCCTCATCTTCTTCACTTGCCTCTGGGGGGCTTGGGAGAAAATCTACAAGCCGTGACAGGTCAGCAAAACACATTGAACTATCCTCACTACGCGCATTTTGATAGCTTGTAGATGGTGACATGGGTGGAGTGAGTATTTGGGGGTCTGCGCCGTCTCCGGACTTCCTAGAGACTATTTCTTCGGTATTTGGGTGTAACAGCGGGTGCGAATGGGCGGGTGGGGGTCCGAGAAGGTGTGACTCATTTAGGATAGGGGCATAATGATGTAGCTGAAGAGGGACAGTTTGAGATATGTGGTGGGATGAGCAGGACAGCAAGTCGTCTTCCTCTAACGCGTCTAAGGAGTCACAGGACAAGCTCGTCAAAACGTGGCAAGAGTCTGAAGCTTCCGACTGGTGCTCCTCTGCCCCTCCACCAGCCTCCCTCTCCGCTGTGTTCGTTTCTCCCCCAGCTTCTAACGTTATCACTTCTGCATCTGCATCCTTCATCTCCTGTAGGGGTTTTTCGATCTTGAACTCCCTCTTCCTCCTCTTCACCCTCTCTTTCCTCCTGATCCCATGCGCTTCGGAGGAGGAGCGGCTGCGCGGGGAGGTCACCGTGTTTATGATGTCAATGTCAGTGGAGCTGTCAGAGTCGGTGGCGCATCTCGACACGTAACCTGCAGCGTAAAAACAACATGGTGTCAACAATATACACCAAGTCATATATGCCATGTAGCGAGACCAGTTTATGGGTTTTCTGGAAAAATATGTCATTGGTATACGATAAAGAACACAACAATGCAGGTGAGGATGATGGATTTCTGGTGATATCACAATATTCAATAGAGCTATATCCCGCAAATGAGTATTACGCAGTTTTTTTAGTTGTCTTATCTCTGTTTGTGTTACTACTGGAGGCAGCTGCAGCTATATTAATATAGTATGCGTAAAAAAGAGGACTGTCTGATTGAAATTGTGATCTAATGCCTGAACTAAGTCATTTCAATATGCTATTTTAGTAACATTCCCATATTGTGATATAAAAATGCAAATTTATGCTCAAATGCTGACAGTATTCCCCATCCAAACCTCTGATTGGTCAACCACTGCACTGCTCCAAGTGAATGACAGGTGATTTAACCAACCGCAATGCAGAGTGAGCATTCAGAAGATGCAAATTACTTTAGTTACCTCTTCAAGCCTCCCATCCCCTTCCTCATGTGATGCTGTTTTTCTGTTTATTTCTATCTGCTACCTGCCTTCCTGTCTGGTCCATGTTGTCTTCCCCATGTAATATTGTTTTTTCGTATGTTGTAATGTACGGATGGGGTGACAGGTCCAGTTTTGATTGCTTTGTATGTTTTGTACATGTGAAGAAATTGACAAATAAAGGCTACTACTACTACTAATGCTACTTCAAGGCTATAAGTTTACATGAATAGTGATGAAAATTCAAGAAAATTGTGATATTTATGTTTATATTTCCTACCCTTCATGCCAATTCATATGTAAAACAAGAATAGTAAAAAAAAGTTTGCCTTTTAGTTGAGGAATGAGAAATCAGTCAGAACAAATAAACTTAGTAAGACATGCTTGTTTGGTCAACATATTTCATTAATTATATTTCATGACTACTGTAAATCATAACAGATGGATTAGTTTACCACCACTACAATCATCTAAAATCTTAAGTACCTTCTTCTGCCGATATTTTGTGCTTCTTGTCATCCTCTGCCCAGGGAAAAACATTAATGTTGGGGTCAATAAACACTCGACAATACCCCGCTATAAGGCAGGACATGTCTTTAGCTGCTGCAGTCTCCAGGAGCAGGGTGATGGGCTGTAAACAGGAGGAAACTGATTAGATTAAGAGCAAATTGTAGCGATCTAGGCCATTTATGTTGATCTAGGGCCGCTCTTGCCTTGATGTCCTGCGCATATATTTTAACCAGGCTGACGCGGTCGGACTCGGGCACCAGTTCGACGCGGGTGATGCTGTTGAAGTCGGTGAGGGCCGTCATGATGCTGAGTTTTCGGTTGACCACTTGGCTGACACCGTAACGAGCGCCGACCAAAAGGTTAACGGTCGACTCTCTGTCCTGAAGCTGGGAAACACTTAAGGTCAAATTAGATCGCAAAAATATATGGTAAATGTGTTAATGTAGTCTCAAAAAACAGGATAATCTCATACCTCACCCAAAACTATTCTTAAATATGTTCAAGATCTAATATGTATTGATTTACAAAGAAACTCACAAAAGGAAGGAGAAAAAGGAGACAATAGGCATAACTAAAACTTTTCAATACCAAGGTAAAGTCTAGATCTTTGATTTTGATGCCATGACAATAAATTGTTTAGAATATGTATTTCAGCAGAAAATAACAACTCCAACTATTCAGTAAATATGTCTGTGTAATTCCTTAGTTTCTCAGGTAGGATCCATACCAAAAGTCAAATTAAATTATGTTAATTAAAGTTTTAGAGTGAATATATTTCACAGCTCATCCAAAAACATCTTCAATTAAAAACCACTGACAGAATTGAGTTTTTCTTTTGGTATTCAGAAAAGGTTAAACTTTGTCCTATCTATGTAATTTTTCACTATTGATACTTAGAATCTGGATAGGGATTGTTAGGTTCCCTGGAAAATTATTATTTTGATTACATTTAGCAGATTTGTCGCAAATTTAAGAGAAGAAGGGCCCCACAAAACTGTCCCATCTGCAGGTGAAACATTTAACTAGAATTCAGTACAATATGCCCTGGTCTGTGTGTTTCCATGTCCTTTCATCAGTGTATTAGGGTGTCAATACATGTGCTTACCATGAGTGTAGCACTAAATGATTTTCCTCCAAATGACTTGAGGTCACAAAGCTCTTCCAGATAATTGATCCGTGCCTGATCGACGGAAGAGGGCTTCAGTTTGGGATCCTGCAGCGACTGGCACTTCTTCAAGTGATAGTTGATGGCCTTCTTCAGGTCTTTCTCCTTCATGTTTCTCAGTAATGTAGTGGAGACAAAGCTTTCTATTCCCCAGGTTTTACTGCAACAAATACAGGAGTGCATTTAAGACAAACTACCGCGATTAGGACAATGTTTGATCAGTCATTTTACCAGAATTATATACGTCCCAGGATGTTCTGTTATAACCCTGGGCACTATGTAACTCTTCTTTTGGAGGTTTCTGCCTTCCATCTGCTTGTCTCCATAGAAATTGTATTGCTTTGCCTGGAATGTTCCACAGTATAGCATTAAACGTATAAATTTTGCACACATATCTGACCTGTAACTTGTTCTGGTGGTGTCACCCAATATTTAAGCTGCCAGTTGCAGTTGCAGGCAAAGCAATAATATCTAAATGAAGACGAGCAGGTGGTGGACCCTTCATCAGAAAAGTTTATTTTTATATTTTTATTTTTTAACCCAGTTTATTTTTGACGTGGACCTGGTTTGGTCTTGTTCTAATCTTGGTTTACTCCTGATCTATTCCGGTTTTAGTCCCAGTTCGTATGTGGGTTTGGTCCTGTTCTTGGAAAACTACTGCTTCTTGACATCACAAGGTGGAATTTTGAATTTTGAGCTTTGGAGATGTAGACAGACTAATAATAATGGACTACTCGAGCATGTGTGAATGAAACAAAACACAACTCCAGGTACGTTTTTGAGGAGATAACATCATAGCTTGGCTTAAAGCTCACAAGAGTAAACTGTGTAATATGGGACCATTAAGCTAAACTCAATCAGCTACCAACAAATTATGCACTTGTTACTGTCTCACGTGATTGTCTTGAGGTTGGTCTTCGGGGAGTATCCACTGCCGGCCAGTCTCTCCTGGATGTGCAGTGCTGCGAGCCGTAAAGCCGTGTTACACTTCATCTCCACTGCAAAGCGCTCCTGCAGCACATCATTCACTCCCTATGGCACAATTCAAACAGCTCGTCAAAGGCTAAGTAATACATCACAAACATAAGCAAACCCAGAGTGACATTTCTAATTAAAGTAGCTGCACTCTTGTTCTTCCAGTAATACATTATCCAATATTATTTGCCATAACCACCAGGGTTAAAGTAGGAGTAGAATTGGAGAGTTAAATTAAGGAATGATACCAGGGATAAACAAAGACAAAATTAACACTTAACACAGATAAACCTGGTATTACACAAGCCTAAAGTTAAACTCCAACATTAACAGGAAATTAAATATTAAGTTTCGAATCCAGCCTCACACTCATGAGCTCCAATCAAAGTGAGTTTCCTACAAATAACCCATTCAAAACACTGCAGTGACATTTATGATATTTTTAAAATATATTTTTGGACACCCAAAATGTAAATGAAACCAATGAATATGGTGTATGCACAGACCGTATATATGAGTGGACTAAGTGAGTGTGACTCACTTAGCGTCAGTGTCGCTCAAATCAGGCTCACGATGCTACGGTTACTGGAGCGAATTTGGAGCCAGGCTCCATATTTGGAAATCCACCCGCAAGTATCATAGCAACCACAAGAGCCAATCATGATTTAGGTCGTTAAATGTGCCGCCCTCCTCACGGCAGAGCTGCAATGCATCATATATATGGTCTATGGATGCGATACTCTGTACTATTCTGCACAGACCGCTGTATTTCTGTGATTCTTGAGAATAATAAGGAAACTTTTACCTTTTATCATCAAACTTTAAATAGTAAGTTTAAGTCATTGATTTATGTTATATGTTCTATTACGTGCAAACAACAATAGAGTCACAATTTAATGAAATTCACTTTACTTTATGCTAGTTAAATTATGCTAGTTAAGATTCTAGTAACGATAGCTATTGTAATTGTTTGAGATATTTTGTCATTTTATTTAAAAAATAGTCAGTCGGGGCAGGAAAGCAGGAAGGGAACTTACTTAGCAATAAAACGCACTAGCTGTCAATCAAACCTGTTGCTGACGCTAGGGGGAGGAACCTCGGGGAATGAAGGCGTCTGATTGGTCCGTTATTTATGTTCATATCTTGATTTAGGAACAAGAAAAAATTCAGGATCATGTGTCGCGGGTTCATATGAACAATTTAAGACCAGAATGACGAGGCTCAGTGCAGCAGGTACAGAGAGAGGGGCGATAAGATCCTAATGTAAGTCAATGGAAAAAAGGGAGAGAAGGAGCCTCCTGGAGCACTTCCTGTTTGGCACGTGGCAGCTAACAGGTTAGCTTAGTCCACTCATATATACGGTATATATATGGGTGTATGTGTGATAAAAGTGCCTTTTCAATAATGATTTGTAGCCAATGTAAATTAACATGAAACTAAATTGACTTTGTCACCTGCAGAAAGAGGTACTCAAAGGAAGTGGGGTCTTCCTCGAGCAGAAGCTGAGGGTCCCTGGGAACAAAACAGGCTCGAAACAAACATCTGTAATCGTGGGGCTCTTTCTTCTGCACAATCTACAAAACATTATACAGACATTTTTAAAACATGTTTAATACACATAAATCATCATAGAGTTTTCTGGTGTCTGCACCTGCTGTATCCTCTCCTCTTCGTGGAGGTGCAGTAGTTTGGTCACACCGGGCTGCTGCTCCAGAACCAGCGAAAAGTGCTCGATTCGAATCAGAGACAGTTTCTCTTTCAGCGTCATCACTATGTCCTGGAATACAGACACTATGAGTACATAAGAATAATAATACTTTTCATTTCAGAGTTGCAGTATTGGTAGTAACTAGTTCTAAGGTAGTAGTTTGTCAAGTTAAGTGAGGAATACAAGCTGAATGGAAGTGTTACAGTTAGTACACAAACGTCAACAGGGTCTGTAATTGCTGTATGATGAGGGTCTCTGCTGTGTATTTATTCTATGACGTGTGTCTCTAAATAAATAAAGAAAAACATAGTATTTCTGAATTTTAAGTGGTTAGGTGAATAGCAGTAGTGGTGTGGTAGAATTGGACACGTTTGTAGCAGCACCAGATGTGTTAATAGGAGTAGCATAGTAGGAGTAGCATAGTAGTAGAGGTAGGTAAGGTGACCTTTTGCTAGCACTGGAAAAAGTACAGTAGTAACTGACATTAAATGTATTCACTATTACATTTTGATGATTGTATTCAAACACAACACTGTGCACAACAATTGCACAATAAAAATGTTGTATGTTGTTCATAGTGTCTTGCAAAAGTGTAATTCATTGTTGACCCGTACCTTTACAGTGGTGCGTGGTTCAAATTTGAAGGCCTTGGTCTGTCCATTTTCCAGATAAACCTTTAGGACGTTGGGCAGAAAGAGCAGCGAGTTCCCCTTCACAAACAGAGGCCAAAGGTGAAGACGTAATATCATAAAAACTCCATCAAAGCCATAAATAATGAACATAACCAGACATATTACAACCAGCCCGGGTCAACGCAAGTCAAACCCGGGCTTTTAAATGCATTTATATTCAGTGACCCAAAAGAAAGAAGAAAGAAGAGGGTTTAGAACATCAGAGGGCTCATGTTTATGTTTCAGGCCTTCAGGCTGACATGTAAAACAGTGGAACATACACTGTACATACTGGTATTCTTATCTATTTTCCAATACATGTCAAAACTGCTACACTAATGCAAGAATCACATGCACGTAAGACCAGACAAGGGACTCTGCAGTGGACATTACATTACTTCAATAACTGCAGCCATTGCGATTTGCTAATTGCAACCTTTAAATTATGATTTCATTGTGAGTCATTTTGTTATCTTAGTAAACAGCGTTATAGAAAAGCAAGGAAATATTCTCTGCAGAACAAAGCCACAAGGAAGACTAAAGAGAATGCATGTAGATATAGTAAAGAGGACACGAAGGCAGTCATTTTGTTAACTTGTAAACAAATGGGCATTTAGCTTACAATACATTACTTGCACACACAATTAATCTTCAGGACAACAATTATTGATAATATATATATTTCCCCCGTTTGTCTATTTCCATCCTTTTTTCTGCCTTGTTTATACCGCGCGGCTCTCCCACACCCATCCACTGCCCCTCCTTCACTAATATGGCTGTATTGTGCAGTAATCGTGGGCATTAGGAGACAAGAGGAGAGGCACATATTGATCTGTGTTTTCTCAATGATTAGTAATGGGCACTCTTATGTCTGTGGTTTTCCCCATCTCGCTAATTTCACATCCGCAGACAGGAAGCAACTATAACCAGCTACATGTGTATTTAAAACAGCTCACGATTCACTTTGCTTTGGAAAAATACCATACATTTCTTATTTTCTTATGGAGATGCAACTGGGAACTTATAATACACACTAAACCGTGGCATGTGTTCGGCTGAAATGGGCTTACACAGTTTAAAATACCATCTTTGGTAAAATAGACACAATTCAGAACTCTAGGAAGGCCTTATACTGTAAGGAAAACTATACCCCCGACCTAAACTTAAATTGGGATCTTCTAGTATTGTGGTGCATTCTGTAGTTTCATTAAAAAAATCCTTGTTAGGTTTTTGGTAATAGGCTTAGTAACATAAGGCCAAAAATATAAATGCTCTGCTAATAAAATCTCTATAAATTATAGTTCAGAAGTTTACTATTCATGAACTTTGAGCCACATTTTTACTGTCATGGACACCAATGTTGAATAATGAAAGTTTGGACTTTTGTCATAGCGATTAACAATTTAAAATGACATATTATATCTTATGAAGGGGAAGAAATCTTCAAAATGTCTCATATAACAGGAAGCTGAAAGCCAAAATAAATATATATATATTACACTTCTGATACTATAGCAGGAGTAGGTCAATGAAAGTGAAGAACTATAGAAATATAATTGTTTTCATTTTAGTTTAACCTGATAACACCAGACTAATTTGGTCTGTGCACAATGGTAACACATACCCAAGTGCCAAAGCTTATTAAAAGAAAATCTTAGACCCCACATGCTTGTGTGATACATCATTTTAAAGCTTAAACCTTCTAGTTTCTGTAGATATGCATATGAAGACTGTGAGTGCAGCTAACTTACAGTACAGACATTCAAAATTGTCTAAAACTTGAATTTTTTTTGCCTCGGAAAAAAAATACAAAATAATAAAGGTTGTAACTTGGGCAAACTTTATCCTAAACATTGGTGGCTCACTACACTGTGTAAAATTTCAGACCTCTAGGCCTAAGGGTTTGGTGCTGTGACCCTTTTTGTAAAAATATGTCAATTCAGTGTCCAAATATGTATCAGATGTTCCAAACTGTGATAAGATGTAATGTATAATAAATACATTACATCTTCTTCTGAACTTTAGGCATGTTTTCTTAAGATAAAAAACTAAAACAAGCCAAAAAATTTCTCTCCAGAGCCTCTGGTGCCCCCCACCAGTGTCTGTGCGTAAGAGCAGGTCAGAGGGTGTCCTCTAGGCCGTTGCGCACGGATTTCCTCTCTCACTACAGCACCTCTGCTCCACATGAGGCCCACCGCCGAAATCGTCTTTTCATAGGCTACTCAGATCTGTCAATCATTTCCTGAAAGAACCAATGAATGAAGAGCTTTTGCCGTGGACCTGTCCCTCGGTCATGCGCAATATGCCGCTAACTGGACCCGCTCCTTTTGTTCCCCGAGCTGTAGCGCGCCGCCGCATAGCCGCACCGAACCATGGATACGCTTGTTTTGTTGCTAAGAGTGTGGAGAAAACAAACATACCCCACACCGCTAACAGGAGCTAAGCGCTTAGCTATGCTAAGAACCAAATCGAGAGAAGTAGAGAGATGTGTTATTTCTCCACATGAAATTATTTTATGAAAAAAACAACTGGATATTCTTTTTCTGTGGATTGTTATGGACTAATTGAGCACAGCTATTCCTGGACTGGACCCGTTTCGGACCGACAGAACCGGCTCAGAAATGCGCAAATATATTTCGAATATTTTTGGGAATTATAAATTATGGCTCTTTGGGCTCGCTGTGTGGCATAAAATTAATGTTATGGTTGTTTTAGGAATTAAGCTTTCAAACAATGCATAGCATGTCAATAGTGGAAAAAGAACGATGAATATCTGGCTTGACTTTTTAATGTTGTGTAATCGCCCGCCGGCGGGCGGGTGGGTTTAGAGCAAGTGAGACACTTCTGTACTTGACTTGAGGTTTAACTCTGCCTCTGTGGGATGTACCTGAGACTGTCCGTTGACTTCCACCTCTTCAGCAAAGCGCACTTTCACAGGGTTACACTTGAGCTTGGCCTTTTTCTCTGGAGTGATGAAGGACGACTTTGGCCCCTGCAAACAAAGGTCTCAGTCAATGAACTCCATCATTTGTGCTCAAGAAAAGCCAAAAGTAACATCTACAGCTATAATCTTCAATTAAAAAACTAAAAACTAATACAAATATTGATAATAATTAGCATTAGTATTATAATAATGCATTTGATTTATACAGAACCATTCAAAACACTCAATGCATTATTCATTATACACTGTAGAGGTAAACTAGCACTTTCAAGCGACGTATGGGTGAAAAGTCTTGTTAATGGTCTTTTATCTAAGTACTAACTAAGCAGGGCCTTGCTTATCTTCTGAGATTAATAACTATTAACCCTTTTGTCATCCCTGTAAATGTTTCTAAATACATCTCAATTTCAGAACATCTTTGGTGCAGTAATTACTTTTCAGAAAGTCATATTTACAGTTTTACAATTCTTTGTCACTTCCTAATTGCATAAAGGTTTGTGCATCAAAATTAGACACTGACACGTATAAATAGATAAAAATAGTGCTGACCCTGATATGAAAAGAAAGGTGTTAAAACATGTTGTATAATCAAAGACAATAGCTCCGTTTGAGCAGTTATTTACCACCATATTTTACCACAATCATAGACAAGTTCCTCTCTTTTTAAACAAACCATGTAATAATGAGCTGTGTATAATATAAGGGCTAATAATTCATATACAAGGCAACTTAAAATATGTTTGAAAGTCTATGGAAAATGCCATTATGTTATTGATTTTCACCAAGACTAGCTGTGAGCATTGGATTACACAGAAAACTGAACCAACTTAATTAAGGCATTAAGGCAAGACCTGGTCAAACAGAAGTAAGCCAGGTCAAATTCAAGACAGTGTAGTAAACCACTAATAGACCAGAACTAAACTAGGACAAGACCAACTCTAAACCAGGCCTTAGTTGCAGTTTTCAGGTGCTCTATGTGCAAATGTGAATTCATCCTCAAGACCACCAAAGAAAATTGTTTGACATCATTTTTTTAGGCATTTTATCATATGACCGATGAGCGCTTTCCGTCTATATTTTTTCATTACAACTGCCAGACTGAAATATTTCCCAAAACATTTTCCAAATCTTCACTCGCTCTCATTGTGGGAGCTGCGAGTGGTCATGAATCACTTGCTAAATCTGCCCCCGTCAGCAACAGCCCTAATGAGAACTGCTGATGTACCGACACACTTCACCTGCACTCACACATACATCACCCGAATACTTAGAGACACTGGCCTCAGATCACTCAACGCACTGAGGAGGGGAGATGGCAGGCCAGACCCCAGCCAAACTGTTGCGCTGGATTATTGTCAGTGAAAATGTAGTGATTTGAGTCTACACGGGGAAAAAAACCAATATCTAGGTAAGTTAAAATGACCTAAATTAAGAACATTTTACTTTATTTGAGTAGATTCATCTTGACAAGTGAAATGATCTGCCAGTGGTGTAAGTGTTTTTTCATAATTCAAGCAACATTTGATTTTATTTCTTATTTTAAGTTGTTGTTTTTCTTATTTTAAGTGTAGCAAGATGTATTTTCATATTTTAAGTACAAAAATCTTACTGCACTGGCACATAATTTTACTTGTCAAGTGACTTTTACTCAAATCAAGGTAAAACTTTCTTAATCCAAGTCATTTTAGCTTGACTAGATTTTGTTTTCTGCCGTTTTCTTTTCTGTACTGCGTCATTTTTTTTTTTTTTATATTACTATTGACTCATGTGAAGCGCTTTGGTCAGATATGCTGAATAGATGAACTTGAATTGAACTGACCAATTTTAAATGATTCAATAAAATCTAGAGATTCAATTCACAGATCTAATTGTGAAACCCATTCTGATGCATGATTTTTTGTAGTCTGAAATATTAACTGCAAAAGTCAAGTCAAGTGCATTTCTTAACATGTCTGAAGTGGTCTAAACACAGTTATATATATATATATAATCATTATGCACAATGAGTTGGCCTGGTTGACTGTAAAATGCAATACAGTCAAATACAATTTATTAGAAATATATTTGTAACCAAAATCCCAGAAATAATTTATAACAAATTCCCTTTTTTTCCAGACACCCACAAATATGAAACTTGTTAAAGCCAAAATATAAGTGTGGTGCTTCCTGTGTGCAGAACTCCTCAAATGCAGCGCACTGTAGGTTATGGAGTGAACACATTACCAGTTTTCTTGTTGTTTGAAAATAACAAAAAGTTGCTTGAAAAAAGTAAAAACTTTTCCTTTTCACACAATGATTAGTTACTGTTTATGTAGGTATTATTGTTATTGGTATTATTTATTTTAATTGTTATTGACTGATTTATTTTGGTTATTACTTATTTACTATACATTGAGCTTTCATGTCGTGTGTGTGTGTGTGTGTGGCTTTTGTATTACACAAAAATGTATGCAATGAATTTGAGGAGACCCCAGGAAGAATAGCTATTAATATTTCAATAGCTAACGGGGATCTTAATAAACTAAACTAAACTAAACTAAACTAAACTAAACTAAACTAAACTAAACTAAACTAAACTAAACTAAACTAAACTAAACTAAACTAAACTAAACTAAACAGTTGGACCCCACGGAGAAGCCAAAACATTGGCAAAACCAAGATCAGATCAAGTTTTATCACATTTTAACCCAGGTATATGGAGTCTGTGTGAGTGCAACCAAACTGATTAAGTACAGATCGTACCTATAATCTTAAATTGTTGCCTCTTCTTATGTTTATCTTATTGTGACCCAACATGATCGCAATTCACTGAAAACTTGACATCCTCTTGACATCCTTTGAGCAGTCATGTGAGACAGACAGACAGACAGTGAACATCGGGCTATGGCAGTTAATGCAGGGTCTTTCTGACGCTTTAATACATTGTCAGCTACAACATTGATTGAATGGCGAGACCTTGGCATCGAAGCGCACGTTGGCCTTGACCCCAAGTCTAATTGACTTGTTGATGAATGGTCGTGTTGATCCCAGCATTTTTATGTCCCGTGTTGATAAACAGGAGGCGTGTGGTTACATAGAGTAAGCGCCATGCAACGTAGTAGTGATGGAGTAAACTCACCTGCATCGTCCGCAGCACCGTCATCGTCAGTGTATCGTGACACTCCCTACAAGGAAAACATACGCGGTTTTAGAATAAATATTAAAATTATGGTTAAAGGGCCCACGCTACACTGTTTTCTGATGATGTTCTAATGTTTCCTCACCAAAAACATACCCGGAGTTGTGTTTTGTTTCATTCACACGTTAAACATACAATCCCTGCATATTTAGGTTTTTCTCTCAAACTGAAAACACTCTTCCACCTTGTGACGTCATGTGGTAATGCAAGAAATGCTTTAGAAATGTTTTTTAACTTCATACACCTTCTCTAGAATCATTTGGATGATTTCAGCCCTGGAATTGCCAACCTATACTGAACAAAATGTAAAAAGGCGGCTGTTAACTTGGAAACTACCACTACATGACTCAAACATGTGTGAATGAAACAAAGCACAACTCCAGGTATGTTTTTGATGAGGTAACAACATTATAACATGGCTAAAAGCTCATTAGAGTAAATAAATGTTTTGTAATAGTTAACAAAAGTTATGGGATTGCCCTGCATAACAAGATATACATTTACTCCTAGCTGGCAAATAGTATGTCATCATCACTTCATCACATCCTGACTCTATATAGAAAAATTACATTATGAATTATGGGACCTTGCATTGCAAATGACCTTACGTAGAGACATTCAGCATCACCCTCATGCCCATTACTACCCCTATGTGTATAGCAGAGTGCAAAAGGGTGGACCTGAGTATTTCGGCAGCCTGTGCAGGGGTCAGATCATCCGCACAGACATTATTGATCTTCACCAGGCGGTCTCCAGGGACGAGGCGGCCATCTGCGGGACCACCTGCACAGAACATGTCCTTGTGCTGTTCAGCCTTATACACATATTCATATCACATCTGGCACACAACGCACGCACACACAACACACACAACACACACACAACGCTTCAAGTCCTTCCACCAGTGTGCATATGTTAACTTATACAGTGTTCACTTCAAATCTTAAAGCTATTTCGTTATGTATGCAACTGAAATGTTCCACAGTATGACATAAACGTATTGCATTCAAGTAGGGGTGGGCAATATCTCGATATTTAAAATATATCGAGATATTTTTGAAACTCGATATGAATTCTGACATATCGATATATCGCTATAATGCTTACGTTTACTTCTGGTTTCGCCGCTTCGCTTGTTTTGCCTTCTCTGTGCCGCGGTCGCCTCCGCCTCCTCGCTTATGTCCCCTGTGCTCATCCCCGGATCCCGGAGCTGGCCGTGGACTAAACCAGGACTCGGACTAAACCAGGACTAAACGCGGCCGCAGAGCCCGGGGCTCGGCCGCAGACTAAACCAGGACTAGGACCAGGGCTCTACAGTGCGCCCATTTCACTCGCATTTGAGAGCAAATATTTCGTTGTGCGAACGTGGAAATCAAAACAGGCGCCTCTGTGCGAGCGCTTCTGCAGCCACAATAAGGAGCTGCGCACAGACGTAACGTGACGAGTTAAACTTTCTAAATGCACCTTCCCAGCGCGAGCGCAATCACATGACACCTGCGACCGCGCACGACCATACGAGCTCTGCGTGTGCGCAGATATCACTCATACGAACAAACTCCGCTTCAAAACACACCCACGCCCCCTTAAACGAGGAGCGCCCCGCAGCAGTACCCACACCTGTCCCACCACTCAATAGACAGCCCCATGCCACTGGACTTCCCTCTCTAAAGCGAGAGCTTTGTCTTGGTCTTGTCTCGGACTCGAGCGCATTTGGACTCGGTCTTGTCACAGACTCAAGGTCTGAATACTGAGTGCGATCATATTTGTCACAATGTGCGTTTGGTTTGGTAAACGTGCAGAGACTAAACATCACTTTAAAACAAGAGAATGCAACTCCAGTTAGGAATGTCCAAATACAGGTTTAAAAATCCTAGCCACTTTTTTCACTTTGAAGCAGTTTTCTTTAAAGTGCCAGTGGAAGTTCTCTTAAAGAAAAGGTTTTTAAACTGTGGGTGAGGGTCCAAAAAGGGCCACAGAGTGTTTAAGTGCAGTACTAAATGAATATTAATCAGATAAAATTTGTCTGTTGTTTTTGCAGTAGTGTGGGAGGGGGTTATTTTTCCTGTAAAGATATCGAGATATATATCGTATATCGAGATATAGCAAAATATATCGAGATATATTTTTTGGTCCATATCGCCCAGCCCTACATTCAAGTGTGTTTTATTTATTGAAAATACCTTGACTTTTACTGTGAGCGGGGTTGCATCTCCACAGATCTGACCTGTGACCTGACCTTGATCTGCCACCTGATTGTCTCTGTGAAGTTAGATGAGTTTAATGCTGTATTATCAGACAAAGAGAACACACTAAGGACGACACGAGCCACAGCCAGAGGGGACTTGATCAAACCCCACGGGTGCACCCCCTCTGGTCAGACCGTCCTGTCTGTCCGAGGAGGGAAGCAGTTCTTTCAAAGCGCAATTGAAAAGCTGGCTCTGGTTAAGCCAAATTTGCACGCATTAGTGTTTCTTTTTTAATACAGTATGTTATTGCATGGTGATTGAAATTTGCATAGAGAACATGGATTGTGAATATGGAATGTGAATCTTATGACTGAGTGAATGGTGCAGTGATGCATATACATGCATGTATTATTATTATTATTATTATTATTATTATTTTAACCTTTATTTACCCAGGAAAGTCCCATTGAGATTACTAATCTCTTCTTCAAGGGAGTCCTGCCATGCACACATCACTTTCATACTTTCATACTAGGCTAAGTAAGTGAAGTGTCTTGCCTAAGGACACAACAGTTTTTTTTGCCAATGGTGCCCCCCTGTGGCACCTGGAATTCCCAGTGGCCTCCCATCCAAGTACTAACCAGGCCCTGCCCTGCTGAGCTTCTGAGATCTGACGGGACAAGCCGGTATGACCACAACATGTATGGGTATGTTGTGTAAAATTTTGCTTTTTTTGAGCATGAGGCCTGTGTAAATGTAGTTGTAGATATTGCACAGAGACTGATGACCTAATGTTAAGTGCAAATTTCTATTGTTATTTTGTAATCCACTGTGTGTGACCCCTGCCCTTGGAACTACAGGTAGAAATGAGTCTTTTAGGCTACAATCCGGCATGTTTACATTCTTGTGTCTTATCATGTCTGTCCATTAACGTGCACTGTCCCAATCAAATAAAAAAAAATAAAAAAAACAACAAACAAACAAAAAACATTCCAATGAAAGCAATAACATCTCCACAGAAAGACACCCTCCACTGGGAATGTTAATGCCCCCTTTAAGGTAAAAAGTTCTTTATTTATTATTATCAGGACTGGGAATCAAACCCACAATAATTCTAGGTGAATTATAGAAGATTTAGAGCATCGATCATCTTTGCATGTACACTCAACAAAAATATAAACGCAACACTTTTGTTTTTGCTCCCATTTGTCATGAGATGGACTCAAAGATCTAAAATTCATTCCAGATACACAATATTACCATTTCTCTCAAACATTGTTCACAAATCTGTCTAAATGTGTGATAGTGAGCACTTTTGCTTTGCTGAGATAATCCATCCCACCTCACAGGTGTGCCACATCAAGATGCTCATCAGACACCATGATTAGTGCATAGGTGTACCTTAGACTGTCCACAATAAAAGGCCACCCTGAAATGTGCAGTTGTTGCTTTATTGGGGGTCTGGGGACTCAGAACCAGTCAGTATCTGGTGTGACCACCATTTGCCTCATGCAGTGCAACACATCTTCTTCGCATAGAGTTTATCAGATTGTCAATTGTGGCCTGTGGAATGTTGGTCCACTCCTCTTCAATGGCTGTGCAAAGTTGCTGGATATTAGTGGGAACTGGTATGCGCTGTCGTATACGCCGGTCAAGCACATCCCAAACATGCTCAATGGGTGACATGTCCGGTGAGTATGCTGGCCATGCAAGAACTGGGACATTTTCAGCTTCCAAGAATTGTGTACAGATCCTTGCAACAAGGGGCTGTGCATTATCTTGCTGAAACATGAGGTGATGTTCATGGATGTATGGCACAACAATGGGCCTCAGGATCTCATCACGGTATCTCTGTGCATTCAAAATGCCATCAATAAAATGCACCTGTGTTCTTCGTCCATAACAGATGCCTGCCCATACCATAACCCCACCACCACCATGGGCCACTCGATCCACAACATTGACATCAGCAAAGCGCTCACCCACACGACGCCACACACGCTGTCTGCCATCTGCCCTGAACAATGTAAACCGAGATTCATCCGTGAAGAGAACACCTCTCCAACGTGCCAGACGCCATCGAATGTGGGCATTTGCCCACTCAAGTCTGTTACGGCAACGATCTGGAGTCAGGTTAAGACCTCGATGAGGACGACGAGCATGCAGTTGAGCTTCCCTGAGACGGTTTCTGACAGTTTGTGCAGAAATTCTTTGGTTATGCAAACCAATTGTTTCAGCAGCTGTCTGAGTAGCTGGTCTCAGACGATCTTGGAGGTGAACCTGCTGGATGTGGAGGTCCTGGGCTGGTGTGGTTACACGTGGTCTGCGGTTGTGAGGCCGGTTGGATGTACTGCCATATTCTCTGAAAAGCCTTTGGATACGGCTTATGGTGGAGAAATGAACATTCAATGCCCGAGCAACAGATCTGGTTGACATTCCTGCTGTCAGCATGCCAATTGCACGCTCCCTCAATGCTTGCGCCATCTGTGGCATTTTGCTGAGACAAAACTGCACATTTCGGAGTGGCCTTTTATTGTGGACAGTCTAAGGTACACCTGTGCACTAATCATGGTGTCTGATGAGCATATTGATGTGGCACACCTGTGAGGTGGGATGGATTATCTCAGCAAAGCAAAAGTGCTCACTATCACACATTTAGACAGATTTGTGAACAATGTTTGAGAGAAATGGTAATATTGTGTATCTGGAATGAATTTTAGATCTTTGAGTCCATCTCATGACAAATGGGAGCAAAAACAAAAGTGTTGCGTTTATATTTTTGTTGAGTGTAAAACCTTTTTAAATCGACCAGCCTCTATTCTGACTGATTCAGTGCTCTGCAGAGGCACATTAGCAATGCTATTCCCCGTTCAAATCAAGTCACCATTGAAATTATTGACTGAAAACATGGATTGAAACAGTAAGTCCTAGAAGCTCCTCAGGACTAATGAACACCTATGTCTAAACAGGGTTAAAAAAGTCAAAACCCACTGGAAAAAAACACACTAACAATCATGAAAGAACCACAGTAAGATAAGATAACTCATCATGTAATATGGACTGTGAAAAGGATTGGGATTCAAGGCTGCTAACCACTCTGCCACTGTGTATTATGGCTACAACTACAACAATTATTGTAGTAGTTGACAGTAATTAATTTTCAGATTAACTGACATTTCACATTATTATTTGTATTATTTATTTGCTTAACTATATAATATAAACAAATAAAGTATTATTAATTCTACTGTATGCCAGAATTTCACAAAACTTTTTTCCCCTTATGGACGCCATTTTGAGGACTTTTGACAGTTAAACTTGATTTGAATACGTGTTTTGCCCTTGGTGTGTAATACAAAGGCATTCGTGCTATCACAGTTTATGTTTGGCAGGAGCAGATGGCACAGCAGAGCACTTGATCTGCCCTTAAACCTCGAGGGAATTCAGACATCCAACTTCAGAGAGCAACAACGGCTTCTCTATACGCGGCCCTTACAATGCAACAGATGGAAGCGGACTATAATGAATGCAAGGCAGGCATTTAGTGGAAAGAATGATGTATTCGCCCAAGAAATCGGGGCCCGGTGTCAAAATAACTCGGCGAAACTTACAGGGTGCATCCTTTGTTTCCTTTCGTGGCTGCAGTACGATTTGGTCTAAATGAAATTCCCATGCAAATATGTAAGTGTATTTATAGTAAGACAAAGGCATCTGATCCGCAAGAGCTTTTGGAGTAGCTCAGAGATGTCTGTTAACTGCGACTACTCAGCACATTGGGTTGATGTTTCTATTCTGGGAGTCCAACTGTGTGATTGTTCAGCTGCAGTGTTTGATGCTACACAAGGAAAGCACTTTTGTTTTAAAGAACTGGAACTGCTTTATATTTCTTGACCACTATGTAACTATACGAATTTTACCTATACAAAAGTAAATGTACACAACATAGCTTCGTACATTACGCTTCTGTACATGGGTTAAAATTAAGACGTTGTTATGACTTACATCTGGAAGTAAGTTTTCAATCTGAATATACTGGTATAAGGAGAAAAGTGTTGTTAAAGCTCCTACATTACACAAAATGGATTCTTGTGAGATTGAAGCCATTATAATGATGCTACGTCATTATTGGCACATTTGTTTCATTCACACATAACCCTGCGTTTGTAGTCCACACCCCCAAAGCTCATAATGCTCTGTTCCACCTTGTGACGTCATGTTACATGTGGTTCCCAAGCTACACGGCAAAAAAAACTAAATCTAGTCAAGTTAAGATCACTTGAATTAACAAAGTTTTACCATGATCTGAGTAAAATTCACTTGACAAGTAAAATTATGTGCCAATGGAATAAGACTTTTTGTACTTAAAATATGAAAATACACCTTGCTACAACTTTTTGCACTTAAAAGTAAGAAACAAAATCGAATGTTGCATGAATTAAGAAAAAAACACTTATTCCACTGAGAGATCATTTTGTTTGTCAAGTTGAATCTGCTCAAATAAAGCAAAATGTTCTTAATTTATCATTTTAACTTGCCTAAATATTGTTTTTTCCAGTGTAACAGTTAACTTTTACCTTTAGCTCAGCAGATATTGACTATTCCAGGGCTAAAATCATCAAAATGATTCTAGTGAATGTTTATGGAGTTTAAAAACACAGTGGAGCGGGACATCACAAGGAGTGTTTTCTGTTTGAGAGAGGAACTACGCAGGATTTGTGTGTTTAATGTGTGAATGAAACAAAACAAAACTGCATGTATATTTTTAATGAGGAAACAACACTATAACATAGATCAGAAAATAGTGTAATATAGGCTGTTTAAAGAGTACAGTTAGTTAGTTGTTTTCCTGCAGCGAGTATAACATCATCTAATATAATTAATCTAATAATAATCTAGTACTATAGTTGCATTTTAGCGATTGCAACCCTAGAGCCATAAGCAGCGTTAGGACTGATTGCACTTTGGCAGTTTTTCCTCTAGTTACAAGCAAGCGAATATTAACAAGATGCTAAAAGGTTTGTGAGCGCTAAAGACTAGTTAGATAAATACATAACAGTACAATCAGGACAATTTTTTATAAACTTTTACCATTAAGCGATGGGTGGATAGGGTTAGGGTGTTCCCAAGTTACAGAGCTGGCCGGTTATTTCATCCTACAAATGAGTAACTGTAGCTCAAATTACTGAGATAATAATCGATCCTGTACCCAGTGGTGTAATAGATGTACTTTTCCATTCATTTATAAGGACAATGACTACAGTGCTTTTTACATCTAGCTGGTAAGTTCTCTTTTTAATCCTGATTTATTGTGCTTGTGTGCAGTGTCAGTCCCCTCAGAGGTTTCTAACATTTCGTCTTGTCCTCGGGCCAGCGGACCGCAGTACTCTGGCACTGCTCCACCACTTCATCTGCTGAATAGACGCACAAATAAACCAGGGTCTAATAAGGAACTCAAGAGGGAAATGAAGGCAGAAGAAATTAAATTAAATGAAGACTTAAGTCGTTCACGAATGTAAAATTTCAGCCGTCTCAGACCAGACCAATACATTAAAGCAACGGTGAGGACATATAGTGAATATTAACAACAAAAGACAAAAATAACTGCATTGTCTGGTAACACAGTCTGGTGTTCCTTCTATTTACAGACTGGTCATAAGTGTAATTTCTGATGTCATTTATACAACAATGTGGTCCTGTGTTTTCTATTCGTTTTATTTCTAATTATTAATATTATGCTTTATCTTGAATAGTCATTTGCATCTTCGACTTCGCCTTCACAAAAAGCTCTGCATGTTCTTGACACACTTCGTAGTAAAATAAATATGTTTTATGTTATTATTGTTCAAGTATGTTCTTGCATTCATTAAAATCTAGTATGTAGTGATGAGACGTACAGCAGTTTGACAATCATAGGAGAATAGAATAGATGTTCACACGCTAGAAATTAAAGTTATACATAATGTATACAGACAAATAGTGAATAATGTCACCTTTACACATAATTGCAGTCCAGATGCTCCATGCTTCAAGGCTACAAATTGAGATGTATTGTCCAGCCATGTTACACTAGGCCTTAGGACCGCCATGAAGCTGTGCATGTCTTGATCAGAAGTAAGAGCTAAGCAGACCAAAACACTGCATCACCTTGGCACAGAAAACCACCTACCCGTGGAGAGAAGCTCTGAAAAAGGAAAAAAAAAGAAACTTCTCTGAAACTGCAGTGTCAGCTTTGAAACAATACTCCAGAGAAGCACTTTATACCTGCTACTCAGGAACTGCCCACTTTAAGATATGCTGCTATACGCACACTATAACAGGATAATGCAGGCTTAAAAGCCTAAGGATGTTTTAGAATATTGTTGGTATATTGTTGGTGATGGTGTCTATTTGTTTTCAGGCAGGCATCTTATATACAGACATACCAGGGGTGATGTCTTGCACCACGATAGGGACGGTAGAGGACAGGGTGAGGCCGTGCGAGCAGAAGCCTGGGTCTCTCTGGATCTGGATGCTAAAGCGAAAACCATAACTTCTCTGCTCTGGAACACTGGACGAGGTCTTTTCCTCTGACGTACTCCTGTCTCTGCAAAAATGATACAGGAGACTATGAAGTATGGGTGTGTTCACACCAGGGCTGCACTGTTTTGGAAAAAAAAGCAGTTATTCTAAAGAGCATTGCAATTAGATTTGCAAGTAGATAATTTTGACTGACAAAAAAGAGTATTGCATAGACATACACTGCAAATCAGAGTGCCTCAGCCATCCTTCTTTTGTCTCTACAAGAACCCAAACCCACTGGTCCGATGAGCATCGTTTTTGTAAGTTTTGACTCACTTTTTCACTTAGGTTAAGTGAAACAAAAGTTGTTTCTGTAAGTCACAATGTTTGGTTATCAAAATTATTAAATGATTTCAATAAAGTTCATAAAATACAAAAATATATTATATAAAATATAAAATAAATATATATTGTAAACATTGATCCAATCCAGAATTTGAGGTATAAGTGACAAGACAAGTTGGGAATCAGAGGTCAAAAACTACATGGCATATAGGGCTGCACAACATGGAGATGTTACTTTGGTGATGTTGTCAGATTGTGATGACGGTGAGAGACTTTCTGCAGCTCTCTGCAGCTCCCCCCATTCCTCTCCTGTCAGCCACACCAAGCTCTGAGTAACAGGTGGAAATAACTGAAAAGACTTAATAACATTTCACTAGCAAGAACCACACCACAACAGCGGAATACGATAAAGATGTTTATTGACGGTGGATAGATGAGACGGCTGGGGGGAGACTCAGGGTGGGGGCTCCGTCTACAATCCAAAACCCAGCTAATTCGGACCCCCCGCCTTGAAGATGATGTCTTCAGACTGAAGGGTGGACGAGAGACACAGGGAGAGCGCTGACATGGACGGTGTTGTCGTGATAGGCCGGATAAACAGGGATTCTGGGTAACTGAAGGTGTGGTTAAGATAAGCTGTGGTTGGCTGGGGAGGAGGTTGAGGCGAGGGTCCAGCTCCTGAACCTCAGTTAATCATATAACTCCATTTAAAGATACACTGCGTTACTTTATGGCTGTGAGTCCATTGTCTGCTTGTTTCTATGGATATGTCATTGCTCTGCCTGGAATGTTCCACAGTATGATATTAAAGAGATATTACAGGTGGTTTTATAGCTCAAAAATACATAGAAAAACATGCGTTCTGACAGTGAGTAAGTTTTCCTTTTCACAGATCTGACATGTAACTTGATCCACCGGAAAAGTTACACAATGCGCATAATAAAATAAAAATTATAATCTGGCTCCAAAATTTTCTGTTCCATATCTCCCACCCCTTCTGCAACGTTATTTATGAACACACCATCCCGTAGGTAAAGAATACACCGCTTTCAACACACTTTCTTTCCTCAAAAAAAAAGTTCCGTAAAGTAAAGCACTTAAATTACCTGCCCGCAGAGTGAGACCTGCTCCCAAGATCTCTGGAGCGTCTGAGCCACCGCCCCACCACCTGCTCCACTCGACTGGTGCGACGTGACGGGGACCTGCTCCTGTCCTGCGCTTCCATTTACCTGGATCCACAGATACAGCACAAACACACAAATAATAACAAATATGTGAATGCAGCAAATGCCTATTGAGATGATCACAAAGAGAGTGGGACTTGGGGGTTATCCAATATGAGCTGGAGAGAAACATGATGTCATTTGTGGCCACAATGCTGCTAATAGGCTCTTAGCCAAAGTGATGAGCCAATGGCCTGTGTTTGGAGACCGAGTTGATCAAACGTCAATATCAATACCTCATAATTATCAAGGATCTGTTGGGGTTTTGTTTGTGGAGGTGTGGCCTGGGCCTAATAAACCTAGTATGGAGCAACAAAGAATACACAGTAAAAACAATACTTATAAGTACTTGGTAAGTTATAACTGTGGATAATTACTTACCAACACAAGGGTGATATTTGTGCATTTTCTGATTCAAATTTTCTTTCAAAGACAGTGGAAAAGAGAAATCTAAACCTTTCCCTGCATCTGAAATCATGAAATCATCATTGTACCCAACAGATGCAGTACAATTTTTGCTTGCTCCATGAAATGTAAAATGTTTTGAACGTAAAATAAATGTAATTTAATAAGTATCCAGTATCAGAATGTAAAACTATGGGTTACAGATAGGACTGAGCTGTCATCATCTGATTAATCCAGATTTCTGATTACCTGTAGACTCGTTCATAATTAAAAAGCCCTAGTTGGAGGGATATTGAAAAAATGTCTACGCTAGCACAATTAAATGAATGAATGAACGAATGGGACGCGAGAAAGTTGAATGGACGTAATAATACTAAGGAAAATGTGTTTGTACAGAGCCTGTTGTAATGTGAGAGAGAATGATGTCAGCCCCATCCCAAAGAGCAGCTGCAGGAAGGGATCTCCCACACACACAGCATTAGCTCCATTTGCATTAGCAGCATTTGCATTAGCACCATCCATTATTACAGGAAACAACATGAGCAACTGACACAAGGCCTTTTTTTTTTTTTACTATTTATAGAATAATATGTTTTGTATTAATTTTGTTGAAAAAAACTGTGGTCAATTACATTTTCCTAAGTACAGAGAAAACACCAAGGCCTCGTTCTATGGCACATTCACTCACCATTAACCAACATAATCATACAAGCGTTAAGTTTGCCCTAAAGACACAACATCGTAATGCAATGCTCTTAGTAGATACTGTCTGAGGTTTGTGCATATGTAACTACAAATCTGTAAGTGTGAAACCAGTGTTGTGTCTGTGCGTACGTCTGATCTGATGACCTTATGTCACAGGCAGAATATTTCCCTCATGACTACGTGGCGTCATGCACAACCTGCACATGTGTCAGTACTTTTTAAATGGATTATCCTCCCATAGGTGTAGAACCACCCAACAGAAAAGTTACATACCTCATCTTTAAGTTGAAATAGGTAAGTGTTATGTAATACGAAAACAGTGATTGTCTGTGGTAATGTGAGAGGCGTAAGTGCAATGTCCCGGGTGATGGACGCGTTGAGTGACAGGGTGGAGCAGGGAGGTCAGTCTCTGGGGGGGGGTCTCTGCTAATAAGCACATTATCCATCTGTCTGCTCTGCTCTTCCTTGTTTCTTTCTCTCGATTTAGTTCCTCCCATCTCCCTCTAGCTTCTCTGTATCACAAGTCTCAGGTTACACAGATAGGGAGCACACACTGTACAGCACGATAACGCGGAGGTCAAGATTTAAAAGCAAGGCCAGCCCCAGCGCATCTTAAGGAAACACCAAGGAGCAACGACATCATGAGCTAGTGAAAGCTTTAACCACACATCCGAAGCAAGTTAATGGAGACACAACATTATCAGTCACTTTAGAGGTTCACAGTGCAACTTTTGCTGGAGGTTTTGTTGCCTACTTATCTCCATGGAGATAATCAATAGAATAATATACTGGTAGTAAATGCACAATAATAGTTTAAACTGGATTGTAGAGACCATTAGCCATAAGGGACAATATATTGACATACCTAAACTTCAGAGAAATAAAAGTTAGCACCGTTGCTACAGCACTTCAGAACAAAATATTCTACCTACTCTGATTATCTCTAATTTAATGTCTCTCTCTAGTTGAAAATTTTATGGTGATTATTTATGTTTTGATTTGCATGCATTGTGATTTTGATGTATTTCTTGTCGTGTAAAGCACTTTGAATTACTTTCTGTACGAATACAAATAAACTTGCCTTGCCTGTATTATGAAAAAAAAAAGCCACACTTAAACAGGAAGCTGAAGCTCACGAACACAGTCTCTAGTCTTGTTTAGTGGTTTCAAAGATCATTCGCCATTAAAAAAGAAGATACGATTTGTCAACGGGGCAAGTAATGGGGCAAGATTTGATCCTGAAGGTCCCGAATTTGAGTAATTGAACTCATTATTATTTGTACTTGCTGTGTGTGTTGTAAAATGCACAAATATCCATAGATAGATTTGAATTGTTTCATATCACACAGTTGGATTAGGACCGTGACACAGCGATAATCCCGTCTAATCTCAAACAGCCCCTCCTTTACCTCTGACAGACCACAGTGCAGTGGGTGGTGTGATCTCAAACCCGGAGCTAAAAACAGACGCCGTTCTGCATTTCCTCTTTTGCCGCCACAGCATTTGAGATAAGAGCGCACACAGGAAATCGGCAGATTTTTTTCTAAACATGTAACTTTATACAGGGCTGGGAATGTTAGACTTTGCTGTTGAACTAATCACAAGTTCATATTTCTCTGTGCAGGCATCTTCCTCTTTCACTTGTGGCTGCCTCACCCAATGCTTCACCTATAGCTTTAAACATGAGTACAGCTACTGACCAAATGCTTCTGGAGTTAATTACACACTGCTATACAGCTAATTTTATACAATTATTTGAAAGAAAAAACAGTGTGACTTGAAGATATTGGTGTGCGTGTATTTATTTGTAAAACAAACCCCCATTTTTTTGTTGATTAGAAGTGCAATTACTCAAAAACATAGTAAGTATTCAAAATAATCATGATCAAATTTTCATAATTGTTATAGTTATGCTAGATTTAAACTAAACAAACTATAAAACACATACCAAAGGACCCTTTACAACAAAAACAGTGGCACCATTAAATCAAAATGTCAAAAAATAATCATCTGTTTCTGATTTCCACCAATATTACGCTTTATTTGTAAATATTCTCTATCTGGGAGCCTTCAGACACCATATTTGAAACTTCCATTTGGTTAAAAAGTAATAAAAAAGTTTGTGTGACTAGAAAAAAGAAAAAAAAAACCTGACTAGCCAATTATTATACTAAAATATGCTTATGTGAACAGTTAGCATTTCATAAAATAGGTGATGAAATGTAACACTTAATTGTAAAGATCTTTAAGTACAAAAAGAAATGCTGATGGTTTATTGTTCACAGGTTTGGAAAATGAGCTGTATACTGATATTGTGGGGCGGGACGGCATGGTGGTTTCCTGTGTGACGTTTGCATAGATATAGATAAGTAAAACTGATATGCAGATGCTAAATATTCAAACTAGCATCAAAACTATTTGCTATTTTGAACCAGTTTTAGAATAAGGGCACATAATAATATTAAAGAAAGTACCATCATAACATTATAGACAGTACTGCGTAGTCACTACTATTACATACTGTTATTTTGCATTGTGAAGGACATTCTGAACATTACTTTTTATTATTATAGTTGAGCCAAAATCATATCACATTGAGTAAAGACGCTTTTCCTTACAACAGAAATCAAGTTTGAAATTTTGGCAAACCCTAGTCTCTACTGTCTCCACTCTGGGGGTAAATTTAATCTATAAATGGCTATTGTTTTGATCCTGGGCATGCCCAGCTATTCCACTTACAGTCTAGTGTGTGGTGCATAAGGAGCAGAGCCAAATGACCATTCGATTGATTGCCTTGTCACCGCATAAGGGACTGGGAGCAGCCAAAAAAAGAAGTGATTCAATACCCCCTCTCTATCCAAAATCACTGATCTATCTACGGTATGTGGTATTTTCTTCGTCTCACTCAGACTGGGCGGCAAGTACGTCCTAAAAGTAATGACCGTGAAGCAAAAGGCAGGGCTAAAGATGCTGATAAAAGAACTGCGATGTTATCAAAGCACCCCATTAACAGTGACCTGACGGCTATTAACGCTACACCACTGGACCCCATACATCTGATGAAAAAGTCAACAAGGGACTGCAGGCCAACAGCATAAGTTATATCTACTGTATATAACCCTAGTGTACGTGTTCATGCAGCGGCAGGAACTGGACTCAAAACAAATGAAGCAATGGCCGTGTGCTTAGTCAGCTGTATAGATCCCCTGCACTGCCTTCTGGAGAGCTACATTCATTCATTTCTGTCTCTTTTCCATTGTATTGTACTGTCTGCAGCTACAATAAGTCAATTACGCTGTATTTATGTAATTTCAATAAGTCTGCAAACAAATGATTGGTTTATATTGTGATCCCTATAAACAATATAAACAATGTGTGTAACTGAACATAATGAGACAGGTCTTATGTGCGTATGGATCGCTGCATTATAAACTAAATCTGTTTATTGAGTCGCAGTAGCTGCAGGTATCTGTGATAGGGAAACCTGCAACAACTTCATGTTTTATTTAAGCTGGGGCTACTCAGTGATGCTAACAAATTAAACCATGACTACTTGAAACAACTGTTAATGCGTGTTTTGGGATTCATGCTTTAAATCACTGTGGATTAGATTTGTACCTCTGTGGGACCAAAGTTAGTTAATTGTTGTTTATTATTAGAGTGAATTCTACAAAACAATATATAGGTGGTTGGATCAATCAATTATAACTTACTGTTGACTGTGATAACTACTAATTATTAACACTTAACTATTCTTCAAGATAAGATAAGATAGGACTTTATTGATCTCACAGTGGAGAAATTCAACAGTCACAGTAGCTCCAGGACAGTTTAGTGCAAAAAAGGGGAAAAAGTGTGATGCAATCAAGATAAACAATAATAAAAATAGAAAGATCTGATCCATAACAAGTGGAGTTACATTTTATCCAAGTTTTACTACGCACGTCTCTTGTTATTTTTTTTACCAAACCACCAAAACACATTCATAGTTTGTAAAACCTGTTCAGTGAGGATGGTAACATCACTTGCTGGATTTTGATCCTTCAAATACTGCATATTTGTCCTTCATTTTGTGTTGATATTTCTTGTTGTGTTTTGCTTTTTACTCTTGGCGTGTCTTTCAGGGGCAGTGTAGATGTTCTGGTGCTACTTTATGCAGGTGTAAGACTCTTTAAGTGTGAATGTGATTGACCTTTCACCATGTCTGTCCTCTCAGCAAAAACCTACACTGTCTTCAGTGCATAAATGTCACTGTGCATTTTGAATTACTCCACATTACTAACTTGGGTCAAAAAGTTATTTAATGGAGGTAGTTTTCTTTTGGAGAATCTTAAAGTACAGATAGAAACATATAGTATTTCTGTTCAAAATTGTTTTATTAATTGAGTGACTGAGAATTAAGCTACTCCCACTTCTCCTACTTCCAATTATTTAAATTTGAATCAAGATTCAATCATCTCTAATCATTAACGAAATGCTTTGCTCTTAAAAAGCAAGTGTTATGCAGCACAGGCAGAGTTTAAAGGAGGACATTTGACTATGGCAATTATTTGTGTTTAGGAAATTAATACTGAAAACCATATAATATTCTTTGTTATTTGTTCATAATAAAACAAACTATAATCAAATCAAAAAATCTCACTAACTATTCAATATGAGGGGGAAAAAAACGCCATATCTCCCGTTTCCTTTCAAAATGCAACTTTCTTCATCTGAGCCTCGCAAAACACTACATTTGTGCAATTGTGCTTTAGTCATTGTTCACTGTTTATTAAAAAGTGTTACTTACTTATCCCTGAACTAAGCAGATTCTACATTTGGTTTCCGAGATTATGTGAAACCGTTAATTTCTTGTGAGTCTTTGTGTGTGAATGTATCTGGAAACACAGACGCAGGTAAATGGGATTAAGTGAGTGTCTGGAGCGAGTGGGGGAGTGATGGGGGGTGGGCAGTGCGTCACACCCTGAGCCAGATTAGGCCTCACCTCTCTCCTCCGTCCATCAAACACACTCTATGTCTGTGGCTTAGTTAAGAGGAGCAACGCTTGATTCAATTACTCCTTATGGCCTCTGTAGAGTAGAGGTAGGAAAAGTGTATATTCTAAGCATTTCATTCACTAGAATAGTTACGAAATCGAGTCAGAAAAGCTAGTAATCCAACGTTTATTAGGACATATAATGCCTGAATTGTGTGTACATGTTAATTTATGTATAGGATATTAATACGTTTCATCTTCCTGTTTATAGGCTCCATTTTGAGCACTTTTATATAAAGATATATTTTGTTTTGAATTGGTAATTGCTATGACAACAGTGCAGTCTCTTCACCAGTCAATCTGAAACCCATGGATAAAATATACAATAAAATCAAAATAATGTTGGTTTTAGCGTTTGATATTAATTTCCCACTGACATGAAGCAAAACAGTAGATGGTGAAGCTCTGAATTTATCGGGATGCCCACTGTCCATCGATTTCACCCCCTAACGATATGTTACATAGACTGAGACTCACCCGCCTAAGGCCCCAAGCGTCAGGGCTCCATGAAGACCAGGTTAGTGTCGCGCTGCACTCTCCCTCCATCCATTATCCAGCAGAAGACAGTCAACGTGGAAAATCTTCATCTGAAAAGAAGCAGTTTGTAAAATATTATTCTTAATCCTTGAGTTTAAAGTGGGCATTGTAAACATCCAGGAGTATTAATAAGATATAAGACATTTTTAAATAACAAACTGACAGTGAAAACTTGCCACACTGTCACTAAAATCAATATCAGCACAAATATATTGTCCATCCCTACTAACCCCATGTTCCAGTGTTTTCAGTCTGACCGGTTTGTCAACTTACAAACTCACAGAATTCATTTTACTATACAGCACCTGTGAATTGTAACTTTCATTTAATTGCGCTTAATCGTGTCGAACTACTCGGAGAGTTTGATCAACGAGATAAGAGTAAAAACGAGTGAAGATCACAGGCGATGGAGAGAGGTTTGGGAGTCCTGCTGTGGTGTGGTTCTGGTGCTGCAGACGCACTCTTACTGTGGCTCTTCTCCAAACCCCATTCATTATTCAGAAGGCTCCTAAAGCCCAGTGAAAAGAGATGCTCCAGTTGTACTCCTCTTTCCTGACACACACCTTCTCACCTCAGAGGATTTCCTGTTTCAATAATAAATACAGTAACACATACATTTGGCCCAGCTGCTTCTTTGAATACCTCTGTTTCCTGGGTCATTAAGACTTTTTTTTCCATAGAAAAGATCCTCTTTTTCTCTCTAACTGGTCAGATTATATTATCTCCCATTATTATTTTGGTTCCTGTGGTTTCAGATGAAATCTTATAAGGAGGATGGTGGACAACTCAATACTAAACAGAAACACAACAGGTCCACACATGCTGTAGCCGTAGTTCCTATTCCTATACATGATTTTGTAATGGGGACTAGACACATTTTTATTTTTTATTAAAAATGTTAGTGTTATTTATTAATTGAACACATTTTCCCACTTTAATCTCCCCAGGCCATTACTTCTATGTATTTTTGGCTTGCAGGATTGTTGTTTTATACAAATGAGGGGAATGCCAGCAGGAAAACTACCCGTCTTGCCATCTGTCTATTAGTTTTATATTGCACTTTTCCAGATGCTCTAAATCCATAGTAAAGGAGAAATATTCTGCCAACAAAAAATTCCTCCTTTGCTATGGATCCTACCTGGATGACTAAGGGATTACACAAACATGCTCTAAGTCACGTTAATTAAAAAAAAAAAAAAAGTGCTTCAGTGGCCTTTCTCATTGAGATACATGGTCAGGTCCAGCACTTTTAGATGTTCCTTTACAAAATAAACATGTCACTAGGACACTGGTTAAAGGTCCCTACCTGACAGAGCAATATGATAATCTAGAATCTATATTTTAATTGCTTTTATGACATGATAAGTGAACATGGCCTATTATCTTCTATTTGCCTGTATTCAATGGTCTTGTCTTCTATGCAAGAAGTGGGTAAAGTGCTGTAAGCATTAATAATGTATCTCCATAATGTAGCGCTGTCATTCTGCTGCCTGGGGAAGCCACGTCGACAAGAAGAAGAAGAAGATGAGAGGGAAAACATGAGCTTGCAGAGAGATGAAAGATGAGAAAGACAATGAGAGCGATACCATGAGGAAGATTTCGACCAGGTGAGTACGAGAGAGGGGTGGACGTACAGAGAAGTCTAGGGCAAAGTGATATGGCAATAAACTTACTCACTATTTGTTTCCTTGCTATAATTATAAATGATGAATACAATCAAACTTGATACTAAGGAAAATTATAGTAAAAAATATATTTTTAGACAATACTAATTTAATCATAGTTTCCTTTTTATACCATGTGGTTCCATATTAGTTCATTATATTGATTATGATAGTTATAAAATCCTTCAAAAAAATATAGAAGAAAAAAATCAGTTTTGTCCTACTTAGTGTTTATGTTCAGCACTGATATTTATATGTATGTGCAGTTTCAGTACTATTGATTAGTAACTGGTGCTCCTAATTAAAACAGCCATTTAACTCAACTTTGTATGCACTGAAAATCTGACCTCTTCTCCTGATAGACGACGTTCATTCAGAAGTCTCCAGCTTATCGTCGCTGATATCATTACGAGTGCACAGGCCTCTTCACATTGCTTGTACAGTGGCGCAGTCGTTTGAATGTGTTTTTCCCCTACTTTCCTTTTGGAAAGTCCAACAGTGAAGTTGGCTTCCGCTCAGAAAATGCATTTAGGTTTGAGAGCCTGTAAATCAATAAACTAAATCTGTCTTTATGGCAAACATCAAAATAGCCAATGATGAGGTAAAGGCTTCTGTTCTGCAGCAACTTATGTGGGGGTCAAGTGATGTGGCCATGTGGTTTTGGTGAAGCTATATGTTTTCGAATACAATCTGGTGATGACGTACGACTTATGCCATTAAGATCAAGTCTGTTTGCTGTTTTAAGGCTATTTTAACATAACATAACATTGAACACTGCTATAGAGGTCATCCATAATTAACTGTTGTAGCTTAAACCCGTAGCAGATAGTTGTAGAAGTAGTTATGAATAATTGATGATTCATTTAGAAACTTTTAACAAATGTCTTTTTTTATTGCCCTTGTGTCAGTTTTTTAGATTCTCTGCATTTGTTTCCAGCCAATCACAACATCCATAAATGCTCTTCAATATACTTAATATCTCAACAGCGCTCAGCACAATATGCACCACTATTGTAATTCCCCGTCGTGTCCTAAGAACCGTCAACATTATCTCTGCCTCTTGTTATCACACAAGCAGGCTATGTTTACACTCTTGGTTTGGTCCTGGTTCAGTCCTGGTTTGAGTCCAGTTTAGTCGTGATGTGGCTCTGGTTTGGTCTTGTTCTAGCCCTGTGTTAGTCCTGTCCTAGTACTGGTTTAGTCCTTGTTTAGTCCTAGTTTGAGCCCAGTTTAGTCATGATGTGGTTCTGATTTGGTGCTGTTCTAGTCCTTGTTTAGTCCTGATTTAGTCCTGATTTAGTCCTAGTTTAGTCCTGATTTAGTCCTGGTTTAGTCACAATTTTGTTCCAGATGTGGCGTGGTGTAAATTCAAGTTTGATTGTATGGAAAAGCATCAATTAGATATCCAAAAAAAATAAAATAATAATAATAATAAAAAATAATAAAAAATAAACGATTATTCCTGATGTTTAACATTTGTTAAATGCCCTTTTGGTTTGGATAAGAACTGTGTCATTTGATCAAAACTTTTTTTTTTTTTTACAAACCATACCATACATCCTATATACAAACCAATATAAAACCAACACACATACAGCACCGGTAGAAGCTCATTACCGTCTCTTCTTGCCCTCATTGTGCAAAGTCGTCGTTGCTTTGAAATTCATGAGTGCAAACTAAACTTCTAATGCACGAAAAAACTTGACAGAAATAACCATCAAAACTGCAGCCTAAAAATAACTTCACAAACGAGCAAAGCCTGAAGGAGCGGAACTGGGACGACCTGATATTCTGTGTCTGTCAGAGCACACAGTCTCTTCATATCTATGTTATATACAAACTTACCAATACAAAATATAGTAGGCTATTTATTTATCACCAGTCTTGAATAAGCTTAGCCTTTTTTAACTTAATGTGAGTGACAGGAAGCAGCGTGATGCAGCAAAACCTCCAGAGCATCTCTTACTGTAAAGTGCCTCTAGTACTACTGTATGTACTTGTGAATGCTTGTATATTTATGAGAGAAAAATAGGGCACGTTGCAGTAATGTATTTGCCTGGTGAGGCTAACAGAGTTATATCTCTGCAATATGAGAAAGGATGAAAATAGTACACATACTAACTACTAATTTTACTACTAATACTGCTATACAGTAAAGATTGTCAGCCCAAGATCTAATACATTTATTCATTAATAGCTTTTAATTTAATGGCTGCCAGTCACACAGTTGCATGTTCTTTACTGTAAAGGCCTATTTGGTGGAATCTTTTAGGCTATTACAGTGTCACAAGCAATATCAACAAATGCACTATGTGAGTTGTGTAATACAAGTTAAAATATGGTCACCTTCCCCATGTCTAAGCTTAAAGGACCTATATTATACAAAATGAATTCTTGTGAGCTTTAAGCCATGTCAGAATGTTGTCACCTCCTCAAAACATACCTGGAGTTGTGTTTTGTTTCATTCACACATGTTTAAGTAATCCTTTATTTCTCAAAAGCTCAAAATGCTGTTCCATCTTGTGATGTAGTGGTAGTTTTCAAGTTAACAGCTCTGTTTACCTTTAGTTCAGTAGAGACTGTATTTCCACGTCTGAAATCATCCAAATGATTCTACTGAAGGTCTGTGGAGTTTAAAGGGATAGTGTGGGTTTTTTGACATGAATCTGTCTGTCATCCCCGTCAGCAGTGTCGTGCATCAACACTGACTTACCTCCCGACAGCGTCCGGAGAGACGAGTTCTTCCCCGGTTTTGGTGCTGATGAAAGTGTCCGGCAAGTTGGTCACGAAAATAAAGCGTTTTTCTTCTCAAAACAATATGTGTTCAAAAGAGTGACATATTTGCGTAACAAAACGTGAACCATGAAAAAGTCAGACCTCATAATCGTTTGGTACTATTTTCTCTCCGCTCATATCACTGCACACTGCCACCAGGTGAAGCCGCACACAAATCCAGCACTTTTTTCAGTAGTTCGGCAGTGTTTACATGCTCAGACTCATGACTGCCGCGACGCGAGAGAGCTAACGTGAGAGCTACACCAATAAGTATATAAGCTTGTATAAGTTATATATGTATATATATATTCTCTCTCTCTGCTGTTCTGACTCCATCTGGTGAATTTGGGCATCGGTATATTCGGGTTCATAAAGATCTCCCCTTGGCTCTGTGCTAAAGGTCATGTCTGCATTGTCGGTGTTGTAGTCACACATGTTGTTGTAACTTTCTGAGCAGTAAACACAGTGAAACAGGCGCAGTTTCACATGGCGGAAGCGCACAGTGATATGACCGGAGAGAAAATAGTACCAAGCGATTATGAGGTCTGACTTTTTCGTGGTTCACGTTTTGTGAACCACGTGAACTCAACTTCAACTCAAAACATGCACTGTAGGTGTGAAAGTTGTATGAGTGAGTGTTGGTGGTGGTCGGAGGGACCGTTGGCGCCGCTTGGCTTGGCAGCCGCGCCTCCGTCAGTCTGCCCCAGGGCAACTGTGGCTACAACAGTAGCTTACCACCACCGGGTATGGAGTGAATGAAGAATGCTCTGTAAAATGCTGCGTAAAGCGCTTTGGGGACATGTGTCTGTGTAAAGCGCTATATAAATAAACCTTACCTTACTTTACCTTGTGATGCAAATATATCACTCTTTTGAACACATACTGTTTTGAGAAGAAAATGCTTTATTTTCGTGACCCCAGCCAACTTGCCGGACACTTTCGTCAACACCAAAACCGGGGAAGACCTCGGCTCACCAGACGCTGTCAGGAGGTGTTGATGCACGACACTGCTGACGGGGACGCCGTACAGATTCATGTCAAAAAACCTGAACTATCCCTTTAAAAACACTGTGGTTTAATACTTTCTGTATTACCACATGACATCACAAGGTGGAACTGAGTGTTTTCCTTCCTTTGGGAGAAGAACTCAGCCCAAATATGCAGGGTTTGTGTGTTATACATGTGTGAATGAAACAAAACACAGCCCCAGGTATGTTTGTGATGAGACATTATAACAGAAGAGCAGAAGTAATACAGGCCCTTTAAAATTCCTCTTAGATCAAGCTGCACCCATAATGCCTTAAACTGGAATGAGTAACAACGTGCAACATTATAAGTCAAAATTTTCAAAATATTTTTCAATTTTTCATGTAACAACCTTTCCTCTCAAAATAAATTCTGTCACTGGAGTGATTTTTTTTTTTTTATTTGGCAATTAATTTATTATAAAACATCTCCGCTGAGAGTAGCTTTTATGTAATTGTAAATAATAAATAAAATATAGCTTGATTTTTATTTTTTTATGCAACCTATTACTTCAGTCCATTCTCGTGGCCCAACGTTGGCCCTGGTCCCATAACAAGTTTAGCTTTTTAGACTCGGCCGATACAAAAATTCCTAGTAGTCTGCAGTTATTTTGCACAAGGAGCCAATTAAACTGGATAAAGTGATTGAGAGAAAGGTCTATTTTTGGCACGGCACGTCTGCTTGTTATTCAGCTTAGAGCCTTGTGTAGTTGAACATGTTACACCGGGGTGCAAAGTCCTTACCTCACGGCGGGTTCACTCCACTAATCCGCCTCAAGCGCAGGGCGACGTCCGACACCCAAACGGTCCGATTAAAAAGGAACAACTTCTACCGCACCTCCGAAAAACACACACGTGAAAAGTCTCTAGTCCATGTAGTAGGCTCACCTGGGCTAAATACCGTAATACGCGTAATCGGTTTCGCTGTTTATTCGAGGCAGGTCTTGGAGCAGGTGTGAGCGCGCAGGAGCGTGGATTTAAACCAGTGTAATCCTCTCCTCCTCGTCAGTCTGCGCATCTCTCTCGGTTACGCACACGTCCATTGAGCCTGGCGGAGTTTGGTAGTAATGGCGCGGTCCACTGGAGAAAACAAACAAGAAAAAAAAAAAATGCTGCGAGTGCATGTTTACGCACCTGCGCTTATCCCCCGGTGCACTGCGCGCGTCATTTGCCCAGGCATGATGAAGGACTCCAGTTTTATCAGGAGGCGATGACAGGATAAAGTGAGCCTGAAAAGTCTCAATGGAGTGAGAGGGAGGGAATGGGACATGCGTGAGTAGGACCAGTAGGTAAATGTACGGTGGCATTAGATTGTTCTCTGTCGTCCTCTAGTGGTGTTTTGCTGGTACAACACAAACTTGTACTGCATTATGGGAAAAGGTTTAGATCCCAAGTGAGTTTATAGCCCAGTTCCGTTTGAAAATACCGAAATATATGTAGTATAACCTTACAGTAGCATTAAAGAACAATTGTCTATGCATTAAAGAGAGAAAGAACCTAACCTAACCTACTGGAGACACATGGATAAGTCTCTTCAAGTCTGCTTTAGACAGGACCTTTGATTTTTGCTATGTTTTGTAAAAGGCTGCAGATATTATTGATTTGATGTGGCTGTTAATGTTCAAGTCTGAGTCCATTATTACCCCGAGATTTGTAGCCTGACTTGAAGATTTTAGAGAGAGAGACTGGACGTGACTGCTGATACACAATCCTGAAAGGCAATACATCCAAAACAAATTCTCTATGTAAGTCTCAGCATGTGGCACCAATGAAAAGTGGGCCATTTTCTAAATAAGTGGGATGAGGGACAGGGGCCTAAATGGCTATCCAGGACAACAAAATGACGGGCAACAAACTGGAGCATGCATGCTTGATTTTAACTATACCATAGACAAAATCATAATAAATGGCACAGATCTGAAAACCCAGACTTCAAAACCAGCCCTTTAACTATTCAACCACACAAAGAAAGTCTCCAAGTGTTTTCTTCATGCATGAAACAGAATATAACATCAAGGCCCCACTGCCATGAATTATACATCAGAGAAGTTTTTAAAAAATTTGAAAATATACATTTATCTATTTCGTTTATTTAGTAGGAGCAGATTAACATTAATCAACATTTCTGTAAATGTACCAGAATTAGCCAGAGAAGCTATTTTTCCTCTGTGGTCCCTGGACACATGGTAAACATGGTCACCCTAAAAACACAACAATAAGAATTATACAAAAAAGTGCAATTGTACAGAACAGTTCAATTAAACCAGACACGAACAACTAAAACCACAATGTACACAATGAGAAATAACACACACACTGGAGCACACAGACAGATACTGTGTAAACAAACTAGTGTTAAGATGTGCGATTATTTGTTGAGCAACAATTTTCTCTGTAATTTTGGACACTGTAGGCAGAATACTGATTAGTCTAAGTCACCAATAAACGATCTTTACTTTTGTGAACAGGAGTTACAGCTGCTGCTTTCCACACATTAGGAGAAACGTGAGAATGTTTGTTACTGGACCGGTGAGAGTTTGACTGAGGTCTTTCACTGTAAATGTATCCACGCCACATATATCCTTAGTTCTGGATTGTTTAAGTGATTTAATTGTCTGTGCAACCTGGATTTCACTAACAGTCTATCTTGAAGGCTCTGGAATGAATATGGGGACGATATTGGGTCTCTATATTGTTGGATGGAAAAGACTGGGCAATAACATAACACGCATTCATAGAAAAAATCTTGAAGGCATCTGCCATTTTTTGTGCGTCAGTTCTAAGTTCATCATTAACTTTCATTTCTAAAATCTTTTGTGCTTTTGAGTCATGTCCTTCATTTTTTTTAAAAATGTTTCCAGATTCCTTTTTTTAATGTTTCCAGATTGCTTTTTTTCCCTTTTGCATTCTCAATTCTCAATCAAAAAAGTTGCTTTTGCTTTGCTTATGGTTCTCACTTCTTTATTTCCCAATGTTGTGAATGGTTTACAAGTGCTTGTCGATTTGCTTTCATTTGCATTCTTTAGTGCAAGATCCCTCTCCTTCATTAGTTTAAAATGTTTTGAGTTCATCCATGGTAAATAATTTTTCTTGTGTTTGTTGCTGATTTTGTCACTGAAGTTTTTAATTAAGTTCTCAGTCGCTAGCCTACAGCCACACACCAATACATTATGACAGTCTACTCCAAAGTCTACACGCCCTCCTATTTATCTGATAAATATACAGGGCCCCCCAATAACGATGAATACTTAATTCACATTAGCAATATGCAATGTTTTGCTCTCAAGTGTACATGTTAACAGTATATACCATATGGGCTTAATGCTGATTTAAAGTACTAAATTAAGCAAATAAATTATGTAATGTTAATTTCAAACTCAAGCCAGAAGCCAGAAAAGACCCAACTGGTGTCTCCCAACATCCAGGACTCCTCAGATCTTGAGGAAAGAAGTCTCGTCCAGAAACTTACCCCCCTGGAGGACAACACACTGGTCAGGGCACTGTGCGAAGAGTTGGAGCAGACCAAGGGACAAGCCTGCAGATCAGGTCCAAATAAGCAATTCTATGGACTGCAAGCTTAAGACTCAGGAAAGGATTAGCAAATTAAAGTATTTGGAGTCGCAAAAATTTACTTCAGAAGAAGGACAAACAACTACAAGACCAAGTCAAAGCACATAAGGAGATCCAGTTCCTGCATAATTCCACAGTACAGGAAAATGTGCAACTAAAACAAGAACTTGTCAATTCCAAAAATTTCACTAATGGAACAAGGGAACAAAATTTCTAATGAAAAAGCCTTGAGTTGAAGGAGTTGAAAGCTACTCTCCCGAAGAAAGAGAAAGCTGGAAATCCATGTTATTGTGTACAAGGAGATGTCTCTATAACAATACAGTGAGAGACAATGTCCAGCTCAAACAGAAGCTGGCCAACACCAGTAAAGTCCATGAGAAGATGAAAGAAAAACTTCAAGCACCTGTAATGGACACTCAAACAATCTGTACTGATGTTGGTGGAGCTCTAACCAACAAAGAAAATGAGAAAGTGTCTAGGAAAGTGCAGGATCTGTCCTCTGAACTTTTCTTAGCACAAGAGGAACTGTGTCTCCTGAAGCACATCCACCCATCCAAAAGGAGCGACCATAGTGGAGGAGCAGAGGAGAGGCCCAGCGTCAACAGCGCGAAAGCACCTCCAGCCATTACCCTTTGCACTTGCATTAGTAAACAAAAATGGTTTTAAATGTGTGCTTTGACCTTTTATTTAGTATTTAGTTATTTACTACTCATTCATGTTCAGAGAGAAACAGAGTGGCCTTTGTGTCTCAGTGCAGCATAACAGGATGACTGGTCAGGTACAGTCGGGTCATCTGTGTCCTGCAGCCCGGAGCCTCACAGCAGCAATGCACATGCAGTACTTCTTAGTTGGTTAAAATCCCCTGACCTGGTATTTAAAACTGAGCTAAAAAAAGTATTTGAATGAAACATATATGTCACTTCATTTCCTCTTCCTCAAGATGGCAGTGTTGACCACTTTTTCCCCCTCTGTCTTCTCAAATCACTGTCCCCAAACTCTAGCAGTCAACCTTTGCTAACAGTCAATAAACGTAATACCATGACACACTGTCTGTTAACAGTAATTTATCCTTTCTGGGAAGTTCTCCGCTCCACACATGTCCGCATAACATAATAGAGACCTGTAGACGGACCTTGGTCACTCTTGCACATATGAGTGTGGCCAGCCCAGTGACAGAGTTGTGACAATGTGGCACAGAACGCGAACACATGAGGTGAACAAGAACACATAGCAGAAAAAAACATATTTGCATATCGAGAGGGAATTAAATATGCTTTAAAAGTTGGGCACAAATTTTGTTTTAAATGCAAAAAGGAAGCAGGAGCCTATTTTCACTTGATATGGTCATGTCCAGCCATTGTTTCATTCAAGTCTTCAGTTCTTCTGGAAATTGTAAATATCTTTGATTAAAACAACTAATGGACCCTAAGGCCTGTATTATACATATACATGAGGATATACAAGAAACAAGAACACTAACCACTATAACTAATTCATTAATTAATTGAATGAATTAATCAAAGAATTTATATGGCGCATTTCAAGATACCCAAAGTGCTTTACAGTTCATTGTTCATTCACTCCACACTCAGTTGTGGTAAACTACTACTGTAGCCACAGCTGCCCTGGGGCAGACTGACAGAAGTGAGGCTCCAATCTGCACCATCAGCTCCTCCGACCACCACCATCACTCACACACACTCCACTTTCATACTAGGCAATGTGATGAAGTGTCTTGCCTAAAAACACAACGGCAGTTTTTTGCCACCTGTGCCCCACTGTAGCACCTGATTTTCCCAGTGGTCTTCCGTCCAAGTACGACCCAGGCCCGACTCTGCTGAGCTTCTGCGATGTGACAAGATCAGGCTTTGACAAGGAGGTGTGGGCACGAGGGCCATAATGCTGTGTGCTGCCCACCTCTCTGTATTACATGTATGGATCTAAGAGCACCCGTCCTCTCTTAAACTCTGTCATCAATTTTACCTTACGAAAGTCTGTATAATGTATTGGAAGGAGCCTTGGACTCTTTTGCTAAGGACGGGCTACAAGAGACTTTCTTAGCTCTGAATGGCAGCGGCATTGGTATGAACTGAAAATTAATATAAAGTTTTTTGTTTTTTTTTGATAATGTGGGATAGATGTTCCGCCCGATAAACAGAAAAAAGGAGCAATATATAATTTCTAAACTATAAGCGGAATAAGGGAAGAAAATGGGACAAAACATGAATGGTAGATAATTCACAGTCCATCCATCCATCCATCTTCTCCCGCTTAATCCAGGTGGGTCGCAGGGGCAGCTTGCTGCCCAATCCCCATAGCACCTGAACCCCCCATGAACCCCTCTGCAGGTGGTGAGCCCACAGTCCCTGTTGATAATTTTAATTGTCCCCCCATAAGTATCTATGTACGTGTGCGTGTATGTGTATGTACACACACACATACCTGTATGTATGTATATGTGAATGTATATAATGTATATAATAATTTTGATACCATTAAACCACAGCATTTTACCGGGGTATACGGTATTACCGTAACTAATTAAGAATTATTTTGTAGATCGCACCTTTACCATTCAAAAACAGAATAGCAGCATTATATTTGAAGATGAAGCACAAGTTCTGATCAAACCAAACTTTGCCAGCGCATTTGATCCATCAGCATCAGCGCAGGAGCTTATACTATATGCAAATAAGCCATGTGGTTTTAAGCTTCATTTCTGTAAAAACGTAAACAGATGTGCGCAAAGCTGCATTAAACATATTAAACACATACTCAAAGTATATGAGTGGAGTACTGGAAATGTAGAGAGGTAGTTGAGAGGACTCCAGCCCTTATTGTCTGCGTCGCTTCCCCTCGCTGTCCGCGTCATTTTAACGAGTAGTTAGAAAATTTGGAGGTGCGTGGCGGTCGACGTGGACGGTTCGTGTAGGGGGTGCAAGCACGCATTATGGTTGATGCAGAATCATAAATTGTGCTTTACCGTCTCCTCCGTGAAAGTCTGCCTTCACCCTCAAGCGGGGAACTTTCTCCTCCTCAGCGCATGAGCATCCCCTCTTGACTCTCGCCGTTCAAGAAAACGTCTCTGTCACAAACTTTTCGGCTCAGCATCACACACGAAGCGTCATTCACGTTTTTTCTTCTTACTCGCTGCTTGTGGATCGATATCTCCATGCGTAACGATGTCTGAAGAGGAGAGAAAGCGGACGGGAGAAAGGCCGTGCTGTGGTTTTAAGTCCTTACGCAGCTTTTTTTAAATGACGGTAATGAAACTGGTACCGTTGCTACTTTTTGATACAGCAGGATACCGTATATTGCCTCTCAACCCTAGTGTACATTTGTAAGTGTGTACATGTACAAATAAATAAATAAACATTTAAATTTAAATAAAGCTTTATTTATTTAAACAACAGGAAGATGCCGCAGAGTCTGGATGTTCATAGCTGGGATCAGGATCTGGTTGTCGAGGGTAAGGTTCTCCACAGTCAGGTTCTTCAGGGTCTGGTTTTCAGGGTCTGGTTCTTCACGGTCTAGTGCTGGTTGCTCAGGATCTGGTTGTTATGTGCATGACTGGGCACGAGCGGGTTGAAAAGGTTCTGGTTGGGCAGGGCTTGGTTCTCCAGGGCTGAAGTCCCAGTGTGTGACTGAAGGACCTGTACATCAACCCCATTATCAAGAGCCTGCCTCATAAAGGTCTCGAGGGGAATGGCCTGCACTGGAATGGCCTCAGACATGAAGGTCTTTACTGGAAGATAACTGTTGGGTGCCTGGTTGAATGTGGCCTGGTTCTGCAGGGCATAATTGTTTAGGGCTTGGTTGCTGTGGACCTGATTGTGCAGGGCCGGGTCGTACGAGGCCTGGCTGTTGTGGGCCTGATTGTTCAGGGCTGGGTTGGACCACATCACAGTCTGCTGATAGATGGGGGCTACAGGAACAGGCTGGTGGTTTTCGTTTTTGAGAACTGGAATGGTGTTATTTATACTCTTCTTGGCCTTTTTGCCCTGAAATGACATAAAGGTTTTAATAATAACTTTAATAGGATTCCATTTCCATTGAGTGAATGTATTTAAGCACTGAAATGACCCGGATGGGTGTGTATAATACATCTCTTTGATTATCCTATATATAATATGTGTGCTGTGTGAAGCACTTACAAAGTTGTCCTTGGTGGACCATCCAGGATACTTGGCCTCGTGAGCCCTTTTCTCTCTGAGGGCCTGTTCGTAGTACGGAGCCTGCTCCTGTTCAGACAGCATCTTCCACTGCGGAGGACACATGTTAAACAAGGATTTTACATCTACTCCAAATGACCAGATACACTTTTGTGGATTATAATGATAACCATCGGTACATTGTCTGAACCCAAGCCCTTGTGTGTTTGATGAATGCTGCTGTAGTTTGATGTGTTTCACTCACCCTCTGTCCCAGCACCATGTTGACCATAGCACTGTCAGTGATGTTGAGCTCCTGCACCACCTTGGGCCTCTGCTCAGCCCTGAACAACATGAATGCATTGGGAGGCTTCTTTATGTAGAGTTTATCCTCCACAGCATACAGCTTCCTCTGGCTACAAACAAAAGACACTCAGTTACAAGGACATACAGAGCAATTATTACTACTGCAATATTAGATTGGTGTATGTACTGTATGCTTAGATTCTTCCATGGGACTAAGGATTGTATGTATATTTTTACATTCAGAAATGGTCCTATTCTTTACCTTGATGTAGCAGAGGTAACAGAGGAGGCTGGTAATGTATATTTGGAAAGCTGTTTCCCTCCTCTGCAGATAAAAGTAGAAAGACATTCATTAGTACAGGCTGCAATGGGACGACAGCAGTGTGGTAATGAGTGTCTTTAGTGCTTACACTGTATCGAAGGGTGTCAGTCTGGCGAAGGAGGTGACAGAGTTACCATTTGACTAAAAGGTAAAACACAATTAGATCACTTTCATTGAGATATGGCAAAAAGACATTTCATTACATTTTTTCTGTTTTTATAGTTAAGTAAAAAAAGTACAATATATTGTTGAATTATGAATGTTAACTTACTGTAGAACTTGGCACATAGGAAGGCTGAGCCATGTATTGATTGGTTGTTTGGTGATGAGCATCTCTTTTTGTCCCACATGCAATCGTCTCGGAAGAGTCCATTAACTCCTTATCCTCTGGAGCGTCAGGAAGAATGTCTTGTACACTTTTAGCCAGTTCTGCTTCGACGAATCTAGTCAAGTCGGCCTGTGTTTCTTCCCAGACAGCCTGTATGTTTGGGTCATTGGGAGGTGCAAGCGGAGGAGCCGGCACAGGCCTGTTCTCCTCAACCTCCCAACCCCTAGGTGCATGGATGTACAGGGCCTGGTTGCTCTGAACCTGGATGTTAGGTGCCGGGTTGAGCACAGCCTGGTTGTTGAAGCTCATTGGATAAGCTGTATTGGACCACATCTCTGATGTCTGCTGATGGGTGGAGGCTACAGGAACAGCAAACTGCTGCTGGATTGTGAGGGCTGGAAGGCCATTATTTTTCCTCTTTTTGCCCTGAAATGACATAAAGGTTTTAATAAAAACAGTTGGTAGCATTCAGTTTCCATTCACTGTGAAATCATAGTCATGACTATTGTTAACATGGTGCTGACAGGTGGAGACATAGTAGTGAAAGTATTTAAGCACTGAAATGACTCGGATGTGTGTATAATACATCTCTTTGATTCTTCTATATACAATATGTGTGCTGTGTGAAGCACTTACAAAGTTGTCCTTGGTGGACCATCCAGGATACTTGGCCTTGTGAGCCCTTTTCTCTCTGAGGGCCTGTTCATAGTATGGAGCCTGCTCCTGTTCAGACAGCATCTTCCACTGCAGAGGAACAAGACACATGTTAAACAAGGATTCTAATTTCTGCTCTTACATCTGCACCAAAGGACCAAATACACTTTTGTGAATTGTAGTGATAACCATTGGTCCATGACTGAACCCAAGCCCTTGAGTGTTTGATGAATGCTCCTGTAGTTTGATGTGTTTCACTCACCCTCTGTCCCAGCACCATGTTGACCATAGCACTGTCAGTGATGTTGAGCTCCTTCACCACGTTGGGCCTCTGCTCAGCCCTGAATAACATGAATGCATTTGGAGGCTTCTTTGTGTAAGGTTTGTCCTCCTTGTCATTCCGCCTTTGCCTGTCTAAGTTGATGACAGGGTTAATATTTGTCTGAAAGGTAAAACACAATTAGATCACTTTCAGTGAGACATGACAAAAGACATTTCATCACATTTTTCAATTTTTATAGTTAAATATTGAAAAAGTACAATATATCTTTGGATTATGAACGTTAACTTACTATAGACACTGGCACATCGGAAGGATGAGCCGTGTATTGATTGGCTGTTGTCCGATGATCCAACACTTTCTTCCTTTTTGGACTAGAGCTCTCACTTGGGTCTTCAAAAAGTGCTGCTTCAATGTGCTCAGAAGTGGCCCATTTTGTCCCATGTCCAGTCATCTCCGAACTGTCCATAAATCCCCATTCTTCTGGAACGTCTTCATTTCTTTCTAATTGAATGGTGTCCATGAAGTCCATAAAATCCAGCTTGCCCTGGGTTAAAGCGTCCTGAGCGGCGCTGGGTAACAGGGGTGTAGGAGGTTTCACGGGTACAAGTGGAGGAGGTGGAACAGGCTTGAATTGAAGGACGTATTCAGGGTCTGCAAACTCCTCACCCTCCGAACCATCCAGGAAATCCATGGGATACCGTGGATATGCCATAGTTGAGTACTATGTATCTAGATATAACTGTAAAAACACAGTAAAAGAGGATTCAGAAATCTCAAATAATCAAATCTAAAACTTTATATATATTTTCATGTGCAATTGCTCAGGTGTTTCCTGTCTACAGTAAAACCACTCGCTTTGAGACTCTTACATGTTCAAAAGATCAGAGCACTGCACTTCTATAGATATAAGTCAAAACTGTGTTATTATTATTTGTGAAATGTGGTGCAATACTTCAGATACATGATTTTTAAAAGCATAAAAGATTGGCGATAAAGTCCACAGGAAGTGGAGCCTCAATCGCTAATCTGCAGCTTCACCCCGCTGTGTGGGTGTAAACAAACACACGTGAGGAAACACTGTTACTTTCAAAGAACATCACAAGCTGGATTAACAGTGCAGTTTTGTGGACTGGATGTCATTAAATGGCGGAGGATAATTTCTATCGATAATGTGGGTGAGATGCTCACCAAGCTTCAAACAGGCCTCTTACGTTAGTTTTACATAATTTGATCCATATGTATGCACAAAAAATATGTTAAAATATGCTGCAATATCATAGTTATTCTGTCCATAGTTGTAAATTAAAGTAAAATTTAAACCTACTACCAGAAACAAGTAAATCAAACAGACTGTGTTTAAACCAGTGCTTAAAACTATCACTCACCTGTCAAACTCCGAAAGAACAGTAGATTTAAACCTTTTGGAGGCTTTAAATCGTGTGGTTTGTGAAAAGTTGAGGAGAGATCGTGTAATGTGACCTACTGTCGGCTCAGCAGATCTCAAATGAGAGTTTTGGTCGGAACAGAACAGGTCAGAACCTACGACCGTTTCTAAGCAACCGCGTTCGGCTCGTCTGATTGGCTCATTTAATTTAGAATGTGATGTCATACTCAGGGCCTTTGCTTCCTCTTAATTATATTTTATTTTTCCATTAAAAAATATCTTGATATATTTTAAATATATTTTAAATATCGATATATTACCCACCCTTATGTTTGCCATATGTAACTGATGAATGTAAAAGGATGGACTGCTAATGTTATTATGTTTGTTTCACTGTTGCTGCTGAAATTTGATTTTCCTTTGGGATCAACAAAGTATCGTCTGTCTGTCTGTCTGTCTGTCTGTCTAATGCTATTCTGTGGACCATTCTAGTTCTAGTTCTTCCAACACAAAGTTACAACATGCATGTTTTAAAAAGCTTAGCTATATTTCAAGAAAACTCTCGCACACTGTCTCACTCCTGGTTTAAATTTTTTCCCCCAACTTTATTTATTGAACATTTGAATTTTAACAGACAAACAGAGTGCATTGTATTAAATAATATTATTACAAGTATAATAGTAATAAAAGGGGACACGTCTGAATGTCAACCCCTCCCACCCCGCCCCACCACCCACTGGCCAAAAAAAATTTGCGTCCCATTACCTCCCAGTCGAGCGTAGTAAAGTAACCTGAAAAGAGAGAAAGTCTGACTTCACCCTCAAGCGGGGAACTTTCTCCTCCTCAGCGCACGTGCGTCCCCTCTTGACTCTCGCCGTTCAAGAAAACGTCTCTGTCACAAACTTTTCGGCTCAGCATCACACACGAAGCATCAGTCACGTTTTTTTCTTCTTACTCGCTGCGTGTGGATCGATATCTCCATGCGTAACGATGTCTGAAGAGGAGAGAAAGCGGACGGGAGAAAGGCCGCACTGTGGTTTTAGGTCCTTACGCAGCTTTTTTTAAATGACGGTAATGAAACTGATACCGTTGCTACTTTTTGATACAGCGGGATACCGTATATTGCCACTCAACCCTAGTGTATGTATATATGTACATTTGTAAGTGTGTACATGTACAAATAAATAAATAAACATTTAAATTTAAATAAAGCTTTATTTATTTAAACAACAGGAAGATGCTGCAGAGTCTGGATGTTCATAGCCGGGATCAGGATCTGGTTCTCGAGGGTAAGGTTCTCCACAGTCAGGTTCTTCAGGGTCTGGTTCTTCACGGTCTAGTGCTAGTTGCTCAGGATCTGGTTGTTATGTGCATGACTGGGCACGAGCGGGTTGAAAAGGGCCTGGTTGGGCAGGGCTTGGTTCTCCGGGGCTGAAGTCCCAGTGTGTGACTGAAGGACCTGTACATCAACCCCATTATCAAGAGCCTGCCTCATAAAGGTCTCGAGGGGAATGGCCTGCACTGGAATGGCCTCAGACATGAAGGTCTTTACTGGAAGATAACTGTTGGGTGCCTGGTTGAATGTGGCCTGGTTCTGCAGGGCATAATTGTTTAGGGCTTGGTTGCTGTGGACCTGATTGTGCAGGGCCGGGTCGTACGAGGCCTACTACAGGACTACAGGAACAGCAAACTGCTGCTGGATTGTGAGGGCTGGAAGGCCATTATTTTTCCTTCGGGTGAGATGCTGCAATTTAAATGTACCACTTTACATTAGGTGAGTAATAAAGTCTTTATTTTCACTATATCCTGAGTTTGTATGTTGCGTCTCTGAGTCTGTCACTGACGCTCTGTTTTATCGGCTGTTACTGTCGCGTTGTTGATGTTTGGTGGTTATGATCTGACAGTGACACCAAACATGAGGAGCAGCGGCTTCAAAATCGCACACGAAGACAAAAAGCCGGGTAACGCTGCAATATCATAGTTATTCTGTCCATAGTTGTAAATTAAAGTAAAATTTAAACCTACTACCAGAAACAAGTAAATCAAACAGACTGTGTTTAAACCAGTGCTTAAAACTATCACTCACCTGTCAAACTCCGAAAGAACAGTAGATTTAAACCTTTTGGAGGCTTTAAATCTTGTGGTTTGTGAAAAGTTGAGGAGAGATCGTGTAATGTGACGTACTGTCGGCTCAGCAGATCTCAAATGAGAGTTTTGGTCGGAACAGAACAGGTCAGAACCTACGACCGTTTCTAAGCAACCGCATTCGGCTCGTCTGATTGGCTCATTTAAAATTTAGAATGTGTTGTCATACTCAGGGCCTTTGCTTCCTCTTAATTATTATATTTTTTATTTTATTCTTATTTTTCCATCATATATAAAATTTAATATTAAATTGGACACATTTCTTTCGTTCAAATACAGTATACACTATTAGTATCTGATTTTCTTTTTAACTATATGGAGTATGATGGAGTGATGGTTACATAGTCATTATACTAAATATCTTCCTCCATGGAGGGAAGGAGATTATCCCACAAGGCCAAGTTACAGGTCAGATCTGTGGAAAGGTAACCCCACTCACAGTATTTCTGTGCCAATCTGTGCCAAACATCAAGGTCAGAGCTACGCTGTGGTTCGGAGACGGGGCTATCAGTGGTGTGAGTCACAGGGGAATGCTGACGTACTGTTCTCAGGTCTCTGCACTGGCTCCTGTGGCTCAGAGAATAGACTAGAAAATAAAAAGTGGCTCTGCTCGTGTACAAGTCTCTCCATGGCCTAGCACCAAAGTACATCTGTGACATGTTAGTGTCATATGAACCATCTGCACTCTGAGAACCTCAGGGACCGGCCTCCTGCTGGTGCCCAGAGTCAGGACTAAACACGGGGAGTCAGTGTTTCAGATTCATGCAGCTAAAACCTGGAACACGTGAACCAGGCTTCTACTTTGACTATATTTAAATCCAGGCTAAAAACGGTTCCTTTTAGCTGTGCGTATGACTCACATCACTCACACTCTTCTCTCTAATTCTCTATAATGTAATGTCTCTCTTTATTTTTAAATTTTATGATGACTCTTTATATTTTGATTTGTTTGAATTGTGATTTTAATGTATTTCTTATTCTGTAAAGCACTTTGTGTCAGGGTTTGGTGTCTGTTATGTGTTCCCCCTCCCTTCTGTGTCTGTCTGCTCCTCTCGGGGGTGTGGCTGGGCTAATGCTGCACTGTGGATCACCTGCTCGGTGGTTCACCTGCAGCTAATTGTCTAATCAGCCCCACTACTTAGTTCTGTCCTTGTCCCTTGTTCGGTGTCAGTTCATTCCTCCTCTATCTATCCCTTGTCTACGTCCTCATCCTGCTTGTCCACGTCGTCCTGCCTGCCCTTGTCGTCCAGTCTGTCTAGCTGTGAGTCTACCCCAGTGTCTTCCCTCTGTCTATGTCTCCAGCCAGTTTCCATCACCACATCTTACAATCCCAGCAATAAACCTGTTAAACATCTACCTGCGCCTATGTCTCTGCTTTGGGGTCCTCAACCACACTCAAACCATGACACTTTGAATTACTTTGTGTATGAATTGTGCTATACAAATAAACTTGCCTTGCCTTTCTGACCAGTAAATAAGACAACACAGGCAGGTTATGCAGTTCACCTTTAAAGCAAGAAGAGGGTGCTGGCCTGGGTTTGATTGCTGGGTCATCTACAAAGGTCAGATTGTCGACTTCTTTTCCCTTGTAAAAACTATGACTGAATATGAGTCCTCCAAACTCTTGTCTCAAAACCTAACTCTGTATCTCCATGTGTGGCTGCCTCCCTCTCCTCCCTCTCTATATGGAGATAAAACGATCTTTCATGTTGTTTCCTCTCGTTGCATTATTTATTGCTGTGTGGCGCTTTATTAACTGGTTTCATCTCAGATTTCGCCGGGTGTTTTTTGGGAAAGCCTTTGAAATGTGCTTCTGACTCCAAACAGTGCATAGTCTCTGTCTCTCCCTCTTTCTTTCTCCTCTTCTTTCTTTCTTTCTCCTCCACAGTCGCCTCCTCTTGTGGGATATAAAAAACAGGACTTTCAAAGCAATCTGAGCTCTCCACGGTGTCCTTAGGTGGCATGAATATGTTCTTCCTTGTTGTGACATGAAAAGAAAAACAGAGAATATACTTTCCATTAGCCTTATTAGCTTCATTAGCAAAGTATGGATAAACTTCAAATGACTCAGAGTTATTTGTGTGACCATAAGATACAAGACGAAGACTTTTTCATGTCACTGTTTGGAGGCTGTTGGTGGGAGATGTTTTCAGTCTTGGACACTAGATGGCAGAGCTGCTCCTAGTTCAGCTTCACCTGTCAAGACGGATCAGAAAGGGAAAAAATCTAGACAAACTTGGTGAATTTCTGCATTACCTCCAAAGAAGCTTGGTAAATATTGAGTTGAGCTGTAATAGTGTGCGGTGTACAATTAAAATATGAAAAAATGGAAGATCTAGTATAATAACAAAACTGTCAATTGGTGCAAAATAATGAATAAATAAATAAAAACAAGAGAAACAGCATGGATTGGGTGAGGAAATGTGTCTGTTTTAGGCACAGAGCTGCATTAAACACAAAACACAATATCACCATAATGGCATATACCGTCACATTGATGAACTCAACAACTGACGTTTAGCAATGGAGCTCAACAGTCCTGGAAGAAAATGTCTCATTCAAAAGTTAATATTAAAAAACAGAAAGCTTGGTCAGGGTTAATCGGCTGTGTAGTAACAAAGGACTACAAATCCTTCAATTTTATTTAAAATCTGTTTCTGAATCTTCATAAATCTCTTCAAATCTTGCATTTTAAATGGTCTTTTTGGACTTAAAACAACTGTGTCTGTGTATATTAGTAACCACACAGCATTTGAACTCTTAAAGGTCTTACATTATGGAAAATTTGAGAGAAGAACTCAGCCAAAATATGCAGGGTTTGTGTGTTAAACATGTGTGAATGAAACAAAACATAACTCCAATTATGTTTGTGATGAGGAAACATACTTGGGATTGTGTTTTGGTTCAATATATAACGTAGATCAGAAAATGCCGTAATATGGGTCCTTTAATATTTGAAAAAAATAATGGAAATTTTTACTTCTGGAACGGTTGAGCTCTGTAAAATCACAGCATGGCTCTTTGCATCTTTATCAGCGATCTTCACCCCAGCCCCTCCACCCTGATGGAGAAATGGATGATCTGGTTTAAACTCGTCTTTGTTCAGTTCCAGTGCCCACAGCTCCACCACGCTTTTCCCTGGCAACCCCTTATCTCTCTGCCCAATCAGCGGAGACGTGAAGCTTTGCCATTCTCCACAGACCACTGGATCATCAGATATGGTGAAGTTGGTTTGCCGGAAAGTGAGAGACAAGAAAAACAGTCTATTAGAGTGATGTTTTTGGTAAGCATTGCATAACCGGTGGGTTTTGTCACATACTTGTCTGCATGGAGATATTATTGCATTAGCATAAGTCTGAGCTCACACTCGTTTTGTTTCCGGTGTTGGTATTGTTATTTTATTAATTGTCTTTCCACAGATGTGACCTGTAACCTGACAGATAGATTAATACCATAAAATATTCTAGGCAAAGCAGTAATATTTTCAGGAAGCCAAGCATCCGGTAGACTCTCCAACAGATAGGGATGCTTTTAATAAAATAACTCTCTGTGATTTGGTAACAGATCATGATTAAACAAAACAACAAACAAACAAAAAACAACAAGTATTACTCTTTACTGAAATGTCAATGGACCTTAAACAGAAAAACATGGGTTTGGACAGACCTCTTTCAAGGCACCAGTCCTACCCATAGAGTGTATCCATAAATGGACATGGATATCCCGCTAGCCACTCAATTCCAAATAGGAAGTGACCATGGGCGCGCTCTTGGCTCTATCTAGTCCAGTCTAACACTTGTTCACTTTGCATAGAAAAAACTCTGCCCCTGTCTACATAACTGCTGCTGTCAGGCTCCTTATTTGGTCTTAAAATGTTCGTATTAACCTGCTCTGCGTGATCCTGAGGTTTTTATTTAGTTATTTTGTTTGTTCACCAATTTCTATCCTTAACATGGAACTCGGCTCCAAATTTGGCCATATAACCACGTAACTCTGGAGCTTCATTTGACTGGAGCCTTCGTTATACAGCCTATGGTCTTACCTCACAGTGGTACAATGCCAAATGCCAACGTTCATCTCTCAAATGTAGCACTGATTTTCTTTTTTGAACTACTGTATTTCTTTTAGTTGTTTTTTTCTTGTAAATGCTGTGTTGACCATGTGCAGCATAACAAAATAACCAAACGCGTTGAGGAGTAATGTACCCACTGTCCAGGGAGCAGACCCTGGGTTTGAGCCCACACTTGGGTCCGTCTTCAAAGTCCGCAGCTCTTTGATTCTCGGAGGGATTCTGGTCCGGCTTTAGTTTGTGTTGGGAGTCATAATAAACACACATAAACAGCCGTCTCTTTCATGTTCAGAAAAAAAGCAGATACAAAGTTGGGTCCAGTGGAGTGTTGTGAGGGGAAGCAGCTGGCGATGGCACTGGGCCCTGGTATTGTCTGACTTCAGTTCCATGGACGTGACTCCTACACAACAAGGGAAAAACTCATAACTCATAAGTCACACTAAACTCTTATTTAAAGGGGCTATATACACAAACTGGACTCTTGTGAGCTCTAAGCCGTGTTATAATGTTGTTTCTTCCTCAAAAACATACCCAGAGTTGCGTCTTGTTTCATTTACACACCTTTGATTAACCCTTTAGCATTAGTTTGTCTACATCTCCAAAGCCCAAAATGCTCTTTTCCACCTTGTGATGTCATGAAGTGGTAGTTTTCAAGTGAACAGCTGCCTTTTACTTTTATTCAGTAGAGATGGGCATTTGCTTTGAATCAACTTAAAAAAGAACATTGAAAAACATTTATAAAAATAGGTCAACATTTCTTTTTTTCATTTGTCAAAATGTAATCGAGTTTGCTTTAGCATTTAGCCTCGAAATTGTATTAGGAAAGTAGAATTACATTTTATTCTTCACACACATATGCAGAAATGATTGACCAGTTACTAAAAAAATACAACCTTTGCTCATTTTGAAACACAAAATGAGTACCGTAAGCAACTGTTGCCCTGTTAAATGTTGCATAAAATTTAGCCTAATTTCATCTTACATTGATTTTCAACCCGTGTTCATTTAAACATGTTCACTATTTGTTGTTGCTCTCCTTTGATGCACGGTCGACGACTTCTGTGGGTCATTAGCTCCTTGTGTGTGTCATTAATCTCTCATGGAGCAGATCGTATTACACTGGATCATTTCAGTAATGCTGAGGATCAAAGAATGTTTCAAGAATATTCAAGTTTACAGTCCCAAATTTTACTTTGCTTGTTGAAAATGCTCTTCATCATGACACTTTCATTAGTGGATTCAGTTACGTGTAAGTTAGGTTAAGTATTGCACAGTGCGTTAGTTTCCTTCTTCTTCTCTTCTTGATGTGGTCTCTGACTTTTGCTCACTTCCTGTTTGCAATGTGGCAGCGGAGGGGTCAGTTATGTCATGTCCATTTATACACACAATCTATGATAAAAAACATAGTAAGTGTCTGTATTTTACATATGATATACAAACATGACCCTGGATTATTACACAATAAAGACTTTGAGTTAGAAAATAAAATATATAAATAACCTGAAGTTGTTACATAAAAATATCTTGTCTGTTTGCTGTAGTCTACAGAGTAACGTGAGAGAAGTTGGAGAACACCTTGAAAAGCTAGAGAGCAATATTTATTTTTCAATGATAGTGTAACTTTCTTTTGCAGCCAATTGGCACGAAATAACGAAAACAAAGTGTGAACTGAAACAACATAAACATGATATGTTTATGTTAAATCACAAATGTGGATGCCACAGGGAGTTAAAGGTGCTCATTAAAACACTGCTGCTGGTGTAAAACAGATTGAGCTCTGACCAGGTACAGTCTCTGTCTGCTAATGAATCACATTTGGAATAAACTGCCTTGTTTGATGTGTCTTCATAGACCTGGTGTTATGTGGATGTTATTGGCAAATCCTGAAGCTGTTCCTTAAAGATAAACCTGTGTAAGCACAATTAAAGGACTAGAGGAGTGATTGAGAATATGCTTTTACTGTCTCTGCAAAGCCAGGGAACTTTACAAACTTTATTGACCTACAATATGTAAGTCATCAAAGTGCCTTAAATTAAATCATCAAAGCAAAAATCAGCTTTGTAAGAGTTAGCCTATCCTCGCTCTGAGCCCGCGCTCTAGCAGCCTGCGCTCTGATTAATCAGAACTGCACATTTCTGACGTCACATGTTTTGCACCGTAGGGCCAGCGTTCAGGAAGTAATGTGGAATTTTATTTTTTAGGTCCATGCCCCACTGAGCACAGGCCATTGAAAACAATACGATGCCTTCTTGGATCCATCTTCCAGACTTAGTATAGTTCTATGGTGCAATGCGCCAAAACATGCTGACCCTATGAGGAGAACTGCTCTGTGTCGCTGTGCACGTATGTGCTAATGTGCTGATGGACTGAAAAAACAGATCATCAACGCAACTTCATTACTAGAGCAATGAAGTTACACTAGTAATGAAGTTGAATCATAGAATTATAATAAAACAAGCAGGTTGTAGTAATTTCTATCTCTGCTAATCGGGGGTGCCCAGCCCCAGGAGATAAAAGCCCAGGACAAACTTTGCTTGGCCTCTGGCCTCTTCTACTTTCACACTGTCCGTCTGTGGTTATTTTGGCTGTGCTTGGAGCCTTTCAGGAGCAGTTCCACAGGCCCTGGGAGTCAGGAAGTTTGGTACAGTGTCAAGCATCCCTAAGCCATGTTAAAGTGAATCCTGAGTAATGGAAAGTGCCTCTGCCCTGTGTGAATCCGGTCAAATCAGTCCAGAAGCCACTGCTGCCGTGTCCAGGCTGAACTTTGTCAACAGACTCACACTTTACCAGTCAGTACAGCCAGAGCCCACTAAAGAGAAGAATCTAATTTAATCTAAAACTGGGAGCGATGGTTAGGATTTCAACCACTATTTCATTACTGTGTGCCTACAGGTGGGATTATTACTGGTAATATAGTAAATATAGTAAATATAGTAAATATAGTAAACCCCCATATTAACAATGCCCATGCAAGGACACTCCAAGGTGGTTAATATGAAAGTAAATGTTTATGTGTTTCTGTTTGTCCCTTAAAGGTGCACTGTGTAACTTGCCTGTGGAGGGTCCTTCACCTGCTTCTCTTGGAGATGTGCCTAGAATGTTCCACATTATGGCCATAACTTATGAACCTCCATGGCGACTTACAAGCCAAATTACAGGTTATTTAAACCAAAGCATTGACATTTCCATGGTACCCCCTCCAGAAAAGTTACACAGTGCACTTTTGAGAATAAGTAATCATGTACATGTTGTTATTATAGATAAAGGCATATTTGATTGATTTATGACTAGACTTTAGTAGGACAGACATGAGGATCAACAGGAAAGCTATTCAAAGGCTGCTTAAGTTGTGGTTTGGGGAGACAGCCGTGACAATACGCCAGGGGCAGGAGGAAGTGCAACGTGACCAACTATGAGAGTGTGACTAACACTTTACCAAAAGTCAGACGGATATGCTTTTGAACTCCTGTTTGGGCAGTTTTTTTTAAATAGATAAAAGGGACATGTGCTTTTGTTGTCTGGGACCAGGGAATTTAAAAAAGAAGCAGCCATTTTGAGTCATTAGAGCTTTTTTCATATTGGTTCCCATTAACTGAGGCACGTACAGTATTTACAAGAAGTGGTAGGGTCTATTACCTGGTAGTTTTGGGTTACTTGGAGGTAGTGCAGGTTAAAAAGACTCTGGCCTTTGATGTCCTATAGAAACAAGGGTCCACTTTGATGATTTAACCCGATCTTCTTATGTTTAATAGCAAAGTCCCAAGACACAGAGGCTGGGAACAGACTGTACTTCTGATGATGTGTCTAAAGTGCAGAGGACTATAAATCATCGTCCAGCACAAAATGTAAGCCTTCTCTTGGACGATTTTGATACTTTGTGCATGACCAGGTTTTCTGTGTAACAATTATATTAAGAGGAACACACAGTACTCATAACATCGAACAGTGTCTAATTTATGATGTTCTTGATCTTGTTCAGATCAGCTTTGAAATGTTGAGCATGTGCAGTTTTTATGATGTCAAAGGTTTCAGTTACCATAAAAACCCCAAACATGTATTGCAGCTTTGATGTTAAAGATTGGAGGAAGGAAATTACAGAAAAGTGAGTGATGAGTGTTTTGTACGATTTTGACGAACCTGTTGCCACCCGCCTAATTTTGTCTGTGCATAGCAGTAACACATACCCAAATGCCATAGCTTATTAAAAGAAAATCTTAGACCCCACATGCTTGTGTGATACATCATTTTAAAGCTTAGATCTTCTAGTATATATGCATATGAAGACTGTGAGTGCAGCTAACTTACAGTACAGACATTCAAAAATGTCTAAAAATTTAATTTTTTTGCCTCGGAAAAACAAAAACAAAAAACCAAATAATAAAGGCTGCAACTTCGGCATACTTTATCCTAGACATTGGTGGTTCAGCAGTGAACCACCAATGACATTGGAAGTTCAGCAGTGAGTGTAGTGAGCCACATTGGTGGCTCACTACACTCACTGCTGAACCTCTTGGCAACAACTGTGTAAAATTTCAGACCTCTAGGCCTAAGGGTTTGGATGCTGTGACCCTTTTTGTAAAAATATGTCAATTCGGCACAAGTGTCCAAATATGTTCCAGATGTTCCAAACTGTGATAAGATGTAATGTATAATAAATAAATCTTCTTCTGAACTTTAGGCATGTTTTCTTAAGATAAAAAAACTAAAACAAGCCAAAAAATTTCTCTCCAGATGCCTCTGGTGCCTCCTACCAGTGTCTGTGCGTAAGAGCAGGTCAGAGGGTGTCCTCTAGGCCGTTGCGCACGGATTTCCTCTCTCACTACAGCACCTGTGCCCCACATGGGGCCCCCCGCCGAAATCGTCTTTTCATAGGCTACTCAGATCTGTCAATCATTTCCTGAAAGAACCAATGAATGAAGAGCTTTTGCCGTGGACCTGTCCCTCGGTCATGCGCAATACGCCGCTAACTGGACGTGCTCCTTTTATCCATGAGCTGTTGCGCATCGCCCCGAACTGTGGATCCTCTCATGGGTGACCTCGTTTTGTAGGTTAGAGTGTGGAGAAAACAAACATACCCCACACCGCTAACAGGCGCTAAGCACTTAGCTATGCTAAGGACCAAGAGCGAGAGAAGTAGAGAGATGTGTCGCTCATCCATTCAGACAAACACGGACTTTATGGATCATTTCTCCACATGGAATTATTTTATGAAAAAAAACAACTGGATATTCTTTTTCTGTGGATTGTTACGGACTAATTGAGCACAGCTATTCCTGGACTGGACCCGTTTCGGACCGACAGAACCGGCCCCAAGGTAAGAAATGCGCATTGTTTTTTTTGTTTTTTAAATTATTTTCGGGAATTATAAGTTATGGCTCTTTGGGCTCGCTGTGTGGCATAAAATGAATGATATGGTTGTTTTACTGGGGAATTAAGCTTTCAAACCATGTATAGCATGTCAATAGTGGAAAAATAATTAAGATGAATATCTGGCCTGACTTTTTAATGTTGTGTAATCGCCCACGGGCGGGTGGGCGGGTGGTAAGAGTTAAAGGAGACATGTTACGCCAAATTTACTTTTATGAGGTTTTGACAACATTATTATGGTTTCCCCCTCATCATTATTTCTGATTCATGCATGTTTGAGTAATCCTGCATTTAAGGCTTGAGTGCTCAGAAAATGTTCTCCCCACCCATAGTGCTGAATTTATTTGCAATTGTTTGAAAAATTTGTTCTACACATTCTTTGTGAAAAGTCACATACTGCACCTTTAATGCCTCCAAGTGGCTGGAAATGAAATTGATGAAATTGTTCAATCAAATGTGAAGATCAAATCAATTTGTTGTAAAGAAAATCTTATTTATTTTCCCCACTTTCTTGTTTTGGAAATTGCACTGGCTGCTACGTGGTCACAGGGAGCAAAGTTTTAGAAGTGATGTGCTCTTCCTTCATGTGTCTTTGTGCATCAAAGGTGCAGGGAACAGGGAACAAGGCCAATGCGGACTGCTTTTAAATCAGTGTTCAGTGCTGTGAAAGTGCAAATCACGTCTTCTGCCCCACAGCTACATGTTTAATTCAGCTCCAACACTATTTAGTTTGTTTTATCTCATTTATAAAATGGAGATTATTTTCCAACAATGGCCAATGGGTTAAATATGATCTCTTCTCAATACAATGTTGCATTAATAATAGGTGCTGCTGTTGCTTTTAGCTTTTATACTCTGTTTGAGCTTTTTCTATTTACAGTCCACAACAAAAATGAATCCAAACTAAGGGTTTCATACTCTTTATGTTTTCAAAAAGTTTGGAGAACATTTTTATCGAGGAGGGGAAAAAATTGAAAATCGAATAGAAAATAATTCTTTTGAGAAAAAATCAATAATTTAATCTTTAGGTAAAGTCACACATCCTTAAATAATTTTATAAATTCATAAATTTATAGCCTCCTAAAGCTGATAGTGTGTGTGGCATATTGTTGCTTTCTTCACAATTCTGCATGTAATTTAATGGTAAAAAGTTACACAGGATTCAAACTTGTAAACAGATTGGCTTTTCATACTTGAGCCAAATCTTCCAGATGGTCAGTGCAGCTTTGGCCATGTTGTGATTTGTTCATAATGTTATTTTTTTTATGGACAGTTGCTGGCAGTGGGTGGTCCTCTGATATTTTATAATCAAATCATAAAGTGCAACAGTTTGATGTGTGTGTCTGTGATTGGCTTTTGATCATGTTTATGGTCTTACATAATCATTGTCATGACAGAAATTTACTGGTGTGGTGGTGCTTTGCAGTTGTTTTGCAGAAGTGTATTGTGTTTAAGAGAGTTGGAGATGAAAAGTTTTGCCTTGAGCACAGACTGATGCTGACACAGGCTGATCTTTGTGTGTGAAGTGTGTTTGACTTTTCACTGCCGCTTCTTCCACTTTCAACAAACATAATCTTCTAAAAGACTCTGTTTCTACCATTCCTGTTTATACCATTATGCACAATAAGTCATGTTCATCACTCACAAAAAAGTAATCAGACTTTTTTCCCCTCTTTCTTCTTTGTTTTATAAAGATAATAATAAAATAATACAAATAATTTCTTGGATTGTCAGTTTTTGTGCATGTATTAAGTTGTATCTATGTCTTATAAATACTTTGCAAAACACACATTCTCTTACTGACATGACCTGCTTTATTTAATGCCATACTGCATACAGCAAAGCGATAACATCTCCATGCAGACAATAAGGTGGTGGACCCTGCAACAAAAAAGTTTATGCATTAAAGACTGTTGTATGCAATAGCCCACAAGTCCATATAGTGGCAGATCCATACAAATAGGTAAATTCTCTTTATGCTACTTCCTCAACGAAATAATTCCTGGTATCTCTCTCCTTTTTCCATGAAAGATTGTTCAAGTGACCTTTTTTCCCGTTTATTCCAACTTTAGTTCTGATCTGAGTGCACAAATGAAATAAAATGAAAATATCTTTGTTTCTGTAGACAAGCCAGGGGCCAGGAGGACCATCCACACAAACTGGGCACTCCCTCAAAGTACTGCTGTGGCTCTTTAAAGAGTTGGCTCACATTAAAGGGGAGGTGTGTTTAAAGATTTGGCCGGCCTTAAAGGAGGGGAGGTGTGTGGAAGCAGGTGGTGAGCTGGAGGAAGAGGATCTCCCTGCGGCCCCGTTCAGGCCGGGGAGAGGGACAGGTGGTCTACCCCTTTAATGTTACGGGGCTTTTATTGTGCACTAACCAGGAGCTGTTTACTGGCAGACTTGTGATAGCGTTTAAGGAAGGTCCATGTGGGTTCACTCTGCCCACATCTGCATAAGAGTTTGTAAAAGCATTTGTCACTATGATCAGTGACAGTTTTACAGTTGCGTTTTACAGTATTGCGTTGTCCTTAGACACTTTGACATGTTTTGATGTAATAATGTTGTTTCCCCACCAGAAACATACCTGAAGTTATTTTGTGGCATTCGCACATGTTTAACACAAATTCTGCACTTTTTAGAGTTCTTCTCTTAAACAGAAAACACTCTGTTGCACCTTGTGATGTCATGTGATAATACAGGAAGTGGTCCACTGTGTTTTTAAACCCGTGTTTTCTTGCATGTATGCTTATAATAATTTGTGTGTATATGCAATAAGTTTGATGAAAAAACAAACACTACAAACAAAAGCACTAAAACACAAAATGAGCAAATATAAAAAGATAAAATGCAAAAATAAAATTAAACAAAAAAAAGTATTTTAAATTCCACACACCTTCACTAGAACCATTTGGATAATTTGAGTTCTAGATTTGCCAATATCTACTGAAGTAAAGGTAAAAAGCAGCTGTTAACTTGAAAATGACTGTTTCATGACATCACAAGGAGGAGCAGAGCATTTTAACTTAATAATAATTAACTCAAATAATTTATTATTAATAATAATTGCTAATATCAAAGGATTTCTCAAACATGTCTGAATGAAACAAAACACAGAGGAGGTAACAACATTTTAACATGGCTTAAAGCTCACAAGAGTCAATTTTCATAATATAGGACCTTTAATACCATTAATGCAAAGTGCAAAGGTGTTTTTATTGCTTAAATTTACCATAAAAACATGCATTCTTACTATGAGCAAACTCCCCTCTCCATAGATCAGATCTGTAACTTGGCTTGGTTGCACCACCATGTCTCCAAAGTTATAGGTAATGCTAAGGCAGCGGAACATTCGAGGCAAAACAAAAACCTCACAATGGAAACAAGTAAGTGAAGTATCTCCACGAAAAGTTGGTAAAATTAACAAGTATAACAATGTTTACAGCTAATTAGAGCTTTTTCGTCCAAGGTTTTGAGATGAATGTTCATTCTGAAGTAACTGTCACACTGAAAAATAATCAGGGCCTTTACTTGAGTAACGCTGACCAAAACAACATCTCAGTCATGTTGAGTAATTCTTAGTAAACAGCCCAAACGTTGATTAATTACCCTCCACTCAGCACAGCCATTACCGTGAGCGTGTGGGAAAGTTTGTGAAAGTCCTCCATGTTTTGGCAACACACAGGTGGAGTGAAGGCCTCTCAAACCACAGCTGGATCAGTTTGCATACGGGCTGCTCCTCCAAACTGACGGATTACATCATTATCCTGGCATTGTTTCCTTTTGTGTGCCAAACGGAGCAGCTATCAATATGACCTCTGCAGGCGTTTGATGTCCGCTCATGTCCCCAGTGTCCCAAGTGGAGAGGGGGGCGCTTGTTGTTTTGGGTTTTTGGAGGAGTTCGGGCTCATTTGTGATGGTGCGTTTGATGTCATTGGATTTGGGACGCTCCACAGCTGATGGTTTTGACAATAGTGGCACAGTCCCAACAAGAGAGGGCTTCAAGGGCACACATGGCACCAATCACGGTATTATTGTAATGCCTGATAAAAGTTTTGTAGCTTTAGGAGGGTTGGAGAATGCTTTATTCAGCAGATTGTTCTAGTCTGTGTTGCACATTGCAATATTGTGTTTGACAACATAAATCTGGCCAAAGAATTGGACAAAATGAATGACATATATGTTATTTAAACTGTGAAGCTGAATGATACGCTTATCTTACAAATGTGTACTTATAGCAAACCTATTGTGCTGCCTCAACCACAACTACAGACCACTTTTTCTAAGCTCATATCCGTATACATTGCACATACTTCAGAAGGTTTGGGGTCTCAGCATGAACGTAATTAGCTGAGCGGTTAGATCCACTGACCCACAGGTTGGTGATGCAATTCCAGCTCCCACAGATGCTGCCATTGTGTCCTTGGGCAAGACACTTAACCCACCTTGTGTCTGTGTACACTGGTGTATGAATGTGTGTGGGAGGTTGGTTCCTCGATGTAAAAGTACAGCGTTCATCTGAGGGAGCTGGAATCGCACTGCCAACCAGACGGTCTCTCTCTGACCGCTCAACCAATGATGTTTTTTTCAGTGGCCCATGCTTCTTGTAATTACACATTTATTACATTCCACTTTTGTTAAATAAGCCACTTTAACCCACTCACTTCCTTCAAACGCCTGCTCAAAATGCTAAAACAATAGACTCTCTGGACAATTGCTGCACTTTAAATGAGTTCACTTCATCAGAATGTAAATGGGAATGGGTTATACATGGATTAATGGAAAAAATAAGTGAAGTGTGGTTTTGTTACCTGCAGCTTATAATTATATAATGCATTGTTCCTACTAATGGACTAATTACAAATAGCAAACAAGGAACTCGGTCTTAAAATTAAATGATATGCTCAGTTAAGGGTAATTGGAGGGTTTGTTTAGTGGGGTTAAATGAGGTAAACTCTTTGGAGTATAATAGAAATCATGATGACTATTTTATTTATTTTTTTGCTTTGTGGGGGCACTTTCCCCATTTCAAGGCACCTAAATGTCATAATACAACAGGGTAATTCATTCAGCAGAGCCCATGCTACTGTTAATAACTTAAGCTTTGACACTTCTGTTTTATATCACCCATAACATTCAGTAAATACATACTGAGCCCCAAAAAATATATTGTTCCAGTTGTCATCTATTAAATCATAAAATTAGGTTGTATTTATTGTGACTGGCCTTACTGTACCTCGTTAGGAATCATTTAAGTCGCGCAATGCTTTTGTAGGCGGCTCAGTTTGTTTATTTCTGTATTTATCTGCCCGTTTGCCTGCAACAATTAAGGCCAATGGAAGTGAATGCGCCTAGTTTATTGTCAGAACCATAAAAGACGAGTGTGGGAGCGATGCTTGATAGCTACAAGATGTGTGAAGAAAAGCAGACATGATGAAAGCCTTACGGAGCAACACGATAATAGCAGCAGAGCCGGAGAGGTCAGGGGTCGCGCTGACATCATTAAGGTCGGGATTAAGGTGCAGTTTCACCTTAAAAGAAAATGTGGAAGCGGACTCTAATCTCTCTGTGGTCTGTGGTTACTTAAGTAGGCTGGAAAAGCTTGATTTGGTCCAAACATGAAACTCCATACCTCAATCAGGACCACAGCGGAGTCGGGGAACAGAGGAGCCCAGTGTACGGTCTTCATAGCACATGTTGGATTTATTAGATGACGTCACGGCGATGGAGATTTCCCAACAGCCCTTGCAGCAGGACAGGAAGTGATGTCAGAGGTGTTGCAGTGATGTTATCTGTGTGCGATGGTTGGGGTGGGTGGTGGGGCTGTTGAGGTTAGTGACACATGGCTGGAAATACGTCATGGGTTATTTCCAAAACACCGGGAATTTGTTTTATTTTCATGGGCGACATTTTGAGGACATTTCACTAATTGTCAAAGGTGTTGTGGATTCCTGTGAGCTTGTTCAAAAACATACCCGGAGTAGCGTTTTGTTTCATTCATGCATGTTTGAATCACCATTTAATATTGGTCTGTCTACAACCCCAAAGGTCAAAACGTTCCACCTTGTGACATCGTATCGTGGTTTGTTTTCAGGTTAACAGCTCCTTTTTACCTTTAGTTCAGTAGAGATGGGAAATTCCAGGACTGAAATGATCCAAATTATTAATTATTTAAAAACACACTGGAGCACTTCCTGTATTTCCACGTGACATCACAACGTGGGACAAAGTGTTTTCAGTTTGAGAGAAGAACTTAAGAACTTAATATGCAGGGTTTGTGTGTTAAACATGTGTGAATTAAACCAAACAAAACTCCAACATGTACATTTTTGATGAGGAAACAACTTTATATAGATCAGAAAAGAGCGTAATATGGACCCTTTGATTTTCATGGCAACATTACTCATTTTTCTTAATTCTGAAACCCACTGATATTTTCTTTATTAACTCCTGTAGTACTTATTTATATTACTGTAGACTTGTGTTTTAACCAAATGATCAAATAATATTGCATAAATGCATATGTCATTTCTGCTATTTAACAAAGATATTCTGTTGATTTAAACGTGTCTAAAAAATCAACTAATGGAAAAAGTCAAATCAAATAAGCTACAGTCACTTTTTGGGTGGATTGTCCAACACCAGCTCTTCTCCATGGACATGTGTTTGCTTTGTCTTGAATATAACGAAGGCAAGTTACAGATCAGCTCTCCGGAGAGGTGAACCTGCTCCAAACCAGCAGGTTCAGAACCAGAATGCATATTTTTCAAGTTTCAGCAATAATAACAATCATAAAGAAGTAAATGATCAAATTGATGCTATACTGTTAAAGTTAAGGTGCTCTGTATGGTCTCCGTAGAAAAGTTTTTCCTTTACATTGGACCCATCCTTCAATGCTCAGGAACCCATTTATATTCCACGATCTTGTTGTAAGGCTTTGGTCAAGACTACCTCAGCTGGAGGACTGTGCGTGATGGGGGAAACTGGAGTGTCCAGAGGATCCCACCCAGACACAGGCAGAATATGCAAACTCCGCAAAAGAAATGCCAACCTCGGAATCGAACCTTCTTGCTGTGAAGCATGAGTGTTACCTATTCCGTTATGTACATTTTCACTTCTGTATTCCACAAAATCTTCCGTATACTTTGATCTTGTCGAAGTTCCTCCATCTTGTATCCGTCACCCTTCTCTCCCACACTATTTTCTGTGTTTCATTCACTCGTTCATCACCTCGTACCAGTTCCTGTTTCTTTCCCTTCCTGAACCTGCCGAGCGTGGAGCCAGTTGTGTGGGTTGTCGTTTGTCTTGGCGCTTGTTCAGGCCCGTAATGTTGTCACTGTTGATTAAGTGCGGAGGTTGACAGAAGAAAGGACCGCGAGTTTCCAAAGATCAGAGAAATGTGGAGGAGACGTCCAATAATCCTCGTATATTCCAGCTCTTTTATCGCGGGTTATGGGAAACGACTGGTGAGTTAACAGGACTAACTGTGAGAACTGTGGCTAATGGACGTTGACATCACCAATTTAGAAGAGGATCGTTTTGCTACAGAAAGACACACTGTGTAACTTTTTAGCCAAAATAAAATAAAAGCATATTTTTATTTTGGATTACTATTATTCTTCATGAAAACCTTCCACAGATTGGCATAAAACATATCTATCTCCACGGAGTATGTTCCGAAGTATGGCTTTTAACTTGTGTTGCTTTAAGGCAATGAGACTGAATAATGCAGGTACTATATCTTACAATGTTATATGCAATAACGGTACAATGTTAACCCCCCCTCGCCACGCCCCTGCTGTAAATGGTAAATATTTGTATATATCTGCTCCGTCACTGGGTGTTCTTCAATAAAAAAATAAAAAATAAATAAATAAATAAAAAGAAGTTAGTATTCTGCAAAAAAATAATAATAAAAATAAAATAAATAAATTGTGATTCACACTTGTATTATGGCCATTAACCATTTATTCTACCACAACATTTGTCTGGCAGTTTTGTTTGAATGCAGGGGGTTTCTCTGATTGGTTAATTGGCTTTTATTATGTCATATTGTTTTATTTATTTTATTTTATTTATTTATTTATAGCGGACAGTGCATGTTGACCAACAGTAACTGTTTAACATGCCAGAATTTGTCAGGAGGCTAGTTTTCATCTGTTGTCCGTTGCCATGGTGTACAGATGGCTCCTTGGAAAGACATTTGCAGGCGTGGTTAAAAAGTTGAAAAGCTTAAGTCTTGAGCATAAACTCTTGATACTGTTGATGCCTTTTCTCATTGAAATCCTGTCTTCTCTGTATCATATTCAGGTCAGGTCCCATATTTTGCAAAATTGACCTGTTATAATGTTGTTACCCGATCAAAAACATACTCAGAGTTGTGTTTTGTTTCATTCACACATTGACTAATACTTTATTATTAGTTTGCCATATCCCCAAAGCTCAAAAGGCTCTGTTCCACCTGGTGATATCATGTAGTGGTAGTTTTCTACCTTTTAACTTTGCTTCAGGAGAGGAAAATCCCAAAGCTGAAAATATCCATAAAATTATAGTGAAAGTGTATCCGGTTTAAAACACAGTGGAGCTCTTTCTGTATTACCACATGACATCACAAGGTGGAACAGAGTGTTTTCTGTTTTAGAGAAAAACGTAACTTAAATATTCAGGATTTGTGTGTGAAATAAACAAACACAACTCTGGATATGTTTTGTAATGAGAAAACAACATTATAGCATAGATTAAAACATCACACAATATGGGCCCTTTAATGTTCATCCTGGTAATATAAAAGCTGAATAAATACATTAAATGATCTTCTACAATACTGATGATCGCTGACATTTTCTCACAGTGTAATTTTCTTTTTACACAAATGATGACACAGAGTTTAACGTCTTTTTTCTCTTATGACCTAAACTCTCCCATTCATACTAGTCTTATATACGCCCATGTTGTCATTCACAGTAATCTTTTTCCACTTGTAATCAACTTAAGAGGAACCTTCCCAAAAGTGTGACTCCATGTTTGCCTGCGTGTGTGGGTGTGTGTAAGCTGATGTTCAAATATCCCACTGCCTTTGAAGTACTCACGCCCAAGTCTTTCCCAGGCTTTCTGCTCCGTCCTCTGCTGCTTTCAAGGGCAGGACATAGACAGGAAAATAAGAGAGAAGGCATTTACTATATTTGGGCCGGGCTATGACAAGTTTTGACAAAAAAACATCCTGAAACACTTTTATTGTGGTGTGTCTAATGTGTAATTTTATGTTTACCAAATGGAAACATTGCTCTGCTTTAACAACAAACACTGTGTGAGAACATGGATTACTGCATGTAAATGTTGTGTGCGGGAATGTTTAGTTGACAAAAAATACCGACCACACAAAATCATGGCAACAAAAATATGTCACTCTTTTCCCTTCCAAACCAAAATACATTCATCTAATTGCTTTATTCAAAAACTGCATTTTGAAGTCCTAAATAGCACAAAACTGACTCTTGTGAGCTTTAAGCCATGTTATAATGCTGTTACCTCCTCATAAACATACCTGGAGATGTGTTTTGTTTCATTCACACATGTTTGAGAAATCCTGTATTATTCGTCTGTCTAATTCTCCAAAGGTCAATGCACTTTGTTCCACTTAATGATGGTAGTTTTCAAGTTAATAGCTCCATTTTACCTTTTGGTGAGTAGAGATTGGCAGTTTCAGAGCTGGAATGATCCAGATGATTCTAGTGAAGGTGTATGGAGTTTAAAAACATAGAGGAGCAGGTCTGTAGCGAGGCAGTAAGAATGCATGTTTGTCAAAGCATTTTTCTTCTAATAAAGACATAAGGTTGTGGAATATTCCAGGTAAAGCAATAAAATCAAAAGAGACAAGTTTGTGACAAATGCTGCACCAGTTCACCCAAACACAGCCAAACTCTATAATGATCCAGGCATCTTCCTTTACTGTCCTTTCTTTTACTTAATCATTAAATGTCAGGTCAGAGGTCACATGTTTCTTCCTCCTCACACCTCCTCATCCTCAGAGTCTGGGCAGGGCTCCACCATAACAGGTGCAGCATGTTTTACTCTCTCTTTAAAAAGAGCGTGCGTGAGGTATAAGATCCGCAGGTGGAGGAACATCTCATAACCTGTCTGAAGAGCTTCCAAAGGAATAAAATAAAAATAAATCAAAAATCCTTTATGTGCATGACCAGATGTCAAAAAAATGTGAAAAGAAATTGTGGCAACGATCCAGAAAGATTCAAGTCAAAAGTATTTGAAAGGATCAGGTGTGTTCACTGTGTTTCTCAGTGGTTTTATTTCTACACGGGGTTGGAAGAGATAAATATAACGGGCAGCCAAAAGAGGATTATTGTGATCTGAATTCGTGACTTACATTTATGTACGAATAATCCATAGATGTATGATGACATATGTTTTATTTTTGTATGGGCCAGAAACATTATTGAGTGTGAGAAAATGCACCCTCTAGAGGCGGAAAAGAAGAATGCCTTTACTGAACAGAGCATCCAGGGCTCACAACATCTGCTTAAATTTAGGTCAAAGCAGCAACTATTCCGTCTTCATTGTGTAACTCAAATGTATTAAGGTATAAGTTGGTTGTAAAATGTTATTTATTTGTAATTAATTTAAGGTGAACAAGTTTCAGATAGACATACTGCTATATGCACTTTTCTCTTTACAGAATCTGTTCTTTTAGGCTCAGTTTTTTTAGATACTCGCTTGAATTTGGGCAGGATGCATTATGTTATTGAGAATATTAATACAATTTTACATAGCTTATCTATCGTTCAAATGTTTTAGACCAGGGGTGTCCAAACTAAGGTGCAGGGGCCAAATGCAGCCCTCAGATACATTTTTGTTGGTCCTCAAATCTCCTGCTGCTAATCATAAGCAGAACTTATCAACCTGATGCAAATTCATTCACTATGTTTATTTTATTTACTTTTACCTTTGTCGGAGGGGTAAATATTGTCTTTATTTAACTAGGAGGTCCCTTTTTCAAAAGAGACCTGGCCAAGGTAGCAGCCAACACAATCACACAAAATATCACATGAGAAAACTATTTGCATCTCTCAAGAAAAACATACACGCCACTGCACTTTATACAATTTTCTTAAACTTACCAAGTGGCAACATAAACTCCAATTTAAGATCTTTCTTTAAATGATTCCAACATCATAGTGCATAAGAAAAGGCAGATTTTCCGAGTTCAGAGAGGCACCAAAACACAGTGAGAAGAAAACTGTGCGACTGAGATTTTACTTATTGAGACAAGCAGGATTACTCCATATTAATATGGTCTCAATTATCAACGCAAGATGCTTCAAAGCTTTAATTTGACTAACACATTTTCCCCAATGTGTGAACTGCTGCTACATATGGTACTGTGTGAATCTTTCATGTGTGATCTACACAGACACATACCTGTGCATTCACTCACTCCATGTGCAGCATTTGACTATAACATCTGCTTTATCTGCATGAGCGTTTTTAATCTTCCTCTTATAGATCCTGCATTAGGTTTTGCAATTTTCCCATGAACAGATGTCAAATCAAACATTCTAGATTTGATGTTTGAAGGAAAAACAAAATAAAACTGGACATTGCAAGCTGCAGTAGGTATTTTTTTTCTCTCTTTCTCTCTCTCTGCAGCCCTTTGCACAACTTTTGCCTTGACTGAAGTGGTTTACAGAAACTTCTTAAAAGCACATTTGAAGGTGCTCAGATGTTACTACAACACACCCACATGTTTGAGTGTGAGATTGACTTGACTTTTCACTTCAATGGCATCTTTGTAGGGCTGCTTGTGGAGCCTATAAAGCACAAGGGGAAAGGGTGCACAGCGCTTCTTCAATAGGTTCTTTGGTCGGGCCATACGGGATCTATAGCTACACAACCTTGACTGGCAGGCAGATGGGTATAAGATGAGATGATACAATATCACATACAAATCTGCTGATGTTCAGAAAAAAAGGCAGCGGTCAATAATCCATGTTTTTTACGAGAGCACCTGAATGTATTCTCAGAGCTGGGCAGAGAGATGGACGAGTTTTACAGATATCAACAGGAAAACTCTCAGGGTAATACTAGTGTGAGGAAACAAATGTATGATTTATAGACTTGGTACAACAGCACATGGGCACACACAAAATAAGGCTTAAGTATTTAACAAATTTATTGATTTGTTTTAAAGGTATACTATGTAACTTTCCTTCTGCGAAGTCTGTGTAATCCCTTAGTCGTCCAGACTTACCTTTGTGGTGGGAGGTGAGCATCTGCTTGTCTCTATGGTGTTGTCTTGCTTGGAATGGTCCACAACATGACATTGCACTTATCTGTGTTGCTTTTATTTTATTACAGATATTTTTTATTACTTAAAAATGTATGTTTGTGAGGGAGGTTAGCTCTGGTGAGACCAGCTGCTTTGGGCCCATCTCCATTGAGATTTCAATGTTACACATAACAATTCTGTTACATGAAAACAACAATAAGAATAACTGTAAGGCCATGTGTCATTGGCTAATCCTGGGCTCAGACTGCACACGGTGCAGCTCTGGTGCTGATGGAGGTGCCGCAGTGCTCCAGAAGAATTCCATTTGGATTCTACTTTTGCCGGACATCAGAGCCGACAACAAGCCTTTTTCCTTAAAAAGTGAATAGTTATCATGTGAACACTCGTGTGAGAAGCTTCAAAGGCAGTGACCACAGCACAGCAGAGCTCTGGTCCTCGTGTGAGTGTCACAACACAAGACTCTGACTCTGGAGTCGCAGCTGGAGTCTGTGCAGTCTGAGCGAGGCACATACAATGTGTGATTATCACCGGCTCAGACTTGTAATTCACATCAGCCTAAATGCCACATTATCCTGTCTTAATCCCTTTGCTTTACACAAGCACTTATGCATTTGGGCATATTATATATCATACTTGACTCTTCAAAATAACAATATGTAAAGCTTGATATTCAAAATTAATGAACTAATTAACCAGTGTAGATAGTGCCTTTTAAGACCCCCAAAGTGCTTTACAGTGCATTATTCACTCACTCCACACTGCTGCCAATCTGCACCATCAGCCACCAGCAGCACCACCACCAGCAGCACTACCACCACCAGCACTCTCGCACACCACATTCATTCATTCTAATGTGGGTGATGTGCCTTGCTTAAAGACACAAAGACAGATTTTGCCTCTGGTGCCCCACCTTCACTGCGGTCATCCAAGTACTAACCAGGCCCAGCCTAACTTAGCTTCTGAGATATGACGAGATCAGAGTTTTTGACAAGCTGATCTAACCAATGAAAGTACATTTACAGTAAATCATTAAAGAGTGCTTCCTTTTATTTTTATTTCTTTAGACCTTTGAAATGATAGATTTGTTTTTATGTCACTTGATATTAACTTCATCTTAATGAGCGTAAACAAAGGCTATAGCTATTTGTTTGTTTTTATTAAGGTGGAAAAGCACTATATAAAATGTGACCATTTAGCAACTGTACCTATTTTTCAACAATTTCTTCTGAAACGCAGTGTGTTCTGCCTCTCTTTTTGCTCCACTGTGCTCTGATTCACTGAGCAGCCACTAGGGGTGTAACATCACCTCTGCCCTGATCCTATATAAATACTGACACATAGCAGTGGTCCTATAGACCCTCTCCTACTGCTATATTTACCCCTCTGACAAACGCGTCAGCCTTCAGTGAAAGAAAAGATGTGTGTATGAATAATAAATCTATGACAGATGCATTTTCAATTCATTCTTGTTGAGTACAACAGGGATGGAGATGGTGAAGCCTGGTGTGCCTCTGGGAAAATGGTTTCCCTTTATCCACTATTGTATTTATTACTATGATTCTCTAATGTATTTACTAATGTATTCATTACTCTAATCCTATAATATATTATTGCTCTGATCCACTCATGTGTTTATTATTATAATCCACTAATTTATTTATTCCTCTTATGCACTTACTATGATCTACTCATGTATTTATTACTATGATCCTCTAATATATTTATTACTATGATCCTCTCATGTATTTATTACTATGATCCTCTCATGTATTTATTACTATGATCCTCTCATGTATTTATTACTATGATCCTCTCATGCATTTATTATGATCCATTCATGTATTTATTACAACGATTCATTCATGTATTTACTAATCCATTTATTACTATGATGCTCTAATGCAGGGGTCACAAACCTTTGTGAAACTGAGTTACTTCATGGGTACTGAGTCATACGAAGGGCTACCAGTTTGACACGCTCTTCTGAAATAAAGTTGCTCAGTTAAACTTCATGAATAATGAGTCTATTTTTAAATCATGAGTCATTTTTAAATCTATATAAATGTTCAAAAAGAATAGCAACGCAATAAAATAAAATTTTAGATGCAGCTCATTAGTGAGTTGTGCTATTTTTAGAATCGGACTGTGGGGACCTCATGTAGTCCTTTGGCGACCTGGTGACTCCTGCTCTAATGTATTTTAAATGATCCACTGTATTTATTACTATAATTCACTCATGTATTTATTACTATGGAGCTGAAACGGGACTGGAAAAATATTTGACAATGAAGTTAACGCTTAAACAGCACTTACTGTACACTTGGTCATATGTTTTTATATAGTCTTTAAACATTACAGCTGGTTTTACAGGGTCCCACAATAAGACATTTGCTACATTCAACAAAAATTGCAATTAGAAACAGTTCTTCTCCAGTGGGAAAACAGGTGTAAAGAATACAGTATATTATGTCAGATGGAAATGTTCCAGTCAATTTAACTAATATGTGGAACTTGGAGCTGAACTTTTGCTATTGATTTGGTCCAAGAGTAATTACTGTCTGTTGATTGAACCCTTAAAGGCGCCATTTCTTCGTTCAAAATGCTCCACATCCATTAAACTTCACTGAGACAAAAACGTGACACTACCAAGCCATGTCACATGTCAGATCTGTGGAGAGCCGATCCTACTCATGTTTTTAAGCAATAAAAACACCAGTATTTGAATAAATGTAAGTTTAATGCTACTGTGGAACATTTCAGGCAAAGCAATAACATGTCCATTTAAAACATAATGCACCATTTAACTCATTATAAATACAATAATCTGATATACTTTTACCGTTATCCATATAATCAACAGCAGGGCTATATTTTGCCGTTATAAATAGGGTGTATATTTATAACATGGTGCACATTAATGGGAAAATATCTATAATACACATAATTTGCATAATATAATAGTTTAAAAGAATTTCATTATAGTGTAAATTACAGATCAATATCTAGCACATAAATGGCCGCAGATATAAACTAAATGAAGCCCATATCTCTTCATGTTTACATTCATATTCCCAAGAGGTCACTGGGGTCAAATCATTTCTGGTGCAGAATATGAGCTGTTCCCTGAAGGCGCTGGTATCTGTTATAGATCAGTGAGTAATATGCATTGATAGCGATCCGCCCACACTGTGTTTATCTGTTTAATTCACTCCCAGTTAATTGGCTGCATATTGCCGTACAGATGGCACCTCACTTTACTCCTGTCCTTCTGGGATTCGCACTTAACTCCGTCTGTCCCTGAGCCAAGACACAGACCTGCTGCAGTCACTAATGTGTGTGTAGTCGTAGTGACCCAATGCACTAAACCTGCACCAGCCTTTTTCAGCCAAAGTTAATCTTGAGCTAAACCAATTTTTCCAGCAATGATCTAAATTAAATTCAGATAACCAACTTGAAGAGATATTTTGAACTTGTTGACTCTTACTTTTGAAAATAATAAAAAAAAAAAACCCATTATGGAACAGGTGGAAGAAGTCCTGGTCCTTCAGATAAGATACATGATCAATATGATATAATTTAACTCTGTTTGATCTGACTCAATAATGTTATCAAGGCTCAGACAGGAAAGGCCATCAGACAGTGACATTTCCTGTGCCCACGTCAGGACTGACTTTAGATAAGGCACAAAGTCATTCTCAAAGGTGTTTTAACATCTGCATGTAGATGATGAGCTAAAACTGTCAGGAATTATGGATTTGCTGCAGATGGCCTTCAGAAGATATGTGAAATCAAAATGCAAGTTGTTTTAAATGACCTTTTATTCTAATCAAGACACCGTTAGTTTTGCTACTGCTGAAAATCAAAAAGTCAGTGAAGAAGTTCTGATCTAACCAGTTCCTATTGATCAAAACATCTCAAATCCTGGCTGCACGAGGCCGAGCACATGATTCACAGCAAGAAGGTTGTGGGTTCAAGGTTGCTCAAGCCTTTTCGTGCAGAGTTTACGTGTTTATCCTCTGGGTACTTTGCTTTTCCCCAACAACACAAAAACATATTACCTGACCAGCCAGAACCACACGCTTTGACAAACCTTTACAAAGACGAGTGGATCTGGAGCTGAGGCCGATTAATGATACATTTGCTTATGGAAAAAAACTACCTAAAGGACTGAGAAACAGCACAAATTTTTACAGAATCAACAATCAAGCACCAAACTATTATTTATCTTAGGCAAAAGAAGTTATATATTTTGCTCAGGATGTTATGTGAATTTTTGAGTTGAGATACATTTGAGGAGACACAGCAAAGGAGAAATTCAATTCTGTCAAATGGAGTTTTTCGATCGAATACTCAGCTCATCCAAGCTGCTTCCTCAGTTTTGGTTAGATTGTTGGTGGACCCTTCCTTTGCTATGGATCCTACTTGGATATCCAAAGGATTACACAAACACATTTGAGAGACATGTTGAACAAATTAGCGGCTGTGGTCAGATCGTCTCAAGTTTAGACGGAGGATTTTCACCCTCTATTGTCCAGTTCTTTCTAGATTCGAACAGAATGTAGAAGGGACTGACTGGTGAGACAAAAAACAAATCCTCCAATTATCGTAGCCCTGACCAAGCCTGGCAACAAGGTCCCTGATAGGTCTCTGAGCACTGCGCTGTGGTGCTCGCTGCTCCAGATGAGGTGCCCGAGCAGCTCTGAAGGATGGCTTAAACGCAGAGGACAAATTTCCCTACAGGGACAATAAAGTGCACCTTAACCCCTTAACCTTAACCTCACAGCCTGACAGAAGCCCTTGTTTACGGCGCGATGTGCTGTTGCCAGGTCCAGTTGTCAGATTTTTCCACAGATGTGAGGCGGACTCCCATTCGCTTTGAAGTAGCTCCGCTCTTCCCCTGTCTTTCTGTCTAACAATGCAGACTGCTGATGTTAGATCTGAGTACTTTCGGAGCTAAACAAGACGGCCAACACACCTCCAGTCTACCTAACAAACAGCAAACAAGATTGTATCCAGGCACACAGAGATGCGGGTCTCAAGAACACATGGGGAAAGTTGTATCTAATCTTAGGGCTGTGGGTGAAACATTGTTAGCTAAACAGTTGGTGTCCCAGGAGGAGGGCTTTCATAGGGGCGTTGGGGTGCAGAAGTTCAAAGGCAATGCAGGGGTCATGGGACAGGACAGGCAGGAGGCGAGGGGTGGGCTTGTTTGGGATAGGGCTCCTGTTGTCCCCAGCTGTCCCGACCAAAGCAAAGGGCAACGCCAGGTCAGGAGGTCCAGCAACAAGAAAGAGCAGAGCATGGAGGGGGGTTCACGTATACAGGGTCCCGACAGCACAACATCAGCCCCCCGGATCGCGCACTCGCCCTGGGACAGACCGATCAGACGTCCCCCTGGCCCCTGGTGTATTTATATGCAGCAGCAGCAGACTGGGTTCAGAGAGGGAGACCCAGAGCTGCACCTGAGCAAATATTAACATCCTCTGTGCAGGGCCTTTGATGTGTGCGGCAGGTCCCAGGGTCGACCCCCCCCTCCTCCCATCTACAGACGAGACTCCAGCGTGGGGCAGTCCAGAGCGACAGAGCGACAATGAGGAGAGAGAGACCGAGGAGCAGGTCAGACTATCGGACTAACATGGAGACAGCATGTTTCAGGGTCAGGAGATTTACTTTTTTATTGATGTTACAGAAGGAATTCGAAGACTTTCTTTTCTTGAAATGTACAAAATTCTTTTGAGCGCACAATCATGTGACCGTTTGTTTAGAATCAAATTTATTTATTTTGGATAATCAGATGCATCACGGAATCGGGTCCATTTATGTTTAATAAGACCATATTAAGCAATTTTTGATTTATGTTATAATGCTTTCTCATCAACAACATTCTATTTTGTTTCATTTACACACAAATCCTGCATATTTAAGCTCAGTTCTTCACTCAAACAGAAAACACTGTGTTCCACCCATAGACTGTATATGCGTGGCTAAGGCACTAGCCGGCACATTCCAAACAGGAAGTTTGCATGCGGCTCCTACTGATTCTGGCTCTGTCATTTTGGTCTTAAAATCTTAATATTAATCTGCTCTACATGATCCTCATGGATTTTTTTTAACCATTTTGTCTGTCAAAGAAAAAAATTTGCTCCAATAACCATTAACATCACAAGCTTCATTTGAGCAGCGCTGAACACTGTGGGTGACGTCATAATCGCTTAGTCCACTTTTTATACCGACTATGGTTCCACCTTGTGTTCATGTCACGTCCACCTTGAGATCACCTCATGTGGTAACACAGGATGTGCTCCACTGTGTTTTCAAACTCCATACACCTTCTCCAGGATCATTTGGATGATTTCAGCCCTGGAATTGTGCTGGAACTACTAAACTAAGGTAAAATGTAGCTTTTACCTTGAAAACTACTGCTTCTTGACATCACAAGGTGAAACAGAGCATTTTGAGCTTTGGAGATGTAGATGATGTAGAAAGACAGGGTTCAGGATAGAGTCTATAGAGGGTAATAGTAAACTATGACAGCCACAGCTGCCCTGCGGTAGAGTGAGGGAAGTGAAGCTGCCAATCTGCATCATCGGCCCCTCTGACCACCACAAACGCTCACACACACCAATAACACTAGGCAATGTGGGGGAAGAGTCTTACCCGAGGACACAGCAACAATATTATATTATATGGTTCACTGTTATCCATTACATTTACCAGGATTAGTATATAATTTTAAAATATGATAGAGACTCTGAAAAGCACTGGAACAGAGTGTATTCCCAAAACCAGTCCTCATGAGAGTTCTCTTCTGCACTGCTTTTTATACTTTATACAGTTAATACTTCTCATACTATTAATTTTAAAAGGCCGTAGATATTAGCACGAGGGATTGTTTCCCCACTCTCACCCAAATCACTGAAAGTTAACAAAAATTCAATACAAAGAAATGATGCAAAAAATCCTGAACTTATTTGAAAGAGGAAAAAAAAGCTGAACTTCCACAGACTTAAGTGTCTTCACTGCTAAATCTCTTTTCAAATGTCGGGCAGAGACTGGAGGGAAATAAATATATAAAATCCAAGAACGCAGCAAAAGTGGTTTATCGGCTTTCATCTTACCACTGCTGAACCAGTGCTAATGCTGCCTGGTGTCTTCACTGTGACACCTTTCTGAACTACGTTAAATGAACTAGATTATCTTCTCCCAAAAGTCAGGAGGTGGCATTTGAGAATGGTGTTTTTTGGTGCCACAGACGGAGGATGGCATGAGTCAGTCTTGTGTTTTGTAGTTGACGTCTGAAGCACCAGAGAAGAGAATAGGGGTTTTCAGGAACATGGACATGATAAGGGAACACTGGTTTGGTTTGTCAGTTTGAAGTTGAAAAAGTGTTTTTTTTTTTGATAAATTAGTACAAATCCACATTGACAAATAACAGACTGGTGTTTTTTTGGGTAAATGGGACACTTTGGTTAATCATCTGACTTTCCTGGTAGTGAGCACACAAAATGGCATCGACCTTGTATTTTTCATTGCAAAAAGATGACAAAAAACATGAAGAACATGCACTCTGCAGACACCTAGGCCTGTTCTTTCCATGCATGTAGATATGATACACAGTATGAGATTAAATTTGCCTAGAAATGCAACAACATCTCCCTGGAGACAAGTTGATGGAGAACACACTGTGAGAAAAGTTACATAATTCACCTTTAGATAACTGCTATAAGCACTACATCATCATGTCAACTTTAATTTCATATGTAAGACAGATGTAATGTAAAATGTACTGATGCTAACAGCCAAAAGTGAGTACAGATGAACTTCATGTATTTACACAATTTTGCTATTTTTGTGAGATAAAAATAGCAGATGGTGGTCCAGGTGTAATGGATTTGTGTGGAAAAAAGCCAAGAAATGAACTCTTTTGAATGGACATCTGCAATGCTAGCAAACAGCCTCTGATTGTAAAATTACTTTCTAGTCCCTCATTTCAAATCTCACAAAGCATGGGCAGGATAACTGATAAAAAAGCGCATTTTAGTGACAAAAGCAGGACCATTGTTCTTGACAAGAATGGAACCGTTTGTTTTAAGAAATGGAACAATTAAATCCTTCATTCACTCTGTCTGAAGTCAGACCGTTTGGGACGACTAATTTAGATCAAAACAATCTGATAAGTTTGTCTGTTTTTACATCAAAAGTGACGTCCACAATGCTTTCTTTATATGTCTTCTTCTCCTCGTGAAGACTTTTGAGGTGATTAGATCATCCCGAGCCTTCTACACAATGAGCTATTGAAAAGAGCAATGCAATAACATAAATTGAACTTGTCAAAGCAATCTAGTTTAGCCGGATCAAAGGATGGGCTAAAGACTAGTATCTCTTAGTTGAAAGGACTTAGATGAGCACATGAGCAGGAGAACTCAGCTAAGGTGAATGGTTTAAACAAGGACTTCTGCTGCGGCAGAGTAAAACTAACCATTAAGTTGCCTGGGATGAACCAGTATTGAACACTTTGACGATCTAGGTGATGGAGTCCTGAAGGATATATACCCAACCAGCTAATTAAAAAGAACCACAACAAACAAACATGTTATTTTTCCACACTTTTGGGGACGTTATTTCCTGGAAACTGATGTTATAATTTAACCAGTGTCCAACCATCCTAAGCCAGGCTATGCATATAGGTTGTACTTGGGAGACAGTGGTGCAGCAGTGTCTCTACTGGAAACTGTTGTTTTGTCCTTAGGCAAGACACCTCAACCACATTGCCTTGGATGAAAGTGGCTCGTATGTCAAGTGAAGTCAAATGTATTTGTCTAGCACATTTAAAAAACAACCAAAGTTGAGCAAAGAACTTAACCTCTATACACAATACACAACAAAACTGCAAGAAAAACAAGATTAAGATACATTTAGGTAAAAAAAAGACTATAATAAAACTGGAAGGTGCAGTAGCTTAGTTGGTGGTAAACGCTTGTGCAAATATGTGTGTCTTTCGCAGACTTTTAAAATGCTCAGAATCAGAATTTCTTTTATTCATCCCCAAGGAGAAATTTTCTTTGTTACAGATGCAACCGACCAAGAACATGTAGTTAGAATCAAGTTTTCAAAAAAAAGATAAGATAAATACAATAAGATAAAAGATAAAAATAGTTCTCTCTCTTTACATAGTGTCTCAGCAGCCCTGATGGTTAAAGGAAGGCTATTCCAAAGTTTGGGAGCTGTGTATGTGGCTGTGGGTGGTGGTCAGAGGGGCCAGTGGCACAGATTTCCACCAGTCTGTCCCAGGGCAACTGGGCTACAATTGTGTCTTACCTCCAGTGAGTGTGGAGTGAATGAATAATGCATATCTTAAAAGGTGCTTTATGCTGTATTACAACTAGGGCTAAACCAGAGCTCCAGAACTCCTGTACCCAAGAATTTGACACTAAATTCAGCAAATATTTGATATGCAGAGGACTTAAACAGCTTGTGTCCCACCAGAGAAACCCTGTAGTGCAGTTTGAGAACCACTGGTGTGTGGTGCATGGTTAGCATTCTGAACTAGACGCCTTTAGAAGAAAGAACTTCTGAGTACGTCCATAAAAGTTTTAGTCTTCCTCAGATGGTCATACGGATTCAGTTTGTGCAGTGATGGGCTGTGAGCCTGGTTCCCATGTCAGATGCATTTGGAGGAAGTATTTATTGGCATGCCATAAACGCAGGAGGCATTTCATCTGATTTATAGTGTCTTTAAATCGGAGCACTCAGCTGATGTACTGTACAGCACAAAGGAAACCAGCACAGGCCAGTGAGCTTTGATCTGTTATGTGCTTATGTAAGGTCCATTTGTTTTATGCCATTGTTCATCTTTGGGCCAGCTGACACATGGGGAATCCAAACCAATAGGTCATAATGAAAAATCAAAAACACTGTGTAATCCTGTTTTGATATTTTGTACACATAAATCATTTATTTATCAGGCGCACGATAAAACGTATCTGATGCAGGGTTTTCCACCTGCTTGTCCACATGAAGATGCGATTGCTTTGCCTAGAACGTTGCAGCATTAAAATCATCTCCACAGAGACTTGTAGCATCACCAGACTAAATTAAAGGTCATATCGGTGGAAAGGAGACCCCATTCACAGTAAAAGTGCATGTTTTAATAAGGCAATTAGTCATGAAAACACAAGTAATCAAATAAATGCAGGCTAGATATGTTTAATAGCAAATTACGGAATATTCCCGGCATCAAGACAAGCGGGTAGCAAAGCCCCCAAACAGAAAAGATACATAGTGCACCGTTAAATATTCAATTTATATACATGTTTCTCTACTGACCTCTGGTGGATGATACGTTTGACCTCGTCTGGCAATCGCCGACAATTATTGGTCTTCTTACATTTCTGTGTCTTCATCTCTCCGTCTGTTTCTTCCCTCCTCTTCCTCCCTCTCTCTCTCCCTTTTGTCTTTTTATAAAACTGTTAACACACAAATATTTAAATGTGATGTGCTCGCGTCAGTTTGAGTGATGTAACGTCCTGACAACTCTGTGTCTCCTGCCTGTTCGTCCGTCACAGCCTCGGTTCATGTGAGGAAAAACTGAAAATCAAAACGTCTTCCCTGTGTATTGTGCAGATCAACTGATTTCAAAGACAGACGTCACAACTGTGGAATCTGTACCAAATGCACAAATAATGAAAATGCATTGGGGTGGTGCACTGTCAACTCTGATCAATGTGTTATTTTATCAGATTGCCAAATCAGTGTAAAGCATTTTTAATTCACTCGCCACAGAAATCTAAATAAATTAAATTTGATCTAAGATATAAACCTGTTAAACCAAACAAATGTAGGTTACTGTGAGCAGTGTAACCTCAGACCTGTAACCTGATGGCATCACCTGCTCGTCTCTACGGAGTTAGATGGTTAATGCTATACTATGAAACATTCCAGACAAAGCAATAACATCTCTTTGAAGGCAGGCAGGTAGTGGACCCTTCAGGAAAGTTACATGGTGCACATTTAAATTAGATTTTTTTTGTCTAATGGAGAAGAAAAATCATACTAACTTCTTGGTAAGACAGAAAGCATAATTCACTCTCAGCTTACAGATGTAGGCGTAGTTTTCCCCTTATCAGGACTATTAGCAGAGGCTGTTATCCTGTTTGGGTGTGTTTAAACCAGGCCAGAAGTGGACCTGCGTCTGTCAGCACCAGCACATTTGGCGGATCTTCAGAAAAAGATCTGAGGAGTTTTTAATTATTAATCAATGTGTAGTCACGGGCAGAGCTCGTGATGAAAGCTGCTTCTGTCATCCAAAATGAAGCGCTCCTATCACGCCATTATTCTTGTTACTTTAGTGGATAAGAACTTGGTTTGGTGCGATGTTGCCTGTGCTAAATATTTATCACAGTTTAAAAAAATACAGAAATACATGTACATTGTGTAACTTTTGTGGTGGAGGGTCTGTCATATGCTTTTATTCATTGAGATTTCTTTGTCGAGAAGGTTTCACAATATGGCATTAAACATTTCTATCTTCATGGAGACCAGGACGGGTCTGTGGAGAGGCGACCCCGCTCAGAATGCCTGTTTTAATAGGTATTTTTAAGCTATAAAACCACCTGTAATTGAATAAATGTAAGGCAGAACTGTTTAATGTCATACTGTGGAACATTCCAGGCAGAGCAAAGGTATTTCCATAGAAACAAGCATGTGATGACAGGGTTCCTACAGTGTCTTAAAAAGACTTAAAAGCATTGAATTTATGTATTTGGAAATAATACCTTAAAAATACTTGAAAAAGTCTTGAATATTTAGAGTCTTAAAATTTGTGCAATACGTAACTTCTCTTTATTGCATTTCTCCTCAAAAGTTTAATTGTCAACCATCATTATTTGGTTAAATAACGTCGCCTAAATAAAAAGCGGCGGAACCAATAATTGAGAACGAATGCAGCTAAGGGTCAAAAAACTCCAAACACTCCTCCTTAGATTCCTTTGTTTGAGAAATGAACACAAATTCAAGAATTTTGTTTTTCTTTGCCTAATAGGCCTGAAATAATCCGTGAAATAGGTATTAAGTTTTTATATAAATAGTCTTACAAAGGTCTTGAATTTAACTTGAAGAATCCTGTAGGAACCCTGGATGAACCACCAACCAAAAAGTTACATAGTGCATCTTTAAAGTAAGATTTATTTAGCAATTTAGACAAGTTTTAGCTATTGTGGTTGCTAGGTAACAGTTATGGAATTACCTATGCCTGTGCTCATGTCCAACCAGGACTGTTATTATTATTTTTACTATTTTTTTAGTGAAATGAGCTGTCAAACCTGCCATAACCACTTCTAGTCCCCCGTTCATTCCTGTGTCCTTCTCTCCTTCCAACTCTCCTCTTCTCATAAAGTCGGGGTTGTCAGTGTGTCAATTAAAGCGAGCAGCCGCACGTTGTTTCATGGCGTGGGGCGTTTGATGTCTTCGTATAAAAAGGAGCTTTGAAATTTGTTTATATTGGCTTCGCGGTGCTCTTTTCTTGCGAGGTGCGTTCCTGGGCGGCCGGTGTGCGGTGCGATCGTCTTATCTTTTGAGAGTGTAAATTAAAAATGCGGAGATGGGAGCGTTAACAGAGGCGTATGCGGGGTGCAGGTGATGTCACAGCTGGAGGATGAAGACTTGAAAGTGGGCTGCGTTGCTCAAGGGCACGTCGACAAGGGGCTTTAATCAAGAGTCCAATAACAATCTCATGCAATGTCTCTTAAGTGCGACTTCAGTGCATTATCACGGCTAATTTTAGACCACATTATTTGCATTTGTACACAGTGTTCAAGGGTTACATGGCGTCTCTAGTCTCGATTTGGTGCCAGACTATAATAATAGAACATTTTAAGATGAGATGTTTTGTTAAGATGTTCAGATAGGCCCTAGATGTTTGAATAAAATTGTAAAAATAAATACATTATCATAAAAAGAAAATAGAAAAATAACAATAACAACAAAAAACATCATTGTTGCTTTCTAGAAATGTTAACACTGGCACAAACTGTGTTCTGGCTACCGAAAACAACCCAACCAAGGATCTTTATATATAATGTAATCAATATGAATAATATAATAATCATTGTTGTGAGCTGTACTATGAACTATAAACCTAAAATACAGGTTCTTACAAAGTCAAGAATTTAAAATTGTCAAAACAAGTTGTGCAGAGCTGCAGAGTCACGTGAAATATGCAAACTGATTAATACAGTTGCAATAGTTATCAAAGGACTTGTGTTGTACAACTAAAGTGACATAAAATAACGCTCCAAAAACAGGTGTTGCAGAATAAAAAGTCATTTGAAAGACGGGAGCGGTCCTCTTCTGTCATCACTGCACATTAGCACCGCGTCTGATGCTGGACTCAAGAGCTTTAATCAAGTCATGTCCCTCAAATCTCTCATCATCAGCTTCATAAAAATGTGTATATACAGACTTTGTGCATGGACCCATCCCATATCATATGCCACAAGATAAAACAGAAACATTTATTTGAAAAAGTCACGTTTTTCTGTAGGGTTATTTGATTACTTGGCAGGAATCACAGGTTCCCTCACAATTCTGTACAATAAACATAACTCACAATACAATAATATCAGGATTTGGGATATAAATGCGATTATTGCACATATTATTCTACTTTAAATCATGATAAGCTTTGTTAAACCACTACCTGCAAGTATGTAATATGAAATACACACATTTTAACTGTCACTGAATATGCCAAATGTATTTCCTAAACAACTATACTTACAAGTTTGGCTGTAACATTGCCATTCATTAACTGTTGAGTAAGTTTGCTGTTCTGTACGATGTGGATGGACTGTGCTTCTATAACACACATATAATTACAGACTAGAATATCATTTTTATGCTTCAAGATCCTTTGTACCTGAGTAGTTACTGTATGTGACTTGGAAGATTTTACTTTGGTTCGTTTTCTGTGAAATTCATAGTTTTCACAGTCAAAGTTCCATCTTCCTTTCACACTAACAGGCTTGACATTCACCATTGGAAGAATCAAAATACAAAAACTGTGGCATCTAAAACTGCTTTTGGTCTCTGGTGTGAACGTTTTGTCATATGATAAATGGCTGAATGGCTGTCGTGTAGTTGCTGCATGCACCCGCAGACTGTATTTATAAATGGACATAGCAAACATTCCAAATAGGAAGTGAGCATGGGGGCGCTTCTGGGCTCCATCGACTTGGCAACAATTGACTTGACATTACAAAATTGTCGCCTCTATGTAAATGCACTGCAAATAAGAAAAAAATACCAATTTTGAGGTAAAAATGCCGTATTTTAAGTGGAATTATCTGCCAGTGCAGTAAGAAATTTTTACTTACCAAGTTTTCTTAAAACAAGACGAAATATGAATCTTGATCTAAGCAGAAAACACTAGTTTCAAGTATTTATGGCAAGATTTTCACCTTATTGGTTTGAGAAGGAAGTTTAAAGAGGCTTAACCTGGACTGATTTAATATAAAAAGTGCTTAGAATAAGTTGTAATATCTAGATAAGATATATCAGGATGGAATATCTTGGAACAAGTAAAAAAAATCTCATCTCATTAAGTAAAAAAAATCTTTAAACTGATCTTTTAAGATGAATCTGCTTAATTCAAGTCAGTTTAACTATGCTAGAAAATCCTTGTTTGTAGTGTACTGCAGTGAGCGTCTTCATTTTGGTTTTAAAATGTTCATATTAATCCGCTCTATGTGATCCTGGTGGTTTTATTTCACTATAATTGTCCGTAAATAAATTCTTATTCCTAATTTGGATCTCGGCTCTATAGGCGACGTGTCAGACTCCTACTTAGTCCACTTCTTTATACAGTCTATGCGTGCACCTTACAGCAATGGAAACGCCAGCATTACCAGCATTCAGGTGAAATAGTTTGAAAAGCAAGTTGAACATAACTGTAACAAATTGCCAGTATAGAGAACAAAAGTTCCCACCAAAATCACAAAACTGAACACAAAAGACTCACAACATGAGGGCTACAAGGAGCCTGTGCCTTTTATGTGCCCACATGCTGTTTTATGGGAATTTACAGAGACACCCTTACATTTAAAAAGCTCAAAGACTCACCAAATACGATCAGATAAGTGGTCAAAGTGCATTCCCATGGTCTGTACAGATTCATGATTCAAATAGTCTTTCCTTATACCTTTACAGTTTATAAAAGATACACATTGGTTTATATAAAAAACAGAGCAGACCTGCTTTCCATGCAGCCAAATGTAATCAGATAATGCACTACAGTGGTACGTATGAAGACATATTTTCATTATAAGGTTGTTTGAATGCCAGGGTGCAATGTAGTGATAACTTTAATGTGAAAAGCACACCGTGTTATCAGTGTGTTTGCCTTGAGCTTTAAAGAAATACAATTATACCTGAGGCTGGAATGCTACGATTTTCAGTACGGAAATTCCCCATTGGCTTCATTATAGACGGCCTAAAGGGAATTAACATTTCAATAGGATATGGTGTGGTTTGTGTACAGAAATTATACATTAAGTCTCATAAAGAAGGAGCAGCAGTGGAATTTAATAACGGGTTAAAGATATGTCTGAAATGTATGTCAGTATAATGGGGGTACACACGCAAATCAATATGTTTGGCTAAAATATCAATAATCTGGTTGAATCAGGATGAATGGATGTTATTAGTGATTTTTCAGTCATAAGGGTTTGAAATAACTACAAATATTTATTACCCAAAAAGTGGAAGCAATTTCATTATGTTTGACACATGACATATTTTAACAAAGAGATGTAATTGTAATTTCTTTATTGTATTATTATTATTATTATTATTATTATTATTATTATTATTATTAGTAGTAGTAGTAGTAGTAGTAGTAGTAGTAGTAGTATTGTTATTATTATTATTATTATTAGTAGTAGTAGTAGTAGTAGTAGTAGTAGTAGTAGTAGTAGTAGTAGTAGTAGTAGTAGTATTGTTATTATTATTATTATTAAAACTTAAAACACACTTTCACTTGTATTTTTTTATGCACTTACATACTTCATTATTCCAATTAGCTATTCACATTTTAAAGTTGCACTCTGTAACTTTTATGGTGGAGGGTGCGACACCTGCTTGTCTCCATGGTGATATTACGGTTTTGCCTTGATGATTCCACAGCACAGAAATAAACTTGACAATCATAACTGAGGCAGTTTAAAGGTCAGATCTATGGAGGTGCAAGCCTGCTCATGGAATTCACATTTTTAAGGTTTTATAAATTACTATTTATAAGAAATAACATCTCCATGGAGACAAGAAAGAGGCGGACCCTCCACTTTAGAAGTTACATAGTGTACCTTTAACTACATTAAATTAAAAATATAATAATAATAATAATAATAATAATAATAATAATAATAATAATAATAATAATAATAATAATAAAATGATACTACTACTGCTACTACTACTACTACTAATAATAATAATAATAACAATAATAATAATAAATAGAGATTGGAAGAGATTTTTGTTAAAATTATTATCTGATTTATTTTAAGAAAAAAAAAAAACAGTGCTTATAGGTGCTATAAGTGGAAACTACAGACCCAATTTGAAATAAGCCTGTAGTCAGTGTAATTATGTGTTTGCTTTCATGTCCCTCCTGTCTGAAACTAAAGGTGTGTCTGTGGAGCCCGGGGCCCTTTGTTAACTACAGGGGCCAGTGATTAGGACAGACTGTGACCAGGGGCCCGTCCTTTTCACTGGTGCTGTTAACAACCTCACTAAAGATCAAATGGTGAGGCTGCACATCAAAGACGGGGTCAGGCAGGTTTGAAAAGGGGACACTGCAGCCCAAATGAGTCGGACAGTTTTCTTTTGTGGGCTGAGCGTCAGGTGTGGAGCAGACAGGTATGTGGACAGGCCAAAGGCTACACCTGCTCACTCCACAGCTTCTATACACGGTAATTAAAGCAAAGAGCAGGAAGTGTGTGTAAAAGTGCACTGTGTTCAGCTGTGTACACCTGTTCTCTCCTCTCCACCTCTCTCTTTCTTCGTCTGTCTTCCTCCCCACTCCTGCTCTCTACCCTCCTCTTTCTGTCCTTTCTTTTCTCTTTTTCACCCTCTTCTCTCACACACCTGCCCCCTCTCTCCCTCTCTTACCCCCTTATTCTGTCTCTTTCAACCCATCTTTATACTTTCTTCTCTCTCCTCACACACACACACACACACACCTTCTCTCCAACCCTCTCCCTCTTCAAACATCATTCATTAACTTTTCCACCTGTGTCTGGCTTCGTCACAACCTTTAAGCCAGAGATTTGTGAAATGAAGTTCATTAATGTTTGCCATCAGTTGTATCCATGTTGTGGTGTGCACATCTGCTGGCTAATAGTGTTTTTGCAGAGGTTGTTTAAGGACAGTCATTTACCTGCATCTCCTCTCACCTCTGACGTCTGCAGCCTGAGATGCTGCAGAGCCGGCAGCCCCAAAGGTTTGTTTGTCTAATGAAACAGTTTTTAAGCAGTGTTTTATTAAACCACTGTGAGTCAGTGATTTAAAGCGACAAAATTTTCTGCTCATTCATGTTTGGTGGGTAATAGCAGCTCTGTTGATTCATTCATTTCTACGAGAGTTAACCAATAATTGTCCTAGATTGCTGCCGTTTTTGGCTCTGCACACGCTTCATGGATTACTCCACTCCTAATGTGGGTTCATTCGATATGAGATGAAGATCTTAGAGAAATAGTTACATTTCATTACATTTATAAAAGTCAGTAAGCCGTAAAAACATAACTATATAATATTGTCTAAATATAATAAAACGATGATCAGGGAAGGCATCTGGTTCATACTACATCAACATATGGAGTTAATCACACCTTCAATTACCCAGAAGCCCTATCCCTATACAGCCTATCACAGCACCGTGTGTGTGTGTGTCAGCTTTCCTGACCCAGTCCCTCCCACCCTGTGTGTCTCATCCATCCTTCAGTCTGAAAAATTCATCTTCAAGATGAATCAGCTTGGTGACCATTTTGGATTGGAGACGGAGCCCCCACCCTGAGTCTCCCCCCAGCCATCACATCTGTCCACTGTCAATAAATATTCAATTTAAAGATTCAAATTCAAAAAAGTTTTCATATGCACACATGGAATTGAAATTATATTTCTCACTCTCAATCAAATAAAAACAATGATAAAATAAAAGGAAAAGTCCAAAGTTCTTCTTTAGGGAGGCGGCCTGGTGGTTAAAGGGGGAGAGAGTTCATCATCCTAACAGCCTGGTGGTTAAAGGGGGGAGAGAGTTCATCATCCTAACAGCCTGGTGGTTAAAGGGGGGAGAGAGTTCATCATCCTAACAGCCTGGTGGTTAAAGGGGGAGAGAGTTCATCATCCTAACAGCCTGGTGGTTAAAGGGGGGAGAGAGTTCATCATCCTAACAGCCTGGTGGTTAAAGGGGGGAGAGAGTTCATCATCCTAACAGCCTGGTGGTTAAAGGGGGGAGAGAGTTCATCATCCTAACAGCCTGGTGGTTAAAGGGGGGAGAGAGTTCATCATCCTAACAGCCTGGTGGTTAAAGGGGGAGAGAGTTCATCATTCTAACAGCCTGGTGGTTAAAGGGGGGAGAGAGTTCATCACTCTAACAGCCTGGTGGTTAAAGGGGGGAGAGAGTTCATCATCCTAACAGCCTGGTGGTTAAAGGGGGGAGAGAGTTCATCATCCTAACAGCCTGGTGGTTAAAGGGGGGAGAGAGTTCATCATCCTAACAGCCTGGTGGTTAAAGGGGGGAGAGAGTTCATCATCCTAACAGCCTGGTGGTTAAAGAGGGGAGAGAGTTCATCATCCTAACAGCCTGGTGGATGAAGCTGTTAGTGAGTCTGGTGGTGCTGGAACGGAGGCTCCTGTACCTCCTGCTCCCGGAGGTAGAGGATTGATTGATTTTTTGTTTTTGGCTCAATCTATCAGTGTCCCTGGGGTTGGGTGCATGATCAGAGTCAGAGGAATTTGGCACAGCCTTGTTTCTGTTAGTTTGCCCTAGGACATGTTTGGCTAAAAATCCACAAAACAGAACAAAAATTACTGTTCCTGAACAGTTTTAGAATGGTCATGATCTGTATATATATATATATATATATATATATATATATATATATATATATATATATATATATATATATATATATATATATATATAAAACACGTTAATAATAATAATAAAGTATTGATTGTAAGATTTGCGTTGAAAATCACATCACATTTTATCTAAAAAAACAAACAAAAAAGAAGTGTACAGAACTAGGTTGGTTGAACCTACTTGTAGAACTTTGTGAAGCTATATTGTCACACATGTTGAGATAAAACACAGTGTTAAAAGTGTGAGGACGGTGGCTCATTAGTGTCCATCAGATTAGTGGAGTTTATTTAGCGACTCCATAGTGCAGATGAGGTCAGTGTTTAGTGTTGTTTACTTGTCTTCTGGCTGACACATTTCACACAGAACCTCCACGTAGCCTCAGACTGAGCATGGACCTTACTATGAGCTGCTCTGTTTGGCCTTGCACAACAGAAATGACGTCACTGCTCATTTGGCCCCTTGTGTGAAGTATGGAGCAGCGAGTCTGGCTTTTATCTTCAGATTCCTCTTCCCATACATTCTCCCCACGCAATTTTGACTCCAGTTTTTGAGAAATTCCCAACGATTCCCATTTGGGATTTCTCAAATTTTGTTACCATTACCACAAAAATTCCATTCCCGGGACTCCCCGATTTCTTAAAAAGAGTTTGTTAAAGCTACACGGTGCAACTTTTCTGGAAGGGGGATTTCCATCTGCCGATGTTATTGGTGTGAAATGTTCAACCATATGGAACTAAACGTTTGTGTCATACATTTATTGAATTACAGAAAAAAAAAGAAAATGATGTTAGCCTCTCCACAGACCTGAATCTCACCGCAGTCGCCATGGTCGTGGTGAGCCGCACTTGTGGGTCACTGGCTGAGACGCTGAGCAGTTTTTTAACTGAATGCCCCGGGATACCCCCAGAAGAGGGAAGTCCTGAACTCCTCATTCATTCTGCTGCCTCTGTGGCCCTGGATAAAGCTGTAGAAAATGGATGAATGGATGAGTCTTTATTTTTACATTTTACTTTAATCACATGCATGCACATTACTCTGGGATATGGGCAGATCTAATCCTGCTGCACAACCTCCAGGGAGAATAAACACTGTGTGATCTGCACTAATGTTAAGGCATTTGTACTATACTCATGAGTTAAGGAGATGTTTCAATTAAATCCATTCCCCTAATAACATATACTGAATGTGACTATAATGCTGTTATAATACAATTGTGGTTACACCTATGATACAATAACAATACAATAATGGACTATTGATAATCTACCAGCACTAATGAGTGAATAAAATATTAAAATAATGCCAAAATCAAGGGAAAACAACAGTTTTTGACCAATATTTCATTTATTTCTTGAACATTTTCTAACAAATTATTTATCTCACTTAACTTTTTCTTCTTTTCTAACTGTGAAACATGTTTTTATATTTAATGTGTTATAATATGATCTATAAATACACACTTTTTTGTACATTCACCTCTTCTGTCACTGCCATCACCAAACGATAATATAATGAATAATAAATACACTAAACAGTTACACATCCGTATTTCTATGTATTCAACTGTATGGACAAGTATGACAGACCAGTGGTGGATGAAGTACTCAATTTTGTTGCTTAAGTACAGATACAGGGGCAAAAGTTTACTCAAGTAAAAGTATGACATGAACAAATCTATGAAAGTACCTGTTTAAAAATGTACTTTAAGATTAAAAAGTAAAAGCATTTTGCAGTTTGTTTGTTTTTTTGAAAAATTAAAGCATCAATTGATTTCTAACTGTATTTGTGTGCTCAAAATTAAATCAAATTAAATGTAATAAAAATAAGTTTCTGCCATTTCAGCAGGTCTCAAAACATAAAGAAAAATACTTTTTTTCTTTTCAGTCCAGATCTAAAATGTAGAGGAGTGGAAAGTACAGATCTGCCCTCAAATGTAGTGAAGTAAAAGTAAAACGTATCCTCTGTAAAATGTACTTAAAGGTGCACTGTGTAACTTTTTGGTTGCGGGTCCATCACCTTCTTGTTTCTATGGATGTGTCATTGCTCTGTCTGAAATTTTTCACAGTTTTACATTAAACAGCTCTACTTTACATTTATTCAATTGCACGTGTTTGTATAGCTTAAAAAACCTTAAAAAAAACGACATTCGGACTGTAAACAGGGTCGCCTCTCCACAGATCTTACCTGTAACTTGGTCTGGTTTGGTCTCTGTGAAGATAGAAAGGTTTAATGCCACACTGTGAAACGACATCTCCATGAAAATAAGTATTTAACGGACCCTCCACCAGAGAAAAGTTACACAATCCACCTTAAGCAAAGCAAATATACCTAAAAATGTACTTAGGTATTGTATTTTGTCCTTCATTACCTCCCACCCCTGCAGAATCACTGTTACCTGCTATCACTGCCTCTATAATCACTTAATGCTCGGCTTTAACTCGCCTGTACGGACAAACAGATTGAGCTGCATAAATTTCACCATTCATTAACAGCTGCGTGGTCTGGGACGCCGATAAGTGACACAGATAGAACAAGCAGCGTGCACGGGCCATAGAGATAATTAGCAGATAATTAAGCGCGACGGTTGTACGGGGAGTGGATGCGAGCGGGGCTGTTTTGGGACAGTTGGGTTTGGGCATTCACGCATTTTCATGAGGAGAAGGGTAATTTGGAGCTCTGTGAAGTACTTCAAAGTGCAGGCAGCAGCCGCACCACAGTGAATATCAAGTGAACTGTGCAGAATGTGGCCAATAATGTGGGCATAGTTTTGCTTTTATTTATCCAACGTTAAAGATGCGCTACATAACTTTTCTAGTGGAGATTTAGACACACTTTATTGAGCCATAAGGGGAATTGTTTGGACACAGTAGCTCACACGTTACAATAAATATAATAACAAAGAGCAAAGATATACATTATAAAAGCTCATTTAAAAATAAGTAGCAAAAATAGCAAGTAATTTCTCCATCACTTATCTATTTCCAAGGACAAACAGGTGATGGTGATGATGATGAAGTTACAGGCCAAATCTATGAATAGGCGAGGTCAAGGTAGTGCATTTTTCAATGTGTTTTACCAATAAGAATATCTACAAATGAATAAATATTCAAGCTAGGGACAGAATTTACACGGACTGACATAGGGATAGTGAGGTTTTACATCTGTGCACAGTTATAAATAAATTCACGTTGGAACATTACAACTCTCTCAGTTTATTTTTTGATTTACTCTTTACGTGTTCTTTATTCTTTAAGTGTTTATGTCGAAATTCCACAGAAACAGTAACTTCTTCATGGAGATAAGTGGAGTTCTCTCTGCACAAAACGTTAAAACACTGAGCGCGAAGACCAGTGGGCCAAACTACAAAAATGTTAACCTTTAGGATGTACTTTTGTGGTGTGCTGTGTGGCAGATTTGTTAGTTGCTATTTATTACACATAATTATCATTCTGGTGTTTAATCTGACATGTTCACAATGCCCTAGAGATATTACAACACGATAAACACGCACGGGATAACGTTTTTATCGTAGATTCTTTTGCACCTTTGCTCAGATTTTTAATAGCAAGCCAGTTTTAAATTGTGCCAAGTCAAAGCAGCGCTAGTCCTTGTTAAACGAGCTTGTAGCATTTGTGGCGGGTGTTGGTCTGCAGTGTTGGATGCCGTTTGTTTTGTTTTTTTCTCTCTTTTTTGAGCAGATTTCTTTGACTGTCTTCCCTCTTTTCGTGTTTCTGGTTAAGGTCTCCGTTCCTCCATGCAAATGAGAGAAGTCACATTGATTTTGCTTCCAGTTTCACGTTACTATGGAGACGACATAAAAACTACAAAGTGCTTAAAGCGCAGCACTTTTATCCGCTCGTGCCTCTGATCATCACAGGACATTAGCATACCGGGGAACAGGAGAGAGCTGCACACGGGGAGGTAATTGTGCACTTGGAAAAGACTCGCTGGACGCAGCTTTGTTTTGGGGGAAGTTTTGGACGTGCAGTGGGAAAAATACTACAGACAATAGGTGTGACAAGCCAGGGTGAAAAGGAGGAAAAGTTGGACCTTGTGTAGGGTGCTATATGCACAGTTATTGTACGCGTTGTCAGAGTGTTACATGTGAAAAGACCAAACCAAAAAAATCTGTCTCATAAGTAGAAGGTGACATTTTCCACATTTAAAACCTATGTAATCTTTTTGATAGACCATTTACTCCATAGATTTGGTTTCTCTTGTCTAGAATGTTTCACAGTATAGTGTTAAACTTTACTATCTAACATTTATTTCTTTGCCTGTTTGCCAAATCCCTCAGTCATCCAGATAGGATCCATAGCAAAGGAGAAATTCAATTTTGCTGACAGAATTGAATTTGCTTTTCTTTGCCAGTGTTTTTATTGCTAAAAAATATGTTAGGAAAAAAAAAACACTCTGAAGTTATATTTAATTCCACACTGCTGGACATTGCTGGACGAGTGTGCTTTTAATAAATAAAATACTTTATCCCTATGCCGCACAACAAAAAAGGCCTATCAAAAAAAAAAAAAAAAAAAAAAAAAAATTTTTGAGGAAAAAGTGCCCTATTTTAAGTGAAATTATCTGCCAGTGCAGTAAGAAATTTTCACTTACCAAGTTTTCTTAAAACAAGACAAAATACAAATCTTGTTCTAAGCAGAAAACAGTATTTATGGCAAGATTTTCACCTTATTGGTTTGAACCTTCTCAAACCAATAACGTGAAAAGAGGCTTAACCTGGCTTGATTTAATATAAAAAGTGCTTAGAATAAGTTGTAATATCTAGATAAGATATATCAGGATGGAATATCTTGAAACAAGTAAAAAAAAATCTCATCGAATTAAGTAAAAAAAATCTTTAAATTGATCTTTTAAGATGAATCTGCTTAATTCAAGTCAGTTTAACTATGCTAGAAAATCCTTTTTTGTAGAGTGAGCTATTGTAGTAACAAAAGGGCCCATCACTCAATAATACAGTCAGACATAATAACATAATAGTCTGAAAAAGAAAGTTAGAATTGTCCAAAACAAAACGCAATAATGTTTGTACACTTTACGATGTGGTGTTGTAGTGTCCACATCCATAAACATGCTCCTCTAACCACCCTCGGCACATACACACTTTTTCAGTTGTTCCTACAGCACAGAAACAAACAAGGCTTGATGTTTTCTCTCATTTTACCTTCAGAGCAGCGGGAGAGGAGCAAAGACTTCGTATTGCCAATGTAAATGAGTGTACGTGTGCTGTAGCCCCGCTCTGTGATGTCGACTGCCTATGTAGAGTATTTGTGTGCGTGGAGAGGCAGATAGAAGCAGGATATGGAGGGCGGACATCGGGGCCACGGATCCAAAGGAGATTTGAAGGCCAACATCAAACAGAGCACGGACTCATTAATGCATGGAGGGGTGACCCGCAGCTAGCTCTGAACTGCAACAAACACATCAAAAAGGACTCCCAAAGCCTCCTGACTGCCATCGCACCCGCCATAGGAGGCCTGTGAAATACGCCCACAACCATAACACATTTGAATAGTTAGTCTGTTTATGTAGTGAAGAGACAGAGGAGGCAGATGATGTTTGCGAGGCCAAAATACTCCAGCCTCAAAATGTTACATCAGTTTTTATATCTGCTATTAAAAAGAGGGACTTTTGGAGGGAAGTGGTTGATTTTAGTTCCAGCAAGCTAATTATGATCGTTGCTAGAAGAAAAAAAGAAGAAGAAAAACAAAACAAACTTTAATCTGTTAAGGATGTTGAAGTTTTTATTGATGTCTGTAAGGTCTGGTAAAAAGAAAGCGTTTAAAGGTAGACCATGTCACTGTTATTGCTTCGCCTGAAATGTACCAAAGCATGGCATTAAGTCGACCTGTTTCCATGGGGCCCGCCGGTCAAGTTACAAGCCAAATCTAATAGGTGTTTAAGCAATAAAAACATGTGTAAATAAATTAATGTACTGTATTTTCCTCACTATAGAGCGCACCGGTATATAAGCCGCATCCACTCTATTAAAAAAAATAAATAAATAAAGATATAGAAGCCGCAACCAGGCTATAAGCCGACGATATCTATGTTGAAAAATGATATATTTACTGCATATACAGAACGATTTTGTACTGTAAATGTACATTTATGTACCTGAACAGATTCTTTCTGAACAGTGCCTTTTAACATGGCAGCAACTGTGCTGATTAAAACGAGGTCAAAAACAGAAAAGAACCGGTAATTGATTTACCTTCATTTCTCCTGTGCAGTGAAAACCATTGACCCAAGCTTACGTGCAGCAGCATGTAGAGGTCTGTAGAGGTCGGACAGAATTTTCAGCCCCGCTCCCACCCGCTCCCATATCGTGCAGTCGCGCTCCCGCTCGCGCCCGCAATAAGCTTTCAGAATATGTCCCGCGCCGCACCGTTTTGTGTTGGGTCCCGCGGGTGCAGGGCTCTACAGCGGTTTCCTTCCTGCAGCAAGATCGATGCCTTCAACTTAAAACTTGCATCATACAAACTCCTTCGTGTGCTTTTCATGATGAAGGGGCGAGGATTTGAAAATAATTACCAGTTAGTAATTTGTCGTGTGTGTTATATCTGCTGAATAAAAAGTAGCATATTCTTCTTTGCATTAATTTTCCGTCTATCTTGTTTTTGAAATTCCGGTTAGAGCGCCCCTAGTGGTGGAAGAAAAATCCACATTAGCCGCACCTTTGTAAAAGCCGCATGGTTCAAAGCCTGGGAAAAAAGTAGCCGCTTATAGTCCGGAAAATACAGTAAGTTAAATCAATTTAATTTCATACTATAGAACATTATAAGCAAAGCAATAATATCTCTATGGTGACAAGCAGATGGTGTGTCTTTTATCCAAAAAGTTTCATAGTGCAACTTTAAGTCATCTCAAGGCTTTACTTCCACCTCATTTTTATATTTGTATATGTAATGTCTCGGTCTGGTCTTCCTTATAGATTGTGAGTTGCTGTTCCCAGTCCCAAGTTCAAACCATTCAGGGGATTTCAGTTTTTATCTTTCACTATTTTTTTTAACAATATTTTGGACATTTTTGGCATCAACATGCCTCTGTACATTCTACAATCGTCTACTCCATGGGCTTCCAAAAACAAACAAATAAATAAATAAATAAATACAATAAAATAATACTGTCCCACTCCAGGTGTACCCCAAAAACTGCTCAAACGATTAAAAAAAAAACAGAACTTGACCAAATATGGCGTTAATTATTCGCTATACGGGTGGATCTGCACATTATAAATTACAGGCGTATATAGAGTTAGTGCAGTAACAGGTTTTAGGAAGAAAAGGATCCACTGTAGCTTATATCTGTATTGTTTTAAAAGACTGTGAAGAAAAATCTGCATTATATTTCGCAATCTGCTTTCTTGTTTTGTTGGCCCACCGTGCACTATTTGAATTTTGTTTACAGAAGTTTCCAAGACATGGCACAAGCCTGACAAAACAGAACCCACACCTCACTTTCTCAGGAGCGAATCTCCGATACTTTCTGAAAAAAAAAAAGAAAGAAAAAACAGTATAGACAAAGAAATTACCTTCCCTCGCTGCGCTATCTGAGCCATTACATTGGTCAGATATCAATATTGTTTTCCAATTTTTCCTGCCGCACGAGGTGGTTAGCTACAGATGAAAAACTTCAAACTGTCTCACTCACTGAATGCGCCTGCCTGAAGGTTTTCCCAGCATGCAATTCTGAAACAAAGACGGCCCCTTTTTGATTTCTACACAGCGTGACCCTTTTTGATTGGGTGAGATTGGTTGGCATGGAAATCAATAGTGCGTGGTGCTATTTGATGCCGCCTTATCTCTTGTTCACACTGTCTGCAGGTAGAGGCTGGGGAGTCGCTATGTGAGCGGAGCAGCGTGGACCACATAACAATAGTTCCTCTTCACAGTAAATGACTTCTGTGCGGCGGACAAAGACGCGCAGGCATTTTGAAGTAAGTCTAAGAAGCTCGGAAAAGTGCCTTAATGCAAAAGTTTATGAGCTCAAGACTCTGGTAGTGACTTCACGAATGTGCGGGAAGTCAGTTTGAAAAGTGCAAACGAGCATGACCGCGCCCTTTAGTGTTTGCCGGCGAAATATGATAAGAAGAAATCATTTGCAACGTCCGGCTTTGTTACGGTCAACACGAGATCGCAAGATTGGCCACATTTATTCGGCAAAACAGCAAACAAAACAATAACTGATTCACATTTTGGATTTTTTAAAACTTCTGTATAGCCGTTTTTTCTATTTCCACGCATATACGTCTTACTTTTATCAGTCAGGTTAAAGGTCCTGCATATTTAGGTTCTTCTCTCCAACAGAAAACACTCAGTTCCACCTTGTGATGTCATGTGGTAATACAGGAAGTGCTCCACTGTGTATTTAAACTCCACACACCTTCACTAGAATCATTCGGACCATTTCAGTCCTGGAATTTCCGATCTCTCCTGAACAAAAGGTAAAAGATAGGTGTTAACTTGAAAACTACAGCCACCAGATTTGAAATGATAAATATATTTTTATTTGCTTTTTTTTGTTTTAAAAGAACTCACAAGGTCACAAAACTTGCCCTTTAGTGTTTCATTGGAGTGAAATGTGATAAGAAGAAATCATTTGCAACGTCCGGCTTTGTTACGGTCAACACGAGATCGCAAGATTGGCCACATTTATTCGGCAAAACAGCAACAAAACAATAACTGATTCACATTTTGGATTTTTTTTTTTAAACTGCTGTATAGCCTTTTTTTTTCTATTTCCTTGCATATGCGTCTTAAGCTCTATTCGCAAGGAATAAGTATAACCTGGGGACGTCTGGTAATTTGCAAATTACCGCCCCACCTCTGTGTTACTCGCAGCGCATTCGCAAGTCCGTGAATTACTCTATTTTACTGAAATTATGACCGGATATGTCGTAACATCACGTCCGTTTCCAAGTCTTTCGCGCTGCTAAGTAAGTAAATGTATATAGTATGCTAAAAAAACCAAATAAGATGTTCTTTACCGCATGCTGCTACACATGTCATCCAGGTCAAAATCCTGCGGGAATTTCCCTTTTTGCAGATCGGTTTCCATGTAGAGGCTATGAGGCTGTGTTATAATTTGCCCCTAAAAAGCTCAGAACTGCTGATCAAAATTTCTACCACAGCCTCCATTACTCAAGCCGGAAAGTGATATAAAATGCAGGCAAAGAGATATAAAATGTGCGCAATATATAGAGAAAAGACCACGGAAATAAAAGGAATAGACAGAAAAGACGCAGTTACAACAACAAACACTGACATGCAGATTCGTACGGGACGCGTGTTATCACCGGACGACTGTGTTTGGTGAAATATCATAGGTAATTTGCGGCGGAATTTTTACTTTCCAAATTACAGACGTGGCGCATTCGCATTAAGACTCAGACATTCTCCACAATTATTACAAATCACCAAAGATCCACAGGTAAAACTAATCCCGTGCGAATAGGGCTTTACTTTTATCAGTCGGGTTAAAGGTCCTGCATATTTAGGTTCTTCTCTCCAACAGAAAACACTCAGTTCCACCTTGTGATGTCATGTGGTAATACAGGAAGTGCTCCACTGTGTTTTTAAACTCCACACACCTTCACTAGAATCATTCGGACCATTTCAGGCCAGGAATTTCCGATCTCTTCTGAACAAAAGGTAAAAGGTAGCTGTTAACTTGAAAACTACAGCCACCAAGACAATTTATCAAGATTCATTTGGTTTTTTTTGGTTTTAAAAGAACTCACAAGGTCACAAAACTTGCATTTGCTGCTGCAGCCATAGCTTGAAACAGAAGATGATCGAATTTCGTCACCGTTTTTTTTTTCCTCACAAATATAATTTTATGCATAACGACACTGTGAAAAAATGTGCACATTGGGACATTGTGGATTACATTATATACTGTATTTTATTCTTTTCCATGCAACTATTTTGATTCATAGCATCTTCTTGTTCTGTTTTCTATATAGGTCACTAAATATAAGCTTTTGACTATAATAAGATTTTCATGCTCGGTCAATGGAACCGAATGTTGTGCGGCGGGAAGACGTGGTATGACATTATGCTGTAACATGTGCACATATAGGCCAGTCCTGCTAGGCCGTACAGGCTTAAGGGCCCCACATTGAAAACCAATAAGCATGACACATATATATCGAATCCGTGAATGACGCTTGATTTCATATGGCTTATATCTTGTTATTGGTATAAACACATTCAAACAGACAGTGCGCAGCGATGCCTCCAGGTGCATTTGGGCAGAGATCGACATATGTTTTACGGGTAATATTTTCATCCCCTGTAGATCTTTTCATTCTGTTTAATCTGAAGCAATCTCCAGTCCTTAAAACGATTCTTCAAAGACTTCTTATGAAAGCAGTGGAGCTCATTGTTGTGGTTCAAAGCTCAACTGTAATTTTCATAGCATCATTTTCCCAACGTCAATTTGAAATGCCAGACTCGGTTTTTAAGGACGTGACCATGCTGAGTTGAGTTATCATAATCTTGCATAAACATCTATCTAGCTTGACAATAAGAAATGTTTTGGCGTGTTTTGGTCCTCTTGCCGACGGGGCTACTTTCTTTCACCGTGCAAATCAATCGCCAGGGCAACCAGCTGTTTCTCACTCGGGAGGCGCATCTGAAACCGTTTAAATCCGAGCACAGTCACAGTTTCCATCGCGCGTTATAGACATTCCAGCATGGCCGCCTGCTCCATGCTGCGTAGCCTCTCTCAGCAGGGGGCGGCGTATTATAAAGTGGGCACGGCGCTACGCAAATATATAGCGCGCCGCATCTTCCCCCTCAGGAGCAGAGGGCCGGGAAACTGAAAATCAACAGCCTTGGAGTTTCTTTTGCGCGGCTCTTTATGGGTTAAAACTTTTCTTTTAGTTCAGATAAGACACCTTTCTTGTCTGGGTGCTTTGTCTGGTGGTTAGATCAGGGAGAGGGAGAAGAAAGAAGCGGAGAGCGGACTGCCTGGCACACCCCGCGGAGGCTGCCGAACAGAAAAAGCACCAACAATGGTCAATTTGAAGCTACATTTATAACACAATGTTCCAACATTTGTTAAGACATGTGAGGGTCCGCAGATGATAACACAGAATGAATGGCTTCTACCTGCAATGTGTCATACTGAATAGACCGAAACATCAGAGACATCGCTCCTCTTAATAATAGCAAAGTTTTATTAAAGCTCCTGTACTGTGCAGATTTGACTCTTATGAGCTTTGCGTCATGTTTCAATGCTGTTACCTCACTGACAACATAATGTAGCTGGAGCTGTGTTTTGTTTCATTCGCACATGTTTGATCGATCCTAAAAAATGTGTCTGTCTACATCTCCAAAGCTCAAAATGCTCTGTTCTAACTTGGGATGTCATGAAGTGGAAGTTCTCAAGTTAAAAGCGACATTTTATTTCAATAGTGTGATAGAAATTTCTTACTTTGTCAAGCTCAAGAATGTATTGTTTGGGTTTAGATACTAGTAACTCACAAAGTGCTAAAGTATCTCTGTATTCATGGTCACAGGCAGTGGTGTGACCTGCTGTATCTGGGCTTCTTAACATTATGTTCAGTCTATCAGGGTTAAAGCAAAAGGTTGTTGTTTTATTCATTCATCATTTCGAATTATTGGTACACTTGAGTTCATCTAATCGATGCCCCAGTTTAACCCAGATAAATCATCTCCTTTTGAGAACTGTTTAGATTTACTGTGGTATGTTTTACCTCATGTTGATGTTATGACGTTTGTCGACTGTAGAAGAGCCTGTTGCTGTTTTGCCGTTCATTCAGATTAGGGAGAGACGGACCTTGCGTGAGGGACAGATAGGTTTCTTTTTCATTTTCTCTGTAATTGTGGCACAGTTGCTTTAATAAATCCAAACTCTTTGTTTTAAGACAACTTCTCTCCCATTTTTATTCTTCTCAGATTTAAAAATCCACAATAGTTTGGCATTTCCAGGGCTGAAATTACCCAGATAATTGTAGTGAAACTGCATGGAGTTTAAAAACAGTGGAGCACTTCCTGTATTACCGCATGACATCACAAGGTGGAACAGGGCGTTTTCTGTTTGAGAGAAGAACGCAGCCTAAATATGCAGGATTTGTATGTTAAACGTGTGAATGAACCAAAAAATAGCTTCAGGTATGTTTGTGATGAGGAAACAACATTATAACATAGATCAGAAAATAGGTCCCTAACTAATTTGCAACCACACAGACTAAAATGAAGGTCTACGACTGTAAATAGACTTTTATGGTGATTATTTGTCTAATCTACAGCTGCCAGTGGATATCATGTCTGTCTCCGGAGTAGATACAAAATGCATGTGGCTGTCATTGGAAAAAGAAAGTTCCTTTCATGCGTTGAAAGTGAATTTTGTCAAAGCCGTAAATGGACTGAAATGGACTGTCAGTTAGATAAGTGATCACAGCCTTTTTTTGTGTTTAACCCGACATTAACCTCAACGTTTAACTGACGCGAAGGCATAGCTCGGGGGTAAAATCAATACATAGCCCCTCTCCTTTCCTGCAGTATCTGTGCATTTCCCTGTGAGGCGTGGACATAAAAGACCCGCGTGTGATGTACGGGACAACCTGACACTGAAACAGAACTGCCACAGGACCTGGAGGCAGTGGCCCAGTTTGATCGCGCCCCCCGCGGCTAAGGGTGCAACATGGTGGTCCGACGTCTTGTCTTTCACAGAAACTAGAGGCAGGAAGCATCCGCAGGGAACGCGCAGATGCACCACAAAACCACAAAATGGCTTCCTCCTGAGCGGGCCATGTGGAGTCCAGATCGTAAAGCCTCAAAACAACAGCAAAACATAACACAGGACCAGAGCGGGCCGGGTACAGATGTGAGGAAATTAGGGAGATCCGCACGGTAATCAGTGAGAGCAAAAGTGGGCAGAACTCAGTTACACCGAACTGAGGAACTTTTATAATAAACTTGTCCATCTTTTAACTACTTTATTTTAAAATGCAAAGTGAGTGAAAAGCTTAGGCTACTTTTCCCACTGGGAGAAAATTTCAAGTGACAAAAGTTTAAGTTGATGTGACTGAAAGATTTGAACATCTGTGTTTCTTGCACTGCTCCTTCAGATCGTTTTTTATGTAATGTTTGCAGTCCTTTTGGATAGTCCTCATTTTGTATTATCCCATGTTTTTCCGCACATTAACTTCAGCTCTCTGGACAGATGTTCTCTCCAGACGGTTGATCTCACAATTACTCGTACTTGAGTAAAAGTTCCGTCTACTAATTCTAAAAAAAAATAAAAATAAATCATGATTTGTCGATCTCATAAGACGTGATGATGATGCTGGACACGAACAGAAAGGAGAAACTTAAGCAGAATTCTTAGACTTTTCAAGATAATTGTTCAACCTTTAATTCTGATTTGACTACAACATTCATGGTGTAGTAAAATACAGCGCATTGTCCATTTTAGTTCCTGAAATTGCTTGTTTTGAAATGCTTCAGTCCAAGTGCGTTTGTGTGGAAAATGACGAAAAACAAACAAAAAAAAAGACAAAAAAAACAAAACACTCGCTGTTAACTGCTATAATTCTGACTGTGTGCACAACATGGCTGAAATCAGTGGGTGAATAAGAAAATAATCGCTGAAAAGTACTCTTTGTCCTCCCAAAGTCAACACGTTTATAATTTCACTGATTGTGGCGTCTCTGCACACCACTGATGACTTTCTGTGGTTTGTGTGAAAATAGATTTCTTACCCAGGTCTTTTGCAGTGTGCACGTTCATTTATCGCCCGTGTAAATAAATCAAGCGGCTCATAAGTGTCTGTGAGGTTGTGCATAATCATGATTTGGACGGGTTTCTCTCTAGCGCCCCCCTCTGTCCCCTCGCTGCCTCCTCCATGTCTGCAGCTCTAATCTGTTCCATGAAATGAGCGAGGCAACAGTGGACAGGCCCAGCGCAACAGATAACACAAGCCTCCTGTCCTCTCCTCTTTCTCTTTGTCTCTCTCCTCTTTCGCTTTCTCTTTGTCTTTCTTTCTTCTCTCTTTGTCTCTCTCTCTCCCTTTCTTTCTCTCTCTCTCTCTCATCTCTATTTCTTTCTTTGTCTTTCTCTGTCTCTCTCTCTCTTCTCTTTTGCTCTCTCTTTGTCTCTCTCCTCTTTCGCTTTCTCTTTGTCTCTCTCTCTCTTTGTCTCTCTCCTCTTTCACTTTCTGTTTGTCTCTCTTTCTCCTCATGGTCTCTTTGTCTCCCTCTCCCCTTGGCTCTTGCTTTCTCTCTCCCTCTCTTTCTTTCGTCTCTCTATCTCATTTCTTTCTTCGTCTTTCTCTGTCTCTCTCTCTCTTCTCTTTCATTCTCTCTTTGTCTCTCTCCGCTTGCTCTCTTTGTCTCTCTCCTCTTTCGCTTTCTGTTTTGCTCTCTTTCTTCTCTTGCTCTCTTTGTCTCTCTCTCCCTTCTTTGGCTCTTGCTTTCTCTCTCCCTTTTTTTCTCTCATTGTCGCTCTATCTCTCTCTCGCTCTTCTCTTTTGCTCTCTCTTTGTCTCTCTCTTTGTCTCTCCTCTCTTTCATTCTCTCTTTGTCTCTCTCCGCTTGCTCTCTTTGTCTCTCTCTCCTCTCTTTCCCTCTCACTTTCTCTCTCCCTCTCTTTCTCTCTTTGTCTCTCTCCTCTTTCACTTTCTGTTTGTCTCTCTTTCTCCTCACGGTCTCTTTGTCTCTCTCTCCTCTCCTCTCTCTCCCTCTCTTTCTCTCTTTGTCTCTCTCCTCTTGCTTTCTCTGTCTCTCTCTTCTCTTTTGCTCTCGCTTTCTCTCTCCCTCTCTTTCTCTCATTGTCTATCTCTATTTCTCTCTTTGTCTTTCTCTGTCTCTCCTCATTTTTTGCTCTCTCTTTGTCTCTCTCCTCTCTTTTGCTCTCTCTTTGTCTACCTCTTTCGTTCTTTCTCTTTCGGTCTCCCTCCTCTCTCTAATCTTCTCTCTCTCTCGCTCCCCAAACACACAGGATTTGGAAAGTTATTTTCCCCAGTTTATTCGTCTTTGTAGTTTTGTATAAGCTTATTACAGTGTTATGGGAATATGTCTAACATGATATCACTGTGATGCCTTTATATGGTTGTATCCCAGTTCCACTTATCACTAGAATTGGACCTTTTGTACTGTTAAAAATCACTTCCCATGTAATTCATACAGATGATTACACATCTGCTCACATATCACAATATAAAATAAGAAAGAGCAACAATGTAGATGGCAATAATACACTCAAAATAAGTAGCAGAAGTAGCAAGAGCCTGGTGTCTGATAAGGCACAATTATACAAATGCATATGTACAAGTAAAAAAAAAAGAAAAGAAAGTAAAAGTAAGTAAAAATACAGTGCATAAATACAGTAAAGTCGACATCTTAAAGGACTCATTATCAAACGGAAAATGTGAAAAAATGTCCCTTTTACTAACTGGTTTAGTTATTCAGTTTCTGTTATAAAACTTTTATAAAAAAAAAAAAAAGAATGCAGAACCATCTGGGTCTAGTTTAGATAGAAATGTCTGTATTTCTCTTGACAAAACAAACTACATCTGTGTATACGTCCAACTATTCTATATGTTTGTGTGGGATTAAAGACGCTGACTCCCACTCACTTTCTATGGAATATGATGTAAATGTTTTCTAAGTATAAGGAATATGGTTGGACTTCAACAGATGTTCCTGCAAATATGTTGATATCCACACATTGATTACAGTAGTTTCCCCACAGATGAAGTTGTGGGTTCAATATTTTGTCTTTTTTTTTACTGGGTATAAACTTTCTTTACATATTGCTCCTATATTCACATTTATGAACAACTATATTGATTTAAAGGTCCTATATTAGGCAAAATGGATTCTTGTGAGCTTTAAGCCCTGTTAGAGTGTTGTTACTGCCTCAAAAACCTACCCGGAATTGTGTTTTATTTCATTCACACATGTTTAAATAATCCTTTATTATTAGTCTATATCATGAAGCAGTTGTTTTCAAGTTTACAGCTACTTTTAACCTTTTGTTCAGTAGATTTTGACAGTTCCAGGGCTGAAATGATCTAAATAATTCTAGTGAAGGTGTATGGAGTTTAAACACACAGTGGGGCACTTACCTTGTGTATATACGTCCAACTATTCCATATGTTTGTGTGGGATTAAAGACGCTGACTCCCACTCACTTTCTGTGGAATATGATGTAAATGTTTTCTAAGTACAAGAAATATGGTTGGACTTCAACAGATGCTCCTGACAAGGTGGAATAGAGAAAATCTCAGGGTTTGTGAATTAAACTTCTGCGGATAAAACAAAACACAACTTTGTGTATGTTGATGAGGAAATAACATTATAACATGGATCAGAAAATAGGATAATGTGAGCCCTTTAAAGTATCATTTGGCCTTTAAGTGGTAAGCTCAAAATAGCAGGGTAGAAAACATCTAAGCTCTTGCGCAACCAAAACTGATTTCTAGTGTTGAAAATAAGTTGCCCAAATTGGATATTCAAGCTAAGATGGAGAAAATATATTGTAAAGGGCCGATATTATGCTATTTTCTGATCGTATGTAATGCTGTTTCCTCATGAAAATATCTATATGTGGAGTTGTGTTTTGTTTCATTCATGTTTAACGCACAAACCCTGCGTATTTAGGCTCTAGGAGTTCTTTACTGCACGAAAAGTTAGCTGTTAATTTGAAAACTACCACTGCTTAACATCACGCAGTGGAACAGAGCGAAACAGATGAAGCTGATAATAATAAAGCTCAAACATGCGTGAATGAAACAAAACACAACGGCGAGTAAGTTATGATCAGGTAACAACATTATAGCACGTCTTAAAGCCCACGAGAGTCAGTTTTGTTTAATATTGGACTTTTAATAATGTGTTATATGGTGAGAATGCTATGGGAACACAGCGAGAATCCTCAAAGCTAAAACTTGTTTATCTGCACAAGTGCCCTTAAGCAACTCCGCACATGTAAACAGTGTGACAAAGAAGAACAAGGCCAAAGATCCGACAGTGAAAAAAACCCACTCAGTTTTTCTGTGTTTACTGATGAAAGTGCACAGCCTCCAAAGAAAATAAACTCACGCCCGAAGATATTTAGATGTGATGTGCGTAAAAGTGGATGTGAATGTACGGGACTGCAGCGGGACCTCCCTGGTGCGTGTTTTGACAGCTAACAGCAAACATCCCCAAAATTGTGATCGATCTGAGCTTTGAATCTGTCCACCCATGAGCCGTGTGGTTTGGGAGGATCGGAAAATCCTCCACGAATTCAGGCCCTCCCATCTCGCCTTCGCTATACACTGTCCGGGTGGTTGTTGCCTTCTCATGTTCTGTGCCGTGGAATGCTGTGGATATAACATGGTGTTCCTCTGATCCGAGCGGGACCTCTCTAATTTGGGCATACATCGCTGCCACTTCCCTGACCAGAAACCATTTAAAGGGACGGCCGCATCGAGCCTGGCATTCCCCTTTTCCTGTGGGCTTTTGAGGGCCCATGTTTGGTTCCGCTGTCTTCTTCTTACGAGGCAGATTCGGAAAAAAAATAACACGTGACATTGTGTAAACATGTGGCGAAAACAACAGATTTATTCCATACCCAGTGCATTCTTACATGTCTTGTTTTGGGGTATTTTGATAATCCTCCAGGTGGATACTGATCCTGACTGGACCCTTGTATCCTTTACTGACACTGTACCTCCCAAAGCATTGAAGAAACTGAAAAATATGTAAAAATTGTGACTTTTTTTCAAATAAAGGTTCTCTTTTGGCAGGCCAGTATGTTGTTTACACATAGCTCGACATGTTTCAGGTGCTTTCTGCGTCTTCAGGTCACATGATGCTCATGATGTTCCCAACATCACTATGGATGACACAAGTGGAATAAATTATTCATGCATTCTCAGTGACAGATGGGTAAATTGCAATGTTAATATTTTCCTACAAGAACAATAAATTATCTCAACATACATATTTTTGTTAGGGCGTATTACTGCTTTCACGTTCAAAACCAGATGTCGTTTTCCCTTTTCCGCACGCTTTAAACTATGAAGGAAATCATCTGCTGGCCATTTTATTTAGATTTATTTATTTTTACACTGCTTGCCAACTTTCTTCCCAGCTTGTTTACCTTTGTCTCCTCACTGAAGGCATTTCTTCTTCTGCCCTTAATTATTGTCCATCACTTTAAACCGTGGGCTTTAAAGGTACACAAACATCAAACCCTGCGCTCCTGCCTCAATGCTTGTCCGCTCTGTCTCCACGCGCTCGCTGACAGGCGTAGCAGCACATCCGACTTCAGCGGCAGGTGGAGGGACTAGGTTGTTCCTCCAGCTCTGTCAGACCACCCACCTGCTCCCTGTCCCATTCATGTCAGTGCGGCGGCAGTGGGAGGGTGGCTAATGGGATTTCACTATCAGCGCCTCAGTACAGCCACGGTGTCAGCTCTCCTCCTCCTCCACAGTAAGAAGAGGTAACAGCGCAGACCAGCTGAAAGGCACACGACGACGCCTGACACAGAATGCACCTGTCATAATGCACCTGTCAGAGCACACAGGGACACAAACAGAGATGAAAAGGAGGCAGAGGAAACAGGGCTGGACTTGGACAGCTGTGGGACTGGAATGTACAATAAGGATGGGGTGTAGTTGTTAAATACGCATCGTTTAGCTAACACATGTAATTTGGATTAGTTGGCAGGGTGGGAGGAGTAAGCAAGTGTCGCCCACAAACCAGAGGGTTGCTGGTTTAAACACCAATAAACCAAGCTGCCTTTGCATTTTCCCTTTATTGAAATCCAAATAAGTGCTATAATAATTGGACTTTAATTTGGATCAATAAATATGATGGCCAAAAATCCAGTCAAGAAAATCGCTGAGTCTCTGATGATATCGCCACCATAACATGGTTTATACAAGTGAATTAACACTGAAAGCATATTTTATAGTGTCATACGTTTACACAAAGACATTAGGGTCTGTCCAACCCATCCTCACGGAAAAATGTATAATAGAATCACTGGTCCACCTTCAAAAATGCATTTCACAATTTGACCTCTTACATTGTGCCATTGTCACAGTTTATTTGTGCCATTCAGTTCTTTAGGAATCACATGACTTAAAATGTACTTTTAGTTCTAAAAGTCTCTTTTGTTCTGTCGTCATTCACAGACGCTCCGGGCCTCCAGATCTATCAAGGTCATGTCCCACAGCCCTCCACTTCACACACACACACACACGCATGCATGCACACACACACACACACACACCCTCACACACACACACACACCTGCATGCACACACACACACACACAAACACATATGCATGCACAGACACACACACACAAACACGCACACACACACACATACACACACCTGCATGCACACACACACACACACACCTGCATGCACACACACACACACACACACCTGCATGCACACACAGACACACACATATGCATGCACACACACAAACATGCACACATACACACACACGCACACACACACACACATATGCATGCACACACACACACACACACACACACACATACACACCTGCATGCACACACACACAACACACACACCTGCATGCACACACACACACACACACATACACACCTGCATGCACACACACACACACACACACACCTGCATGCACACACACACACACCTGCATGCACACACACACACCTGCATGCACACACAGACACACACACACACACATATGCATGCACACAAACACACACATACACACATATGCACGCACACACACACACACACACATACACACGCATGCATGCACACAAACACACACACACACACACATACACACATGCATGCACACAAACACAAACACACACACTCACACACACAAACACACAAACACACACACAAACACACACGATGTGAATGTAGTTTTACAGTGAGCCTGGAGATGGCTGCAGTCAGGACCATGGAGGAGAATGCACAGAGCTGTCACTTCGTCAGGAGACCACAGCACAGACTCACTGTGAATGAGACTAATCAGGTGAAGGTGGAACAGAGACTGGAGCAGAGCTGTGTGGAAATGAGGGCCTCATTACTGCATCTCATCACAGTGTCTCCACTGCCTCTGCCTCTGTCACTACACTGTGTTTCTTTCAGCCTGTGATGGAGCTCTCCTCTCAGTCTTTCAAACTATTGTGTGGAAGTTCACGCTTTAAGTTTGGTCTTTTTGCTTGTGTCTCTGTGTGCTGCCCCACATCACACAGGAATTGTATCTTTGGCCTAAAGGCAGTGGTCTTAAGAGAGATTAATAGTTACACAACATAGGGAAAAACAATTTTACCATTTTTGATGTCACACATAAGACAACCCCAAATTACAAAGGGAAAGGAGTCTTTAAAGACATGTCTTTGTGTGTCTAGTATTTCCTGTTGTTGTGTTCGCTGGTTCACATTCACAACATTAAGACTTAAAAGCAGAGGGCGTCTGCCCCAAGAGGCCCCCATATTTAGCAGTGGCCCAGCAGTGTCAGAGAGGAGGTATTTCTATATAATGTGTTTACATGTTTGACATGAGCGTGAGGACAGCAGAGCTCTGTGGGCCTGTTTGTTTAGTGGAGAATCAGGATGAATAGAGAGAGCAGAGCTGTCAGGCCTGAGTTATGGTTATGGGCTCTAATTGAAAGGTTCAAGCTGAACTGAAGCTTCTCCAACATAGAAAGCCACGGCTCAGAGGAATGAGGATACTGTGCTCTGTACTTTTCTAAACCAACACTGCTTTTGTCCTGCATAAACAGAGGTCAGACAGGAGAGAAACAGGACCATGTGATAATTACCCGTCTTTAGTCAAATAATGACTAAATAAATACACTCAGATGAACCAAAACAGACAATCAGACACTTCCTGTGAGATCAGACAAAGTCTTTCAAGTAGAAGCTTCTTTGTCTGAATTAACAACTGCAGCAAACACTGGCAGTCTGACAAATAAACATTACAATAAGTTATACACTTTATGTTTAGTTGTATTGTATGTTGTATTTTTAAGTGCAATGCCTTGTTGCTGCATTGAGATACTAACATGTTTGTGTAAATGTTTCCTTAAACAAGAAATGTTCAGAGAGAGAAGGATCTATTAACATAGAGGTGCTTCCGAGTGAAACTTCACATTGTTTAGTGGCAGTTTGTATAATTATTCTTTAAGATTATGTTTCCTTGTTTCCATGTGACCTAAAATGCAATAAAAACATAGGGATTTTATTGGACCACAAGTAATAACAGGTACTAACCTCATGTTTACGTCACCCCTTCTCTTGTTCACACTGGGAAACTTAAACAGACACTTAAATAAACAATAAAATTAACTTTGAATTAGAGCGTGTCCTTTAAAATGACATCATGTAACCACCCACACTGAAACATTTAACAGTGGCTAATTGAACAGGATTAATTATGAAGCTAAAAACAACCGCCCATGTCCTATCTCTATTTAGCAGGTCTTTTATTGCATATAGGAACACAATGGATTATAACAAAGAAGTGGAAAGGACAAGACACGGTTCTACCTATTTAGCATCACACAATTCCTAGTGTTGTGTTTTAGTATAAAATATAGAAATATTGACCATATCACATTTTTATGTTGATTCAAAGCAAATCATTTAGAATATAGGATTATTTCTTTATAATGAGTGTATAAATATTGAGCTGGAGTAAAAAGTGACATGAACTGAACTGTGATTGGAGAAGGCAGTGTGGGTAAAGTGTCTTGCTCAATGACCCAATAACAGTATGTGTTCAAATAACAACAGTATGCCTGTTCCTCTGGTTTGGCAAAGCATACACACAAAACCCCAAATTACACAGGCTGAATCATGTCTCTTTCTGGATTATCAAAACATTATATTTATCTGTCATTACCATCGTCATTACAAGACAATAACACTATTTAAGAGAATTTTAAAGACCTGTTAAACAAATGAACTGGTCTGCTTTGAAGCGTTTTGCATAGAAGAGTTTGTGCGTGCAGATTGTTGGACTGTATAATATTAATGAGATAATAGCGAATGATGATATAGGCCTATTACATGAAGCCTATTAGTGGTAATGACTGGGAGTGAATCAGGGCAGGTGCTGGTGAGTGATATTGGGCGCGACACTTATTACGACTCTTATTACGGGAAAACCAAAGATAGCCTCAAAGCACTTAGCGCAAAATTCCACTTGTTAAATGAAACAGAAACAATGTAAATTCCACAGGCTTTATAAGATATTGCAGGAATACATGGGGAAATGAGTGGTTAGTCAGTGTTTCTCGTGCATCACAATAAACAGTCAGGGGTGTTTTTCCCCATAATGACTCACAAAGGCATTGCAAAAAAAAAAAAAAATCCCAAAGAAACCATCAAACCAGGAGAAGATTTATGTTGTGTTGATTTCACAGAACTGGAACAAATTCATGGTTTGTTCATGGTTAAGCAGATGAAAGATTTTTTAAAATAAAGTTTATTAAATTTGCTCTTGGGGTGAATGAAAAATGAGAAAATCAAAATGAGTCTAATTACAGCCTGAAGATTAATTACAGTTTTGAAACTTTTTTTGTCTTTGTTTTCGCATAACCTGGAAGAAAAGCTATTGCTCTGTTAGCATGCTAGTTGTTGTTAGTATTGTCAGTAGAACATCCCCTGTGAAAGTTGTGAAAAGCGCTTGTAAACTCAAAAAATGAACTATAAGACAGTAAAAAATGATTCAGGTTTGTAAATGTACATTCCCGGGCTGACAGATACATTTTCTTATGGTAGTTTATCTGATCTAAAAGTGCAAAGAGGAATGAGGTGGAGGCGAAAGGCTTGAAACAAACAAGAGGGATGCAGCTGTGTTGAATTTCCTGCTCATGCTGTCTCTATCAGCGCTCCGAGTCTGTGGATGTGGAGCAGGACCCAGGCTCATTCTGACTGTCAATGTCCTCCAGCCTCCTGCACCACGTGAGCTCATCGGGGCATGTGTGGGAACGCCAGCCCCACCTTCTCCCCATCTGCTCAGTGCCATACAGCTATTCAGTGTCAAGCAACCATAGCCCCGTATTCAGGAGCTCGAGCATATATTTGCATTATTATTTATTTATTTTATTGCATTGAACATCTGAGCTCAAAAACTTGACTCAAATGCAGTCTGGACGAAGGCCGAGGTCATAGAAATCGCGTTGCTTTGTAAAAACTGTTCCATACATTGTATTTTACTGTGAAATATCCAAAAGGTGAATGCACAAATGTTGAAGGTGATAATTTCTATTCGCAACTTGACCCAAGAACTCACCATTACAACACCAAACTGCATTGTAACAAATGAATTATGTATTAAATATGATTGGCCTATAGACCCTTTTAGCGTTAGTAAACAGTGATGACGTAGACTTCGGTTGTCCACGCATTTTGGCAACAGAACTACGGCAGAGCTCAGAAGCTTGTCAAGCTCTGCCAAAGGATTAAAGCCAGAAGATCACAAATATTTCCTCATCTTTGACAAATGGTGTCAGACTGCCAGATTCTTGTGCAATCAGTGAGTAAAACTTTAAAACTTTAGTCCGCCGTTAGACTATTGTCTGACAACCGCACACATAACAACCAGACATTTGGGGCTGGAAATGTTTTTATCTCCGTCTTCTTCTGTCCGTGTTCAGTCTGAATGAATGGGGAACAATGCCATTTCCATTACCAAAATGTGTGTGCAGCTTTTTTTTTATCACTTCCGCCTTAAAAGGGTCTATAGACAACATTAAAAATATATAGTGAAAAACTGACCAATACTGCATGATGATTGGAAGTTGGAAAGAGAATTTGTTCACTAACTAAAAGGTGGATTATTTGGGTTACAGCCAATGTACTGTCCTTGTTAACTACTCTCAACTATGACCTACTCTTTTTTGAAGTATCAGCACTTTAAGTTTCACCATCTTTCCTCTGAATCCTTCTTTCTTCTTTGCTCCGAAACCACCTCCCTGCTCCATCTTTGACCGTAAACTCAAGACAGTGGATTTTCCATCCTCTGAAATGATCTCTTCCATGTGTTTTCTGAGCGAGATTGTTTTCCTATGACCAGATTAAATTGCAAACATCCCAGCATAATTATTTCAAAAAGTGCATCCTGTTTTGAATAAATTTGAGTTATAAAGGGAACTGCACTTTGGTAAACAGCAACATATTCCTCGTCTTGTTTTTCTTATTAAAGAGGTTCTTGTATCCCCTTCAAAACTGTTTTTAATCGTCACTACACACTCACTCAGGGACCTCGGTGACTGAAGTATTTTTTAGTGTGCATCCAATGTCATTCATTAGCTCATGTCCTTATTAAGTGTCTCCTTGCTATTCCCCGGGGCCCGCTAGCCAAAGAGCCGTCCCATGTCAAAGCTTCCCCCCATCACAGCCACCCCCCGGTGCCGTCGTAGGCGCTCCCCCCTCCCTCTCTGTGTTTCTCCTTCTCTTGACGTGACCCTTGACCCTGCTTCAGTCTGGCGTCTCACTTCAAAGCTTTGATAGAGCTTCCTTTTGCGGCTTGTCAAGGTGAAACGATGCCTGCGTGTGTGGGGGGCCAGCAGTGGAGATGTTATCCAGAGACTGCTGTTCTGAATCATGTTTATTGTGATGATGGCTGCACTAACCCACCCAAATCTGTACAATGTGGCTGTTTTGCACAATAATAATTATAAGACATTCATGTCCTTAGTATTATATTTTTGTTTAACCCAAAACATGCACAGTAGGTAAATTTATCCAGCCTAAGGTAAGTCCCTCCCAAGATCTGGAGCCTACTGACAGGTTGCCCCAGTGGCCCTGAGGGATGGGTCAAATGCAGATGAGACATTTACATACAGGGACAATAAAGTGTACCTTATCAGAAAGAGAGAGATTATGACAAAATAAAAAAATTTAACGCACTTGATGTTCAATATTTACATAAAGGTGCGCTACATATAGCATAAATCTATATAATTATATACTGTATCTCCACAAGATCTCACAGTACTGACAGTAAAAGTTTTGCACATTTTAAGGACCTTTCACTAGTAAGGACCACGCCAACAACACATGTGCAAAGCCAAAAGTGCAAGGCGGGTCGGCTGGGTTGAGATTCAGGGTGGGGGTTCAGTCTCAATCTTCACATGGCCCAGCAGGAACGGGACCCCCCCTCGTAGGCGTCTTATGTCTAGAAGACGAACAGATATGGATTGGGAGGGTGGGGTCGAGTTAATCGGGACAAACTGGGTTGCCGGGATAGGAAATTTCCAAAGATAAAAATGTTCAGTTCAGTACAGACTAGCAATTCCAGGCTTGAAATCATCCAGACAATTCTAGTGCAGATGAATGGAGTTTAAAAACACAAAGGAGCCCCTGTATCAGTACCAGAACCATATGACATTATGAGGTGTTTTCTGAAGAGTTTGTGTGACTGAAACAAAACACAACTCCAGGTATGTTTTTGATGAAGAAACAGCATTATAACAGATCAGAAAATAGTATAATATGGGCTCTTTAAAACACACATTTGACTAGGATATTCAAATCCAAATGACAAACCTTTAATGCCATACTGTGGAACATTCCTGGCAAAGCAACGACATATCTGCAGAGACAGATGGTGAAATCTCCCACCAGAAAAGTTTCGTATAACGCACCTTTAGGCTGTATTTTATTTTCCATTTCAACACCGAACTTGATTTTTGCTTGAACATGTGTAGCTCCTATGACTGTGCTCTGAGTGCTGCTGTTACACCACACAGCTGAAATGCCAAGCTCATGTCAGAACCGCGGAAATAGGTCACACACACACACACACACGGAAAAATTACCCATTCCCTTTCATGGCCCTTTGTTGACGCAGGAAAAGGATGCCCATGCAAAAAGATCAAACCCGGAGTGCCACAGAAACTAGTGTCCTCCTAACAGAAGGAAACAGCTCAACAGGTTCATGTCTCTGCCTGTCCTTGCCTGCTCCCCGCTTCCTTTATTTTTGGATCCTTTTGTTGAAAAAAAAAATGTCTGCCATGATGTGAGCTCCTTCCTCTTCTTCTTCCTGCATCTGAGGAAAACACAATCAAAGGGAGAGGAAAATCAATGTATCCTCAAGCAATGGAAAAGTCGATAGATTTCATAGGATCTATATTTACCATTTTTATGAGGCGCATGTTTTAGCCTATACATGTGAATTTAATGCTATGTTGGGTGCGATCTGATATTTAAAGGACCCATATCACACTATTTTTGATCTATGTTATAATATTGTCTCCTCATCAAAAACCTAGAGTTGTGTTTTGTTTTATTCACACATGTTTCACACACAAACCCTGCGTATTTAGTTCTTAGAGTTCTTCTTAGAGTTCTTCGCTTAATCTGAAAACACTCTGTCCCACACTGTGATGTCATGTGGAAATACTGGAAGTGCTTCACTGTGTTTTTAAACTCCATACACCTTCACTAGAATCATTTGGATAATTTAAGCCCTGAAATTTCAAAGTAAAAGGGAGATATTAACTTGAAAACATGACATCACAAGGTGGAACAGAGCATTTTGAGCTTTGGAGATGTAGACAGATTAATAATAAAGTGTTCTCAAACATGTGTGAATGAAACAAAACAACTCCAGGTATGTTTTTGAGGAGGTAACAATATTATAACATGGCTAAAAAGCTAATATAGTACATTTAATCTTTGTGTTCGTTTTACTATAGTTTAATATATAATGGAAGAGCACAAGGGACACAAGATTAATCTATATACAGCTAGTGGTTCCCAAAAGATGCTTCGGGAACAGTGAGAGAATAATTTGGGGTTAATTACGCAGAATTCACATATCAAATGACACATAGTTATACCATTCATTTATTTGACAACATTGTACCTTTTACATTGTACATTAACTACCCTGCTGCTTCTAAACATGTGAGCCCATTATGTAAACTAGATTATCCTTGTCATTACAATTATAATAATACAACATAATAATGACAAAAAATAAATTTAAAATGACTCTTCTGTGTTGAGTTATGCATGAATGATACAGGTGTAGAGTTGGCGATGGGAGGAGGGGCTGTGTTATAATCAGGTATCAGTTTCCCGCACAGATTCGACGCTTGTGCCAATTACATCCATGTGACGCTCCCCAGGTTTCCCGCATTCCCATTATACGTGTGATATTACGTCCTGGACTTATTTTATGTCAGTGTCATTTTATCTTGATTAACAATCTTACCTCATTTTCTGCTGTGATTGAAATGTATCGCGCAGATGACTTAATGTAATGTATGCAGGATCGCTTTTATTGTTTGGGGCAATTGGTGGTTCTTTTGAAGGAGGACTCTTATTAAAGCTCTGTAAGGGACATCGCAGCAGCATGCATGTATACAGAGCAGCTGTGGGAAAACCAGTCGACCAATCAGAAAGAGACATGCACTGTCAGACGACGGCATAGCAACAGCACTGAGTTTAACCTGCTATACCCCGCTCCTGCTCCACATACGGCAAATGTGAACAAAACAAAAGTACAAGTGCAAAAGGACATTTATCAGACTCAATTCGGTACCAAAATTATTAGGATATTGATCTGACTTAATTGTGCATATTGTACTTACAAATTTGAATTGTATTTAAAAAACACAATTTTTTATTTAATTTTATTTGCATGAGAAATGACAATTCCTCAAAACAGTACTAAGTTAGTAGTTCTGTTTGTTGGAAAAGATAGAGTAAGTAAAGTAAGTAAGTAAGTAAGTAAAAGTACGTGGTCATTGATAGGATTACTACAGCTGCTGCTCTGTAACTAAAAGACTATAATTGTTGGAGTCTTTGCTGTTTTCACAGAAGAAATTGAGTTGATAGAGAACAAAACCTTCCCCCCATATCTGCAGAATGTTTGTAATTTCTTGTGAGCTCAAAATCCTTTTTTTTTTTCTGACAAGTTAAGTTCAAGGCAGGACAAGTCTCCACAGTTTTAGGCCATCTGCTTCACAGATAATAGTTAACAGTTTGGTGGGGAAAATTCAGCTTGAACTCAAATATTGCATAAGGTGCATTCCACTTACATTACTACAAGTAAACATCATGCTTTGTCTCATGGTTTTGAGCTAAAAATGAATAAACCAATATTTTTATTTATTTATTTGCATTTTCTGTCATTCAGAAAAAATAGCATTTTGACTGTCCAAAAGCTGACATCACATGAAGTTGCCAGACAATGTTTTGCCAAAAGTCCTTTAGCGGGTGCCACTGTTTTAAAAATCTTGGCTTCCGGCAATACCTTTGAGTTTTAATGTAATTTGGTAAGGAGTTAGAGAAGGATTTGGATGAAATTTATTAACACACACACACACACAGTTTGACAAGTAAGCTTTGTGTCCCAAGATTTGCCAATAGCTGATGCTGGCCTTCAAAAAGTAAATACTGAAATTTAATGAACATGAATGCCCAATGGCAAATAGATTTTTTGTTTGTGAGCAAGCCCTGTGCAAGCCTTTAATGTTTCTTCAAAGCATAAACAAAATAAGAACAAATAAGAACAACACAATCATTTTGTTTCACCCAGATATAAAAAAACAAAACAAACTAAAGACATAGACAGACCATCATACATCCAAGTATTTAAAAGTATTGGGTGAAATTTGCTTGATGGTTAAAGTGGTGTCAGTTGCTTTAGTGTTACTCAATTACATTTGATATCCTAAAATTGCTGTACAGACTTAATATTTATAGAAATCAACCCTTTGATTATATTGAATTCTTACTACTGTCCTAATTTCTCATAATATACAGCCAGTGGATAACCTATATATACAAAATAAATGCCCATAATGCCCCCTCCACCGCTGTCCCATCACTGCCTCTTGAACCAGGCAAGAGCAGAGACATAACAGAGCCTGCTGCTGTGTGCGCCTGCCATATACGTAACATGAGGAAATGGGTTTGTGTCAGGACTATTTTGGATTTGGCTTTGAAGTCTTATTTTACCCTTGCCTGCCTCCAGGGGACAGTACAGAAGGCTGAAGGGGGGCGGAGTGGTACAGTGTGGGGGTAAATCTGATAGAAATGCCCTGATAACCCAGAAGGCACTTTACTCCCCTGATCACCAGTCTGGGTGGTGAAAATGCACGGGCTCTGCGTCAATGTAACGTAATGGATTGGAAAGTGAGTTGGAAAGACAGATACACAAACAAGATATTACACACAACTTTGTAAACTTTGAGCCGTCTTTAACTCTCTTTCCTCCTCAAAAACATATCTGGAGTTGTATTTTGTTTCATTCACACATGTTTGAGTAACTCTTTATTATTAGTCTGTCTACATCTCCAAAGTTCAAAGTTTAACAGCTCCTTTTACCTTAAGTTCAGAAATTAAATTATCCAAATGATTGTACTGAAGGTGTGTGGAGTTTAAAAACATAGTGGAGCCCTTCCTGTATTACCACATGGCATCACAAGGTTGAACAAAGAGAATAACGCAGCCTAAATATGTAGGGTTTGTCTTAAACATGTGTGAATAAAACAAAACTCCAGGTATTTTTGTGATGAGGAAACAACATCCTAACATAATGTCCTAATGGGCCTTTATAGGTTTTATAACTCAGCCCGTTGAGTTCAAGTGAGGGCTGCTACCAAAGCAAATCATATCAAACTATTATATGTTTGGAGTACAAAAAGTCCTAATCAGGAAATAGTGATGTCATGTCCCTGAAACCCACACACAGTATTCAAAATTTACGTTAAGTGACAACATTCCCATATGGGATTTGGGGCGTTTATACTGTAGGCCTATGTGGAGTTTATATACGTTCTGATTGTTCTTTCAGTTTTCTCCAGTTTCACACAGGCCTATAATAAACCTCAGTTGGATTTACGCCATTTAGTGCAGTCTTTTATGAATTACCAAACAAACAAAGCACTTTAATTTACCCAATAAATCAAAGAGCGTGTTGTCTAATAAAACATTCACAGTACAAAACTAAACAAAAGTCTAAATCCCTCTGCTGAGAAAGACATATTGTTATTGTAATTATCCTATTGTGCAAATTCATAGATCAATAAATGGCAGAAGATCCGTCAATATGAGCCAAAAGCAACTGTGCAACTCAGTGAAGGAAGGAGGGGGAGGAGATGGTTCTTGGGCAGAAGAAACAAAGCTTCAAGTTCATCTTCACACTGGCCAACATCAACGTACATACATCTGGGAATAGCTGAAAGGTGCACTGTGTAACTTTTCTGGTTGAGGGTCCACCACCTGCTTGTCTCCAGGGGGATGTGATTGTTTTGCCGATTATGCTCCATAAACTTGCATTTATTCAATTTGAGGCGTTTGTATTGCTTAATATAACAGGGAAAACAGGCATGGCACGCTGAGACACTTCTTCACAGATCTGACCTGTATCTTAGCCTGGTTTTGTTTCTGCTTATCTTCATGGACATAGATGAGTTTAATGCTTTACTGTGAAACATTCCAGACAAGGCAGTTCCATGGAGAGAGAGGCAGCAGCACAAAAGTTGCACCTTTAAACAACATGAATCCATTTTTGAATAGTTGTCTGCGTTGCATCTTGAAAAACCTGGAAACCTTGTGGGACACGTTTGTCTGGAAATCCATTGTTCACTTATAAAAACGACTATATCACGACAATGACCAATGACTGTTTCACTGTTTGATTTTCTAACTCACTGTAGTTAAGTCCTGTGAGGCGGCCACTGTTGTGATTTTGGGTTATACAACATAAACTGAATTGAACAAGTGGAATTGGCACTAACGCGCATGCACCGTCAGCGGAAAACACAGGCGGACTCCGTAGTAAAAATGGCTGATGCTTCCCACCCCCTGTTGCGTCCAAAGCGCAGCATCCTGGAGCGGGGACAGCGAAAGGGGCATCCCGCAGTGCCACTGGAGCGTCCACAACTGCACTATCCCAGACCTAGCAGGGGGCATATAATCACATCAAGCCTGCCCTGACAAGAAGCATTCAACTCCGCTCCGGTCCCCCTACGAGTCTGGCATCCAGCAGACTCGCCAAGCACAGTGCTGACGTTACAATGAGGTTGGTATTTTCATTTTTCAATCCATGACACTTTGGCTTGGGTTTAAAAAAAAAAAGTTCTTCCTTTTTTTGGATGCCACTGTTCCTGAAAATGTGATAAATTTGGAATCTCAACAAAAAAGAAAATCGCACCAATTGTTACCGCTGTTACCGCGTACATTGTCGGATTTGGTTTGTCATGGCAAATTTGTTGATACTCTCAAGCTATTCATGAAGAATCAAATTCATTTTTACCAAATGGTTTATTGCTCATCAGACAAAATCACTGTCAATACTTTTAAGAACGGTGTGTTGAGCCATGCCTCATACGACAATAACAGCTGCAGAAGGCTCACATACAGAGTCATCAGGACTTCAAATTATAATAATTATGTTTGGATTTTTCACAGTACAAAGTTAGTATACTTCAAACATGAAGCCCAAAGCATCCAGAATAATACTCATCAAAGACATGACAAACTCAAAGAGATGCGATCCACAGTGCTCTTTGAAAGCTCTTTTGTGGAGTGGCCGAGTCCCTCTGCTGCCCAGGGAGTCCGGTCTCCAGCCGCTCTGCCCATTCATCACCTGCTTTCAATAGTCACCTCCAAGCCGCCTCGAGCTGCAGGACCAGGTAGGGTGCCTAGCAGTGCACAATGTTGAGGGATTAGTAATCAAAGGAGAGCGAAGGCTAGGCCCTCATCCCAACTCCCCATTCAGTCCTAGCGGGGGACTGGAGCTCCTGCAGCGGCCAAGGTCATCATCTCCCGCTCGGCAGGAGGCAGCTGGAAAGAACCCTGGGAACCAGGCGTCCACACTGCTCTAATCGTGCGCTAGCAGGCTAGCATCACAGCAGGAGTCTTATGAGCCCAACATTCATGTGTTTGTGCTGCTGGTGCCATGCCTGACAACAAGATAAAGCCCTGCTTTTACTTACCTCTCACTTTACCCCCTTTTTCTACTCTTTCAGTGCTTTGTTGCTCTATTCCAGTCCCATTCTGAATACTTTCTTCTGCTTTAAACATGTAGAAAAACCTTCTAATGCTAGCCTAACTTTCTCTTTGGAACCGCCATCAAATGATTTTTTCTTGTTGGGGAAACACTGTCCGAGGTATGTCGGCGAACAATCGCCAGGCAAAGTTTCTCTTTGGTCCCTCCTCCCGGATTATTTCCCGTATATCATGTGACAGAATAGCAATTATGGCAGAATTAAGCTGATTCGGCATCCTGGGGAGCAGGACATTGATGCAGGAGACATTGTAGGACATGGTTGAGAAACCCTGACGGGACAGCTGCTGGTGGACGGGATCGTAGCAGATTGACGTGGGCATTCGGTAAGACCAGCCACTAAACAGATTAGCTTAGTGGCTCATTCTGACAAGCCGGAGACTGGAAATGATGCGGCGATGATGTAAAAGGATTGTCGTCAAGTTTCCGTTGGAGAAACGAAAACGTGCCCGTCGCCCCACCCTTCGACAAACACACCCCTGTTGGGATATTGGCAAGTTGTCATGACGACAGGGATGTTCTGCTGATGAAGTCTCGCTCTGCGGCGTCCAATCAGATCGTGGAGCTACAACTGCAGCGTGAACAGGGGAGGACGCACCTATTCCAGTTGCACAATGCTGAAAAAGGACGGGCGAAACCCCGGACCACCAACTGGAAATTGGCAAACCAGGGGAGGCTGTCAATGGGCCGCCATGGTTCGACAAAACACGAGCAGCGGGGGTCGGTGATTCAGGGAGTGCCAGGTAGGGGGTCTCCAACATGTCTTCGGCGGTTAGTCTTGAGCTTATGCACATTGCTATCAATACAAACTATTGATGTGTGATGTATTTTTCATACTGCATGCATTTTAAAAATACTGTGACGATATCTTGGGCTGTGAAACAATCGCTATCCGGATTCTGTTTAAAATGACTCCTGCAGGTGGTTTTTAGAAATGTTGGCTTTATGATTTACTACAATAGTTTATGAAACTAATGCTTATGGCGGCATTAACTTAAACATATTTAGTATTCACTTCACTGCGGGCGATGACCGCTGGTAGAAGGGGCTAATGTGCACAAACAGCAGGTAGCAAAGTAAACTTAAGTCTTCTGGGGTTTGTTTGATTCAGGCCTTTTATGGGAAGCCCAGGGGAGATTTTCTGTCATTTTGAGGCGTTCAGACCAAAAGAGAAACCAGGTCTGTTTGTAGCTCAGTGGGAAAGACGGAAGGCTTGATGGGGCGCACACTGGCTCTTTACAAGCACTGCAGGTAGCCATTACGGATATCATCCTCTTAAGCCGATTATTTAGACTTATCAAATCATACAAGCTTACGAAAAGTTTTTTATTTACATTTTTCTTAGTATTTAGATAATTCATGTTTATTAAATTTAAGCCCATTGCTCTTAAAAGTTCCACCATGGGACCCCTCCCTGACAAAGCTTTATTCCCTCTACGCTGGGCGCTCTGTGGGATGCCATTCGACAGATTGATCCTCAATAGTGGCTGCATTTAGCTCTTCAAACTTGTGGATAAAATGCATGTTGTCAGCAAACCAAGAACTTTTCTTTTTCTTGGCTTTATACTTTTTGCTCATGGTCATATGTGTTCAATGTTGTTGAATTGTGGACAAAAAGTTGGATAATTTGAGGTGTTTTTGTTACTGGAGGTGTTATTTGAGGTGTTACAGCTAAATCACCAAGACCAGTTCCTAGGGTTTTAACAATAACATTTTTCTATATAGATGATGGATACATTTATCATTACACCATATAAAACATCTTATATTTTAGGGTTAGGGTATCTTATACATGCACAGCGTTGGTTTAAATGTAAGTCTATTTTAATAGTCATTTATCCTTATTTTTGACTGCCTATTTCTTGCTATTCTTGAACTGTGCGTTGCAACACTGTAATTTCACCTTTATGGGACAAGGTTCTTATAATATAGTTGTTATATGTGTCTGATTTTTAAAATATACAACCCAAATTAAATGAAGTAATATGAAATAACTGGGGATTCGAGGCATGTCTTACAAAGTGCAACACGAAGAGCATTGTTGAATTCACTGTTGATTATTTATTAACCTTGTACTGAACTTGCATTTGATAGGACTTTGAAAAGACACTATGTTGACATTTGGGGATTTTCCCATTGCTTTGAATGCGACACACCACAAATGTTGTTGGCGGCTTTTCAAACAATGATGTCACGTTGTTATGGCGATGGCGGAGAGGTGACGGACACAGAGATCTGACGAAGTGAGAGCATGGCAATTCTTCTGAGGAAGATTAGAAACATCATGGAGTCACGAGCTTGATGTGGTTTGCTTTTCTGAGCACTGTTTACTTTCTGACCTTGAGGCCTGGGACATTGTCAACAGCACTGCCTTCTCTGTTTATAGTGGCTAAGTTTGAACATGAGCGATTTGTTGATGGAAGTCAATCAAAGCTGTGTTGTTTGGTGTAGGCTTCATCTTCCACTAAGCAGAAGATGTTTCTTGTTACTGAATCCAAGGTCTTAGATCGCTCAAAGAACTTAGCTAAAAGAAATGCCGTAATTGTACTGTGAACTTCCACTGGTACAGAAAAGTAAATTTACTGAGCTAGAACAATTGAATGCCCCTAGCTATATGACTAATCCATCACTTCTTCATATAGCTTTAATTTATTCCAGTTAAAACCACCTAAGAACCAGGTTTAAGGTTTGTCCTGTTTGTCTTGTGAAATTCTATTATTTTTAATGCATTTTAGCAGTGAGCAGTGACGCCTCTCCACAGATCTGACCCGCAAATTGGCCTCATGGCATCACGTAGTTGGATCATTTCAGTTATAATAGTTAAAGCCCTCCACCAGAAGTTATACAGTATATCTTAAAAAAAAAAAAAAAACATATGTTGTTCAATAAATTATAATTGAAATCCGTATTTTAGATCTAGATCAATGTATCGACTTTCTATTTTGTTTTATTTAAATTAAATATTCAACATTTCATCACATGTTGCACATTTTTTCCAATTTTGTGTAGCAACAACCCTAACCCAAAGTCCTCAAAATTCTGATTGTCAAAGAACCTGGCTGTTTTGTCCGTTTTGTAATCAAACGCACCACTCTACATACAACACAATTGAAAACATCCTCCACTAGGTCTGTACTCTGCTGACATTTCTAAGGCTGAAATTAATTGCTACAGACACATATGTCAGTAAATGTCATCTCTCAGTTGATTGGACCACCCAGTCTGGGGCCATTAAAAGCCATGCGGTTTCCATTGAAGAAGTTCCAGAGTTGCACCCCCCCCAACGGCCATTCTCGTGCCCAGAGCCTGTGATCTATGACTGGGGTCCCCTTCCGCAAATTACTAGCATTTGAAAAGAACCGGAGCGTGGCTGGAAAAGACAGAGGCAAGGCTCGTATAGAAGACATATCATTCCTGAGGGCTGTGCACATTCCTGCTAAAAGGCCCATAGATGGTGTAAAGTATGTGATGACAGCCCTGCTCCAGACTAGTGCTTCTCACAGTCTTCGTATTAACTGCTTAGGAAAATATTTGGCTTTAAAAGTACTATCAAAAATAGACTTTGTGGATTAACAAAGGATAGCGGCTGAACCAAAATGTAAGGGCTTGGCGAGGCTTAAATAAGACAACGTAATAGGACAAATTATTTACATCTAATACATCTAATCAACACACTACTACTTCTAACGTTACAAGACGAGAGCAAATCTGGTATAAATCAGTAAAGGTAAACAATTAGAATTATAGTAGAAAGTTCAAACCTAGTAACGCAAACGTAAATACTCGTATATTTTGTTATTGAACACAGGAAGAAACCTGGAAGAAAGAGTTGAAATCTGATAGCTGATGTGTCTCTATTCTTGCTCTAATTCACTGTCTGATAAATTAAGCCAATAATTTCATGCACGTAAATACTAGTGAAGTGCCAAAGGGATTGTGATAGGTATATTTAACTATTAACTTCCTACTTTTCCTACCTGACTGTAAGATTTTGAGTAACAGATCTTTAAAGTAAACTAAACCAAGTATATAAGGGACTTTGACACTACCAGCACCTGTCCCTATTGAAAACCTAGAATCAAACCTGGAAATCCTCTATTTTTTACGACCATTGAAGAAATGGGGGTTGTGGTTGCTACAAATTAATTGCCCGTCACTTGTCAAAAGAGCAGTGCGGAAAAACAGCCTTTTTGAGTCGCTGTCAAGCCACAAGGACAGCCAAGATGTCCTCCACCTTCCACCATTTGATTTAATACAGACAGACGTGGACCACAGGCAAAGAGCTGCAGCGAGAGGGAGAGGCTGCGATGTGGTCACGTTATAAACACAAACATCAAGACAAGAAACTGGGATTACAAACAGTTTTGATCTGCTCCGGGCTGTCCACGGTGCCTGACAGGAGAGCTATACGAGGAAGGAGGAAGAGAAGGATGTAAGGAGGGAGGAGGAGGAGATGGAGGACAGGAGATGTTCTTTGTTCAGCCCTCTGCCTCTCCTGTCAACCCTGGCTCACTTTCGCCGGCAGCGTTGTCATTTAGGCTGTCCGGATGTGCAGCTCAAAGTCCGGCTCTGTGAAAGAAGCACTAAAACGAAACAAGAGGAGGACAAAGGGGAAGAGAGAATGCACCTGAAGGCAGTGGGAAACAGCTGAGGCCCGAGCAATTTGTTCACACCGTTTCCTACATCGCTTCCGACTGCTAGCCCTAACCTTTGCAACCATCATAAAAACGCATTGTGAATTGGGTAGAGACTAATGAACAAAAGAAAGAATTTGAAACAGCAGATAAGAAACTGAAGAAGCTATTTACAAAAACAGAAATCTTCATTTTGAAAATTTTCCTTTCTTCTTAGTATACTTGAGAGGGTTTGTTCAAGAAGGTATGGGATTATATTTTTGTTCCACGAGTGCAAACAAAGCTGGACAAAACAGTAAACTGTAAACCTTCAACCTTTTTTTAAAAACTGAATAAATTATAATACAATTTTTAGTTAACATTTGCTTAAATTTGGACCCATATTGTTGTTTAAGATGACAACGTAACCACGTCGAGATCAGGTTTGCCAAAAACAAAGACATAAAAAACATTTGTACAGATAAAGATCTTGTAGGAGGTTTTATTAGTTATAGTCATACTTAACTCCAAAGTGCAGGTGGAGATCTAGACCAGCTAACTCAGTTTTATTATCCAATTATTATATGCAAATGTATTTTAATTTTAAAGGAAATGCAAAAGATATTATGATAAAATTGCTAATGATTCCTTACATCTTATATTCTTTAAACAAAAAATGCCTGAAAATAGTTATATATGAATTTAAGATTGTGAATTATAGTCCTTTGCTTGCTCCTTTGTTCCTTATATTGAAAGACAAGCCACACTAATTTCTTGAGCCAGAGTGCTCAAAGCGCCCCAAACTACCCTAACTAATCAAATTGAATTCTTCATTATCGCTTCCCTTTTTGTGGTCAGAATCAAAAGCCTGTTTGAATTCCACTGAAATTGAGTCCCATTTATCCTTATCCATTTGTAATATTGGGCTCTTTGTTGGCGTAGGAATGACTAGAAACACTGAGATCACGAGATAATGACGGACTCTTTCTTCCACTGATGAGGCCGAGTGGGGAGGAGACGGTCCGTAGATGAAGCGCCATCCTCCCAAGACAATTTAGATTCAGGACTTAAAGGTCCACAGCGCCGGAAAGTCAACGTCCTTCAAGTTAATGTCAGACATCTAAAATCGTTTGTGACCCAAAGGCAGGGTTTAAAGTGCGCTATAATGTCTCTGGGAGAAAAATGACCATCTGACCAGCATTGAAGCTAACCTTGATAAAGTGGTATAAAATAGAGGGATTGTCTGCAGAGATTGCGAAATGATTAAGTTACATTGCAATCAGGCGAATCCAGACAGGCTAGAGAGTTCTTTGTTGAGAAGGTTAAAGTTCTATGAAGAATACACAACACATCAGCTATTTGTAATAAAGCAACTTCTTTGGTCACTTTCATTAAATCACTTTTATATATTCATACGACCAAATGTTCTTACAATAACAACGATACAATGATGAAGCTGGTCCATTACAGCGTTGTTCTGAGCTAATATTTATATTGTTAGTTTAATTTGTTTGTTATACTTGTCATATTTTGATCTCAGTAATCCATTCATCCATATTTTTCAGAGTTTTATGTTAATTTAAAGGTGCATTGTGTGATATTTCTGGTGTAGGATCAGTCAAATGCTTTTCTCTGAGGTGGTGTTATTGCTTTGTCTGTAATGTTCCACAGTATGGCATTAAACCTTTCTATGTTCATGGAGACCAAACCAGACCAAGTTACCGGTCAGGTCTGTGGAGAGGCGACCCCGCTCAGTCAGAACGTTTGTTTTTCTAGGTATTTTTAAGCTATTAAACCACCTGTAATTGAATAAAGGTAGAGCTGTTTAATGTCGTACTGTGGAATATTCTTTATTTTTTCTTTTATCCCATGTCAGGCCAATATCTTATTAAGTCAGTATGTTGCTCATGTGCCACAACAGATCTTGACAGTATCGTTTGTACACCCTCACTCGGCTCTTTTCACATTCCAATGCAAATCAATGCAAAATAAACTAAACTGTTTAATTATTCTAAGTGTAGAAATTAAACAATTCCCCAAACACATGTTGTGAGACTCCAGCTGCTGAAATGTTGTGGTTCATCCAGCGTAATCAAATGACTGGCGATACAAGCCTGAACACAGATGCATGTATTTTAATGAGCTCCCCTGATAGTGCAAATTAACACTGCACTGTGGGTAAAGCATCAGCAGCGCTCGCCTTCCATTCATAGTGTTCAGCCAGGACCAGTTTGCAAGAAATAGACCTGTTTGGGCAAAATAATATCTTGAATGTAAATTGTGTTGTTTGAATATGTTGTTGTTTTTTTCGCCAGTGCAGTTCTGTCATGACCTGGTTAGCTAGTCTGTCCCTAACCATCACAAAATGAACTATTCCTAAATCTAACCCAACTCTAACCTTATAACCTGATCAAAAATTATCAAAAATTTGTTTAGCAGCACTGGCAGAACAGCATTACACGTTTATAGTGTCAGTCAATCCAATACCACTGTTATGTCACTGGTCTGGCTGCTGCTACTACTAGTATTACTGCGTGTACTCTGTTATTTACTACTACAGTGGCTAGCTCAGTATTTTATAGTACTGCAACAACTGCTACTGCACTTATTACCACTAGTACTTCTCAAAAGAAATTTGAGATGAACTATTTTTACTCATTTTTGTGTACCACACTGCAGAATTTATCCTATCTTCTAATGCATGGTGTTATTTACATACTATTACTATTCTTGTGTTGTATCTTTGCACCTGTTTTGCACTGATCATTCTCATCATTCTTGCAATTTTGTACATTTCTATGTTACATTATAGAGTTTATTGTTTTCCACTTTGTTCTGTTTTATTTATTGCATGGTTGGTAGCGTTTGTCTTATGTTTCGCTCCAGCAATTTCCTAATGTTGCGAACCTGTTCACTCATATGGCAATAAAACCTTTCTGATTCTGATTCTCTTAAATTTTAGTTGGCACAAAAGAAACATTAACTTGCCAATAATTGTAGTTGCTAGGGATGTAAAAATATCCAAATCTCTCGAAGCGTTATTTTATTATTGTTACATCCCTAGTAGTTGCGCACTTTTTCTACAAATTTGTCCACCAAAAGTATCTTAAAGGTGCATTGCGCAACTTTTCTGAGTGTCCATCACCTGCTTGTCTCCATGGAGATGTTATTACTTTGCCTGGAATGCTCCGTGACATGACATTAAACACATCTATCTAGCATTTATTCTTTACGGGTGTTTCTATTGCATTGCATGAATATTCCAACTATTCTCTCTGTGAATAAGGTTGCCTCTCCACGGATCTGACGTGTAATGCAGGTTTAATCTCTACCATGGAACAATCTAGACAAAGCAATAACATCTCCATGAAGACAAGCAGGTGACGGACCTCCCACCAGAAAAGCGCACGCGGCAATGTATCGTTAACTACTTTTGTTCCGACGTCGATTTTCTTTAGATGGACAAATACAGAGAACCGCAGTAGAAAATGTCAAATAGCGGCCAGTTTTAGAACAGAAGTGAACAGGTTTGCACATCAAAAGGACCCCGCACATCTGTCGGACATTGGACCAGTGGTTGAGTTTAAAGACGAGGGTCTGGTGAACGCTCGTTCTATGCTTTCTATCCATTTACCATTGGCTTTAATTATGCCGGGCTCTTTCAAGCTGGAAACAGGCACACTTCAAACACTACAGCTGCCCTTTTTTTGTGAGTTTTTTCATTGTTTCTTTGGGATTTGGTACAACTGGGGTATGTATTGTTCTTTTTTTTTTTTTGCTTCTCTATTGAGTTAGTCCAGCCAGCCGTGCCTCTGTGTCCTCTCCCTTACTGGTCACATACATTCACCACACTTTGGTAATTGATGCGTATGTCTTTGTAGCTTGTTTGTGCATGTATGCGCTTTCCCATGTATGAGCAGTGAGCAATCGCCGTGAATATTATTTTTCTCCCCCTCCACAGCTGCACTGGAGAAAGGGATTGAAGTGTAACCCAAGCCGGCGACTTTAAAAGGGAGCAGGGGCCCGGACAGACGTGGCCCAAGCGAATGTACCAGATGGGGCTTAATGATGAAAAGAGCGTAATCCCCCATCCAGGCATCACTTCCATCACCCGCGCTACAAAGACATTCATAGCCTTTTTATAATACAATCTCCTTTTTTTAACACACTTTCCAAACAGAGATGGTTTCTATGCCTTTCCTCTATCTTTATCCCCAACCTCTTAGATCCTTATGTTTCTCCCTCTGTATCTCCCCATCGCTGCCTTTGCCCCCGCCACCCGCCCACTCTCCCTTTTTGCTCTTGAAGACTTGCAAATGTGGCATTAGCTAATATTCACAGAGTCAGGCAAGCGATCGTGCTTTATCCACCAGGGCACTGCTGATTGAGCTACAGTGGGTGCATGAGAAATGAGAGCAAGCCCCATGACTGTGATTGGTATTCACTGTACACTGTAGGACATGCTAGTTTGGGACTAGCGGTTTAGGCTCATACTGACGAGTAATGTCTCTCTTATCGTTATCGCTCCAATTTAACACATGGAGTACACCATTTTGTTAATATTGGTATATATATTAACATTAGATACAGCTGTAATGAATGATTTGGCTTTAAGGCGGTGCCAGTAGTGGACAATGCAGATACTGTACATCCCACTGTGGCTACTTAATATATTTTGGGGCAAACATCTTCATGCACTATGCAAAATGCACCAGAATGTAAACTTGAACCAGCTACGCCATACAAAAAATAACATTAGTCATATAGTTACCACTCAGAAACATAGGACACCTTATACAATGTAAATAAAACTTGTTCCTGAATCTCTTTAAACCACATTTTATTACATTTTTTTAACACAGTGAATGTTGAAACTTATTTTTTTAGCTTTTGTAAAACAATTCACACACCCCTTTTGTGAGACTTTGTTTAGTTTTGTTTAAGTCCTGTTTACTGAAGTTTTAGATCCTGATTAGTCCCAAAATCTACTTAAGCAAAAGTATTAAAATATCCATTTAAAAATGCACTTAAAGAGTAAAATGTAAAATGTAGTATTTCGCACAGATTTTGAGATCTAATAGAGCTTCAAATGTACTGATTTTGAGAAAGATTTGTGCTGAATTTGTTCAACAGAAACAGCTGAAATATTTTTTTTTTCAGTTTTTTTTGTTTTGTTTGCCCAAAATACAAACATGTTAAAATAAAACCTTCAGTCTTATCAGGAGGTCTCAAACAATAATAAAAAGTACGCTCACTTTTCAGTTCTGCTCAAAAATGTAGTGGAGTAGAAAGTACTTTCTCCTGCTCTCAAATGTAGTACAGATACCTAAAATGTATACTTATGTACTACTTTTACTTCGTTACGTTCCACCACTGTCTACATGTAAATGCAGAGTCATTTAAGTTATAGAAAGAGCAGCATTTTTCTATAGGAATAGCCTTTAAAAAAAAATCCCCATTCATTCTTTGCTGTAGCCTCTTATATTCTGTATGATATTCCCCATGCAAACCATTACATGAACATTTTACACACGGCGCCAAGTTTCACTCTGGAATTCTGATGTTAATCGTTATTCCTCACATATTCATATCTCTCTGGTTGCACTTCAAACACAAAATTTATTATTCACAAAGCGTATTTCTACACTTTCTCTTCTTCATCAACTCCGCTGAAGTGAACGTGGCGTTATCCTTAACTGTCGTTTTTAGTCTGAATGAGGAGTACTCAGGTGCACTGTTGCTTATTGTAACTGTTTTCTTTCTATTTTCTTTTCATTTTGAGCGTCACTCGGGCACTGGGGGATCTGAGGATTTGGTTCTGTCCCGGACTTACATCACGCTTGCAGAATGTGTCGAGGATTGGACTTGTATTTACATGATGCTCATAAAAAGTGACTTGGCTAAAGTGCTTGTGGTTTAATAACTCTGATAGCTACACTGGGATTTGGACAATGATGTATGAATGAGAAGGACTGGGGACTCAAGGAACTAGTATTCATATTTATAAGAATATAAGAAATGAATGAAGTTTACACTACACTATAATAGTAAACATGTAAAAATGCTGATAGACTCTTCTTTAGTATAGTCCCATGGTATGCAGAATTATATCAAGTACTTGCTTTACTGCACTCCTGGTCAGATACTTAACTGCAGAATCTTTGTACAGTACTTTTACAGGAGTATAAACACAATAAAGGTGAATCTAATCTAATGGAAACCACTTTATAATAACTACACCTTAGTCTGCTTTGGTAAACAAGATCTTCTTCTTCAAAGACGTATTGTGCTTGAACCTGATATATAGTTATAATCTTTGACAGATTATCAGGATCATTGTGGTATAATTTGCACAGTATTCATCTGACACGACTTATAAAAGAAACAAAATCCAAATCCACTTTATTTATATAGCACATTTTACAAACAGAGCAGTTTCCAAAGTGCTGCACAGAGATAAAACATAAAGAATGCTAAAATTTGGTCATACCAGCCCTAAAACAATAAAACCAGTCAAATCAAATTAAAGCAACATCATAAAAATCACAAAATAGAATTAAAATAAATAAAATAAAATAGATAAGAGGCACAGAGGAGCACACAAACTCACGCAGAGTTAAAAGCCAGAGAATAAAAGTGGGTTTTAAGACGAGACTTAAAACACTCGAAAATCTGCTGACTTCTGTGTTGTAAATCAGTAGTGCTCAACGGGAGCAGTAAACGTCATCACAACAGAGTCGGCAACTCTGAGGGAGACCTACAGATCACACTAGCGAGTAGCAGATAAAAAATAAAAGCTGTACCAAAATGATGAAGCTGCCGACTCCTATGAGTATCACCAATTAAGAAAATAAAATTACAGAATGAGGAAAGTGCAGAGCAGTGGGCGTTTAGCGGTGGTGGTGAAAACGGGGGTTGTTCGGCAATATGGCTCCTTGAAAATAAGTGATTAAAATTCAAGTTCAAGCATCAACGAATCACTCCAAATACAACGTCAGAGGCTAAATGAGAAAAAGAAATGACTAAAACATTGTTAAAAGCTATGAAAAGTCGATTTTGCATGTAATATTTATGGCTTTCAAAAGTGTAGTTATTATAAAGTGTTGCCCTATTATGTAATGAAGTTTATTTGTGTTCTAAACTCTGAATATGCTACACCCTGAAGCTGCTCAGTGAAGGAACATAAATTATAAAGGCGTGTACTGTATGTATGGACACGACGCGCTATTTTACAGGCAGCTTTAGTGGCTAATTAAATCCTCTTTGTTTCATTTAACCCTGAAGATATTACTGTCCTAAGAGAACTCATTAATTACTGATGATTCCCATAGAATCACAAGTTCACTCTTGGTTCCAACCTTTTTCTCAGCAAGTGCATGATTCAGTAAAAAAAAAAAACTGCAGATTCAGCATTTACTCTTTTAACGAGTGTGTAAAAAGTAGAGTAGCAGATTCACATTTGAATCTCCATTTTTTATTATCTTGACAGTTCATTTGTTAGATTTCAGCTATACACACTAAGTACCCAGTCCTGTTTCATCTCAGTTGTGCTGTACATGTCTTCTATCTTTGTTAACTCACACTTTTACAAGCAAATAAACAAACAATTATAAAAAGTACTTACCAAAATTATGTGAAATTTCTTCTTAATTGCGAAATTGGGCAAAACTAAAAAAGTGTAGTCTTTAGTTTTTGTACATTATATTGTGAATTTACTTATAATAATGTGAGCAAAATGTATTTTCACTTTTACATTTACTAAAACAGTTTTTATAACAACTATTCTGACTAGAGCGAGATTATACATTAGCTGTTGTTGGTGGTATTTTAACTTCTCAGACTCCCCTCCACCACAGACAGCCATAGCCTCTAGAGGTACTGTGTTTCCAACTACTACTTTCATTCCTACTTCAAAAAACACTGCACTACTTTAGGCTTGTACTTCTGAAACTCAAGCAGATTTTGTGGCAAGTTTTGTGGCCTACATGGATCCTTTTCAACTTCCTCTTGTGCATTCCCTTCAGGAGACACTAAAAAGAACGAGCTAGGTGGTATTGGCCGGTCGATACCCCGAGTCTCCTACCCAAGATGCAATGGGGGCTGCTTCCCTGCTCTCCTGCTGAAATCTGAGGGTCTACGGTTGCTTCTCACGGGCCTTGCTCCGGGTTTGCTTTGGCCTTCATCCAGGTGTTGGAAGTGAAGTGTATAAACATTTTACTGATCTGCAGTGGCTGGGGAGGGCTCACAGCTTTAGCGAGCAGGAGCTAACCTTACTTCATCGACGGAGCATGTTGGGATGCTGGTTTTCATGCATACATTGTGCGATGCTGTGAGAGGTTTCTGGCATTTGGCGTTTGGGCCGAAAACTATTGCAGTGTTGCGTCCTTTTTGATACGCGCAGCTCTGAAGACCATTTAACACTATGTCTATGAGTCATTGGAGTTTACAGCACTGCCACACAAAGTAATGCTGCCACAAAGCAACCCGCTGCCAGAGTACGGACTGCACATGAAAAGCTCTGTTCTCTCTCATCGTCATTGGAATATAAAGTGGGTTTATGGAACTTTAAGAATTCAAATAAGCGTTCCACAGGATAACAAACAGTTTTATCTTTCATTTCTTCAATTACAGGTTTGCTTTTATAGCACAAAAATACCTAGAAAAACAGGTACTCTGACTGTGAGCGGGGTCGCCTCTCCACAGATCTGACCTGTAACTTGGGCTGGTTTGGTCACTGTTACGACCCAGCTCTGCTAGGGACAGAGGAAGTCACAAAATAACCAAGACGGAAAATGGAATAAATAAGGTAATTTAATTAAAAGGAATGTACTAAATGTGCTAAAATATGTGCACAAAATAACCTAAACTAAGAAACAAAATAACAGGACTAAAATATTTTTTTTGAGTTTTGTGCCAAAATAGGTCACGTGGGTCTATACAACAAAAAACAAGTGACAGACTAAGGGACACAAAACAAAATCACAAATTTCCCTAAAAAAAGTCACATAAACCTACAAACAGAATCAAGTGACAACTAAAAAGACACAAAACAGAACTAAACTAAACTAGTGTCTCACACAAAGTTAGACTAACACTAATGAGACACGGACAGAAAATGACAGATGTCACGGGGTCCTCTTCAAAACAGGCTGAGTCGGGATGCTCGTTTTAGGATGTTTATTCCACAGTGCAGAACAGGAAAACAGGCGCAAAAATGTGTGCAGGGAATATTTACAGTGAAACAGTGAGAGAAAAAAGGTCTATTTACAGGGCAGGCAAAAAAAAGGTTGACTTCTCCTACAAGTCTCTCTCTAGTTTTCGCTCCACTCTCTGTTAGTCTCTCAGTCGTTTGCTTGCTCGCTCCCTCGCTTGTCCAGCGAAACACTACCTTCAATGCAGCTAGGACACGACAAGACACGACCCGACCAGACCCGACGAGACACGACGAGAGTAGAGACCAGACTGTCCCCCAGGTGCTGAGCGGCAGGGCGCACCTTTATACACCCCTCGCCCCTCCCACCTTACGTAACTCCCCTCTAAAAGCTTAATTGAATCATTTCTACAAATAAATGATTAATATTACTGGGGCCAACAGTTACACAGAGAATTGCTTTTATCTCACCTCCATAAATGACCGAAAATGGGTTAAACACAAATAAAACACAGTTAATTGTCCATGCCAGTCACCTGTGGCTCACATGACCCCGGAGCGCGCACGACGGGAGGATTTAAGCTCCTGACGTGGATGTGTCCGGGTTTGCCAGTGCGCACCGAGATGCGGCAGCAGCGGCAGCGCGAGGGCAAGTAACAGTCGACCACCGCGGGTCTCTGAAGGACAGCTCCGGCGCTTCCAAGTGTGCACCCTTAGTCGCGGCCGAGAACACGCAAAAGCGAAGTCCACTGCGCGCCCGCACCGCAGCGCCCGCAGCGCCCGCAGCGCGGAGCCCAGCAAACAAGGAAACAGGTGAGCACGCGTCTTCCCACGTTTTCCCCCGGGGACCGTGCTCTCAGGGACGGACCTGCTCCGTCACAACAGACTTAAACGGGGGAGGAGCATAGACCGTATATATGAGTGGACTAAGCTATCCCGTTAGCCGCCGCGTGCCAAACAGGAAGTGCTCCAGGAGGCTCTTCCGGCTCCTTCTCTCCCTTTTTCCCATTGACTTACATTGAGATCTTATCGCTCGTCTCTCTGGACCTGCTGCTGCGGCCTCGTCATTTTGGTCTTAAAATGTTCGTATGAACCCGCTCTACGTGATTCTGAATTTTTTTCGCTATTTTGTCCGCCAAACAACCCTATTCATAACACAGAGCCTGGCTTCAGATTTGCCCCTGTAGCCGTTAGCATCACGGGCCTCATTTGAGCGGCGCTAAACGCTATGGGTGACGTCTCGCTCACTTAGTCCACTTCTTCTATACAGTCTATGGGGAGGAGGCTGGAGGTGAGGTGGGGCCGAGTGTTGAAGTTCTGACCAATCAGGGACCAGCGCTCAAACAGCAGGAATCCAAATGACAAAAAAAGAAATTAAAACACACAACACATAAAAAAAACTGGAGGCCTGGGTACATAACAGTCTCTATGAAGATAAAAAGGTTTAATACCATATTGTGAAACTTTACAGCCATAGCAATAACATCTCCACTAAGAAAAGAACTACTGGACGGACCCGTCACCAGAAAAGTTACACAATGCTCATCGTCATTGGAATATAAAGTGGGTTTACGTAACTTTAAAAATCCAAATAAGCACAAAATAAACTACAGCTTAAGCCTCAACCTCAAAACAGAGGGATGACACTGGTGATGCAATAATGTAGGCATGCATAGTTTCTCACATAGAAGTTCAATTGAGTTTGTAGCTGCAGAGAAGCTAATTTCTTATTTTGGGGTTGAGCTAATCCCCAGAGGTTGTTTTCTTGGAATTATAGAAGATTCTGGAGCAGTTTTCACAGTTTTGCAAACACTTGTTTACAAAGAGAGAGGGAATAAGTTATTTGATGCATATTTGTTCTGTCAAAAGACCCCAGATAACTTTTGGATTCTCTGTTTGTTTTAGCAGAGTTTTATGGATGCTCAAACAGCATTCCTAAAATCTAAATCTAAATCTGAACATCTCTCACACATGCCTTTTAGTGAAAGCCTCAGACACATTTGTGCTGATTTATTCATTCCAATAAAAGGAAACAAAAGTGCTGCTTGGTCACTGCTCGTAAATGGTTTGGTATGACACTGCTGCATGTACAGAATAGGGTGACCAGACTTTCAAAATAAAAAAACTGGGACCTCCCTGGTATAGGGGGTTGGTAATGATAAAACTGTAAAATGAATGAAAATTGTAAAATTGTTCTGCACTCGGCACTAATGTGAGTCACTATAGTCACATTTTCTTTGTGTTTTTGTCATTTCTAAGCAGCTTTTCTGTATTTTACCTAAACAAATGGCATTATACACGTCTCTTTACTGTTGTTAGGGATCAGATTGATCCAAAATAGGGACACCTGGGACATTTCTTGTATAAAACTGGGACAAATCAGTGGTTTTGGATAAATCTGCTGGGACAGGGGACACAGGGCTCAAAACTGGGACTGTCCTGAGTTAATAGGGATGCCTGGTCACCCTATGCATGTAACTACTTTGAAATTAACTCATTTTTTTGGATAGCAAAAGAAAAATACAGTTCTGTCAATTGAACAAAAGCTTTTTGGGTGAAGATGTTTCGCAGCTCATCCAGCAGCTTCTTCAGAACTAACAGAACTGACAGAATTTATTTTTTTCTACCTGGATGACTGGGGGATTAAACTGACATCTCATTTTTGTAACATTTTAAAACCTCCAAATTTGAAATTGAAAAATTGAAAAATCTCATTGCATTCTCAATGTAGTAGATTAGGAACTAAATATGTGCAGCTGTGATAGTCAGTTCTCATATATTTCTCCTCTAATTCCCTTTTTGTGTAGCTGCCTGACATTAATTGCTGTGCTAAATAACATACAGAAACCAAAATCTTGTGCTTCAGACAAAAGACTGAATTTTGTTTCATCACTATCAGAAATATTGCCATTGTATTATGGTCTCCTACCTCCATCCCTGATCCATTCCACACAATGCGTGTCTCAAATCACCATCTTTCGTGTGTTGTGTAGACGTGTACCTGGTTCTTCTATTGTCTTGAAATGAATGCAAAAGTGAGCCGGCCTCTGTTGCTATAGTGCCGCTAAAACTCGGTGCAGGAAAATGAGGTGCTGGCAACAAAGAGCTTTGAGGAAGGAAAAGACGTATCTCCAAGGACACATACCACCCAGCAGATCAAACGCACCTAGAGGACGGGTTTGATGGGGAAACTACACCCGTTTTCAAAGACTCCATGGTCCGCCAGCTCACTGTCGCCCATGGTAGAAATTCTAATATGTCTATACTGTCATTTAATTGAAGTCCCTTCCATTCCCTTGGGGGGGGGGGGAGCGGCGGGTCCACAGAGAGTTTGTGTGCCCTCGCTGTATTCTCGTCACTAATTATTATTCCTCAAAAAGCTCCTCAGTAACAAGTCTGATTGTTGGTGCGTGTTCCTATGGTCGTCAGTCTCTTGTGTTATGGAAAAACGCTAACGACTGACAGCTAAATGAACGAGACATCTACTGTATTGTATGTCTTTGTAATCCTTTGCCTTTGGGATGTTTTGTGGAAATAATAGTTGAATACTTAGCACAACGCATATGCAAAATCTAGCAAACAACTTACCCTACACGTGGTTTTCTCTTTTGGGAGTTAGATAAACTGAAAAATAAATAAATAGGATACAAAAAACAAACAAAAACTCACAAATCTGAAAACGTTTTGGCAGTGTTTGCTAATGTGCGGTAACTCTTAAACATTTCAACAATAGAAATACGTTTCGAACACCCCCAGCGTGATATCAATGCAAAGTATCAATAGACAATAGCATAAGGATTATATTGTATATTTTACTTACATTTAGATGCTCTCCCTGAAGTAACCATCGTCTGTTCCTTAGACATATGACAGGAGCACAAATAATTCAGGAACATGGATTTTGCCTAAATGTTGTTGATAAAGAGGTCAGATGCACTGGGATATAAATATCATTAGACACTAAACCCACCTGTCCCCAGTGTCTGCATACACTGGTTTACGAGTGTGGCTTAATGGATGACTGGTTCCTTGATGTAAAGTGCTTTGAGTGCCTTGAAGGTGGAAAATAAACGTGACCATTTACCATTTAATCTAGGTAACTGGGTGGATTAAATACTGTTGCTAATGGTAATACAAAGGTTTGGCGGGGATCATATCAGACATATTTGGCCTGCAGTAAAAGTCTTAAGAGTTGATTCTCACACATATCACTCAAAGTTTGAGATCACAATACAATCTTTGGCTTTAAGGGGTCCGTATTACACCGTTTTCTGATCTTTGTTATAATGTTTGCTCATTAAAAACATACCTAGAGTTGTGCTTTGTTTCATTCACATATGTTTAGTTCTTCTCTCAAATTGAAAACACTATACACCTTTACTAGATATAATTTGGATAATTCGAGGTAAAAGGCAACTATTAACATGACATCATAAGGTGGAACCGGGCATTTTGAGCTTTGGAGATGTAGCCAGACTAATAATAACGCAGCACTCAAACGTGTGAATGAAACAAAACACAACTCTGGGTATGTTTTTGTGAGATATCAACATTTTAACATGGTTTAAAGCTCACAATAGTTAATTTTGTGTAATATAGGACCTGTAAAATCTATTGCTCCAAAAGTAAAGATGTTTGACTGATTGATTGATTCATTTTATTTCAAGTTTGCGCCAAGAGATAGAAACAATATTCATACATACTTCATATACACTATAAACAACAAAAAAGCACATTTCTCGAAAATCTTCAAATAAGACTAATGTAATCCAAGGCAATAACCAGGATTAAACCAGACATCTGAGAACAAAACATGCCTGAAAACCACCACCGATGGAATTACCTCAGTTTGAAAGCCCTTTGCTTTAATTAACAGCTTTCTGGATACGAACGACAAATCCAGCGCTTTTTCTTGACAGCTTCAGAGATCAGTCATATCTATCGTATATTATCTTTGTGTTCCTGTTGCCGTGGGGGATGTTTGCGTTGTTTTTGATTAAGCTTACGTGGCATGCACTTGTAGCAGAGGACATAAGAAGGACACGTGGAGATATTGGACTCGATGTGTAAAACCAAAAGTATGCAGAAGAGCCAGCAGCCCCTGTCATAGTCATAGTCGAGACATGTCCCCTGCCCCCAGAGACAGCCCATCTCCCAGACAGACAGGAAGTCAGCGCTGTGGAAGAAGTGATGAGCTATGGCAACAGATCTGAGCGCCGCCATGTTTGAGCGTGTGGCAGATGCGGAGCACGGTGTAAAAAGCGTACATTTGATCTTGGTGGAGGTATACCCAGCTTGGAGTAGCAGGCAGGTTACCTTGTCACAAATCATATTCTCATGTGCAAATGGTGTTTTGAGTAGTTTAAGGATAGGGAGTGATGTGGTGTTGGGATGGAAATCATGACAAATAAGATTAGCTACTGTGTTCATGCTTGATTTGGGGGTTATTTGAGGTGTAATATATGTGAAAGTATTGTTATACCTAAGCCTTTTGTCCAGCAGAAGGTGAAGTGAAGGAATGGATTTGTTGCAGGTTTAGATCACTTTAAGCATAATAAAGAACTTTTAAGTGCACTAAAAGTATCTCTGCACCTTTATGATGTTCTGAATGCTTTTACCTGGCTGAGAAAATTTGAGTGGTTGGCTATTTTTGTGGCTGGCTCACACACATGTTTTTGAAACATTTTGTTTTTTGAGATCAGTTTTTACCATCATATCATGGGATTTTAATCAGCTAAGAAGCTCAGCATGTGCAGTTCAAAGGGCAGAATTAATATAAGGGACTGTTGGATTGTGCGAAATGAATTATTTGTCTTTCCAGTATCCATGGAGACTGTGCAAGAGGCTAGCTAAGGAACGAGCTATGGACATTTGAGATGCTACAGTCTTCCAGACCTTCCAGAGGAAACATTTTGAGGGCATGAACACAAGGGACTATTGGATTACGTGAAATGAACTAACTATGGACATTTGAGATGCCACAGGATTTTCACGCCATATGGAGCAGCAAAAGTGGAAATAGAGTGGAAAATACCTTCCAGAGGAAACACTTTGAGGGATATAACCATTTCATCACTGACCAACGCACCAGAGCAGAGTAAGACTGAGGCCTTTCCTGTTGTGTTCATCTGGCTCCACCTGAACGCCGCTGTAATGCTCAGAGGAGGGATGTTTGGCTCTTCCTCTCCTCAAACTTCTCCTCCTGTGAAACTGCACTGAGACCTTTGAGTGAGACACAGATTTCCCTTGGGGTCAATAAAGTATCTCTTGCTCCAAGGTTTTACTGAGTAGGGCTTGTGAATAAGAAGGATGCAAAGATCTGAACTGATCAGACAGTGGGACTAAATGAAGCTTCTATGAACGAGAGTAGCCTCATGTTATTTTGGGGTAGATAATTGTTGTATTTAGATGAAATTTATTGTATGTTACTCACTATGAATATCTATTATCACATTTTAAGCCAATGCATTACCAGAGCTATGCCTGAAGTGAAGAAGCTAATTAAAGTGATGGAGTATATTCATTCTTAAAAAAAAATGTTTTCAGCTTTCTCATATTTATAATTGTTGCTCCATATTATGTATTTGCATTAAAACCTAAATAGTCTGTGAAACTTCTTTGACAATGGCAACAAACCTTATTCTGTTTCACAAAACTATATATTTTTTCTCTTGATCTTTCTCTCTCTGTGCCCTCTTAACCCCACTCCAAATGACTGCTTGAATCACATGCATTCATCCATAATCATAGGAGCTATTTACATACAGCGCCTTAATAATGAGAGTCCAGCTGGGAGCGTCCACTGAATTCATCACTAAAGAGATTTATCTATTTACATTCCTTAAACATAATACGGTTTACTTATGCAGCTGGACAGCCCAAATCAAAGCCCTTGTTCCCGTTGAGTGCTGAGGGTGGGGGCAATAGCGTGGCGGAGGGGGGACTGGTGGTCACGAGTTCAAAGCCTGCAGGGTCAAGCTCAGGGGCCAGTCTCTCAGTGGTATAACCGCCAATTGACTTTGTAATCGGGAGGGGCTTCATCAAAAATGCTGTTTAATAATCAGGCCTATCACGGGGGCTTTTGTGTTTTAGCCAAGCAGCATTCAGAGCTTGAATAAATAATTAAGATAAAATCCAACTTTTGCTTTTCAAATCCAAAATGACAGCCCACCATTCCCAGTTCAGAAAAAGTCGACCCCCTTCAGTATTTCTCTCATGTTTGGATCAAAGTGCTGACCTGTGTTGCCTGGTAACCTTCCGTGATCCCGCCCACCGCCTCTGGAGAATAGGGACCCTTGGCTTGTCCCATGTGGGAATTACCTCGCCACTGCCACCTTGCCCCTGTCTTTTTGATGGGACATGTGACAGCCCCGTCGCATTGTGAATAATAAAGTACATCCACCTGTCTGGATCTGTGTCACCTGTATCCTATGATGAAATATACTCACGCCTTCTAGAAATGACAAGTCTTTTTTGCCTTTTTCACAGGCCATGGGGGAGGGGTTGGCGGTATCCATCGCTCCTGCGCGGCCGATGGGATGCCCCGAGTGGAGAGGTAAAGACGCCGAAGGATGACGGGGACCAGCTGGAGGACAGGGCTGTGTCACTGTTTGGCGGGACACGGAGGACTTCATTCAGACAGTGAGCGACACACAGAGATGTTCAACGCACCATCTCGTTCTCTCATGTTTTATCATCCAGGTCTCTTGGGGCTCATTAACTCTTGCGTTTGATGTCTGTAATATATTAAGTGTAGCCTGTAAGCACTTCATTATTCACCCCAAAAGTTTTGTATCTTAAAGTTACATTTAGAAGTCGCCTGTAACCTCCTCAGTTTTATATTACCAAGACGCACTCATTCATACACCACTGATTAGGACAATAGCAGTATTGGGATTCAACTATCACCATTAACATAATTTTAAAGGTGCAACTTTTCTGGTGGAGGGTCCGTCATCTGCTCGTCCCCATCAAGATGTTATTGCTTTGTCTGGCATGTTTCACATTAAGGCATTAAAAATTTCGATTTCCACAGAAACAACCACTGCCAGGCCAGGTTCCACGTCAGATCTGTGGAAACGCAACCCGACTCACAGTAAAAATGCATGTTTTCTGTGGTACTTTTGTGCAATAATGCCTGTAATTTAATAAATGCAAATTAGATGTGTGAAGCAAAGCACTAGAATTTCCACAAAGACAAACAGGATGGACCCTTTACCAGAAAAGTTAGACGGTGCATCTTTAATGGCCAAATAATTCTATACCTTCTGAGATATGACTAACTTAACATTACGTGATATAATATGTCATATATGTCAATAGTTCAATATTTGCAGTGTTCTTAGTTAGTACTAGAAGCTGATACCCTGTCAGTCAACTTTGAGCTGATTGAGTCCATAAAAGAAGTGCTATTCTTTGTGTCAAATTGCTATAAAAATAACAGTGGGATGACATATTTCCATTATTTAAAGGCTCTCGAACTTATAGTTCAAAGTAAGGCTGTGTTGCGTTGAAAAACTTGGAAACTACTGCTTTGAAGTGAGATGCAAGTGAGCTGTCAAACACCTCAATGGGATTTATAACATCTAACATCTTGTGAAAGAATATTCAGTAAAATTCACGGAATTATATAAGAAATACAAGGTTAGTTAAGCTTAAGAAAACTACCAAAGCTTTCATCTGTGTACTCTGGAGAGCAAATAATGTGTGAGCTACACATTCCCTGTCTTATCGCCTGTCAACCAATGACATATGAGATGGGGAGTGTAACATAATAATAATGCATTTTATTAATATAGCATTTTATATTAAATTACATATTAAAATAGACAAAAGAGCAATAAACAGTAATACAGGAAAGATAAAAACTGTGAATCATACAGAGAAAAAGTTCAACTTTAAAAGCTATTTTAAAGAGATGAGTTTTGAGATTTTTCTTTAATGTGGGGAGGTCAGTGCAATCATCACATTATAGAAACTGAAAACCACCAATATGTTCAAAAATGCAGAGCTAAAATCTTTTATTACCACACACCCCTGAACGCCCCTAAGCCCCTGTTCATAACTATTTGGCTTTTTGACCTGCATGTAAACTGGAACAAGAGTCGTCTGACCATAGACTGTGGACTGTGTTCTGAATGCTTACAATACTTTTACATCAAGTTGCTTTTAAAATATAGTGTAAAACGCAAAATAACGCAATTAAAAACAGCTTTATATATTTATATTTATACTTCACAGTTTTTAAAGCATTTCCTGTCACTAACTGAAGATGAAAAATCACAGTCGCACTCATCACAAGAGCAGAGTTATCTTTTTTCTCACTGATTCCGTGTTGTTTGAAGCCTAAATTACAGGATTAAATACCGTAATGTATTTGATTTCAGGAAAGTAAACCAAATGAAAAAGTAAATGTACTGGAAAACAGTTACTCAAAATTAGTATTCACAGTATTCTCTGTACAGATATTCACTTGCTTCCCAAAACTGTTGATATGATGACCCATTGGAGAATTAAAACACAATTCTGCTTAAATCCCTCAAATCTTCTGTTAATAGCATTGTTGGTGATATTGCCTGTGCTACCCACAAAGATGAAGAGTTCAAAGACGTACATATTATGCAAATAGCAGACAGAGGGATGAGCTCCATAATGGCGTCTCATCAAAGCAGTGCTCCTCCTGCTGCGCACATGTGTGTCAGGAATCATCTGCGTAGGATTATGAGGTCTGGGAATGTCCCGTGGGTTGGTCCGCCCCCGCCATTTTGTCACCATATGTCAAACGCTCAGAGCCGTTTGAAATGTTGCAAAACAATCTCGAGTGACGCACAGTTTGAGGCTCTTCTGCCCTGATAAGTCTTGGAGTTCAATTAGGATCTATCATATTTCATCTGTGGGTTGTTGTTTTTGAACGTATGGAGTGAATGTTCAGCTATGGATCAGTTTAGGCAAAGGGCAGTTACTTTACTCAGTATTTCACTTTATATTAATGTTTTTTTAGTATGAGGTGTATTTTATGAGAAAATATTTAAACTTTAACTTAAATTGTAACAAAAAAAGCCTGGTGGCAATGTGTGCCTGTAAAGTTATAATAGAGGGACAGTGGAACAAGTACTAGCAGTATAACTACTACTTCTAGTTGTGTAGTAGTTGCAGTAGTTGTTGTTAAGTTAGTGGTTATAAGTACAGAGAGTTGATGCATTCAGCTCAAGTGCTTTAAAATAACAATAACTGCCATAAACAAATCTATATGGCAATTTTCAGATCAGATAGTTTACTGATGTACAAAATAAATGAGTGTATATTGTGATTGGGTTTGCTCCACAGATCTGACCTATAAACTGGCCTGATGGCATTCCCTGCTTGTCTCCATGGATAGATAAGTTTAATGCTTATACAGTGGAACATTTCAGGCAGATCAATAACATCCCTATGGAGATAAATAAAAAAGGTACACTGCAAAAAAAGCCTATCAAAAAATAAGAAAAAAATTACCAATTTTCAGGTAAAAATGCCCTAATTTAAGTGAAATTATCTGCCAGTGCAGTAAGAAATTTTCACTTACCAAGTTTTCTTAAAACAAGACGAAATACGAATCTTGTTCTAAGCAGAAAACACGAGTTTCAAGTATTTATGGCAAGATTTTTCACCTTATTGGTTTGAGAACGAAGTGAAAGAGGCTTAACCTGGACTGAGTTAATATAAAAAGTGCTTAGAATAAGTTGTAATATTGAGATAAGATATATCAGGATGGAATATGTTGAAACAAGTAAAAAAAAAACGAATCTTATTAAGTTGCTCTTTTAAGATGAATCTGCTTAATTCAAGTCCGTTTAACTATGCTGGAAAATCCTTTTTTTGTAGTGTAGCAGTCCTTCCATGACAAAATGTAAATACTGCACCTTTAAGAAGAGTCTAAGTTAAACTTTATTTTTCTGTTTGCCCATATTCTAACCTCCCTCCCCCTCCTCTCCCTGTCTCCTCTCACATATCTCTCTAAGCTTGTGGCATTCTCAGTTCCTTGAATGCAAACAGAAATGCTTTCTGCTGATCTGGCGTCAGCACTTCTTAAAATGGGCCTCTGCCGCTGCTCTGCTCGGGCTGCCCTCCTCCTTGTAAACCCGGAGACACAGAGGCAGAGATGAGAGGAGGAGGAAAATCTGCTCCATCCGCCAAACTCTGGAATGTATTTTCATTAAAACAAGTTTGTTTGAAGGGATTGGCACTGAGCAGGAGAGGGGGAGGACCAGACGTGATCCGCACCAGAGCCCCAGCAGCTTTGTGACTGCAGTGGGGGTGAATATAGGATCATCATCTCCTCCAATTCTGCACGGGGTTGTCAAAAAGTGCAAAAACTATTAGCAAAACTAGATATTACTCACTTGAAAAAGTACTGATACAAAAATACATAAATGGGACAAAATTTGTACTTTTCTGATTAGCACTGTCTTAAAATGAAAATGAAAACGTGTTTACCAAAAAGTTGTTTATCATTTGCTGTAAGCGTATATAGGAATTTAGAGATTTGTTGCATTGATAAGTTAGTCTTTTTTTTCTCTCATGTAAGAATAAAAACACAAAATAATACACAATACAATACAATACAGGAATACACAATACAATACACAACAAAACCATGGTGGTGGACATCGCAAAACCAAGAGATGGTAATATCAAGAAAGGGAACATGAGAAACTAGAGAAATACCATATATACTGTATATATAATATATATAACCTTTCCTTTTAGTTAATTTAATACACAAACCCTGCATATTTAGTGTTTGACTTCTCTCAAATACTTTTTAAACAGCTCTCGAACTGCCAATCTCTACTGAACTAAAGGTAAAAACAAGCCGTTAAATTGAAAATTATGAGATGTCAGCAGGCTAAAAAAGCAGGATTACTCAACCATGTGTAAATGAAATAATGAGGAGGTAACAGCATTATAACAAGACCCAATTTTACATAATATTGAACTTTAAATTTCTACAACTTGCCAAAAGCAGGGGACACTTCCCTAGATCACGGTTCCTATAATTCACTGTAGCCTTTGGGAGACTATTATAACTACAACAGTCCCTCCTGCAATGGAAGAGAGGAAGGAAACATGCAAACTCCAAAAAAAAAGGGCCCCTATTCATTGAAATCAACACGACTTTGTCATTATCACTATTTAATACCTTGTTGGGTTTCATTTCTCGATTTTTTCTGATAAAAATCCAAACCAGAATGCCCTTCAAAATCCATCTTGGGTCAAGCATGGATCTATAGACCAGCAAATACAGTTAAGGGCTCAGAAAACAGCATTTGGCAGATATTGTCTTCAGTGGATCTCCTATTTCGCTAAAGGACTGTTTTGCTTAGCCTCCGTCTATCTCCTGTTTTCCACTGTCAGCAGATAGACACAGTATAAGCTTAGCATGCAGTGAGCATTAGCCGGTGTCTGTGTCCTCGGATATCACCTTTAGCTGTGAGCCCAAAACCGGTCACTCTTCAGATCTGGTCACATCCGATCCACACGAAAGTCCAGGTTTAGTCCAGGTCTGGGGCGGTCTCCAGGAGAGGTAATTACCAACTGCGGAAACATAAGACTTACTGGAAGAGGCTTATCTCCCCTCACCCACACACACTTTCACACATGTTGGGTTTCCGTGCTTCTTGGGGATGTTACATTGACTTCACTGTTCATTTCCTAGACTCATCCAAACCTTAACCAGAGTCACTATTTGCCTAATCATTACCTTAACCTCAACCCATTTTAACCCAGAAATTTGCTTTAAATCATGCAGTTCATCTAGAAACACCCTGGGGACCTGGTTTTTGTTCCCATAAAGCAGACAGATCCCAATCCTGTGGGTATGTGTACAGATTTCAGTCCCCACAACGTGAGACATATCCAGCCACACACATAGTCCACTGTCTGAAATGGCACTGGCGTCCAGGGACTAGCTCAAAGCTGTGTTCTCCTTATCCCCTCCACAGTGGGATACACCTGGATCTCACTTCCGTGCAGCACTAAAGAAAAAGCTCTCTTTTTTCTCTCTCTACTTCTCTCTCACTGTTTTTTTTTTACCACTTCCATCCACGGCCATCTTTTTTTCGTCTAGTACAGCGGTCCCCAACCTTTTGTGTGCCACAGACCTATTTAATGTGATATAATAATTTCACGGACCAGCCTTAAAGTGTGGTACAATAATGATAATGATGATACAACCAACACAAAAACTGTGGTATTTTGTAAATATAATAATACATTTTCCAAAGATGTTTTTTTTTTACTAATTTTGCCGCTTGTGGGTTTAATATTAGCATTAATTTTTCACGTGACTGAGACAAGCATCTTGACTCGAGTCAGAGTGAGACAAGAGTGAGACATAGATGGTTGTAACGGAGAGAATTCGGTCATCTTTCAAAATAAAACATTGGTCAGACTCGGATAATAAATAAACCGTAAATAATGTAAGTTATTTATTCTCGCAGGCCTGGAGTTTGGGGTCCGCTGGTCTAGAAGATCCATCCACACACACAGCAAACAGATGGTTTTAACTATTGTGTAAGAATGTCTTAGGGTTAGGTAGTAATTAAAATAAATACATTTCTAGAGAACTTTGACTGTTCAGTACACAAAGAAGGCAATCCAAGTGCCACACAAAAAGAATTATTAAAAGGTCCTACGTATGACCAACCCTAGATGTTTTCACTAAACACAGCTTTATTAGATCTACAGGGCAATTTGAATTTTCACCAGCACCCTCACTGCCATTAGTACTGAATGGAGCATGTGTGTAAAATCCCTCAGTCGTCCAGGTAGAATCCATGGCAAAAGGAGAAATTCAATTTGTCAACTGGACAAAAGTTTATTTTGGTTGAATACGTGTCACAGCTCATCCAAGCTGCTTCTTCAGGTCCGGTCAGAATGCTGGAGGACACTGCTGTATATCTGCCCAATGGAAGGAGCTGGCTACTTTAATATTATTCTGAATCTAACACACCTATTTGTTCACAGTTTCTGTTCGCAAGGCCTATTGCACTTGCCCTGAGTGTGGCGTCATATTAACTTACTCATTCAGGGCCATAATGGAGCTTTCACCCCTCTGTGCCTGACCCGGCTTTTCTTAGTTTGTTTTGATTTAGGTTTGAGGATGGACTTATAAATAGAAGAAAAATGGAGCCAAACAAAAATAGCGTCTTTAACTCCTCTAGCTAACAGAAACTGTAAACAAGTAGGTGTGTCAGTTTCAGAGTCATTTCATAGTAGCCAGCTCCTCCCTTTAGGCAGATATAAGACAGTGTCCTCCTGCAGTATGACCAGAACTGAAGAAGCAGCTTGGATGAGCTGCGAAACGTGCTTGACCAAAATGAACTTTTGTCCAGTTGACAAATTTAATTTCTCCTTTTGCCACTGAATGGAGCACTTTGAGCAAATCTTTGTTTTTTTTTCTATCTCATTTAACTGATTTATTAAAGGTCCTCTATTACACAAAATGGATTCTTGTGAGCTTTAAGCCTTGAGTTGTGTTTTGTTTCACTCATGCATATTTGAATAACCCTTTGTTATTAGTCTAATCTACATCTCCAAAGCTCAAAATGCTGTTTCACCTAGTGATGTCATGTAGTGGTAGTTTTCAAGCTAACAGCTACATTTCACCTTTAGTTCAGTAGATATGGGCAATTCTAGGGCTTTAATCAAATGATTCTAGTGAAGGTGTGTGGAGTTTAAAAACACAGTGGAGCACTTCCTGTATTACCACATGACATCAGAGTGGAACAGAGTGTTTTCTGTTTCAGAGAATAACTCAGCCTAAATATGCAGCGTGTGTGTGTTAAACATATTATCATAACATAGAGCACAAAATAGTGTAATGGCCCCTTAAACTGTAACGCATGAATGTTGGTAGTGTTTGGCTTTATGCTGCATTCATGTGCTTCTTGAAAATAGTTTTAAGTTGAATATGCAAACATTTACTAAAGAGAACAAAAGAACAAATCATACGACAGCCACTGGGCTCAATAGAGACGTACTACTGTGAGCTGTTTGGAATGAACAAAATAAGATTGAAACCATCCCTGCTGCTGTCTTGTGTTCAATGCAAACATTAATAACCTATGGCTGTGTTGGTCTGCAAGTAATGACATCAACATTCCAACTTTTTAGATCAAAGCACATGGATTTAATAAGTCGGAAAAAATAGTCCTCATCTCGAAAAGGTTAGTATCCCAGAACCATATGAACGCAGCAATGTTTCCAATATCTGCGGACTGGACTCATGTTGTAGCAACAGTGTCTAATGTAAATAGCATGGCTGTTTGTGGCTTATTGCATGCATGTGTCCTATGTTTGGTAACAGTACACCTATGTCCTCTGAGACCTGAGCACTTTTAGTCTGTGTATCTGATGGTGATTTGGTCCAGGCAACCTTTGATTTTCCTGTAAAATAAGTGAAATGTTAAAGATTTTTGGATTCAACTTTTGACAATAATAAGACATGGACATATAAAGTATTAGGTATGTCACATATAAACATTTTAACATTGCAATAATTGTGAGAAATAAAGACACAGTGGAAATTTTACAACAACTGACAATTTTTAATGCCATAACAAACAGCTACTTCACTGTCATTCACATTGTCATTCACATAGATCACCATTCCTCTAGTGTGTATCCAGCTTTATGAAATCAAACTTTCTGAGTGATCTGAGTGATACAGTTTATCGTGACATAATAACGGCATAGTGGCTCAGCTCTCCTGCTTCACAGCAAGAGGGTTCTGAGTTTCTGGGCCTTTCTGTGTGGAGTTTGCATGTTCTCCCCATGTCTCTCTGGTTTCCCCCATCATCATCATCATCAGATCATTTCAGGCTGCGGCTCCACAGTCTCCCAGAGCACCCGAGAGCACCACAGACTGTTGACTCTTTTAAGAAACATCTGAAGACATTTTTATTCAAACAGGCTTTTAATGTTTAATGTTTAGCAGTGTTTTTTGGGTTTTTTTGCATTTCATTGTAGCACTTTGAGATTTAGTTTTTAAATGTAAAGTGTGTTATAAATAAAATCTATTATTATTATTATTATTATTATTATTATTATTATTATTATTATTAACGTGATACATGCAGATGAATCCCCTGGCACTGCTGATGAACTACCCTGATGGCATTGAAGGATGGGACAAATGCAGCAGACATATTTCCCAACAAAGTGTACCTCACCTTACTTATAAACAGACAGGGCACAGATTGAAGTGAAAGTTCTTCATTATTGTTCTAAAAATGCCACAGTCGTGCTTAAAGGCCTGAATAATCACATTTATCACCTAAGGAACCATTTGTTATCTGCATTTGATCCATCAATGCCAATGGGAAAACCTGTCAAAGGCTGCGGCACCGCCATACCGCGCCCTGTCTCCAGATCTTGATCTTGGCTTGGTCAGGACTAAACCTGTGGATGGATATGATGATGTTTGAATGTCCCTGAAATATAGGCTGAGTTTGTTCTCGCTTGGTGCTTGGTCCTGGTTTGATGTTCTTATGTAGACTTTGTTCGGTCCTATTCTAGTCCTGATTTTGTCTTGGTCTAGTCCAGGTTTTGATGTGGTGAACAGAGCTTTAGGCTCTGTGATAGTACCAGCTATAAGGCAGAGTGCTGCTGCTACTATTCATGTTGTTTATGATCTAATATTAGATAAGCTTTTTGCCCACATGACCTGTTCTGTACAGTCATCTAAACACGAGCAACAGCAAAGTATCTGACTAATCCTGCTGAAGTATTTGCACATTTTATATTTCTAATAGCCTTGCCAGATTTGTAAATAACACGTCCCTGTTGACTTGTGCCACAAAAAATAGCTCTTTAGATGAATCCTCTATTTGTTATTGCTCTGAAGTAACCCCTGTATGCTGTTTATCATCATCTAAAAGCAAAATCTCAAGTAAAAGTGAAAGTATTGTATGAAAAATCTACTTGGAAAAAGTACTTGTTTAAAAAATGTACTTAAAGAGTAACAAGTAAAAGTATTTGTCACAGATTTCAAGATCTAATAAATCTTCAAATGAATAGATTTTAATAACGAGTTTCGCTGAATTTTGTTCAACAGAAACAACTGAATCATTTTTTCCAAGCTGTTTTTCTTTGTATATTTTGTTTGCTCAAATTATGAAGTTTAGAAAGTAAAATAAATCCCCTGCCTTTTCAGTGGGTTTCAAACAATAATACACATTTTTTTTTTTACTTTTCAGTCCTGTTAAAAAATGTAGAGGAGTAGAAAATCCATACACTTGCTGTCAGATACAGTGCAGTACTTTTCTACTTTTACTTCATTGCATTCCAGCACTGACTAAAAGACGCCACTCAGGAAGAAAATGCATCAGTCAATAAGGGGTTTTGGTGATCCATGTCTGTTGTGTGAGCTGAGTCAGACTTTTGCACTTTTCGGCTGTGGTTGTGCCCCTGATTAGCTTCACAGTGATGGTGGGAGATGGTTGAAGAAGACCACCCCCGCTTCATAAGAGCTGATGTGATCCTGTCGCCACAATCAGGAATACTTATCCAACAAACACAAACATATGCAGACAGGAGCATATGCAGGCGATTAGATGTGGTCCAAACAGGGAACTGCATACAAAGTCATTACTGTACTGTGCGTAATGAAATATTGGGAGAACTGTCTGCAGATCACATTATAACAACATGGCCGTGTACAATCACAGTAAAGGAAAACACTGTTGTGAATGTCATCTTTGTTTCGTTCTGGTTCTTTGTAATCAGGGTTTAGCCATTTTGTGTTTTCGGTTGTCTTCATGAGCCGAGGTGAGTACAGTATAATAGCGAAAAGTTGTACTTAAGTGAGTAATGTTACTTCAGAATAATATTACACAACTAGAAGCTAGAAATGTGTGTAGAAACGTTTTGGAGAAACTACTAAAGACCCACCTTCAGATCTTCCACTTGCATTATGGAGCAATAACGTTGACTTTAGAGATATATTTCACAACTTTTCTGGTGTGCTACTTGTTTTCCCGAGCATGTTTCATGGTATGACTTTAAACATGTATCTAGCATTTATTCATTACAGGTTTTACTCAAAAATATAATCTTTGTGAATAGGGGTGATGTAATCTACCTACTACCTACTGTGGAACTTTCTAGACAACTTTTCCATGGAGACAAGCAGGCGGCTGGCCCTTCACTAGAAATGTTTTGCAGTGCACTTTTAGGCTTTAACCAGAATATGTTTCAGAATGAACTGTTTGTCCAGTCGTATTGTTGAGGAGGCAGAATAAAAACTGGAAAAACTGAAGTTGTCTTAAATCAAAGAATCTGGATTTATTAAAGCAAATGCGCACACAGTCACATAAAGAAATAATGAAGACAAAACCTTACGCAAGGTCCGTCTCTCCCTAATCTGAATGGCAAAATGAAAACGGGCGTCTTATACAGTTGATAAACGTCATAAAATTAACTTGAGGTACTTGTTTGAGTCTGTTGGGGCATCGATCAGCTTTCCACTATTTCTAAATGATGAGAATAAACAAAGCAACAGGTTGTTGTTGTAACAATGATGGATAAAGACAGAGTATAGTGACCTGCCTTGAGATACCCCAGGGACAGCAGATCACACCGCTGCATGTGAGCAGGGATAGAGAAATGCGTTAGCAGTGGTGAGTTACCAGTTATCTAAACCTATAGAATACACTCTTTAGCTTAACGGAGTAAGAAATTCCTACCACAATTCCCTTTTCTCACTCTGATGTTGAATTGTGACAGAGAAACATGAAGTGTCTAAAGATGCCAGTAGTTGTTTCCATATGTTTCTCATGCAACAGCGTCTCTTGACAACAGTTCAATCTTTATAATTCCTTTCAACTAAATAACTTCTAAAATGGATGATCATTATCAAACTTGATCTTATTTATCTGCTTTTATATAAAATGCATAAATGTATTGTGCAAGCTCTTTAGTAAAACACTACAGCCTTGAATTTTCTTGCTGTGAGACAGTTGCTCCCCATCACCACCATACATTATGTTAGCTACTTGTCTCAGAAGTATCCAGCTTGGTCTAGCCTGTCTCTGTGTTCATTGTGGCTGTGAGGGTGTGAGGGTGGCAGTCAGGGCAGCAGTGAAGGAGGAGGCTTGGAGGAAGAAGAAATGCCAGCGCAGAGTTAAAGGACAAGGATGAAGGAGCAGAAGATGAGAAGGGGGCGACTGGAACCAAAAAGGGCTCTGTGGGTGTTTGTGCTTGTGTTGTTGTTGTTTTAGAAAAAGGCTTTAAACGCTGCACCGGGCTGATAGCAGAGTTATTGGCACATGAACACACACACACACACACACAGATGTCTCTCCTTTTTAGTTGCTCTACATGGCAATCTCCATGGTAACAAAATGTACAGAAAGCAAGCAGGATGGAGACGGGATATTTTTAAGTTTCAAAGAAGTGGAGGCAACAATAAGAACAACAAAAAGAGGAACAGACCAGAGCTGGAAGAGTGAATGATGAGGGCCTGGAGGTGCTCCTGGTTATGCCACTTAACTGTCCAGACTACTTTGGATACAGGCCGCTGTAAAGTGCCACCACAAACATTGAATTCACGTATTTAGACTATGATTTGTTTTGCAATGAGAGTCAAAGGTAGCTAGGCCTCACTCACAAGCCCCTCTGCACAAAGGTCTGGGGTTCGATTCTTGTGTGGAATTTACATGTTCTATTTTGGATGATAGGAGACACTCTGTCTCCTATCATCCAAAATAAAACATGTCCAGTAGTAAATACATTGCAACAAGTACTCCTTCTCCTTCTGCTCTGTGTAACTTGGAGTTTCTGCTACCTGCTTAAGCACACTGTGTAACTTTTCGGGTAGAGGTTCCGCCACCTGCTTGTCTCCATGGAGTTGGCATTACTTCATCCGAAATGTTTCACAGTGTGAATGTTTGCCACCTGCTTTATGCAAGACAAGTTTGATGCCATACTGTTTAAGGCCCCATCCACACTAATACGTATTTGAATCGTTTTCATTGTAGATGCAGTGTCCGTCCACACCAATCTGATGGAAAATGGCTCCAGAGACGGAACAATCTGGAGCCGCCAGCTCCAATGTATTTATCTCAGTAAGGATCTGAGATCTGAGGCACTGTGTGGATGTTGGAAAACGCTGACACGCTGACGTAGGAGCTCTAGTTGCCGTCCTTATTGGGCCATGTCACTGTGACTTGTGCCTTTCTCATTCGCAGGGTTTGTGACATCGGTCATGCAACACTTTTGCGAAAAAACAAAGATTAACATGAAACGTCGGTCCACTAAAAGACTATTTTCACATTTGACATCTTCAGCGGCCGCTACAACTTCCATAGAACTATTGCAGATTCAGACACGGTGCTCCACTTCCTTGTTTTTACCGCCCACGTGACGTTGTGATGTCATGAAGATGTGATGTCAGCCTAGTCTTGTGACTAGCGTTTCAGGCAGTCCAGAAACGTTTTTGGACACAAATCGTTTCCAATACAGTGATACAGTGATATTATGATTTGTTTTAGTGTAAACGCAGCCTAACATTCCAGGCTAAGCAGTAACGTCTCTGTGGGCAAACACAGGGAACTGATCCTTTCATCTTAAGAGTTGAACCTGCAGCCTCTTGACTGGAGGACAGGAGTGCAAATAAAATGGCAACGCACAAATTCAATTCAATCAGCATAGACATTAAGATGCAATATGATTCCTTTATTTTGAAAGTTTGGTTGTTTGTTGTATTCAGCTCTATCACACGATCACATCTGTTTCTTTTTGAGCCTCTTTGATTCAGTAAAGTTCAGCCGTTGTCAGATTTCTCTTGTTGCCATTGCCCCAGACCTCACAGCATCATTGCGGGACGGGGCTGAATGGTGCACAGCTGCACATGTCAGATGAGCTCAGACCAGGCCCTCATCCAGACACACTCCATGCTATCGCTAACCGCTACAGTGCTAGCATTTTGTGTGGATCATTTCTCTGTGGGTGGCTGTGCACATTACACACATCAACTCATAACAGCTCCTGCCTGTGGTGCGGACAGCAGAGGGAATTTAGGGACTGTAGAAAGGTCAAAGTTCACACACTGGTGTAGGTGGCCCTCTTGTACTCAGACCACCATGGCAAAGTGGTAAATAGTAAAATGTGTTTGAGTAAATTGGCGATGACACAGTGAGCTTTTCACACCCTCTTTCTCACTGCCATCTCTCATTGTCGTACATTCAATCATTTCACTTTCTCTGCTCCAGGAAAACACAGTGACGCCAGCCGTAAACATAAAGGACACATCTGGTGCTTTTGACTGGCATCGGGAATACAATGTTGTTTAGTGCTTGGACGTAAATACAGGTTTGTTTTAGTTTCAGTTTAGTTCAAGTTAGTTTTACAAAGAGTTTTCCATAGAAGTTGGATAGTGCTCTTTACTGTTTTTTCAGCAAAAGTTGAGGATTTTGAGACGTTCCTCTTCTTCATTTGTAAATAATGAGTTTGATGTACATTACAGTGTTTTGTTTTTCATTCATTCAATTAAGGTGAGATACTACAAGTGAATAGAGGAGGAAAAAAAGACGTTTAAACAGAAACATGCATAAAGCCAGGTTTCTTGCTTCTTTTTGTTGACATATTAGATACTAAAAATAAACAGAGCTGATTTTATTTAGTAGGTGAGTAAACTAGATCTGACTTTTACCAAAAAAAATCTAATTTTGATGATTTTTTGTTAAAAGTTTAATATATTGGACTTGGAATTAGCTATCAAAAATCCCCTATGTCTCACCCAAATCATGTTAAGTACAAGAGTAGAAATTTTGCTGTATGTAGGTGCTACTTTAAGGGGTTATGTCCCTATTAGGGGAAAATGCATTTTCAGAAAACAGCCTTTAAAATTAAAATGTCCCATAGACGTAACGCTATGGAGGCAAGCTGAATAAATTAAATAGTAAAACATCTTTCAGTGCAGAGGACAGTTTTGTTGTTTCCACATGAAACGACCAAACTGACCAAAAAACAAACAAAAAAACTGCCCTTAGAGTCTTGCCTGAAATTTGGAGCACACACTTCTTCAATACTTTACAAAGATGTGAGTGCGGCCGGCGGTGAACGAGCGGCGAGTCCAGATTAGTGTGACTGACAAGTGGATCTGGGACACACATGGTCCATCTGTATTAAAACAAATATGGCTGCTTATGTGGAAAAATGAAGGAAAAACAATAATCTGAGGTGAGGGAAATGTGATTTTGTTTGTAAATGAATCTGATTGCATGATCCTGTTTAGTTCTGGCTTGAGACGCGACAAAGAGCGTGGGAACCAGAATGATATCCTTCCACATAAAAAAAATAAAAAAAACAGAGAGAGAGATCTGGATTTGTCAGGAAAAAACACTTCGCTAACCACTATTAGCTCATACTGTAGACTTTCCATGTTTTTTTTTTTGGTTGTGGTATGTCATCGTCTTGTCTCCTGAGATGCTGCTTTTCTTACAGTATTGAAATAAACGTATTCATCTTGCATTGCTAGTAATGTTGTCTTACATGGAGGTAAACAAGTGTAATGCCATGCAGTGGAACATTACAGGCAAGGAAATAACACCTCCATGTAAATGAGAAGGTTAAAAAAGTTACACAGTGCACTTTTAACGCTAACATCCATGCCTAAAGCTGCCCTCCCTTTTTTACCTCCGCGCTCGGCTCTCACACTTGTTTACTGCTTCTTAGATTAGCAACACCATTACGTCATGCGTTTCTTCATCAAAGGCCGAATGTTTAGCGCGGTTGCCAGGAGACGGGGCCCTCCTGTAGCCTGTGCGATGGGGTTCGATCCAAACGAGCACGTCTAATGTCAGGGTACGGCGCGTAACATGGGACATATGTGAAGCGTCATCTGCTGCTGGTCAGCCACAGAACAGAGCGATCCATGAAAACACACGGGGCACATGGGGTGATCCTTCTCTGTGTCTGGGAATGTACTGGCTTGTTTTTAACTATTTGCTCAAATTGTACAGTAATAATGGATTGGATCGGAGTTTGCAAGTTGACAATTGAAGTTGGAGCCATAATGTTTTTTTAATTGTGGTTTTGAAAGTGGATTTGCTGAGTTATACTGACTTATGAAGCTATAGTGAAACATATGTGTCTGTGCCTCCCAAAGAAGTTTATGTTAGTTTATGGATAATAAACTAACATCAACTCTGGAACACTCTGCCCCCCCACGTCCGAACAGACCCCACGGTGGAGTGTTGTAAGTCTCGTCTTAAGACCCACTTTTATTCTCCGGCTTTTAACACCACGCGAGTTGTGTGGTCCTCTGTCATTTATTTATTTTGTTTTTCTGTGTTTTTTGCTTATTTTAGTGGTTTTGTTGTTTTAAGACTAGTATGATTAAGCGTTTATTTATCATTATTTAATTATTGCTGTTCTTACTGTGTATTTGTGCAGTATTTTAGAAACTGTTTATGAAATGTGCTATAGAAATAAACTGGATTGGATTGGAATCGATAACTATTATGTACAAAATCTGATCTTCTGGGCATGCTGAATACTCTTCTCTGTCTCTGTCAACAAAATAATATTGTTTAATGTTGAAAGGAATCAGATTTTTTAGCTAGCGACCCGTGCATCACTTACATCTAGACAAACAAAACAAAAAAAAACCAAACAAAAAAGTCATTAGCCAACAATGCCAACATTAAAGCAGCCGCAGCTGAGTTGACAGGATGTTTTTCCGTAGCCACGTTTTGTCACATGATTCACTCTGAGCATCTGAACAATGGCTGTGGACTCAGTCAAGGACAAGAGTGTATATGGGAGTCTAGATCTGGCAACACACCAAGCACACCTGAACACGGAGCCAAACTTCAGAACAATGTGGTCCCTGTGTTATGGTTATGTGAACTAAACCTAACCAGAGATGGGTAGTGCGAAGTAACATACGTGCATTTGCAAAATCGTCCTTCCTGAAGTAGCTTTCTGATACTCTTGCTCTAACTTGAGTAAGATTTTTACAGTATGGCAGTTTTGGTTACTCTTCTTGCTGTGAAAAAGTCAACAACGTGATCAAAGTTTTATGTTGACAATGTGACATTATTTGTACAGTTATGTGTCTGGCACCGCTTCTCCAGTTATGAATTCTCACTTTGCGGTCTAAATTAACTTCGTATTAGAGCAGCAGTTACCCCAAACATTTTATTTTGTACTTGTTGAATAGAACTTTTTGGCAGAACCCACCTCGGCTTTTCTAAATCAGCTTGTGCAATACACCTGCATCTGTACGGTTTTAAAAGATATGAGGCAAATTCTGCAGTTGAATTACGTAGAAATCTCCAATCTCTGTGGGATTGTAATGTCATATACAAAATCCGCTGCCGGTCATGTAATAAAACATATATAGGCGGAACAGGGAGAGCTTTCAGCACACGCAAAAAAGCAGAATACGGGAAGGAAACAATAGGGGCAAGTACTGCACAAGAGCAACATAAAAAAAGCAGGAGAACGTCAAATTGGCCATAACAGACATTCTTAATTGGCTTTACTATGTGTGTATCTCTAAAAACCTTTATTATCTGGTTGGCCATTTGCATTTTTACTCCAGTAGCTAAGTTAATTCAGTTATTTTTAATGTTTTGGCCACTCTCCTAACCCTGTCCATAGCAGTTCCTGTGTGTGACCATGACAATGTGCTCCTACAGATAATCCGTGTGTTGGGTTGCCAGGTCAGCTCTACCTCCTCCACCTTCTCCTCCCTGTTGCTCCTCCCTCCTGCTCATGTGCAAACTTATTAATTTGTGTGAGCCATTCAGTTCTTCTCTGCCATGTGGAGATACTACCAAATCACATTACGTCTGTCATGGATTATGTGTACAGGGAATTCATCTCCTTGAAGAATAAAGAGAAAGATCAAGGATGTGCTTACACTCGTCTCAGTGCAGACAGAGCTGGACCAGATCGTGTGTGTGTGTGTGTGTGTGTGCTGCTGCTGCTGGAGTCTATGCAATATAAGGCTTTTGCCAAATGCACTCAGCCAAGACAATCAAGGATAGTGGAAAACAAAATTAAATTGGTGATTTTATTGTTTCCTTTGTGCACTCCCCCTTCAGAGCTCTGTCACAACACAAACACTGCAGTGTGCAAAAAATAAATAAAATAAAATACCCCCCTCTTTAATGATGTACACTGGAAAAACAGTAAGTTAAAATGACTTAAATTAAGAACGCTTTACTTTATTTGAGTAGATTCATCTTGACAAGTGAAAGGATCTGCCAGTGGAGTAAGTGTTTTTTTTTCTTAATTCAAGCAACATTTGATTTTATTTCTTATTTTAAGTGCAAAAAGTTATTGTTTTTCTTATTTTAAGTGTAGCAAGATGTATTTTCATATTTTAGGTACAAAAATCTTACTGCACTGGCACATAATTTTACTTGTCAAGTGAAATTTACTCAAATCATGGTAAAACTTTCTTAATCCAAGTCATTTTAGCTTGACTAGATGTTTTTTTTCTGTGTGCTGTGTAAGTTTTATAGTGGAGGTCATGCAATTAAACTTAGACAAACTTTATTGATCCACAAGGGAAATAGACACAGCAGCTCACTCATCACAACAGTATATAAATGTAACATTAAGTTCAAAATAAGCAGTAAAAATTCCAATAGAGTGCTGCCAAATAAGGCATAATTATATCAATGAATATGAACACGTAAAAATAAATATGTCCATGAAGATGTTCCACAGCATGGCATTAAACCTGTACCTGTAACCTGGAAACAAGAAGGTGCCGCGCCAAGGCCAGGTCCAGTCTGTGGAGCGGCTACCCTGTTTGCAAAAATAATGCATTCTCTCCACAAGAAAACTCACACAGGGCTCTTTAAAGGTGCATTGCGTAGCTTTTCTGGTGGAAAGTCCATCAAATGCTTTTGTTCCTGGAGGCGTTATTGCTTTGCTGGGATTACTGGAATGTTTCACAGTAAGGCATTAAACCTTTCTGTCTTCATGGAGACCAAACGAGACCAAGGTACAGGTCAGGTCTGTGAAAAGGCGGCCACACTCAGTCAGAATGCATGTTTTTATAGGTATTTTTAATCTATAAAACCACCTGTAATGTAATCAACGTGAGGCGAACTGTTTAATGTCGTACTGTGGAACATTCTAGACAAATCCATAGAGATAAGCAGGTGACGGACCCCCCACAAAATGTTACATAGTGCAGCTTTAAATGTCACTAAATCTACACTCTGTTTACTCGAAACTATACTAGATTTGCTGTGATAACCGATGGAAAACTCAGCTCTCAAAAACACACTGCTGACACATTTTCAACCAAAGACGTTCCCAGATTATGCCAAATGTAGCCGTTTGCGAGTCGCCGGATTTGGAGCTGTCACTTTGTAATTACACCAGGCAAATACAGGCTTGGAGAGTCTGGAGAAGTCTTCCTTTTGGAGCGGACGAAGGAAAATGAGAAGTGACACACCACATAACACAGTCCAGGGCATAAATAACTATCCACCCTCTTTTCTCTGCCTCTGTCATAGCAACACAGGGATGGCTCTGGAAGGATTTGCACATGAGCCTAAATGAGAGAATGTCCCTCTTTCATCTCCAGGAGAAATCAGACATGCTCCTCTCTTCTGCTTTGATGCAACTCTTTGGTTTTTGGGTGTTTTATCCTCTTTTATGAGCTGGGTGCCGGGTAGCGTTGTGTTTATGTGCAAAGTTCATACTGAATTAGATGGGCTTTCTATACATTGGGAAGGAGTAAACACATTCGCCGCTTTTAGGCTAGTTGCACTGTGTAGCTTTTTGGTTGGCGGTCCATCACCTGCTTGTATCTATGGAAATGTCATTGCTCTGCTTGGAATGTTCCACAGTATGACATTAAACAGCCCGATCTTACTTTTATTCAATCAGAGGAGATTTTATGCTCCAAAAATAACTAGAAAAACAGGCATTCTGACTGTGAGCGGGGTCGCCTCTCCACAGATTTGACCTGGTCTAGTTTGGTCTCCATGAAGATTTAATGCCATACTGTGAAACACTGCAGAAAAAGCAATAACATCAGCAACTGAAAAGCAAAAGAAAAGCAATCACCACCTTAATTTGATTTCGGTTTGTAGGGAAACATAAACAAATGACTAATTTGTAATGCATATAGCCAGGAACACATGCACCTCTTTATGTTCCAACCGATAGCCTCTCCCTAGTTGAACTGTTCAGATTTATTGGAATTTGCATGTCATAATTGTCTTCTTTCCAGGTTCTATTGCAACCAGCAGAACTATAAACCTCCTGAGCCTCTCCATCTTTTGTCTTTCATCACTATTTTGGATCTAGGGGAAGATTTTTTCCTATACATCTTATTATTAGCTTATATCGTAGTCTGATCTTGTATATAACATTAAAAGAAATCAGCTTTCTATCATGTTGAAATGTTGTTCCCTCATGGAAAATAAGCTTGAAGAGGTTTAAGACGTCATCCATGGTTGTTTTCAGTAATTTAGCGATCTAGCCCAGGCCCAGTTCAACGCCTCCTTACAATCGGTTAGCTGTAAGATTCTGTCTAATGCTCACCCCACAAGCTTACATCATCCATGTTCCCTCCTGACAAGTCTTCATAAATGTACAAAAACATGATACAAAAGTGCCCACAACAACTTGACAAACTCGATGCGATGGACAGTAGTTTCATCAGTGCTGTGATAGCGCTCTGCAGGGGGGATATAGCTTGGGGAGCATTGAAAATTTAACTTATAAAACATTTTAATCCAGTGTTTTTGGTGAATATAGCATTTTGGAAACAGGTAACACCGTGATCTAAAAATGTTACGTGTTGTATATAAAATGCCCCCTCTTTAAGGTGTCAAACAGCCTCCAAAATGAGTTTGTGACTACAGCAGAGATGTGAAGACAACGTACAGGCTGGTGGTGTTGTACATGTGCTCAGTATGTCAGTAGAACTTGTTTGCTGCTTTTGTTGTAATAGGATTGTAATAGTCTGCACGCTTTAGTCCAAACTTCTAAGGTCTTATCATTTGTAAATGTGTTCACCTTCGTGCATTATATTTCTCCATTTTAGTTTCTGAATAAAAGCCCTAGTAAACATAATATAATACAACTTTTCATACCAAATACTGCACTGTGGAACTATTGAGCTTCAGTAGAATAACAAGAACTACACAAAATCTGCACTATACCAAGTCTGAAGTCCTAAACCCTTGAATTATAGCCAAATTTATTGTAAAATGCTCTAAACCTGGACTGGACGGCATTTCGAAGAGGAGCTGAACAAAGGATTTACCCTGCAAGCGTCAGATACCACCAGTATTACCACAGTTTGAGAATCGCAGAGTTAATTGAGATGTATAGCAAACGAGAAAGTCAAATCAATTCTAAATGCACAATTCTCAAGTTATTCACCTCCAGGAGATATAGATATTTCATTTATATCTGCTCTTTATGCATTACATGGGTTTGATTTGCGATGCAGGAACAACTTTCACGGTACTGCCACAGATAGTCTGTACCTCCCAGGCTTTTTAAACATACATAAATGAATGCCCAGATAGACAAGACGGCTCTTTACCATGTTGCCGCGGGCTTTGTACTACCACCTCTTTCTTCTTCTGGTGTTTGTGTCTTGTAGCTCCCGCCCTTCGCACACCTCCACCTCTCCGCTGGCTCCCGTCCAGCTATAGATTGTTAATTACAGCGTGTATGAGGAGCACGGTGCGGTTTTGTCCATACTACTCAAAGTGTTTCTTTGTCAGACTTCAAAGTGTCTGCCTTGTGTTCCTCAGGGATTGTAGTGACCCAGGATTTAAACGCCCATGGGCCAGTGCAGGTACAGCCAGATAATGAACACACACGCACACACACACACACACACACACACATGCACACACACACGCAGACAAAATGATAGAGTGCGAACATGGAACAAGCTGTGGACAAAGCCCCTGATAGAGACGTGCTTATCTAACGGTGCCGTACGCAAAAGAGTCGACTGTTTTGGGGAACAGCATGAAGTGTTTTGTTATGTGTATTTTAATTGTGTGTGTATTTTTTTTTTCTTTAAAGACTAATATGTTCTGAATGTAAATTTTGAACATAATCTGAAGATGTGTAACTTTTCCGGTGAAATGCTCTGGTACTCCACCTGCTTGAGCCCCACAGAAATGTAATTACTTTGCCTGTAATCTTCCATAGTACGGCTTTAAACATGACTCCACCGGGCAGGGTTACATATCAGATCTGTGCAGTGGTGAGCTGGCTAACTGAATAACAATAAAAAACATAGAATACAGATCATTTAAATGCCATACTGTAGAACTTTTCAGAAAAACACTGACGTCTTCATGTTTTTTCCGCACTTTTTTCCATAGAAATAATGACTATCTTATATATATAGTCAATTAAGAAAGTGAAGTCAGTTGAATTCATAAATCATGAGCCAGTCCTCGCTATTTAACTCTGTGACGTCCCACTGTGTCTTTCGGAGTTATTACAGTTTTTAATTGTCTTACACTTATAATCACATTTTCACTGAATATCAGAGTTTTTATATTTCAACTTTTTTTGTCAGAAATCATATGTATTGTCAAGCTGCAGTGATCTAGAAACATTAGTAGATTAGTAGTATTGAGAAAATTGAGGGAAAAAACCAAACATATTTCTATTTGAACTTCCTTTACTATTAGTTTTACATGAAGTTAGTAGATATATATATATTTTAGTTTTTTAGCACAGAAGTACCCACCGCACTAGCAGCACTGCGTTCCTTCCCGTGGGCGGTCATTGCGTGACTTTGACGGTCGACCACAACATGAGAAAGAACAACATACATGTAACAGGCCAAGCAATTACACGGACGATTCAGCCCATTGTAATTAAACTGTGGACATCCAAGAGAAGTCAGACTCGTTTTATGTGGGCCACTGTCTCCACGGAGATCAGGGAGCATCGACTGTCCTTCACTCATCTCCTCGCTCGCCCCATGGCCATTGGGTTTTTAAATGCCGTGTTTTTGATCATTCACATTATAATAGACTCTCTCTCTCTGTGCCTTTGTTTCCCTCTTTCGGTAGTCTCTCTATCCCACACCAGCAAACTTAATGAAACAAGAAAAGTATTTTATGGTCGGAACAAAGGATAGAGCGAGTGTTTAAAGGCAGTTTGGATGTTGGGTTTGTGTCTGGAGATAGGAAGAGAAAGTGGTCATGAAAGAAGCAGTGAGAGAGGGAGATAAAGAGTGAAAAGAAGGGGAAGGATTGGAAAGAGTGAGATGAGGAGGGCGAGAGAGAGGAGACAAAGAAGGGGGAGAGAGAGGAAGAGAAAGGGCGTGCACACACAGGGGGAGAGGGAGTGAGAGCGAAGTTAGAGGAGACAAAAGAGGAGAGGGAAACAGAATAGAGTGATAAGAGAGAGGAAGAGTGATAGAGAGGGAGCTGAGAGAGAAGAGACCACAAAGAGAGAGAGGAAGGAGAGGAGGGGGACAGAAGAAGATGGAGGGAGAGTTGTCCTTGGTGATAAACGACCAGTGTGTGTCTGTTGCAGCTTTGTCCACGAGGATGAAGGGATGAGACGAGCAGCAGACGTGTGGGACATTAGACTGTACACAGACTGCATTTACAAAAAGAGTGTAAGATTTATATTAGAAATGCAAATGTCTAAGTTTTAGTGATGTGCAGATGTGAATTCACTCTAATGTAATTTAAAGTGAATTTCTGCTTAGATAAAATTATATATTATTTGCAGTGGATATTGAAATATCAGTTTGGGCCGGATAGGAAAGTCTTCATGTTACCAGGGCTGGATAATGACGCATACGATTCAGAAGTCACAGTGTTTATTGTCTAAATCGCTCGGTTTACATTACAGAATACGTTTTTAAACATATAGCCTAATGTAAACTGTGACAGCACATGTCCTAGTCCCACTGATAAGGGCATTTTAGAAGTTATATTATTTTATTTAAACAACAGAACAGAACAACAGTCATTTATCTGGGCAATGGGTGTGTTATTGTGCTAAATATACACTTCTCCGAAACTGTACAAAGATGTGTGTCTGGTCACCAGTGAATCACCCGGTTTTCATATGAGTGTGATGGATTAACAGGAGGATTAGCCAATCAGGGGTGCATGAGATTTGTCGGTATCGTAAAAACTAAAAGAATAAATATCTCAAGAGACTAAGAAACCCTGTAGAATCAATGAGCGTTGATGTTGAATGTTAATCTGAGGTGAGAGAAATGTGATTTTATTGTAAATAATAGGTGAACAATGAGCTCCTTTGTTCTGTGTCACTGGCAGAAAAGGAATCTGATCTCACGATCACTTTTGGTCAGGCTTGAGGTGTGACAGAGGGCGTGGGAAACAAACTGATGTCAATCTGTATGGAAAATACAGAGAGATATCTGGAGTCTGGATTTGCCATGCTAAAAGGAACACCTAACACAAGATAAAAACAGAAAAAAGAAAGTGCCCTGAGCGTGTTTGACAAACTTTGGCTTCCAGTGCAGGAGTAGCCTGACTCTTTTATACTGTTCACAGATGAGTCTTTGTGTCACTGTCTCTCACCTCCTGATCATGGCAAACTTAATCATGTTTATACTGCTTTTTATAGACAATGATTTTAACTCAGTAATAGTTTCCGTTTCATGTTTGTAGGCATCAATTTGAGTGTTTTTCATGACTCAGAGATACACTTAGATTAAGCACTCTGTCCCTGGGCGCGGCTGCTCTCAGATTTTGGATAAAGGTTTAGACGGATGTCATACCATTCTTGTATTGTGGGTTTTATGGATGTAATGTTTACTTATTGTTAAGGATACTGATGAGATGATTCAGTACACTGTAGGAAACCTGCAGCCTGTCACTCCACTTCAGAAGATCCTGCCTCTTGCATCTTGCTTCTGGTTAATGACAACACATCTACATTTTAAAGGCTGCCTTCTAAAACAATCTATTTCTGACATGAAAGACAATGATACAGTATATGCGGATGTGGTTTCTGTGGCTGACGCTCTCAAATGCACAGCCAGACCATATATTTTATTGTGTTATGGTCGGGCAATGGGCAAAATGTAGCTATAAGTTTCATGCCCATCTACAAGTTTTCATCTGCTGGTCAAGTGGATAAGTTTTAGCATTAACTTTGCCAATTTGTGAAGAGACAACTGGTGAAAAAAATGATGTAGAACTATTTCTGATCGACGTTATAATGTTGTTTCCTCATCACAGAGAGTTGTGTTTTGTTTCATTCACATGTTTAACACACAAACCCTGCATATTTAAGCTTTCTTCTCTCAAACGGAAAACACTTTGTTCCACCTTGTGATGCCATGTGGTAACACAGGAAGTGCTCCACTGTGTTTATAAACTCCATACACCTTCACTATAATCATCTGGATCATTTAATCCCTGGAATTACCAATGTCTTCTGAATTTAAAGCAAAAAGTAGCTGTTAACTTGAAAACTACCACTTTCATCATGCATCACATCATGTGGAACAGAGCATTTTAAGATTTGGAGAAGGAGACACACTGATACATAAAGGATTACTCAAACATATGTGAATGAAACAAAACACAACTCCAGGTATGTTTTTACAAAGTTCCAACATTATATTATAATATGGCTCAAAGCTCCCAAGAGTCCCTTTTGTGTAGCACAGGACCCGTATAAATAAATACAAGATAAATAAGTTTAATCAGACTTTATTTCCACAATACATGTAGTTCTGTAAACGCATGTCTCGTCTATACACTAAAGACAAATACTTCTTAAAATAATCTCACAGTTGTGAAATCTCCAGACAGATGGACAGGCCTGCTGATGACCTTTACTTGTTATTGATTTGAGGCCACAGAAAACGATAAGGACACTTCAGAGAGCAGAGATGGAGATGGTACAGAGCATATGAGGAAAATAAAAGGCAGAGTAAATATAGTGTGAATGGAGAGACCAACAACCTGAGTGCACCTGTAATCACCTTTAACTGACCCACATCCCTCTATCTCTATCTGTTTTTTACATCGCATTGGAAAAAAGATTTAAAGTGCATGTGACAGGTTTTGATGATTCTCTAACTTTGACTTCATTTGGTGGTAAATATAAATGGTAATTTTACACCAATCAAGAAGCAATGTGTGAAGAAAAGTTGAAAAATATAAGAAATCATAAGAAATACTGACGTCACACTAGGAAAAATTCACACACCGCACAGTTTGCACATAAGAAGCTAATTTTTCAGATACTTTAGATGTTTTCTTCATTTACCAAATAATAATTTCTGTGCATATTAAAGAAGATTTCATGCACTGCACTGTATTGTTGCTAAGTAACAGTTATGGAAATCAATAGTGCGATGCCATGATTTCCAACCAGGAAGTAAAATTTGACACCTAAAAAAAAATTGTGTTTTGTAAAATCTTAAATATAATGATCTTAATTGTGCTTTAGTAAAATTAGTAGTCCAAAATGTCATAGGCTTTTTAAAATAGTTATTAATACAGATAATGTCACAACCACACACAGGCGCCTCACTACAAGTATAAAAAGTTAAATATTTTCTCCACTGCATTTGTCCCAACCTCTTATTACCTTCTAAAGTCACCCATTATACATAAATACACACATAAATAAATGCACTGAAGAGAGTGACAACAAGTGATCGCAATACACCACATATCCCTATATCTCTTTACTTATAGGAAACCTTGATGTCTTTTCAATAATTGGCGGCAGAATTGACTATCTCTCCCTCCCTCTCTCCCCTTGTTCACTCTCTTCCTCTATCTTTCCTTTCTGTTTATCTTTCTTTCTCTTTTCCTCTCCCTTCAGAGATGAATAGTTGGCCGCAGATCAAAGGCGGACTTCGGCTGCACCGCCCCGGCCACCACAAAAGGGGGCGCCGGGCTCTGGCTCCGGTCCAGCAGGCGCACATGGTCACGGAGACGGGACAGGACGGACAGATGGGACCACTACATACACCCACCCCTCCACCACCGCCCCAAACAGCGGAGAGAGGGGGGAGAGGTCACCGGCTAAAGTGTGCAGCACGTGGTTCCTGTAAGACGATACGCTCTTGTTCCACTGATTCTCTTTGTTTCCATCTGTCTGCTCCCACCGCTTTGTTTACTTCCTGATTTCTGCTTCTTCTTCTCTTTCAGCCAGTGCGTTCGATATGTGGTCAGCGATCAATGAGCAAAGAAGAACAAGGCGGGGTAATTATAGGCTACACCTGCGCAAACGTATCATTAAAGTTTAGATATTTAGTTTGCAGTTAATTGTTGCTTTAGTCTAATTTGATCCGCAGTTTAAATGGCTCATATTTAGCGATTAAAAACCTCATCCACCTTTTAATGTTATGTGGTAATACGAACCCCACCTAGAATCATTTGGATAATTTCATTTCAGAAATGGCCAGTCTCTTTCATAAAAGCTTCCCGGTATTAAAAGGTAGAACCGAACAGTATGTACTTTAAAGACGTAGACAGACTAATAATAAAGTCTTACTCAAACATGTGTGAAGGAAACAAAACACAACTTTGGGTGTGTTTTTGATGAGATAACAACATTCTAACATGGCGTAAAGTTCACAAGAGTCAATTGGATTTTTTTCATACATACATTATAATAAAACAGTCAAAATAAATCTTCAAATTCATCGTTCTTGTGATAAGAAGCACATTTTAATCACATTTTGCTATGTTTGAAAAGTTATAAACAGCTATTAGAACAAAAAACTAGCTAATCAATACATCAGTGCAGGTGAAAAAGTGATTTAGGTACATTTTTGAGTTTATTTGTACATACATTATCATTAAAGGTGCAATGTGTACGTTTTCTGGTGGAGGATCTGCCAGATGCTTAATGTTATTGGTTTATCTGCAGTGTTTCACAGTTAAACATTTCTATCTTCATGGAGACCAACCCAGACCAAATTACAGGTGTGGAGAAGCAACAAACGTCAGAATACTTGTTTTTTAGGGATATTTGAGCTATAAAACCACCAATAATTGAATAAATGTAAGTTCCAGCAGAGCAAGGACACAAGCAGGTGACGGACGCCTTACCAAAAAGTTACACAGTGCACTGAGATAAATTCAGTTTTGTTGCTAAATCTCTTTATTTCCATGTTTAATTTACTCTCTGCTCTCTTTCAGCGCACATGTCCTGGAGCAGTCCGGGCCCCGTGGAGCAGGAGAGGAGAGGTAACCGTCCTCCAGACATCCCCGCACTTCCACACTCTCCACTCCCTGTTTAAACTTATGAGAGCAGCTGCCAAGCTCCACACAGCCTGGGCCAGTCCAAACAAACGGAGCAGGAGGGCACCAAACGTGGTACAGATAAAACAAATGAACACGGTCCCAAAGTACAAATGTATATGCAACACCAGAGCTCGCCTTTCAACCTCCTCCACCGACACTTCAGCAACACTTCCTCTGCAGACAGCCGGGTGGTGCTGGGAGGAACATGGAAATACTTCATGTTATGTAAATGTACGCAAAGCAAATCTTCTGAAATGAGAGAAGTGAGAGTTATTATTTCATGTCAGATGAGTCTTTTTTTAACCAATTGCAGGTGTGTTTTAAACTGCACCCTGTAACATTTCTACTGGAGGGTCCGACACCTGCTGGTCTTCATGGAATTAATTCATTAAATGTCTATGTCTGTGTAACAATGCATGGATTTCATTGTGTTTTTGAGCAATAAAACCAGTGATTTAGATAGATATGCTTAATTCCATATTGCGGAACATTTCAGGCAAAGCAAACACATCTTTATGGGCCAAGCAGGTGACATACTCTCCCACAGAAACATTACAGAGTGCGCCATTAAGAACTATGCTTACTGTAAAATACCAAATAATAGTTGTGATGTTTGTTTGTTTTAATCATTTAACAACAACAATTTGGGGCAGTCGGGGAATTCCTTGCTCAAAATCTTGCTCAACAAAACGGGGTAAATACGATACTCAAACTCTTTTAACGAGTAGGACTATAATTTCCGCAGAGGAGGCGTCGGCGTTATACAATTGCCTGGCGACTGCTTTGCCTGTCTTGTCGGCACAATTCCTGCCGCCTCGTCCCCTGCCTTTCTTCGCCCCTTTGCCACAACTTTTCTCTTACGCCACAGCAGCGACGATGACATTGCTGCTTCCTCCGAATTTCCAAACTGCAGTAATATTACCAAAACTTCTAAAAAACGGCTTCCATTTCCCGCCCGCTATGTTGCGCCATCTTTCTTTTTTTTAGAGAAAAATGTGCAGCGTCTGTGGTCACATCTTCCTCCTTGATGATTTGTTTTTAATACATTAAACTCAGCATGTATTTGGAACTGGCGGTTACCTGGAAACCTGGTTATTATTTGATATTTTGCGGAATGCTGAATATTCCTCATGATGTTTTAGGAGATCGATCCTTTATCTAGATACTTTAGACAATGAAGCCAGCCCAGGATCTGGAGAAGGATCCCTGGGGCTGCACTGCTGTGACCCACTGTTCCTGACAGGTTTTCATAATTAGTCAATACAGTAACATACTAGAACATTCTAATTCCAATACAATACAATACGAAATATGGCAATGTGACCCCTCAGTGATCCAGCTCTGTTTTTAACCCTAAAACAAAGCAAACTCATCCTGAGGTGTGGAGTTGACCATTACTTGGGAGCCACTGTGCACCCCCCAGGTACCCTGTAAGGGATTAATAATAATAATGATAATACATTTTATTTATTAGGTGCCTTTCTGAACACTCCAGTTTGCCTTACAACAAGTATAATATACATTATAGGCAGTTAAAAGCAACAGTTACAATACAAACAGTTGAAAACAGAGAGTAAAACTTTTAAACCTGCCTACTTGAGATGTTATGGGATTCGACGGGGGAGTATAACATAATCACATACAATTTTACTTTTAACCATTATTATGCCACACTTTGTAGCCTTTCAAAAGTTACTTGAACCAACAGCTATGAAGAGTGTGTTTGCATGTTATCCTGGTGATATCCTTATCCCGGTTAGGACTATTCTGGATATGGTGTTTACATGAGCCCAGAGAAACCAGGATACTCATCCCCCCCGTACACATGCACAACGAGAGTATTCTGGATATTTTCAGTTGCTATGGTAACTATGGCACAGATATGTAGTAACTTTGCTAATTTAAGTTTTTTTTTTTTTTACAGGTTTCTAACAATAAAAAATACATTCAAGTAAGAACATAAGACTGTGGAGCACTGTCACAACAGCTGAAAAAGTCTCACAGTATCAGTTTAATTTAAGAGCAACACAAACAGACACAGAAGTTAGTCTGGTGTAAAAAATGTGGATGTTTATTTTGTCCATAGGTATAAAATATTATTATGAAACTCCTGGTTGAAGTTTGAGTCATTTTGAGAATGTTGCTGCTACCGTTTTGCTCACACACCATTAATCAGGATACTGTGTCTACATGCCACAGTATCTTGAATACTATCAGGAAAAACCCAGGCAGAGTCTCCTGGTTTCTCTTAACCGTCCAGGAAATACTGAAATCAGGATACTGCAAGTACACGAACACTCGCAAAACTAGGACACTAAAAAACCCTGATCGTAAGTGGGATTCTCAAGCCCATGATACGCACTCAACTTATAATACAAATGCATATATTTTCTATTGTATTTCAGCTTATCAGTGAAGTCATCAAGCTTTTTTCTTTAATTAGGGATTTCCCCGACCACAATATTGGGCCATCAAAACGCCTCACACTTCCTACTGTCAAAGAAACATCTTGATATAATTAGACAGAAGTGACATACCCCTAATTTGTGTCAGTGGAGTTATTGTGACGAAGAAACTATTGTGACAAACCTCTTGTCAAAACATCCCATCAAATTTTTACAATGCTCTTTAAATGTTGTAATCTGGTGTCCTCAAAAAGCCCTCTAGTGGTAGGAATGACATAATGCTTTTCACGTTGCTCTGATATTAATTACTGCCTGGGATAGCCTCAAAAATGCAAGAGTGAAACATGTGGTTGAAGGTCGAAAATGTTGAAATAATCTTACGATGTGTTCTCCAAATCATACGGGGTTATTGTCAAGTTTCAAAGTCCTGGCCCGTCAAAGCACTTCCAGGATGTAAAGGAGCAGACACGCATTTTTTGGGGAGAGAAGAAACGAAGGCGGATGGCGGTATTTTCCCCGCTCTGCGTGCTGTCATGCATGATCCCGACTGGGCCCATATGTTTAAGATTAGATGTACTCTTTTGTCAGAGCTCAACACAGTCAACAGGTCTGCCTTTCCCGCTGCTCGTGAATCAACTGAACAGCCTCCACGCCCTTATTTCCAGCCTAATTCTGTTAAATGTATTGATTAGAGGCATCTGCAGGGGAGATGTTTGAATTCAGGACGGTTTAGGAGAAGTATTTACATTGTATTAACACTTATATTGCTCAAAGTTGACTCAAGGGATGTTAAAATGTTACCTCGTCAAAAACATATCTAGAGTTGTGTTTTGTTTCATTCACACGTGTTTGAGTAATTGTACATTATTAGTCTGTCTACATCTCCAAATCTCAAAACACTCTGTTCCACCTTGTGATGTTGTGAAGCCATGTTTTTTATTTAAAGTTAACAGCTGCCTCTTACCATTTGTTCTGTAGAGACGGGAAAATCTGGGCTGAGGTCATCCTCATGACTCTAGTGAAGGTGTAGGGAGGTTAAAAACACAGTGGAGCACCTCCTGTATTAACACATAATACCACAAAGTGGAACAGAGTATTTTTCGTGTGAGAGAAGAACTCCAGGTATGTTTTTGATGAGGTTACAACACTGCAACAATATGGGACCTTTAGGTATAATAGTACAATGCTAACTTTACAGACCTATGCAAATGGGACAACCACAGTGCTACACTAAAATACCCTTCTCCACATATTAATCTAAAGTTCAAGGTAATGGACTGACTGGATTGAGGCTTCTCTTGTAGGTTGCCAGTATAGAGACCAAAGATTACAACTCCCTTTATTCAGCTTTCAAGTATTATGTTTAACTGACTAGAATAAGCCTAAATCTTGGCAAAAAGTACAACTGAGAGAAATCAGTTCACCAATATACAACATGGGAAGTCTATTTAAGCATTTAGTTGTAGCTACTTTGTCCGTTAACATGGATGCATTCATGACCCCAATTAAACGTGATGATAATATTTCATACTATGGAAAATGCAAGGCAACAAGCAGCTAAAAACACCCAATTTCTTAGCTTTATATTAAAAAAAAATCTAATTATACAATTGTCCACTAGGGGGCAGTGTGGCAAATTGATAAAACAATTGAGCAGTCTGCAACTCATACATATACATATAGATTTTCTTTCTTTAGTGTCAAATAAGTATAAAAATGTTTTAATGAAACTTTGAACATAGTAATACTTATTAGTTATTATCCAGGTACTTTCTTGTTTTGTTGTTTCTCTCCCACAAAGCTTACCAAACAGAAAGTGAGTGATTAAATGAGAACTTTTAGTGTAGCTGTTTTTATGAGTCCCTTAAATCTCTATAGGAATCGTCTGAGTCTGGGTCTCTCTGTTTTATTTCACCCATAAGCAGCCATAGTTAACATAAACTCTTAATTACTGCTGTTTTGACTGTGTTAGGAGCCGTGCCTTCACTGTAGGTTCACTGTTTACTGACGCTAATGCTACACAGAGGTAAATTAACTTACTAAATAATTACGAAATAAAACCACGGGATAGGACCATGCATGGAGAACGTGCTCAGATAATGACCTACTAATTGCAACCCCCAAAAAAAAAGCAAGCAGTAAATCGGGTCAACCGTTATGTGCTTCAGCTTTTCGAGGTAACTTTTCCTCTGTTTCCAGCAAAGAAGTCTGATGTTGCTTTTGCTGTAATAATGGGCATTATTTTTACTTTTATGTGTTCCTCCTACTGAGAAAATAGGCCTGATCTCTCCCTTTGTGGTTGCTCCAACGGCTCACATCCACCACCCACACAATCCATTTTCCCAGGCAACAATGTTAGCGCTACCAAGTTTACACACAATAAATAACGATATGCCCAAAGCAGTTAGCAGTGGCCCCGCTCCTCCAGTTTCCTTGGCCGGACTTGAAATGAAATGGTAATTTTGACTTGAGGAGGATTTCAAAGGGATGGCCTTTACTTTTCATCTTGCTGCATACCACGAGCTCGCCGACACATTCACGCTGGGATTTGAGTAAAAAAAAAAAAAAAATGAAGACGAGAGAAGAGAGAAAAAAGCTGAATTTTAAGTTTTTGCTTGTGAACTTGCTTCCTTTCTTTTTCTTTGCCATCGCTGAGAAGAAAGATGTAATGCTTTGCCCCAGATGGACAGAATTTTCTATAAACATACCACCCCCGGTTCAGGGAGGATTGATTGATGTGTCATTGTCCACGGATCGTTTCCAGGCATTTGAATAGATAATTTTTTTCACTTTTTCATGCAGACATTTTCCCTTCAGGTCAGATGTGGGGGTAGAAAAAGGGTGTCCTCTCCTCTCTCTCCCATATATACATGCTATTTTTACCTCTGATGCTGTGAGTCTGTTTCTCACTGGGGACTGACACGGCTCGTCCAACTGTTTAACATTACAAGGTGCTCCAAAACTTCATCCAGCGTGCGTCTTCTTATGCAAATGAGCTTGTCTCTATAGTCGGTAACACTGTGGCTGGTTTATGTGTCTCTTATAGGCTCCAGTGTCGCAGACTGAGGAGGAGGGACGGAGGATGGAGAGTCTGGACGCAGGATTTTATAACAGAGGGCACAGAACAAAGTCAACAGGTTTGTCAGACAATAGACAAGTGTTTATAGGCTTCAATTTCTTGTTTACCGGAGCCATTTTGAGGAATTTTGCCTATTTAAAGGACAAAATATGTAGTTTAGAATTGCCATTTGTGTGAATGTCCACACCATTCCCTACACTGGGCACTACTGGTATATTTGTAATGCTGTTTTTATTAGCAGTATGCAAGATTTTGATTTCAAAGGGCCCATATTACATGTTATAATGTTATTTCTTCATCAAAAACATACATGGAGTTGGGTTTTGTTTCATTCACACATGTTTAACACACAAACCCTGCATATTTAGGCTGAGTTCTTCTCTCAAACAGAAAAGACTGTCATGTCATGTTATGTGTTAATACAGAACATGCTCCATTGCGTTTTTAAACTCCATAGACCTTGACTAGAAGCATTTTAATCATTTTAGCCCTGGAACTGCCTACCTCTACTGAACAAAAGGTTAAAGGTCGCTCTTAACCATCGCTCCATGGCCTCACACGGTGGAGCAGAGCATTTTGAGCTTTGAAGATGTAGACAGAATGATAATAAAGAATTACTCAAACTTGTGTGAATGAAACAAAACACAACTCCACATGGCTTAACCCCCGTAACGCCGAGTGTCACAAATATGCAACAAAACTTTCGGATCAAGATATAAACCCAGAGCGCGGCTGCATTCCCCCTAAGCCAGTTAACTGTTTTGGCCCTCAGGCTTCCAGGTGAATTGCCCCTTACTACCACAAGTGGTACTTTTTACTGCATGGTTTTGAAATCTACCTTGATCAAGCAAATTTAATGCGTCCTTTTGACTGTCTAAGCATGAACAAAGGTCTGGAGGGTCATTCAGACCTGTTATAAATGCACAGATTTGAATTACTCACTGTTTTGACCACAAGTCTATGACCCTCGATCACACACACACTGATTTTAATATGTGGCCCTTGATGAAAAAAGTTTGGATGCCCCTGGCATATGCGCTACCTTTCTAGGAACCTTTGGCAAGCACTTGTTTCTAGTTGTCGCACATTTGCACCACACACAAGTCTATTCATTCTTTTTGCAATAGTCAGTAATAATAAACTCAACTTAATTTAGCATGTGCCTAAAGGCAAAAACACACAAAAAACATTTTATATACATCTATATAAAGTCAGGTGTTAAGGGGTTAAAGCTCACAAGAGTTAATTTTCCATAATATAGGACCTTTAAATATCCTAAACATGACAAGTGTGTATCTGCATATATGAGGCTGACATTTTCAAATCAAATGCTTTTACAGAATACAGTTGTGATGTTGATTTTCCAAGATGCACTGGCACCCTAGGTTCAGTTGCGATCGTAGTAGTAAATAATAAGGAAAAATAAAATGGATGGATAGGAAAAAAACAAAAAACAGACCACAAGCGACGTACATCACCTTTAGCCTCGCAAAATACTTGATAGTCTCTGTAAGCACTGAGCTGTACGGAGTTGTTCTTCACGTTTCAATCGCGCACTGACACCCTGAGAACTCTGTATGAGCCCTGATTCCACCGCAGGCTCTCCATTTAATCAGCCCCCTCTCTCCACACGGCCCCATACATCACAACAGTGTCGCCGTGGCCCCCTATCTGCACCCATATCCCGCTACAACATCCACCCATGCATTCCTTATTCAGTGATCCATGAGGGCACAAAAGCAGGGTGTGAAATACAAATAAAGCCCGGCCCTGTGTCTTCATTATCTCACGGCGTGCTGGCCCCTCAAGAGGCCGGGGTTAATTGCTGTTGATTAGACGTGAGCGTGCATGCATGAGTGAACGCACACACACACACACACACACACACACAATGGGTTTACATGGGACATTATATTTATTTACATTCATTGATCCCCACCGTAACCATAGTCACGTTTTGCCTAAACCCGAACCTTAAAGTGCATATGACAGGTTGGACTACTCATTTTACTAAAACAGAATTAACATGATTATATTAAAGATAGAAAAATCCTGTCTAATTTCTTCATTTTTTTTAAACATTCTGGTTAAGGCCCATAGACCCTTTTATGGCGAAGTGATAAAAGAAAGCGGCGCAATCATTTTGGCAATGGAAGTGGCATTGTTCCCCATTCATTCCGATTCATTCAGACTGAACACGGACGGAGATAAAAACATTTCGAGCACCAAAATATCTGGTTGTTGGTCGGAATCGTTATTGTACCGATGGACTAAAGTTTTAAAGTTTTCCTCAATGATCACACAAGGATCTGGCAGTCGGACACCGTTTGTCAAAGTCGGCTTGTAGAGGAAATATTCGCGATCTTTTGACGATAATCCTTTCGCAGAGCTGAGTTCTGCCGTACTTCTGTTGCCAAAATGCGCAACCGAGCCTACGTCACCACTGTTTACTCACACTAAAGGCTCTATATTACACAATGTTCTGATCTATTGTATAAGGTCGGTTCCTCATCGCAAACACACCTGGGGTTGTGTTTTGCTTCATTCACACGTTTTAACACACAGACCCTGCATATTTAATCTGAGTTCTTCTCTCAAACAGAAAACACCTTGTTCCACCTTGTGATGTCATGTGGTAATACAGGAAGTGCTCCATACATCTTCTCTAGAATCATTTGGATCATTTCAGCCCTGGAATTGACAATCTATACAATTTTACTTCCTGCTTTGACACGAGCACCAGATATGACATGCATAACTGTTACTTAGCAACCATAATGTTAACATGGGCCAAAAATGTCTAAATTACACAAAAATTATGGTTAGACTAATAAAAATAAGGTTTGAACTGCTAGAAAAAAATGTGTTTGTTCTGCATAAATTTTCCCTATACTTCAAATTACATTTTTGGTGCTGACGACATTTTTTTTAGACGTCAATCTTTTTTCCTGTCATATGCACTTAAACGTTTTTTTTTTAACCCATTTCTGAACTTTAAAAACTATAATACAAAATAATACAGGATTTGCATCACGAGGACCTAATTTTTGTCCCCATAAGTGAGGCGGGTCCCCATAATGTGAGTGTATGCACAGATTTTAGTCCCCGCAATGTTAGAAACACCCATCCACACACACGAGCGGACCACCAGGGGACCAGCGCTGAGTGACGGGACCATAGACACACTGGGCAGTCGTGTGAGAGCTGTGTCAAGTGTTCCTCCTCAGTGGTTTTACATTCAGGAACAAGTTAAAAGATAAGGAGAACATGAAGGAAGCACATAAAGGAATATGGTGATGGATGAGTATGGGGGGCTTCTATAGTGGGATTACTCTGGAGGTGAGAGGACTGGAGGGGGCGGGAGCCAAAGGAGAATCGAGAAGACTTAGACGCCATAAAACCAAACCATATCTTGGTCCATGGTTGAGATATATGGAATAAGTAGCTTTATTGTAATAGGATAATATGTCCAACCGAAGAGTAGATCCTTCACCAGAGAAGTTAGTTAGTTATAAGATAAGATAAGATAAGATAAGGTAAGATAAGATAAGATATCCTTTATTTGTCCCACAATGGGGAAATTTCAGTGTTGCAATGCACAGTTAAGAGAACAGCAAGAAAACAGTAGCAGCAATAGAAGTACAGAATTACTTAAAAAATAGACAAACTCTATAAAGATAAGGATTATAAAATAAAATAAAATTCTATATACAATAAATTCCTATCTGAAAACAGTGGCTACAGTTTGTACAGTATATATATCGTTAAATCTTTAAAGTCGCTACAGTATAAGATGTGATGTGAAGTTACTCAAAGTTTCATGTGTGCAAATGCATAGGTTCAAGCCAAAAATCACAGAATTTTAAAAGATAAATTGATTTGTAAACCCTTTTTTTTCAGGACAAAGAGGAAGTTTTTTGACTCCACCTGCTCCAAAATGTGTGCTAGAATCCAGGTGAGCCACACGACATCCAGGTTTTCTTTTCCACTCCACCATACACGGCCATTTTAACATGTCGTGTCACATCTTTTAATCCTAGCTGCACCTTGAATAAGCTTGTAATAATAAAAAAAACAGTGACGTACACTTTACAATTACTTTAATACAGTACTTCTTTTCTTAATTGTATTTTTTGGTAGATTTTTTTAAACACTACCTTTAGCTATGTCCATTTATATATATACAGTCTATGGTTCAAATGTGGCAGCAGTGTTGTGCCATTAACTGTACTTTTTGAATGAATGAATGTTTATTCGGACAGTAATGCACAGAACATGTATCCTTTACTTTACTTTAATCTAATCTTTATTTGAGGGACAATGCACAGAAACATTAAATCAAAAGACAGAGATGCACTGTACCAGATTATAGCTGAAAAGCTAGTTTCCATCTGTAGTCCCTTTTTACTTAAATAAACAGTGCACATTCCCCTATAAGTCTCTACATTTCTCTAAAACTTCCCCAACATTCAAACCTCAGTTATACAGTCACAGTCAAACACCATCAGACAATTATAGAACCACTGTATCATTCACTGCATTTCACTCTGTATCTGTCCATTTAACCGTCAGATTACTTAATATTTACACACGTTTAAATTACATTGCACATTGGTCCCAGACCATAGGAATTCCATAGGAACAGGAGAAAAGACCAACTGACACTGGTCCAAGATGGACGTAAATACACAGTGTCAGTGCTGACAGGTTTGACCATCCCATAACCACTTTTTTAAGTTTCCGAGTAAAAGTGCCAAGGTTTGTTTGATTTTTTATTTCAGGTGGGATATTATTCCAGTCTTTAATTGCTTTATTTGAGAAAGTTGTCTGTGCAAATGTTGTTTTGCGTTTTGGTTCGATACACTGTGCTCTGGAGGAGGAGCGTGTCGTTCTGTTTGTCACTTGAGATGTTTGCTGGACAAACTTCTTTAGAGGTGGAGGTGCAGTGTCATGTATGATTCTCTATGCCAATCGAACCCTAGCGAGTCTTTTTTATATTTTCAAAGTTTAACAAACTGTATTTTTCGAGAACCTGACAGTGATGGTGCTGCCTTGTTCTCCTGTCCAAAACCTTTAGAGCCTGTTTGTGAATGGACTCCAAAGGTTTCAAGGTGGTTTTACTGGCCTGTGACTAACATGTTATACAATAATAAAATCGGGTCATTATCATTGCAATAAAAAGGTTTTGGCTGCCTCCAAGGTCAGAGAGTTCCTGATACATTTAAAAGTGGCAACATTAAATTTCAAGCTTTGACACATTTGTTTAACATGTTTTTTAAAGGTAAGTGTGGGATCTAAGGTGACACCCAGATATTTGAACTCTGTTACATTATAATTACTTATAATATAACTACATAGATACGGAACAAAAAACAAATGCTTCTTAACTATAACAACAAACAAAAATAAATGTCACGCAGATTTTACCATTGTCTGAAAAAGCAGTGGGAGGAAGTAAATTCTTTTTTAAACCCACCCCTTTTTTCCACTGTCCCAATTTAACCGAGAGCACATAGACTTCTCATTTCCTGTACATTATAAGCTATAATTGCACAGCACACGCATTTCATTACAAAACAACTACACTGAATATACACACACACATACACATATACATACCTATATATACTAAGCATTAATCTCTTCAGCACAGTATTTTGAAATAATCACGTTTTTAACTGCACTTTTGAACGCATGTTTATTTGGACAAAGCCTTAGTTCCATTTCCATGCTGTTCCACATTTTGACACCACAAACAGAGATGCAAAAACTCTTCCTTGTTGTTCGAACACGAGGCACTTTAAAGTATAAAAAGCCTCTTAAATTATAGTCACCTTCCCTTTCACAAAAAAGTTGTTGGACATTTTTTGGTAGATGCTTTTACTTTCAGCTTTATATGACACTCGCGCAGTTTGGTGCATAATCAAATCATTTAGCGTCAGTAATTTGGCGTGAATAAACAATGGATTAGTGTGGTCATGAAATTTGACATTGTAAACAGTTCTTATGGCTCTTTTTTGGAGTTTCGTTAATGGTTCTATTGCAGTTTTATCGTATTTTATTGGCGTAAACCACTTACTCTTTCCACCACTGCGTATACAGTAAAAGGACTTATGAAAAGGATATGGCAGAATCAAGTTGGAGCATTTTTTGTTTGTCTAGTAAAAGTAAACACATAAACGCAGTAGTGTTCACGCTGCACCATGTGACCTGAGAGCAGTTACCCCCTATGAGGACACGGGGGATGCGGGTACGAGCTCTGTGCCAGTTTGTCTGTCTCCTTTTGTGTTTGACAGATCAACATAGCCCTCAGGTCATGCCAGGGCTCTGTTTGGTTTTAATGCATGATTTTTATCTCCCTGATGTTTTTGTAGCCACAAACCACAGTAATTACACCATACAGGTATTGGGCTCCAGCCATTTCTCTAAACAGACAATGTAGTCAACACTGCATAGAGAGTTCATTTTTAATGGAACTTGGATCTAGTCTGTTCCTTTTATTCAGATGTTTTTAGTACTTTTAGTCATTAAAAATATCTAGTTTTAGTTGACACAAATTGTAGTCATAGATTTAGTCATTATGATCCTTTTTTGTTTAGTTTTAGTCAGTACGAATGAACAAAAACTAGGACAAAATATGTAGTCGACTAAGTTAACTCTGGCTGTACAATGGGAGTAAGTTGAATGTTCGTCCAGGAGGTTGGAGGTTAACTTTCCGCTCCGTGTGATGTACTTGGGTAAGACTATTACCCCACCTCGTCTTCACTGTCTGGTTACTGCTGTATGACTGTTTTTGCCAGTGAGATTATGTATGTCGAGCCGTCAATTGAGCCAGAAAAGCATTGGTCATTGCAGCTCCCCTAGTGGAGAGAAAACGTACTACAGAGTTTCCAAATTGCCCCACGTGGATATGAGGGCAATTAGATGTGATTATATGTGCCACCCTCAAATAACTATGAATGAATCCATACAATTATATACTGTATTTATTATTATTTGCACTGATGTGGAAAACAGCGCCCCTAGTGGCCTGGCTCCATAGTGATAGATTTTTTTTTATTAATGTCTTTGAATTTCAGAATGATGAAAAGTGAGGTCCGTTGCCGTAGCATTTAATAATTAAAACTAAATATTATATCGTTTGAATTGTGATTTTTTAACATTTTTAGCACTTCAAAGCATGTTTTTCAAATGTTAAGTGTGATATGAATAAAATGTATTCATATTATTAGCATTATACTGAACCATATAACTAGAATATTAGAAGAACAAGTAAAAATATATACCGTTTACAAATATCCTGACCTTATCGTATAGCTACATATAAAGGCCGTCTCATAATTTTGATAGAAAATTGTGCTAAATCACTTTTAAAATGAACAGTCCTCTCCAGTCCTCCTGTAGTCTCGCTCGTCTGTCGCCTCAGTTCTGGTCTCGTTGTTGTTTGTGACTAAATAAAAGCGTGTGTGAGTTGAAAGATTAACTTTGCCCCTGGGAAGGACGAGGCAGCTCTAGAAGTTTGTCACTTTACATTCTGCTGCAGCGGTGACAGCTCTGATGATGCCGGTTTGATCGCTGCTTTTTCACTTCTTCCTATAAGCAGCATGCATAGTGTTGTTTTTATTGTATGGACTTGAGACAGATGTTTGTCAAGTTATTAAGTCGGAATTTGGATTGAGCAAATTATAAATGAGATGTTCTTGCTTGACTTTGAATATAACTTATCTAGTTTATAACTTATCATTTATTGAATTATAGGTGTTTGTATAATAATAATAATGCATCAGTTTTATATAGAGCTTTTTGGACACTCAAAGACGCTTTACAGATTACAATATTAGTCCAATGAGGTTTATTTGGTCTTCTGATACTTTATGTTATTAGGTTCTTTTTCAGACTAAGGGTTTATCTTCATACCTGACAGATTTATACAGGTTTTGGGGCTGTCATCCCAACAGTGGAAGCAGGATGACAGCCCCAAACCCTGTAAAAATCAGCTGACCAGACACGTCACAGCAACATCATGTAACCACTATGAGGAAGCCTCCAAATTCCTTGAAAAAAAACATGCATTTTTACTTGCTCCTCCACAGATCATCACCTGCTTATCATGCAGATAGATACGTTTATGTAATGCTATACTGCGGAACATTCCCGACAAGACAATAACATCCCCATTAACACAGGTGCCAGACCAGAGAAGTTCACCTTTTTATATTTTTGTAATCTAAAATAAAGCTCCTTTACTTGTTTTTGGAAGCCACGTTTTCCACCCATAAAGCTACTACCTGTATTCACTTTCTTTTTTGCCTGATGTTACTTGAAAATGGACCAAAGAGCAATAAGCATTTATACTTTACTACTATTTCTGGAGTATTTAGAATTTTACACAGCGGCCTTTAAAGATCATTACGCGAAATGTCTCTTTAAGCCATTTTATAACGTTGTTACTCATAAACAAACCTGGAGTTGTGTTTTGTGTCATTCACTCGTTTGTGTAATCCTGAAAAATGAGTCTGTTTACATCTACAAACATCAAAATGCTCTGTTCCACCTTGTGATGTCATGAAGAGGTAGTTTTCAGGTTCACAGCTCAGCAACTTCAGTAGAGATGGACAATTTTAGGGCTGAAATTATCCAAATGATTCTAGCGAAGGTGTATGTATTTTAAAAACACAGTGTATCACCACATGACATCACAAAGTGTTTTCTGTTTGAGACAAGAACTTAGTCTAAATATGCAGGTTTTGTGTTAAACTTGTGTGAATGAAACAAAGCACAGCTCGGGGTATGTTTCTGAAGAGGAAACAACATAACAACAGATCAAAAATTAAAATAACATGGGCCCTTTAACACTAATTCTAAATCTTGTAATTGAATTGTTTTCTCGTGTAACAGTACTTTTCCCTAAGTACAAAATGTCAGTATCTTTCCACCTCGGGCTTTTCTGAACATGTTACAGTGGGCTGCGAATGGGCCTTGTGGTAAAGAGTGTCAGAAGGCGTTAGGATCACGAGTCGGATCTGTGAATGTGGACCACGGAGTATGCGCTGGCAGCAGAGGACTTCCTGTGGTCTGAAAGAAAATCCCACACACTTTTATGTTTGCAGAGTCTTTGACAAATCCCGGGCTTGAATTCAGAATGGTGGAAAATTTTACATAATATTCCAAATAAAATAAAAATTAGGGAGAAATTTGAAGCATTAAAGAACTAAATTATAGCCTGTGAGTTTGTATTGGGGCTTGGCCTAATAACTGGCAGGTGGTGCATAGAAGGTGGTACCATAGAAGAAAACGACAAGAGCATAGTTTTCTCAAATTAAAGGTGCACTATGTAGCTTTTTAGTGGCCTATTATTGCTTTATGAAGAGTGTTTCTCAGTAACTTATTTAGCTCCATGGAAACTTGGCCAACTTACAAATCTCTTATAAGAAATGACCCCCTCACAGTAAGAATAAGCATATTTTTCAAGCACTTACACAACTGTCATTGTTGTCAGATGAAGTGACATATGTTTAATGCCGCACAGTGGAACATTCCTGTTGACCACACAGTGGTTCACACTGTGAGTGGGGTCATCTCTCCGTAGATCTGGTCTGTAACTGAGCTTGGTGGCGTCACATGTTTGTTTTTATGGAAACAGACACGCCTAAAACCATACTGCGGCACATTCCAGGCAAAGCTACAACATCTCCATGGAGACGAGCAGTGAAATTACACAGTGCACCTTAAAAAATTTTAAAATGTTTTGGGAGGCTTTTTATAAATCTGCTGTATTTTCCAGACTTATAAGTCACACCAGCCAAAAAAAGAACAATGAAAAATAAAAAACATATAAGTTGCACTTGGACTATAAGTCTCATTTTGTGGGGGAAATGTATGTGATAAAATCAGACACCAGGAACAGACATTTCATCTAGAAAGGCAAATTATAATAAAACAGACAACAACAGACTGAACATGTGTCTGGTGTGTTCACGTCACATATGAACAGTTATTCAGAAAACTAGAGCAGAAACAACAGAACATAAGTTTACTGAACTGTCCATCTCACTCCAAATCACTAAATTTATCGAATTCTTCATCTTCGGTGTCACGTCGTCTGAGCAACTCTAGCTAAATCCAGTTTTTAACCCGTGATTAGCTTTTTTGTTTTCTTCATTGCAGTTTAAGTTTTCTCCACTTTTCACCAGTCATACACAAGTTTCTCGCTCATTCCAAACTTTCTTTCTGCTGCTCGATTACCATTTTCAGCTGCATATTTCAGTACTCGCAGCAGGACAGCGGCTCTTTCTGCAGGAGACATGCGCAGTAGAGCGAGAAGTGACAGTGGTACAGGGGTAACAGCATGAGGCGTAGCAGATACTGTCTAGAGCGCCCTCTCGTGACTGCCAGTGTGAAAATAACCAACACGTGAAATGATATATTCCATATATAAGTCGCACCTGAGTATAAGTCCAAACCATGAAAAAAAGTGCAAATTATAGTCCAAAAAAATCTGGTAAGAAGTGAGACGTGTTCGCAGAAGCACCTGATGGTTGCAGTTTACAGAGATCAGCGGGAAAGTACCTGTGTGTTTTTTCCACGTTCAGCCTTCAGACCAGGTCACGTCACATCTGCCTCACATTTGCTTAATTGTTGTGTCACTGGAAAAGAAACTGACACTGAGCAGATCCTGCACGGCTTTAAGATATCTGGCCTCTTTTAAACACAGCTCCACCAGGGAGAGCTGTACCTGCTGTTGTTTTTGAACGTATTAGCCTATACACACTACAGAGTTATCTAATATTCTTTCTTCAGTGGTAGTAGCAGCTGTAGCAGTAGTAGTAGTAGTACCTGATAGAAGTAGTATAGTGGCATGTAGTAGTAGGCTAGTGGTGGGAAGAGCATTAGTAGCAGTAGTGGTATGTGAAAATATTGGATAATAATAAAAAAAATCCACACATTGTGCATTAATATTCTAATCAGAGCAGTTATCAAGCAACTTCCTGGTTCGCAGAGGATAAAAACACTTTATAATTTGACTTTTATTTTGATTTATCTGTTTTTACAATGTATTTGCACTGGGGAAAAACAACATGTATGTATTAAATGAAAAACCCAGGTACATTTTAAGGATTCTGTAACTTCAGTGAGTCTATACCCTCATCTTAAAGGATTTACATAACTATACAAGAGCAGAAAACACCATTCAGTGCAGAGGGAAATACTCTCGGAGTCCTCACATATAACAGTATTAGATCTAGTTTAATTACAGGGCCTCACCACGGGCCCCTTATTCTTCCGCGGGCGAACAAAATGCTCGGAGCGTTTGTAGTGGGTTCAAGGCTTTGTCAGAGATGTGCTGGCATGTGCGGCGCTCTGGCACCGGGGCCGAGCGCGAGGAGGGGCCCGGCTTTTTGGAGACGGGAGGGGAGTTCAACTGTTATTGTTTGAAAAGCGTGTAAGCGGGGCAACGGGGCAAATGAGGGAGGGAGGGAGGGAGGGAGGAGAGGGGGGACAAGGACAGAGAGAAAGAGAGAGAAAAGAGGGGGCTGTGAGGGAGAGAAAGGGGGAAGAAAGAAAAAGAGAAGGAAAGGGGGTGAGAGACTCAGGGAGAGAGAAAAGGGTGAAAGAAAGAGAGAAAAGGAAAAGGGGGAGACTGAGACACTAAGGGAGAGAGAAAAGGGTGAAAGAATGAAAGAGAAAAGGAAAAGGGGGAGACTGAGAGACTAAGGGAGAGAGAAAAGGGTGAAAGAATGAAAGAAAAGGAAAAGGGGGAGACTGAGACACTAAGGGAGAGAGAAAAGGGTGAAAGAAAGAGAGAAAAGGAAAAGGGGGAGACTGAGACACTAAGGGAGAGAGAAAAGGGTGAAAGAATGAAAGAGAAAAGGAAAAGGGGGAGACTGAGAGACTAAGCGAGAGAGAAAAGGGTGAAAGAATGAAGGAAAGGGGGGAGACTGAGAGACTAAGGGAGAGAAAAGGGTGAAAGAAAGAGAGAAAAGGAAAAGGGGGAGACTGAGACACTAAGGGAGAGAGAAAAGGGTGAAAGAATGAAAGAAAAGGAAAAGGGGGAGACTGAGAGACTAAGGGAGAGAGAAAAGGGTGAAAGAATGAAAGAAAAGGGAAAGGGGGAGACTGAGAGAATAAGGGAGAGAGAAAAAAGTGAAAGAATGAAAGAGAGAAAAGGAAAAGGGGGAGACTGAGAGACTAAGGGAGAGAGAAAAGGGTGAAAGAAAGAAAGAGAGAAAATGGAAAGGGGGAGACTGAGACACTAAGGACTGAGGCAGAGAGAAAAGGGTGAAAGACTGACAGACAGAAAGAAAGAAAGAAAGAAAGAGGAGGGGACTGAGAGAGAAAAGGGGAGAGAGAGAAAAAGAAAGAAAGAAAAAAGAGAGAAAGGGGGAGACAAAGAGAGAAGAGGAGAGAAAGAAGAAAAAGAAAGAGAGAAAGGGGTGAGAGACTCAGGGAGAGAGAAAAGGGTGAAAGGAAGAAAGAGAAAGAAAAGGGGGAGACAGAGAAAGAAAGGGGAGAGAGACTGAGGCAGAGAGACAAGGGTGAAAGAAAGAAAGAAAGAAAGAAAGAAAGAGAAAAGAAAAAGGGGGGAAACTGAGAGAGACTGAGGGAGAGAGAAAAGGGTGAAAGGAAGAAAGAAAGAGAAATAAAATATGGGAGACTGAGAGAGAAAGAAAGGGGGAGAGAGACTGAGGCAGAGAGAAAGGGTGAAAGAAAGAAAGAGGAGGGGACTGAGAGAGAAAAGGGGGGAAGAAAAGGAAGAAAGAGAGAGAGAAAGGGGAGAGAGAGAGAAAGAGAAAGAAAGAACAGGGGAGAGAGACTGAGGAGGAGAAAAAAGAGTGAAAGACAGACAGAAAGAAAGAAAGAAAGAGAAAGGGGGAGACAGAGAGAGAAAGGGGGGAGAAAGAGGAAGAAAGGAAGAGAGCAAAATAAGGGGAGAGAAACTGAGGGAGAAAACAGTGAAAAGAAAGAAAGAAAGAAAGAGAGAGAAAGGGGCAGACCAAGAGAGAGAAGGAGGAGAGAGAGAAAGAAAAAAGAAAGAGAGGGGAGAGAGATAGAGAGAAAAGGGTGAAAGAAAGAAAGAGAGACATAGAGAGAGAAACTGGGGAAAGAAAGAGAGAGAGAAAGAAAGAGAGACCGAAAGGAAGATAAAGGAGGAGAGAGACAGATAAACTGAGAAAGGGGGAGAAAGACTGAGAGAGAGAAAGAAAAGGAAAGAGAAAATGGAGACAGGGATAAGGGAGACAGAAAGAGAGAGAGAGAGGGAGAGAGATAAGAGGGGGACAGAGAAAGAGAGAGAGGGGGAGAGAGGGAAAACTTGTGCGGCTTTGACTGACGATTTAACAGGCGAAACCGAATTTGTCTTTTGCCGAGAGATGTCAGATGCCTTGCCAAAGAGAGGGGGAGAGAGAGCTTACAATGTCTACTGGGTCTCGTTCGCCCGCTCTTTTCTCCTCCAGTTTAAGACGGATCTCTGAATGCAGCAACATCAAAGGCCTCAGCACCGCAAATCATTGTTGTTCCAGTAACCACATGAAACAGAAAAACACAGAGAGACGGTGCAAGTTTTAGTTTTTTTTATCCTTTCTCTAAATAGGCAGTGATGGAGGGAATCGGTTTAGGAACGGCAGAAGATTATCTCTTTATCTCTTCATTTCAAATGTATTTCTCAACCTCCACATTTACAAACTGGCAGCGTTCTCAGTTCTGACCAAAAGTGTAGAGCAGTGATATTTTCCTTTATTTGTTTTATTCAAGCCACCAAACATTAAGATATTTCCATCCTCTCTGGGTTAAGACACTAAACATTCTTACTGTAGTGTGACTTTTGCCATGGACTGTAACATAAATGAGCTGGATTATTGGTGAAAAGACCCTTGCTGAAATAAACAATGGACCTAAAGGTGTATTATGTAACTTTTCTAGTGTCGGTTCCCATGATGATGTTACTGTTCTGCCTGGAATATTTTACAGAACGGCATAAAACATATTTATCCTGGAGACAAGCATGTGGTAAACCCCTCACGAGGAATGTCTCATAGTGCACATTGAACCATAGCTTCAACCTTGCACAGCAAGATGCATTTTCATGGTATTTGTGAGTTCATAAATTCCCAAGAATCCCTCTGGGCTCCAGCTGCTGCGATAGGGCCTAGCCCCTGGCTGGGTGACCAATCACAGAGCAGCATTCAGCTTTGTGAGGAAGCTAAAGGCAAAATGCCTAAACAAACCAAAACAAATATGGTGACACCAGCAGACGTACTTCAGCCCGACAAGTGAAAAATGTCCAGATGTTATGGATTAGTGGACAGGGAAGATGTTCCGTGCTTTTCTTTCAACTGGATGTAAAAAGTTTGATTTTTCACCTTGTTTTGCTGTTGTGACGATTTGACCAATCAGATTCAAATATTCATCATGGCATCACTAGTCACTATATTGTTTGAATATACCGAACTGAACTTATGTCATCAAAAATAAAATGACAGTGAAAATCTGCCCAGTTCAGATGTTGGAATGAACCCCAGAGAAAGATGTTTCTTCTACAAACACGTGCGGTCATTTGTTTACCATTAGCACATGGAGCAAGAATGCTAAGAGGCTTTGGTCTTTGTTTTACAAAGCATCAGTGTCATTTAACTTCAGGCATTGTAGAGATGGAGCCTGTAGCAAGAATCTGTGTTTTCCTAGACATATTTACTTACAGAATACTTACAGAATACTGAATTAAAACATATTTTGTGAAATATTCTAATCAGAGTGCGGTATTCTGAATACTTGGAATACTTTCACATCAAGTTGCATGGACATTATTGTGTAAAAATGCAACAACAACAAAAAATATATATATAGAAAAAGTGTGATTGGAAAAAAACATTCATTATTCATTTTTTATTACTAATTGGAAAGTAAAGATTGTGCTTTCACTCACCAGCAGAGCGGTATATATACTTTTTTTCCCTCTCAGTTCAAGGCAGTTTGTAGCCTACATTTTGTGATCAAGTACTACAATGTATTCCTTTGATTTTAGACTGTATGCCAGCCAATGAAAAAGTATACTTTACTCAAAATTCTGAATATGTATGCATTTTATGTGTGTGTGCAATGAATGAGTAATGCCCTGTAAAGTCAAAAGAAACCCAACATAAATCATTATTATTGTTTGGATTATAGCTAGCCAAAGCAGCATTCCCGCTCCTTCCCATTCTATTGTGTTTCCTTTCACATTCAACTTAAAAGCAGTGTGACACGTCTCCAAACAGCCAAAGAGTGCTGAGAGCTGTCTGTTATTCATTGTCACAGCCATAACTAAACCCAGTGTAACCAGGAGCAGCTTTGGTCCCATCTGACCCTGCTGTATCTTTGCACAGGGACCACCCAAGCATCGCTCCTCTCTCACCTCCACTGTGTGTGTGTGTGCCAACTTTCTAATTCATATAACCCAGTGTGAATGTGTGTGTCTGAATGTGTGTGTGTGCGTGTTCCTCCCACCATATGGATGTTGTTTAGAGAGATTTTCTGTAAAAATCTCAGTCATGCCGTGGCAGGATTACCGCTCTGAAATGTAGCACCTGGAAAAGTGAGGCTGCTCCTGCTCCGCTCTTCTTCAGATGCTCAAAGACGTTCCCGGCTTCCCAGCTTGAGGCGGCGGATTTGTTTTTGACCTACATGGGCCTCCTAGGATTCACGTTTCGGATTTCCAAAAAAGTAAAAAAAAAAAAAAAAAAAAGAAAACATAAATAAATAAAATAAAGGTTTTAAATTCCCGGTGCAGCTCGCAGTAGTACAGGCGTGAATAGTGTGTTGCTTAGAACCGTATTTCTATCATAAACCCACAGGCGGGTTTTAAGTGAATGTCAATAATGATGGAAAAGAAAAGAATCTTCACTCAAAGTTGCTTATTAAAATATTCTGAGCACAGAATGGATCATAAGGAGTTTTAATGTTACTCCATGTAATAAATGATATAAAGTAAACAAAAAATTGACAAATAATTACTCAGAAGTAGATGCACACAGGTAGTTTGCCAAGGGATTTCTGAATTATACATACTGTGTTGAATAATTTGGTGAATCAAATGCCTGTTACTGTTGTAAATGCATAATTATGATGCCTGTGCACTAATAAATGGACACTGGTCTATGTTTTATAGACCATATCCCAGCTAAGGTTCACCCTCTTTCTTATATCGACTCAGTTTCTTTCAGCTGCAAAAATTTGGCAGTCTTGTAAAGGCAGCTCACCAGAGGAAAAGGTTTGGAGACTTCTGCATTAATAGGGAAAGTTGCTGTGTATTGAAAAAGTTTGAAGGTGCAACATGTTCCTAACTGGAGCATGAACCACCTGTTTGTCTCCACGGAGAAGCTGTTGTTGTACGAGGATGATATTAAACTTATCTATCTCCATAAAGACCACATATATATCATAGAGACGTCACAGTTTATGAAGTGTAAGGTTTCTGACTTGTGTGTCACTTTGGCCAAATACATATACAAGTGCATTTGAAGGTAGTTTTGCTATGGCGACATATTTTCTGAGGATCATGTGACCGCCTGAATAACCTGTGTTATCTCATCACATCTCAGAGAGCAAACATCCTTATTTTTCTTTCTTTTGTTTTCATGATTGGCAACTAGATTAAAGGTGCATTGCCGCCAATATGTCGCAACGCCATTCAATAGAAATAGAACTCTGTATACTGGCGCCCTTATGCACAACCAGACCAGTTCAGCAGGGTAAATACATTCCAAGACCTCTACAAGTGCAAAGAACTGCTACTACTATTACTACAACAATAACTACTACTATAATACTACTGCGACTTCTTCTGCCACCATTACCAGTACTACTTTTTTTAGATCTCCTCCTTCTTCTACTACTACTACTACTACTTCTATTGCTACTGTATCCTTAAAGGTGCACTATGTAACATTTCCAGTGGATAGCCCGGCATCTGCTTGTCTCCATGGAAATGTTATTTGTTTGTCTAGAAAAAGAAGGAATATCTGTATTTCTGAGCAATACGCCTATAATTAATAAATGTAAGATGTTTGTGTTTAATGCCATACCGCGGAACATTCCAGGCAAAGCAATAACATCTCCATGGAGACAAGTAGGTAGTGGACCTTCCACCGGAAAAGCTGCACAGTGCTCCTTTAATAACTGCACGATTTGAACACCACAACTAATAGTCAGTGACCCATGAATGACCTTAGTGAAAATGTATAAAAACTTCTTTTGCTTCGTCAAATCGTGTTTCTCACATCTCGCTAAAACAATAGAAAAATATTAAGTCTTTGTGTATTGTCCGCGTTGTCATCAATAAATTAGCCGCTCATGTTATAACTCAGTCATTACACCACACGTCACTCTCTCAAAGGCCCCGTTAGATGAATAATTATATTTTTATTGTCTCTCATAAAAAACATCAAAGCAGAAAATAAATACAAGCCACAGAATGATGGTCCTCTGGGGTCGTGACATATTTCATTTAGCATCTTTTGTCTTTTTAACAAAGAACCACAATCATTTATACTTTTCATTGTTTAATTCTGCTAATTAACTTTGTCACAATAGCTGAACTCTTGACCTGTATCTGTTTTGCATGTTGTAATTTTAACAGATTCTTTTGTGCACGGGATAACATTAGGTCTCTTAATTGTTCCAAAAGACGGACTCATTACCTTTTGATTAAAAGTTTGTCAAAGTACAAAATACTGCTAGTTTATTTATTCAAGTTATTACCAATATTTACAGTTTTCGTCCACTGAGCTGAAGGTTGGCGGTACAAATCCTGCTCTAGACATAAACAGATTCATTGACCCACAGGTTGTGCAGTGTTGTGTCCTTGTGTTGTTGTGCAAGACACTTAACCTGCCCATTCCCCAATGTCTTTGTACAATGTTGTGTGAATGTGTGGGGAAGGGCGGGTGATTCCTTGATGTAAAGAGCTATAAAAAGTGACCTTTTCTTTTTTTGCTTATCTTTATGTAAAAAAAATAATACCATTCCATTAGTTCCCATTCACAAATTTCGATTTATCATTCAAGACCTCGTGCCTCAAGGTCTTGGGGATAACTTTCCCATGAATGTATGCACATAGAGCAAAGCCACCGCTGAAAAAGGCAGTGCAATAATGACATAAAAAAATTGGGATTATAAATGATGTCAAAGTCCCATTCTCGTGTACCAAATCTTGTGTCTCATCTCGTCTTTTAGAAATAGTTTCTTTCCCCCACTACCTGATAAATGTATTTAATAATGTGAATAACCAACTGAGCCTTGAGCAGTTCTTTATACGGAGAAGCAAATCTGCCACAGTGTGAACCGTATGTTGCTTTTCTATACACACAATTCAACAGCATTATGAAGTAACTGTAATATGCATTATATTCGTACAGTGTTGTAAAACTTGCAGTGAACTTTACTGATCTGCCTAGCCTAATATTCAAAATGGAAAACTGCCTTCACACCACATGACCCGTACTGTAAAGAAGTCAGGTTTATGTAGCGAAAGAGTCTGTGCTACTGCTTTGAATCTATAAAACTCTGGTTTAAATCTCATTTTTTTCTCACAAAGTGGAAAGAAAGAACGTGAACTCCCCTTGACTCCACTGAAAAGTATGGTCCCGACAGCTGATTCAAATAGAGAATTGGCCAAGAAAAATCTGCCTTGTGATGCACATTGGAGTGTTTATGGGTATATTCATGTGGTAAATGGATGATATGGGCCTATTGTTCAACCTCTTATAAAAGTTCTGTTCTTAAGAGTGGAAAATTATTAGATGATCAGATCTGCAGCCAGGTTTAAAGATAAAAGGTGAGATTAAGACCAAATTTGTCATTAAAGGTAACGACTATGGCAAAATAAATGTACTAAATAAATACTGTAAATCTGCATTCTAGAAGACAGGAAGTATTTTGTAGAAACTGGAAACTGTGTCTCAGATCACATGGCTCTGACCTGTGGGGTGCCCCAGGAGTTGATCCTGGGCCCCGTTTTGTTCAATCTCTACATGCTGCAGTTAGTCCAGTTAATATGCAGTAATAATATGTCCTACCACAACTGCACAGACGACACTCAGATCTGTGTCTCACTGGCTGCAGGGACTATGGACCAGTGGACTCACTCTGCCACTGCATCCAGCAGATCAGTGTGTGGATACAAAACAACTTTCTCCAGCTAAACTCAGACAAGACAGAATTCATTGTCTTTGGCCCACAGAAACAAAGAGACAGTGTCAGCAGTCACCTCCAGTCTCTCTCTCTAAAACCTTCAAATTAGACTAGAAATCTACAGGTAATAATGGACTCAGACTTAACTTTAACAGCCACATCAAATCAATAACATCTGCAGACTGTTACCATCTAAAAAAACATAGCAAAAATCAAAGGTTGACTGTCTAAAGCAGACTTGGAGAGACTTATCCATGCGTTTCCAGTAGATTAGACTAATGTAACCGCCTCTGACTGGTCTCTCCAAATGAGCTGTGAGAGCTGCAGAACATCCTGAATGCTGCAGCTCGGGTCCTGACTCAAACGAGAAAATACAAGTGCATAAGTCCTGTGCTCAGGTCTCTGCACTGGCTCCTGTGGCTCAGAGAATAGACCTTAAAGCAGCTCTGCTCGTGTACAAGTCTCTCTAAGTCCATCTGTGACATGTTAGTGCCACATGAACCATCTGCACTCTGAGGACCTCAGGGACCGGCCTCCTGCTGGTCCCAGAGTCAGGACTAAACTCGGGGAGTCAGTGTTTCAGATTCATGCAGCTAAAACCTGGAACTGTCTCCCTGAACATGTGAGACAGACTCTGACTCTGTTTAAATCCAGACTAAAAACACGTCTGTTCAGCTGCAGATGACTGAAAGGTTTTAATTTCTCATTCCACACTCTTCTCTCTAATTTAATGTCTCTCTTTTTAAATTTTATGATGATTCTTTATGTTTTGATTTGTTTGTATTGTGATTTTAATGTATTTCTTATTCTGTAAAGCACATTGAATCACTTTGTGTACGAATTGTGCTATACAAATAAACTTGCTTTGCCTAAATATATTCTTCATAGAATTATACTGTAATTTGTGGCCTAAAGTAGAGGTTTTTATCCCAGCTGGTTTTGCATCTGTAGGATCTCATCGTTCTATCTGTCAAACAGGTTTCTGTCTTTTCTTTTTGTACCACTTAAGTAGAGGTCCCATTAACTTTTTTGGTGGCGTGTTTGCCACCTTGGTGTCTCAACTGAGATGAAATTGCTTAGCTTGGAAAGGTTCCACAGTATGGTATTAAATTTATTTAGTATCGCTATGGAAGGAAGCAGGTCACTATCAGGTCAAGAACCTGGTCAGATGCTGCACACAGTCTTACAAGCAAGATTTTCTTTTCTTTTTCTACACAAATATAACTCACATATTTACATAGTGCACCATTAAACTGTTTTTTACTGCGTCACATCTCCACATACTCCAAACAAAGAAGGTTGCTGTAGTTTCTTGATGTACATTTCTTTTCTCAAGTCTGATTTCACAATTTTCCACTCAGACACTGTCCATTCATTACCCTTTATAATCATGCCCCTCTCTGGCCGTGTAACTACTCCACTTACCCCCTGTACTGTCTCCGCCCTCGCTGTTGACCTTTACCCTTTACTTGGTTTCTGCCACTGCCCAAAGCTCTGATGTCTGACTTCATCCATCACACTGAGCCTCTGTGTCTCCGTGTCCCTTCTGTCCATTGTGTGTGGACAGTAAGCAGCCTGTGTGAATGGGACAGTGGCACGCTCCTCTCTGTAAATGATAAAAGACATTAAAGGAGCAGAGGCTGAAGCGTGGGCCTTGTTTGTCTGAAATGTGCTCAGAGGAAGGCGCCTCCCGTCCCCTAACAGAAACTCCAGTGAGAAAAACAGACCAGAAATGTGTTTGATGTCTCTGATTTGAATACATATCTGGCATTCATTGTTTAAAAGGGAATTTGGTGATAGCCAGTGACGTGCAGGAAGGTTACTGATGCACATAACTGGTTTAACTCCAGTCACAAGTCTTATAACAGAACAGCATAATTCAGTCTAGCAGTTCAGGGTGAAATCTATGTTTTATTTGTTGTATTGGTTCTCAAATTGCTGTGTATCTATTGGTACGTTGGTGTGTTGTTGTTGGGTCATTTGCTTCTTTTTTCAATGCTTATTAGAGCTGAAGATGCATGGTAACACTGATGTGACCAAATCAGTTAGTTTTAATGACTACTACTCTACTCTAAGCTCCTCCTGTGTGGCTGAGCTCCTCACTCTATCTCTAAGGGAGCATCCAGCCTCTCTGCAGCCGGTTGTATCAGCGATCTCGACATTTCAGTCATTACCCAGACTTCATGACCATAGGTGGGGGTAGGAACATAGACTGAGGTAAATCGAGAGCTTTGTCTTTTGGCTCAGCTCCTCTTCACCACAAAGGTCTGATACAGCGACCGCATCACTGCCGATGCTGCACCGATCCGATGCACCAATCTCACACTCCATCCTCCCCTCACTGTGAACAAGACCCCGAGATACTTGAACTCCTCCACTTGAGGCAGGACAGTTGGGGAAATCAATACTTTCAGTAAGTAAGAGTACTGTTACACTATAAAATATATAATATATTACCCATCTACAGACGACAGCTGAAGTGTTTGTCCACTGATCCAAAGGATGGTGGTTCAAATCCTCCTTTTGACATAATAAACATGCATTGGTTGAGTGGCCAGTTTCACTGACCCACAGGTTTGCAGTGCGATTCCAGTTCCCACAGGTGAATGACGCTGTCGTCTCTTTAGGCAAGACACTGAGTGTCTTCATACCCAGTGTCTTCATACACTGGTGTATGAATGCGTGTGTGAATGAGTGAATGCTTTTCTTGATGCAAAGTGCTTTGAGTGCCTTGAAGGTGGAAAAGCGTTACATAAAAATGTGACCATTTACTATTTACAGATGTTATACCCTTGGCTGCCATTATAATCAAAAATCTCATACAAACATTTTACATCATTCAACTTTACTTCGAAGAAAAAGATAAAATGTGTAGATTCCAAGAAAGTCATATTTATTTAACACTTATTCTCACTATGTAAATACGCATTGGTTTGGCCAGTGTGTTGAGCAAGCCACTTTGCATACAAGTGGATATACTATTTCAACATTTGCTTTTGTCGAATAAAACAAAACAAGCTGCTCCTTCTGTCTCCTCAGCAGGGCTTCTATTGCACGGCACTCCCATATTTGTATTGTCTTAAGAACCAGACTATGAACCTTCATATGTTACCGCTTCACAATATGCAAATAAAAAACGTCAATAGACTGCTTTGATAATTCAGCTTCTCCAGATGAAACGGTTTTGTTGATTTTAATTTACGTCTTTGCCATTTGAAGCTGTTGTTTTGCACAGAGAGACGAACCCATAGCGCAGATAGTGTGAGTTTCCTGGAATTCCACAGGGCCACATCTGGTATTGATTTTTCCCTCTGCGTTTGTGGAGCTGGCCCCAAACTGCATCACAATATAGTCAGAAGGGTCAGGTAGATAAGCTTATCCATGGGTTGCAGAATGATGTAAAGACAGTTACCATGGCAATTAACAATTCAAAACAAAATAGTATATGCAGGGAAGTTAGGTAATAGTGGGCACAGTGACTGGTTTACCATAACATAAATAAATAGTACAGTTTGTGTGTTGTGCTATTGATATTTTTGTGGGTTATGTAGTACATATCATTGTTGCTAACTGTTCCATCTGTTTTGACGACTTGAATTGTTATTTGCAATGGCAATTGTGCTATGTTTTCCATCCATCTTCTTCTGTTTTATCCGGCTGGGTCACGGGGGCAACTTGCTGCCCAATCCTCTATGTTTTCTACGCTATGTTTTCATCACTCTGAAATCCATGCATAGCTATGCAAACTATGACATAAGGAAGCATTAACAGTGCTGCCTAAGGACAAATGATTATATCTGAATTGATGAAAGTAGGAATCAAACCCCCAACTTCAAATGTTCTCTCAAAACACCAAACTGTGCAACCAACATCCGCCACAGTATTGGATAAAACGCGCATACAAAAGCCTTGTCCCTTCTTGTCGGCTGAAAGAACTGGAGGTTTTATACAAAAAATTGTGTTGTATTCAGCTCAGTGTAAATCTTATAATAGAAAATTCACTCAGTCTAACCTAGATTATAGCATGGTGGCATAGTGGTTTAACCTTGCACAGCATGGATTCGCGTGGAAGAGAAGCACTCAAGCGAACCAAAACAAACATGTTGACGGCAACAGATGAATATCATCAATATCTATTTTAGCATCAATATGGACTGTTTTGTCTGTAAAAAAAAATGTGCAGAAGGCAAGTGCTTTGTTCATTTGTGGACAGGAAAGATTTTTCACAACTGGATGTAACAAAAATTAGATTTTTTGACTAATGCATTGACCATTCAGATTCAAATAGTCATCGTGACATTTTGTGTTTTCTGATCACTTTCAGTGAGAACCACAGCTGATAATGTGTAGAACTCAATTCTGAGTGTCACACATATGAATCTGAGGAAGGTTAATAGTGTTTGCCTGGAGACTGGGTCAGTGGGTTCACACAAGCACAATACAATACCCCATTTTAATCTGCATGTCCCTACTGCAGTTAATATTGTCAAATAAACTTCTAAATATATAGTAGTTGAAGGTCTGTGACTGGTCAACCAACAACTATTGTTATTCTGATACTTTAGAGAGAAGACACTATTTACAAGCCCACTTGGATAAAGCCGAATTCTCTCTTTCAAATCATACAAAAGCTTTTAAAATTTGATATTAATGAATCATCTTCAGATCTGATGTTATTTTGATCATGCCACACACAGGAGACTGTTTTTGTAATGTAAATCCAATATCCTATGGCTTGGGTGTTCTTTGAAAGCAGCAGCAGCCTCTGTGACAGACCTAGACAGAGAGAATTTTCTTAGGAATTCAGCAAAGCTTGCCCTCCTACCTTGTCAAAGAGGAGAGGAATTGTTCATGCTGCCACGCCATATGGAGAATTGGCCCATTTTCTCTCTCCTCTATATCAAATAGTACACATTTCAAGTTGAACCGTTTGTAGCGTACCACATGTGAGTTGGGGCTCTTGTGCAGGATCTTGGTGACTTTTTTGATTCGTCTGCCGAGAGCTTTTTGACAACTTTCTGTCATTCACTCTTCCTCCTCCCTCCCCTGTCTCTCCTCAGACTTGCTAGCATATTTCTTAGCCATCGATTGATTAGCATACATCAAGCCCCTGTCGTCAAAATGTGAAAAAAGACATTTTTCTTTTCAAGCAGCAGCTGTCAAGCACATCAACACAAAAACACGTTCAGAGCTAGACAGAGTTAAATTGCAGCTAAAACTATATATAGATAAAAATGTCAGTCTTTTCAAGAAGCAAGGCGTCTTCAAAGTTGTCAATATGGAGCGTTTTATCGTCGGAAAATAACTTTGAAAGTGCGAAAGATAAAAGAGTTTTTTGTTTCTTTCCACTTTGTGCTCGAAAGAGGAAGAAAAGATTTGAAAGTGGGTAGAAGTATTTAAGGGGCTTGCGTTTTTGATCTGCCTGTCCATCACGCTACCCCTCCTGATGCGTCTGATCGTTAGCTGTCCTCAAAGTGCTTTGTTATGGCTGAGTGCGTCGATTAAAGAAGGAGGACTATCATTTATTCATTTTGCTATTGAGCGAAAAGAAAGAAGGGATTCAAGAGCTTAGCGTTCATTTTCGTCAAACGTCGGGGAGGTGCGTGCGGTGATGAAGTCAGCTTTCCTTTGAGAAGACAAGTCGCATCCAGGTAGAAAGACGTGAAGTGAAAGTTTTCACTCTGCAAATTTTGAAAGGCTCCACTGATGTGTGAGATAAAATAAATGATGTTCAAACTTTATTAAACTTTTCCTTTAAAAGACGCCGCAGGATGACAGTTGAGAGAGATTTCTACTCTGTCTAACAAGGTGTTTCTGATGGTTGTGGAGAACACACACAGACACATCTCGCTCTATTATACAGTAGTGCTCACAGGCTGGATTAGAGGCTCTATACATGTTTATGGCGACGCGTTAAACAGATTTTAGTCATGCACATTCACAAAGCCTGCCTCAGTCAATGCACTTCATATGTGCCTGCTTCTCTTTTCTGCGAGGGACAATGCCACATTCATCTTCGGTAGATTGGATGTGCTCCTTTCACGCGGCTTTCGCTGAGGAAGTCCCTTCAATTCTCACTGTTTCAAGCCTCTTTTTTTCAAATATTCAATCCTGTTGCGAGGTGTCTCTCAGAAGTTGAAAAGTTCGTTTCAAGGCAGAAGTTTTTGCCGTCTCCACTTTTCAACTGGAAGATGAATATCAGTGGGACAAAGCTGAGAGGGGAGAGGCTTTTGACGAGACTTCTGAGCGCCTAGGAGCACGTCCTGTCTCAGCTTTCCGTTAACTGGCTTTCTGCGTGTCACTAAAAGGCGCCGAATCAAATGCAAACTGAGAAGTGGCACTCTTTCAACATACATCAGTAGGACCCTTGCGGAGGTTCTGCTCTGCTTAGGCTTTTGGCAACTTTTTGAAAAATGTGATTTGCAGCATTCTGTCTGGTGTTATCAGAGCTGGTGACAGTAAGTTCATGTTCTATGTGAGCTGACAGAGACACCGTGATCTGTGACCCGAAGCAAAGCACAGTTTAAAGTGCGACATGTCAGGCCTTAGACTCCCTCTGATCCATATGTAATGTCTTATATGGCCTTGTATACTGTAGCTCTGAGCTTTAACAGGGCTCAAACAATAGCAGTTACACAGCGCACAACCCTCCTCCGTGTTAAACAACATAAACGGCCACATTGTTTATTTTTGCTCTTGTAGCTTGTGCACTGTGGATGTTGGATATCTGATGTTTGGTGCTCGCCAGACGGGGCCCGTGGTTTAACACTTTCTCAAATCACTCTGGAGCGACAGGGCTGAAAACCTGAAATAGCTGAAATGAGAGCTTTGTCCAAATAATCACCCTGGGCCTCTGTAAACCATTATGTTTATGCGTTGTAAATTGTGAAAAGGAATGCTTCAACATTGTGTGGCGAATGTATTTCAAGACTTTGAAGACTGGAGGCTGTCCGAACTTCAACCCACACAACCACAGGCCGTTCCGCTCGCCTTTGGACTAAAATATCATTCAGAGCCAAAAGAAACTTAAAACACAACCTTTTTAAAGCTAAAGAATGTATCTGATGTGATTCCTTTGTGATTGAGCTGTCAATGCTGCGAGGGTCAACGCTTCTTTCAACTGTTCTATGTTTGACTATGGTGACTGTGCATGTTTGGAAGTGCACGACGAGCTTTGAACTGCGCTAGGTTTCAGAAAGGAGTCCAAAGAAGTAACACTATAATCTTTCAATCCATGTCTCTAACTAGGGCTCAGAGCTGCATGGATCATGTAAACACATTTTTGGATGTTGTGTCACTATTTCTTCCTCTTTGAAGAGTTTTATTAGCTGTGGTTTGGCAGCCGTGCAGTAGCCACACCATTTTTGGGTTTCCTCCTCTGTAATTGGCGGCGTTGGTAACACACCTCTCTCTTTGAAGTGCGCTTTCGTAAGCTCGTCTCCCAACCTGTTCGCCCACTGAGCCCTTTGGGACAGGTCGTGATGTCATTACAAATACAGCAAATGAAGAAGTGCACATTCATTGTAATAGGGTACGCCAACATGCCTCGGAGTTAGGATAATGACTAAATAGCTGAGTAAATGTTTCTCTGCTAATTAAATTGTGCCAAATGACTTCCTGGTTTCGTCGTAGTTACACAGAAAAGGGAGGAAAGCTCGGATCACAAACACCTAACTAGTCTTTGAAGGTTGAAGATTATTTTCATCTAACTTAGAGATAAATTATAATTAAATGATCTTTCATAGAGGCGATGCTGTCTTTAATATAAGAATCAAAGAGTTCTCGTGTATACAAAATAATGCCGAAAACTGCCCAAAGCCTTGTGCAAGTGGCCACATGCTACTCACAGTTAAGTTCACACTATTTTGTTCCACTAGAGACATGTGCATATTTCCTACTTACAAAGACAACTGCAGGTAGAACCACTTAATAGATTTGATTTACAAAAATAAAAGTACTGAAGATTGCTGGTGTGTAGGTATATTGGGTTTTGTTGTTACCGATTTTCTCTGTTTTCGTCGGCTATTCAACAAACAAGGAAAAAGATAAAAGCTTTTTATTTACTGATACAGTTCATTGGTAATGTTTTTTTTTCTCCCACATGTGAATGCAAATGAGTGAAATATTTGTGGTTTTAAAATATGTTTGTGGCTTGAAGTAGTCCGTAACTGTCATAAATAGCTGGAACTCTGTCAGGTTAACGCCTCTGATCTTCCACTTAAAAGTAAAAGCCCTAAAGTGATCAGTCAGGATCTGCACAAAGCCTGAGGTTAGGGACGACATTTTTGGAGGACAAAACAAAGAGCCGCTTCAGCTCAACAGCTGCTTGTAAACATGCCACAAACACACTTATAGCTTAAAGGTGCAACATGAAACTTCTGTCTCCATGGAGATGTTATTTCTGTGTGCTGCACAGTATGGCATTAAAGCTTTTTTGTTTCGTTTTTTAAAAATACCTAAAAAATCATGAATTCTGACAGTGACGGTGGTCGAATCTCCAGATCTGACTTGAAACTTGGTTTTCTGGTGTCACGTGGGGAAAGATAAATGAACACAGACTGTAGAGAAGTTGAGTAAGGGAGTGTGACGTCACCTGTAGTGTTTCCAGTCAAATGAAGCTCACGAAGCTAGCAGTTATTATATTTAGAGCTGACTTCCATATTAGGAGTAGAAATTTATTAACAGACAAAATAGTGAACTAAAAACACCAGGATCATGTAGACGTTAAGCCCAAAATGACGATATTGCAGCAGTTCCAGAGACAATTTTGCAACTTAAATTCAATTGGAAACAGAGTTGATGGAGCCCAAAATGCCCCCGTGGTCCCATAGCAGGTTTAGCTATGTCCATTTATACATACAGTCTATGGTTTAACTTTTACAATGTTGTGGAACATTCCAGGCAAAGCAATGCAATACATTCTCCACCATCCATCAGTAATGTTACGCAATACACCTTTAACTACACGGCAAAAACTAAAATCTAGTAAAGTTAAGACGACTTACATTAAAAGTACCATAAAACATGCGTTACTTCTGTGAGCGGGTCCATCGAGATTATGCCATACTGCAGAACATTTCAGGAAAAAAACAACAACATGGAGTTAAGCAGGTGGCGGACCTCCTACCAGAAAAGTTACATAGTGCACCTTTAAGAAAGTTTTATCGTAATTTGAGTGAATTTCACTTAACAAGTAAAATTATCTGCCAGCGGAATAAGACTTTTTGTACTTAACATATGAAAATACATCTTGCTACAGTTAAATAAAAAAACAACACATGTTTGCACTTAAAATATGTGTCAAATGTTGCTTGAATGAAGAAAAACACTTATTCCATTGGTAGATAATCTTACTTGTCAAGTTGAATCTACTCAAATAAAGTAAAATGTTCTTAATTTAAGTCAGTTTAACTTACCTAGATTTTTTTCCAGTAGCACGTTCTGACTCCGCTTATAATATAAATTTCCGATGCTCTCATTACGTTTATTGCCCTATGATGTTTAAGAAAGTGGGAGAGCAAAGTACATTCATTATGATCAGTGCGCTGACTTTTACTGTTGCGTAGTGTAAACTGTAACCTATTATTGCTGACATCATTGCCTCCTTGTCTGCTCGGAGTATGACGCTGTCTCAGACTAGACGACTGAAGTATTTGCAGTAGTTTAATGATTTAAAATGACCTTAACTTCCTTTTCATCCACTGAGCTGATGGTTTTGTGTTATCTGTTATTGACAGTTTTTAAGAAGAAAACACGGAAGAAGATCGTTCAGTGGGAGGAATCTGGGACGAGGCGGGCGACGTACACAAGCTGCTAAGGTAAGGCTGTGCGATTAACTGTTAGTTGTTAATTCTGACCTCGATTTCTACTTGTGTGTCAAACGATCTCCAAACTCATACAGTATAATTGAGTTGAAACAATTACAACGCAAACGGTTATTTTGGGATTTTTTTTATATATATATAAATAAATACATTTTTGAAATATAGAGATTTTAGCTCAGCTGGTATGTAGTTTATTTTGGATACATTTATGTTTTTCTATGCCTTATTTCATGTTCAAAGTATATTTTATTCATTTTATGTTTTGTACATCTCAAAACTGCTCTAAGGTACATATTTGTAGCATATATTTATTTTCAGTTTGGAAGTTTTGGGTAAATTATCAATATTATTTATTTTTTTGAGAGAGAGATGCTGAATAAATGCATTGTGTAACTAAATAAATAATGGTTTGAATAATCGTGATTTCAATATTGACCAAAAATAATCGTGATAATGATTTTTTTCCATAATCGAGCAGCCCTATGCTAATGTCTAAGTTAATATTACACTCGGCATCACAGTATAGTGTAATTCAATATCTTGCAACAGTTTATGTGTTGTCTCCAAGACTGGATAAATATGCGTAGTTTTTGTGTGTGTTTGGCTATTTATTACTAATGTTAGACCAGTGGTTCTTAACCTTGTTGGAGGTACTGAACCCCATTAGTTTCATATACGCATTCACCGAACTATTCTTAATTGGAAAAATAAATTATGTTTTTTTCAAATTCAAAACATAGGTGTATATATATTTTATTGGCGCACACATGTGAATCCATATTGCACATATTCGTCCGACCACTTTCTTTTTTTGCTCCACATAGTTAGTGTGAAGGGAAAATATTAAGAAAGAAATTACACGACAGTCACAAGACTACTGCGCGCACAATATTTCCTGCAGCCAATAACGGCCAAACTGGGTCATCACGAATCATATGTGTTGGATGTCTTGACCCCTGCTGAACCCCTGAGACTGATCAAACCCAGGTTAAGAACCGCTGTGTTCAGACAGTTAAAATACTTAAGTTAAGAAATAAGGGATAGAATTTGTTAGGTTTAAACACCATCTAAAACATTCAGAGAAGAAAGACAAGAGAGATTATTTAGTTTTACTCGCGAGGAGAACAGATGGAGACGTGCCCAGATACACTCTCCAACCCGCTCTGGCGCACGCCCGCCGTCTCCTCACTTTTATTTATATTAGGATGGCCCTGGTTACAATGGGTGTCACTGCTCTAAAGGAAGGGGGAAAGCAGCAGCAACACCAAGATATGATATGATAATATAAAATATGATTATGCATGGATAAAATATACATAATTATTCTAACAGAATTACTTGGAAATTGCAATTGTATTTATATTTCAATATCAAAACAGCTCATTGGCTCATTTAGTAGCTGTTTTCTTAATTATTGTGGAAGTATGTGATTTTGACAGCGCCCCCAGTGGTGTGGAGTGGCTCGGCAAATACATTTACATGTGCAAATGACGTCACTGAACAGAGAAATGTTAATATTACGATGACTATAACCACAGAGGTCCCATGAAGCTGCGTATACATTAATATGGTAAATGAGCAAAGAGCGACCCCCTCCTGCCTCAGCCTGTCCAGTGTGCAGCTGCCCTGGGCTCTGAAGTCACTGTGTCCTGGTGCGTCTGAAGGTCCAGCTGGAGACCGGCTCTTTTCATCTTTTCTCTTTTATGAGAAAAACAAACAGCTCCTCGTCCTCTCTCTCTCTCTCTCCTTTTGAAGACCTCATTACCATATTGTTTAACATAACGCAGCAGTGTCAAGCCCAGATTAATGAACAACTTAATGAACAACTTTTACACCATTTAGTTCCTTTTTTTATGTATGTGTGTAAGTATAAATAAAAACTTTGTTATTTTGGTTGGGAATGTGCCAGATGCTCTCCCTTAGATACTCTCCATCTATTCAGGCCTGTGCGTAGTGTCTCCATTTTTAAGACGAATTTAAAGGTGCACTATGTCACTTTTTTGATGCGGGGTCCGTCTCATTTGTTTGTCTCCACACAAATTCTGTTGCTTTGCTTGGATTGTTGGTCTCAGCTACATTTGTATTGCATTTATTTCATTACAGATGCTTTTCTTTGCTCAAAATACATTGATAACTATGCATTTTAACACTAAGAAGGGTCAAATCTCACAGATATGACCGGTAACTTGGTCTAGTTTTGTCACATGCTCGTCTCATGCTTTAGTAATCTGAATATTTCTGCTGTCTTTGCTGAACATGCTCTTTGTAATCACCACCGTTAATGACCTGCTTCAAATGAGCCACAGCCAGAGGACTTCAGACACTGTGCCAAACTTATTTGTTTTGTGTTAATGATGTTTTTCCCTATAATCTTTTCAACTGGTTCGGGTAAATCCTAAATCAGCTTCACTCAGAGGAACTGCAGTAAATGAATTGAGACGTGTTGTGAGGTTTATAAAGGTGTATTTAGGAATGGAGGATGAAGTATGTTTCGTATGCTGCTTTTCAAGTGACAGATATTATCTTTTTGGCTCAAATAGTCCACAGCATGGCACTGAACTTTTCGCTTTTCACTTTGAACTTTTCCATGGAGACAAGCAGGGGACGCCATCAGGGCAAGTTTTAGGTTAGATCTGTGGAGAGGCAAGCAGCACACTGTAAGAATATTTTAATTATTTTTGAGCAATAAAACCTCCCATAATTAAATGCATGCAAGTGAAGTAAGTTGTAAACTGTGGAACTTCCATGAAAACAAGCAAGTAGCAAAAAGTCAGATATTCTACCTCTAATATACCACGATCATCAATAAGACACTTGTGGCTACACGGTCGTTCATTATCAAATGTCTTTCGTGGATACAGTAGGAGCTGCATAAGAGGTTCCAGTCTTGTTGTATGTCTGAGCTGCATAATAATAAACTCTGTGCACAACAGCGCCTGACAACCCCACTGTTAGCATGACTACTTCCTGTCCAGTTTTATATCAACGTGCTTTTTGCTGAGTTAGTTCAAATTAATAAATATTTAAAGATAAGGCATTGGACAGTTAAAAAGTGCACAGATAAAATGCTAAATACTTCACAGGAGGACACCTTTGCTTTACTTAGTTTATTGCTTTCATCTATTTGTACAACTCTGTGGTCTGACAGTTGTTTTTGGACTGATTTGGTCTGAGCATATGCTTCTTGCTCTTGTCTTATTTTGCTGGTTTTTACTGTATGGAGATCAAATCTTCTTATTTATTATTGTTGTTCTTGGATTGGATTTACAAAGGTAGTGGTTTGTGTGCCAATGCTAACGCTATTGCTAATATTTTTGTGTGTGTATTTTTTATCAATTAAATTATGATATTATGTATTCATATTAATTATTATTGTAATCATTATTTTAGGCATACTATACATTTTAAAACAATGACAAACTGAAATATTCTACATTTAAAAATAATATTGTAGTCTTTACTTTACTTAATCATCATTTTATTTGGTTGTTTATATTATATTTCATGATTTTAATACAAGCGACTGTTAGCTTTGACACACAGTGCCGACTGTTGTATTGAAAACTTAACATAAATTAGCAAAAACATGGAATTGTTGCTAGATCACATGGCATTTTACCATTTACTTTGAGTGATTTGCTTTGTAATTGTGTGCATTTTCCCCCCTCGGGCGAAATGTCTCGAATAAGCATAGAACAACAGTGGGGCAATAGCAGACAGCAAAGGGGGTGTCCGTCCAGATCTCCTCTTCCTCTGTCTGCCCCCGAGCTCAGATCAGTCCTGGGATGGTCCTTCTCTCTTGGTGTTTGTATTGGACTGGCTTTGATGAGGCCCCTGGAGCTCTCCCGCTGCCACACAGACCAGAGCAGCCAGGATCTGTGTCCTGAAGTGGGCACGAGACGAGGGATGAGACAGGGCTTCCGCTGGGAAAAGAGTGTCACCTTTCCCATTGTTGCACCACAGGGCGTCACGATGTCTGGGACCCATTTCAGAATGACAGTGTGTAAGATAATCCCACATAGGTGCTGTAGAGGATTAATGCTTTTAGCAGTGGAGGTTTAGCCGAGGTGCAAAGAGGGCTTCATACGGGAAAATGTGTTGAAGAAGGAACAATATTGTGAAGGTTTTTGCGTTTTTTTGAGTGTTGTATTTTTGTGGACATACATGATGACACAGAGAATTTTCAGTTAACCTAATGTTAAATCACTGAAGATGTTGAGATGCTAAACACAAAACTTTATGCCGTTTAAATTATGTTGCTTAACGTTTTTGACGTTCGATCCCGAGATCTATTCTGCACATTTCAAGCTTGCCACTTAAAAATTTGTCATGAAAAAAAATCCCTGAATCTACAAAACATAAATCTGGAATAACCATCTAACCAATCAAAGTGACAAAACATTGCATAAAAGATCATTTTGTTCTGCAAAATTGTCAGTTTGTCAAGTACCGGTGTTAGAGCAAAGGAAGTAAAGCAACAATAATAGATTTCTCAGTAGAAAACTCAAACTTGACAAGATAAAAATGTAAAATGATTTTGTTAGTTATCTACATATCACTTAGCTTCAAGGCACAAGAAAACAAACTTTTTTCAAATTAGATTCAAACATTAAAATCAAAAGAAATAATGTTGAAAAGTGCTGCCAAAAAAAAAAACAAAGATGAAAAAATGAATCTAAAATCTCAACTTAGGCTGAGTTCAAAGGTCATATTTTCACTTCCCCTTCCCCTGCACTTATGGGAACCCCGGCAGCAGCGGCAGCAGCAGCACAGAGCTGTTAGACCTCTCCATAAATCAGCGTTTGTATGAAAGACCAGCGGGAGCCAAAGGGCAAAGGACAAAATTAGCAGCTGTCTCTCTTTTTCCTTTCATGTTAGCTCCAGGGCTAACGGCCAAGTTCACAACCAGCCTCATTTACACTTTAAAACAACACTCCCAACAAGCGCTCAGCCCACTTGTACAATTTATGACAGCAGATATTTTATTCTAACACACAGGTCAAGTTTGAGGTTTAAATGCACCGAATGACACTTAGTATTGTCGATGAAAGCCAATAGTTTAATGAGAAGAAAATCTGACAATATTTTGGTACTTTTTAACTCATACTTTAATATCACAGTAGCAGTGGCGACCGTTCTTCAAATCTGTGTCAGACGTTCGTGAGTAAGAGTGACTGTAGCTGAAGGATTGGGTCATTGTGCATCCTTCAGGTTTATGAGGAAAACTAAAGTTCCTTCCAGACACGAGAAGAACATGCAAACTCCCTGTAGTCTGGGAATTAAACTCTGGATCTTCGTGCTAACCAGTAACACCTTGTTAAATTGGATATAAGTAGAATTGACTTTAATTTAGTTTTTAATGGTATAACAGCGTTCCTTCTTCATTAGCTTAGGCATAGTTGTATTTTGAAGGTGCACTATGTAACTTTTTGGTTGGAGATCCGTCACCTGCTTCTTTCTATGGATGTGATTGTCTGAAATGTTCCATAGTATGACATTAAACAGCTACCTTACATTTATTAGATTACAGGTGGGTTTATAGTTCAAAAATACCTAAAAAAAAAAAAACAAGCATTGAGACTGTGAGCGGCTTTGCCTCTACACAGATCTGACTTGTAACTTGATCTGGTTTGGTCTCCTTGAAGACAGAAATGTTTAACCTCCTGGGACCTGAAGAAAAAAGTATTGTAATATACATTTTTTGTGATTTTCTATCTATTTGGAGGTAAATGAACACCTTAGCATTTCAATTTTGTTCATTTTATTTTTATTTATAATTTTATAACCTCTGTAATCGACGCTGGGGACATTTTGGTGTTAAATCCATATGAAGTTAACAACCAAATAATAACAACTTTTCTGATGACCAACAACTCTGACAAGCTTCGAGTTAATGTTTTTGTCCTGGATATGATAATACCCCAAAAACCCCAGAGGAACCTAGTCCCCCCATTAAGAGTCGATCTCAAAACACTTAAAAGATTGACTGGTTAACTCAATGTCCACTATAAAGGACACAAATGAATAGGCCAGGTCTCAGAATGCCCTACTGTGGAACATTTCAAATAAAGCAATAGCATCACCATAGAGGAAAGCAATTGAAAGACTCTCCACCAGAAAAGTCACAAAAAGCATATTTAAGTTGCCATTCTTAAATAATTGTGACTATTAAAAAAAAAATTAAATATGGGTCATGCGTATAATGTTACTGCTATTAAAATACCTTCCACACATAACCGAACATCTGCGTTTTCAACCACATTCATACGCATTCCAAACCTGTAGATGGCGTTATTTCCATTGAGCCCTCACTTCGTCGTCACTTCCGCCTAAACTTAAACAACAGAAAACAGGGCGCCAAGCTGCTTTGTCTGGACAGACTCGGAGTCAGAATTGCTCCTAAACTGTGTTTAGGAGCAATTCTGCTCTCAACACACACACAGCTCTCAAGAAACGACTCTGATCCATAGTCTGCTTTGGCTTTTGCAGTCGCCTAAACAAAGGTCACATGTTTGACGTCATATTTTTTGGCGCAGACAGTGACGTTTTAAAACGCAAAACCCCAGTTATCTCTGTCCACACAAACAGGCATAAACAGAGTTTTCAAAAATCTTCACTTTGAGTTTTCCCTGAATACTCGTTTCTGATGCGTGTTCATGTGGATGACAGGTCAAAACACAGCAAAACATCTTCGGTTTATCAGATACCCAGCTACGTGTGGACAAGGCCTAAGTTTTGTTTTTGTTTTTTGGATTAACATTGATTCATATCTGTGCTGCGATTGTTTTACTCCTGGCTCAGTGGATCGTTCTTGTTGTTCTGCCCATTTCGTTTAACACATTTGGTACTGGTTTAGTTTCACTTTCATCCTGGTTTAGTCCTGGTTTTGCCTCGACTTTCTGTGCTTGTGAAGTTAGTTCCTGTCTCATTTGGAGTTGTGGGAGAACAGACAGAGGAGCATGCCCCTCACTGTTGGGCTGGCATATTTCAGAGCGTGCGGCTGCAGTGATGGGTCTTATTTGGCCTGAACCTGTTGAACTTTACCATCTGTGTTGTCTTGCAGTTTTGATTATTCCCTCTACACTTCTGCCACACTTTCACTGTTGTTTTAAACTTCAGAGTTGAACTGTACACAAAGTTACAGTCTACCTTACAGTTACAAGTCTTTAGGGATGTAAAATGACTGGCTCAAACGTGTATGTTATTATTGTGTAAGTGTGAACACTCAGCAGTATTAGTTACCTCTGAACATTATTATAAAGACCGTAGAAATCATTACAGGCTCAAAAAAAGATCTTTTTAACGTATTGCCTATTTTTAGCTGTAATGTCCAGTACACAAAGATGAGGAGAGTTGATGTCAGGAATTCCTTTGGTTTATAAAGACTCCAAATAACTGTACTTTTTTGGTTTTAATCCAAAAATCTAATATTTAAATCCTTATCATCTGAATACTGCATGAACAGGTGGTGTTCTGAGTGATCATTCAGTAATTATGGTGACAAAATTGCACAAAATCTACTCTTTTGAGCTTTAGGTCATGTTTTAATGCCGTTACCTCATCAAAAACATACCTGGAGTTGTGTTTCATTCACACGTTTGAGTAATCCTGGATTATTAGTTTGTCTACATCTCCAAAACTCAAAAAACTCCACAATGAGCTGTCATTTAGTGGCAGACACCCTGTATCATTTATCCAGTAGAGATAATCTTAAATCATCCAACTGATCATCTAAAAGAATCTAAGGAAGGTGTATGTTGTTTTAAAACACAATGGCACTTCCTGTATTACCACATGAGTGTTTCTCTGCAGAATCTGTGTGTTAAACATGTGAATGAAACAAAACACAACTTTGGACATGTTTTTGATGAAGAATTAACATTATGACATATCAGAAAATAGTGTTATATGGACCCTTTAAACCAGGCATGTCCAAACTATGGCCCGGGGGCCAAATGTGGCCCTCAGACCAGTTGTTTTTGGCCCTCAGGCTTCCAGGTGAATTGGCCCATACTACCACAAGTAGTACTTTTTACTGCATGTTTTTGAAATCTACCTTGATCAAGCAAATGTAGTTTGTCCTTTTGAGGGATGAACAAAGGTCTGGAGGGTCATTTAAACCTGTTATAAATGCACAGTTTTTAATTACTCACTGTTTTGACCTCCAGTCTATGACCCTCGATCGGCCCTCACGCTGCTCTGTGTTTTAATATATGGCCCTAGATGAAAAAAGTTTGGGCACCCCTGCTTTAAACATTTGGAGAAGACAAGAGAAGATCCAATATAAATTGTCATGGACTTAATACAGTTTGTTTTAGATGTGCCAGTATATTTATGGAACAAGTCCAAACTCAATAATGTAAGGAAACTGTGGACAGTGTGAATGTATGATGTATTTCCTGCGTGCTCAGTATATCCTCACAAAATCAGATTCACTCACGGAATTCAGATCCCAGATGCAACGTTATTAAGGGATAGAGACTGGGAATAATTCATGGTTTAAGAAACAGAGCCACCACTCTCTCCTCTTTTCTCTACATCTTGTTCACTTCTTTTTCTCTTCAGTTTCCAGCTCGCTCTCTTTTTCTGTGTTTCTTCTTGCCACGCGTTCTATCTCACCCCCCTGTCGCTCTTCTTTTCCTCTCTCTTCTACCTCCCTCCTTCTGTCCCCTCTCTTCTCTGTACTCTCTCTCCTCTCTTTCTGTCTCCCTCATCCTCTCTTCCTGTTCCTCTCTCTCATTTCTCTCCCCTCTTTTTGCCCCTCTCCTCTCTCTTTTGCTCTCTTTGGCTCTCTCTCTTTTTCCTCATCTCTCTCCCTCTCTCTGGTCTCTGTGGGAATGTTTTGGTGCGGCGCGTTGCGGAGGTGCAGAGCTGTGCTTTGTTGACGTTCCTGTGTCCATGTGTGTGTCCATGTTTGGTGTTTTGAAAGTGGCCCTCCCTGTGTACACCTGCTGAGAGCTGCATGACACTGGGAAACAGCCCACCACAGGGTCAACACACTTTTATCTCAGTTTGACTTATGGATTTACAAAGTCTCTCAGGAATAAATGAACAATATGCAGCTGGCCACACTGGAGCTGGGACAGCTTTATTCTCAGTAGGTGGCTTTAACTATTCATCTTATGAAAATATCATAACCCCAGTGATAAACCCAAGGACACCAGGCTAACAGAGCTGTTTTAACCACCAACAAGAGGAAAGAGCACACGCCAAATGGTCAGACGTCATCTACAGCAGCACAATGTGTACAGGGAAGTGGATTATGCATGTGCACATAGAACATGTAGAGAAGATTGCAGGGACCTCATGGGTTTCAGAATGATATCATTTTAAAAATAAATATTATATGTTATGAATGTGAAAAAGTCCTTTAAATGTTGCATGTCCATGAATACAACCCGAGCTGTGCCAGGGGCTGGACCTTTTTGTATCAAAATAATCAGTACATAAACTAGTTCCTCTTTCAAGTGAGTTGAACAAATGAATAAAGGTAATGCAACTACTCTTGTCTTAAAAACATCTGCCATTTAAAACTGTAAGTATTAAATGTTATCAAATCTCCAAACTAAAACGTCCTTAGACATGCAAATGTCTCTTTCACAGCCGTTTACAGCTGAATAGCTCTCGGAGCCTGTGTGTGTATGAAGGCATATTTATGTAAATGAGTGTGTTTAAACTTGAATTCACACACATTCTCTGTGAAAATGAATCCATTTGCTGCTGCTGAACAAAAGCCAGTGTGCAGCGTTTAGCACAAACACCCCACATGGTACATGACGGACAGCTCCCCAGCCCCAAACACGTCACTAATTACTCCAGGTATGAAAAAGACTTGTGTTATTCTTGATAATCTTTACTAATAATGTCTCTTGTGTACAAGTATATACATTTTTACTTCTTTTAGTACGTTTCCCCAATGTTCCCCAAACAAACATATAGAAGGTCATAAGTTCTGCACGTTTTCTTTTATTATTTGTGCAGAGCCTTGATATTACACAAGTGAGAAGTCCTCAGAGGGCACACGGCCTTGAGGAAAGAAAACGTGTGGCATGATTGTAGATTGTTTATGCCATTTGGCTGCTGAAATGAGCAGAATAAGCTAGAAAAAGAGAATATACATTTTTTAAAGCACATGGCGCATGCGGTGCACTTTCTGAATAACCAACCACCTGATGACATCATGGATTGGAATCAGGTGTTTTAAGCTCAGAGGAAAGAGATGACCTCAAAATGCAGGATTCCACAAGCATACAGAATTAAATTAAATACAAGTCTAGGTACATTTTGGTGAGTTAAAAGATGATTGGACATAATATGAATCTTTAATTATTTTGCCAGGTCATTTTTGCCACAAGGTCTTTTAGTCTGAACACAGGTTTATATAAATAAAACGAGGTTCCTGTTTTATTTCTGTTCCCAGCAGTAAATCCTATCAGTTTGGCTAATAAAATACTCGAGGTTTATGATGAGCAAACACAAAAGCTGTTTGAAGAAGCCGCTCTGATAGCAGGATGTGCACATTACAATAGTCGGCTGCTGTAATTGTATTTCACACAATGAGTCACCTCTGTGTTGGTTTAAGGTGTCTGTGTTTATAGAAATAAAGTGCAGACAATAAAAAATTTGGATCAATGTTTCTTATCTGCGCATGGATTTACTTTGCTGTCAGACAAAAAGACGCCGTTAATTTAGGGTTTGCTTATCTTTGAGTTCATCAGGTGTATGTGTAGCTGTACTAACATTTTACATTCATTTTCAATAGTATGAATAGCAAAAGAAAATTCAGTTCAATAACAAAATGGTTGAGGTTGATCAAACCGAAACTTGATCAACCAAAAATTAGGACAACAATGATCCAATCTTAATGTCTAAATATATGAAGGATGCTGTACACAAATGGCAGAGTGGTGAGTTTTTTTGCCCGGTGCCTCAACTTTCTCCCAGTATCTACAGCCATGGCATCCACAGCCATTGCAACCCCTTAAATAATTAAGAAAATCATGTCTTTCAAGCATTTGACAGGCAACGTCAACTTTTGTTTTGTGTAATTTCATAGACCATCAATACGCAGTTAGGCCTGTCACAATAATTACTATATCGACTTATCTTTCAGTGTATGAAAGCTGGAACAATATATTTTGGGGTCGGTATTTATCATGTGTACTTTTTCTTTGCACTACTGGGAAATTTGTGGTCATTTTTTCTTGATGATAAGGTTTAAGCCGTAGAAGGTACAAATAAGAACTTATATGATCCATTAGAGCTGCAAACTCAGTACTAAAGTGCTTCATTCTGCTGATTATGGTTTTAAACATTATTACAGATTCAGAATAGTTTTGTGGTATAAATTGGCTCTTATTATTATTGTGTTAGTGCCATAAACTAGTTTCAGTATTATTTATCGTCTATATTTTCTTAAACAATATGTCAAAGTTCAAACTTTGTTATCGTGACAAGCCTAACATCAGCAGTGTTTGTATTTGTGAATTTTAGACACTGAGATACAAAGTAGGCAGTTTCGGTTACCAAAAACTTGCAGTGCTAAAATGAGATTAACCAAACATCAGAGGCATTGTTTCTTTATGTTATTAAACTCCTAAGCTACCGAAAAACAGGATTTTAAGAAGAAAGAGCAAGGCGGCGGGAAGAGAAAGTATTCCTCCTCAGACACCCCCGCACCTTTTGTAGCAAATCCTTTTCTCTATTAACCTTCTACAAACTGACCTGATTTACGTCCACTTTGATTGATTTAGAACTAAGGTGAAATAAAGTTTATTTCACAAATTGGGACTTGAGCGGGGAATGCTCTCAACGCACCATAACAAGAGGATGAATGGCTGCGACTCAAACTTTAAGGCTGTTATGCACCATGTCCAACTTCAAAGCGCGTCTTAACTCCACACTTTAATTGTATCTTCTCCTTCTCCGAGTCTGTGTCTGACCGCGACATCTGATTCTGCTGACAACGCCACTCTGCTCACTGTCATGCACGTAAAGCTGCTCCCGATCTGGTCCAAACAAAAGGGACACAGTAAAACTCAACAGAAAAAAGTTTTTGGCCATTTTGGAAAACTAATGGTTCAACTGGAAAACAATGCAGCCACACATTCCCAAAACGTTATCATGAAAACCACTAAAATAGTTGCATGTTTTTGTTTTGAACCAAAGGAACAGATTTAATAAGCATTTGCGAAAGTTTGTACTACTACTGCTACTGCTAATTCTACAAACATACTACAACTACTAGTACTTTTTGGTGTCTATCAGCTAATAACACTTTTATTATGTCTTTATGTCTTTGTTCATGTTTTATTAAAGAAGGGCATGTCTGTAGAGATTTAACTTGTCATCCATGTGTGTTTGAGGATTTTAGCGTTCTTTCCGAGGTCCTATTCAAACCCTCTTTACGTTTAGCTGTTAGATTCTGTGCAGGGCTCCGCTCACAAGCCAATACCATCCATCTTTCCATCAATTCGCCATAAATATAAAAACACCATGAACATATAAAAACAAACCTGATGTACAGTAGTTTTGTAAAGGAAACCAGGTTTTCCCTTGTGTGTTCGTTAGTTTCTGCTAGACAAAAACACACTTGAAACAGAAATAAAGCCCAGATAATTTACTTATTCAAATATTAGAAAGCCTATACAATGGTTTTTATGCACAAACTATTGTGAGAGGCGACCGTGGTTTAGACTTAGCGCCTCTTCGTTGGTGCACAGGCCTCTTGGCACGTCACACAGTCCAATCAGACTCCATCCGGGGTGTTATCGGGCCAATAAGTCATGACTTCATCCCTATCAGTGGTTCTTGTCCTATTTAGTTAGTTTGCTATTAGACAGATCGGAATATCATCCATTTGTCTTGACATACAGTGAGTCTATGAGTCTCCCAGCTGTGATCAGAGCCCTTATCTTCACATGACCTCGGTACAATAACAAAATATAGCAGCAGTTATACAGAATAGCTAAGCCTAAGCTAAGTTATTTATCCTAACAGTTTCATTAGCAAGATGCATGCCAGGGTTGTCTTGTGATAATGCTCTGAAGGGGGAGTGACTTAGCACGAAGAACTCAAAACAATAATGCGGTGAGCTAATATGTTATGTGTTAGCTGTTAATACCCCGTAGAAGTAAAGTACCCCCTCTTTAAGTCTAGTTAAAATGCAGTTATAAAGTGTTACCTATTGTGTTGCCCAAAATGTTACAGGGAAAGACTATAGGTGCTAGAGTTATAGGGGTAGGAGTATCTCTTGAAAGTCTCATTTTACCACAAGTGTGAACCCGGCACGAGTCCTAAATGACTTTTCAGATCAGCTCTGACGCGCCGCTCTCTGCCTCTCCACTCACACAATGCTTCTTCATTCATCTGTCTCCCAACACTATTTATTTTACTCTTCTGCGTTTTTTTTTTTTTTTTTTTTTTTCCTCCTCGTGTCTGAGCCTACAAACATTCAGACATTCACGCTCCTCTCCATATGCGCTTTAATTTGCCATTGTCCCCCAAGATATTCCTCGCTCCGGCTTGAGATAAAGGGATAATGGCTTCAAAGGGGCCCTGGGAGAGGGTGGGAGGGGAGGGGGGTTGGTGGCCCCTCCCCTCCAGCTGAAAAGGAGAAGTGGACAATACGCTAATTGAGAAGGGGCACTGATCACAAGCTCTGTTCAAAGGGACAGCTGGCCACGCCCCCCTCCTGCCTCCGTAGCGACGCACTTAATTTTATTAGTGTTTATGGTAATGCTCCAGCCAAAATGATCACTCCAACGCTGCACCACAGGCCTTTGAACTCACAAATATTGGGTTATTTGCAATTATCCACCCTCTCCCTGGTTTTTGGAGTGTAGGAGAAAAGGAAGAAAACAAAGCGGATTTATTGTTTGCCGTTTTTGGAAGAGGCTGTGGGTTGTGCTTATGATGTTAGGCCAAATGGTGTTATGTAAAAAAACATGAAACTAAAGGCAGATCAGTTTGACTAATACAGTTATAATTATCAGCGGTGAAAATGATCGGAATACTCAAGTAGTTATACTGACGTTAAGAAGTGGTGGAAAGTAACAGTACAAGTAAAAGTAGTAAGTAGTAAATAGTACTGTACTTAAGTATACATTTTAGGGGTCTATTCTGTACTTAAGTAGATTTTAGTGGATGTTTTTTACTTTTACTTTACCACATCTGAGAGCAGGTATCTGTACTTTCTACTCCACTACATTTTTAAACTGGACTGTACAGTAAAAGTATTTTTATCACTATTTGAGAACTAATGAAAACAGCTAGGAAGAAAAATATCAATTCAGTTGTTTCTGCTGAATGAAATCCTCACAAATCTTTATCAAAATCACTAAATTTGAAGCCTTATAAGAACATTTTTTAACAGCTACTTTCATACTTTTGAGTTTCTTTTTCATTTTTTCATGTGATACTTTTACTTGAGTGTTTTTATTATTTTTTTGCTTCGGTATTTATACTTTTGTACACTATGCAATGTTAGCCGTATTAGCATTCATCAAAAAAGCAATTCTTAAGTCATAAAAATGCAATAGCTGTTTTGCTTGCCTTAGGCGGTAATATTATAGCAGTAGTCGTGAGAATATTTGCAGTAGTGGTAGCAGCGATAGTTACAAGGGCCTACTTGAGATTTCAGATTTTTAAGAGCGCTTTGGCTCTTGTAGACACACATCACCAAATTTGGTCAGGACTAAACCAGGACTCGAGCAGACCCAAACCGAGTCTACATCAGGACTAACCCGGACACAGACCAAAGTGAACTGCTGCATATCATTACAACTTTATCACACTGCTTGAACTTGTTTTCCAGCATTTTAATGGCACACAACATTCACCACATAATTTTGGTTAATCCTCTCTGACTTGTCTCGTGCACATGTTTTGACACCTGTACCGAAGCCTATCAAACACATACTTTCCCTGTATTGTTAATGCAAATACCTAATTAAAGGGGAGCTCAGTTTCCAGTCTGCGGATACGCCTGATGCCTTTAATTTCTCCCCCCAACCACGAGCTCTCCATTAGCCCCTGGGTCACCCCTTTTTATTGGTCTTTTACAACAGTCAGCAGCACCACTCTTGTCTTGTATTGTGGCTTGAAAGTGTCGGGATCTTCCTGTGAAACGGTTAGGGTCCCAACAAAGGGGTCAGGACAGGGTCAGCATCAAAAAGTGCCTTCTCCTTGTGTTAGCTACTTTACAGCTTCTGTCTTTGTTGCAGCCAAACTGAAGAGCTAGCCGGGCTTATGGGGTCAACAGGTGTGGTCTGAGAGGTTTAGAATCTCAGGACTGCCAGAGAAATACTTAAAAGGACAGCTTGTGCTAGAGTTTGATCCCCAACGAAACTGCAGTTTAAGCCGGAAAATGAATATAGTGGAAGGGATGTCTGGCTAACTTATAAACATACATTTTCTGGGTGTTTGTCTACTATAATCTATTACAAATTAATTATTCCACCCCATTTCCATTATGAATGAAATTATGACCCAAATAATCATGACTTTTTTCCATAATCGACCATACATGTCCAACTAACTTTACGTTGAATTGCCAGTCTGCAGATTTCATGTTTCATTTCATTTTATTGCTGATATAATCTTACCCTGAATAAGACATATCCCACTGTCCAGGAGCAAAAATACATTTTACAGCCCCTCAGAATTGCTGTTCAAAGGAAGCTTTAAAGATGTCGATGTCAGATGAAAACGCTGTGCTATTATTTTACATGTTAAATTCGTCTATGATGATTACAGTCCAATGGATTGGACCATAAAGTGTTTTGATGTCTCAGAGCTGCTGTAAAAGGTTCCTGCTGCTACCACCAACCAGTCAGAAATACAATGATAAAATATATGTTAATAACTAGGCTAAACAAAGGCATGACAGTTTTAGGCTATAACTCCTCCCTTATAGCAGAACTAATCTAGCTCAGGGCAGCATAAACTTCCATTGTGTCTTAATATCAAAAACTGTCCAGATGAAAACCTTTCCTACCAAGGGCCATTCCTGGATGAATGAGGGATTACATGGTTCATATAATAATAACATAAAGACATTTGAATGAATAATAATAAGCACGTAGTAAAGGTTTGAGTGCAAATGAGTCTAGAGACATTGGAGCTCATGTAAAAACAAAAGCAGTGACAGAAAAGTCCCAGGGGACGTGTCACACAAGGTGCCCACTTCCTCTTGTGGCCTTGACGTGAATCCAAGTGCCTAAAAGAACACAGAGGAAGTTGGAGTCCATTAGCTCCTCGTCGGGCTCCATCAGGAGAGTTTTGTGAGTGTGAATCCTGCGACTTATATAATGATATTCTCCGTTAAAGTTGATTTCCAACATCAAAGGGACAATACAGCTTTGAAGTAGCATGGGATTGGATCAGTGTCTAACCCACTCTTTAAGATTCTGTCACAATGACATTAGGCCAGTCATGTGAATTAAAAGACTGCAGCTCAACAGCTTTTGCCTTTGCTCTCCATCCAATTTCAATCAAAATGTCATGCTGTGCCATTTTCCCTCTGTGTGGACCTGGCAACTGTGTTACGTCCACAACGCCTGTGACTAATATGGAAGCGAGTTGACTGTTACACTCAAAAGGATTATCAAAATGGAGCTATAACTTCAAAATTACGTTTTTATTAGCGTTGTATGTAAAATATACATAACGTGATTTGTCACTTTGAAAACCTTGATGTTTATATTACTTTAATCACAATGAATGAACGGGAAAGATGGCCTACGTGTCATTATAACTTATTTTTGAAACATAAAAAAAGGTTTTCAGTAGGATCTAATTTTGTAAACTCAATCAGTTTATATGCTGTATTATGACAGAACTTGTGTTTTAAATATTATTGCCATAGTCTGTCTCTGTGGAGTTGTTATTTTCCTGGTTTAGTCTTAAAATGAGCTGTTTTGTTTTTCAGTTTGCCCTGATTTAGACATACCCACAGACTATACGTTATTCATACGGAACACCCACCGTTTAGTCACCTACTGGTTAAACCTTTAAACAACAACTGTGGCTTAAGCTTTTTGGTACATTTGGGCACAGTTCCTCCTTGGGCTGGTTTGGCGAAGATAATGATCAGTATAAAAATCAAAAGGCGTATGCATGTTTGCTTTCTGTTGTATGTTCAAACTTGTGTAGCGCAGTGTAGTAAGAGCGCAGTAGAATAACGCTATTGGCGCGGAGGATCACGTACTGACGCTCCAAAGCCTCGGGGAGTTGGCTCGAGATTGCCTGTCTTTGATAAGGTCCTGGCTCTCGTGTAAATCCTTTTTCAGTCAAGAAAAGTTTAAACCTCACTGTTCAAAACGCCAAAATGCACAGTTATTCATACAGTGTGCGTATATTTTTATTTTCACGGTGTATGTCTGCTTATCTGCTTTACAATCGTTTTATGGCGCAGTTCTTCGCCGGGCGTTGCGAGTGCGCGCCGCTTTGTTTTTTACGCATCTTCCGGGACCAGGCCAGCGGTTCTCCACTTTGAAGTCCACAGTTAAACCTTGAGCCTGGTTTGGTTTGAGAAACAGCCTGAAGGATCCCGGACTCCTGCGCCTGTCCCGACTGCTCCAAACACAACGCGGGCGAGACACACCGAGGAAAAGACCCCCAGTGCCTTTTTACGCACGGACTTACGCTTCAATTTGGCACCTTTGGAGACGGACCCGTGCGCCAGAGCGTGTTTTTGGCGCAGCTTGTTGTTGGTGGACTACTTTACTTTTCTAATCGAGGAGGCTATTGGGCTACATGGATGGTAAGTTGTCGGAAAGCTGTTTCTCAGACCCCCTCTCTTGGCCGCTTTGATGTGCTGCTGCTGAGCTTTGAAGTTGAGAAATGCGGGCTATGTTTCTTGTTTGTGGGCGAGAAATACGGTGAGATAGATAAGAAGCTTATGTGTGTGCCTGTGTGAATGTGTAGACCAGATAAAAAGCGAATATTTGTCGGATCTAGCTGGGAAAAAGTGGGATGTATTCCACAGTCGAAGTCCCCCCTCCCTACTCCTCAAGATTTTGACACCCCCAGTGTTCTACATAGCTCTGAGCCTGCCTCCTCTGAGGTCAGTGTTGAATGGGACAGGGTACATGAAACTACAGTGTCTGTTTTGTCCTGTCGCGGGACACATGTGGCAGCGGTGCACGGAGCCCGAGTCGCATTTAGTGTAGTGTTCGCGCTGGACTAAAAGCTCTGCGACTTTTGCGCGGTTGTGGATTATATTAGTTGCACTTTTTACGGATTTCTCCTCTACTAAAGCCTTCTGCAATGGTATGTGTAGCTACTATTAACAGTGTCTATGTGAATTATTTCTAAGTTTTACTCGCTAAACCTGTGCGTATATTGGGGAGACGTTTCCACCTCCAATAACTGTGTTCTATTTCAAATAACACGTAGTCTTAACACATCTGATGATTTAGTGCTGATACATTGTCTCTGGTGGAAGTTAAAACAGGTTAACACGCGTTTGGCTTCTCTAATGCCGCTCTAATAGGCTATTACAGCCTTATGGAGTCGATTGGTCGCTTACATTACGCATAAGCGCTTGTGCTCTCTCCCTCTGGGCTTTTACCCGCTCGCATATTACATGGTTTAAGGTCATTGTGGAGCACATCAGATACAGCGCTGAGCTGTGGGGCAGTGGGACAAGTGTGGAGCAGTGCAGACGTGTAGGTGAGACAGACGGGTGCACATTTACAGTGGCGGCTGCGTCCGAAACAGATTGGGAATTAATTGGAGTTGAAGCCTGTGACATGGACTCGTTAGGAAAACACGTGTAAGCCACAGTTGTGAGGTTTTAAAGAGGAATGCGCGTCTGTGCGTTGATTATTCTTGTAAAAATCTGTTGTGATGTGACAGATCAATGCACGCAGAGAATGTAGGCTGCAGTTGATCTCTCATTTAGATTATAAATAGATAAATGAAACGAAAAAGGCTTTCATATTTCCTTTCTCTGAACCCTGCGAGGGTTTTGAAAGGGACTGTTTACTTGATGTCTTTCTTTGAAGTTCAGCAGGATCTGGCTTTGATTAGATCAATACTTTGTGTTTCAGAGTGAAGAGGAGCTGAGAAGCTCCCCCGCTGCTTTTAGAGAGTGAGGAGGATTAGGCTGGAGCTCAGAGGAGGCACAACGGCACTCTCACTCGCCAACCGGAGCTAGAGCCATGAGCAGGGCGCTAACGGAGCACATCCACACGAGCTTCCGAGAAGATGCCCCTCGTCCTCCGGTACCGGGCGAGGAGGGAGAGGCGCCATGCTACAACCCAAGCCGCAAAATGAGAGCCCAGAGCAAGGTTAAAGACATCCCCACTCCTGGCTCCACGCCGCGGAGGAACGAGGATGGACTCGGGGAACCAGAGGGCAGCGCGTCTCCGGACTCGCCCTTAGTCCGGTGGACAAAGTCTCTGCATTTTCTTCTGGGGGATCGAGACGGTGCTCACCTTTTCAGGACCTTTTTGGAGCGGGAAAACTGCGTGGACACTCTAGACTTTTGGTTTGCCTGTAACGGCTTCAGGCAGATGGACTTAAAGGATACCAAAACGTTACGAGTTGCCAAAGTTATTTTCAAGCGGTACATTGAGAACAACAGCATAGTCGCTAAGCAGCTCAAACCGGCCACCAAGACGTTCATAAGGGATAGTATTAAGAAACAGCAGATCGACTCCTCCATGTTTGACCAGGCTCAGACGGAGATCCAGTCCAACATGGAGGAGAACTCGTACCAGATGTTTCTCACCTCTGACATATACCTCGAGTACGTGCGCGCTGGCTGTGAGAACGCAGCGTACGTCAACCACAGCGGTCTGGGCAGTCTGAAACTGATGTGCGGATATCTTCCTCCTCTTATTGAGGAAGAAGAGTGGAGCTGCAGTGACCTGAAGGCAAAGACACTAGGGACTGTAGTTGGACTCTCTTCAAAAAACCTGAGGGCTACAGCAACGCTCCGGACAGCGGCGGATGTGCTGCAGAATAACTGCAGGTAAGACAAGTCTAAAGGCAGATGAAGTTTCACTGTGTACATGTCAAAACATACTAAGTCATATTTAAAGTGCAACTGGTTTGTAGTAATAGCACATATTTATCAGGGCTAGAAGGGACTAAAAGAGTAGGCAAACTGATTTAGAAAAGTTTGTAGCAGCATCTTATTTGTGACTATGTCTTTTTCTGCTACATGAATGAACATTGGTCCAGTGCGGTGGATTTGTGGCAGGTTATTTAACAAATGCCTAAGAGAAAGATAAAGGCAGCTGATCAAAGGGTCTCGGAGGAGCATGCCTGTATATTTGTGCCCTCCTGCCTTGCAGTTAGTCAAGGGTTTGGAGGGGTGGAGGGGGTGGGCGGGCTACAAAACATCAATGGATCTGAGCCTTCCTTTTAAGTAAACGGTGTCTTGAAGGCAGCCCTCTGCTGGCTTGCTCAAGTTTCCTGTGCTTTGAAACCCTTCCTCCGGTTCAGGCATGAATACAGACACCAATCCTCACCACTGCTAACACAAAACACTACCAGTCTATTGTAAGTCTGTCTGCTCTTTATCCTATTGATTAAGCATATTGTTGTTATCCATCGTCGGAAAATCTCCTATACTCCAAGGAATGCTAATACAAAGTTAAAACAACTTGAGCGGCAGGTCTCATGCCAAGCGCAGATATTGTTCTCTTGGTCGGAGATGAAAGCCGAGCTGTTTGTGGAAAGCATTTGGGCTTTTATCTTAAGCGCTCGTCCCACACATTGTCCAACAGCTGAAATCTTTTCAAGCCAAGAACATTCGCAAAAATAGGATTTTATGCGCCAGCCGCATCAAAGGACTCGCAGAGAGTTTTAACTACTTTGTCTGCACATCTGGTCACAATTATTACAGAGAGGGAGCGAGCGCTGACAAAGACTTTCTACTTTGCTGTTGGGAGGAAAAGTACAATTTAGAGCAAGTTTCCTCTTAGGTTAACTAAACATTTATAAAGACGGCAGATCAGTTATAACCTTTTGAACAGGAAGGAAAGGCAGTGTAATAATTCAACTTAAACGCAAGTCAACTGGGAGAGTTTATCGCGGGGCACATGTCACTGTACAATTATTGATTTGCACAAACGCAGCCATGTCAAGCAAAGCCACCGCTGAGCACTGGGGATTTGGCATGTGCACATCTCCTGGTTTCTTGTTTTTCACTCAAAAGACCAAACCCCTGCCCTCCCCTCTCTCCCACTGCCCCTCACCATCTCTTTAGGTCAACCAATTTCCATTTCAAACATGTGGAACTAATTTCACCACTGCAGACCTCTTCTTCTTCTTCTTCTTCTTAAAGTTTCTCCAAAAAACAAAACAACTCCAGCTGTAGATTCTACTTTTTTTTCCTACTTCAGAGTTTGTTCCTGTTACTTCCTTCTTCTCGACTGGCTGCTTTTTGGAGGGAGACTAGAGCAGGGGATAGACAGGAAGGGGGGATCTGGTAGAAGAAAAGAAAAGAGATGAAGAGAGAAAGAGAGAGTTGGTGGGGGTGCACAGAAGAGCCCAGCTGTGCTAAATACCTGACTCTTTGCATGGAGCTTCCAAAGGTCAGGTTTGTGCTTGGGGCCTGGGCTTTAGTCATGCTGGGTTCTCCTCTCGGCAGAAGGCATTCTCATAAAGAAAGAGGCCCTCCTTCCCCTTTTCTCCCTCTCTCTCTTTCTCTCTGTCACTCTCTGTCTCTCTCTCTCTGTCCCTCCCTCTCTTTCTCTCTCTCTCTCCTCTCCAAAGCTCAAGTTCCCCCTTCACGAGTACAACAGGAATGCAACACAGCAGGAGAGAGAGAGCTGGTAGGGAAAGAGAGGCCCCTAGACCGGCTGATAGTAAAAGAGAGATAGGCACGGGAAAATACAACAATAAATACCATTGACAGCAGTAGAAGTAGGAAAACACAGCATAAATGAAACTGGTGGAGGTTTGTTTAGGTTTAAGTAGTTATTTACATTTGGCAAAGTAGCTCAGATAGCATCCAGTAAAAATATTTGACCCTAAAAGCAAAGCCATAACAACACTGACATGTCATAAACTTGTTTTGCTCCCAACTATTGCTTCTACTACCCTCTGGTAGCAGATTTCTTCTTAAATTTAGGCTGTTTTACAATTAAACAACAATTAAAAACTAAATATTACATTGTTTGAATGGAAACAAGCCCTCCCCTCAAAGTGTCAAAAACAACAGGAAGCAGAAACATGAATACCAAGGAGCTAAAGTAAGATTCAGTTGAGACACAAATGGTTGTCTTTTATAGAAATGAGATGAAAATTATGAGAGGGAAACGTAAATTTGTCCACAATCTAATTTGAATTAAAAAACATACAATTAGAAACTTGCTCAATGTATTGAAATGTGCCCATGTTAATCTTGATTGTTTTTGTCCAGGTCCAGTCGCAGAGGGGACCCCGCCAGCCCTTACTTTGTCAACTCTGGCTACATCTTTGCCCCTGCCACCAGTGCCAATGACAGCGAGATCTCCAGCGATGCCACCACGGACGACTCCATGTCCATGACCGATAGCAGCGTGTAAGTGTTACGAACTGAACTTTATGGTCTCATTAAAAGCTTTTTTTCCCCTGCGTTTTTTTTTTTTTCAAATTTGGATTCGGTCAGCGCGTTCCAGGAAACCAGTTGAAAGGTGTGAGAAAGTGTTTGGCCCGGCGGTGCAGCAGGCTCAGCTTTGGGACTGAAGTGTTGGGAAATAATGGTTGTAATGTATTTTAATTAGCCTCTGTGATTGACTCCAGGTAATTATATTAACATGCAGTTGTTGCTTTGGCCTCAAGGGGGCAACTCTGGCAAAGTCATTACGTCTGAAGCCCTTTTGAAGTTTATTCTGATACTTTACAGACAGCAAAAATCTGGGGCTGTCTTGATGTGGGTGGGGTGTCACCATTCTCCTCAAAGTTGAAATGTATCTATCCCACCCACCCTTCTGCCATAACAGGCTTGTTTTTTTCATATTATCTAATCGCTTTTTCCCTTTGAAGAGCTGGAGGAGAGCGCTGGGGGAGGGAAGTGACCATTCAAGCCTCAAGACAAACTCATTGAAAAAAGTTGGCAGCAAATGAAAGCGAGCTTACTCACATGGTGCCTCAGTTTCCTGCCACTGGCCTCGCGGCATGCTGAGATCATGTGTCTACTGAGCGTTCACACAGGTTACGCTTTCGAGAACTTTAGGACTAGTAGAGAGGAACTACCCCTCACCCAAAAACTCACCTACCCCATCCCGGCTCTCCGCTGCACCCTTTAGAGCCCAAACTGGAAGAGGTGAGGCGCACAGAGCAGGGGAGTGAGAAAATAAAGTGCATGGAGTATAAAGGGCTTAACTGAATCGCTTTCAGCCTATTGTTAGGTGAGGGGAGCTTAGGGGGATAAGAGGGTGGCTGGCTGCTTTGAAAATGACTTGCACAACTGAATAGGAGATTCCCCTAAAAAAGTAAAGGGCCCCTCTTCTCCAACCTGCCCCAAACAAACATCCAGCGGTCACATGGCTCAGAGTATACAGGGAAACTTCGGATTGACAAAAAATGGAGTTTGGCTTGGGTTGTTGGGAATGATGTTTGGGAGCCAAGTTTTGGTTGTTAGCGCTGAAGTTCCTGTGGGCTGTTGAGGCTACACTTTTGAAGAGTTTCCTGTGTTTCTTCCTGAACCGTGAGGGAGGATGACCTGTTGTCTCGAGGGTACCGTTGTTTTGGTGGTGCGAGTCTGTCCGAACCTCAACTGTGCGGATTGCAGTTGCGCTGGCCGCTCTTACACGCGGCGCGTACGGGATAATGATGGGATAAAAACGTCCCTATCGTGAGCCAATGTCATTGTTTTTAATGGTTTACTACAGAGCCTCCAAAAGCACAGATCTATCTTCTCGTCCTCTAACTGATATTGATGCCAAACATTTCAATTGTAAGGAACAGTTTGAATATTGTGTCATTGTGGTTTGAAGACACAGCGCGCATTTGAATCTCATCCCGCAGATGAAAAACAAGAGGCAGAGGATTTGGGAAGAGGGGTAGCTGAAGGGGGCGGGGGCTCTCTTTTTGCTTATATCTTATTTATGGATTTACTTGGACACTGGGGAATGCTGCTGCACCAACTTCAAACATTACCTTATCTTACAAACCAGCCTTTTGATGTTGCCGAGATCAGAGGCGCACAGCAGAGCGCTTGCCAAACGAAGATGGCAGAGGGTGCATATGTGCATGAGTGTGAGATTTCAAAGAGGCAGCAGAAAAAGTAGCGTTTGGGCTAGGTCAGACACTTCTGAGCCTCCAAAATGGCCACGATAATTGGCCCAGCTTAAATGGCAGCTGACTGGAAAAGCTCGCAGAGACAGAAGGAAAAACAGAGAATAATGTGCCCGGAATAAACGCATAATTGTCCCGAGTCTATTAAGCTTGTATTTGCTTCCACTGTTTTCATTTTTTATAAAAGGGCTAACGGGGAGTGATGTTATCTTATGAGGGGCCCACAGTTTAACATATCTGCGCATTGTCCCGCCGTGTTTTGTTATGTGGCTGGCTTCAAGGGCTTCTCTGCCTTTTCATTCACTTGTAATGGACCTAGTGGGTGGTTAGCGCTTTTGTTGCACTGGTCACTTCACAGCTAAATGGACTCCCCCTTCTCTTTTGATTGAAAGTGATCATTCATTAGCGTTGACATGTAAATTGTGCCCATGCTTAGATGCCTGGGTTAGTTTTTGTTGCCAATAACTAATCAGATTTTCAATGTTTTTTTGTTTCAGAGATGGGATTCCTCCGTACAAACTGGGCACCAAGAAGCAACTCCAACGAGAAATCCATCGCAACCTCAAGATCAATGGCCAAGTTTCTCTCCCACACTTTCCTGTAAGCATTCTCCTTTGTAACTTCGACTTCCTCTTTTTCCTTTTTTGTAATCTGCTCCAAACTTTTACCCGCTGACAGACAACTGGGTCCTGATTCCCCCGAGGAAGCTGACTTATTTTATTATTATATTATTTTCAGAGCGAATGTTGTGACAGAATACTATATTTCACTCCTGCTCGTTTTCATATAAAAGCCCGTGTAAATGAAAGGAGAGGATTTGCATACAACTTCACTTGCACTTCTGCTGTTTTGAGTCAACCCCCCTTTCCCTTCTCTCTCTCTCTCTCCCTCCTACTGTTTCTGTGAGCTGTAAATATAAACCACTGCAGGCGTCTTTGTATTGCCTCTGGTGTGAAAGTTTGGTATGTGTGAAGCACCCCTGATAAGATATGGTTTTGATGTGGCTAATTACGCTCATTAGTTCGGCCAACATAGTGAGTTTTGATATTTGTTATGTCTTAGTATGTGTGTTCTGAGCATTTGCTCTTGACACTGTTTTTTGACTGAGTGAATAAGAAAGTCGCCATTAAGTATTGTATTATATTGCCCTTAAGTTTAGTTTGCAGTTCTATCATATTTCTAGTGTCTTCTGGGAAGTTTTCTGTAACTTTTCAACTTTTCAACTGCAGAATAAGACATCTCTATGCAATATTTCTTCTATTACTTTTTCTGAATTCAGAGTACCCTGGTAACAGTGCTCAGGTCGGGTACAGTTGCAGGTTCTTAGGCAAAAAAAGACTTTTATTTTGTCACAGGTAGCGTGTGTGCAGATGTGTATCAGATTGTGGGGATTAAAATCACTACACACTCACTACATGTCTCCCTTAGGGGATGAAAATCAGATCCTCATCTTAATTATTAGATCAAAAACATGGTTTAAAGTTCAGATACAGATTAAAATAGGCAGAGTCTAGGGTTCAGCTTAAGGTTAGACAAGTAGCAATAATGGTTAAGGTTAAGATCAGTCTCCAGAAAATGAATATAAGTCGATGTAATGTCCCAAGAAGCATGTAAACCCAATGTATGTGTGTTTGTGATGGTGTTGTCTGTTCGGCTCTGCTCTCATTCCTGTGTCTCTTCCTCTCCCACTTGCTCTGTTTAATGTCTCCCTCCTGATTTGGAGATGGCTCTGTCTCCCCTGATGCAGAGCCCCAGGCAGCGGGGCCCCGTGCAGGGCTGCCGCTCCTTTGCCAGCAGCTCCGCTTGCCTTTCTTCTTCTTCCCTTTATCATGTCTACAAAGAGATGAGAGGAACAACAAAAAAAAGAGTCAAAATCAAGAAAGCCAGTGTGCCAAATAACAAAAGTGAGAGAGGGAGAAGTGGCGCATATAGTTAAAGAAAAGCCAGATAAAGTGAGCAGAGTACCTCTGAGCTGCCCCGCATGCAGTCAGAACTAAATTACTACTTCTCCTCAGATCTTCCAAGTATTTGACTCTTCTATCCTCTCCCTCCCTCCTCCTCTGTCTGCGCCACCACTGCCACTTCACAAATGCACATCTCAATCCTCTTCCTCTTTTTTTCATGCTGTTAATTTTGTCCCCCTCTCTCTTTCTCCCCCATCCTCACTCGCTCCTCGCTGTCGATATCTGGCTTTTATTCGGAGATTTAAAGCTGCGTGTCCCTCCCACCCCTAGTGTGCGTTTGATGTTTGACAAGGGCCCTTTGAAGTGTGCTGACTTCAGAGGCTGCAGAGCTGATGGCTTGGTTGGGCTACAGAGGGTGCAGGCAGGGGGCCTCCCCTCCGAGCGAGACCAACTGCTACCCCAGCACCACTACCCCTTTTCTCTCCCCTTGCCCACAGCCTGGCACTGCCAAGGGCACTGGGCACGATATGATCTGGGGCAGGACAGGCGGGCGAGAGGGCCCAGGTTAGCCACAGGGCAAGGGCATCTGGATTAGGCCTTTGGAGGAGATGCAGGGTTTTGGAACAAGATTAGGACTGGGACAGTGGATTAACGTAGCATACTGCATCTGTCATAAACACTAAAGAAAAACTGTCTCCCAAACAGCGGACGCACAGACTTCCCAAAGAGATGGCACCCGTGGAGCCCTCGGCCTTTGCTGCGCTGCTCATCACGAGGCTGGAGAAGCTGAAGCGAGAGCAGGACACTATGAGCTCACTGGAGGAGCGGCTGCAGCTGATCCAAGAGGTACTAACTCCCAAACAACTTTGTCCTTTGAGCACAACTCTGTTAAGCTTCTGTTGGAAGCTAAGTTAGCTTGGGACAAGGGTCTGTAGTGCACTACAAAAGCTTTCATGGCAGCTTTCACATTTGCAAGAAAAGGCAAAAGAAATGTAAAGGCTTGGCTTGGTTACTTCTGTGTCCGCTTCCATTTCATGTGTGGGAACATTTCAACTTATGTTTCTAGACACACTTGAAGCAGCTTCAAATAGTTAGCACTTAGCAGCTCTCCAGTGGCACGTTTGCTGAATATGTGTAGTGCCAGTCTCCTTGTGAAGCACAGGCACACTCTGCATTATAGATGAAGCGCACCCAAAGCCTGTTAGCCAAGATAACTACAGCAAAAAGAAACGCTCAAATCATGTTACCCAGCGTTAGCTCCAGCACACTTCAGAGAGAGATAGTAGTTTAAGTTGAGACATAAATTCTTCAATTTGTGCCTGTTTCTCTGTGACTGCTCTAATGTGTCCATTGACCACAATGTGGTTTATCTCAGGAGGAGGAGAGAGAGGAGAGTGGGGACCTCTCCAGCAGTACTGCCATGCACCACCCTCTGTTGCCCCCTCACTGTCAGGAGGAGGACCCTCAGGCCATCCTGGACGAGCACTTGTCTCGTGTCCTCAAGACCCCCGGCTGCCAATCGCCCGGTGTGGTGCGGCACTCTCCCCGCTCCCACTCCCCTGATCGGACTCCCTCCTCCGGGACAGGCTCTTTCTTCAGCGCTTACCCCGGGACCCCCAAGCTCCACCCGGCAGGCCGGCAGTCCACCAAGCATATCCACCACCACTATATCCACCACCACGCTGCGGCCAAGACTAAGGAGCAGATAGAGGCTGAAGCAGCTCAGCGCGTGCAGTGCCTCTGCCCTCCAGGGGGCGCCAACTACTCCGACTACACCCCTGCGTAAGTGGCCAGAGTTAATATTTTCTGTTATTAACTGACCTACCAAATGTCCAAATTCTCATCAGAATCTTGTCGGATTTCAGGCGCTGCAGCACTTTGACCAAGCGGCCGCTCAAGGCCACAGAAGACCCCCTGTCCCCACCGCACCTTCCTCTTGATGTCACAGATCGCTCCCAAAACGTGTGGCAGTGGATCCTGGAGAGTGAGAGGCAGGGCAAGCACAAACCACACAGGTACAGCCTCTCCTCTGCCCCATGTCTGTGTCATATATCACTGTTATAGAGAGTAGCCTTACTTACCTTTACTTTAACAGCACTCAAGGCCTGAAGACACTGCCTGGACGAACACACTCCTCCTGGGGTGGAGGCGGGATCGGCAGCGGGGCACACCTACGTGGACACCACCCGGGACACCCCTTCATCCAGGACCCTGCCATGCCACCCCTGCCCCCGCCCAACACCCTTGCCCAGCTCGAGGAGGCTTGTCGCAGACTTGAAGAGGTCTCCAAACCCCCCAAACAAAGGTACACCGACATGTATACACACTTCTCAACAATTGTCTATTTTTCATTGGTTTAGAATAGCAGATATATCATTATTTTATTCTTTTGATAGGCATTCAACTGGAGCCAACAGCCTTCAGAGAGAAAGAAGTCACCCCACAACGTCGCTTTCTTCTGGAGGCAGCTCACTAACCAGCCCTGGACTCCCAGCAGACGAGTATGGCCCTTTTAAAACCCCCTCTAGATCCAACAGACCATTCCTTCATCCTGGCCCCTCTGCTTTAGCCACTCTTGTAGTTCTTCTTTCAGATTTTCCTCTCCAAAGATGTTGTGAGTCAGCATAGCAATGGCTTTGAACTCCTCGCTTTTTTAATCATTTAAGATGCTTTAATGCTGAATGCTAACTACTCACCCTTTTCCACACACACACAGATACACATACATGGCTGGAAACCACTAACTTATACACAGTTCCCCCCGGTAAATTCCACAGCTCGAGTACTGCTGTAGTCAAACCTTTCATAAGGTTTTCTATGTGGGGCTCTCAAATTAAAACCGCTGTACCTGATTTTTACAGCTATTCCTCCCTTTCTGAATGCATTCTTTACATCTTAGTTCTTAGGCTGCTGCTTTTAATATGAAGTATTTGTTAGGCTTTAGTGGCCTTAAAATACTCTAATTAAAAATCACCAAATTGTGTTTCCAGGTCAAAAGAGCTTGTGGTCACTTACTTCTTCTGCGGCGAGGAGATCCCTTATCGAAGCATGTTGAAGACCCACTGCCTCACACTTGGACACTTTAAAGAGCAACTTAGCAAGAAAGGCAACTACCGGTAAATATCCACGAACATGTTTATTTTATACAGCATGCGGTATGAATGCTGTGGCCGTATTGTTAAACTAGTCAGTTCTAGAGAGGGAGAAAGAGGAGGGGGAAGTGGATTTTGCTCACATCTGGTACTGATTTTCATGGTAAGGCAGCCTTAATAAATGTGCTTTGAAGCTTTGGCCATTTTATTTAGTGCACAAAGACTGTTGCTGGGCTGTTTTGAGGCCTCCTCCACACGATTGCATCAGGTATTAAAATATAAATCTGCAAGCACTTTGTACTCCTAATGACGGATATACATTTAGCTACAATACCGAGGATTTAAAGGGCTGCATTGCTTAAACCTTTGCATTATAGTTTGCATCAGGGATGGGACAAGATTTTGCAAGACAAAATTGCGCACACATGAATACACGTCTCTCATAGTTTCAAAAAGCCATGTTAGAATGACACACAAAAATATTTATTAAAATGCATACTCAATTGTGAGGCCAAAATTGAGAACAGAATCACACATTTTTATAATAGAAATTGCGTCAAATCAAAAATCAATAAACATGCAATAATTTGGTTGTATTGTGTAGCTGCAGCAGTACTAAAATGACAAACCTCTCTTTTGATACTAATACTGGGTTTTGATAAAAAGAAAAAAAGTTATATTCACACTACTAAACTCCCATTTCCTACTGATGCCATATGTTGTGGGACTCAAATGCTGCGTGGTCTTGACACCAGAGTAGAACATCTGGTTGTTTAGAAAAGATAAAATGCCACAAAAAAGGGCTGAAAGAGAGAGAAAGAGCAGGGAGAAAGTGGGAGAGGGGATCCGAATATGTGGAGTTCATTAGTTTGGAGATGGCAGTGGTACAAAACAGAACAGTACAACTGAGCTCTGCCAAACCATATTAGTGCTACATGTTACAAAAAGGGAACAATCACCACATGCCAGTTAAAATGCCCCCCCTGTGTCTTTTATGTTCTTTCTGAAACCAAATTTGAACTGGGCATTATGACAAAACAATAAACACAATATTTCGATTGCGATTTTTGTCCTAAACTTCCTAAACATAAACAATAAAAACCTTTAATCATTACAATGTTATACAAAAATAGTCAAATTTCTTGCAAACTCCGCTCCAAACCATATGTTTTTTACTGGGTCTAGACTCAATTAGTCATTAGAAATCACCAATTTTGTGTTTCTTTATGTGCCCGTTTACAATCAGCAAGAAAAATCTGTCATAAAAACACTTGAATGAATCTCAACTGGAGGGGCCAGCAAATCAGCAGTCCCATTTTTTCTCTCTCTTTCTTTCTTGTATCGAGACGGACTAAAACAAGGCCTCTTTCCATTACAAAGCTTATCATTAAGTCGCCTCCTGCTGATCCTTTGCTGGGTTTAAAGTACACAGGAGTAATCATTAGGAGCTGCGGGGGGACAGGCCAGTCACCTCCGGAGTTATCTGAGCTGAGAGAGCGAGGAGAGAGTGGGCCAGCGTGTGACCCCTGACCTCTTAGGAGACAGTCTGAGCAGCCCCAAGGTCAAGACCTCCTCCCCTCCCAGCACAGCGAAAGCTCCACAGGCGTCTCCAAGCCCAGGCTGCCTCCAATGTTGCTGAAGATTAAGACAGTACCCCAGAAGTCATGATACACAATTTATATATAGCTTTAAATATGGTCTATTTCATTTTAGCTTCATTTCATTCGAATTTTTTTCATTTTTTCACCTAGCTGCCATACTCCATTAATAAAGTATTACAAAAAGTGCAAAAAAAAAACAAACAAACTTTCACATGATTAAAACTTAAAGATAAAATATGCAACTTTTCTAGAGAGGAACATTGGGTAACATTCCAGGCAAGATAATAACATATGCACATTGTATCTTTTGTTTGCGTAAAAGTTGCGGAAGTGTGCCTTGGCTTATGTCTTGAGTCTGGGCGCGTGTATATGTTTATGGAGGCTTGAGCAGTCCCTGTCAGACTCCCAGGCACCTGAAATGTCAGTGTGTGACAAAAAGGCCCTTCATTTGACAGGCTGCCCAATTAGAAACTATAGACAAGAGCACCAGCGAGGGAGGGGGCGCTGCTGAGGAGACGGAGACCTTAAGACAACCTCTAATTAACCCTTCAGTTTAAATAGGAGCTTGCAGGACAGACAGAGAAGAGATGCCAGAGAGAGAAAGAGGAATGCACAGGTTGTTTCTCTTTCGGTGCACTGTGGAACTTTTCTAGTTGCAGGACCTACTTCTTTTCATTGAGGTGTTATTGCTTTGCTAGAAATGTTCCTCAGTATGACATTAAACAGCTGCTTGACTGAGGTCAGATCTTTGGAGAGGCAGCCCCACTCACAGTAAAGAATGCATTTTTCCATGTTAATGTTAGAAATATAAACACTTGTAATCAAATGCAATATGGATAAGTTTATTTCCCCTTTAGTTCCCCTTTAAACACTGGGTTTGTGCAGTGTTGTGGTTGGGAGACTCCCTGTGCTTTTGATGTGTGAGCGATGGCATTGAACGCTGTGAAAGTGTTTTGTGTCAGTTCCATTTCTGGCTCGCTAAAGTGATGTCGGAGACGAACTATATCTGGTCCGTTTTTCTAATCATGACGCATTTTTGTTTCCTCTGGGCAGGTACTACTTTAAAAAGGCGAGTGACGAGTTTGAGTGCGGAGCCGTGTTCGAGGAGGTGTGGGAGGACGGCGCGGTGCTGCCCATGTACGAAGGCAAGGTCCTGGGCAAAGTGGAGAGGATGGACTAGAGCCACCCACCAGAACTGTCTGACCGAAAGCTACAAGACGACCAAGAGACTCTAAACACTCGGGACGTTTTTATTTCTTAATATTAAGCTAAACAGAGTTAATATATCCAGCACAAGAGGAGTGAGTGAAGGAAGACGAGCCAATGAAGTATGCCGAAAAACCCAGAGGGGTCAATGCCCCTCTCTGACTTTCTCAACCAATCAGCCTTAGAAACAAGGAGGAAGGACTTGATTAAGGACGATGATTGGAGGGCACTGGGAGAAGCCCCGCCTCCTGAGAATAACCACTGAAGACTGTTGATGAGACTGTGGTCCAATGCGCCAGAGAGCGCTCACGACGGCGCACCAACCTGCTCTTAACACTCCAACTTTGTACGTGTGCATATACATACTTGCATATATGTATATATACATGTATTGTATATTGATGCTTTGTCATAAGTTGAAAGTTTTTATTAAGTATTTATTGAAAACCCCTGTCCCTTCTAATTGTTTGTAAACCTGTGTTCCCCTCCCCCTCTCCAGCCAATGGGCAAGCTGCTTTGAATGTTGGGAGAATACTGTGGTGATGTTTAGTTTATTTTGACTTTAGTTTTTCAAAGGACATGACACTAGCCTAGCACCTCCCATAGCCTTTTAGCCCAGCGTGACCCAAACTAACGGCCTGAACATGGCCGTTCTCATTCTCCAGTCAGAGCCAGTCCTATATGCTGCTGATAGTTGGTCACATTAACTTTAGCACACAAGCTTGTCTCCCACTCTCTTCCTCCAGCCACACAGCCCAGTAGTTTTGTTGTGCCTTTGTTGGTAAACCAGGCATTGCACAGGGGGAATGACCACAGATAACACACAGAGTGGAGACCTGCCACCATCTAATAATGCCAGTGTTTACAGCCGCACACCAAAATAACTCGTGCTAACAAGAACGTTTGGGTCACTCCGAACGACTTCTCCAGGAAGTCGGCTAGTCTGTCAAAAAGTTCAAAAAGACAAAAAGTGAAGATTCTGGCTCTGTGTCCTTTGAATGTTTGACAGTGACTTGAGCAGAGCCCGTTCACAGTGTAATTATGCATCTGCAGTGATAGTACATGCACACATGAACTGTCTGTGTCCTGGACTACAGCACCTGTGCCTACATGGACCATACCATGTGCTACCCTGTTTCAGGGTTTAATATATATCCCTTGGTTTTCAGAAGGGTCTTATGTTTAAAAGATATTTTTATGCTTTTAATAATATCCTGTAATCATGTTTTTGTTTTGTTTTTACACCACAGCCTTTTTAATTTCATGCTATCTTAAGTGTAAATTATACATTATATAAAGAGTTTCATTTAAAGATTTACATGGACCTATAATTATTGTAATTATTGAGAGATGTAGCCTTTATTAAAGTTTTATATTTTTCAAATGAAATGCCTTGTCCTATGTTGTTTGCTGTTTTCCACATATTTCTGTGTGTCGTTTTTTTTCTATAAATCAAGATAATTTAAAATGTGATGAGACCAAACTGATGCAAAAACTGTAAATTGCACTGATATACACCCAGTGAATTATAGCACAGAGCTCTATTATTAAGGCCCAAACTTGTTCTTAATGCAATTTCCCCGTCAACACGTAAAATGCTAGTTAATAAAAATGACCCACTCTCCTAGAAGCTACAGATCCCACACTGTGTATTCTTTACACATGAAGACGCTCAGTAGGTTTTGAGTTTCAGTGCAGAAGATACAAATGGAGTGACCAGTTACCAATAACACAAATTTGTCCTGGATCTTAACTTCACCGTTGCGCTTAGTAAAAAACCTGATCTTCCCATTAGTCTAATATACAAGTCAAAACTTCCCAAACTGACTATAGACTGTGGCATGGAGCTGTGGTACCGTGTGGATCGGTCTGTTTGTATTTCATCACCGCAGTCGTCTTCTGTCCCCTGAGTTTGGTATGAAAGGCTCAGCGTGGTCCAAACTTCAAAACATGATCAGTGCATTGGCTTCTCCATCCACTCACGCCTTTAGCTGCGCAATTAGCCGCTGTAATCTGCCCCATCCGGCTCCGGAGTGGGGCAGGTGTAGCTCACTATCTGCCCCCAACTCCACCATCACTGCTCTCCACCCCTAAACCACCTGCCCGCTCTATTTTTACTGCCTCTCAGGGCTCTCACTTTGAAGAGAAACCTATCCAGGAAAATTGCTTGCATTTTTCCCCACTGAAGCGCTGACGGATGGACATTGACCGTCGCATTCCCTAAACTGAAAAGTCTTCAACTTGTCCCTCTGTCCTCTCTCTTTCTTGTATATCTTTTCTTACTCTTCGTTCTCTCCCTGGTTCCCTTTCGCTCTCTCTTTCCATTTTTCTTACTCTTTTTACTCTCTCTTGTATCCTTTATCTCTCTCTTTCTATCTTTTTTTGTTTATCTCAATCTTGCTCTCTCTATTTCTTGTACCACTCAGTCTTCTCTCTTTCTATTTTCCTAATTTCTCCATCTTCTCTCCCTTTCCCCTTTCTCCCTCCTCCATCTTCTCTCCTTCTTTCTCGTCATTCTCCTACTTTCTCCCTCCTCTCCATCCCTCCCTCTCTTCATTCTCTTTCTCTCTCTCTCCCTCTTCTCTCCCCCTCTCTTCCTCTGACTCTTTCTGGGGCATTCCTGTCCTAAAAGGTGCTTTGTTGGACGGCTTCTAAAGTTCCGGCCTTCACGGAAACTTGACTTCCATTTTATGCTTGAACCTAAATTTTAATTCCAACCACAAGACGCCCTTTACACCGTCGTAGTATCAATAGGGAACATTTGAGCTCAGCCACTTTGATTTCTTTGGCACACCTTCGCTTCACGTCCTGTATGTTCCTTCAGTGTCATCTATAGCGCTCGTTTCTTTCCATTATAGTATTTTCACCAAAAGGTAGTACACAGGCCGAGAGGAGTCTGCGCCAGGTTAGTGTTGAGCTGTAGTTGCACAAGAAAGAATATTTGCAGATTTTTCTTAAGCCTAAAACCGTCTTTCAAGCGCAGATTGTCACTGAAAAAGATGTTAGTTGTAGCTTGAACCACAGACTGTACAAAGAAAGACTAAGGGAGTGTGACATCGCCCGTAGTGTTCGGCTCCAGTCAAATGAAGCTCACGATGTTGGAGATTACAGGAGCAAATTTGGAGCTGAATTCCATATTAGAAATGGGAATTTATGTACCTACAAAATAGTGAAACAAAAACACTAGAACCATGTAGAGGTTAAGACCAAAATCATCATCTTAAGACCAAAACGACGAGGCTCAGGGCAACAGGTACAGAGAGCGGTGACCATTTTTCAGTGTAAAGTCAGCTGGAAATGGGAGTCGATGGAGCAGGAAGCGCCCCCATGAACACTTCCTGTTTGGAACGCAGCCGCTATCTAACATCTTAACATCGTGTTTGCCTTTGTGATTGGCTAAGCTTGGATTCATGTTTGAACAATCCTGTTTTCTGTTGGATTTGAGTGCTCAGAAGATTTCAGTTCTCACCTACGCCTACCCTCTGTCTCTACACACATGCATCTGGCTACAGTAAAATAAGTGAACATATCCCTCGAGTTGTAGAAATAGTAAAAGTAAGAGTACTTTATTTGCTTGGATATTTTCAGTTTCAAACACTTGATCCAGGATTGAGTTATAAACAACATAGTAACACATTTGTGCATTTAAGTTTGTTTTATGTTTGTTCCTGTTGGTCTAGAAGAACTGAAGCAGGTGTGGAATGAATTAAAACCCCTAGAAGCTCTTAGGGAATATGCTTGTAGTTTATCTCTGTCTTCCAGTATTGATCTTTCCAACATGTATTTTAATTAGTATTTAAAGGGTCCATATTGCACTATTTTCTAAGATGGATGGATGGATGGATGTTATAATGTTTCCTCATCACAAACCTGGAGTTGTGTTTTGTTTCCTTCACACATGTTTAACACACAAATCCTGCACATTTAGCCTCTCAAATGGAAAAACAGTGTTCCATCTTGTGACGTTAGCCTCCAAATACCTCCACCAGAATCATTTTGATCAGTTCAGCCCCGGATTTCTCAATCTCTACCAAACAAAACGTAATTTCATGACATCACAAGGTGGAAAAGAGCATTTTGAGCTTTGGAGACGTAGACATACTGCGCAAACATGTGCGAATGAAACAAAAAAACACAACTCCAGGTGTGTTTTGGGGGAGGTAACACCATAATGACATGACCTAAAGCTCACAATAGTCAATTTTGAATAATACTTTAGCTTTAATCATCTCATTCTCTTCATTCCAAATCAACGTAGGCCTCGATTGCACAATAGGTTAGGCTAGGGTTAAAACAGATCAAATAGGTTAACTCTTAGATTGTATTCGGCCTCATCACTGCCTTCCATATGTACCTTTGTTGCTGCAATACTTCAAACAGCAGCTCATTCCCTTTGCTATGTAGTAATAGATGTCGCATGGTCTGGCCCATTGTAAACATGGATGTATGTACAGTATACACTTAGTCTAAAGAGGCACTCCCCAGGCTAAGCTAGCGCACTAAGCACACTGAGGTCTATTGTGCCACCAAAGCCTTTGTAGATTTTAAGCTTTTTTATAATCTCCGTCTCATAGTGCGCTTCCCCGACCCACTTAGCATTTTTAATTGCCAGGTAAAATGATTTCGTTGACAATCCGTTTAATTATTCGACTGTACAGTAAACCGTAAAAGGGCGAGCGAGGGGATAGAGTAGGGAAAGGGGGAGAGAGGTAGTGCAAGAAAACAGCAGGCAGCGGAGGAAAGAAAGAGGAGTGTTGCCAGAATAGACATCAAAGCTGCGCCTTGATGTTGATGTTGAATGGGCATTAATGGTTTCTGAAGGCAAGAGATTGTACAGAAAAAAGAGAAAGGGAAAAAAAATAAATCTTCCCTTTTTCTGACAATCCCGCCAGCAATCTCATAAACGCATAAACATCGAGACCTGGTGCCACATCGAAGGACTGGTGGAAGGGAAGAAGCGGGTCACAGGGTTTTAATGAGTGAGAGAAGCTTCGTACGTAGTCTGATGTGAGGTTATAGCTGTGTGTCTCTTTGTCCCAATCCCATCGCAAAAGTCAGTGATGTATTACAAGAATTTGAGTCAGAATTTGGGGAATCAGGCCTGGAACGAGCTGGTAGATGCACATATGTTGTTCCCAAGTCCATCAGATGTCTGTGTAGTCCCTCAGTCATCCAGTTCTTGCTATCTCAGGAACATATACTAGAAGCATAAATGTTACCACCTCGTACCCTTCATTTATTATAAAATTACTCTGTCCTGGGTTCTAGGTTCAGATCATAATAATAATAATAATACATTTCATTTATCAGGCCCCTTTCTGGACACCCGAAGTCGCCTTACAACAACATAAACAAATTAAGTACCATTAAAACATACAGTTACAGTGGGACAGTATTTGAATTGATTCATTGTATTTAATTGGCTTAAATTAGTTATCAGACATTCACAGGACTGTATTGAGTCTTTCAGATTCAAGACCTGATGAGTTGCTCCAGCGGCATTTGAAGATGAGTCAAATGAGACACAAACGTATAAATGTGTATCTTAGAATTTCCACCCTATACACAGGACAGCATGGGGAGTATACTCAATAAATACTTAGTAAGTCATGGATTTTAATCATTTACATCTTTATTTTTCTGGACGTTCAGTTAACTATCAAATAAACCATATAGATTATGATTTGCACCAGTTCAAAGAGCACACCTGGTGCCTGGGTACACCTGTGTGTGAACAGGCCAAACTAGAGGCTTAAACCACAGCGAGCGCTCCTCTGACACTCATCCAAAACCAGCACTGATCCTCTTTTCATTTGGCACAGCCCTGGGTCCTGTCTGCCCCTCTCCCCCTCACTCCCACCTCTCTCATCTGCTCACTTTTGGTGCTCACAGCGCAGCAGCTCCTTGTTTTAAGACTACTTCTGATTCCATTGTCATTTATTTAGCAGGTATTCATCTGTAAAATCATGTTGTCTTTTTTTAACTTTATTATTGACCCATGTTACTCGCTGTCTTAAGAGAATATATGCATTATTGTTCAGACTTTCTAGTGAGATCCAAAAATGTCTTGTCTTGAAAAAGCAGCAATGCCTATAGTCAGCACAAACGCACCCACAAGAATGTGAAGTGTTGCAGAGACGCACTCTGGCCTGTGCGTTTTAGGACAAGATTGTTGTTTTATTTTAGCAGCATCTATTTGTCTGTGCGTTCCTCTGTAGCTCGGCCAGCTCCGGGCAGTGGTGACAGCCATTGTCTCTGTGCTCTAACCCCCTGTCGGGCTCACCTCCCCAGGGGAAGCAGCTGCTCTTGGGTCCAAACCACCGTCAACAAGGGGAACAATTTGGCTGCACAGGCCATATTTACAGACTGGTGAACCACATCTGCATTTAGCATGTCCTCTCGTCAGAGCTCACCGCAGGCCGGCCCGCTCTCTGATCTCGTAGGGGAATCACAGATAGAATAATGCCCTGTGGTCCAGGTCTGGTCTTGGTCTGGACCAGGTCTGGTTTAGATCTGGTCCTCGGAGAGCTCCTCTCAGATCAGTGTCAGGGCCTCAGACTGCTGCACACAGCGATAACACTGGTTTGTCGTGGCACGGAGCGGCCACATTCCTGTGTCCTGGAGGAATGCAATCTTCGCCTGTGGCCTGTATTTGTGCGCCAGCACTGCTCCGCTTTTCTTGTACAATCATGACAATGGGGAAAGTACTTCCAAAAATACTTTGATTCAGGCGCTGTGGTTTTTCACATGAATGCTGGAACAGAATCCCCTTTGGGCCATTATGCACACACAACATGCCCAACTATGTCAATGTGTCAGTGTTAGCAGGCCTGAGCCTTGTTAACACGTTTGTCCACATTACAATGTGGACCACCACAAGGCAAATGGAGCTTTGGGTCCAGGGTCATTACATTCTGAGAGGAAAGCTGTAACCTCACAGTTGGGGCTGATAGTTTATCTTGATGCCATCACCAAAAGGCTCCACACTTCAAACAGCAAAATACTTATATAGGTATAGGATATACATAAGATAGAACTAAAATTTAAATTACAGCTAATTTACTCACCATCAGAAAAGTTCAGAACATAAAGCAAACATGAAAAGGTACACAGAAACCAGAGGCGTCCACTTTGAGCAGAGCATATCAGTGATTGTCCCCTGCCTCCCTGACCTGCTGCCCCAGACTGCGCTGTCCTCTGTCTCCACTCGGGGCGTGTCTCTCTTCTCACAATATTCAGAGTATTTTTATACAAGTGGGGACTTTCTGCCTTTTTATCCTGGGACAGCCGAGCGCTTCACACATACCTTCCCCAGACGCAGTGGGAGCTGTGGGCAGACCTGTGGGTTTGGAGGCCTCCACAGGACCACAGGGATCACAGTTCATCTGGTTGTCGGTTCAATCCCAAAACCCAGCATTCTGTGAAAGATACTGCAGCCTAATCTCTTGTATGTGTTTGTTTGTATGATGGGTTGTGGTCAGAGGCTTGTGTGTTGAATGGCTTTGTGTGTCTCACAATGATTTGAAAGAATCCAGTGAGTGCATTATTGCTCAATTCAGCCAGAGGTGAAAACATTTATGAGCCTTTTAAGCATGTTCCATCATTAGTGCATTAAGTGAAATTAAATGTCATTTAGGAATTTAAGTTGGATCAAATGATGATTAAGACTTAATTTTGGTAAAGTTGAATAATTTAAGACAAGAGAGTTGTTCCAAAAGTCTGCAGAGCCATAGCCCCCTATTTATCTGAAGATTGCACAGGGCCTCAAATAACAATTCATACTCAATTCAGAACAATAAGTAATGTTTTCCTCTCGAATGTACATGTTAACAGTACAAATCTGATTTAAAATAGTAAATGAAGCGAGAAATGGAATTTAGTTTTCTTTTATGCTTGTTGTGTAGACGACTTTTGGGGGGCCCACCTGCAGTCCCTCTGAGGCCCTCAGGGGCCCCTGGACCCCTGGAATCACTGAACTACAATTGTCGTTGGAGTTGTTGGTTTCATGTTACTTTCTCTGCTTGAACAATCAAGTATAAGTCATGTTAGCTGTGATGAAAACGGCATGCTGGGTAATAAAATCTGCAACAGGCAAGGGCATGTTCCAAGTGCGATTCAGAGTGCAAGCCCATGCCTTACCAGATACACCATCAAAGCTGTAGAAGAAAACGGCTGAAATGAATGAAGAGAAGCGAGAGGGAAAGAGAAAGACTTGGCTGACTGTGTTTTGGACCGTGGCACCAGTGTTTACTCTGCACAGCGCCAGCACCTGTTAGAGATTGAGCTGTACACAACCAGCTGCAAGCCATTTCCAGACCTCTGCTGCTCCAGCACTAATGATTACGCTAATCGGCCTTCATCATGGGAAGTAGAGGTGGAAAACTGTAGCCGATCGTAGTTTATACATAAGCTCAAAGTTAACCAGGAAGACTATTCACCTTATTCCAGAAGATGTCCTGGGCTCTGCCATCATCATGGTTGTATTATTTTGCACAGGGCGACTGACAGCAAATCATTTCTATACGGACTATACAAAACTGTTTCAAAGCTTCGCAGAGAATTGGGGCAGTGTTGACTTGTTGTTGCACATGAACATTGAAACACAAATCGGTCTATTTTATGTCAATGTAAAAGCCTGGAGAGCTACCTTAGAGGTCAGAGTGCAGAATAGGCCAGACCCAAAAGTTCATTTATTCACCATCCATCTTCTCCCGCTTAATCCGGCTGGGTCGCGGGGGCAGTTTGCTGCCCAATCCTCATAGCACCTGACCCCCTATGAACCCCTCTGCAGGTGGTGAGCCCACAGAAGGATGGACGTTAGGGTGCATCAGTTGCCCCGATATCAGAACTTTACAACGGCCCTATACTTTTCGTGTTCCATTCGCTGAGAAAAAAATGTAGAAAAAAATTATGAAATTCCGAGTTGATCTACCGGGTCCACATCAAGGTCAAAGTTTGGCCATTATGTCCCAATGTATAACACTGTTTAGGCCTATACTGTCTTATACACTGGGGCATTGCCCAAACTTCATCATAGGCAGGTTCGGTAGACTTTAGAAAGCATGGTAGAACCACATATTTGCTTTATGTTTTTCAGAATTGGAGCGTTACAGTGTAGTTATTAAAAGAAGAAATGTCAGAACATAGCTGTAAGAAGGCTCGCATGGAGCAGCCTAAACCAATAACCCGCCAAGACTGTGCAGTATTTGGGTTAGGAGCGAAAATTACCACTGTTTCTGTTGATCTCTCATTTTTAACGATTTTTTTAGAAATTTTCAGAATTTTACAAGGGATGTGGACCCGGTAGATGACATTCGAATTACAAAAAAATTTACCAGGAATTTTTTCTAGTTGAATGGAACACTAAAACATTAGGGCCGTTTGCAAGTTCTCGATTTTTAAAAAAAGGGGGCAACTGATGCACCCTAATGGACGTCATGGTCCTTGATGTTAGTTCATAGGGGTGCTGCATGTTTTGAGTTGATGGGGGAAACCGGAGCCCAGAGGAAACCCATCCAGACATGGGGAGAACATGCAAACTCCTTCTTGCTGTGAGGCATGAGTGTTGCCACTCAGCCTCCCATGTATTCACCAAGAAAACGATGTTTCCAAAAAATCAGGGTCAAAAGTTAAACACAGCATAGCAGCAAGAGCCTGAGCACTTCAACATCTAACAGGCTGGACTTAGCTCCTTTAATCAGGCGATCGTACTTGCTAGGCCAGGTAAGTACAGGTAAGGATAACAATTATTTTAAAAGTTAACTTTAGCAAACAGTGTACAATATCTAATCAGTTCAATTCACTTACAAAAATATAACTCTTTATTTAGTTATCAGTGAAAAAAGTAGAAATCAATTATATTTTAAATGTCTTAGCTCAGAGTAGTCTAGGAACCCTCTTTAGGTGCTCCAGCTCTCTGGGGACCCTTTTGGCCAGAGCACCAGAGACTCAAAACAGGTAAGGCTTAATTCAATCAACAAATTCATAGGAAATACACTTTCTAATACTTCTCTTTTGTTGCTGGTCACTTTAAATTGCAAGACATAATTTCAGTTAATTAACAAACATTTTAAAACTTTCTGTGTTTGTGCTTTGTACACAAAAACATCTTAGCTTCTAAAGGCCTGTGTAAAGGATTAGATCATTTACAATTATACTTTAGCAGCAAATCAAAATATGTATTTAAATGAATGGGGTCCTACTTAACCAGAAGTACCACCGCAGTGCACATGCAGTTTAGTAGTATTTAGAGGCAAAAGGCAAAATATTTCCTATCTCTCTACCTGTTTAAATCTCTGCTGGTGGATTTTTTTTTTTTTAAACAAACAAAACAAAAAAACAATGGAAGAAAACAAAATTGGGCTGAGGGGGGCTTATTTACAGCTTTAAGACTAACCAAATGTTTCATGATTTGTTTCTGGATGTTTCTCATAAAAGGAGGTTGGCTTTTGGGGCAGATGGTTCATGTTTGGTCGAGGTAAATTCAGAGCTTTGTTTTCTCTGTTGGACTTTTTATAATCATCTTCAAAATGGACTTCTCCCCAGGCAGTGCAGTTCTTTCCATAAAAATCTGCACTTTATGCCAATATGTCAACAGATGAGGATGAAGAGGCGGTTAATAGTTTTTATTCTAAGTCTCAGGTGTTTAGATTACCCTTTTTATTTTATGTATTTAAGCCACCTTTGCAGAAAGCTTAGACCTATCATACTACTGAGACATTTCCTTCAGCATTTATAATACTTATTCTACCACAACCTCTGGAATGGAAGTATTAGTGACCATAGTATTAGTAACATGCTCAACAATTAAAAAGTATGAGCCGATAAGATAAAATATACTGTTGTACTTAGTTATATTGGTAGATCATTTTCTTGGCAAGTCAAATCCGATGTAATAAATTCATAGTTAAAAAAAATGTTAACTTTGATATTTTTTGTTGTGTCGACTCTGACCACACCTGTACTTGTACCTGTACCTGTCACTGTGCCATTGAATAAGCCACTTCACCTACTATATTACATGTTTGGGGTACTTATTTTTATACGGGAAAAAATGCAAAGCTTTAAACTGTAGCTGTTGTTCATGATTAGACTAAAACCATGCCTAACTCCAGTTTCCTCCTCTCCCCTCTCTTCTCTTGTGTCTGTTGTTCTGAGCATTCCTCTCCTCTGGCCGTGTCAGGCTTGTAATCTGCTGCACAGAGCTCCACTCTTACTCACAATCTGGGAAGTTTTATCGTCAGATCCTTGTAATTTCCAGAAACTGTGGGAAGCACAGGGCTTAATTTATTGGACCTCTGGCTCTGATTCAAACCAATGGAAGGCCTCCCGCTCACACTGTAAAAGAGAATCGATTGGTAATGCCAGGTGTGGCTGTGGGATGCATTAGGGAGAAGTCAAGTGAAATTTACTAGGACCATAATTCAAGGCAACTATGGGGTCATGGCTGCAGTTTATTTTCTGGTAATGTGGTATAGTTTTGGACTGGGAATAGTTGAAGGTGTACTATGCTAAGTTTTCTACATGGAGACAAGCCATAGACTGTATATATAAATGGACATAGCTAACCTGCTAGCTGCAGCATTCCAAGTCGGAAGTGTTCACGGGGGCGCTTCCGGCTCCTCCGACTCTGACTGTTTCCAGTTGACTTTACATTGGAAAGGTTTCACCCCTGTCTCTGTAACTGCTACAGTGAGACTCATCATTTTGGTTTTAAAATGTTCCTTTTAACCCATTTTACATGATCCTGGTGTTTTTATTTTGCTATTTTGTACTTAAATTCCTATTTCTAGTATGGTTGGCTCCAAATTTGCTTCTATAAATGGAGTTAATATGATTAACTGAGGTTCAGGGGATGGATCCTGCCTCATCCTCCTCTCCAGCCAACCACAGCTTATCTCAACCACGCCTTCAATTACCCAGAAACCCTGTTTATACGGCCTATCCTGACAACACTGTCTGTGTCAGCGCTCTCGAGCCCCTCCCCCCCACCCCGTGTCTCTCGTCCATCCTTCAGTCCGGAGATATCATCTTTAAGGTGGCTGGGTGACCATTTTGGATTGGAGACGGAGCCCCCACCCCGAGTCTCCCCCCAGCCATCGCATCTATCCACCATCAGTAAATATCTTTATCATATTTCATTGTTGTGGCGTGGTCCTTGCTAGTGAACAACAACATGAGCTTCATTTGACTGGAGCTGGATGCTATGGGTGACGTCACACTCCGTTAGTCCACTTATTTTAACAGTCTGTGAGACAAACAGGTGGTGGACTGTCAAAGTTACATCGTGCGCCTTTAATATCCTCTTCGCAATGCATTGGATGTGCACAGCGCCTTTCAAAACACCCAAAGCCGTTTTAAATCTCTCTACACTTGGTGGTGATAAGCTCCCATTATAGCCACATCTGCCCTGGGGTAGACTGATAGAGCCAAGGCTGCAAATCTGCCCCATCAGCCCCACAGGTCACTACTGATCACTCACACATTCACACTAAGGGAAGGCAGGTGACATGTTTTACACTTACCTGACCAGCTGGAACCACACGCAGATCCTTACACAGATGAGTAACTCTGAAGCAGTGTCCTGACCCCCTGATTTCAGAGGGCTTGATTGGCAGGCGGATTAATCAATCGGAGAAACGCATGGTCCGTTCACTTCAAAAACAAACGGGGCTGCATGCAAGTAAAGAAAAGGGCAAAAATAATAACAACAAAAGACTGAGAAACTGCATGGATTTCTGCAGAATCAACAACTGAAGCACCAAACTATTACTTATCTCAAGCAAAATAAGTTGTATGTTTCGCTCGGAATGTTACAGTAATTTGGAGAGGAGTTGAATCGTCTCAAATAAAGACATTAAGGAGCATTTTCACCTTTTCACGCTTCTGGAGTCGAACAGAATGTAGAAGGAACCGGCTGATCAGGCAACAATGACACTAGAACCTCTTCTGCTCCACTGTCACACCCCAACAGTCTCCCATCCAAGTACTAACTAGGCCCGACCGCGCTTATCTTCTGAGATATGACCAGATCAGGCTTTGTCAAGGTGTAATAACTGTTCGCTTTAAGAAAAATAATGCAAGCTAATTATGAAATGAAGAACTAATTAAATGATCACAAGAATTGTTTATTATTTTGTGAATATTTTAAACCGTGGTCTATATATTTTACAGAACCAGGACACTGAAAAACAAACAAATTATTCATTAATGTCTGCATTTTTAATCCTCTTGTCACACTTAACTGAAAATGTCAAGGGAGCACGTTTGAAGATATCCATAAACATTGGGCCAGTCAGTAAAAACCATAATAAGAAAGTGAATAAGTTTTGCCCTAAATACAACTGTGAATCCAGACTGTCCATACATAAACATAGCATTCCACGGAGTTTGGGGTCGGACAGTGTAACCCACAAAAGAGATTGTCCATATGACTGTATTTGTCTGGGCGTTGGCTGATGTAAACAGACACGCAGCTTATGCAAGGCTTTTGATCTTGTGAACCATGAAATCTTCTTGGAGAAAACAGGAAAATTAGGCTTCTCTGCATGGGCCCGGGGCTGGGGGAGGGGAGGGGTACAACAAGCAAAGGCTCATGGGAAAAGATATTGAGAGTTTGAAGCTATTAAACCAACTTCCCCCTTCTGACTTAATTTGATACAGCTTAGCGTTTGTTTCATTGTTGAACCCCGAGGAACTCCAGGATGGGTGCGAGTATTGTTCTAGCATCAAAGTAGGAGCTTGTAATGGGGACCTTTGTAGTTTTATTGTCGTTACTCAAAGCCAGGTCCTTAATGTGATGCAGTATTCAGCTTAGGCACTGTGCGAATTACCAATAACTAGATGATTAGTTCATTCTCTCCATAGACGGGGTTTATAATGATTGATGTAGCCATATGTAATGACTTTAATAAACTGAACTGTGCACGAGTGAGGTTCTAAGGGTAAAGTTATGATGAAAGAAAGGTGCCACAGCACTACATTAAATTTACAAAAAGACTATCAAGCAACTATGGATCTCTTTTTATGGCAATGTTCCACAGTTTGAACTTTAAAACTAGATATAATATAATAGATATATTCAGTTCCATAGTTGTGAATCCTGATAATGATCATCTTCCGCTCTACCTTCTCAAACCCTGTTACCTCAGGTCAACAGGGGAAGAGCTGTTTTCCCTCTAACCTAAAGGTTTGGGTTTTGATCCATGCTTTTTGTTGTATTCCTGGGAAAGATGTTTTACATTTATTTATAGGTGCACTTTTGTTGTTGGAAGGTCAGCTATGCCTTTTCTCCATGGAGGTGTCATTGCTTTGCCTGGAATGTCTCACCTTATGACATTAAACATATCTATCTTGCATTTATACAATTATAGTGGATTTATTGCCTTGTAAGTAGGGTTGCAAAGGAAAATTTCCAGAAAGTTTCTCGAAAATGTCCATAGAAACTTTGGAATGGGAATTTGGGGAATTTTCTAATTGGTAACTTTGCACAGAAATTTAGGGGAATTATTGTAACAAAAATATAAACATTTTATTTTGTCATCAAAGGGAGATAATTAACACACATGACTCTTATTTGTCAGAATAACTTTATCAATGCTTATTTTATTGAACAACAAAACATGAATATTTGCTAAAATGTCACTTACAGCTCCCACTTCAAAATTTAAAAATAAAAAAAAACAAAAACAAAAAAACAAACAAACTCTGGTCTCAAAAACTCAAAGCCTTATTTCTAGTTTCTAAAGTCTTATTTTTGCTTGTTCTCTATTCTGCCAAATTCTTTCAAGCTTCTTCCTGAACCTCAATGTTCTCAACGTCTGACTCTTCTTCAGTATCTGTGTCCAATCTTGAGGATGGCTCTGTGTCAGACCCTGAGGTTTGCTTCAATCTTCAGCTTTGATAATTTATTTCCGTAAATTCACATTAATTCCTGAGAATTCCTGTTAATTCCCGAAAATTCCTGGAATTTTGCAACCCTACTTGTAAAGCATACATTTGTACTGTGAGTGGGGCCACCTTTCCACAGATCCAACCTGTAACTTGACCAAATGTCACCTGCTTGTCTGCATGGGGATAACTAAGTGTGTGTGATTTCTTGCATTGAGGTGATGACATATAAGTTGATTGAAGTTGACCGTTTATATTTGTGTGTTTTTTTTTACTGAGGCTGGGGGTTCCTTAATTTGCCTCATGGAAGTTATCGTGCTTTGTATTTATTAAACCTTTTTAAACTGTTGTTAGAGATTATTGTTCCATTTACCAAACTGGCCACAAAACTTGCCTAATCTGAACAATAATCAGAATCCACACTAGTAATCACTTTGAACACTGCCTGTTTTTGATGTTTTCCAAAAATGAACATTCAAAAATAAAAGTCTACTTTCAACAGGATTTCCACACCTCACTAAAACTTCTACACAGTGAGTATCCCATTGCGATCACTTTCAGCAGGACCACTTCTGTTGACACTGCATTGGGAGCTTCAGGGGATAGGGGGCGGCGTGGGGCTCGCTCGGGTGATAAAAGCAGATCGGAGGCTACTTGAGAAGAAGACAGTAAAGAAGAAATCAGTTGCTTTGCCCAAGAGGTGCACTTTTAATTTTCCCCCCTCGCGCCGCACCCTGGTAGGATGTGTGAGTTTGAGTCCCTACCTCTCCCCCCCCTCCTTCTCCACCTCCCTCCCCCCTGGAAAGCCAGTGCCCAAGAGCTATCCATTTGAACTTCAATCGTAGCCAGCCGTCTTGTGAGGACTTGAAACAGGCCTTCTTTTGGAGGCTCTCAGAAGTGCCCAGGCATGCCTTCTTTACTTGATGTGATGTGAAGCTCACTTTTGTTTGATGATCCCGTACATAGATACAAACCGCTATCCTTGGCTGCAAAAGGGGGCAGAGGGGAGGACGGATACGGGAAAGGATAAGGACCCATGATATAGCTCCATCACACCTGTTAGGGACGTCTATAGGGAATGGTCAACTCAATTATTGATACAGAAGTGCTCTGAGGACACAAAGTAAATAGATGCTCAAACTAGTCGAATGGAGCAAGAACACACAGGGGTAAAAGGTCCACTAACTTTTCATTTGAAGAGTCCACCCCCTGCCTGTCGCCTGGAGATGTTATTCCTTGGCACTGAGATGTTCCACAGAATAGCATTAAACTTATCTCCATGGAGACAAGAAGGTGGGCTGAATAGCTGCTTTGTTGACTTAACAATTGCTTTATTTGGAGCTCTTTTAACAGATATTTCTTACATAGTTCTTTTTGAATGAATCTTCAAACATAATTCTACTTTGCAAAAGAGGATATTTGTGATTCATTAAAGTAACAATGACCACACTTCTTCAGTGTGCACACAGGATTATGGTCTTCAGTACAACTTTAAGCTTTAAACTCTGACTTTTCTCTAAAGTCAAACCAAATGCCAACATTAACTCCTACGACTTAGTGTTTTATACTGCCCAACTTCAATCCACATGAAGCAGTTTTTCTTAAGAAAAACTATTGTTCCATTGGAGCTGCCGTTTCTGAAATATATGGTTGTTTCAAAACTCTTTCTTTTCATCTGTGAGAACAATTTGCAAGTCCATATGTCTGCACTTTCACCCAGTGGATACTAATGCAATTCCAGATGTTCTGCAGTCTGCTGAATACTCCACATTTCACAACACACAAGTTTTTCACAGGTTTCATGTTTAGTTTTTGGTTTGTTAGTTGATGTTCAAGTTTGTATGATAATATATCAAAGGTTTCTCAGTCTCAGTTTCTCACTTTTTGTTTGCTTCTTGAAATGCATTCTTTTGTTGAAATCGATGACAGGATTCATGTTAAAACGGCCAAGAAGCAAAAATGTCACCACCAAAAAAGCGGATTGTGCATTACTTTTGATGGAAATCCGCCTTTTAACAAGTCCCTCTTTTAAGAGCGTTTCATTTCACACAAAGAGAAAGAAAGGGCAGAAGACAGCAGACAAAAGAACCCAACGCACAAACTTCACTACTGCCTTGAAGATGTTAAAATTAGTGTCTTAAAAAAAAAAATCTAAGACCAAACATTAAACAGTGAAAGATGCTTGAAATGTCGACACTGCAGTGTTTTAGAAGAAAGGGCCCGAGATGAGAGATACTGCCATCAGACTTTGGTGTCACTTCAAAGCATTGACTTTAAGAAACTAGGCTAATACAAAACTGATAGGAGAGTCTTTACCTGGCTGCACTGACCTCTCCGCTGCTTCTCAGGTCTAGATCCAGAGACCCACGCAGGACGCCGTGGGCCTTAGGGGGGTGGGAGCGGGAGGGGGTCTGGGGTTAGGTTTGACGTGTAACCCGGAGGTCGTCTTTGGTCTCCCGCTCTGTGATGGCCTCTTTTCTTCCCTTGTTATGTTCAGAAAAAGAAAGATGGCCGCCTTTGAACTTGGCAGTCGCTATAGAAACGGCTGGAGTCGGACCACTTTAGCGGCGGGCTGTCGGAGTCTGCCTGGGCCCACCGTGATGGGGCAACATCATTAGGAGGAGGACACACGGGCGCGTTCACTGACACAGGGGCTATAAACAAGTGTGTTCTATAGCCTGCGTGTTTGTTTTCAGGGGGGAGGGGGGTCATTTTAATTGGCTCGGCCTATGAACTTACGAGCTGCGGAAAACCTAGCAGCAACTGTGGCAACTGATGTGTGCGGACTACTGAGAGCCGACTTTTTCATGTCACTAAAAGACTTCGCTGGCAAAATAAAACTTCCCCATCTGTAGTTGCAGTTACAGGCCCAGTAAGATGCAAGACATCCACAAAATAAAGTTATCTGTGTTGTTTAAAGTTATCTGTGCTGTTTTTAATAAATAAAAAATGTGGAACCTTCTCTACAATTGTTCACGACTGGACTTGTACAAACTTTAAGTAACTGAGTGCGGTTAGTCATCGGATCTGTGATACATGGACTGAAGGGGAAGAAATAAAAAATCTGAAAAATGCAGGTTGTTGGGCTGGAATTTCAATACATTTGTAATAAAATATGGCAAGTTTTTGTGATCCAAATGCTAATACAGTATTTGTGAATGAGACTTTGCTTAATTACTTTGAGGAGCTAAAAATAAAACTTCCTATGTACTTGTTCTTATGTACTGGTACTGTAATCTCCTGATCAGAAACATATATATAATCATTTAGATCTGCATTGTTTAAGGTTAGAGTTATCTGACAATATGACTATTCTAAAACAAAAAACTTTATTCAGTTTCAGCAATGTCGGAGAAGCCACGGTCATATTTATGGAAAGAGGGCAAATTAAATCAAATCCAATCAGACTGGCGATATTACTGGTCTTTATGACATAAGAGGTTTAGCTTAGTCTTAAGATCATAACTGGTGATCTATTAGCACCATCTCCACCATCGCTGCAGGATTGGACTCCCTTTGATTCATTGTCCGCACTTGACATCTCCAGACTCAGCTCTTCAGCGGCTACACAATCAAAAAACCTTTCTCCTCCCCTAATTTTTTTGTAAAGACTTTAATTTTCCACTCTCCGGGACTTCAAAGCGCTGATGATTCGCTGGTCCACATCCCTCCGAGCGCTCCTCCATTCTCCACTCTTTCATTTCGACGGCCCTTCAGTAAATATGTGCAATCGGCCCGCTTTTCAAACAGATCCCTTTTCCCATGTATTTATTTTAAATGAATATTATTAGCTGGCCTGGTAAGAAAAGGGTCTTATGCTAATCCACCAGAATCGCAGGCATTTCCATTTAATGCCTACTTATAGTCCATTCTTTAACGACTATTTGCCTCACAGTCTTAGCAAATGAGCTGCGCGCCCCAGACTCCTCCGCTCATCATTTCATTGGAAGGAAGCACCCCCCCCCTCGCCCCCTTTCACTTTGATCCCAGAATGTGTTTTTGAATCTGCTGGTTGTGTATTCGAACATCAGTGGAGACGCTCTTGCAAGTGCTTGCTTTCATTATTTTTCACAAAGATAAAACGAAACAACAGAGGGATGGGAGGGGACAGAGGAGGGGTGCAGATGGGGAGTGTAGGTGAGGGTCCGGACGAGGCGCTCACTGTCACTATGACGATATAAGTGGATGTAGAGCTGCTTTGGAACCGTTATTGAGGTCAACAAAGTTATTGGGTCTTATGTAATGTCTGGTCGGCGCCAAATCCCACGCTGTGTAATAGAACCACCACTGTTACTGTGACTGAATGTGGATGTAAAGTTTCGTGCATGGTTTTTCTGGGCTGTTAGCGATGGCTTACTTGTGACAGCATTTCATTTTATGTAAATTTCAGTCAACATTTTGAACTGTACAATCAGACTCAGAGTGGTAATGTTCAGTCAGACCAGCAAGCAATGAGAATGTACAGTAGTCTTGTCTTTTTTTTCACTTTTCTGAATAAAGGTCTATTAGTTATTGTGTTTTATTGCTGAAGAATAAAATCTGAACTATGTAACTGTAACTGTGACATACAAAACAAGTAAATGCATAGTTCACCATTCTGAAACCACTACACCAGTCAAATAAACTAGAAATTAGAAATGAATCACACTGAAATTTGGTTTTATACATGGTTTAAACATCTATTATCCTCTTCTTCTTGAATGCTAGTGTGATGTCATGGCATGGCGGAGGATGATAGGGGGTCCTTGGTATGTTTTGGGACTATGATGGATCCGTGGCATCGCCTTAAAAGCGTTGCTCTCCATATGTGCTTCAACTCTACCCGTGACGACACAAGTTAGTACAGATTTATCTGTGTTCCGCTACATAACTCATGAAGGGAAAATAACGTAACTTTTCTGGTGCAGGGCCCGTCAAATGCTTTCTCCATGGACGTGTTATTGCTTTGTCTGGAATGTTTCACAGTATGGCCTTTCTATCATCATGGGTCAAGTTCATGTTGCAGGTCAGATCTGCGGAGAGGCAACCCCGCTGACAGTCAGAATGCCTGTTTTTTCTAGATATTTTGGAGCTACAAAACTACCTGTAATTTAATCAGTGTAAGATAGAACTGTTTAATGTCATATTGTAGAGCATTCCAGGCTTGTCTCCATATAGTTGTTCACTAGCAAGGACCACGCCAACAACACATGTGCAAAGCAAAAAGCGTTTATTGTGTTGAGACGAGGCAGGTCGGATGGGTTGAGACTCAGGGTGGGGGTTCAGTCTCAATCTTCACATGGCCCAGCAGGACGGGACTTTCCCCCCTCATCGCCATCTTATGTCTGGAAGAGAACAGATATGGGACGGGAGGGTGGGGCTGAGTTATTCGGGATGAACTAGGTTGCCGGGTTAGCTGCTACAAATGGGCTTCTGGGAAATTGAGGCATGGCAGAAGTGAGCTGTGATTTGCTGGAGAGGAGTTGAGGGCGGTTGAGGCGTGGCCCTGCTCCTGAACTTAAGTTAATCATATTAACTACATTTACTGCTCTGTCTAGAATGTTCCACAACAGAAATTAAACTTATCTATAACTATGGGCTACATTACAGGTCAAATCTGTGGAGAGTCGCCTCAATTCACAGAGAGAATTATTGCATTTTTGAGGAATAGTAACGCCCGTAATGAATAAATGCGACGTAGATGTGTTTGATGTCACACCATGGAATAGGCAAAGCAATAACATCTCCATGGATACAAGTAGATGACAGACCACCCATTAGAAAAGTTGCGCGATGCACCTTTACAGTGCACGTGTAAAAAAGTTTGTTCACAGGATAGTCATAATTCAGGTATGCCTCTTGGCCCTTCCCTGCTGTCCGCCTTAAGAGGACTTTGCTTTACTGAGGTGACTGGCTGGAGCATTGGAGGCGTCCTGAGTATAATGAGTGATTGAAGTGCTTTGATTCTTCAGCAGCTTTCATCTTCAGACGCTGCCTCCTGCTACACTGTCCTCCAACTCTCTCATTGTCTCTCGCCTTGATGTTTGATGGTGAAGAAGACGCAGAAAAAAGATCTTTAATACAACCCTCTATTTGATTACAAGTCCTCCCTGTGATGCTGTTTTCGTAATTTGGATGCCATCACCGCTCTGCACGAATCAATTTGCCGCCTTCTGCTAGCTTGTGCCTAAAAAGTTAGTGACTCAACATCTCCCTATCATTAGAGGCCTTAAGAGCAAAAGGCAGATCACTGTGAGACGAATAAAAGGAGATGGTAAGATTTGAGGCACAAAAAACATAAAAGCGTACACAACAAAGACATGCATTTGCTCTTTCTCGGCTGCACGCATAAAACCCGGGGTCTAGGGTCTAATCTCTTATTGTCGCCGACCCAAACAGATACAAAGGGTTCATAGATCAAAACAAATGACTATCAAACTATCAAACAACGCACCACCCCGCTATGATTGCAAACGCTGTCTGCGGGAGAGCGCGAAGAGAGAGTCAGAGTCAGTCGGGTCGCGCATTGTTTCCAGTCACTTTGATGCACGACTTAAAACGCAAAGGCACAAAATAATAGAAAGAAAAATCAAACGCCGACCATGAAAGACACAGAAAAGAACAGAAGAAGAGAGAGGCTAAGAAAACATGCTAACAGCATATACAGACTCTTTGTTCATTAGTGGGCTAGCTGATAACCTTTATTGGACCAGATCTGGAATTAAACTAAGGACCCATAGGGTGCTTGGGTGTAACTGCGTTCCTGTTTGCAGGTTGTGGTGCTAAGATAAAGGACTTCTGAAGGATAGAGAGTTTAAAAGTCCCTTGGTGGTTTGCTGGAACATATTTGATGTTGGTTGCTAAATTAGCATAGCCTCCCTCAAAGGCTACAACCCAAGCGTACATTTTCAATTGAAAAATCAAGTACTTTGTCATTATGTGTGCAAACTGTCTGCAGATCATGTGTATGAGCTTTTACCTGATTAATGCAACCCTTTTTGAAGCTTCCTGTGTGATAGTTTTCATACTTTGTCTGCCAGAGTTTTAAGGAGCAGTCTTTGTTTCAAATGAAATGGGAAAATTCTTTACACTATGCACTGCTTCTTGTTATCTTCCCTTCCCTGGCATGGCTGTCGTAACAAATGTTTAAGTCGAATTTTTGTGATTGTGCTGATCATTGTGTTAAGCTTACACTGGATTTTACTTACTGTACTTACTCTTACTCTATAGGCTCTATTCACGCTTACGTCACAAACCAGGAAGACGAGTGGAAACATGACTCCCGGCAGGCTCTGTTTGCAGTAGTAAGTCTGACAAAATCTACAAAGAATTAGACAATGGCCCAGTTTTCTTCATTTACATGTCATTGTAGCGTTCCGTTATGTTCAGCTAATCAACAATTCCAACCATACCTCAGTTTTCATCATTTCTCCACTGACGCACAACTCCGAGCGCACTGGGTACATGCGATTAGAAGAGATGAGGGATGACGTGTACTTCAATGGGTTTTATCACAGTTGGTCGGCGAGCCCAGTGTTGGTAACTACACCGGAAGTCGTCATTGCATGTTTCCAGACTTCTTCCTGGTTTGTAACTTAAGCATGAATAGACCCTATTGTGCCCTAACTTTTCAAGAATTGTCTTTGCATTTCATACCCTGGACTATTGTTTAATCTTGAATTCTTAAATCACAATTGGCTAAATTTTTCTCTTACCATCGATATAGACGTATATATTTTTGAACTGATGTGTCTTTTCTCCACCTCTCCACCGCCTTGTGCATTAGCTGAAGTCCTATGTGATCAGTGCGCATGACGTACGCCGGTGACACATCAAAGAGCCCTAACACGATTAGCTGTGATGTCTCCACTTTGTTTGCTCTACCTCCTCATTGTAATCAGCTGTATTTTTGTCTTTTTCATTTCCAACGTCTTTCTTATCGGTGCAGCACGCATGGTGACACAACCTTTGCTACCTCTTTCATTCAGATCCTCGCTCTAGCAAAAGCTGTCTAATTTTAGAACCTCTCTCGTTTTCTCTTTTCATGACAGTTTTTTTTTTCCAAATCCAGCCATCGATGAGTGCTCCAGGTGACAGGGGCAAACTGCAGAGCTCTAGCAGTGTGTAAGTTAAACTGCGAGGCACATTTCTCTTCACTCATCAAAACAAAGGCAACGACAGCCCCATTGTGATCTATTATTTAGCCCTGCTCACTATTTGATCACCTCCTCCGTGCTGTACTGATGATCATGCAGATTAGGATGGTTTCTTTTACGCGCTAAACACTTTTATTGTGCCGCTGGAGTCTTTGGAAGTGTTGTGATGCATCCAGACTTTGTAACACAAGTGGCATCGATCAAAGGGAAAGGCTGACATTGCACAGTAGATTATGGCAATAACGTTCCTACGAGAGGTTGCTGGTTTACATCTTGCTTAAGGTGCAGATTCTCGTTGTGTCTCTCATGCTCCATGCTCTTTCTATGACAGCAAAAACACTCATTGTTCACTTTAGCCACAACAAGGTAGAAGGTCATACAAAACATAGCCATGGAGAAGTATCCAAAGTATCTAAAATATCTATTTTCTGATCTATGTTATAATGTTTTCCCATCAAAAACATATCTGGATTTGTGTTTTGTTTGATTCACACGTTTAACACACAAATCCTACATATTTAGACTTCGTTCTAACCTCAAACGGAAAACACTCCGTTCCACCTTGTGATGTCATGTCACATACAGGAAGTGCTCGATTATGTTTTTAAATGCGCCTTCACTACAATAATTCGGATCATTTCAGCCCTAGAATATCTGATCTCTACTGAACTAAAGGTAAACCGTAGCTGTTAACTTGAAAAACTACCAATTCATGACATCACAAGGTGGAACAGAGCATTTTGAGCTTTTGGAGATATAGACAGACTGATAATGCAGGGGTCAGTGGCAGAGGCAGCAATTTGGGGGCATTAGGCCAATTTGAGTTTGGGGCCCTCACTATAATGTACTTTGTTTTGTTTTTTTTGTTATTTTCTTTTAAATGGTCTGTTTTTCCCCATTGTTCATGACACATCGTTATTTATTTGAATTATGGTGGATTCGAAACTTGTCTTATTAGTTAGGTAAGGTTGCCTATTAAAACCAGAGCTGGAAGTATTTTTTTGCTAGTACAATAACATTTTTGTTTACTTCCATTACACATGATTATTATTATTTTCCATATGATTATTGGCATCTTGCTGCTGTTAATATTATTTTTATAGTTATCATTTCTGCTGATTTGCTTATTGTATGTTTTATTTTACTGTAAAAGTTGTTCAGCACTATGGTAAGCGTTGGCTGTTTTAAATGTGCTATACAAATACATTTGATTGATTTGAAAAGTAAACTACTCTCATTTAATGTCATATTGAGAGAAAATCAAATTGCTCTGAGGCCTCGGCCATTGGTGCCACTGAGGGCAATTGTTTAGGGGCCCCTCCAGGTTTGGGGTTCCTAGGCAGCCACCTACTTTTGCCTAATGGTAGTGTACAAACGTGTGAATGAAACAAAACACGATGTTTTTGATGAGGTAACAATATTATAACTTGGCTTAAAGCTCAGAAGAATCCATTGGTTAGTATATACTGGGAACCACACTGAGGCAGCTGTAACTGTAGTGCACACAGTCATCGTGTCCTTAGGCAAGACACTTCTTCACCCACTTTGTTTATGAATGTGATGTGTGAGTTAGTGGCTTTCAGTGTGATGGGGCAGCTGTGGCTCTAAGCTTAGCACCACCTAGTATAAAATGAAACAGTAATACACACAGTGAAGCTCTTGTCAAATAAATGAAAGACATAATTATTAAACAATTGACCAAGTTACTATGGGACCATTCGAACACGAGGGAGGTCAAACAAAAATATGAATGATTGTCTAATTTCTTTCTTTTCTGTTCCCTTTTTTACTTAAAACCTTGAGATTTATCAAGAGTCTGTTGAGTTTTTTATTATTTTTTTCGATAAATGATTTCTGAGAGGACCACAAGGACCAATCAAAGCCGATTTTGTTAGCCAGGAAATAGGGCGCTGCTCCTATTAACCTTAACAACTCAACTGTAAAAGTGTTCAGTGGCATGCACAGAGAGGCAGAGAGAGAGAGTCTGTGTGGTGGGAGAGGAACTGAATAATGAGTGGAAGCTCTCTATGAAGGAAATTAACATCTTTTTTGTCCCCTCTCCACAAGTATAGCACTAATTAACTGTCTGCATGTTCACAGGAGGCCTCTAACTCAACAACAGGACAATTGTATTCTGACCCTTCTGTTGACCTGTGGTTTAGAGAGAAGAAAGCACATGAATTCTTTTGTGCAGAAACATGAGGGCAAACTGTGGAGTGTTAATTAAAGACGCCACACATTAGATTGACACAAGGTCGCAGGATAATTAGGTAAGTTTTATACTATCACTGTCACATAGTACAGAGGGCTTTACTTCAGATGCCCTTCCTGATGCAGTTACCGTGAGGTATGGGTGCTTTAGGAGTTGACTCATAGACTGTATATACACAGACATGGATAACCCGCCAGCTGCCATGTTCCGAACAGGAATTGAGCATGGGGGGCTTTCGGGTCCATCGATTCTATGGATCTAGAATAAGAGCTGGATAAGACACGCCCCCTCTATCGGTGACTCCGTGACCACAGATTGAGTTGTGGCTGAGTGGCCCGAGTGAGGTATTGCAATCTGCAGCCCAGAAAGAATTCTTCCCTAGAAGCACAATGTATTTTTTGTGAAATAACGGTGGGATTTTGAAGGGATTCTTCTGTATTTTTACAATATGAACTAAATCATCAAAGCACTTAAAAGTCAGCTTTGTAAGAGTTAGCCTAGCCCCACGTTAGCTCTGGTCTAGCAGCTCGCACTCTGATCAGGTCAGAAATGCGTTTTTGATGTCACATGTTGGGCAGCATTAGGCTGAGAATCAAGAGGCAAATGCAGAAGTAAAAATCCTTTTTGCGGTCATGTGCCAATGAGCAAAGGCCATTGAACACAATACGGCACCATCTTGGATTTATCTTCCAGATTTTATTATAATTCTGTGATCGGTTCTGGTTCTGATTGACTTGACATTGAAAAACTGTCGCTTGTTGCTTTGTAACTGCTGCAATGAACCTCATTGTTTTGGTCTCATAATGTTTGTATTAACCCGCTGTAAATGATCCTGTTTTTTTTTTGTTTTGTTTTTTTTACTATTTTGTCTGTAAATATATTCTTACTCCTCATATGGAACTGGCTCCAATTTCTCCCTTAAAACCGCTAGCCTCGTGAGCTTCATTTGGCTGGGTGACGTCACACTCCCTTCACTTCACTTCTTTATACAGTCTATTGCCCTTTCAGAGACGAGCCTAATCATATATTACCCCACATCCTTGTTGGAAAATGTTTCATTATTTTAAGTAAAAAAGTGGCCCCTATAAAGATTAAAGTTCAGTCCAGCCTGTCCCTGATTAAAAATGCAAATATGCCCTCTGTGCTTTGATGTGAGCGGAACAATGACATCACGGGGGGTGTCTGTGCGGAGGGGGGCGGGGCTTAGCGTGAGACGATGTAATCCTTTTCCGTGGCCATGGAGAGGGCATCCAGCTGAGCGCAGTGACAGTCCAAATCAATCATGTCGCAGGGAGCCGCCATGAGTCCCCCCCACTCACCAACTTCCAAGGCTGCGCAACTTTAATTAGCTTCCCCCTCTCCACGTGCATCAGAGGAGAGCTACCGGGGAAGATGTGAAGAGAAAGTGAGCAGGGGCATCAAGTACAAGACAATGAAAATTCACAGGAAACAATTACTTCAGACAAGTTATCACATCACTTGGAGAAATGCGCTAAAATGGTTTTCGGTACATATCTGAGAGTTTTAATTGTCACTACCGAGAAGTGATGAAGTGTGGGGTGGGAAATAAGCTGTAATCTGTGTTATTATCTTTAATTCAACGGCAACAAAATGGAGCTCCCATAGTGACTAAGGGGTAAACAAAACTTGGGGCCGTTATTGAGAAGAGGAACCTTAAAGGGCCCATATATTATGTTTCCTAATCAAAAATGTGCCTGTTTTGTTTCATTCGCACACGTTTAACACATAAAATCTGTATATTAGGTCTGAGCACTTGTCAGAAAACACTCTGTTCCACCTTGTGATATCGTGGAGTAATACAGGAATGCTCCACTGTATTTTTAATCTCCATACACCTTCACTAGAATCATTTGGATCATTTCAGCCCTTGAATTGATAAACTAAACAAAAGGAAAATGGAGGCTGTTAACTTCATAACTACCGCTTCATGACATCACAAGGTGGAACAGAGCATTTTAAGCTTTGGAGATGTAGGTAATAAAGGATTACTAAAAGAAACATGTGTGAATAAAACAAAACAAGCTCACGAGAGTCAATTTTGCATAATATAGGATCTTTAAAAATGTAAATAAAACTACATCGCTAATATTTTGCTTAATTCTCAGTTCCTTGCAGCACCTATGGCGAATTGGCACCACTACTGATCAGTGATTTCACAATAATGGCAACGCATCTGGGCTAAAATGACTAAATGTAGTAAAGAGTTGAAGTTTCTTATTTGAGCCACCTTCAGTGTCACTGGGGCAACCTGGCAGGGCATCTACAGATCTTGAGAGTACACAGCAGCTTCAAACAAGAGAAGTTGTTTATTTTTAGGAAAAAATAACTCTATACCCTGTACTCTTGTATACCTTGTACCATAACTTTCATCGTATGCATTTTTTATTTTATTTTTTACAAGCGCTCCATACAGTGCTACTTCAATACATGGGAATACCCCTTTAGATCTTTGTCACTTCTGATCTGCACCGCAAGATTTCCAACTTCACAACAACGACAAGCTTTTGCTCCACTCATCAATGTAGTTTCCCCCACTACACACACTGTACCTTTACCTGCAAATATAGTCCGTCCCAGTACGTGGATAGAATTTGAGAATTTTACCAAAATTTCCTTCCACGTTTTTTATCCGTTTGCAGTCTGGATGTGACACTGCTGCTGAGAACATCACGGTTGTCACACTACTCTAGAGAGAGAGAAAGAAAGAAAAGAACGAGAGAAAGAAGGAGTAAGGAAGGGAAAGACAGAGAGAGAACGAGAGAGAGGAGGGTGCAGTGATATGAAGTATACGGCCCTTTTATCAGCCTCTGAGTTGGGAGTCTTTGAGGGCCTCCTTCAGAAGCTCAGCATTTCTTCCATTGTTCTATTTCCATCTCATGCTTCACTCCTGTCACATGTAAAATCACAAAAGACCCCTCTCTTATACCCCCTCCCTCCCGCTCCTTATCTTCCCTTTTCCTCCCTCTTTTCCCCATGTTCTAACGTCACAGAGGCACATAACCCACTTAGATGCTTCTCAAAATACTTCTCAACTTTACAGTGATCCCGACTAGTGGGGCTCAGGTAATAAAGTCAGACCCGAAACGTGAGGTGGTGAACTGTGAGGTAAGTAGTGAAAAATGGATTTGGACATAGTAAATAAATGTTGTGACTGTCTCCATAACATGAGCCTTAAAGAAAGTGGGTTAATAGGCTGTCTCCAAAGCACAAATGAGTCTTTTAAGTGCAATTTTATGACCTTTTTTTGTTTCAAGGGGCACTGTGTAACTTTTTATTTGTGGGTCAGTCACCTGCTTGTTTCTGCATCACTGCTCTGCCTGGAATGTTCCACAGTATGACATTAAAAAGCTTTACCTTACCTTTATTAAATTACAGGTGGTTTTAGAGCTCAAAGGTACCTGAAAAAACAGGGATTCTGACTGTGAGCGGGGTCGCCTCTCCACAGATCTGACCTGCAATTTGATCTGGTTTGGTCTCCATGATGATGGAAAGGTTTAATGCCATACTGTGAAGCATTCCAGACAAAGCAATAACATCTCCACGGAGAAAAGCATCTCACAGACGCTCCACCAGAAAAGTAATTTTTAAGGAAACATGTAATATTTGTGAAAAACTAAGACTGAATGATATTGTATGTACATTTAAACACAGAGACAAACAATTTTATCCAGTTTCATACTATGTTGTTGGACAAGAAACATCTGCCTGTTGCTATCAGTTGTATTTGTGTCTTGGTTCAATAAGGGATTTCCTGGACAGGGCTGACAGTTTATTTTGTACCAAATTCATGGTTCAGACGGAGGGCGTCTTATATCTTATGATTTAAAAGAGGTATGTCAACAAATACCTGCATGATACTAGCATGTTTGCCACTAGATACTGTGAAACAATGAATTGCTGAAACACGCTGATAAAAGACGTATACATTCTTGTTCTTTTTTGATGTGTATACCGATAGTTGGAGTGATTACAGATTTAGAATGGGCCATAAGGTCATAATACCTGGCGTAGATGGTCAGTTATTGTCAAACTTAGATTGGTTTGTAAAATATATAATTATTAAAAGTGCACACTTAAAATATTCACTACAAAACATAGTGGATGTATGGATATAAAAACATGGTATGCTATCTTTGTCTTTAAAACAGCGCAAAGTGAAGCCAGAGGGGCTGAGGTGTCAGTCAAACTCCAGCTGCTGTGCCGTGAGCTCCTCAAATAACACAGTAAACACACATTCACACAGAGCTTTAGGAGGCACAAGGATAGTTTGTTTTATCTCTGCTCTATATGGATGAAGTAAACAAGTCCTTTTTCAAAATGTTACAAACTTCCTTAGGATCTAAAATGAAGAAAAATATTCCAGTTTTGGGTGTTTTCACATTTGCCTATTCAAAAATCACTACATTTTTGCTTTAGAATAAATTTCACACCTATTTCTCCATCACATTATTGCAACTGGTGCTTTGCTCTTGGATACACTATGTAAAGTTTCATTATATGACATTAAACTTCTCTATCTCCATGGAGATCAGTAAGTTACACGTCAGATCTGTAGAAAGACGAGCCCGCCCACAGTAAGAATTTTTTGTTTTTCAATAAAAAAAACACCTGGAAGTGAATACATGCAACTAATAAAACCAAACTGTGGAACCTTCAAGGCAAAGCGATAACATAAAGGAGATGAACAGGTGGGGCCTCCATCAGAAAAGTTCACACTGTGCACCTATAAAAGTCCCATATCTGATCTATGTTATAATGTTTCATCAAAAACATACTTGGAGTAGTGTTTTTTTCATTCTCACATGTTTAATACACAAAACCTGCATATCTAGTCTGAGTTCTTCTCTCAAACGTCCTGTTCCACCTTGTGAGGTCATGTGGTAATACAAGTGCTGCACTATTTTTTAACTCCATACACATATTTCCAGCTCTGTAAGTGCCCATCTCTACTGAACAAAAGGTAAAAGTTTGCTGTTAACTGGAAAACTACCACTTCATGACATCACAAGAGCATTTTGGGCTTTGTAGATGGACTAATAATAATAATGTGTGAATGAAACAAAACACAACTCCAGTTATATTTTTAACCAGGTGACTTAAAGCCCATAGGAGTAAATTTATGTAATATGGGACCGTTAAATGATATTATCCTTTGTCATGTCACTATTCCGGTACACACTCATTTGTGCTGAGTACACACAGCGGTTCCCATCAGATAAACCTGATCCTGACGTCTTGAGGTGAGACACTGCAGTCTGAGTGTGTCTCTTTCTGACATGTGATCCTTTAAACTGCTGCCTCGGGCCTGCACTGGTTTACAGCTAAAGCTCACTGCGACGTGCACACAACTCCCCTATATGCACCTTCTTCTTCTGCTCCTTATGTTACGCCTCACCTCCGTTTTATCCTTTCACCTCTTGTGCTTCATGCTTCCCCCGTTTGGCCCTGAGCTACAGCTGACTTCAGGTTTCAGTGGTACAGACAGAAAAGGGGCAGATTAGCCGACCATTTCCCTAAACATTAACTGCGGCAGGTGTATTGGAAATCCCCCCGTCAGGCCTTTGTTTGGCGGCGTAGATCACCTTTGATTTTTGAGACCTGTCACCCCCAAAGAGCTCACAGTCAAATGGCCAGTCAGGAAATGTGACCGCAGCACTGTCTGGAAAAAAGTGGTCAAGTTATAACTAAAACTTAACAAAATCTGATGTAAAAGTTGTCAATAAGAAATAATTATACAATATTAGTGATAGAAAAATAGGTCAGTAGATTATAATACACAAAAATGATTCTTTTGAGCTTTTATTTCATTCACGCAGGTTTGAGTAAGACTTTATTATTAGTCCACATCTTATTATTATTAGGCCACATCTCCAAAGCTCAAAATGCTCTGTTCAACCTAATGCTTCTTGTGTACGGAGTTTGAAAACACAGTGGAGCACTTCCTGTATTTAACTTGTGTTAAACATGTGTGAATGAAACTAGACACAACTCCAGGTATGTTTTTTGATGAGGAAACAACATTACAACTTAGATAAAAAAGTATAACACTGAAACTAGAGGCAAGGTTTGTAGATAGTGCTGAAATGTTCCACAGTGTATCATTTAACAAGCAAAAGCATCTTCATGGAGACAAGCAAAGTTGCATAGTACAACTTTAAAATATGAAAACGTATTGAGTCCATTGCACAAAAGCAAAGTGAACATTTAAAACCAAAGTATAACAATCATGGTCAGGAAGAAAACAAAGAAAAGGAGGTCTTGTAAAACTCCAAATCCAGTCTCATTTTGAATTAAAATTTGAAGAAAAAAAGAAGTACAGACATGTTTATAGTCGTAGTCCTCTTACTCTGCCCCGCCTCCTGCTCGGCTCATCCTCTGCCTGAAATCAAACCCAACACAACCTTGTCCAAACAAAAACCTGCCAATTTTATTTATGGCATTTTCCCTTCACCCTTGATCTTTACTCCGGAGATATCAGGATGCGATTTCAGACGCTCAGTACTTCACTACACATACCTCTGCAGCTATGTGTGCGTGCATGTGTGTGTGTGTGTGTGTGTGAAAGGTGAATAAAGCTATCATTGTGAGCCGCAGGTGTGTGCTTGTGCCAGGCAGGATCCGCAGAACAATGCCCCACTGTTGGTCGACACACCTGAGGCATGAGGAGGGAGGTGAGAGGGCCGATCACCGCCAGATTACACCACTACAGACTTCATTAAAAACTTACCAGGCGAGGGCGGGGGGTGCGGGGGGTGAGAGGGGGACGGGGGGGGGAAGTGGACACGATGGCAGGAGCACGAGATAAGGGTGGGTGTACACCGATAGGGGAGATACAAGCGGGAGGAGGAGCACTGGGTTAAGGAAAGTGAGGTTTGCTGAAGGTTAGAACGCAGGCGCCTGCTGTAATGGGTGAATGAGGATGAAAAATAAAGGTTGTTGCTAAATTTTATGTTTGGCAGAAAGTCTAACGCTTTGGGTTTTTTGTAGTTTTTTCACTGGATGTTGTGGCGTGTGCTGTTTTATATAAATGTGAGAATGGGTGTGCTTTCGGCTCCATCAACCCTTGCTCCACTGCACTTTGTATTGAAATAACGTCGCCCTCCTCATTTTGATCTAGAAAGATGGAAATTTATATTACATATAGTTTCATAATCCTTATCTTTATAGACCTTTATAGAGTTTGTCTATTTTTAAGTCATTCTGTACTTCTATTGCTGCTCCTGTTTTCTTGCTGTTCTCTTAACTGTGCGTTGCAACACTGAAATTTCCCCATTGTGGGACAAATAAAGCTTATCTTATCTTATCTTATCTTATCTTATCTTATCTTATCTTAAATGTTCGTGTGTTCTACCTGATACTTTTATTTTGCAATTTTGTCCATAAATCATTTCCTATTCCTTATATGGATCTCGGATATAACTTCTAACCTCGATGAGATCATTTGACTGGAGCCAAACACTGTGGGTGACGTCACGCTTAGAGTCCTGCACGGGTTCGGGTACACTCAAATTTTAATAAAACGGGTGAATAATGTTGTGCTGTGTCAGACGCGGGTTGGGGTCAGGTCGGACACAGCAGAGCGCGGGTCTAATGTGCGGTTTACAAAACATTGTGCAAACAAAAAACAGGGCTGTATTTTAGTAAATGTTTTAGTAGTAAGTGTTTTAACCAGATGATTAAATGTAAAGTCAATTTGTTTTTGCCTGCACGCACGCATTCCCAGAAATCTCTGCCACTTTCATTTTCAATTCAATGTCCTGCAGTTCAAAGTGACTCGCGAGGAGCTAAAAAGAAAATTAGCGAGCGAAGAGTACAAAGTTGTGGCTCTTTTTTTGGGTCTTGGACTGATTTTCATTCGGGCGCGGTTCAGGTGTTGGTCTGTATTTATAGTGGGTCGGATCAGGTGCGGAATTTTATTTCAGTTCTGTCGGAAAATGGTTCGGGTGCAGATTGAGGTATGACGGGTACAGGGGGGTGCGGTTTGTCAAAATCAGACCCGTGCAGGACTCGGGTCACGTTCCCTCCGCTTGTTTTTCAGATTATGTTTAGCAATATAAACACGTGTAATTGAATAAATGCAAGACTGATTTGTGAGACATTCAGACAGGCAGCGAAATGCCTTTTCCATGGACCCTGTGAACCCTCATCTCAACAGAAAAGTTACAAAGTGCCTCTTTAATAGTTTTTCCTTGTTCATATATGGCAGCTTTAGTGAACCACATCTTCACACTCAGAAGAGTCTTTGTTTGAACTTCAGCAAGTTTATCTTATATCTTTGAAATGAAGTTAACATCCTTATCTTAACTTAATTCAATAATTAACCTATGGTGTCTGACTGACTATATGCATAGAAAATCACTAGGGACATAATGAGCCAAGCGCATCTTTGAGTATGTTCAACATCTGTACTTACACGACAGGCCTGATCCGCTGATGTATCCTCTTAAAAGAACGGGTTTATTTTTCATTAAACAAGTGTTGATAAAGACGCCTTTATCTGTTGTGTGTGGAGATGTCGGGGGGTTAGATGAACTGTGATGGGACAGGTGCAGGTGAAAATGGGAGCTTTATGTAAAACAGAGGCCTGTGTGGTTTCACGTTCCTCCAGGTGTTCTCCTGAAACTCTATAATGAAACAGAGCTGCACTGGTTAATGTTATTAGACAGGTGCCTCTGTGACGGGTCACAGGGAGAGTGAACCTGTACCAACCTGAAACGGCCCTCAGCCAAGTCAGGAGACTTACACTGTGGTACAACTGCATGTTCAACATTTGTCCAGTTATCAGAGTAGAAGTTCAAACGTGATATTCAAAGTCTCAATTTCATTACTTTGATGAATGTCCTTATTTGATCATCTGAATACACTTTAGTACACATTTGCCTCATAATTTCACAGGGTATGACTGAAAGGTGCAGTTTGTAACATTTGGTGGTAGAGGGTCTACCATGTGTTTATTTCCATGGATGTTGTTGTTTTGCCTGGAATGTTACACAGTATGGCATTAACCTTATCTATCAAAACAAGCAGGTGACAGCATCATGCCCCATTGTACGCCATTGTACAAATTAATGGACTTTAAAAACCAAACAACACTTCAGGAGGGAGAAAGCATTCATGAATACTGGTAACTGGTAAATAATGGTAACTTTTGGATGAGAAAAAAATGTTAAAACTGGCTCAAAAACCATTAATCAGCCCTATACTTTGAGTTATCATTTCATTGGATCATTGCATCAGTGTTTGATGATGTGTTTGGAACAACAACACCACATGTAAAACAAATGAGCAAAACATGTCATGTAAATCTATAGTCTTATAGCTGGACACAGCACTCACCACTTCATTTATCAAGGTGGAGTTTGAAAGAGACTTCATGGCACCGAGCCTATAGACGCTCTTAAAGGGATCTCCTGTTTAGCTGTCCTCTGTCTGTCCACAAGCAGCCAGAGGGACGTAAACACAGAGGTATAGAGACACACTCATAAACCTTCAAATATCACAGCCTCAGAGCCTGAACATGATCACTTCACAAGAGACGACTTATGAGGACAGAGCTGAGGGTGATCTGTGATGAGGCATCAACGATCTGAACTTTTGATCACACGGAAACTGCAGCAAAACTCCTTTCACTTATACGTTTTGTGCAAGAGGTGCCAGTGACAAAGAGTAGCTAGTATCTAGTAAGTATCTAGTTCAAGATCATTTTTTTGTATTTCAAACTTCTGCCAATCATCAAATCCGAAAATGTTCATTTGTCTTCTTTTATACATTAACATCTTTTTAAAGACCATACAGTAGGAGATGCATTACCTGACATGTTTTGGCTGCTAGCTGCATCTTCAAAACTGTCCTGTTCAGTTCTGCAGCTAGCAGCCAAAACATGTCAACAAGGTAAATTCATCTCCTACTGTATAAAAGAACCCAAGAAGTTCATTTCTGACAGTCAGATAGTTTCTGCACACAATAACTGATTTATTGTATAAAGACATAAACATGTTGTAACCTGATTTCAGTGCACCTCTGTTTAGATACTAGCCTACGGTGACTATAATTATTATATTTAATCATGAAATTTGATCTAATCTAAATAATCGTTAATTAATTAACCATTGCATTTATATAACACCTTTCAAGATGCCCAAAGTGTTTTACAGTTCATTATTTATTCACTCCACACTCAGTGGTGATAAGATAGCTGTAGCCACAGCTGCCCTGGGGCAGACTGACACAAGTGAGGCTCCAACCTGCACCATCGGCCCCTCCGACCACCACCATCACGCACACACCACTTTGTGAGTGAAGTGTCTTGCCTAAGGACATAACAACAGTTTTTGCGACCAGCGCCCCCTTGTGGCACCTGGAATTCCCAGTGGTCTCCCATCCAAGTACTAACCAGGCCCAGCCCTGCTTAGGTTTTGAGATCTGAGGAAATCAGGCTTTGACAAGCCGGTATGACCACAAATACACATACGAGCACATATTTAGAAAGGTTTACATATTAAAAGTCTACCTTCTTTTCAGGTTGGTGGTTAAATTTGGGTTGCGCTCAAAAAAACTACAGATCTGACTTGTAACTCGTCACCTGCTTGTCTTCATGCAGATAGAAAAGTTGAATGTATACATTGCACGCAAATAACATCTGTGGAGAGAGTAGTGGATCCTCCACCAGAAAAGTTTCTTTAAGTGTTAATTCAGGCTAAGGTTGATTACATTTCTGCAAATGAAAAAATAAGAAATCAGCCAGAAATACAGAATACACAAAATGGTACATTGACATTTAAGTTACATTGGTCTGTGTGCATTTGTATCTGTGGATCTGTCCTTTAGTTGATAAATGAAAATGAAAATTACATTAGAGTTGTCAACACTGAGCACATGTTCAAAGAGATCCACACTTTTGAACCACGTCTTGTGCATTTGTCAAGTGTACAATATTTCACCTTGTAGCATCTCTGGATTCACAAACACACTGAACTCGCTTTTGTCACTAATTCCTGACTGTAAAGTTAGATGACGGGCACTGACAGGACGACAAAACGAAGATCGTGCAAAACTTTGAGAGCATTTCATCCGTCTCCTCTCATCTTCCATCCTCCAAAGTTCATAAAGTCACTGCACACGGCACCAACGCAGATTCTGTCTGTCTCTTCAAACATGAAACACCAATGGTATGTAAATGTCCTCTTTGATTTTGTTTAATGTATCCAGGGTACAAGGTGTGAGAGAAGAAAAGACTCCTCTCCTGCGCTGCTATAAAAGATTTACGGTACACCTTTACAGGACAGTGGACCGCCCGCTGTGAGGATAATAGGGAGAAATTGTTTTGCTATGAGATGGAGCGATAAAGGGAGAAGTATGATTTTTCAAAGAGTCTGCCGACGCCCTTCTCTCACTCCACGTGGGCCACATGAGAGGAGAAATTGTTGAACGCTAATTGAGTGATAGCTGATTGTTGGAGAGCTCAACTTTGATGTTTTTCCTCTTTTCCCGGCACATGCAAATGAAACATCAAGAAGCCGGAGATGTTTTGTGAGGAATTAGGATGAAGCTGGAGTCTAATGGAGGAGAGTTAAAATGGTTTCAAAGTGCTGAATTAAAAGTGTGATAAAGAAGGAAGGAGGCGGCGAGAGAGGAGAGCGGCAGAGCTCGGTCGGCAGGAATAGAGCGGTCGGCTGTAACTAAAGGTGCATTGCGGAACTTTTTCTGGAGGTGAATCAGCTATTGATCCATTTCAAATGCTGAAATGGTAAACAACAATCTGACCATAAAGGACTGACTTTACAAACATGTTATGTGACCAGACAGAACCACACACACTGATAAAACTTTACTGTCTCCCTGATAGAGGGCGTGACTGACAGGTGGATTAACCAATCAAACGGGTAAAAAACAACATAAAGGACTGAGAAACTGCATTTTACTAAATCAAGAATAGATGCAGCAAAGTATTATTTTTCTCAGGTGTAAGAAGTTCTATATTTTGTTTGAATGTTATGGCGTTTTGGAGAGGAGATGTCTTCTGCGTTTGAGAGATACGTGCTACAAATTAGCGGCTGTGGTTGGCTCAGTCTTTTCTGGATTTGATCAAAATGTAGAAGGCAAACAAACACGCGTGTTCAGACTTACTTCAGCCTGCTCAGATGTGGCGCACTAGACTGTTTGTACATTCTTGTCCCCACTTTTCCCAGTAGAAAAAGGTGACACTTCCTGGACCCTAGTGCTAAGTGTGGCTCGATCGTCTGTTTGTCCAGAGCAAAAGCTGATCTAGTTTCCGCTGACTCTAACGCCGATGGAGCGTAAAGGTCCCTGCGCTCCAGCAGTTTCGCTTTTCTTTGTTCGTTTACAGTGCACATGGACACATAGTGAAAATATCAGATTCTATATTGTCGCTAGTGCAAAGAACGTTCCTTATTTCTCTAAAACGATTGAGTTGTTAGCCACTGTGCTGATATGACAGCACCACACCCCCGTGGTACACAGATGTGCTCCTCTTGTATTAACACAATACGGTAAAAACAGTGTCAGTCCCCTACCACAGATGTTACAGAGTACACAGTTAAATTGCCAAAACATTGACTGTAATATCTTCATTTGTTCAAGTAGGTAACACGTGCAGGTGCAGGTGTAGGTGATGTGGGTGTTGCAGTTTTAGAAAGAAAAAAATAACATTCAATTAAGAACAACATGTTTCCTTAACTTTAACAGTGACTAACCATCACTACACCATCTACCGTAATGTTTTTGTTCCCAATAATCTTGCATTATATTCTAATGATTGCTTTAGTTTTAATGTTTAACTGTGATGTACGTCACTTGAGTGTCTTTACTTTAAAGGTCCTTTACAGTATGACGTTACGTTGGCTCTTGTGATCTTTAAGCCATGTTATAATGCTGCTGCCTCCTCAAAAACTAAAACAAACAATACACAACTCTGGGTGTTTTGTTTTATTCACACATGTTTGAGTAATCCTACAGTATTAGTCTGTCTATCTCAACATGCTCTGCTCCACCTTGTGATGTCATGAAGTGGTGGTTTGCAAGTTAAAGGGGAACTCCGGCACCTTTGAAGCTAAAGTCCATTGTTAGAGTTGGTCAAATTCTGTCAGAAGCCAAAAAATTGCACAGATCAGTGTTGCCTCAGCGGAGATCTCACTGTGGTAGTGAGTCTGTCAAGGCAACAAGCTAGCATAGTGATCGGGGCCAGTTCTTAACTTCCATGTAAAATGCCAATTTACACACTGAAGAAGCTTAACAACCACTTTCTAACCCATCTTACAACAGCCACGACTCTAACGAACAAAACGCTCTGCCTGGTTCACTCATTAGTGTCTGGAAACATTATAAAACAACTTTAAAAGCCGCCTTAGCCTTACTTTTGTTGATTTCCCACTGCGCATGTGAAAGCCCAAAAGACTCAAGACTTCTGATATTATTCGACCACCTCTAGCAATGGACTATAGCTTCAAACCTGCCGGAGTTCCCCTTTAACAGCTACCGTTTACCTACAGTTCAGTAGAGACTGGCCACTTCAGAGCTGAAATTATTCACTTGATTCTAGTGAAGGTGTGTGGAGTTTGAAAACACAGTGGAGCACTTCTTGTATTACCCCGTGGCATCACAAGCTGGAGAGTTAGAGTTAGAGTTATTAGAGAGTTTTTTGTTTGCGAGAAAACAGAAAAGAGCCTAAATATTCGGGTTTTTAACGTCTGAATCAAAACAGAACTCCAGGTATGTTTGTGATGAGGAAACAACATTATAACAGAGATCAGAAAATAATGTAATATCAACCTTTAATAATCAAAATGCCCAGTTAAACCGTTACCACCGCCGCATCATCTCAAACTCCACTGACGCATATGAACCCATTTCGTATGTGAGGCTCTGAAGTCTTTAAAAGGCCTGAAATCCCACTAGTAGACTCCTCCTGCCCCTAAAAGGTCAGTAAACCCCAGCTCACCCATCTGCGAGGTTAACCAGCACTGTATTAGACTGTCTCGTCAGAGGTTCTCCTGCTCCTCTGTTCGCTTTGATGTTAAATATGTCGTTTGAGCACAGAAAATACTATATATAATACATAGAGTTTCACATCTCAGTCTGAGCACACTGTAGCTATGCAGGGCCCTCCTCACGCTCCTTTCCATGTGCATACAAAGTCCTGGCTAAGCTACACACCGACTTTGTCACTCAAGCAATAACAGGAGAGGGAGAAAGAATCCTTAGATCTTCCTGCAAGAAGTACACCTTTGAATCTGAATTTCCTTGCAGAAAAAAGTGCTTTGAAAATCTTATGCATAAACATTATCTGCTCTCCTCCCCTCCTCCCTTTGCCTCTCATTCTTACTCCCCTCACCTAAAGCACACAGCTTCAGAGCGACTTTGTAAGAACTTGCCTTTTTTTAGAGTCCTCAGTAACTTAAATAAGAGACGGAGGGGGGATTGGGATATTGTTATGTCTCATCAAAGCCTGAGATCTTGAGCTACCCCCTCTCCTGTTCACTTCCTGTCTGTCAACGCCCAGTCTTCAAGATGGATGCCTCTCCCCAACTCTGATCTGTGCTATAATTTTGTATATATTCCTCCATCTTCAGCTGCTTTATTCTTTTGGGGGTTGTGAATTTGGAAAAAAAATCTTTGTAAGGTTGCGTGCTAGCTCTGGGGAGAAGTCAGTAATGTTAGCGACAGTGAGTGATCCTGCTTTACGAAAGGATGAAACGCCAAAACCAATAAAAGAGGTTGCCCTTGGTTACATGCGGTGTGGAGGAGTCGTATTTTTACTTTTCATATTAAGTTGTCTGGTTTTTACTCGGCGCTCCAAATGAAGAAGAGCATTAGCATATAATCAACTGTGGTTAGGAGGTTGCAGGTTCAATTCCCAGGCTGCCACTTCAAATTTAATGGACCTCTTCCTGTGTAAATGTGAGTTCTCTTCAGCTCCCACTTATTTAGATTGGGATATGCTGTCACAATCACTTAGCCTAACGTTGAACCAATGGAGATTCTTTTGTTTAGTTCTTTCTTTATTGTTTTGGCTCAATATGGACGCATTTGTTAAACTATTAAATAAAGACATTTCCCAGTTACTGAATGCAGATTTTGAAATGTAGATACAACAAAATCAAATACTTTATTGAAAAGAAACGGGCTAAAAAGCACTTTGTTGTATGACATTGGTTATAGTAGTGCAGTGGAGTTCTTGCACAGCGCTCATTTCTGTTTCTCCATCCAGCCAAAGCAAGTTAAGCGTATTTGTATTGCCTAAAGTAATTCAAAGTGTTTTACAGAATAAGACAAACATTAAAATCACAATACAAACATACAAAAACATAAATAATCATAATAAAAATAACTTTAAAAGACCAGAATTTAGCTATTTTCTGGTCTCTGTTATGTCGTTGTTATAGTTATAAGTCGCACCAGCCAAAAAATGTGTAATGAAGATGAAAATAACATGTATAAGTTTTGGGGGGAAATTTATTTTATAAAATCAGAGACCCAGAACCAACATTTCATCTTGAAAGGCGAGTTATAGAAGTTCTAATAATAAAAACAACCAAATAGAGAAGAATCTGTGCATCATTCGTTCGTTTTTCAATATAGAACCAAAAATAAGAAAATGAAAAAACAACTCTTTTCTTTATTATTTGCCTCTAAAACCAAGATGAAAAAATAGATAATGGTTTGTTTTTTCATTTTTGATTCATATATACGATTCATATATTTGGTCTATGGGCTGGCAGTGTGAAAATTTTTATATATAAGTCGCACATGAAAAACCCTGAAAAAAGTGCGGCTTATAGTCCAAAAAATACGATACTCAGTATTTATACTTAACTTATACTCAGAGTTGTGTTTTGTTTTAGTCACATATTTCAAACAAACAAATCCTCCATATTTTGGCTGAGTTACTCTCAAATGTAAAACACTCACTAGAATCATTTGGATAATTTCAGCCCTGGAACTGTCCATCTTTACTGAACAAAAGGGAAAAGTAGCTGTTAACTTGAAAAGGACCACTTCATGACATCACAAGGTAGAACATTTTAGAGATGTAGGCAGATTAATAGTGAAGGGTTACTAAAACGTGTGAGTGAAACAAACCCCAACTCCAGGTATCTTTTTGAGGAGGTAACAACAGTCTTACATGGCTAAATGCTCACAAGAGTCAGTTTTGTGTAATACAGGACCTTTAAGAGAAGAATGCAGAATAGAAACCTTTCAGTCATATGCACAGCTGAACAGAACGGTTTTGCGTCTGGATTAGGCCTCAGAAAGCTCCGTTCATTCTCACCTACCACCTTGTCCTCGCTGTTTTCTATAAGCCTTAACACCACGGCCGCTCTGACTTCAATGGCTCATAATAAAAAGCCCGTGTTAGTGCGAAATCAAGCAGAAATTGCATGTGTAGCGCCCCATGCCGCGCCTCCTCCCATTGGCTTACAGGAGTTTGATTCTCTCTCCCCCCCCTCACACCCTGACCGTATCCCCCCTGCCGCCCCTGCCTCCCCCTGCACCTGCTGCTGTGAACAGCATGGGCCCCGCGCTCGAACCCCTCCACGCCCCTCTTTCATGTCATGTCAGGCCCAGCTGGAGCAGCCTGCCAGTCCACTCAGGGAAGCCCTTTGTTGGGATGCTGGAGCTGTGATTATACTGTAATGTTCGGAGCGAAGATGGAAGACTGGATCAGAGATGTTTTTTACTTAGCATCAAATGTTCATGTTTCTGTGTTGTGTTGTTTTTGTGGGTCTGATACTGCCTCATGTTAGTGTGGAAGCCAATGTGTGTAGCTATCATTTCAGGGCTTCACAACACGACTAATGCTGTTTCTGGAAAGTCTGGGTGTGGTTCAAACAACTGATCAAATAAGATTAAATTAAGGCACATGAAAAACAGATTTGCCTTTCATTTTGCAGAGATTTTGGAAAATTAGTCTAAGTAATTGACTGGTGTTCAAACAAGAATCTTCATGCCAGCTTTGAGACATGAATCTTATTATAAGACAATGTATTTGGATTAGACATAACATTTCCAACATGTCCTGGTCCACAGAGCTTTAAAATGTGTTGTCACTTTTGAAGAATCACAGGCAGTTAGTTGTTTTCTGGATTATACTTTAAGACTTTAAAGCTTAACTGTAAGAGGTCTGTAAGGAGCAGTGCCACACCAGAGGACCTTTCTTCTATACTTAACAGAATCTTGGACACGCAAACCCAAGTGGAGCATTATTACTACACTATTGTGCATGTCATAGGTTAGTGAGTGGCTAGCACTTTCGCCTCACAGCAAGTAGGTCCCAGCTTAGACTCCTGGACTCTTAGGCCTTTCTGTACAGAGTTTGTGTTTCTGGGTGATTGTCCTCTGAGCACTCTGGTTTCCCCATCAGTCTAAAACATACACAGGTAAAATCTCCAGCTCAGGTCGTCCTGGCCAAGCCACAGCAGCTATTCATGGGTTTTAGTTCTCAGTTATGGGCGCCATTTTGAGGACTTTAGACCATCGAAAAGACAGAATGTTTAGTCATGAAGTGTTAATGCTATGGAGCTCAACCGTGACCATCTGCTCCCGTTCTGTAAGGAAATCATCCATTCATTTTCACAGAGACTTTCAAAAAATTCAAAGTTTAAGAAAAATATTTTAAATAACATTATAGGTCTTTAGTTACCACATAACTGATTAGCCCTGCACAAGCTTTCAAACTTTATTTTTATTTTTTTCAGAAAGTTTATCAAAAAATTTATGAAAAAATTTCTGGAACGGGAGTGTGCAGAGTGTCGAACTTTATAGTAACTTTCCTAAATTTCCTCCCAGACACAAGGAAAACATGCAAACCATTGAAAAAGCCCATATGATGAAGGGACTGAAGCAGGGGTCTTAAGGGTGAGACCACTTAACACTTTTTCCTGAGCACTGCATAAACTACTGGGACTGTAAATTTAGAAAACGTACTTTTCGCGTCTGAATATTCATTGTGTATAATATCTTGAATAAACAGTCTATTGCTCTGATCTTATAGTCAGTGGATTATTATTGTTAGTAAGATGTTCAGTTCAAACTTGAAAACTTGTGAGGAAAAGCACTTTGAAAGAGCTGCAGGAGCGGAGCCATGGATGCAGTGTTGGTGGGATAGTTGCTGAGCGCAGCACTGGTTCATACGGGTGATTAAAAATTCAAATGAACGCCTTTAGAATCGATGGAAAGCTTTGAGGTGCCGTAATGAGGCTGATATATGAAGTTTAAACATTGGAGCCGCTGGAAGTGCCACCGCAAAAAAGAGCCGCACAAATACGAAGAGGGAGGGGAGAGAGAGATTTGGGTCTTTGATGAGAAAATTACCTCGGGCCATGGGAGACTGGTTCTGACTGATACTGGGATAAGGAGCACAAACTTTACACTACATGAGATTTTGAGGTCAATTCAGATCAATTAGAAATAGTACTGGACATAGTTGAAGGAAGAATCCACCTAATGCGAATCAAAGACAAGAGCTAAAGTTAAAAATCTCCTGATGCTTTCCAAAATCCAGGTAAAAAAACAGGCAAACACAGAATCAGACTGTATTATAGTGCTCATTAAAAAAGATACTCCCAAGTGTAACAAAGCAAAATAATTTAACACAGAGTTTGAGAACTAAAAAGTCAAATGTAATTATCAATCTTGATGGGGAATCATGCAGATTTGGTCACTGAGTGAACTGAATTTCTGTGTTTTATTTGGATGAATTTATTTTTGTTTGCTGCTCATAACCAGAACTTGAACTCAAAACTAGACAGAATCTTACATAAAATACAGAAACCTCACTTTTTTCAAATTGTTTGGTTATGGTTAAGTTAAGTAACTACAACTTTTGTGCATGAGCTATCCATCAATGAATACTGTATTGGCAAAAGAGTTACTGCACATATTCTTTGGATAAAACTTTAAAGTCTTGGAATCTGTGATAAAAAAAAGTATGGTTATCAGGTGGTTCTATAGCTGCAATAGTTAGATTTTCTAATAACTACCGTATTTTCTGGGCTATAAGTCACTCCGGAGTATAAGTCGCACCAGCCAAAAAATGTACAATGAAGAAAAAAAAACATATATAAGTCGCACCAGACTATAAGTTGCACTTTTTGGGGGAAATTTATTTTATTAGATCAGAGACCCAGAACTGACATTTCATCTTGAAAGACACGTTATAGAAGTTATAGTAATAAAAATAACCCAATAGAGAACAATTCGTGTATCATTCATTCATTCATTTTTCAATATAGAACCAAAAATAAGTAAATGAAAAAACAACTCTTTTCTTTATTATTTATCTCTAAAACCAAAATGAAAAAACAGATAACAATTTGTTTTTTTCATTTCTGATGCATAAATACAATTCATATATATGGTCTATGAGCTGTCAGTGTGAAAAATGTAATACATAAGTCGCACCTGAGTATAAGTCGAAACCAAAACCCTGAAAAAAGTGGGACTTATAGCCCAAAAAATATGTTAAGTAACTTTCAAATATTCTAGTTCACTGTCAGTTCTTTTTTTCTTGTCTTCTGCATTTGACCCATCCTTCAATGTCACGGGGACAACCTGTCAGGAGCAGTGAGCGCCCATCAGATCTTGAGCTGGCCTTGGTCGGGACCACCTTTGCTGGCAGATTTCCCCGTTTGTGCGTATTTTGTGTTTACATTTTCTGCATCTGAACACAACTGAACGCTTACCCCAAACTTTTGCGAAAGGACATCTTCAAAGAAATGTCTACTCTGTGAAAAACGCATATATATTGACACATTCTTACAAAAACAGAAGCTGCGGTTAAGTATATCATTTATGGTGAGATAGTTTGGGGTTTGAAGACCTGCCACAGACAGTACAGAGGGAGCGTTAGCTGTGTGACCGCATATGGACACACACACACAGACACAAGCTGCTCCTCTCTGTGAGCAGTGGGAGTCTAGTGCCACTTTGAACTTCCCTACCATTAAAAGCCTGACACAGTTTTGAAGAGGCCTATTGAAAGGGAACCTGTGCATTTATGATGTAAATGTATTTTTTTCCTGTCCTTTCTTCTTCTCCCCCCTTTTTTATTTTGACAGCCTTTGAAATTTGTCATATGCACATCCAATTTAACAGCCAGAAGAGACTGCTTTGGACCCCTTTTTTCTTTTTTGCAACAATCCATTTTCATATCAACTTGAAAGGAATTGGCGGAATATTTTTGCTTGATTTTCTTTAATGTGATCATCAGTGTTGCTACGGCTCAGTGTGTTGGAGTTATATTCTTTTAGTCGGGTAATTTCCTGTCAGATTTGCGCTCTTAACCACTTCTTCAAAGGGGAAAAACAGGCCACAGCTCCCAAGAACAACAAGATTCCTTCTACTTTATACTTTGTGTTTTTGACCCTGAATGAGGCGGGTGTCACTGAAAACTACTCATAACCCCAGGGTCATTCAGAAAGAGTTTTGTATCTTGTCTTAAGACATTTTCTGAAAGGTCATGAAGGTGTATGGAGGCAGCATAGGCTTTTTGAGGTTGGGTCTTTTGGTCTTGGGTTGATTCTGCTACATGTAATATCCCACTGCTCCTGACAGATTACCCTAAAGAGGCACTGAAGGATGGGTCAAATGCAGAAGACCAAACTCACAATAAGTGTACTTTTCCTTACCTCTGTCTGAAAACACATGCAGGACCAAAACCACAATTTTGAACATGTGTTATTATTATATGTCCCAGTTCCAGGGACATATACGCTCTTTCTCATGTTACTACATTTTTTTTCATAAAGCCCTTCTTTCCAATTTTAGAATGACTTTATAAACATCTCAAATATTGGCTCGAATGTTTACAAAACTGTCCACTGTCCCTGAAAAAAGGTGTGTTCCTAGTTCCAAGTTTTTGTTATTGTTGCAGTAATGTTTGTTAGAGACAGTCATGGTGAGAATACTAGTTTTTTAGTTGCACATTACTGAATACCTGCATTAAAATGAACATTGTAGTGTATTCCAGTACTTGGTCCTATCAAAGTACTCTGGATATTTTTTCATAGAGTTGTAAGTATGTCTTATAGTCACTTTCCGATGCTTCTACAGCTGGAGTCTGCCGTGGTGATGTGACAGAGGGCAGTTAAGACATGAGTAATGAGTGGGTGCGGGTGGACAGGGACTGAGAGGGGGTCCAGGGGTGTGGGTGATGGATGTTTTTGGGAGGGGGCCCCGGACAGCTGGCATCCGACTGACAGGGACTCGCTTTGCCACCTGTCACACAAACAGAACTTTGGAAATGCTGTGAGGAAGGTTCTTATATTCATGTCTATTTACATTTTTTCATAAATGAGGTCAAAGGGCAAACAATGTGGAGACTGCACAGACTTTGATGATCGATGTTTAGATTCTACTTTCATTTGATGATTTAAACTATGACTTTAAATGCTCAATACTTTCAAAGGGCTAAATATGATATTGCAGAGGCTTTAACCAGAAACTTGTTGCCACTGCAAGGAGTACAGGGACTGAGGGAACTGTTTGTCTCCATGAAGATTTTATTGCTTTACCTAGAAAATTCCACAGTATGACATTAAGCATCTGTCTATTGGTGACCCCGATTTAATGCCAGGCTGTCGACCAATCCAGCAAAAAACAATAATATCCACGACCCGCATCAGAAAAGTTCCATAGTGCACCTTTAAGAATGATCTTAGTGTAGAGTTTCGTTGTGCACCTGTAAGAATTTGCATCTTTGAATGTTTTATTCTGGTAAATGATTTATAATGACATGCAGTTTGAACCTAACACAACATTACAGTCAGTACAGCAAAAGGCCTGTACTGACCCTTATTTTGCACCGTCCACTTTTGCCATAAATATGACTTTTCTTTTTTTTGTGGTGGCACGTCCGGTTAAGTGAGAATCCCATTTATTTCAATTGAGAATTTGGGAGAAGTTTTGCCACTAAAATATGAAATAAAGTAGGTTCATTTGTGTAAAATGTTCATTGTTTATGTGCATCAATAAGTCAACACTGCACCGATTCTCTGGGAGGCTTTAAAACAGCTTTGTGGTCTAGATATAACTTATTTAATGTGGGGATATGCAGCCTCATGCAAAATAATACAGCCGCAAAGACGATGGAGTCGCCCACGGCAACTTCAGGAATAAGGTGGAAAGAGAAGATGCTAAATTTGGAGAATTTGTACATGGTGAGACTGAATTTTATTATATTTTTTAAACATAAAATGTCCCAAACACTAAACCTAACCTTTTATTATCAAGGTTTATTCATAAAAGCATCCACCACTTTTACCTTGAAGTCTCTAGTGTTTAGTTCTTGAAGACATATCTTGTCTCGTCCAGGTATATGATGGTATATCGCCAGGACATTCTCTAAACAAGTACCGGTGGCCTTTCAGACATGAGAAACCTATTAAAGTTCGGATCTCACTTCAATGCTGGACCTCCTATAGGTTGAAGAAATCTTTCCCTTTTTGCCACACACACAAACAAACCCACCATTGCACCGTGCTGAGTTGTTGTGCCCATCGCCAGTGACAAGAGCCTTAATAAAGTCTAAAACCTGCCGTGCATCGCCTCTCTGTTCCTTCGCCTCCCGCTGGTCCACTGTCTCAAGAGCGCGGTAATTTACTGTCACAGAACTCCTCAAAAATGGCCGCCACACCGCGCACCGAGGGGGGAGTGGGAACCGAGGTACAACGCACACAACGCCGTCAAAGGAGAAAGAAGGCCTTAGAAGAATAACATCTCTACTTCTTCTGAAAAAAAGTGTTAAAAATAATAACAGGAGGAGGAGAGTGAGAGAGACAGAAACTCAAACAGGAGCAGCGGTGAGTCCGGCTTTTGTGTAGGTTTTTGGAGGAATAGACATAGGGAAGGGGGAAAAAACTGCGAGGTGGTTGTCAACAGTTGAAGTCGGAGGCGCACCTGGCATCGCGCGACATGGCTTTGATCAGTTGTCGAGTGAAAATCCCGCCACTGGATTAAAGGGAAGGGAGGGGGCAACAAGCAGGGAGTACAGACTCGGAACACTGACAGAGAAAGGAGGACGAGCGCATGAAAAACCCGGAATATGTGTACGTTCTAAAGATGAAGTTTAAATTCAACCAGGAAGATTGTTTCCGACATCATTGCTGCGTATTGTTTTCTCCTGATCATGTTTATAAAGCCAGCTAAGTGCCTTTTGCGGCTAATATCTCCGTATGCAAGCCACAAAGTGCTCTCTCGCCTCACAGCAAGAAGGTCCTGGGTTTGATTCCCTGATCAGGTGGGAATTTATGTGTGGATTTTACCATTGTGTCTAGGTGGGTTTTGGAGCTTTGGTTTCAAGGTGCAGTGTGTAACATTCATGTAGAGCAGGCATGTCCAAACTATGGCCCGGGGGCCTCAGACCAATTGTTTTGGCCCTCAGGCTTACAGGTGGATTGGCCCATACTACCACACCACCGCAAGTAGTACTTTTTACTGCATGTTTTTGAAATCTATCTTGATCAAGCAAATGTAGTGTGTCATTTTGAGGGTCTAAGCATGAACAAAAGGCTAGTGGGTAATTAAAACCTGTTATAAATGCACATATTTGAATTACTCACCGTTTTGACCACCAGTCTATGACCCTCGATCGGCCCTCACGCTGATCTGTGTTATAATATCTGGCCCTAGATGAAAAAAGTTTGGACACCCCTGATGTAGAGGGTGTGGTATTTTTTATTTTTTATTTATTTGATTGGGACAGTGCACGTGAATGGACAGACATGATAAGACACATGAATGTAAACATGCCGGATTGTAGCCTAAAATTCTCAATTCCATCCGTAGTCCCACGGGCAGGGGTCACACAGGGATCACTGTAGATTACAAAATAACAATAGAAATTTACATTTAACATCAGGTCATCAGTCTATCTAATATCTACAACTACATTTACACAGGCCTCATGCTTAAAAAGGCAAAACTTTTAAACGTACCCATCTTGTGTTCACTCAACAACACAGGTTTTTGTTGACCTAAAACATGCATTCGTACTGTGAGTGGGCTCGCCTCTCCACAGATCAGACATGTAACCTGGCCCTGTGGTGTCACCTGCTGTCTCCGTAGTGATACACACTTTGGAGCATTGCAGGCAGTAACTCCATGGAGAGAAGCAGGTGACAGATCTTCTCCCAGAAAAGTTACACAGTGCAGATTTAACCTAAAACATGAAAAATGTGAAATAATTCATCAGTTGGTGATCCTAAGAAAATGTTGCTAAAGGTTTGGGTCATTGAAGGATGGGTCAAATGCAGATGACACTTTTTCATTACCCAGTGGAGCAGCACGGCAATCAGCTCTATCGGCCTACAAATTAAGCAGACGTAAATATAGGTATAATGTAATGCAATAATGAGCATAATGTGACACATAATTCAACTTGCAAATAGACAAGTGTAAGGCAACGTTCAATAACTCTTCCTCAAGGCAGGATAACAGCATAATTACAGCTACTCAGACCAGTAACTTCTAGGGGTGTAAGAAAAAAATCGATTCAGTGATATATCCTGATACTTCACTGCACAATTCTCGAATCGATTCAAATGCATCTGAATGCATTTTTTTTTTCAACAATATTTTTCACTAAAATTCATAAGTTGCATTCACCGTTCTCATGATTTAAAAAACGTAATCAATTACATTTCATTCATACAATTTGGTTCTCGTGAAGGTGTAGGTGACAGTATTATTAGAAGTAATTCTTGATAAATTGTAGTACATCATCCATTGTTTTAGTATCGGGATTTATCATGATATATCCAATCGTGACATGCATATCATGATATGTATTGACACGTTGATTTAAAAACATCCAGAAGACATTTGAAACCCTCTCTACCACTGTTGCCTCTGATGGTTGTATTATTGTTAAAGGGGCTATTGTTGTAAGAGGGGCTATTTCATGTCTATGGCGTATCCATCCATCCATCCATCCATCTTCTCCCGCTTAATCCGGCTGGGTCGCGGGGGCAGCGTGCTGCCCAATACTCATAGCACCTCGACCCCCCCTATGAACCCCTCTATGGCGTATCATATAACATATTTAGATGACCATGTTACCTTATATTGTCTTGAAAATGCTAAATTGGCTGAAAACAATGTACTAACATGTTTAATAAGTCAAAAGTCACTCCACAGTGCTATAACATTACAATGACCGCACGTTCTGCTAATGAAACTACTGCTAATCACATCAGTTTTGTAAAGCTGTAATGTTTTGTTTTGTATCATGCTTTTGTACATTTATGGAGAACTATGGCGTGGGAGCATGGATGATGTAGGCCTGTGAGCTGAGCATTGGACAAATCTTACAACCATAAGGACATACAGGGCCTGGGAGAGATCGCTAAAATACCCAAACATGCGTGGATGACATGTTTTTGATGAGGGGACAATATTGTAGAAGCTCCAAAAAGTTGATTGGGAATAATATTCCTCTTTAACAAATAATTCTTCTTAGTGTTTGTAAAGCACAGCACCATTTCAAAGACATTCACAGCCTGTTTATTGTCACAGAGTCTGGCAGCAGATGTTATCCTACACCTCCACAGTATAATTTAGTGCACTGGGATTTTCTCTTGGTGCCCCTGGTTGCCATCTTTACGTCCGCTTTATGATCCTTGCTGCGTTGTGAGACAGGTGAACGGCCCATTCTGCATCTCCACTGTGTGAACGTAACGCACCATTTAAGACCCTCTTTTAAACATGCCTACGGTGACCAGAATTTATCAAAATCGAAAACTGGGGCACCCACGGTTTGTGGCGGTTGGTAATAATAAAATTGTGAAACGAGTGCGTAATTAAGGAAACCTGTTCTGCACTAACATGTGAGTCAATATAGTCACATTTTCTTTGTGTTTTGGTCATTTTTAAGCTGCTCTTCTGTATTTTACCTCAACAAAGGATACATTTATGCCTCGCTTTACTGTTGGCGAAGATCGAATTGGTCAAAAATAGGGACACCTGGAATATTTCTTATGTAAAACTGGGACAAATCACTGGTTTGGGATAAATCTGCTGGGACAGGGGACACAGGGCTCCAAACTGGGACCGTCCCGAGTAAATAGGGACGTCTGGTCACCCTAAATATGCCGGGACGTCCAAGTTAAACTGTTAGCGATACCACGTTAACACTTAGACTGGGAGCCGCGGCCAGGCCCCATAGGTCTGAATGGTGGGAGCGACCTTGAGCGGAGCACCAGGAATTCCCTCCACTTGACAGCTGGCCCTAGCATACACCCTTTGACTTAACATGTGCTAATGCTGCACGAGATGTTTGCTAGCAGCACTGATGGCATGCTAATCTGTGCTATGTTTGCCACAAGGCTAAGTTGAGCTCCCCTTGCGTGTACAGGGAGGCGCTGACAGTACACAGTTGTTCAGGCCGCACTGGGGTAGTTCTACATCAAAGAGTTTCCCAGGTTTCAGTGGACACTCTCTGCAAATGGGCCTGTGCACTAGCGTCGTGAGGGGTGGTCGCCATGGCAGCTGCTCTAATGTGATGTCATCCGGGGGGGCAGTAATATTAATAGGCTGTAATTATTGGTCCTGATGGAAATGATCTAAGCCGACGATGAGTCCTTGTACAGTGTATCACTGTGTAGCTGCTGTTTATTGCAGTAAAGATTGCTCTACGTATTGTATATGTTTGGAGATTGTGACAGTTAATTAAAAACTAGCCTTTAGTTTAGAAGGAAGCTGGAAGCCGTATTTTAATATTAGTAGAGGCCCATATTAAGACTTTATATGTTTTATTACCCTTGCTTATTTTCTATTTCTGTTTATGTTTCGATAAATCAATGCCATGTCAGCTTGTTTCAACTTTTTATGTTGTTTTGCCACACATCACCAGCAGATGGCAGCAGTTCTACTTTTTCTTCGTATAAAAGGCGTGTGTGTGTGTGTGTACGTGGGTGTGTGTGCGTGTGTGTATGCGTGTGTGTGCATGTGCGTATGTGTGTGTGCATGTGTGTGTGCGTGCGTGCGTGCGTGTGTGTGTGTGTGTGTGTGCGTGCGTGTGTGTGTGTGTGTGTGTGTGCGTACGTGTGTGTGTGTGTGGTGGTATGGTTAGAGCCTGTTCTAGGTTTAATTACGAACCTAGTGTAAATTTCTCAGTTCTGTTTGACTGCACATCTGTTGTTTTGAAATACATTTCCCAAACTGTGTATTGTAAACATACAGCTAAAGCAATTAAATACCCAAACCACATCAGATCCTGTGTGTCACATCTGTCCATGTCGTCATATTGTGAAGCCTTTAGACACATTGAAGAACGTTTCATCTACATTTAATCCAAAGACAATCATTCCATCAAATATAAACCTCCCAGTATCAGACACAGCATTTGGTGTAAGCTGTAAGTGCAGCTGTTGTCCTCTGGGTATGATATGAGGACAGGTGTAAAGACTCATTTTGTCACCTGCATGTGGAGACATCTTGCTTTGCCTGGAATGCCCAGTATGACATTAGACCAGATCTGGGCACTGTACAGCTCCGGGGCCACATACAGCCCTTTAGTTGACTCTGACCAGCCCCTTGTTTTATCATTTTACCTCATGCATGGACTAAAGCTGTATTGCTTTTATTTTAGAGGAGTTATTTTGAATGAAACTTTTTGTAAGGCAACCTCACTTCTTCATTGCTTAGTCATAACACACACTCTTACCAGTCTTACAAGCTCATCAAAACAATATTTACTGCTTTTTATAAAGAAGTACAATTAATATTATGCAGAATTGAGTTAAGCATTTTGGCCCGGCCCTCCACAATATTTTCTGTTTCTTATGTGGCCCCATGGAAAAAATAATTGCCCACTCGCTGCATTAGACTGATCTATCTTGCATTATTCAACTAAGTGTTTTCATTTTTTAAAAACACCTGAAAACAGAGAGGGGTCGCTTCTCCACAGATCTGACCTGTAGGCCCAGCATCAGCACCATCACTGCTTGAGATTTATATGCTTATTGTTATAGTGTGGAACATTGCAGACAAAGTAGCAACATCGCCATGAGGATAAGCAAGAAATGGGCCCTCCTGCTGAAAAGTTACATAGTGCACCTTTATTGTTCATTAATCATTGTTTCATTTTGGCAAATAACAAACATATTGCTAATTAAATGGCCTATATCTTCACTACACTTGCCGTAGTTCCTTGAGTTGTCCTATTCAAAATTCTAAAGCCTGTTTGTGCAGTTATGAAATTTGTCATTTTAATCTTTACTTTGTGTGACCTGTAAAAGTTCTCTCCAGTTGCCCTCTCACTTTCATGGGAACCTGCCCCGGACTAATCCCTCTTTTGGCTGTGAGGGCTTCCCCCAAACAAACCTGCTGCTCCTCTAGTGGGCTCCAGCATTTCTCCACCGCAACTCAACCCAAACACCTCTGGCTTTTCTTTGCTGCCTCCTCATGAGCTTCACATTAAACAGGGCCCCTGCATGAGGCAAATCCCCTTCTTCTCTTCTCGGAGACGGGAAGGAGAAAGGAATGGGGTGTGGATAAGCAGAAGCGGCGGGAGACTGTCAGGCTGACGTACACAGATGACCTGTTTGGAGGTGGGGGCCAGGCTCAAGAATGGAGCTGCAGAGCGGTCAGGATTTGATAAAGGGATGGAGCGAGGGGGATGAGAATCAGCAACTATACACTTTCCTAAAATGCATTGTGTGAAAATGTGTTACTGTATATCTTGTCGACGTGAGAATTGTAACTTTTGTGCACTAAAAATGTTGACACAAAACCTAGAATAAAAGCACATATCTGTTTGCTACAATATGTCACACTTCAGAAACAAATCATATATTTCTATATCCCTATATTTCTTATGTGCATAGAATGTGCAGTATGAAGGACGTTACTTTTCTCTACAGCTTTGTCTCTTCTACACACACAGTACAGTGCAGTGAAGGTACAGTAAAACTTTAGTACTGTACGCTTTCACAGTAAAAGCCTGTGAGTGAGCTGAGAAATTGAAATGTTGCTTACATTTCTATCAAACATTTCATAAAAGCAATGGGGGCAGAAGACTACAGCTTCCAATCAGATTTGGTGTTATTTTTGGGGGACACATTCAGAACTGCTCGCTCATTCCCTGGGCCTGCACACAGTAAGAAGAGGGTCCTGATGTTAGCGCTGACCAATCAGATTCTCTGCAGTTGATTGGCAGACAGAAAGCAGCAGTAGTGCATTGGTTTAGTCCAGCCCGCTTTCTCTCAGGCCTGCACTGGACTGTGTAATGACTGGAGTGACTCTCAATCTCAAATATTGTAAAGGACCTAGAGGAGTAGTGTTAATTATATATGTCTTCTAGATAACGATGGGGCATAATGACCCCAGATTTTGTGACGTTGAAAGCGACTATGTATCCAAACCTGTCAATTTTGTTGTATTTAAAGACTGTTCTATGTGGCAGCTTGTCTCCTGATAGAGGTTCGCCCCCTGCTGCTGGATAAACAAAATTACAGGAAAGTCTTTAACGTGCGTAATGCAGCTTATTTCTTCACCACTCGGGGGCAGTTGAGCTTTTGACAATTGTACCTTGAACAGTATTCTGTTTCTGTCTATATGAATATGATCATGATCAAATAATGGTCATTTTATTCCATTGTGAGCCTCCCATCGGCAATTTAGCTTACTGTTGATCTGTGCAGAATAATATGAACTATTTGTAAAAAAAAAAAAGTGAAACGTTCCTCATCCAATGAAATTAAACTATATGCTTAACATAAAGTCACTTCGCATTTCACTTCCTCTTTCTAGTAAAAACAACACTACAAACTTAATTTACTGAAGCAAGTGTGAAATGGATGGCTCTGATATGAAGGGTAAAACATTAGAAGGCAGTTTGATGATTATGCTATATTCTGACCAGACATTGTGATTCTGGATGTTTTATTAGATAAAATGCCAAAGCAGATGTTGTGTAAGACAAGATGACATAATATGTATATCTATTTTCAGATATAGTGTGGGAGTACAAATAATTTTAAATATAAAAAACTGTTAAATTAGGATAGAAAAAGCTGTTAATCTAACATTCCTACTTCCTCAATAAAAACTTCATTTTTAACTTCATATTTAAATAAACTAAAACGAAATGCATGTTAAAAGTACAGTGCAGCATCTATCACGTTTATTGTGTAATTGATTATGTAATTCCGTGTTTTTCAAAGTGTAGTGAGAGCTCATTCAGGTGGTATTAGATTCCCCCTTTTTTGGTTTAGTTTTATTTTACTAAAACTGTTGAGAACTTGCCCCTTATTCCTGGATTGGATCATTCTAGTAAAAACAATACCTCAAAGTTGATTTACTGAAGCACGTGTGAAATGGATGACTCTGATATCAAAGGGCAAAACATTTCCAGAAGACAAAAGATGATGAATTCTGAACAGACACACTGCATTGTCTTTGTGGATGCTTTATTAGATAAAAAGGCAAAATCATCAATGAGCAAATCATTTAGAGAATGACAAATACAGAATCAGAAAGCATTTGTCTAAGCACATAACATTTATGCACAACCAGCCTACAGTTCTGATACGGATGCAGAGTCCTGCTATACACACTTTCTATAATGCACACATTTCTACATATAGAAAACAACAAGCTTTTGAGCAATAGCAGTTTAAGATATTGGGTCGTTGGCAATCAGGGTCATTCAATCACTCTAGTTTATGTAATTCAACCTTTGTAGACTCTACTCCATATCTTTCCCAAGCACCCCGTTCCTGGTGTAGAAGCTGTTGGACACAGAGGAGCTGAGAGGGGAGGGCATGTAGTCCTGACACTGCTCTCCTCCAAGGCTGGGTGCACAAGCCACATGATAGGAGAAGAAGAGGGTCCCGTGATTAAGCATACAGGAATCAGACACTGTACCTTGATGCAAACTTACAGAGCACTCCCCAATCAGGTCACTATTCCAATATGAATCTGAGTCATACACTTTAAACTGAAGCTTGTTTTTCATGTTGATAGTGATCGCGCCAAACTCAAATATCTCCCTCCATTCTGGATAGTCATTGTTGCTAATAATCTCAGTACGTTTCGACTGTTCGTCAAAAATCACCTCGACTGAACCGTCTGTCTCAGTCCAACTATCCCCGTACAAGTCCCTGGCATAGAGGTTGTAGACACGGAGAGTAGCTTTACCTAAGCCAGTGGGGCAGCAGTTGCAGCGCAGATCTGTGTTACTATTGCACACACAAGTGCAAGGATCTCTCGGACTTGACCTGTGTCCAATTTTGCAGGATTCAGAGCATTTTTTAAACAGAGCGTTTTGCTTGATGTAGGTCTCGATTTCTTTCTTGATACCTTTCTTTGCTCTATGGTTATCAGACAGAATGGTATGTAGAGGCTTGAGATCGTACTTGACCACATCAGGAGAGGTTCCCAAACTAGTGAGCCATGAGTCAAATACAGAAGGATCAGAGTCAGAAAACAAGGTGGCGCCTCTGGCTAACCTCCCCCCTGTGGTCTCAGTGAAACGTTCACTGAAGGATTTGCTAAAACTATAATCGTGACCTAATTTTTTGCCTTTAGCTTTACAATGCTGAGTCATAGCATTGACACCTCCTTTTCCCTCTACATTGGCTGAAGCTTCTACAGATAGACAGTTGCTGACTTCAGATTCGGTCAGACCGTTCACACTGGCCTGACATGTTCTGACAGAAGTGATGGCCTTAATCTCTCCACCTAAAAACGCCTGTGTGATGTAATGTGTGCCGTATGTTTCAATGACTCTGCGATACTGATTTGCAGATTGGGGAGAATACGCTGGAAGGGAGTTCACCTCTGATTGAAAGTGTTTGCACACTGGTGGTTTTGGTGCCATTCTGTATCTGGAAAACAATAAATGCAAAGGTTAAAATGTTAAATGTTGTAATATACTGTGTATATGTCGGTGAGGTAAACAGAACGACAGCTTTAGTGTTCCCCTGTAACAGTGGGCAGTCATTTAGCTGTGAGTTACTTCACTACAGTCATCATCATGGATTTATTTCTAAAACCACATGACTGTTTAGTTTTCTTTGAGAAATGAGTTAGTGAAATTGACAACCTACCGATAGGTACTGCAGTACACAGAATGCCGGTAGAAGTTGTAACGATCTTGTTTGGATTTTTTCATGGCAAACTTTGCCATTTTGGAGTGGGACCCACCCAGTCCCATCCCTACTGACACAACCACAGACGGATCCACAGGGATGGGGATATTCAGTCCCAGTTTCCAGTTGTTGCTCACAGAAGAAGTTGAATCATTGACGAGGGTTTCAACAGAGTCGTAAGAAGTACTGGAGACGGACAAACTACATTCAGACAGCGCCCTCCAGTCCACCACAGCCACAGGGACCTTCTGCATCTCTCCTCCCATGAAACTGTTGGGGAAGAGTTTGCAAGTGCCATTGCCCATATCCCAGGTTTCTGTGTCAATGACATAGGCCCCTTTGCGCTGCATGGTGACAATGTCGAAGCCCTCTCCTCCCAGGTTGTACCCAGGCACCATGGGAGCATTGCGGCAGTCACTGGGAGGACCATAGCGGATTGTGGATGGTTCACACAAAGGAGCGAGCAGGCCCAACAGAAGCAGAAGCCAGTAGGTGCACCCCATCTGCAAGAAAATAACATTTTATCGATCAGAGATGTTTTATTTTTTAATTTCAACAGCATCCAAACACAAACAACAAAGGTACCACGACACAAAGACTAATACAGAGTCATTCAAATTTCTATAAAGCAACAGGGAGGGTGCTGCAGACTTACCTTGGCCATCTACCAGCGAGTTCTGCTTCTTGCCCCAAACACTGACCAAATATAGTGACAGTCCGTCTTTCACTTCCTGATAAGTGTCTTGAACCAGCATAGGGGTACACACTGTCCCTGTTTAATGATCTACTGGGAAATTAGGAACCAATTATATAAATTATAACAGTGTTTCTCAAACTGTATGTATGCTGGTGATACAGGACTCCTCTGCATTGGTAGTGTTTGCTAACAGTGTATTTTGTCCACATTTTTTCCTCTTTTGGATAAGTCCTTGGTCATTACTGTCTTATTTCTGACCTACAGGCCAGAATAGTTCTATACTATTGTAACTGTTATAGACCTGGTTAAGATCTGATGGAACTCAGAAGGTGAAATACGGTATTTTTTTTTAGGTGGTACTTGGTGGAAAAGTTTGAGAGTACCTGGATTATGAATAAACACATGGGGAGTACGAATAATTTTAATCAACTATAATAAAAAGATTAGATAAGAGGTAATTTATTCACCCAAATATGGGAAAGTTCACAGTTTAAGAGTAATAGAAAAGTAACCAGGGAGAGGCTAAATTCCCCTTAATATAAAGAAGAGGCAAGTCCTGCAAAATAAAGGGTGAAGGCAGCATATAGGGGTAATGTACAAAGTGTATTTAGAAAATCGTGTTAAAAGGCTTTTCTTTCTTTTGTGGCATTTCAATTTTAAGGTGTGACATAAAATGAATTGACAACACACAACACATTTGGACTGAAATATAGAATTTAACTAAATTTAACTAAATCACAAAACCAAAGTGGTAAGGCAAAAGTTTAATCACAAACCAAGCTAACAAGTTAAATCATATATTTATACTAGACCCAAAGTAATGCTGTGCAAAATGTTGCTTTAAGTGCTGTAGGTGGACTGTCACATACATATTTAGCACTTACGTGTGACTGGGTTAAAGTGTGCTAAGTTTTAGATGTTTAAAGTTCACTTGTGTCTTGTGCTAATCCCTGAAACAGACTGTCCTGCATTACACTAACACTCTATTGCGCTTCTAATCTCTGACCAAGTTATAAACATGCAACTATAAAACTACAACTATAATCGTAACCTTTAACAAGGAGAAATTAGACCAAAACCTGACAAAGCAAAGGCCTCCTGCTTAGAATTGAATCAGACGTGACTCGGGGCTCTGGCCATGCACCAGCCCTTAGGTGGCTCTCCCTGAACTGACTAGTGCACTGACTTCTTTGGTTGGCATGCAAATCTTTTCAGAGTTTGTAATGAGGCTGGATCTAACTACACCTGCACCCAGCCGTGTACTCAAGGACGCACCACAGTTGGACATCGCAGTATTATTTACAAATTTGGTCCCCCAGTTACAATAAACTGTCGAGTTAAAAATAATGATAGACCGTTCCTCCATTAATCTAACTTCCTCAATAAAAACTGAACAAATGAGAGAAGTGTAATTTGTTGCCTTATGTGGAAACCATACACTGTATAGATATTGTACATTGCTAACGTACTAGCCAACACGTTCTAAGTAGTTAGTATGCATGGGGGTGCTTCCAGCTCCATTGACTCTGTCTCCAATTGACTTTACGTAAAAATATTGTCAGCCCTCTCTCTGGAACTGCAATTTAAGCCACATTTTTGTCTTCTTTTGGTTTAGTCCTATTTCACTAAATATGTTTAGAACTAGTATAGCAGTTGTGTATCCCTAGACTTAGTTTATTCCTGTATTGGATCGTTGTAGTAAAAACAATACCACAAACTTGATTTACAGAAATGGGTGTGAAATGGAAGGTTCTGATATCAAAGGCCAAATACTTACTGAAGACAATTTGATGATTCCTGCTACATTCTGAACATTCACACTGCATTGTCTTTGTGGATGCTTTATTAGATAAAAAGGCAAAATTATCAAACAATGAACAAATCATTTAGAGAATGACAAATACAGCAGATAGACATTTATGCACAACCAATATACTGCAGTTCTGATAAGATGTAGAATGAATAAGGTAAACTTTAATTCTGCTATACACACTTTCTATAATGAAAACATTTCTACATGTAGAAAACAACAAACTCTTGAGCAATAGCAGTTTAAGATATTGGGTCGTTGGCAATCAGGGTCATTCAATCACTCTTATTTATGTAATTCAACCTTTGCAGACTCTACTCCATATCTTTCCCAAGCACCCCGTTCCTGGTGTAGAAGCTGTTGGACACAGAGGAGCTGAGAGGGGAGGGCATGTAGTCCTGACACTGCTCTCCTCCAAGGCTGGGTGCACAAGCCACATGATAGGAGAAGAAGAGGGTCCCGTGATTAAGCATACAGGAATCAGACACTGTACCTTGATGCAAACTTACAGAGCACTCCCCAAGCAGGTCACTATTCCAATATGAATCTGAGTCATACACGTTAAACTGAAGCTTGTTTTTCATGTTGATAGTGATCGTGCCAAACTCAAATTTCTCCCTCCATTCTGGATAGTCATTGTCATCAATAATCTCAGTACGTTTTGACTGTTCGTCAAAAATCACCTCGACTGAACTGTCTGTCTTAGTCCACCTATCCCCGTACAAGTCCCTGGCATAGAGGTTGTAGACACGGAGAGTAGCTTTACCTAAGCCAGTGGGGCAGCAGTTGCAGCGCAGATTTGTGTTACTATTGCACACACAAGTGCAAGGATCTCTCGGACTTGACCTGTGTCCAATTTTGCAGGATTCAGAGCATTTTTTAAACAGAGCGTTTTGCTTGATGTAGGTCTCGATTTCTTTCTTGATACCTTTCTTTGCTCTATGGTTATCAGACAGAATGGTATGTAGAGGCTTGAGATCGTACTTGACCACATCAGGAGAGGTTCCCAAACTAGTGAGCCATGAGTCAAATACAGAAGGATCAGAGTCAGAAAACAAGGTGGCGCCTCTGGCTAACCTCCCCCCTGTGGTCTCAGTGAAACGTTCACTGAAGGATTTGCTAAAACTATAATCGTGACCTAATTTTTTGCCTTTAGCTTTACAATGCTGAGTCATAGCATTGACACCTCCTTTTCCCTCTACATTGGCTGAAGCTTCTACAGATAGACAGTTGCTGACTTCAGATTCGGTCAGACCGTTCACACTGGCCTGACATGTTCTGACAGAAGTGATGGCCTTAATCTCTCCACCTAAAAACGCCTGTGTGATGTAATGTGTGCCGTATGTTTCAATGACTCTGCGATACTGATTTGCAGATTGGGGAGAATACGCTGGAAGGGAGTTCACCTCTGATTGAAAGTGTTTGCACACTGGTGGTTTTGGTGCCATTCTGTATCTGGAAAACAATAAATGCAAAGGTTAAAATGTTAAATGTTGTAATATACTGTGTATATGTCGGTGAGGTAAACAGAACGACAGCTTTAGTGTTCCCCTGTAACAGTGGGCAGTCATTTAGCTGTGAGTTACTTCACTACAGTCATCATCATGGTTTTATTTCTAAAACCACATGACTGTTTAGTTTTCTTTGAGAAATGAGTTAGTGAAATTGACAACCTACCGATAGGTACTGCAGTACACAGAATGCCGGTAGAAGTTGTAACGATCTTGTTTGGATTTTTTCATGGCAAACTTTGCCATTTTGGAGTGGGACCCACCCAGTCCCATCCCTACTGACACAACCACAGACATAGACGGATCCACAGGGATGGGGATATTCAGTCCCAGTTTCCAGTTGTTGCTCACAGAAGAAGTTGAATCATTGACGAGGGTTTCAACAGAGTCGTAAGAAGTACTGGAGACGGACAAACTACATTCAGACAGCGCCCTCCAGTCCACCACAGCCACAGGGACCTTCTGCATCTCTCCTCCCATGAAACTGTTGGGGAAGAGTTTGCAAGTGCCATTGCCCATATCCCAGGTTTCTGTGTCAATGACATAGGCCCCTTTGCGCTGCATGGTGACAATGTTGAAGCCCTCTCCTCCCAGGTTGTATCCAGGCACCATGGGAGCCTTGCGGCAGTCACTGGGAGGACCATAGCGGATTGTGGATGGTTCACACAAAGGAACGAGCAGGCCCAACAGAAGCAGAAGCCAGTAGGTGCACCCCATCTGCAAAAAATAACATTTTATCGATCAGAGATGTTTTATTTTTTAATTTCAACAGCATCCAAACACAAACAACAAAGGTACCACGACACAAAGACTAATACAGAGTCATTCAAATTTCTATAAAGCAACAGGGAGGGTGCTGCAGACTTACCTTGGCCATCTACCAGCGAGTTCTGCTTCTTGCCCCAAACACTGACCAAATATAGTGACTTGCTGTGGAGGTGAAACTGACGTCAAGTGTGTTTAATGTCACACCTTTTCTAAACTGTTGTCTTTAACTTCCTGTAGGTAACATGAGTTAGAGACTAAAAATAGACAAATTAAAAAGGCTTCTACAGTTAGTTCATTTATATTCACCGTAACAGTGTTTCTCAAACTGTATGTACGCAGGCCCAGCCTTGCTTGGCTTATGAGATTTGACAAGATCAGGCTTTAACAAGCTCGTATGGCCACGAATAAGTTCTGGATAGGTTCTTGGTTATTGTTGTTTCATTACAGGGCAGGGATAGTTCTATACTATCGTAACTGTTACAGACCTGATGCTACTCAGAAGGTGAAATATTTTCTTAGAGGGTACTTGGTGGAAAAGTTTGAGAGTACTTGATTATCCATCCATCCATCCATCCATCCACCTTCTCCCGCTTAATCCAGCTGGGCCGCGGAGGCAGTTTGCCGCCCAATCCTCATAGCACCTGACCCCCCTGTGTCCCCCCATGAACCCCTCTGCAGGTGGTGAGCCCACAGGAGGGTGGAAGTCATGGTCCTTGATGTTAGTTCATAGGGGTGCTGCATGTTTTGAGTTGATGGGAGAAACCAGAGTACCCGGAGGAAACCCATCCAGACACGGGGAGGAACATGCAAACTCCACACAGAAAGGCCCGGGGATCGAACCCGCAACCTTCTTGCTGTGAGGCCTGAGTGTTGCCTGGCCTTGTGATCTTCATTTGAATGGAGCCGAACGCTATGGGTGACGCCTGTTCTAGCAAAAACAATACCATAAACTTCACTGTTTAAATTTACTGAAGCAGGAGTGAAATGAATGGCTCTGGTATCAAAGGGCAGGACAATTTGATGATTTCTGTTACATTCTGAACAGACACATTGCATTGTCTTTTGTAGATGTCTTATACATAAAAAGGCAAAATCATCAATGAACAAATCATTTTGAAAAAGACAAATACAGCAGAATGCATTAGCACATATCATTTGTGCACAACCAACAGCCTCTTGCACCAAACTCCAAATATAGTGATTAGCTTTGTAGGTGAAACTGACATCATACATTTCTAATTTCACACCTCTTTGCTCTCTTTAACTTACTGTTGGTACCGTGGGTTAGAGACCAAGAATATATACAAATTAAACATGTCTTGAATCAGCGTAGGGGTACACACTGTGCCCTGTTTAATGATCTATTGTGAAGTTAGAGACCATTTATATGAATTTTTCTTAAACTGTATGCTGGGGTGACATCCTGGTGGTATGGATCTCCTCTGCATTTGTAGTGTTTATTTAGTGTTTATTTTGAGAGTTTGAGAGTACTGGATTATGGCATTCAAAGTCCAGCTAAATTCCTTCTTTACCTTAACTTAAAACATGCATGAAGGGTTGGACTCCAGATACATACAGTATTCTCTTCTCATTTTGTCTCTAATTTGATCCATTACAGTTTTTAAGCCCCAATAACCTTTCCCATTTCAATCATCATTTTTAAGGGGGTCAGAGAGCTACAACTTGAAACGGAACTGAAATATAGAATTAAACAAAATTTAACTAAATCAAAGCTAACAAAAAAATAGCAAGGCAATACCAAACAATCATGAACAAACATAAATATGTAAATAATATTACAGCATACCCAAAGTGCTACTGCTGTGCAAAATGCATTTTAGAGTGTTATAGTTAGTCTTTAAAGTATAAGACACTTAAGTGCAGGTGGATTAAAGTGTGTTGAGTTTTAGATGTTTAAAGTGTGCTATAGGAACCTGTTAAGTGTCTTGTGCTAACTCTGAAACAGGCTATACCAAATTAAACACTCTATTGCACTCTAACCAAGTTATAGATAGGTAACAATAAAACTACAACAACTACAATTAAAGCTGTAACAAGGAGAACTCAGAGCAAAATCTGACATAGTAGAGGCCCTCTGCGTAGTAGTCACCCAGACATGACTCTGGACGTGCACCGACCATAGAAAAATTCTCACTTCCTTAATAAAAATGGTCGAAAAAATAATAATAATGTGGCAAAACATCCAACATTTAAAATAACTAATAAAAATGAATGAAAACTGTGGACAAAGAGCTCATTCAGGTACTTGTATTCCTCCTCATTTTCAAAATATAAATAATTCAAATATTTGCTGAATTTAGAATCAATTTAAGCCACATTTTGTCTTCTAGTCCTATTTTACTAAAGCTCTTTAGAACTTTTATAGCAATTGTGTAGTCCTAGATAGTGTTTTCCTAGTTTGGTCCATTTTAAACCTGGGTTAGATCTGCTGGTACACAGAAGGCTTAATGATTTCATAGGGGGTACTTTGTGAGTAAAATTTGTGAACCACTGATATAATTGAATAATTGTAGGACCCAAAGCAATAGTTATGTTTTATTACAACAACTTATACTTCTAAAATGAAAGATGAATGGTTCAACTACAACTCATGAAAGCGTAGCTGATCACTTCTGCTTTAGTTCATTTACATATTACATGTGCATCTTTCACCACACATGACCAACAAATCACACTTCTCTAATTTTCGACAACTTATTGCAAGGAAGTGCTTTTCACTTCAATTAATGACTATAATGTGTGATTATTAGTTGTTTACATAACTTAGAATAATATATAATACATTTATTTATTATGCACTTCACATTTGCCAAGCAAATCTCAGAGTGCAACAGTACAACAAAAATTCTGCTTAGCGCAGTTGAAAAAGTAATAAAAGCACCTCAAATGATGATATAACATGGTAAGTTTAAAGCCATACCACAGAACATTCTGAGCCAAGTAATACCATCTCCATGGAGACAAGCAGGCAAAATTTCACTAGAAAAGTTATGCAGTGCAGTTTGTCTGTTAACTTGTAGTTTAGTTTATGACCACAAAGAGGCAGCAATTCATCACAGAAACATATACAGTAGCCCAGCTATGGAAATAAAGAAGTAAATAAATCCAAAACAACATCAAACAGAAGTAACTATAATTTATGACTGAAAACATACCTCAGTGTTTTTGACTGTGATTTTTAGTTATAATTCATACATGTTTTATTGATCATTTAATTCAGTGAACACAATAAAACATTGCTTACTACTTGTGAATAAGAATCTTTTACATCATATATATTAATATGTTGTTAGAGGAACGTTTATAATACAATCAAATAGGTTACTGTACAGTATATTGGCACAGAAATTGCATGTGAACAACTAGACATTTTTATTATATCAGGAATTCCGTTTCTTTTTATGGGTCATAATTTACACCCTGTATAAAAATGGCTGGTTGAATTATATTGCTCTCATATATGTCTTCAGTTTAACAGATTATACTGCAGGTGGGGCAGCAGAAACAGGAACTCATTGTTATGAGAAGCAATGCTTGGAAAAAAAAACTGTTTGCATTTGCTTTATATTGCGGTCCTTTGCAGCTTGCATCACAGAGATTGAAAGTACTAAGCATCACTCTCTGAAAGGAAGTAGGTGGTACTTGGTTTTGGCAGTGATGCAAAGTAATTTCCACAAGGTGAGACCTTGAGGTTTCTATTTGTAAAAAAGATTGAAGTTGACAAAACACATCTTGTTTTTGTTCTATTTTGATTTATTCTGAAGATCCCTGGACAATGTTTTGCAATCCAACATCGGGATTAACCATCAGGATTTTTTACCATTTTTTTTGAAAGTTAAGATTTTTGTTACTGACTATTTAAAACAATTTTTTTTTACAACAATTCAGGAACAATGCCTGTAATAGTACTGGAAGCTCGAGATTTCACTAGCCCATTCTTCTTGATCCGGACATGGATAATCTTCTTTTCCTGTACCACGTTCAGTCTGGTTGCCTCTTTGGATTTAGTGGATTTGAACAAGGACCAGTCTCACCTCCAGACATTTAAGACTTTTTGCATGTTTATTTGGTGCTTCTTCTTCTTCCTCACACTATTCATCTACATTCTGACCACTATTCAATTCCACAGCCTTTTGCCAATATCGTGGAAGAATTTCACAGTTGTTGTCGCTGTTCTAGGAGCCTTGATGTCCTTCAGTGCTGCTGTAATTCACCCATGGCTTATAATGGATAACCAAACACCAACACCTCGCGCCATAACAGCTGCCATAACTTCCTGTCTCTCCTTTTTGGGATACGCATTTGAATCTTGCATGCTTCAGCGCCAGACACATGACCAAAGGGGGTACATGGGGAGCAAACCTGGCCTTCTCAAGACTGTCCAATTGTGGGGAGGGTGTCAGATGATTCCCCTTGTGAAGGCCATTCATGACATGCCCAGTGAAATCCACGGCTGGCAACTCTGGGTGTCTGTAGCCTCCTATACCACCTGCCTGGCTATGTCTCTAATAACACTAGTGGTGATTCTGGGTGACTTTGCAGCTAAGTGTTGTTTGCCTTTTGATAGATTTTTGGCTGGATTTTGTTTCATGGGAGTGTTCCTCTACATGGTGGCTACTGTAATCTGTTTTACAAAGTTATTGCAACTCAAAGACCCACAACACAACGTGCCACTGTGCATCGTGGAGTTTTTCATTATGGAGACAGCGGTTGCAAGTATTACTTTGTTAGCCTACACTGTAGATCTCGCCTTTTCTATAAAACTGCTATGTGATAGGGGCCATTGATAAATGATAAACAAATGTGTACTGAACAAATGGTCCAAATGATCTTTGTAAAAGATAAAGATTTGCATTGTGACCATTATAAGGTGAAAAAAAAATAGAGATTACAAATTACATAATAAAATTGTGTAAAACTTTAAATGTCTGATTACTAGTATTGTGTCTAATTAATGTTATCTAAGATAATTAGACTATTTCTTGTTACATTCTTTATAATGATGATTAGGTGCTAACTAAATCTTTTAAAATATTATATAGCCCTTACAATACAGTTTCATCTGAAATAATATGCTCCTCCTAATTTAGAGTGATACACAAGATGGATTATAACATTTAGACCTACTTTTGTTTGTTCTTTTCCATTGCAAATATTGCAGGAGCCATTCAATTAGATTTACTTAGGCGTATACATTTTTGAATAGTTACCGTTATATACGGTTTATGGTAGTTACACAGAATCTGCACTAGATGGCAACACTGTTCTTATTAAGAAGCGTAGTTGTTTTCTTGTGTGCTACATTACATAGAGGTTCATTAAGCCTATTTTTAGGTGTTAATGCGTTGGAGAAAAATTATATAGTACATGCCGGAAAACATATAAAAAACAAATTTAACATAGACTTTCTGTTTTAGACTTTTTTTCTTCTTTATTCAGTCTATATTCCTCGATTAGCTACCATATTTTTCCCATTAACCAAACGACACTATCATAAGCGTATTTAATAAAGGCTGCATTAACACAGTATTTATTTACATATTACACTGTTTACATTGCCACATCTGCTCCAGACATGCGCAGTAGAGTCAACAAAGCATCGATCGCCTGTCGATACGATATGATACAACCGCTCTGACTTGATTGCTCTGGCCTGAACAGATTACAACGTTTTTTCTTTAAGGAACTGGCTCCAGATGAGTTTAGCAGCCAGTTGTCAACAGGCTTTGAGTGAAACGAGCTGTAGAAATAACTTTGTACGAGCAAGTAGTAACATTAACCTTTTAAATTATCCAGGGGAGATACACCTGGACTGCTTTTGTACAAAGATCTATTGTTTCTACGCCATTTTTTCCCGATATGTACTCCTCTCCACACGGTAAGCCACTTCTCTTGTTATCGATACTGTTTTCGCCCTTACCCGAAGAAGCAACGTGGACTTTATAACTTAATTGCTGATTTACTTTTTAGTTTTCTGTCTCCGGGATTTAGTACGTAACACGATCCACACTTTTAAGTTTCGAATAGCATCGTGTTTCTGTTGTTGCATCACAAGCCAGTCTGGTTTTACTTGTCTGTTTAAAACTTGGCAAGTACTTATTTAGCCCTGTTTATACGTGTTCTTAATCGGTCCATTCAGTGCCATATGGTTGATCATCGACTTCAGTATGGCGTAATGGCGTCTGACAAAACACTATCTGTCCATTTCTGCGTTTGTTATCTCACTTTTGTGTCTAAATGCACTTGCTTTGTCACTGATTTGTGCCCCAGCATCTCTCAGAGCTCCAGAGGACATGTGAAACTTGACTCTGCTGCCTAGACAGATGCGAGACCCAGGCTGGATTGAATGGCACTGAGAATCCAAGGTAAGCACTTTGCCAGTAAATTGGTACTGCATATTGATCCGTTCCCTGAGTAACTAAACGACCTCGGTCAAAGTCTGAGAGGGAGAGAGAGAAACAAAGAAGAGACTGGAGGGAAGGGGCTTTAAGGACAACCAATGCACATAACCTAGACATGTATACACAGGATTCTGAACTAATCTAAAAACATTCCCACTTAGATTATGGTGGCACAAGCGGTCCACATTTGAGTAATTTGTTTTAATACAAAGTTTGGAACATAAATGTCACTTAATACCTCTATTGATTAAAAAAAAGAGCTTAAAAACTAACATAAATTACAATACCACAAGAGATATTTCTATTACTTTTTTATTCAACTTGTTTTTATACTACCAGAAATTAGACTATATCTGTTAAAGGGATACACTCCCTTTATAGAAGCATATTACGGTACCACATGTAATCGGTACAACCAGCACAGTTTCAGGGTTAGTTTGATTTCACATTATATTTGAAGCTCAACCTTTATCACAGTCCATCTATCCACATAATGCACAATAGTGAACTAGGTCTACATGCGGTACTGTATTAATGTATTCTGAATACATTAAGTGGATTATATTATAGCGTAAAAATGTGCCACAGGATTCAAATAAATACATTTATTTAATTAGAGTAAAAAAACACAGACACACATGCATCATAAGAGTGTTTCTTTCTTTCTTATTAATACCTTGCACTTTGGAGCCAACCTGCCTTAGTAGACATGTTCCTAGAGCTGCTAATTGTGTGTAGTGAATCTAATAATTAGAGTTAGAGCTTTTCTAAGAGTGTCTACTGGAAATTGGACATTTTAAGCTTAGGAAAACCTAGTGTGGCCTCTCATTCTCCTTTCTCAGATTAAGATGGTTTTCTTTTACATAACCAAAACGCCTGCAGTGTTTGGTATCAACACAAGTGAGCAGTTTTTCAGGTTTCTTTTTCTAGAGGCACTTTAAACACTGCTATTTCTAGTCTTGGTACCTTGAAGTTTTATTAGTTACGTCATTGCAAAGCTTTTATTGTCTCGAGGTTAGAGGCATGTTATAAAATCAATTGATGACCAAAGAGGCTGACCACTTTTCACTACTTGCATTTGTCTGCGAGCGCTTATTCCTCTTGTTGCATTACATTACATTAATTATTTACAGTATCAAGACATGTAGTCTGTGTATTACAAAATTTGTTGATGATATTTCAATAATCAATTAGTTGCAATTAATCCTTTTAGATGTTCAGCCTTACTTGTTATGCAATTTTCTTGTTTTTATGGAGGAGAAAATTGGATGGAGACCAGCACACTGTCTCTTCTATTGATGCAAAACACTGACTTTTCAAGGAACCGTCTGATCAATAAAATGCTGGACACAGTTATTTGTCTACAGTTTAAAAGGGTAATTCTCCTTGTTTGAAGATAGAGTTGAAAGGTCAGAGAGATCATCAAATATTGGTAATTATCTGAAATAGTTATACATTGATTACTGAGTTGATTTTCAATGTCATTTCAGTTTTGCTGTTTGATAATATGCCATGTGGGTGTGGACTGAAATGGTGATTTTGGTGATAAAGTCAGTAGTTTTTCTGTCAGAGACACGCTACATGCTAGGAAGGATTAAAACTTGATTTGAATTTATAAGATTTGAACTTATAAACTGAGCTGGCACCTTAATTAACCAAGACTCAAATAGAACTGGATAAAAAACCCATGTCAACAACTGAGCCGCATACTTCCTTTGAATTGTCTTGCTCTTCTATAGTCAGCTCTAGTCTTCAGGATAATGGTGACAGCTGCACATGATCTGATCTCTTAATGTATGCAGCTGATAAGAAAGTAGGATGCCTTACAAATGTGTCTGCAAACACCACAAAATTTGTGTGTATTCTGTGGCAGTAGAGAAGTGTATTACAATGTTTAAAGCACGGTGTAGTTTTTAGCCAACACTATTATACTGTGTATATTTGTGTATTTAAAGGACAGACAGTCACACTCACTTTTTAAAATTAATTTTCCCCATTCAAAAATATAAGATTTTGATTTGAGTGAAGTTGCTACAGTAACAGATCTAATTTTTCATCACCCTAAAACTCTTAGATAAAGGATTATTTGCAATAGTAGGTAGATATTTATTTATTTATTTATTTATTTATTTCCCATACAAGTATAAAATTTAATTTAAAAAAAGAAAATGATGTAGCTGCTGCCTTACTGAAAACTCTAGCTCTAATTTTGGAACCAATTAATGCTACTCCAGGAGAGCGTCACTCCCCAAACCCTCTTCACAAATCTCACTCTACAGATTGGGGATGTTTGCAGTTATCATTCTTATTCAACAGATCATAGGTGATGTTTAAAAAATCAGGTGTCATATTTATCTATGTAGTGAATGTTATAGACTTCTTACAGGTGTGAGCGCTGTTCTTTCTGACATTTCAGCAGCCTTCGTGCACCTTGAGGGAGCTGGGTGCAAAAACCTTTTCTGACACCTGCTCTGAGAGGAGGAGGCAGGGAAGGAGCAGAAAGGTGTCACATGTCAGTGACTGTGGAGGTGGGGGTAACTTGAAAAGCATTCGAGCCTTCATATCTGTAAAAATTGCACGATGCACTTCTGTGTCTCCATGGTGATGTTATGGCTTTACCTGGAATTTCCTCAGCATGTCATTAAAGCTATTGATCAGGAGGAAGCTTGCCTCTCCACTGATCTGAACTTGGCCTGGTGGCACCACATGCACAGACAAACATATGGCGGACTGAGTAAATTAATGTACCTTTAAAAAGGGTTGTGCAATTAATACAATTTTAATCAAGGTCAAGATTCAAATCTAATAGTGGATGATCGTCTTGAACTTTTTAATGTGCATCTTCTGTCTGTAAAAGCAGGAATTTGGAGGAAGGAATTTGATTATTCTTTGTGTTAAATTCCAAATTAATTGTAATCCATCAATATGAGAAAGAACATACAGTGATTCACTTTTTTGTCATATCGCTCAACACCTTTAAGTTTTTCCTAAGTGTAAATAGTCTTCAGCTCCATTGGAGCATGTTTTTGCAATGCAGTAAAACGGGTTAGGGGCACCACTTTTTCACCAATCATTTCCTCCTTTACTTGTTTGTCATGTTTTCTCATGAACAGCTTATCGTGCTTCGCCTACACCCTGTTGGCTGTCCACCTGTTCATAGCTCTGAGCACTGACTCACTTTGTCTGTGTCCAAGTTCCATCCATGACTGACCTATTTTTACCACTCGTGTTTGCTGAAAGATTACTGTACATGTAATAGCCAACATACAATAATAATTATACCTGACTCATCAATACACTCACCCATCTTTCCTTATAGGGATGAAAAATACACTGATTTCAACATTATTACACAATCACATGTATCACAATTGTGATTAGAATTGTTATATGTATATATAAAAAATTAAAAAGAAAACATTATGCAAATATTTGAGGGTAGACCGAAACATAAACTGATAAACTAATACAAGAATTACATGTTTGTTATGGTCTAAATTACAGGTACAACAATATATAAAGAAACAGAATATTATGTTTTTTCCAAGGACAATCTGCTAAAAAAATATTGTGCCAACTCAGATTGTGATTTTGTTTCCATTAGGGTATTTTGACAGCCCTACTCTACTAGTATCTAAGGCAGTACATTAGTTTTTCTGTTGGTAATGAAATGTGTACTTGTGTTATTGTGTTTCTCACATCGTGCAGCCCTTTTCTACAGTATTTTCCAAGTGGTAGAAAACTAGAGCAAGTTAAATTTTCTTAAAACCAGTCAAAGGTTATTGTACGAAACATGAGATAATATCCTAGGTCTTTAGCAGTAAAATTGTCAAATCCTGATTAATAACATGATAGTACAAGCGTGTTGACAGAAGCATTAGCTAACTACTGTACTTTCACACAGTGTTGTTAAAACTGACCCGTGTCTTTCACAATGCCTCCATAAAATCTCACCAGTCTGGAGTTTTAACAAGTCTGACGTCCTTTATTGGCAGGGAGGCAAAAAGAAATGAAACTTTGCTCTGGTCTACACATTGGAGAACCTTTTAGAGGAGTATAGTCCAGTGTTGGACTACGTGAATGCAGGCTTTGTTGAGCCATTGGTGTAATACAAAACTAGCCTTTCTCTCTTCAAAGTGCATTTTGATTGAATTATGTAACTGCAGTTAGAGCTGCAGGGGTTTTCAGTTCTCACTCAATCAGACAACAGTCTCAAAGAAAAACCCAATACATGATACAAATTTTAATACCACAATTATGTTTGAAATACTCACTTTTATACAACAGACACTACTTTACAACCAAAAAGAGACATTATTTGACATTGTGAGGTTTGAAGAAAGATTCAGCTTTGTCCTTTTTACATTTTTCAGTATCAACGCTTGAATAAAATCTGCTTTCAAACAGGGCTGAGCATTACGACAAAAACGGAATCTTTTTTTTTTGTCATATTGATCAATAACGATTTCAGTTTTATTAATTTTTTTTCAAATTTAAAAATTAATAAACATGACTTTCAATACATCTATAAACATGGCTTTTAATATACATTTTCTGATCATGAATAACTGAATTAATTAACAGTCGACATTCAGCACAAATGTTTTCCTCCAAAGTCTGAACCACATGCTTTTACTGAGGAGAGACGGTAAATTACTGATAAATGATAAATTACTGTTTGGCTTTAAAATTTGATCAGTAGGCGAGCCCTACTTTTAATACTTGTTTTTCGTATTGATTAGTAGTAGGTAATGATATTTTTGACAATTGATTTGTTATTGGGTTGTCTTAATTTGACACAGTTTTGTGTTTGAGCAGCCTCTGTCACATGACTGGGATGGATTATTAAGGCACTGAACCTTTGTTGGACATGTGATGTTTTTAAGATTTCACAAGTCCAGGCCAATAACCATAAACGCTTTAACTTGTGAATTTATTAAACCAGTTTAGGTTTAGGTTTAAGTTATGTTAAGTGCAAAAGATGAGACAGATAAGTTTAGGTTTAGATTGGTTTACAATTCTCATTTATTCAGTGAGTTTAAATTCATTATTTTATTCTAATATATAGCCACTGATTACAATGACTAACTTTGTTTCCAAGTTGTGGGAAACTAGTAATAGTTGCACATCCTGAGTGTATTTGTATTTTAGCAATACAATTAGCTTAGCAATGTCATCACTTTCACATTTGCTGTATACATATTGGTCAACTCTGTTCAACATGGATGAGTATTTTCAATAGTCACTCAATATTTAAAGTTCTTTTCAAAGGGTATGCCACTATACCAAATTACAATGTTAATTATTGTGAGGGTGAAAAAAAGAGATTGCAGTTATGTATTCAAGATTATTAATACCATAATCAAACATCTGTACACCCTTTACAATTGTGTGTTCAGTTGAAATTGCTTGCTTTTGTCTTTTGTTATTGATGTAAACAGATTCAATTAAATTTATTAAAAAGAAAGTTTAGAAATGCCCACATATGAGCTGCTGTACTGGAAAATACTGTTCTCCCCTCACTCCTGATCTGTGGACAGGTGCACATCTGTCCAACCTCCTGAAATAATGACCAGTCTGAGCTGTCGCAGGTGCCACATGCCTCCTGCTTCAGACCTTAGTTCTGTCAGTGCGTTCATCTCTGCGCCGCAACCCAGAGCCTCAAACACAAATCAGGTGGGAGGAGCAGGGGTAAATATAGCACAACTATAAATAATGGCTTCACAAGAACATCAAGTAGAGACGGACTTTTTCCAAAAAAAACAAAACTATTTAAATCAAGACCTTTGTAAATAGATTCACTGGATTAGTGTCTGTATTTTTCCCATGAAGCTGCCTCATGGGGTAATGACAGGCTTTCATCATAATGATTTAATGTCATCAGTTAATGCATGATAAACGTTTGTTTTTATGCATAGGCACAGTAAGCCTCTGTACTGCATGTCTTGGTTGACTCAAAAGGAAGTTTGATAACACAAACTTCATTGTGTTTTTCTAGTGTTCACCAACCATAACTAATTAATTATTATCAATTATGAGATTTTCTGTAGTTCTGTTTTTTCCTGCCTTTTATCATTTTGGTTGAGATGCTTCAGTAAAACCATTGTGAGTTAAAATTCTCCTTAGTGGTTCACAGGACGTAACATAACACATAATGAGTGTGTAGCCGGGGTGTTGAATTGCTGTAGTGTAGAACTGAACTCAGATAAGAATCCATTACCGGTGAGTGGAATTCAAGCTGCAAATCGTGTAATCCGCAGTTTACTTCTGCACAGAAACAATGGCATTGTTCTGTAAATCTGGTGGGAATTCAGAATTGTTGACGGAGATGGTTGCCATGGTGAGCAACATTTGGGGGACACCGTTTTTCTCCCTGGGGTTGACCCGATGTTTTTGGATACAGGGATTGTCTATGCTGTTCTGATTACCCCCAAGTTAGTTTTTACTCTTTCTATAATGACACGATGTTGCAAAAAACACGTTAAACTGTATTCAAATATATCAATTTAAAACGTCTAATGGTAAAAACATGGTCAAAAGAACATTTGAAACACCCACTTTGCTTTTATTTGGTTTCAAAGGTGAGCTATTGATCTTTTCTAGTGGAGTGTATGCAACCTGTTAGTGGAAATGTTATTGCCTTGCCTGGAACTATCCACTGTATGGCATTAAACTTATCTATCTCCAGGGAGACAAGCAGATTGTTCCTCCTCTGGAACAATCTACAATGTAATGTCATCTTCCATAAAGCAAGTGTCGTACTTTCCTCCACAAAAGTGACATTTAATGCATAAAAGGTTCCAGAAAAACCGATGCAGAACAATGCTAATGTTATTTTTATTTGATCACGTGTGAGTGTAAACAGTGAGGCAGAATTTGGCTTGTATTAGACATTGTCGCAGTAGTAGCGAACAGCCCCACACTAGAATAATGAGGGCTTGTTGTAGATAAGGTTAAGTGGTGAAGTGAGTAAAAGTCTGCGACACAGTGCCCTAGCATAGCCTTAAACAGGGCTCTTTGTTGTTTGAATAAAAAAACTTTATTGGTATCACGTACAATATGCCACGTCTCTTTGGAGCTCTTATTATTTTACTTCCCTGTGTCACATGTTTCCCACGAGCCACGGTGCACTCACTGTTGTAATCCATAACGTCTTAGGCAGCTCTCACAGTATGATCAGGAAACACAATCATAATGGCAATAGCTCTTCATTTTGACTGGGAAATATGGCGTACAGTGTTTAGTAAGCCAATTCTTGCATCCAGTAAGACCTTATTTATTACTATGCCTTCATTATAGCCTGTGTAGAGAGAGAAATGTGAATTAAAAAGGCTTTTGAGAACAAGAATGGCCTCAGGGAAGATCAGCAAAGCCATATTTACTGGTGCTTAGGTTTAGTTTTACATAGGAATGCAGCTTTTTCTGCTCCGATATTTATGTCAACATCCCATACCAGGGTGTGGGCTGAAAATAAAATGTATGTATGGCAAAACCAAACCAAATGTTTTTTTAAAATATAAATTTGTAAAATATAAATTCAATACTTATGAGATGTTCTGGGCAAACATCGACCACTAAATCGTCTTGTTATACCAATTTATAGATGGAAATTGAATCAATACTCGATCCAGCTGATTTTGTCTGTACCGATGCCAAAATCCAATACCAGTTACATGAGACTCCATATTGTGTCTGTGCATCCCTAATTTTATAAAAAATTTAATGTTATTATTCTGTAGTGATGACATCAAATTGAAATTCATATTGGAGAATCGTGAGAAAATGGTATGAGATACATATTTATATATTGGACTGTGATTGACAATATATGTAACATTTATACAAGGGCCGTATGGACAGACACAGGCCCTTATATAGAGAAGTGCAGGTTCAGCACTTTGCATTTATAACAGGACCCATGTAAATTTTCAACTGTCACTAAATGAAGTTATCAGCAGAGCAATAGAAAACAGTGTTATCATCGTGTGCGTTTTCTCTCTGGGTAATGTTCTATTTGTCGACAGATGTGTTTGTCTCATAATCATTTTTCATGTAAAAAAAAAAAAAAAAAAAAACAATATTCCGTTGTGTCGCAGTTTGCTGCTGGTCTGTTAGTTTGTCTGAGAGAAAACCTAAAGGTTTCACTATGTGACTTTTCTGGTACAGGACCTGCACCTGATCCCGTGAGTACATTTTATTGCTTTGCCTGGGATTTTCCATAGTATGGCATTAAACATGTATAGTTTACAGCAAGTAAAAAGTGCAGTGCTCTAAAATGCCTTGAGAAACATGAATACGTCCTGTCTGCCAGCTTGCCCTCCACAGATCTGCACTAACCTGGCCTGTAACCTGACCTGCTTGTCATGCAGATGGATGAGTTTAATGCCATACTGTGAAACAATGCAATTAAAACAATGGCATTTCCACAGAAACAATCAGATGTCAGACCACAGAAAAGTTGCATAGAGCAGCTTTTACAGTACAGTGTATATCAGCTGATATCGTATTAGCCTCACACAGTTAATCACACATAAACTCATAGCCCAAATATCCCCAGTAGAATTACCTGTTGGAATTAATGAATATTGCTGAGGTGTCTTTTCCTGTCTGGCTATAGAGAGGATTTGTACACAGTGATCTCACTGCTTTGCCATCCCAGCTGTCTCACCAGTTTGTCTGCATTCTTCCCAACAGTTCAGCTTTTGTTTTCTATCTGTTGTTTTGTCCCACAGCCTCAAGTCTACAGGGACATCACTCTCTCACCTTGGAGACAGCCTTCACATTTAGCCTAAATATGCTACACCCGGCATAATAGTATTACCGTGCTTTACAGCATGTGCATCATGGTGTCTGTAGAGTTGCCTTGCTTAAGGACACAATGACAGTGTGCACACCAGGATTGAACTGCCAGTGTTCTGACTGTAAAACTGTCCACCGCCTGAGGCACTGTCACGCCCATGTGATTCAGACTGATTAAAAGTTAGGACCGTTGCCATAGCACTTAGCATCTCTACACAAAGCATTTATATCTGAATGATTAACCATCCACAAACCATAGAACAGGAGGCCCAACCCCGTGAATATGTTTTATGGCTGGTATATATTTTAGTATCTGGAATAAGAAAACCTGTTTAATCAGATCTATGGCTTTCTTTATTAGTATAGTTCTCTTACCTTTTGGGTGGTGAATTTTTTGCTACTGTAGCCAAGGTTTTAGCTAAACTGTGAGACTAAGCACAGCTAAAGCCATTATTAGAGCAAATAAACAGCAGGATATTAGGCAGTGGGCTTGCTGTAATCCCTTACCAGGCAACTGATAAGGCAAAGAGCTCAGGGACTGTTGTATTTCATCCATTGGGAACATACAAGAAGACATGTTTGTGAGTGTTGTGTTTCATATGAACTGAATCTAATAAGTGTGGTCTCTTTTTAATGGCATTGATCCAAAGCAGTACGGTAGATGTCATTTGACACTCTTTGGAGATGTGCTTGCAAAATGGTTGAAAGCATGGAAGCAGGATGACTTGCAAAAATAACTGCGCTTGTGGTGAATGAACTGTAAATGTGAAACAGGAAACCACCTACTCATATTTTAACATGTGATTGTAGATTATGGTGACTTCATCTCCTAAACTCGTCTTTTTTTTTCCTTTTTTTTTTTTACAATATCTGTTGAATAAATAAGTAAAAGTCAAAATGAGATTAAATTAAGTAAATAAATATGAGAAACCTGGACAATATGTTATTTTGGCAGTTTTCCCCAAGAAAGAAAAAATAATATAAATAAAAGAGACAGAACTCTATAGAAAGTTGTTTTTTTTTGGAGAAAGGAAATGGTGACTCAAGACCAGTGACCGTCAGTGAACATGTGGCTGCTGAGGTCATAGACGGTCATAGAGGTCATAACAAATACACACATTTTGTAAGAAAAATATTAACCAAATTAAGTTACAGGAAAAGTCTTTAATTTCCACCATACCAGAAAATCCAGTAAGACTTGGTAATGCGTCACTAAAGAGGAAAGAAACAACCTGCTAAATTGATTTCTTAAACAATGGAACAAAAGGTACCAAAGATGTGTAATGACCAGAATTTGTCTTCATCTCCTATATTGATTAATATAAAACCACTTGTAATTGTGGTGTCAAACTGACAGTGAGTATTGGACCTTTCCCCTAAATAGAAAGTTTACCTGACAAATCCAAAGTGATGTATGTCCCTCTTTGCTCATTGATTCTGCCCAAATTGGCAACATTTTTAGTCCCTTGTTATATATTTTTTCCTTTCTTTTTTCCTCATAAGCAGCCGTATTTGTTTTGATACGGACAGACCATGTGTCTCCCTAATCGGCTGATCCACCGGTCACTCACGGCATCAGAATTTGGAGATTCACCACTTGCCAAACTCACATGTTTTAAAGTATTGGAGTGTGTATTCTTGATCCCAGGTAAGACGCTGTCATATAGAATTTGATTATGCACCTTAGACCGCCTGTTGTTTTATTGAGAAGAAACAAACTAAACATGTCTTTATTAATTACAGCACAACATACAACTTGGCGCCTTCTATAATTGGCTTTATTAGATTCATGGTCATTACTTTTCCTCCTTTAAGTCTGTCTCTATATATGAGGCTCTGGGAGTTGACACAGTGGGTGTATATTCTCTTGGATGGACAGCCAAAAGCACGCGGTGTTTGCTGTAATATACAAGCCTTTTATCTCCATTCAAAACAACACTTGGTCCTTTAGAGACTTGGTTTGGAAATCTTTGTCCCCACAAAGGCTCAACACAAAGGGCTTGATTGTGGTGGTTTTCAGGAGTGGGCCGTGTGTCACAGATGGGGCAGTGTGACCCATGACCCTTTTGACATCGTCTGAGTCTGCGCTCAGCTGTGTGACCTCACATCACATTTGTTGCTGTCTTCACATGACATAAGAAGATATCAGCTGAGCAAAAAACAAAGAAAAGACTTGGCTACCATCAAATTTGAATGAAGTACTGAAAATGATCATTCCATGTCTAATCTAGGGCCAAACCCGGTCTAAAAGTGGACTACATCTTTTCCATTGAAGTTCTAAACAAGAAAGTATTCAAAGTAGTATTAAAAGTGGATGCAAATGAACTCTAAATTAGGTAAACTCACAAACTGAAGGGGTGTCCATTGTCCAAGAACCACTGGAAAGAGCCTTTGTACCACCAGAGGTACATGTACCACAGCTTGAGAAACACAGATATGGAGAATAGTGTAAACTTTCTGGTAGAGGGTATGTCATCTGTTTGTTTCCATTGAAGATGATGTTGCGTCACTTGGAACATTCCACATTATGTCTCAAACTAACAATTCATGTTTTTCAGAGGTATTTTTTAACACTAAAATCACCCTTAAATGTTATATTAATCCCATACACTATTTTAGGCAAGCCAATATCATGAAAACAACAAGAAAGTTACATAGTACAAGGAAAAGAACTTTAATATTACATTAAATGGTACATTTTTGACAACCCAATGGAGACTGTGGTGATCCCTTATAGTAAATAGTAAATCTAGCAACTAACTTTTGTATATGATGCAATGTACAGTATATGTTGTATATGATGTTTCATTCACAAGTCTAAATCTGCACAAATATTGTTTTCCAAAGTTGTACCTCTAAATTAAAACTCGTCTGTAAAAGTTTAAGGTTTGTTTTTAGTTAAAGAAAGTCTCCATGTCTCTAAGTGCAGGAGGGCAGCTTATTAGCACTCTCCTGGGTCTTTACTCTTCGCCCAAAGCCAGTCCTGATCCCGCCCTAATCCTGAACTTGGCATAACTGAAAATGTTTTACATAATTTTGTGTGCTAAGTTCAAGCCTGAAGGTGTTTGTTCCCGTTGAAAATGATGTCTTAAATGGCTTAGAAGCAGCTGGAGGTCCTGACTTTTATTGTTTACTAAACAGCATGATTAAATGTCACAGAGGAATTCATTTGCTAAAGTATACTGCAAAACTAGCACTATTAAACACGCTTCTAAATTAATAAATCTAAGTAAAGCATTAATTATAATTGCTGTATGCATTTGCAACCCTCATTTATGCATTATATTGCAGTATATTTTCAGAATCTGTTCTCTAGCCCAGTGATTCTCAAACCTTTTTACACTAAATACCACTCAAGCACTGTTTGCCTTCCTGACTACAAGATCTTACCAGGTCTAAGAAAAGACTAAACATCTAAAATAGAACCGCATTGTGACAGTAGTTCTAACAAAACAAAACAAGAGCTCCGCCAGCGGGGCAAAATACGCCCGTACTTTGAATTATTGTAGATAATCAATAGGGAAATCTGGCTCTTGCAGTAGGAGTATGAGTATGACATCATCACATTCTAGAATCGGAATTCCACCAATCAGATTGCAGCAACAGAACTTAAAGACACTACAAAGCTTTGATGTGTCAAAGCTCAAAGAAGCAGAGAATGTGGGTTGTTCTCGCTTTCAGCAGCAGAACATTTGAGAAGAGAGTTCAGATCTTTCATGAAGACAAAGCTTCAAAGACTTCAAAGCTTTGAAGTGTCCACAGACAGACAGGCGGACGGACAGCGCCATACCATAATACGTCCCGTTTTATCACGGGCGTATAACAATAACTCTGCTCTAACCTGTTTATGAATATATTTTTGTTGTACAAGCTAGCACGTGTAAACAGGATCAGCCATTGCTACAGCTGATGTTTTGATGCACAGTAGGTTTCCGTTTGCCGCCACAGTTGTTACAGTCGGTATCACCTTTAATTGGTCTCGACTCAGCCTCCTGATTGTGAATATTTTAGCATGCTTTGTGGGAGATATTTCTGACCTGTCAGCAGGTGGTGCAGGCTTCCAGCTCCTAATCACATTGTGTGTGTTAGTAGTGATTAGACTCCTGATTGCTCAGGGCTGATGTCGTGGTGTGAGAACATGTAAATACAGCCCACATAAATCATCCATATTCAGGCTATTGCTGTTTCTAAGAGATAGTCCTAATCATGACTCTGGTTGTGACTGTGAACTTGTAATGGGTTATTTTTGTTGTTTTTTTATTGATTGCTGTAAATTGCACAGTGTGTGTTCATTGTGAAGTCATAGCAAAAGCCTATATTTAAAACTAGGTTAGAGGGCACTGAGCATAAAGGACTTCTGTGGTTGAATTTGCATTTTATACTGTCAAAATGTAAATGTTTTGACTTGTTTATTGTTCAAATTTTCTCCCTATTGGGTCTGTCCACAGTGAACTAAAACTGACACAAATCTCAGTGTCTTCCCACTTTGCAGAAATTAAGTTTAAGGTAATAATTATACCTGAAAAGACGTTATTATAGATATGTTTAATGCCATGCGGTGGAACATTTTGAGCATAAGTAATAGTATCTCTAAACTGGTAGTACTATTCCAGCTCTTTAAGAAAAGTTACTCAGTGCATGTTTACCTTTCTGTTCTGATCTGTTTCATCCATCTGCTGCTTTAGTAACCACTTCTCCTCTTTCTTTTTGCAGACGTCATCTGACTGCGATGACCAGCCAGCCCCCTAGCCATGCAGAGACCGCTCAGTCCAAAACCAAACCACCTCTCACTGTGGCCCCCAAGTTCCAGCTGCCCCGGCCCCCTCCCAAAGAGACCATCACCATCCACTTCTCAGCCCAGAAGAAGGATGAAGAGGAGCAGGATGGGGAAATCTACATGACGAATACTTCTACTACCTCAACCCCTCAGAATGACTCAAATGTAGTGACAGGTTTGGAGGCGAGCGAGGAGATGTTTGAAGATGCCTCTGAGGAGTTGTCAACAGGGGGCGCTGTCAGTCTTGAAACAACTGGAGTTTCGGCAGAGTCTAAACAAAATCTTCCCACAGTGTCTCGTACAGAAAAAAACACCAGTTCATTGCCTTCAAAATCTCTGAGCTTTCCCTCAAGTGACAAACCAATCCTGAGCCTGGTCAAGTCGCTTTCTTCTGACGTTGAGTCTAAAGATGGCGCCTCCTCTTCTTCTTCTTTTTCTTCTGCTTCTTCAATCAGACACAGACACTTAAAGAACCTGGTCAAATCCTTTTCCTCAGATACATCATCCCCAGACCAAGCTTCTTCTTTCACTTCCCGTCTTCCTGAATCTCGGCTCAATCTTCAACTTTTCAAACAGTTCACTCAGTCGCGATTGCCCACTGCCTCTCTGTCCACTGTAGGGGACTCTAAAACAGCCCCCACATCCCCCATGACCTCCCACGAAAACCGTAGCTTCTTCAAAGTTGCAGAAGTAGAGGCACGAATCGAGGACACCAAACGTCGCCTTTCGGAGGTTATAGCCGAACCTCTCCAACTTTTGACAAAAATGATGGATGAAAAGAGTGTTAGCTTAAGTACTAGTGGTATTTATCGTCCAAAGGTTATCTCTTCGAGTGCCTCTGAACTCTCAAATCTTTCCTCACTCAGTGGTCAACTCGAAAGTAACAACAACTACTGTATCAAAGAGGAGGAGGGTGGGGAATGGGAAGCTGATAGTCCAAATAGCGAACCAACCACTTTAGCCGAATCTCCTGTTTCATCATCTCGTGATGCTAAAAGTCCTAGTAAAACTTCTCACCTCTCTATGTCCACTTTGGCGAAACAGGAAGATGAAGAATTTTGTATTTTAACAAATGAAGATTTTGAGACTTGCACAGACACAGAGGGAGATGGAGGGGACCAAACTGAAGAGACGAAAGGGCCCCAAAGTGGTAGCACTGAACCAGGAAGTGACGATGACTCTGAATATTATGAACCAGCACAGGAAGTTCCACATTATACTTTAATTTTTCTGACGCTGCTGGTGTATGGGTACTTCATACTGCCTTGGCCCACGTATGTGGGGGGAATGCTGCTGGGTATTGGACTGGGTTTCCTTTTGGCCATTGGAGTGGTCTGGCTCTCAGGGCCGAAGTCATCCAGTGGTTATAGATCTTTCAAGCTGCGGAAGTTGGACATTAAACAACCAGAAATTTACAAAGTAAGAATTTTTGGGAGTTTAAAATGTTTATTTCCAAGTTTATTTATAAATAATTTTAAAAGCTTTAACAGTTATAATCCTTACATGATATAAAATAAGTGAAGTTTGTGCGTATTTAAAATCTGTGTCCTCAAATATGAGGTAGACCTGTTCAAATATTGCTAAAAATTATACTGGGTTTCCAGTTTCAATGCAGCCCAGAAAAGATCTTGTATGCTTATTTAATCCACTATATGGAAAACACTTTGGTTCAATTGTTACTGTTGTAAAGCACCACACAAATAATGTTTGATGATTTTAATCCTATTTATATGTAGGTCAAGGCACTGGCAACCCAGGCTGTGATTGTAATTTATTTTTTAAGAGCACAAGTAGAATACCTTCCCATCAGCAGCAGTTCCAACCTGGAGAGACTCAGACAGACACAAAGAGAAAGGTTTAGTAAATTTTAATGAAGGAGTCGTTTTTGGAGCTCACCCCCAGTAGAAGATATTGCTATGAAGAGCGTAGCCGATTAGATGACGTTCAGGAGACGTCTTTCCCCCGGGGCCTGGACACTGGAGGTGGTAGAGGTGAGGCCGAGGAGAGTGGAGAGGACGATGAGACACAGATATGGTGCTGAGGAGGAGGTGGGGTCCGGCACAAACCAAAGTGCCTGTGCACCGGCAGTGGGGGTTTAAATTGGGCAGACCGGGTGCTCATTGGACAGGAGGGTGTGAAGCGAGTGGTGGAGACGAGTAATGGGAGTGAGGTGATGAAGGCTGAGGAGCAGGTAAACTCCGGAGAAGCAGTGAGGTAGACTGGAGCGACGTTAGGTCTTCCAGGCTGAATTTATCCTAAATCCACTTAGGTTTAAAATGTCCCTCATGTTGAGTACTTTTTAAGAACTGCAGGACAGGAACCGTTTGTCAATATTCTTTGCAAATATCCCTAAGCATACTGTTCACAAAAGTCTCATGTATAAATAGACGAATGTTATTTATCTTAATAATCCTCAATTAAAAATTTCATAAAGCTTTGCTCCTCTTTCCTAGGGGTGGATGAATGAGATCTCAAACTATGATCCTGAGACGTACCATGCTACCCTGACCCAATCGGTGTATGTCCGCTTGGAGGGCTCCACCATCCGCCTGTCCAAACCCAACCACAACATCTCCAGGAGGGCCGCACACAATGACCTCAAACCTGATGTCACCTTCGTCAGCCAGAAAATCTATGACCTAACCTATAGTAAAGTAAGGCCAGTACTCTGTACTATGGCTATAAAAGTAGAAATATTTGTGTGTAACTATTTGATTTCTGATTCTGCTCAATCCACAGGTACATTTAGTGCCTGAAGGCCTGGCCAGGAAGAGAATTTGGAACAAAAAATATCCTATATGTATTGAACTTGGAAAACAGGATGACTTTATGTCTAGGACTGAAGGGGACAAGTGGGAGTCCCACGAGGGGGCATTTCCAAAAGACAAAACAGACGGGACGGGAAGCGCGGCCCTGTCCCAAAGTGTCACTCTGTATCTGTTTGGACGAACGGGCCGAGAAAAGGAGGACTGGTTCCAGTGCTTTTTACAGGCCTCCAAGCACAAAGTCAACCTGAAGAAGTCTGCGAGCGCTATGGTCTTTAAAAGTATGTTGTTTGTTTTTTGTAGGGCTGTGAGATTAATTGCAATTGAATCAACAAATCATCAAGTTGCAGTTTCAATAGTTACAACTGATAAAATGTCCTGAAATCTCCTAGTAAATTCTGCACCAAAAAAAAACTGACTCTTGAACTGATCTTTGCAGTGATGCTCTGAAGTGTGTATTCTTGCATTAGTTTTGCAGTTTTAATCATCCAATAGCTCCAGGCCTTGTTTAAAAAGCGCACTCTGAGCTGTGAATCCTGTTTTAAAGCATACATAATCAATTTTGTCATTTTTCTATATTAATCAAGCTCGACTCACTAGCCAAACAAATAATGGTATTATCCATATCATTTATGCCAATGAGTGTGAATAGAGCATTTACCTGTTACATTTTGATTATTTTCTATACAAATTCTCCATGTCTCTTTGTTAAATGTAGCTGGGGGCGGTCACAGTCGCAGTGGTAGCCGCAGCAGTCTGGATGAGGCTCTGTTGACTCAGTCCAGGCCTAAAGACAGTTCCACATCGACAGTGGGCAATGCCAAACCCTCCCCTCTGCTCGACTACAGTGTGTACATGGCCAACCTCCTGCCAAACCAAGAGGCCTTCAGCCCCTCTGCCTCCTCCTCCCTCCAGAGCCCCATGAGCAGCCCAGGGGCCGACAAGAAGGTACAATATTGTCATTTTACATCATGCACAGTGTGTTCACATAAACAGTTTTAGTTTTATGTGGTCAAAATCCAGTGGGGGGAAAAATACTTGAGTACAGCTGAATTTGTATTAAATGCCATTATAAAGTATGCATGAAAAATACCTTATTAGTAGCATTTTAGATCAGTCTTTTATACATAAGGTGGACAGTCTGGCAGGCAATGAGGTGCCATTATGTGATATTATGTGTGGAATGGGTTGGCTATGATGTACAAATGAAGTTGTAACTATTGAAACTACTCAAAAAAGCGCAATGGCCTCAAAAAAAAAAAGTCAGTAATTGGTTACTTTTCTTTTTTTTTGTCACTATCCAGTTCAAATTCTGTAGAAAACAACTTTTGGCTTGTGCCCCTTTCATAGTTATTCTAGAGTTACTAAAACTGTGGTGAATGCTGAATTAGGCATTGGAATTATTTAATTATCTAGTGTAAAAAAAATAGGATTATACTTTTATTATTTGATTTTGGTCTGTAAAAACGGTAAATCCTGTAGTGTGCCCTTTTCACAACCCCTTCCGTTAGTGACACACTCAACATGTTAATTACAGTCTAGCTCAAGCATCAGCATGGAGATACGGTGTTTAGTTAAGCAGACAAGTACACAGTGTGCCCTCCGGATAAAGAGAACCGCCTGTACCTGTCTGCTGTGGGAGACATGTATTTATTCATACACATGTAGCACTAACGTTCTGTGTTTAGCTCCTCAGCTCCAGTCCCTCCCCTCGGGAGCAGACCACGGGGGACGAGGAGGACCCAGTGGCCTGGCTCAATGCTGCCCTCGGACGCCTGTTCTGGGACTTCTTAAGGGAGCCGTACTGGGCTGAACTGGTCTCAAAGAAGATCCAGATGAAACTTAGTAAAATACGAGTGAGTTTAGTCTTTAAATCATTGCTTCTCAAACTGTGGTATGTGGGCAGCTCTTCTGTTCAAGTGTTTTCCTAATTTTTGCCCTTTGAGAAATAACCTGGTTTTAACTACTGTTCAATGGCATAGTCCTATTTCATACCTGGTTTAGTCCAAGTCTAGACCTGGGATAGTTAAAAAAATTTCTTAGTTTGTGCTTGATTATGAATGGTCAAGAATCATCACTTTAAATGTATCTTTTAAATATTTTCTCATATGTTGATTTTTTTACTGCTACAGATCATCACAGTCATTTTGAGGATTATTTTGACCATTCAAAAGTTAGAACAGCAAATTCTTGAACTGTGTATTGCTATGGCATAGGGTTAGTTTCGAAATAAAATATTCGTAAATTATAATCCAGATTATCCATGGAGAGGCTAATGAATGTTTTCTTATGTCAGATGTCATCATTACTGCCTATAATGTCGTTTATAGTTGCCTTACTTCATGAATGAGCTCACCCTGACAGAACTGGACATGGGCTCATCCACTCCCAGAATCCTCAGCGGCTCCAAACCCTACGTCGATTACAAAGGTAAAACGCTAAACCACACAAACCCTGAGCTTCTCCCTGATTTATTGGTCAGATGTTAGCTGTGTCCACATTAGAGATAAGAAATATAAACATGTCATCAGGCTGTTCCTTGTGTTGTAACTTCAGATATAATAGTTGGCACATAGTGGATAGTTAGCTTTTATGTAATACATATTCAGAAATAACCACAATTTAAAATGAAAATGCTTTTACAAAGGCATCATTTTAGTTTGTCAGTAACTGAAACTATATCCTCATTTTCCCTGAGTAGGGCTAAAATAAGATTTGCTCTCCATCAGGCTAGAAAATTACACACTTACTCCTACTGAGATTACAACTCAGGGGGACTCTGGGGATAGAGTTAATGTCTGAGAGTTAAGGGCTGTGCTGCGTAGGTTGAAAATTAGAGGTAAATCAAAATGGTCATGACAATTGACAATTTATGCCTCTCTTTACTGATGGCAGGGATCAGATTGGTCAAAAATAGGGACAAATGGGACATTTCTTGTATAAAACTGGGACAAATCACTGGTTTTGACAGGGGACACAGGGCTCAAAACTGGGACTGTCCCGGGTAAATAGGGACGTCTGGTCACCCTAAAATTACATAATATTGCAATTTCTATGTTGGAGATATGAAAATAATGTTTATAATGAAAACATTTTATAATAAATTAGGCTGTACATGTTACATCTTATAGTCTTTTCACTTTTGGATTAGATTTATACACCAAAACATTCACTGGCATGGTTTAGCATTAGTATTTAGTGTCTTCTCTGACCACTCAAAAATGCTCAGTTTGCATTTTCCCCATTTTGTAGCATTACAAATAAAACTCTGGACTTTTGTCACTATCGCCCATCCCTAAGATTAACTACATACGAGCCTGTGACCTGCTTTACCCCCTTAGAAAGCATTAAGGCTCATAAAAACAAATGTGATGTCCCATAACCAGCATAGAACAGTAGATGCATTGTTTTGTGTGGGGTCAACTAACATGAGCTGCTTTGTGAACTTAAGCACATTAGGAGGTTATCTGTGGATCAGCCTGAACTATATTAGGTTTTGTGGATTTGCTAAGAGTTGCACTACTTCAACTACTTATAACCTACTCTGCTTTAGATTTTTATTGTGCCATTTTGAACTTGTTTACATTCATTTACCCACTCATAGTTGTATTTAGATTTGTGTATATCTGAGTATCTTTATTCTACTGCATTTAAGACGTCACTGCTCCAATTAACTCTTTTTTCATTCTCCAATTTCGTTGCGTTACCCAAACTTCTGACCCAAAACTCAGTGGATTTGTTTCTTTTATTAAGTTGTTTTAGGTGACTGTGGCAATTAAAAATATCCAAAATATAACATCATGATCCACGGGAGTAATAGATACTGTAAGAAAAAACCTTTATTGTTATTTTAAGAACTGTTAAACGTGCTTTAGGTTGCTGTTTTACATATGAATCACACATGCGCATTAGGCGTTACTGCTGTTTTCTCTCCTCACTCTGTGCTTTGCTTCTTCAATGAGTCACAGTCTTGTTGCGATCGCTTTCACATTGTGCCATAATGAGTGCAGAGATTGATTGCACCTCCAACTGTGATGGAAGCTGCATTTCCTGACAGTTGTAAAAAATACTTCTAAAGACCACAGGGAAATGCATACTCATTTTCTGCTGATTTTGGAAGGTTTGAGAGCATCGATCTGCAGTTTTTCCATAGCACTGAGGGGCACTAAAGAGTATGATGACTAGATTAGTAAAATGTCATGTAAAGAGCGACATCTGATGTTCACAGCAGGTTTTCACAAGGAAGATTATGCAAAAATATAGTGGCTAATAACAGACACGTGTCACCAGATGTTTTAAAGTAAATGTACCCACTGTTAACTTAAAGAACAGACATTTATGCTATAGGTAAATATCATTAATGGACTCCTTTTACTGATGAACTACAGAGTCACTGAAATGGAAAAATAGTTATTAATAGTTAAAATGTGAAATGCAGGTATTTTTAATTACACAGATTTTTGTATTATTTAACTATTAGATAATTGTGTAGCTGTATGGCTGTATTTTCTGTAACTCTACTCTGTAAAACAATTGTACTTGTGTTTCTTGGGCATCTTGGGCTCAGTCTAACCTTTCCTCACCCTGCTGTTTCCTGGTATTACCCATACAGAGTGCACTGGATCAATGAAACTTCCCCACTGAGAGCAGTTGTCTTTAAATGTATTTTCTGTTTTTCATAATCAGTATCTAGCTTCATACAGTATTTTTCGCAAATATATTTTCTACTTGCCAGTAAGTGCAGGGCATTTGTCAGGGCATTTCTTATAAGCTAGACTCACATCCCTGTGTGCCAAACCTGAATCATTAGTTTGTTTTTTTCCCAACATTTTGTCCTTTTTAGCCACAGTACACAAGGAAACTGTCGTATTAGTTGCAGTGCCTCATGGGTAAAATGCCCTCAGCAAGATTAACTGCATCTAAAAGGATACTTTTAATGTAATACTTCTCCAGTTAAAAACAGCCCCTCACCTCTGGCCTGTTGGTCCTCTTCTCCTGTCTTTTTTTTAAATGCAACATTAGCTTAGGGCACACCTCCATTCCCACAAAGAACAAACAGGGGGGTCTGCGGACAAGGCTACACACCTCGAGACCGCAGGCCACCCTTTTTTTAATGCACCACTACATGTCACAACCCTCCACAAACGATCACTTTTAAAATCATAACAAATGGACAAAAACTCACTCAACTGTATGACAGCAACATCGAAAAATAAACGGAATGAATTAAGGATCACACCCCATGCATTCTTAATAACTATTTGTTACTGTTATTACCAACACCACCACCGTATCACAAACCACCTTACCATACGTCTCTTACAGCTCATAACACAGCCATAATATCCCACTCCACCAACATCACATCCTTTTCCAATATACACTTTCTCCATTATTATTATTATTACTATTATTATTATGATTATTATTATTATTATTATTATTATTATTATTATTATTACTATTATTATTATGATTATTATTATTATTATTATTTATTTACTTATTCTATTTTTTTTTTAATTATTATTATTTTTCTACTCTGACTGCCAATCACCCTTTGAACCTGCTTTTTTCTAATTGTATAACTGTCCTTCATATGACCCGCAATGTTACACCCACACACACACACATACACACACACACACACACACACACACACACACACACACACACACACACACACACACACACACACACACACACACACACATACACACACACACACACACATACATACACACACACATACATACACACACACACACACACACACCTACACCCTCTTCCCTTTTTCTCTACTGTCTAATGTATGTAAATGCACTATACCTGTGATATGTAATTGCAATGCCATATGTTTGTACACCTGGTGACAGCAAAATAATAATAATAATAAAAAAAAAAGAACTATAATAAAATCTTATTGTACATCCAAAAAAATAAAATAAAAAAACAGCCCCTCACTGATCATTTACAGTTGGTAATAAAGTTTTGAGTCATATGCACTTAACCCCAGTGAGGTCAAAGGAAGAGAAATATTTTTCAGAAGTGTTTCTTTTAGTGAAAGATTATTCTTTTTTTTAATTAAGGGTCTTCTGCCTCCTAGTGGTATGAAAGCAAAAATGCTATGGACAAGAAAAAGAATGTAGAATGTCCATTTGGTCCTGTTTATACCATCTAGATAATCAGGAATTTAAATGTAGTGTTGCCACGATACAAAACTTTCAAACTTGATATTGATACTGTGGAATAGGATTGATGCCTGTTCTGATACCACTATGTTAATACAAATGTGTGTTTTTTTGTTTGTTTTTTATTTATTTAATTTTCAACACAAAGTACTAGTTCTTTATGGTGGTATAAGTCTACAAGTACATACAAGTACAAGTACAAGACTACAAGTAACATAAGGCCACACTTGCTTCCTATGGCTCAGAAAATGTTTATTTTTATTTTATCCTGCAATCCTCTCTTTTAATGTCAATTTTATGTAGATTTGTTTGTTGTTTGTATTGTGATTTTAATGTCACAGTTGTGCTATACAATTTGTGCTATGCAAATAAACCTGCCTTGCCTATACAAATTCTAGTAAAGCTCTGGATCATTCTAAAGCTGTTCAGGAAAGGTTAAACTTGTATTGATACTCACTCACGGTATCTAGTCTCAAAGCAGAATTAAACAGCACAGTTCCAAAGAGAGAATCCTGATATTGATACAAGGAATGAATGGCTACAGCTTCTCATTAATAACGGCGTTATAGTTGAAATACCAATATTATAAATGTTCTTTACTGCATATTGTGGCATATGAGGGAATATTCTGTTTGAAAAAGGTCCTTTGTCTCCGTGTGCCTGCAGGTCTGTGGTTTGATCTGGATGTCGCCTATAGCGGCTCCTTCCTGATGACCCTGGAAACCAAGATGAACCTGATTCGTTTGGGGAAAGAGGAGGAGACCCTGCGCTTTGGGGAGCCGGGCAAAGATGGGTAAGGCCCCCTGCTGATAAGACCACTCTTCCCCCACCCCCTCTCTCTCTTCCTCTCTCCTTGCCTTGTGTGATATGTATATTTTCCTCTCTGAAGTCTGCCCTACTTTCTATCTGAGTTTCTGTCATTTACTTGTTTTTCCTTTTGTCTTTTGTACTTTTTGCCTCTGGACTTTTCTTATCGTGGATCTTTGGGTCTTTTTCTGGTGAGTGCCTCTCTTCTATAAAATGCACCTTTTCTCTACTAACAATCATCATCAACCTCCATGTGGCATCTTTAACAAGCATTATTTTCTTATTTTCTTGTCTTGTGTCACTGCATCCATGCAGTATAAATATATTTTAGCTACATCGTAGAAAGAAATATTGAGAAGACTCTTTTTTTTCTTTATATCTGCTCCTTGCCAATTATGAAAATGTCTAACTCTGATAAAATGTGTACATACAATAGAAATCATTGTATAACTGCATTTTCATCAGAGGTACAAATACAGCAAATACAGGAGTGAACATGAAATTAAAGTATTTATTTTAGACAAGGACTTTCTGTTACTGTACATGGGGAAAAAAACATGTATGATTCATCTCTGGAAATCATCTCATCATCTCTCCTTCTAAATTATTTATAGGCTTTTTTTCCCATCACCATCCACTGTTCATTCTTTTGGTCACATCTCATGTAGAACTTTGAAGTATTTTAACTGTTTGTGTTCATTCTGATTTGGGTGTTTGTGTGTTTAGATTCAGGCCTCGAACGTACTGCTTGGCTGACAGCGACGAGGAATCATCTAGTGCCGGTTCATCAGATGAAGAAGACACTTCTGAAGTGTCAAACGACTCCACTGGAGCTGATGGGTGAGAGAGAGACAGAGAAATTAAATGACGTCCTGATAACTATACATGAAGAAAAACCTAAGTCATAAACAAATGGTTAATTTGAGATGTAGAGCCCACCTAAGAGATTAGAGCATTTATTCAGGCTGTAAATAGTGTAGTTAATATAAAGTGTTATCGACTTTACTTAACATTCTTGCACTGACTTGCCTGAAATTGTGTAATTAATTTTTTTTTTCTTTGTGAATTACAGCTTGGTTGGAGGCCACAGACCAAGTAAAATTATGCGATTTGTGGATAAGATTGCCAAGTCCAAGTACTTCCAGAAAGCAACAGAGACTGAGTTTATTAAAAAGAAGATGGAGGAGGTTTCTAACACGCCCCTCCTGCTCACCGTTGAACTGCAGGAAGTCAGGGGAAGACTGGCAGTCAATATCCCCCCTCCTCCTACTGACAGGATATGGTGAGGTCTTAACTGTGCAATATTATGTCTGTTCTCAGCTCCCTCTGCTGGTACTTTTCTTTCGGTGCTCTGTGTAAAACAAAGTCCGTTCTGCTCCTGTACAGGTATGGATTCAGAACACCGCCTCACCTTGAACTGAAAGCTCGGCCCAAACTGGGCGAGAGAGTAGTAACTCTAGCTCATGTGACAGACTGGATAGAGAAAAAACTAGACCAGGAATTTCAAGTATGAACAGACACTTAATATTTACTTATATGTTTTAGTAATAATATTTGTAACTCACCATTTCTTAATTTTTCTCTCAGAAAATCTTTGTAATGCCAAATATGGATGATGTGTGGTTGACGATCATGCACTCTGCCATGGACCAGCGCACTGCCGGAGCTGGGCCCGTGGAAGACTCTGAAACTTCAGACCCGGGCAGTGAGAGTTAGCAGTGAAGTTTGTTTACAGTATTTCTATAGGTTATGAAGACTCACAATGTGAACTGGAACCAAAGTAGATCAGCCACATGCTACTTTTGTTAAATGGATACATTCCTTTAGTGGGTGTTTTCTCACAAAGCCACTAGAAGAGCATATTAATTTTTTAATACTGGAGGTAACACTAAATAGAAGGGTACAATGGTCTAAAGTAATTTTTAGAAAGACTTTGATTGGATAATATTTCTCCAATGTGAAAGTTTTGAGGTAGTAGGTGCAATTTCTGAATTTAATAACATTGCAGCATTCACCAGATAACCTTACAGCCAACATGTGACTAGTTTATGCCAAGGTATGATAAATGAAGCACAACTCGCATCTCACTAAGTTTCAGTTTAAAATAACTATTATTTACTTCTGTTTAATTCTACTGGTAAAGCTATAATACTTGACTATAAAATTCTGCAGCTTTTTCAGCTGATCAGGTGTTAACTGAACAGTATTTGTGCTGTGATCACACCTAGAGGCCTGAACCTCTTTATTTTGCCAATAACCCCTTAATATGCCACTGATGCCCATAAAACACGTGTCATTTAAACCTCTATGTCACTTTCACTCTAAAAATTGCAATGAGTAAAAACATGATTAGCTTATGTAAGTAAGTGTGTTAAGTATGTAAGTGTAGAGTATCTTTATAATAATATGCTATGTTAATGCTCGATGAGGAGTACAGTACTTCTTAATACAGCTGCTGAATGTATGTGATTTATGGTACAAAGAAACCTTGTTTGGACTGGGGTATGCAATCGGTTTGCACAACTAAAAAAAACGTATACTGTATTTAATGCAGGTGTGTTAAAGTAACACGTGGTATTTTTTGCTCTAAAATCACTTCTTAAAAAAAACTATTACTTGCTACAATGTAATTTAAAATGCACTTGAATTTATATGAAGTGTAGGTACAAGTTCTGTTTTAGTTTCCAATAGTGTAAAGTCTGATTTATACACACTTAGTCATTGTTCATTGTTTTTCACGGTACATATCCATCCATCCATCCATCCATCTTCTCCCGCTTAATCCGGCTGGGTCGCGGGGGCAGCTGGCTGCCCAATACTCATAGCACCTGACCCCCCCTATGAACCCCTCTGCAGGTGGTGAGCCCACAGGAGGGTGGACAACATGGTCCTTGATGTTAGTTCATAGGGGTGCGGGCATGTTTTAGGTTGATGGGAGTACCCGGAGGAAACCCATCCAGACACGGGGAGGAACATGCAAACTCCACACAGAAAGGCCCGGGCGACCCGGGGATCGAACCTGCAACCTTCTTGCTGTGAGGCCTGAGTGTTGCCACTCATATCCAGTGTTTTGTTAATGCAAAAGTTTAATTCATACATCAACATTTTGTTTACAATAATATGTGTTCCCTTGGACCTTCTTGAACTGTTCTGTGTTTAATTTATGTTCAGTAATTACATGAGACCGATGTTTGTGCTTTTGTCCTTCTTGTAATAAACGATGAAAAGAAAATCATTTAAGGATATATGAAGATGATGTAATGATTTTATATTTGTGAATTATTTTTTAAAATATATATGTAATTTTATGGCCACATTGATGATTATTATATGTGCAATTGCCTTATTTATAACTCAATAAATATTGGTCAATAAAGGATATTTTTTGCTTTGTTTTTTTTGTTTTTTTGTTTTGTTTTGCTTTCTTCCTAGAAGACTATATGTTTAAGCATGTATTTTTAAAAAGATCCTTGGTACCCACCCCATCAAAAGTATGGAACAAAGCAACGGTGATTTTGCTTTCAAAATGCATGAATGGCCTTTTTTTTTTCTTTCTCCTTTTTTTTGTAGAAATTCAAATCCTATATATTGTCCGATTCTTGAAATGAATTAATCTAATTTCTTGAAATAAACTCCTCCCATACCGGAAGTTTGAAGGTTGCTTAGCAACGCGGTTGTTGGTAACTCAGCGGCACTCGATGGTGAGAAGCTTTCTTAATTCTTTCAATTTAAAGTATTTTTTTAAGGGTAGATTTGTGGTACGTATGATTAATGCATTCTACAATTAGTATCGAATCTTATATTTCAATATATTTTCTGTCACTGTTAATATGTTGCCTTGGGCTAATTTGTTAAGCTAACACGCGTAATTGTTTAACAGGCGGTTAAGTATATCAATTTAGCTATATTTCACTGTAAACGTCTGATCTTTCAAAATACTACTTTGTGTTGGTAGGTGATAGGAAGGTTGTCTTATTTTCATTTTACTAATACATTTTCAGATGAAATGGAGACCCCTGATGAAGCAGAGGAGTTTGAGGGAAGTCATGAGGAGGAGATGGTCTCACACTCACTGGATGAAACTGCAGAGGACTGGGTTACTCAGGATGTCCATCCAACTGAACATGTGTCTGAAGAGCTGTCAGACTCAGAGCCTGTGCACCTAACAGAGCGTGAGCACAGTGGGAGATGGCATGAGGAGTCTGCAGCCCAAAACTATGGTCATTTAACTACATTCTGTTTTGTAACACATGAAATATAGTGCAGCAAATGTGTGTTCCATGTGTAAAGATCTTGTTTTGTTTGTTTGTTTGTTTGTTTTTCAGCTCAAGAGAATGACATCCATCTGCCTGTGTCTCCTGACCAGTCTGACACCCTGGAAACGATGCAGGAACAAAGGCTCCCAGTGAATAATTATGGTGGTGATGAGGAGGAGGAGGAAGAATTTGTTGTTCTTGGCCCAGATCACGTACGAACCTAGAATCTATCATGTGGTAACTAATGAAACACCATCACACGCCATATTCCTTTGTAATTATGCCCCATTTCTCCTCAGGAACTGGTGAAAAGGCAACAAGCAGCTCTCAGTATTCATCTCACCCAGGAGCTAGAGAGAATAAATTTTGCACTGACAGAGAAGGTCTTTGTTTTTCATCTTTTCTCTGTACAATACATTGCTATTATTTGTTTAAGATCAAACCTAAACATATTTGTCCAGTAGGTGGTGCCACTGACTCAAGAATTTCTCTACATATTCATTGAGAAATAATCACAGTATTCTGTCGTTGGCAGCTTGCCTTGAATAAAGCCAGTGAATCTGAGATTGACTGATTGATTGTCCCCCAAGGCCTTTTTCTCGAAATTACCAATGTTTTATGTTTTAAGGTATTAAACAGCAAATACATGGCCCACATGGCCAAACAAGGTGTCATAGCAAGGTAAGACCTTGTAGATTACTGTGGTTGTGTCATTCTGCAAATAAATCATACTGGGTAAGAGAAATTGAAGTTGAAACACTGTTTTTTTTGGGCGAACCTACAAAAAATTCTGATATTCACTGTGAAATCACTATGCAAACGTTTGTATCGAAACCTAAAAACACAATATATCACAAGAACCACATGTGGTCAATATGTGGACACATTCTTTTAGGTATAAAGCAAACCAGAGCAAAGTTATGGCCCTTTATATGAAAAAAGTTCAGGCGGGGACAACATTGGCACAGTTTGGCACAGTTCGGCACAGTTTCGGCACAGTTTTGGCACATTATACATATGTGTTTTTTTTTTGTAGGAAATCAACAGTAAATGAAGTTCTGACATAATTTGACATGATTTGACTACAGTATTTGAAGTTTTGGCTATATATGACCACAAAGAATGCCAGAACTAAACTAGGACTAAACCAGGACTAAACCAGGACTGAACCAGGACTAAACCAGGATTGAACCAGGACTGAACCAGGACTGAACCAGGGCTAAACCAGGGCTAAACCAGAGGCTACAACATCCATTGGTCCTCTGATTTAGCATTTACCTCACATATACAGAATAATGTAGCTGAATTACAAACTGATTATTGGTAATAGAATAAATAAATAAGTAAATACCTTGTTTTTTGGTGGTAACTTCAAAGGCAAACACTGGAGTTGGCTAAATCCATGTCTTGGAGCTATATTTCCCTTATTCATGGTCCATTGGTAGTAAAGTCACTCAAAATTAGGTCTAAAGCTTATTGTGTAGACATATCCTCGTGAAAATTCCATAAATCCATCGTGAAAACCCTCCAAAAGCGTTCAAAAACAGCTCCACTGGTCACTGCGCGTGCGTCATAGCCTTACGCGCAGGTGCGGCTCTGAGCGGATACATTGTATCCATCTTTGCGTATTAGAATAACAAAGGCCAAACCTGCCCAACTACAAGAGTGTCATACACCGTTCGAAAGCTCTGATTGGCTAGAAAACGTCTGCAGTGCGGGTTTTTTGATTGGCTTGAGCACCAGCAAATCACAGCGGGGAGAAGGCAGGGCCAGAGATTTTACGCACGGGCCCAGTCATCCAAACAAAGGCTCAACCAAAACGCAGAGGACTCCTATCGAGCTAAACCGCATTGTTTTCACACGGAGAGTGTTGGATTACCCACAGAAAGGAGTTTTATGCAGATAGGATTTATTTCAGATGGGAAGAAGGCAAAGGTAAGACTTGATTTATTTACTTTGGCTTGATTGACAGCTACTTTTTTCTGTGTTTCTTGGCTGCTAGCTTGGTGAAGATTTGAGCTACAGACAAAAGGCTGATATCCCCGTGTTCACTGCGGAAGCGGCTTTCAGGGGATATATAACTTATGGGGGAAGGGTGAGGGGTCGTTTTTGCTTTGAGGCAGAAGTGGTAAAATTTTCAAAAAGTTGTATTTTTATGTATGTGGACATAAATGGCTTCAGTTTGAGATGTGAAGTGCTGTGGTGAAAATGAAGTGGATAAATTGTTAGCCGTGTTTCTGCTGATTCCAATGGTGTATAACATGATTGTGTAGCACTCAGTATGTTGTAAATACAGATGTATGAATTTACAAAAGAGGCGCTAGCCCCCACATTTGGGGGCTGTGGAGTTTAAGAGGAGATTCACAGAGTTAATGAGAATCTGGTAAGGCTGCAATACAAGTTAGAGGACCTTCACCAGGCTGAAAACAAGCACCGCCAGACACTCAAGCAGCTGGCGTCCAACAAGAGCCAGTTCACCAGCACTACAAACCGGCACAAGCAAATGAATGCCAATGGTGAGGATGTGTGAATGATGGTCTTTTAAAACTTGTAAAAAAAATAATGGCAGTGTGGACAATGTGACAAAAAATTTATATCATGATTTTCATAGAGCCACATTACAATTTAGGTTCTATCATAATTCATGCTCACTTTGAATTATTCAATTGCCTTTTATTTTCAGTCACCCAGATACTTACAGAGGCTTATTTATTGGAGAACTGGGTGAGAAAAAGGGACTGTGTTTGAGGATAGAACTGAATTAAATGAGAAATAGTGAATCACAATATGACAATACAGCCATATTAGCAGAAGGATGAGAGATCTCAGTTTGATTTTCACTATTGTTCGATAGTTTATCACTATATTGCCCAGCTCTAATGATATGGTTGTTTTTTGATTTGTTGTAGTGTCCCACCTCCAGTCAGAGATGGAAAGTCTGATGCGTGATCTTACTTTCACTCAAGAAGTCCATAACAAACTTAACTCTAACATAAAAGCAGTGAGAAATGCCACACATAAAGCAGAAGCTGAGAAGTTCCAGGCTGAGGAACAGAAACCTGGGGATTTTAAAGTAACAATAAAGTACTGCAGTTTTACTCACAATGTATGTTTCCTGTAGGATTTATATGTGGAACGTCTAACCAAAGAAATGGAGAGACTGACGGAGCAGGCAGCTTTGTACAGCGCTCAGACCAGTGCCCAGGCAGATGAGACGCAGGCTGCTAAAGAGGCCCTTTCAGAAGTAACTGTGGTTTCAACTTTGATTTCATCATCATCACTTTTCATCACTTTTATTTCATCTTGCCTATTTTTCCTAGTTCATAATTCTACTACCTAGTTAAAAAGTTACACAATTAACTTTTGTTGTTTTTTTCAGTTCCAAAATAATTATGATTAGTAATAATAGTAATATTAATTATTATTAGAGTAATAAAAATAAATGACAATATCTTTTGGGTGTAAGTTTTGGTGTTGATGATGAAGGTGAGAGTGTCGCGGGGCTCAATGAAGACTCAGGCAAGATCGATTTTCCAAGTGCAGGTGGATTTTATTGTGCCAGTGTCCAAAGTGCAAAAATCCCCAAACAGTGCAAAAATATTTGCAGTGAGCGAAAATGACCTGTCAGTATTTACATCAAAAGGAAAAATAAATGAGTTCAACTTTAACGCTCCTTCTGAACTTTCTGCAGCACACTGATGTTACCTGCTGTGTAACCAGTGGCAGACTCATTGGCAGCCGGGAAGGGCTCCCCTTTATACCCCCTTGCCCCTCCCACTGAGCAATATATAAAAATTATTATAGAAATAAACAATTTAATTTCAAACCTACATCATATCTTCTTCATATGACAAACAGTAATATTGTACATTAAGAGACGAAAATAAAGGCTTAATAATGTATAAAAAGTCATCTTACATAACGCGCGTCACGTGGTCAGCACCATGGCGCGAACAGCGCCTATTTCAACTACCGGGAAATAGCAACTCGGTTTGGCAGAGGCGCCGCGTTGGGGAAGAGAGACGGCGGCAGTGAACAGGTAGGAGCGGCTGGTAGGAAATAAAATATCTAACGCGCTCAAGTGTGCACCCTTGGCGAATTAGTAGCGAAGGAAAGAGGGGGAAAACGGCAGGTAATAACGCATACGGCACGGACGGATAAGAGCGAGGAAAGCGGGGAGTGAACTCGTGCGTGATGAATCAGCATGTGTGTGCGCGGCACCGCCAGTGTGGCCGCAGTACATTTAGGGGGGAAACACCGCCTAGAATCAGAGATGGACTGGCTCCGTCACAGAGAGGTATTTTGTTTTAGAACTCACTGCTACTTCCTGCGATTTTATACTTTTCTTCTTGCTTTTTTTCAGAAACTGACCAACTCATTTGAAACTATAGCAAATATTTAATACTGGTACTATCACACCAAAAAACAATAATTACAAAAACATGTGAAATTATTTTGTGCACAGGCTGAGATGGAAATGACTTCGCTGTTAATGGCTCATAAGCAGTTGTTGCAGCAGTGGAACAGCAGTCTGGTTGAAATGAGAAGAAGAGGGGAGGCATACACAGCGATGCAGGAGGCCGAGCGGTACATATATTACTCTATAACTCAATAACATTAAAGCTATGTGGATTTTTGTTACATTTATCAAACATGTTTTCTTTACCCCTGCAGCCTGCTTGAGCACAAGTTGCTTTCACTGGATGGGGAGATTAAAGGCCTTAAGAAAACCATCACAGAGGCGCAGGAGCAAAATGAGATGCTTACGATGCAGCTGAACAGGGCGCAGATGGACAATGCTACCACCAAATCACTCATAAATCAGAAACAAGCCCAGCAAGAGGCTATGCAGACTCACTACAGCACCATCCTGCGAACACTGCGAGAGACAGCTCATCCTGGCACAGTTAACCAAGGTTTGTGTGCAGAATCCAAGCTGAAATAACGTAAGGGGTGGAAATATCAGACAAAAAGTGGAAAATGTACGGTATTTATAGTGTATTTCAACCTGGAGATACGCAGACAGACACAAAGAGAAAGTATTAGTCAGCTTTACTATATTGAATGAGTCATCTTGAAGAAGAGAAGATGAAGGCTGAGGAGCAGGTAAACTCTGGAGAAATGGTGAGGTAGACTAGAGCGAAGTTAGGTCTTTCTGAATTTACACTAGCTCCATATTTCACAATAAAATAAGCATAAGAATCAAGCTGGAACATATTAACTTAATGATAAACTAATAAAATACAAATGAATAAAAATAAGGCCAGACTGGTAGCAATAAATAAAGTAATTGTTCAGTGTATCCAAAACTATTTAAAATTGAACCAGAACGGCTAAAGTCTTGCAACACTTAATTTGACAGTGTACTTTTCTTTATAAACACCTTACTACTACAGATTTGATTATATGCAGTATAAATATGAATTGTCGATATAATGTTTTTGTGTGCAGAAGTAGTCATAAATAAATCATTTTGCAATTTGATTCTTTTTATTTCTTTAGGAAATCAGTAAGCTTGAAGCTGAAGTGAAAGAGCAGAGGAGGCAAATGGAGAAAGAGAGTGCTCTGCGTCTGGAGTTAGAGGACAAGATAGTGAGTGCCCTGCAGCAGAAGCTCACTCACAACAAGGCCGCCAAGTGCTCCCAGAAGCTCTTGGAGAAGCTGACTGCACTCAAGAAGGAAAAGGTAAAAACTCATCAAAAATCTTCAACTTTATACAAGACTTTCAGAGGACGTCACAACATTCATTTGGCCAATATTATTATAGCTGGACAATCTGGGAGGCAAGAGGAACGTAAGACAAGGATGTATGTGCAGTTGATCAGGCCGTCCACCAACCTCATCTGCTGTAATCTCAAAACAAGGCACAATTTTGTGTATACCAAAGTACAGCCAAAGGCAATATACTGACAATGTTCCACCACCCAATTACCAAACACCAATACATTTAAAAAAAAAAAAAAAAGTATATCTCTGTAATTGAGCCTAAACATAAGCAAAAGTGAAACTGTTTTTTGCATAATAGCTTCAGAAAGTTGCATTTGTGTATCTGAAGTTTGGATACTTTATTTCCTATCTGTTCATTTCATATTTCACACTGAATCTCCTAAAGAGTTATATAGGTTTTCACATCATCAGACATCATCAAATTCTATAACGTGAACACAGCCCATTGGGGATGAGTATTTCTTTTTAATATTAACACCATATTTTTTAATCCCCTTAGACTACTCAGTTGTTATAACTGTCATCAGTTGCTTAAATGGCATGAATAATATTTCCAATATATAAATTGATATCGTTATTTCATTTGTTTATTGTGTGCATGGGTTTCATGGTGCGCAGTATTTTTTGTATTGTATTGGGGTGGAACCTGCTATTGAAGCTACGTTCTAGGGGACATAATTTATGAACGCAAACAAAAAGGACATCTTGAGAAACGGCGGTAATCCAGTTTTTTGCATGTTGACCAAAGAACACTTTATGCTTTTGTTCGTGAGATGCATTTGATGAATATTGAGAGAAGAATGTAACAGGTCATTTAACGTTTGTATAAACCCATTTGTGGAATATTGTTATTGAAGAAACGTTCGGAAGAATGATGAACCTTTGTGTGCAAAGATCCTAGCTCCTTTTGGTAACAAGCTGCCAGCGAGGTAAGCTAATGTCTGTCAATATTGTGTCGTTAGGTACTCATCTTCTAAGTTGTTAATATTAACTTTGTGTTTGTTTAACATGATCCACATCAGTCTAATTGTTGTTTGTTATTGTCAGTTTTCACGGGACGAAGTTGAATAAAGAACGCCCTGTAGTTTAAACGAAAACTCCGTTTCCTCGTGTTACTGGGGGAGCTACAGTTGTGGCAGTTGGAGAACGAAATTGTCACTGCTGATTTGGAAAACAGTGAAATTGGCCAAAATCTAGAGAACTTGGAGTTCACCCAGAAGACACTGGATGAAGAATCAGCAAAGATGGACAAATTACTCTCTGACCAAAAGAGCAAGATATCTTCATTTATGTTTTTAACTGGGCAGAAGCAAAGTACGATCACAAAAATCAAGAAAAAGATAGATCAGATTGCAGCTGCTACCGGGGTAAGATATTGCAAACGCATTTATTTTTGTTGATAATTATTTCTATAATAATTTTTTATGATTTTACACCCAGACTGATGATCTTAGCCCAATGCAAATCAAAATTGATGCAATGAAGGCGCAGATAGAGGAACTGGAGGCAAATAAAACCCGTGAGCACCAATTTTGGATCCAGAAACAAGACACTCTGTTGGGACTGACTCAGGAGGTGGAGAAAACTACCAAGAATATCCTTCAACTAGAGACGGAGTACACATGCCTGCAGCAGGAGAAGATACGCATAGAAAGTAAGTGAACTCTACACTGTACACGCACCATTAAATGACCACTCACAAGATCTGTTAGGGGCTGAGATAGAAATATAGGAGGCCATTGTTTCTCCAGTTAATCCTCACTCTTATGTTAGTCATTGCTTAGAACTAGTATAGTTAGTAATAGTGTAGTCCAATTTTAGATGTGTCCTAGTTACATGGAATAGTCTAAAATTCGGTAGCACTCAGAAGGCCAAATTAATATTTTCTTTGGTATTACTTGGTGTGTTAGTTTTAGAGCCACTTAAAATCCAACTATCAGAATAGATGGTTCAACTAGAAACTTGTCAGACTGTACAAACTGGTTTCCCAATCTACAGTGAAAGATACTGACTCATTTTCAACTATCATTCTAGATAGATGCAAATTATTTTAACACTTTATAGTAACTACACCTATTAATTATTAAAATGAGTCATTGACTACTTCATTAATAACTCCTAACACCTTAGTTAAGTAGTTACTAAGACTGAATCATACATAATTAGGGTTAGGGTTAGTCAGTCTCTCTTTATTATTATTTGAGTCGTCTTCTTCTTCATGCTTAAGGATAACTAGGGGTAGTTATTATAAATTGTAACCAAACTGGCAAAGAAAGGATCTAAAAAGCCAAACTTTTACATATTTTTTTGATATTTGTATGATGTGGTATATTAGTGGCATTTCACCATCATGAAAATGGGATATATACAAAGAATATATTGTAAAGGTATTATGCGAGTTTGCTTGCCTCTCTGTTTGCATGGTTGGTTTTCTAAGCAGCTGAACATACTGGTTTATGTTGAATTCACTCACTGTCTTCCCAAAGGTTTGATTGAAGGAGAACGCAGAGATGAACAGAACATGCAAAAGAACGATCGGGCACTGAGAAGAGATTTAACCAGACTGAACACTCTCCTGAGTAAGAACAAACAGCTGAGCCAAACACTGGAGCAGGACAATGCACTGATGCAGACAGACTTCGCCAAAAAACTACAGGCATGATGCTACTGTGTTCATTCTTTAATTTGAATTACTTTCCATTGCATAGATAGAGATAATTCATAGTGAATAATTCATTGTGGTTTAATGTTTTCAGGAGGAGGAGCTAGAGTCCAGCCAGATGAGAATGAAATGGGAAAAAACGACAGAAGAAAAAGAAAGACTTTTCAATTGTCTTGTTGAAGCAGAGTTTGTACTTTTTCATGACGTTGGTTTCTCACACGTGTGATAGCACTGCTCATGAATGCTGTTGTTATGGTTGTTGTTGATGACAGGCGGCAGATCATGTTGTGGGAGAAGAAGATCCAGATTATTAAAGAGACCTACTCTGCAGTGCAAGGGGTGGGAGAGCAGGCCGACATTCAGAGGATGAAGGCTGAGATACACCGCATGGACGTAACATTACATTTTATAGAACTGATACTTTGCAGCCTGGGGGTCTAATGCTAGCTGTAAGCATGCTCTGTCTGAGGCTTAATCTGAGCCTTATTTTAACACAATCTGACCAGAAAAATACTACAAGTACATACAAGTACAAGTACAAGACTACAAGTAACATAAGGCCACACTTGCTTCCTATGGCTCAGAAAATGTTTATTTTTTATTTTATCCTGCAATCCTCTCTTTTAATGTCAATTTTATGTAGATTTGTTTGTTGTTTGTATTGTGATTTTAATGTCACAGTTGTGCTATACAAATTGTGCTATGCAAATAAACCTGCCTTGCCTATACAAATTCTAGTAAAGCTCTGGATCATTCTAAAGCTGTTCAGGAAAGGTTAAACTTGTATTGATACTCACTCACGGTATCTAGTCTCAAAGCAGAATTAAACAGCACAGTTCCAAAGAGAGAATCCTGATATTGATACAAGGAATGAATGGCTACACCTTCTCATTAATAACGGCGTTATAGTTGAAATACCAATATTATAAATGTTCTTTACTGCATATTGTGGCATATGAGGGAATATTCTGTTTGAAAAAGGTCCTTTGTCTCCGTGTGCCTGCAGGTCTGTGGTTTGATCTGGATGTCGCCTATAGCGGCTCCTTCCTGATGACCCTGGAAACCAAGATGAACCTGATTCGTTTGGGGAAAGAGGAGGAGACCCTGCGCTTTGGGGAGCCGGGCAAAGATGGGTAAGGCCCCCTGCTGATAAGACCACTCTTCCCCACTCTTCCCCCACCCCCTCTCTCTCTTCCTCTCTCCTTGCCTTGTGTGATATGTATATTTTCCTCTCTGAAGTCTGCCCTACTTTCTATCTGAGTTTCTGTCATTTACTTGTTTTTCCTTTTGTCTTTTGTACTTTTTGCCTCTGGACTTTTCTTATCGTGGATCTTTGGGTCTTTTTCTGGTGAGTGCCTCTCTTCTTATAAAATGCACCTTTTCTCTACTAACAATCATCATCAACCTCCATGTGGCATCTTTAACAAGCATTATTTTCTTATTTTCTTGTCTTGTGTCACTGCATCCATGCAGTATAAAGATATTTTAGCTACATCGTCCAAAAAAAGTAGAAAGAAATATTGAGAAGACTCTTTTTTCTTTATATCTGCTCCTTGCCAATTATGAAAATGTCTAACTCTGATAAAATGTGTACATACAATAGAAATCATTGTATAACTGCATTTTCATCAGAGGTACAAATACAGCAAATACAGGAGTGAACATGAAATTAAAGTATTTATTTTAGACAAGGACTTTCTGTTACTGTACATGGGAAAAAAACATGTATGATTCATCTCTGGAAATCATCTCATCATCTCTCCTTCTAAATTATTTATAGGCTTTTTCCCCATCACCATCCACTGTTCATTCTTTTGGTCACATCTCATGTAGAACTTTGAAGTATTTTAACTGTTTGTGTTCATTCTGATTTGGGTGTTTGTGTGTTTAGATTCAGGCCTCGAACGTACTGCTTGGCTGACAGCGACGAGGAATCATCTAGTGCCGGTTCATCAGATGAAGAAGACACTTCTGAAGTGTCAAACGACTCCACTGGAGCTGATGGGTGAGAGAGAGACAGAGAAATTAAATGACGTCCTGATAACTATACATGAAGAAAAACCTAAGTCATAAACAAATGGTTAATTTGAGATGTAGAGCCCACCTAAGAGATTAGAGCATTTATTCAGGCTGTAAATAGTGTAGTTAATATAAAGTGTTATCAACTTTACTTAACATTCTTGCACTGACTTGCCTGAAATTGTGTAATTAATTTTTTTTCTTTGTGAATTACAGCTTGGTTGGAGGCCACAGACCAAGTAAAATTATGCGATTTGTGGATAAGATTGCCAAGTCCAAGTACTTCCAGAAAGCAACAGAGACTGAGTTTATTAAAAAGAAGATGGAGGAGGTTTCTAACACGCCCCTCCTGCTCACCGTTGAACTGCAGGAAGTCAGGGGAAGACTGGCAGTCAATATCCCCCCTCCTCCTACTGACAGGATATGGTGAGGTCTTAACTGTGCAATATTATGTCTGTTCTCAGCTCCCTCTGCTGGTACTTTTCTTTCGGTGCTCTGTGTAAAACAAAGTCCGTTCTGCTCCTGTACAGGTATGGATTCAGAACACCGCCTCACCTTGAACTGAAATCTCGGCCCAAACTGGGCGAGAGAGTAGTAACTCTAGCTCATGTGACAGACTGGATAGAGAAAAAACTAGACCAGGAATTTCAAGTATGAACAGACACTTAATATTTACTTATATGTTTTAGTAATAATATTTGTAACTCACCATTTCTTAATTTTTCTCTCAGAAAATCTTTGTAATGCCAAATATGGATGATGTGTGGTTGACGATCATGCACTCTGCCATGGACCAGCGCACTGCCGGAGCTGGGCCCGTGGAAGACTCTGAAACTTCAGACCCGGGCAGTGAGAGTTAGCAGTGAAGTTTGTTTACAGTATTTCTATAGGTTATGAAGACTCACAATGTGAACTGGAACCAAAGTAGATCAGCCACATGCTACTTTTGTTAAACGGATACATTCCTTTAGTGGGTGTTTTCTCACAAAGCCACTAGAAGAGCATATTCATTTTTTAATACTGGAGGTAACACTAAATAGAAGGGTACAATGGTCTAAAGTAATTTTTAGAAAGACTTTGATTGGATAATATTTCTCCAATGTGAAAGTTTTGAGGTAGTAGGTGCAATTTCTGAATTTAATAACATTGCAGCATTCACCAGATAACCTTACAGCCAACATGTGACTAGTTTATGCCAAGGTATGATAAATGAAGCACAACTCGCATCTCACTAAGTTTCAGTTTAAAATAACTATTATTTACTTCTGTTTAATTCTACTGGTAAAGCTATAATACTTGACTATAAAATTCTGCAGCTTTTTCAGCTGATCAGGTGTTAACTGAACAGTATTTGTGCTGTGATCACACCTAGAGGCCTGAACCTCTTTATTTTGCCAATAACCCCTTAATATGCCACTGATGCCCATAAAACACGTGTCATTTAAACTTCTATGTCACTTTCACTCTAAAAATTGCAATGAGTAAAAACATGATTAGCTTATGTAAGTAAGTGTGTTAAGTATGTAAGTGTAGAGTATCTTTATAATAATATGCTATGTTAATGCTCTATGAGGAGTACAGTACTTCTTAATACAGCTGCTGAATGTATGTGATTTATGGTACAAAGAAACCTTGTTTGGACTGGGGTATGCAATCGGTTTGCACAACTAAAAAAAACGTATACTGTATTTAATGCAGGTGTGTTAAAGTAACACGTGGTATTTTTTGCTCTAAAATCACTTCTTAAAAAAAACTATTACTTGCTACAATGTAATTTAAAATGCACTTGAATTTATATGAAGTGTAGGTACAAGTTCTGTTTTAGTTTCCAATAGTGTAAAGTCTGATTTATACACACTTAGTCATTGTTCATTGTTTTTCACGGTACATATCCAGTGTTTTGTTAATGCAAATGTTTAATTCACACATCAACATTTTGTTTACAATAATATGTGTTCCCTTTGACCTTCTTGAACTGTTCTGTGTTTAATTTATGTTCAGTAATTACATGAGACCGATGTTTGTGCTTTTGTCCTTCTTGTAATAAACGATGAAAAGAAAATCATTTAAGGATATATGAAGATGATGTATTGATTTTATATTTGTGAATTATTTTTTAAAATATATATGTAATTTTGGGACTTCCGGGTGAGCAACCCAAGATGGCGGCAGCATAATCTCGTGGTGCCCCCGATAATGCGGTTATTTTACCCTCCCTCGCCAAATTGAGGTCTCCTTTTGCTCAAGAATGAAAGATAAAGTGAAAAACAAACCCAAAACGAAATCGCGGAGCACTTTGTCAAGCCAGGACATGACTTCACATATGAAGAAGATAAGAGCGGAGATGGCTATGCTAGCCACTCAGACGCAGAAGCGCCCTACACGGAGTCGCTGGGAGCAGACGAAGAAACGGCTAATCTCCAAACTATCCTCCGCGAACTCAGACATTCACGTCGGGAAAATGACAAAAATTTCCGCGATTTGAAAGAGAGAGTCGATAAGAGACTTGACGAAGCAGAAAAGCGCATTATGGAGGTGGAAGACCGAACGCAGTTTATTGAGGAAGCAACACTGGAGCTCGTTAAGGCGCAGGAGGAACTTCAAGCGAAAATCTCAGACTTGGAGTCAAGGTCCAGACGTGGAAATATCCATTTTCATCTTATCCCAGAGGGATCAGAAGATGGCTCACCATCAACTGCGGACTTTGTTACGAATTTGCTCAAAGAAAAATTAGACCTTCCACAGACGCTGGACTTGACCATAGAACGAGGACACCGCTCCCTCGGACCAAACCCGCCACCCGAAGCAACACCGTGGTCAATAGTGGTCAAATTCGCCTCATATAAAACAAAAGAGGAAGTTTTGAAACAAGTGTGGCAAAGAAGAGGACTCACGCTGAACGGGAAAAAGGTAATAGTGGATCACAACTACGCTCCGAAAATATTGAGAAAGCGCCGTGAGTACACAGAAGCGAAGAGAGTTCTGAGAGAAAACAAGATTAAGTTCCAAACCCCATACCCGGCAAAACTGAAGGTTTTCTATGAGGGCGATTTAAAGATCTACACCTCTGCCGCGGAGGCGACTAAAGACATGGCGAGACGGGGACTAGCTGTTACAGTCCTGAAGCCCGCCGCGTCCTGGGCGGACAAGATCAGAGGCGCCCTGTGGCAAATAGCGGGGCGAACGGAGGAGGAGAGGAGCGGCGAAGGACCCAAAGAAAGATACAAGAAGAAACTAGAGGCCTTCCGGAGGGAATAACAAGAAAAACTACGTGTCCAGATCGACGTGAAAACTTTCTCAACTTGAGAGGGAGGTATATTTGTGCGTTTTTTAAGAGGAGATGTCGGGGAACACGGGAGAACAGTGCTATGCACTGCACCAAGCAGGTACAGCCACAAGAGGGCCCTTCACGACCTTTAGGTTGTGATGGTTTTCCCTCTAACCCGCTCAAAACTCATTGTAACATCAGTAGTGTGGTCTTCATAGCGACCACCGAGAAGGAAGTCACTCTAAGATGGACATGTGTTAAGATGGTGGGAAAAGTTAAATTGTTTGAACTGTTCATTGTTATCCTATGTTCGAGTAGCACAGGGAATCACTTAATAACAGACGCTAACCAAAATGAATGCAAATGATGGCTTATCCAACTTTATTAAACATTTGTACATATAATGTAAAGGGGGTGATGAACCCAATCAAAAGAACCAAGATACTGGGGAAAATGAAAACAGAAAATGTGGGGGTGGTATTCTTACAAGAGACCCATTTATCAGATAAAGAACATGAGAAGTTGAAGCGGCAGGGCTTCAGTCAGGTATTCTACGCATCACACAGGTCTAGGCGTAAAAGAGGAGTGGCTACACTAATCTCCAACAAAGTTGTTTTTGAAAAAACTTATGAATGTAAAGATAAAGAGGGCCGATACAACCTGATAATGGGTAAACTAGATGGCTTAGATGTCACCCTTTTCAATGTTTACATGCCTCCAGGTTCACAATGGTATTTTTATAAGCATATACTGGATTTGATGATAACCAAAGCACAAGGGGTCATGATTTGTGGAGGAGATTTTAACGCAAGACTAAACCCTTTGTTGGACTCCTCAGCACAAATTTCACATAACAACATAGGGAAGAAAATCAGAAAACTCATGAGGGTAATGGGATTATCTGACGTATGGCGTGAATATCATCCACAACAAAAAAACTATACATTTTATTCCGCAACCCACCATACCTATTCAAGACTCGATTTTTTTTTTATGTTCAATAAGGATATAGAAAGGGTAAGAGAATGTAAATTTGGATCAATGGACCTCTCAGACCACAGCCCTGTATATATGAAAATTTGCAGCGACAAGACGAAAACACCATTTCTTTGGAGACTAAACTCAAGTATACTTAAAGGGGAAATTAAGGAGGAAATAAAAGAAGAAATCAAGAGATATATTGAGGATAATGATAAGGACAATGTCTCCCCAGAAATATTATGGGATGCGTGTAAAGCAGTACTTAGGGGTAAATTGATCGCAAAAGCCACATTACTGAAAAGAAAACATGAAGAAAAAATTAGAACTCTTGAACAACAAGTAGGTGAATTGGAAGGCCAACATAAATTGAAACAAGACGATAACACGTTACAGAAGATTAAAAAAATTAAAAAGGAAATAAACCAAGAACTACAAATTCAAATAAATAAAAAGCTCCTATATTTAAAACAAAACTATTATGAAGCAGGTAGTAAATCTGCCAAAAATCTAGCATATAGACTGAAAAAACAGCAAGCCGAAAGAGCCATATATAAAATAAGAAAACCATCAACCAACGAAGTAACCTATAAACGGACAGAAATTGGAGAATGTTTTGCAGGGTATTATCAAAAACTCTACTCTTTAAAACAACAGGAAGAGGAAGACTTGACTAAAACATTGTTAGACAAACTAAAAATACCAACAATCTCAGAAGAACAAAATAAAACACTAACTAACATAATAACTGAGCAAGAATTAACCAAAGCGATTAAAAGACTAAAACTACACAAATCTCCTGGCGCAGATGGATATAATGCAGATTGGTACAAAATTTATTCAGAGGAACTAAAACCTCTTCTCTTGAAAACATTCAACTGGGTTCTAAATGGAGGTCAGATCCCACCAACATGGAGAGAGACAATAATTACAGTTATTCCGAAAGAGGGAAAAGACAAATTGGATTGTTCCAACTTCAGGCCAATTAGCCTCTTGAACCAAGACTATAAAATTTTTACTTCAATAATGGCAAGAAGATTGGAACATATTATACCTGATATAATAAACTTGAATCAGACAGGATTTATCAAGGAAAGAAAGACAAGAGACAATATCAGACGGACATTTCATGTAATTCACGAAATACAAAGAAAAAACGCCCAGGCCGTAATTATGAGCCTGGATGCCCAGAAAGCGTTTGACACCGTGAACTGGACTTTTTTATACAGAGTGCTTTCTGGCTTTAACTTCTCGGAAAAATTTATAAAAATAATTCAAGGCCTATATAACAAACCAATTGGGAAAATTAGAATAAATAGCTACCTGACAGACCCCATAAACATCAAACAAGGATGTAGACAGGGCTGTCATCTGTCGCCAATTTTGTTTGCAATATTCATCGAACCTTTAGCACAGTGGATAAGGCAAAATACCAAAATAAGTGGCATTAGGGTGAATGGCACAGAACAAAAGATCGCACTATTTGCGGACGACATTCTTATCTACCTAGCAAAACCAGCAGAATCAATTCCAGAATTACATAAAACATTAATGGATTATGGGAAAGTGGTTACAAATTAAACTCCCACAAATCTCAGGTGCTGACATTCAATTATAAGCCCGAATATGACATCAAGAAACTGTTTAAAATGAACTGGGATATGGATTCAATGACATACTTGGGAATAAATATTCCCAAAAAAATTGAGAGAATAACCGCCATGATCCATTGATGGCTAATATAACAAGAGCTCCGCCAGCGGGGCAAAATACGCCCGTACTTTGAATTATTGTATATAGAATTAAGTTAGAATTTGTCAAACCTAGTTAAAGATGAATTGTTGGTGCAGTTTGGAAGTTTGACATTCCTAGGTGAGACGGTTGTCGAGTTAGAGCGCGGACAAGAAATTGTCCACGGACAGACAGACGGACAGACGGACGGATAATCAATAGGGAAATCTGGCTCTTGCAGTAGGAGTATGAGTATGACATCACATTCTAGAATCGGAATTCCACCAATCAGATTGCAGCAACAGAACTTAAAGACACTACAAAGCTTTAATGTGTCAAAGCTCAAAGAAGCAGAGAATGTGGGTTGTTCTCGCTTTCAGCAGCAGAACATTTGAGAAGAGAGTTCAGATCTACGGCACGTAACATAAAAGGACAGAGATGGAAGATAAAAAGACAGAGATGGAAACGATCACAGTTAGCAAGAGCGACGGGCAGGTTTTCGCAAAGGGTCGGGCCGTGACCTTGACCTTTGACCCTGTGACCTTGAAATCAATAGGGAACATCCTTGACCCATGGGGTGTCCAGCCATGAAGTTTGACATTCCTAGGTGAGACGGTTGTCGAGTTAGAGCGCGGACAAAGCTTCAAAGACTTCAAAGCTTTGAAGTGTCCACAGACGGACGGACAGCGCCATACCATAATACGTCCCGTCTTATTACAACGGGCGTATAAAAAAGGATTTGGACAGATGGGGCCTGATACCTTTTCTGGGAACCCTACAAAGAGTAGAATCTATTAAAATGATCATATTGCCCAAACTGTTATACCTATTTCAAACTATACCTGCAAATCCAGCAAATTCTATGTTTTCAGAACTGGATAAGTTATTTTCAAGATACATCTGGGAAGGGAAGAAACCTAGGGTCAGATATAAGACTCTGCAATTAAATAAAAGTGAAGGAGGCCTATCTCTTTCAAATATGAGAAACTACTACAAGGCAGCTCAGCTAAATCCACTAGTAGACATGTGCAACCCATCTTATACAGCTAATTGGAAAGAAATTGAATGTACAGCAGAAAGTATACCACTACAAGCGGTTATAGGAAATACAAACCTATTGAACAAATTAACTGAAGTGAACCCTTGGTCGAAAACCGCGATTAACATCTGGTCAAAATTAGTTAAGAAGCACACAGAAACTTGTCTAATGATTAGATGGATTGCATATGACGAAGACTTTACCCCAACTCTAAACGATAAAACTTTCAAAATGTGTTCTGATAGGGGATTAAAGATATTTAATAGCCTGTATTTAAAAGGTTCCGTGAGAAGTTTCCAAGACTTGAAACAGGCATATAATCTTGAAAACAAAGATTTCTATAGATATCTTCAAACTCGCCATTATTTGGATAAAAAGAAAAAAGAACATAGAGAAACCCCATTATCAGGCATAACTAGAATATTCCTACAATCATATCAATCAGGCCCAAACAATAAATTGATTTCCAAATTATATATTGAACTACAAAAGGCAGAGGGTGATAATTCGTTGTATATAAAAGAAAAATGGGAAAAGGAGAGTGAATTCAATATACAAGAGGATGATTGGAATAGAATTCAAAAGAATATATGGAGGACTACCTCCTCTCCGTACTGGCGAGAATATCTGTGGAAATGCATAGTACGCTACTTTAAAACACCGGCACAAAGAGGTTTAAAGGGGGATACATCATGTTGGAGATTATGTGGGAATAAAAAGGCTGGGCATTACCATGTTTTTTGGAGCTGCCCCAAATTGAATCAATATTGGGAGAAAATTAAACAAAACATTGAGGCCATATTTGAAATAAAGATCCCTTTAAATTTTGAAACTATGTTTTTGGGCAAACAGACAGAAATCAAAGGAACAAAAAAATATATGTGGAATATTCTGCTGGTCGCAAGTAAGAAAGTAATAACCAAAAAATGGATGAGCGACAAACTACCGGATGTGGAAGACTGGACTAATATTGTCGAAAACATTTCACAAATGGAAAGACTGACACTTATACAAAGACTGGAATACGACAGGTACGAAGAGGATTGGAAACCATGGAGAGACTTTATTAATACCCGATCATAAAAAAAAAAAAAAAAGGGGGATTTGTGATATTCCTTGTGTGTTGCTACTCATTTGTTTTATTTTTGTTTTTTATTTTTACTTTGTAAAAGATACAGAAAAAGAAAAAAAGGCAAATGGTACAATTGTAACTGTCATCTTTATTTGTTAATAAAAATTTGAATAAAAAAATATATATATATATATGTAATTTTATGGCCACATTGATGATTATTATATGTGCAATTGCCTTATTTATAACTCAGTAAATATTGGTCAATAAAGGGTATTTTTTGCTTTGTTTTGTTTTGTTTTTTTATACGCCCGTTGTAATAAGACGGGACGCATTATGGTATGGCGCTGTCCGTCTGTCTGTCCGTCCGTCCGTCTGTCCGTCTGTGGACACTTCAAAGCTTTGAAGTCTTTGAAGCTTTGTCCGCGCTCTAACTCGACAACCGTCTCACCTAGGAATGTCAAACTTCATGGCTGGACACCCCATGGGTCAAGGATGTTCCCTATTGATTTCAAGGTCACAGTGTCAAAGGTCAAGGTCACGGCCCGACCCTTTGCGAAAACCTGCCCGTCGCTCTTGCTAACTGTGATCGTTTCCATCTCTGTCTTTTTATCTTCCATCTCTGTCCTTTTATGTTACGTGCCGTAGATCTGAACTCTCTTCTCAAATGTTCTGCTGCTGAAAGCGAGAACAACCCACATTCTCTGCTTCTTTGAGCTTTGACACATTAAAGCTTTGTAGTGTCTTTAAGTTCTGTTGCTGCAATCTGATTGGTGGAATTCCGATTCTAGAATGTGATGATGTCATACTCATACTCCTACTGCAAGAGCCAGATTTCCCTATCCGTCCGTCTGTCTGTCCGTCTGTCTGTGGACAATTTCTTGTCCGTGCTCTAACTCGACAACCGTCTCACCTAGGAATGTCAAACTTCCAAACTGCACCAACAATTCATCTTTAACTAGGTTTGACAAATTCTAACTTAATTCTATATACAATAATTCAAAGTACGGGCGTATTTTGCCCCGCTGGCGGAGCTCTTGGACAACGACACAAAATCTGGTGGACTCGCATGTTGCAGTTAATAGATGCTTTTATTTAAATGAGTGCGCATCTACTCCTCAGTGGAATCGTCATGAGGAGGAGGGCGGGGCGGAGCAAAGTCGGCCATGTTGGGAAGGTCAAACACCACACAGCAGCTCAGGTCAGAACGAGGGATCTCCATGTCCCGCACCTGAGTCCAAACTCCGGTCCTTGCATCAAAACATTCAGCACAACGAAGGGTGCCCCGATTTTCCCCGCCTACAACATATAGCTGATTGTCAACAACCTCAATGCCAAAGTTGTTGCGCTCGGTCCACATGTTGGGTAGGGGGCGCCACGTGTTGGTTGCGGGGTTATAGGCTTCAACAGTGTTCAAATGGGAATCCCCATTAAACCCACCAACAGCGTAGATTTCATTGGCATAGGCGATGACACTGAGCCCAGAGCGCATGGTGGACATATCCGCTATCATGGTCCACTGTTCGGTTAGTGGGTTGTAAGTCTCAGCTGATGCCAGGGAATGTTCACCATTATAACCTCCACAAATGTAGATCTTTCCATTGTACACTGTGCTGCTGGCATCGCTCCTCTATTCATTCATAGGTGAAATCATGGTCCACTGATTGGTCACTGGCAAGTACCTTTCGGCTGTCTTCAGCCAGTCCAGTCCATCGCACCCGCCTATCGCGTAGATCAAACCATCCAGCAAAGTCACACTAATGAAGCACCTATGTGAATGCATGGGTGCTAATTCTTGCCACGTGTGAATTGCCAGGTCGTACTTGCAGGTAGTGTTGAGCTCGTGATGGCCGTCAGACCCTCCAATCACGTACACAGATCCATTAAGGAACACTGTGCCATAATTGGCTCTTGGAGCCCAGTCATCATTAGCCACACCCACCCAGCGATCGGTGCAGTTGTCATAGACTTCAATTCTGTCGGTTGTTCTGTCTTGGCTATAGCCACCAATAACCATAAGCACCGCACTGGGCAGCCTTGGAGTGGCTAGACGAGTGGGGGGCAGGGAGGCATTGTACCTCCTAGCTCTTTCATCCAACATCACCTTTATGATCTTCGCCTCCACAATCTTCCAGTTATGAATGTAGTGGGACAGGTTATATCTAATCATGCACTGAGTGAAGTAATCAGTGCGGATCAGACCCAGACGGACTTTTAGTAGGAGGTCGGCCAAGTAGTGGTTCCGTTCCTCAGGAGCATGTAAAATCCATCTGATGACTGCCACTAACACGGTGGTCTCCTCCTTCACGTTCAGCCGATCATCATCAATGACTGAACACAGGTCTTCCCTGGAGAGCTGGAAGAACTCTTCAGAGCTGGTCACCACCTCTTCGAAATGCTTCAGGACGTATAAGAAGGCTTGTTTCCTCAGCTGGGGGTAGTAGTACTTGTTTTTTTATACACTAGTGATAGTGTATAAAAAAACAATTGACAACAACAAAACTGAACACTTTTTTGCAGTTAATAGATGCTTTTATTTAAATGAGTGCGCATCTACTCCTCAGTGGAATCGTCATGAGGAGGAGGGCGGGGCGGAGCAAAGTCGGCCATGTTGGGAAGGTCAAACACCACACAGCAGCTCAGGGCATAACGAGGGATCTCCATGTCCCGCACCTGAGTCCAAACTCCGCTCCATGTATCAAAACATTCAGCACAACGAAGGGTGCCCCGATTTTCCCCGCCTACAACATATAGCTGATTGTCAACAACCTCAATGCCAAAGTTTTTGCGCTCGGTCCACATGTTGGGTAGGGGGCGCCACGTGTTGGTTGCGGGGTTATAGGCTTCAACAGTGTTCAAACGGGAATCTCTATTAAACCCACCAACAGCGTAGATTTCATTGGCATAGGCGATGACACTGAGCCCAGAGCGCATGGTGGACATATCCGCTATCATGGTCCACTGTTCGGTTAGTGGGTTGTAAGTCTCAGCTGATGCCAGGTGATGTTGACCATTAAAACCTCCACAAATGTAGATCTTTCCATTGTATACTGTGCTGCTGGCATCGCTCCTCTTTTCGTTCATAGGTGAAATCATGGTCCACTGATTGGTCACTGGCAAGTACCTTTCGGCTGTCTTCAGCCTATCCAGTCCATCGAACCCGCCTATCGCATAGATCAAACCATCCAGCAAAGTCACACTAATGAAGCACCTATCTGAATGCATGGGTGCTAATTCTTGCCACGTGTGAATTGCCAGGTCGTACTTGCAGGTAGTGTTGAGCTCATGATGGCCGTCAGACCCTCCAATCACGTACACAGATCCATTAAGGAACACTGCGCCGTGATTGGCTCTTGGAGTCCAGTCATCATTAACCACACCCACCCAGCGATCGGTGAGGTTGTCATAGACTTCAATTCTGTTGGTTGTTCTGTCTTGGCTATAGCCACCAATAACCATAAGCACCGCACTGGGCAGCCTTGGAGTGGCTAGACGAGTGGGGGGCAGGGAGGCATTGTACCTCCTAGCTCTTTCATCCAACATCACCTTTATGATCTTCGCCTCCACAATCTTCCAGTTATGAATGTAGTGGGACAGGTTATATCTAATCATGCACTGAGTGAAGTAATCAACAGGGATCAGGCCCAGACGGACTTTTAGTAGGAGGTCGGCCAAGTAGTGGTTCCTTTCCTCAGGAGCATGTAAAATCCATCTGATGACTGCCACTAACACGGTGGTCTCCTCCTTCACGTTCAGCCGATCATCATCAATGACTGAACACAGGTCTTCCCTGGAGAGCTGGAAGAACTCTTCAGAGCTGGTCACCACCTCTTCGAAATGCTTCAGGACGTATAAGAAGGCTTGTTTCCTCAGCTGGGGGTAGTAGTACTTGTTTGAGATACCCCATACAGTGATGCAGTTACTGGGGGACATTTGCTCCTTCATGACCTGACAGCAGACTTCGGTAATGCCGCTCACATCTAAGTAGTCAGCAGCTATAAAGAGCTCCTGGAGGTTTTCCTGGGTGACGTGCACCACCCCGGTGTAGCAGTAGTCCAGGATAATCTTCATGATATCAGCTGACACATTGGAGATCTCAAACACCTGGCAGTCAGGGCTGGACCTGTCAGTGAAGAGGCTTTTAAAGTATGTGCTGCAGCTACACAGAACCAGTTTGTGTGCTGGGAATTGCACGCCGGCCACGTTGAGCAAAGCATCGCACAACTTCTGCTCGCTCCTCAATTCCTCGAACACAGTGTTCATGTTTGGTTTTGTATTTGAAAATGGATATCTTTGCACAGAGACATGCCTGTCTCTGTGCCCTCTCACAGTGAAAGTGAAGCCTCTTTCTATCTGTCTTTTTATCTTCCATCTCTGTCCTTTTATGTTACGTGCCGTAGATCTGAACTCTCTTCTCAAATGTTCTGCTGCTGAAAGCGAGAACAACCCACATTCTCTGCTTCTTTGAGCTTTGACACATTAAAGCTTTGTAGTGTCTTTAAGTTCTGTTGATTGCAATCTGATTGGTGGAATTCCGATTCTAGAATGTGATGATGTCATACTCATACTCCTACTGCAAGAGCCAGATTTCCCTATTGATTATCCGTCCGTCTGTCTGTCCGTCTGTCCGTGGACAATTTCTTGTCCGCGCTCTAACTCGACAACTGTCTCACCTAGGAATGTCAAACTTCCAAACTGCACCAACAATTCATCTTTAACTAGGTTTGACAAATTCTCTCCCGTTGCCTAGCGACCGCTGCAGCTGGAACTGTGTGTCACCTTTGAACTTTAAACTTCAAAGCTTTGAAGTCTTTGAAGCTTTGTCTTCATGAAGAGGCAAAACATGTGGGGCATGCGCCGATATATAACTAGGTTTGACAAATTCTAACTTAATTCTATATACAATAATTCAAAGTACGGGCGTATTTTGCCCCGCTGGCGGAGCTCTTGTTTAAGGGTAGATTTGTGGTACGTATGATTAATGCATTCTACAATTAGTATCGAATCTTATATTTCAATATATTTTCTGTCACTGTTAATATGTTGACTTGGGTTAATTTGTTAAGCTAACACGCGTAATTGTTTAACAAGCGGTTAAGTATATCAATTTAGCTATATTTCACTGTAAACGTCTGATCTTTCAAAATACTACTTTGTGTTGGTAGGTGATAGGAAGGTTGTCTTATTTTCCTTTTACTAATACATTTTCAGATGAAATGGAGACCCCTGATGAAGCAGAGGAGTTTGAGGGAAGTCATGAGGAGGAGATGGTCTCACACTCACTGGATGAAACTGCAGAGGACTGGGTTACTCAGGATGTCCATCCAACTGAACATGTGTCTGAAGAGCTGTCAGACTCAGAGCCTGTGCACCTAACAGAGCGTGAGCACAGTGGGAGATGGCATGAGGAGTCTGCAGCCCAAAACTATGGTTATTTAACTACATTCTGTTTTGTAACACATGAAATATAGTGCAGCAAATGTGTGTTCCATGTGTAAAGATCTTGGTTTGTTTGTTTGTTTGTTTTTCAGCTCAAGAGAATGACATCCATCTGCCTGTGTCTCCTGACCAGTCTGACACCCTGGAAACGATGCAGGAACAAAGGCTCCCAGTGAATAATTATGGTGGTGATGAGGAGGAGGAGGAAGAATTTGTTGTTCTTGGCCCAGATCACGTACGAACCTAGAATCTATCATGTGGTAACTAATGAAACACCATCACACGCCATATTTCTTTGTAATTATGCCCCATTTCTCCTCAGGAACTGGTGAAAAGGCAACAAGCAGCTCTCAGTATTCATCTCACCCAGGAGCTAGAGAGAATAAATTTTGCACTGACAGAGAAGGTCTTTGTTTTTCATCTTTTCTCTGTACAATACATTGTTATTATTTGTTTAAGATCAAACCTAAACATATTTGTCCAGTAGGTGGTGCCACTGACTCAAGAATTTCTCTACATATTCATTGAGAAATAATCACAGTATTCTGTCGTTGGCAGCTTGCCTTGCATAAAGCCATTGAATCTGAGATTGACGCTGGCTTAATGGAGATTCACAGAGTTAATGAGAATCTGGTAAGGCTACAATACAAAGTAGAGGATCTTCACCAGACCAAAGCCCAGGATGAAAACAAGCACCGCCAGACACTCAAGCAGCTGGAGTCCAACAAGAGCCAGTTCACCAGCACTACAAACCAGCACAAGCAAATGAATGCCAATGGTGAGGATGTGTGAATGATGGTCTTTTAAAACTTGTAAAAAAAAAAAAAAAAAAATGGCAGTGTGGACAATGTGACAAAAAATGTATATCATGATTTTCATAGAGCCACATTACAATTTAGGTTCTATCATAATTCATGCTCACTTTGAATTATTCAATTGCCTTTTATTTTCAGTCACCCAGATACTTACAGAGGCTTATTTATTGGAGAACTGGGTGAGAAAAAGGGACTGTGTTTGAGGATAGAACTGAATTAAATGAGAAATAGTGAATCACAATATGACAATACAGCCATATTAGCAGAAGGATGAGAGATGTCAGTTTGATTTTCACTATTGTTCAATAGTTTATCACTATATTGCCCAGCCCTAATGATATGGTTGTTTTTTGATTTGTTGTAGTGTCCCACCTCCAGTCAGAGATGGAAAGTCTGATGCGTGATCTTACTTTCACTCAAGAAGTCCATAACAAACTTAACTCTAACATAAAAGCAGTGAGAAATGCCACACATAAAGCAGAAGTTGAGAAGTTCCAGGCTGAGGAACAGAAAGTAAAACAGGTACACAACCTGGGGATTTTAAAGTAACAATAATCAAATCAAGTACTGCAGTTTTACTCACAATGTATGTTTCCTGTAGGATTTATATGTGGAACGTCTAACCAAAGAACTGGAGAGACTGACGGAGCAGGCAGCTTTGTACAGCGCTCAGACCAGTGCCCAGGCAGATGAGACGCAGGCTGCTAAAGAGGCCCTTTCAGAAGTAACTGTGGTTTCAACTTTGATTTCATCATCATCACTTTTCATCACTTTTATTTCATCTTGCCTATTTTTCCTAGTTCATAATTCTACTACCTAGTCTGACATGGGCAGCAGATGAGGCAATATCATAACTGTGGCAAACATAATGCTAAAGGTGCACTATGTAACTTTTGGGTTGGGGGTCCGTCATCTGCTTGTTTCTATGGATATGCCACTGCTCTGCCTGGAATGTTCCACAGTATGACATTAAACAGTTCTACCGTACATTTTTTAAATTACAGGTGGTTTTATAGCTCAAAAATACCTAGAAAAACAGGCGTTCTGACTGTGAACGGGGTCGCCTCTCCATAGATTTGACCTGTCACTTGGTCTGGTTTGGTCTCCATGAAGATAGAGAGTTTTAATACCATACTGTGGAACATTCCAGGCAAAGCAATAACATATCCATGGCGAAAAGCATCTGAGAGACCCTCCACCAGAAAAGTTACACAATTAACTTTTGTTGTTGTTTTCAGTTCCAAAATATTTATGATTAGTAATAGTAATATTAATAATTATTATTAGAGTAATAAAAATAAATGACAATATCTTTTGGGTGTAAGTTTTGGTGTTGATGATGAAGGTGAGAGGTATTTTGTTTTAGAACTCACTGCTACTTCCTGCGATTTTATACTTTTCTTCTCGCTTTTTTTCAGACACTGACCAACTCATCTGAAACTCTAGCAAATATTTAATACTGGTACTATCCCACCAAAAAAACAATAATTACAAAAACATGTGAAATTATTTTGTGCACAGGCTGAGATGGAAATGACTTCACTGTTAATGGCTCGTAAGCAGTTGTTGCAGCAGTGGAACAGCAGTCTGCTTGGAATGAGAAGAAGAGGGGAGGCATACACAGCGATGCAGGAGGCCGAGCGGTACATATATTACTCTATAACTCAATAACGTTAAAGCTATGTGGATTTTTATTACATTTATCAAACATGTTTTCTTTACCCCTGCAGCCTGCTTGAGCACCAGTTGCTTTCACAGGACGGGGAGATTAAAGGCCTTAAGAAAGCCATCACAGAGGCGCAGGAGCAAAATGAGATGATTACGATGCAGCTGTGCAGGGCGCAGATGGACAATGATACCACCAAATCACTCATAAATCAGAAACAAGCCCAGCAAGAGGCTATGCAGACTCACTACAGCACCATCCTGCGAACACTGCAAGAGACAGAGCTCATCCTGGCACAGTTAACCAAGGTTTGTGTGCAGAATCCAAGCTGAAATAACGTAAGGGGTGGAAATATCAGACAAAAAGTGGAAAATGTACGGTATTTATAGTGTATTTCAACCTGGAGATACGCACCCAGACACAAAGAGAAAGTATTAGTCAGCTTTACTATATTGAATGAGTCATCTTGAAGAAGAGAAGATGAAGGCTGAGGAGCAGGTAAACTCTGGAGCAGGGGTGCCCAAACTTTTTTCATCTAGGGCCATATATTAAAACACAGAGCAGCGTAAGGGCCGATCGACGGTCATAGACTGGAGGTCAAAACAGTGAGTAATTAAAAACTGAGCATTTATAACAGGTTTAAATGACCCTCCAGACCTTTGTTCAGGCTTAGACCCTCAAAAGGACAAACTACATTTGCTTGATCAAGGTAGATTTCAAAAACATGCAGTAAAAAGTACTACTTGTGGTAGTATGGGCCAATTCACCTGGAAGCCTGAGGGCCAAAAACAACTGGTCTGAGGGCCACATTTGGCCCCCGGGCCATAGTTTAGACATGCCTGCTCTGGAGAAATGGTGAGGTAGACTAGAGCGAAGTTAGGTCTTTCAGGCTGAATTTACACTAGCTCCATATTTCACAATAAAATAAGCATCAGAATCAAGCTGGAACATATTAACTTAATGATAAATTAATAAAATACAAATGAATAAAAATAAGGCCAGACTGGTAGCAATAAATAAAGTAATTGTTCAGTGTATCCAAAACTATTTAAAATTGAACCAGAACGGCTAAAGTCTTGCAACACTTAATTTGACAGTGTACTTTTCTTTATAAACACCTTACTACTACAGATTTGATTATATGCAGTATAAATATGAATTGTCGATATAATGTTTTTGTGTGCAGAAGTAGTCATAAATAAATCATTTTGCAATTTGATTCTTTTTATTTCTTTAGGAAATCAGTAAGCTTGAAGCTGAAGTGAAAGAGCAGAGGAGGCAAATGGAGAAAGAGAGTGCTCGGCGTCTGGAGTTAGAGGACAAGATAGTGAGTGCCCTGCAGCAGAAGCTCACTCACAACAAGGCCGCCAAGTGTTCCCAGAAGCTCTTAGAGAAGCTGACTGCACTCAAGAAGGAAAAGGTAAAAACTCATCAAAAATCTTCAACTTTATACAAGACTTTCAGAGGACGTCACAACATTCATTTGGCCAATATTATTTCATGCAGATGAGCAGACAGATAAAGTTATCCGTGTTCAACTGCAGATTTTTGTAGCACTATAGCATGGTCTTGGGTCTAGTCAGTAATAGAAATGATCAGGTTCTATATTTGTGTTTACCTTTCTGATATTTCATGGCAAAGTACAGTGTAATCAATTGGAAAAAACTGTCTCTTGCCCCCATCTGGACGTTTTTAATTTAATTAACAAGAATGTACAAGGTAAATTAAACAAAAGGGATCTTTTTACATAAAATAACCTAAACTAAGAAACAAAATAACAGGATTAACATTTAACAGGTTTTGTGCCAAAAACGAGTCACGTAGGCTTATACAAAAAATAAAAATAAAAAATGAGCTAAACAAAGGGACACAAAGCAAAACTAAATCACAAGACACACACCAAATGGCAAACTGACCACAAAGGCCAGCAGCCCCGAACTGGTGAAGGGAACTTTCTTAAATAGGGGAGGCAGCTACTGGTGAGGCAGGAGTGGCCCAATGTAGAAGTGCCCCACCAGTCAGGGAGCAGGACTCTCACAGCAGAAATCCATGGGGACAAGAAAGAAATGAAAACACACACAAAACACGTCAAAGAACTGGAGGCCTGGGGCCATAACACCCTCCCGCTTAACAATTGAAATTGAAACTTTCATTTGGAAAGCAAGTCAAAGCAATAGTGCTAGAGCTGGTTCTAGGTAGGCCAGATATTAGTGCCGTCTCTCCCTTTCCCTCAGCCACCATTGAGACTAGCCAGGAATGCTTGGAAACCGAGCTCCATCCCTGGAGCTGGAGAATCTGGGAGGCAAGAGGAACTTAAGACAAGGATGTATGTGCAGTTGATCAGGCCGTCCACCAACCTCATCTGCTGTAATCTCAAAACAAGGCACAATTTTGTGTATACAAAGTACAGCCAAAGTACAGCCAAAGGCAATATACTGACAATGTTCCACCACCCAATTACCAAACACCAATACATAAAAAAAAAAAAAAAAAAAAAGTATATCTCTGTAATTGAGCCTAAACATAAGCAAAAGTGGAACTGTTTTTTGCATAATAGCTTCAGAAAGTTGCATTTGTGTATCTGAAGTTTGGATACTTTATTTCCTATCTGTTCATTTCATATTTCACGCTGAATCTCCTAGAGAGTTATATAGGTTTTTGACAATTCATCAAACATCATCAGACATCATCAAATTCTATAACGTGAACACAGCCCATTGGGGATGTGTATTTCTTTTTAATATTAACACCATATTTTTTCATCCCCTTAGACTACTCAGTTGTGGCAGTTGGAGAACGAAATTGTCGCTGCTGATTTGGAAAACAGTGAAATTGGCAAAAATCTAGACAACTTGGAGTTCACCCAGAAGACACTGGATGAAGAATCAGCAAAGATGGACAAATTACTCTCTGACCAAAAGAGCAAGATATCTTCATTTATGTTTTTAACTGGGCAGAAGCAAAGTACGATCATAAGAATCAAGAAAAAGATAGATCAGATTGCAGCTGCTACCGGGGTAAGATATTGCAAACGCGTTTTATTTTTGTTGATAATTATTTCTATAATAATTTTTTATGATTTTACACCCAGACTGATGAGCTTAGCCCAATGCAAATCAAAATTGATGCAATGAAGGCGCAGATAGAGGAACTGGAGGCAAATAAAACCCGTGAGCACCAATTTTGGATCCAGAAACAAGACACTCTGTTGGGACTGACTCAGGAGGTGGAGAAAACTAGCAAGAATATCCTTCAACTAGAGACGGAGTACACATGCCTGCAGCAGGAGAAGATACGCATAGACAGTAAGTGAACTCTACACTGTACACGCACCATTAAATGACCACTCACAAGATCTGTTAGGGGCTGAGATAGAAATATAGGAGGCCATTGTTTCTCTAGTTAATCCTCACTCTTATGTTAGTCATTGCTTAGAACTAGTATAGTTAGTAATAGTGTAGTCCAATTTTAGATGTGTCCTAGTTACATGGAATAGTCTAAAATTCGGTAGCACTCAGAAGGCCAAATTGATATTTTCTTTGGTATTACTTGGTGTGTTAGTTTTAGAGCCACTTAAAATCCAACTATCAGAATAGATGGTTCAACTAGAAACTTGTCAGACTGTACAAACTGGTTTCCCAATCTACAGTGAAAGATACTGACTCATTTTCAACTATCATTCTAGATAGATGCAAATTATTTTAACACTTTATAGTAACTACACCTATTAATTATTAAAATGAGTCATTAACTACTTCATTAATAACTCCTAACACCTTAGTTAAGTAGTTACTAAGACTGAATCATACATAATTAGGGTTAGGGTTAGTCAGTTTCTCTATTATTATTTAAGTCTTCTTCTTCTTCATGCTTAAGGATAACTAGGGGTAGTTATCATAAAGTGTAACCAGACTGGCAAAGAAAGGATCTAAAAAGCCAAACTTTTACATATTTTTTTGATATTTGTATGATGTGGTACATTAGTGGCATTTCACCATCATGAAAATGGGATATATACAAAGAATATATTGTAAAGGTATTATGCGAGTTTGCTTGCCTCTCTGTTTGCATGGTTGGTTTTCTAAGCAGCTGAACATACTGGTTTATGTTGAATTCACTCACTGTCTTCCCAAAGGTTTGATTGAAGGAGAACGCAGAGATGAACAGAACATGCAAAAGAACGATCGGGCACTGAGAAGAGATTTAACCAGACTGAACACTCTCCTGAGTAAGAACAAACAGCTGAGCCAAACACTGGAGCAGGACAATGCACTGATGCAGACAGACTTCGCCAAAAAACTACAGGCATGATGCTACTGTGTTCATTCTTTAATTTGAATTACTTTCCATTGCATAGATAGAGATAATTCATAGTGAATAATTCATTGTGGTTTAATGTTTTCAGGAGGAGGAGCTAGAGTCCAGCCAGATGAGAATGAAATGGGAAAAAACGACAGAAGAAAAAGAAAGACTTTTCAATTGTCTTGTTGAAGCAGAGTTTGTACTTTTTCATGACGTTGGTTTCTCACACGTGTGATAGCACTACTCATGAATGCTGCTGTTATGGTTGTTGTTGATGACAGGCGGCAGATCATGTTGTGGGAGAAGAAGATCCGGATTATTAAAGAGACCTTCTCTGCAGTGCAAGGGGTGGGAGAGCAGGCCGACATTCAGAGGATGAAGGCTGAGATACACCGCATGGAGGTAACATTACATTTTATAGAACTGATACTTTGCAGCCTGGGGGTCTGATGCTAGCTGTAAGCATGCTCTGTCTGAGGCTTAATCTGAGTCTTATTTTAACACAATCTGACCAGAAAAATGACTTAGCTGGAACTACAATAAGTTATACTATTTATATTTATACTGTTAAACAAGTCGCAGTTAGACAACTCAACTAATGTTACAATCACAAGTTTTTTCAGTTCAGTCACTCTCACCTTTTTGTTGAAAATCAAACACCTAAATGGGACTATGAACATTTGTATTAAGTGAAGTGTGATGTTTCTGCAAAGTTTCTTTATCATTTGGTTATCCATCCCCGTGTGCTTTACTGCAGTGGTGGTTCTTTACTTGAGAAGTGCCTAAGATATCAATGGGTCCCCAGAGCTTTGAATGGTCAGAGGGTCATGTCATTAAAGCCATTATTGGTGCAAACCAAATTGTAAAGATACACAAAAAATGATTGGAAAGTGGGTATGGGATCATAAACACGATATATAACATAATGTTTGATAGAACTTTATTGGTCTAATAGTGGAAAATTTCACACAAATTCAGACAAAACAACAAAAATAACAGATATCTCAGAAACAAACTTACACAATACATATTTACACATTTTTGTTGTAAAAATAATCATTGTCTTTTTGTTTCATATTTGTATTTAATTTGTTCCCTGACATGACCATGTGTTAAATCCAACAGTTCTGGTCGTCTGTGTGTCTCAGGTACGTTGGACTCAGCTGATGAAGGAGCGGGAGTGGCTGCTGAGGGAGAGTGAGGCGACAGTGGCTCGACGTGAGACCATCGCGTTACGTCGACAATCACTCCTCCACAGCTCAACAAACAAACACAGCACCAAGGGAGAGCTGCAGAGGCTCATCCAGACCCTTCTGCGCAAAATCAACACCACACACAAGGTACATCCTATATGCTCTTTGTGGGATTTTTACCTGTATATGTGCATTAAAAGAAACTGTGTTCTATTGTCTAAAGCAAGTGACGAAGAGTGAGCAGGTGATGAGAGAGCTGCAGGAGGACCAGGTGAGAGTGGGCAGCGGTCTCTCACAGCAGAAAGAGCAGATCATAGACCTCTGTGCAAGCAGCTTTGCCCTGGAGCAGGACTCGGTCAAACTCGAGGACACTAAAGAAAAGGTAAGCAGCACTATGGGATGTAATACAGTATAGAGCCTACATATAAAATGTGACCCATCCTTAACTGTCTGTATTGCATCTTACTGTAAAACATTTTATTGTTTTTTTTTTTTAATCAATGCAACTGATGTCATGTTTGAATTAGTTGTGATTCTTTGCTGCTTGTAGTCAAGTATCACTTCTACAAAACTAAAAGAGAAATGAAAAACGTACGTGGTTCTCATTTTCAAACCAGTTGTTCTTAAGTTCAGTCTTCTCAATGTCTTCAGGTGTTGATATTCATGTTTATTTATTTTTATTTATTGTTATTTATTCTCTCTAAAATCTATTAAAAACAACTCCTGTGATTGATTCTCTGGTTGCAGAACTTGTCCCATCTGGTGGTCCTCCAGAGCAGGTCCAAGAAGCTGCAGAGTGTGAAGGACAACAGGTACAAACCTGTGTCCAACACTGAGTCCATCGGAGCAGCCCTCCACAGTCAGGCAGAGAGAATGCGCACAGTCAGCAGCATCCTGCAGCGCCTGTGTGAGGACTTCCCCCAACACCAGGGGGCGCTGCGCAGGGCGACCCTGGTACTGTCTGTTCATTCACAGGGGAAAGTCCCTGATCTCGAGGTATCCTGACTTTGAGGACCAATGGAAAATATGAATGATGTAACGCTAATTAAAGGCTAGGCAACACTAACTGCGCTAAGGTAGATTAGTGGATACAGAAGAAGATGGTTCGTGAAGGAGCCCGAGGTGTAAATGAAGTACAGACCATAAAAATTTGAGTTAATGTATGTACACTGAGTTGAACTTTTTTTCCACATAAATACACAGTAATAGTCGGGTAATAACCAACAAAGGGGGAAAAAAAAAAAAAAAAACAACTGACAAAAGGTCAGCTCTCACTTTTCAGTTTGAATCAAGTCTTTTCCCAAAAAAAATATTTGCCCTTCTCTTGTTTAGAGTTCAGGGTGAGAGTTCAAGAATCAGGGTTTAAAAAAAAAAAAAAAATCCAACAGGTAAGTTGCAGGAGTTGAGTTTTTATGGGTCAAGCAGCGGTGGAAACGAAAAGCATTGTCCTACCGCTCTGTTTTGGTCTAGCTTGCCATCAGTGTCTGTGGAAATTGGAAGTTGATGAGGTAGTTGGTTCCGCCCATACAAAAAACCTGACCTAAAAAGGTCAAAACACAAATACATATTTCATTAATATACCAATGTAAACTAATGTACCCTAACATAACAAATGAAAACGATGCATGATTAACATACATGAAGAAAAATACAATTATGGTATACACCAATAACAGACATGAATAATTAATTAATTATAATTAATATAATTATTCATGCTGAAATTAATTCATAAAACAGATGAATTAGTTAAATACATCAACGAACAATTACTATAGTAATTTAATTAATTCATTCATTCAAAACAAGTGCACTTAATTCACGCATTCAAAATTTCTATATTTGTACAAATACTCAACCAGTGTATCAATGAAGTGTTGCGCAACAACAGGAAAACACGTAGCTACGTGAATACAAAACTTCTTAGAGCATTTAGCGTTAGCTAAATAGAGCGCTTAACTTGGATAAACGTCCTGAAAGGCGCGTCTATATTTTCAATATTAAGTTAAATTAAAGAGCTGCCTGTAATTCGGCTTTATTACAATACATCATTAAATAGCAATAGAAAACTTTTACCTGAGTTTTCCGGGGCTGACACACAAGACTTCGTGCACGGCCGACCGGTTAACATGCACGGAGGCTCTATATGAGATCTGCAAGGAGCAGGTGACGATTTTAGTTAATAAAATGAGTTCGCAATCGTTTAGACGGTTGGAATTTTCTGAGATAGTATTTTAGGTGTTGGCAAAAGTCTCACCTTAATATGCAGTTTGAACAATGCAAATTTCCAAAGTTTGATCGCGTTATTTGCTGAAGAGACCATGCCACAGCCTGTGGCATGGTCTCTTCCGTCTGCTGGCTGTGGCCCACAGCCACAGCGGACGGAAGGGGAAGTCAAGTAGGGAAACTTAAAGGAAAGGGAAAGTACGGGCAGCGGCACCGGAAGTGGACCCGCCAAAATAAAAGTATCCGTCTTAAATGCGGGTTACAATGACACTTTGTAAAGAACTGCCCAGGCTTTTCTTTGACTAAGGTATAATTCACACACACGTACTTTCTAGATAAGATACTCCCATTGGGTGACTTAAGCTGCTAAAACTGTAGCGTATATTGTTATTAATGACTCACTGACCAATGACCTTGACTGAAGAATATTATAGTTCTAACTAAGGCTTTTAATAACATAATTGTTTGACATTCATTGGTGGTTATAATTGTTTTGTTTCTATTCACCTAAATCTACTGCAACCCCACCCTGCCTTTTTGTCTGTGCTACACTAGACCTACTTTGCAACAAATTAAGTTTATGTATTCAAAATAATAAAAATAAAGGTGTAATTCATATTCATTATAATTTGGAGCATGCATAATAAATTATATAATTAAGGTAATACGTTGCTCCATTTATTTCTAATTTGACGTCAGAAATTGGTGTGGTTGGTTTAAAATGCTGTAGAACCAGCTTCAGCCTCCTCTATATACTAAATATACTGTCATATCCCCAAAACAACAAAAGCTTACAGATTAATTTATGACAACATGGCTTACCTAGAATCTTCTCCACCCAGGCTGAATAAAGTCCTAAATATTTTTGAAATTACAATGTATTATTTTGACTGTGTTTTTTTCTCTTTTATTGTGACATTTGATGTTTTATTACTGGTCAAGTAATTATTTGAATAGGTTTATCACAATTTCTGGACCATTGTGTGATTTTTCTTTTCTTTTCTTTTAAATATAAAGACACAGTTTCTTAGTAGTTCTCTATTTTTACTGCATAAAGCCCTGTGGGCCTGTCAGCTAATTACTTTAGTTTATTAATGGGAAATAACCTGCCGGGATTTCCATTCATTCTGTTGAATAATATGACATATGATGACAAGGATGCGGATGTGAGAAGTCAGCCTGATTGCAGGGTGCTTGGTAGACCAGAGTCATCATTCAAATGTAATAGATATAGATTTAGGGTTGAATTAAAGTACTTTCAGCATTGTATATATATATATATATATACTACCGTTCAAAAGTTTGGGGTCACTTAGAAATGTCCTTATTTTTGAAAGAAAAGCACTGTTTTTTCACTGAAGATAACTTTAAACTAATCAGAAATACACTCTATACATTGCTAATGTGGTAAATAACTATTGTAGCTGCAAATGTCTGGTTTTTGATGCAATATCTACATAGGTGTAGAGAGGCCCGTTTCCAGCATCTAACACTCCAGTGTTCTAATGGTACAATGTGTTTGCTCATTGTGACAGAGGCTAAAGGATGATTAGAAAACCCTTGTGCAGTCATGTTAGCACAGATGAAAACAGTTTAGCTGGTAGAGAAGCTATAAAACTGACCTTCTTTGAGCAGGTTGAGTATCTGGAGCATCACATTTGTGGGGTCGATTAAATGCTCAAAATGGCCAGAAAAAGAGAACTTTCATGTGAAAATCAACAGTCTATTGTTCTCAGAAATGAAGGATATTCTATGCAAGAAATTTCCAAGAAACTGAAGATTTCTAACAAAGATGTGAACTACTCCCTTCAGAGAAGAGCACAAACAGGCTCTAACCAGAGTAGAAAGAGAAGTGGGAGGCCCCACTGCACAACTGAGCAAGAAGATTAGAATCTCTAGTTTGAGAAATAGACGCCTCACAGGTCCTCAACTGGCAGCTTCATTAAGTAGTACCTGCAAAACGCCAGTGTCAACATCTACAGTGAAGAGGAGACTCCAGGATGCAGCTTCAGGGCAGAGTGGCAAAGGAAAAGCCACACTGAAAAAAAAAGGTCGCTGGATTAGCGTAAAAAAGTTATGGAAAGCGGTTGCACCTAAAAAAGTTATGTTTTGGTTTCAAAACAAATTCACGTAACAGATTCGTGATTAATGTATGCTATTTGAGCGTAACTTTTTCACATACAAAACTCTATATAAAATTATGTAGCTTTTTCATATTTAAATTGGGTAACTGAGTCATTATTAATGTATACGATTTGAACATGACTTTTTCACACTGAAAACTTTAAATAAAATGATGCTGCCATTTTATATTTAACTTATGATATGTGGGTATTATTAAGATAAGATAAGATAAGATAAGATATCCTTTATTTGTCCCACAATGGGGAAATTTCAGTGTTGCAACGCACAGTAAAGAGAACAGCAAGAAACAGTAGCAGCAATAGAGTACAGTTAAGTTAAAAATAGACAAACACTATAAGAATCTAAAAAGATAAGGATTATAAAACTATGTATCATATAAATTGGTATCTAAAAACTATATATACAATAAATTACTATCTTACATTAATTAAATTATTATCATACATTAACATGCACTAAATGTATGCATAAATGTTATGTCGTTACCACTTAATTGTTTTATATCTAGAATACATGATTAAATCTTATCTACATTACATTATTGCAACCTAAATTACAAACTTGCAATGTTGCAATCAAACTGGCTGCAAAAGTAGTAAAAACACATTACTCAATCACTTTCAAATATAACTACAGTTTTAATATCAAAACATGACATAAAACATGACATTCTTACAGAGGTCAAGAGATCAGTACAGAATGCTCTTGAATGCAAATTTATCAAACTATTAATTTGTGCTCTGTGGCAACCACAACCTTCTGATTTCAGGATTTAACTGTTTCAAACTTTGAGTAGAATGAATTTAACACATTTTGCAACCAAAAAACACTAGAATTGCATTGAAATTGTAAATGACACTAGTTAAGTCAGGGGTCTCCAAACTTTTTTCCTGTGGTGAGCTACTTTTATAAAACAAAAATGCCAAAGAGCTCATTTTAGTGGCCACCACAAATTGAGAAAGTAGAAGAGCCATGGCAAGTCTTAGATGGAATATAGTTAAATACCTATTAAATGTATGTAATAACCTGATAATTTATGATATCAGTATATTTTTGTTTATATTATATTCCTAGGAATGTATTTCATTTCATCATAACGATGCATTCTAGTGTTCATAATAATTTTATATGGTTCGTAAAATTAATAATTTGTTAAAAAGGTTTAAATACATTTCAGACAAGCATATAAAAACTGTTTATAAATAAATTCATTGTTGATATTAGTTTAAGAAAAATCCCCATTTTAAGTTTTTTGGAACGTCAGTCACGTGATGACGTAACGTCAGAGGAAAAAAAACGGAACGCGCCCGAGGAGCACGAGAACATGAATCGCATGGCGTTGCGCTGAAAAAGGACATTTGTTCAGTAAAAATAAAAAGTAAGGCTTGAAGCCGCATTTCAGCACTCCCGGATTTCTTCCCCTTGTTCCAGAGGATCGCGGAGATCTCGTGGACGATCGAGGGGGTGAGTTTCTTGGTTTTTCCAAGGCTGCTGACTGAAGAAGCTAAGCTAAAGTTGCTATCGCCGTGTCTATCCTACTTACCTTAGACCCAGACGGGGGAGAGAAGGTGTGGTTCCGGAGGTCCATTCACCTGCGTCGAGGACGGCAGTTTGCAGAGAGGACTCCGTGTGTGCATATCCACCTACTCTTTGACCGTGAGAAAAGGAGGTTTATCCAGGAAGTTGGTAGGATTTGTCCAAAGGTTTTTCCCCTGAACATATGAGCTCCAACGCGCGCCAACGTTTCTTATAAAACACTAGAGTGCACTCTTAACAACTCTTAACTCCTTGACTCGGATGACTCTTGTACTCACTGGACCTATTTGACCTTTATTTGTGGGGGAATCAAAGAAGGCATTTGTATATTTAATTTTGTTGAACCTTTTATATTTTCAATACAAAAAAGCTAAAACGTATCTACTGCGTGCTCTCTCATTTGTACACTGTAAAATCACAACACTATAAAACTAAGATCAAGGTAAATTTACATTATTTGAATATAATTTGCTAATATTATTTCTGGGACATCTCAGTTAAATTGGTAAGGAGTGAGAATCATATGTTAACCCTTGACAAAAAAAAGTTTTATACATTGGAATGTCTCTTTTACTGTTGTACTAATTGGAGTTTAAAATAGATTTGAACTGAATAGTTCAGTCCTTTCTATATTGAGCCATTGGTAAAAGGGTTACATGTAAACCATTATCCATCTATTAGTGCACAAGTGAGGTGCCAAAATGACACATTTACAATGGTAATTATTTAGGTTTTAGTTACTGAGTGCAATACATATAATTCAGAAATTCTTTGGCAAGGAAGGGGTTGAAGAGCTACTGGTAGCTCCTGCGCTACAGGGTGGAGATCCCAGAGTTAAGTTGTTAAGTCTTGGCAACAAGAGTTTTAAAGATGAGAATCCCAATTATTCATTAAGTCTGTTTTTTAGGACCTGGGGTTTTTTGGATAGTGTTGCACCATCAAGTTCCATTAACACTTTCTGTAGCACTTCAAAGAAGTACCTTAGTTGTGTAGGGAAGTCCATGTTGAGAGCACAGATTAATCCAAAGAGCAGTGCAACGGCCAGCAGAACATTGTCCACTTCTTGGATGACAATATGACGTTCCAACACTATCCTGATGTCATCAGGGCTCAGCTGAAGCTCATTTGTCTTCATTCTGTACACTCCCATTGTTGTTTCATCAATGTTGGTTTCAAAGAGGGCTTCATCGTTTTCCTACAAAAACACATCTCACATGGATCTCAACTAAAAACAGAAATGACAAATTTTATGATCATATATCAACACAAAGCATATTATTTAATTTGCAAGTGGTTAACAGTTCCTAATCGTGAACTATTGTGAGCTTTAAAATGTTAAGGACCCCCTCAAAAATGAGATGGTGAGACATCTCAAGAGGCTTATCCTCCAAACAAATACATTTCAATTTAATTTAATCAGGGCATCTTTGCATGGGTACTTTATATTTTACAACTTAAAATTATGCCTGTGTTAACAAGACACTAAAATTTCTAAGCACTTTTAAGAGTTTGTATGCCCTTTGCTGGATGTAATGGTAATTAAATATGTTTATTGGGAAAACAGTATATATGGCAAGCAAACAATTAAATATGATTTACTAAACACAATGGACCACAAATTTGATGGTTTATACATACTAAATATGTATAGTCCTTGCAGATTGGTTTCATGTTGTTTAAAAATCAATGTAATGAATTGAATGGCTTTCTTTAGTAGTGTCACTCTGTCATATTAATATGCTATTACACTGGTGTGGATCTATAGTAGTTATGCTTTATATGTCCTAAAGTTGAGTTTACTTATGCAGAAGATTTGTATTAATAAGTTGCTGTAGTGTATAGGCTAACTTTTACAACAGTATTTGAAAAGTGAATTATGGGATGCGTCAAAGCTCCTTACTGTTGGTAAGGAACCTACCGAACTTCCTATGTTAACTCAATAGGGCTGTCGCAATAACTGCATTTAGCATTTTAATGTGGCTCCATGCACACGCCCGGCAACGTTTTACTATTGTACCCTGAACCAATTCGTGTCTACGTGGCTTTGAGCAAATGGGTTCAAATACTGGGACTTGACCCGAACCCACAATAAAACTAAAGTGTTGCGGCCACTGCTGAGCGCCTTGCGAACACGCGGTTTTGTTTGCGTAACGAATCACTCTTCGTTTTGGTTTTTACTCTAACGTGCACTGTTTAGGACTTGGCTGAAATGACCCACACACTCACAGGATATGGTGCACTGCACTTAGAAGCTTTCAGTGGAGTTTGGGACTAACGCAGCTGGATTATGGAGCGAGGAGCACCTGGCGCTGCCTATGTGCTCCGGATGTCTCAGTCCAGGTGAGGATCTTTTTTTTTTGCACTGTTCGTCCATATGAATCGTGATCTGTCTCTTTCACGCTGGAGCATCGTTTGTGTGGTTTCAATGCGCACCGATAAAACTAATCATCTATCTGCTGCGTGTGCCTTTTTCTCCATCAGGCTAGAAAATTACACACTTACTCCTACTGAGATTACAACTCAGGGGGACTCTGGGGATAGAGTTAATGTCTGAGAGTTAAGGGCTGTGCTGCGTACGTTGAAAATTAGAGGTAAATCAAAATGGTCATGACAATTGACAATTTATGCCTCTCTTTACTGATGGCAGGGATCAGATTGGTCAAAAATAGGGACAAATGGGACATTTCTTGTATAAAACTGGGACAAATCACTGGTTTTGACAGGGGACACAGGGCTCAAAACTGGGACTGTCCCGGGTAAATAGGGACGTCTGGTCACCCTAAAATTAGATAATATTGCAATTTCTATATTGGAGATATGAAAATAATGTTTATAATGAAAACATTTTATAATTAAATTAGGCTGTACATGTTACATCTTATAGTCTTTTCACTTTTGGATTAGATTTATACACCAAAACCATTTTGTAGCATTACAAATAAAACTCTGGACTTTTGTCACTATCGCCCATCCCTAAGATTAACTACATACGAGCCTGTGACCTGCTTTACCCCCTTAGAAAGCATTAAGGCTCATAAAAACAAATGTGATGTCCCATAACCAGCATAGAACAGTAGATGCATTGTTTTGTGTGGGGTCAACTAACATGAGCTGCTTTGTGAACTTAAGCACATTAGGAGGTTATCTGTGGATCAGCCTGAACTATATTAGGTTTTGTGGATTTGCTAAGAGTTGCACTACTTCAACTACTTATAACCTACTCTGCTTTAGATTTTTATTGTGCCATTTTGAACTTGTTTACATTCATTTACCCACTCATAGTTGTATTTAGATTTGTGTATATCTGAGTATCTTTATTCTACTGCATTTAAGACGTCACTGCTCCAATTAACTCTTTTTTCATTCTCCAATTTCGTTGCGTTACCCAAACTTCTGACCCAAAACTCAGTGGATTTGTTTCTTTTATTAAGTTGTTTTAGGTGACTGTGGCAATTAAAAATATCCAAAATATAACATCATGATCCACGGGAGTAATAGATACTGTAAGAAAAAACCTTTATTGTTATTTTAAGAACTGTTAAACGTGCTTTAGGTTGCTGTTTTACATATGAATCACACATGCGCATTAGGCGTTACTGCTGTTTTCTCTCCTCACTCTGTGCTTTGCTTCTTCAATGAGTCACAGTCTTGTTGCGATCGCTTTCACATTGTGCCATAATGAGTGCAGAGATTGATTGCACCTCCAACTGTGATGGAAGCTGCATTTCCTGACAGTTGTAAAAAATACTTCTAAAGACCACAGGGAAATGCATACTCATTTTCTGCTGATTTTGGAAGGTTTGAGAGCATCGATCTGCAGTTTTTCCATAGCACTGAGGGCCACTAAAGAGTATGATGACTAGATTACACACACACACACACACACACACACACACACACACAGACACAGACACAGACACACACACACACACACACACACACACGCACACACACACCCGCACATATACATACACACACACACACATACACATACACATACACATACACATACACACACGCACACGCACACACACACACACACACACATACACACACACATACACATACACACATACATACATACACCTACACCCTCTTCCCTTTTTCTCTACTGTCTAATGTATGTAAATGCACTATACCTGTGATATGTAATTGCAATGCCATATGTTTGTACACCTGGTGACAGCAAAATAATAATAAAAATAAAAAAAGAACTATGATAAAATCTTATTGTACATCCAAAAAAACAAAAACAAAAAAACAGCCCCTCACTGATCATTTACAGTTGGTAATAAAGTTTTGAGTCATATGCACTTAACCCCAGTGAGGTCAAAGGAAGAGAAATATTTTTCAGAAGTGTTTCTTTTAGTGAAAGATTATTCTTTTTTTTTATTAAGGGGCTTCTGCCTCCTAGTGGTATGAAAGCAAAAATGCTATGGACAAGAAAAAGAATGTAGAATGTCCATTTGGTCCTGTTTATACCATCTAGATAATCAGGAATTTAAATGTAGTGTTGCCACGATACAAAACTTTCAAACTTGATATTGATACTGTGGAATAGGATTGATGCCTGTTCTGATACCACTATGTTAATACAAATGTGTGTTTTTTTGTTTGTTTTTTATTTATTTAATTTTCAACACAAAGTACTAGTTCTTTATGGTGGTATAAGTCTACAAGTACATACAAGTACAAGTACAAGACTACAAGTAACATAAGGCCACACTTGCTTCCTATGGCTCAGAAAATGTTTATTTTTATTTTATCCTGCAATCCTCTCTTTTAATGTCAATTTTATGTAGATTTGTTTGTTGTTTGTATTGTGATTTTAATGTCACAGTTGTGCTATACAAATTGTGCTATGCAAATAAACGTGCCTTGCCTATACAAATTCTAGTAAAGCTCTGGATCATTCTAAAGCTGTTCAGGAAAGGTTAAACTTGTATTGATACTCACTCACGGTATCTAGTCTCAAAGCAGAATTAAACAGCACAGTTCCAAAGAGAGAATCCTGATATTGATACAGGGAATGAATGGCTACACCTTCTCATTAATAACGGCGTTATAGTTGAAATACCAATATTATAAATGTTCTTTACTGCATATTGTGGCATATGAGGGAATATTCTGTTTGAAAAAGGTCCTTTGTCTCCGTGTGCCTGCAGGTCTGTGGTTTGATCTGGATGTCGCCTATAGCGGCTCCTTCCTGATGACCCTGGAAACCAAGATGAACCTGATTCGTTTGGGGAAAGAGGAGGAGACCCTGCGCTTTGGGGAGCCGGGCAAAGATGGGTAAGGCCCCCTGCTGATAAGACCACTCTTCCCCACTCTTCCCTCACCCCCTCTCTCTCTTCCTCTCTCCTTGCCTTGTGTGATATGTATATTTTCCTCTCTGAAGTCTGCCCTACTTTCTATCTGAGTTTCTGTCATTTACTTGTTTTTCCTTTTGTCTTTTGTACTTTTTGCCTCTGGACTTTTCTTATCGTGGATCTTTGGGTCTTTTTCTGGTGAGTGCCTCTCTTCTTATAAAATGCACCTTTTCTCTACTAACAATCATCATCAACCTCCATGTGGCATCTTTAACAAGCATTATTTTCTTATTTTCTTGTCTTGTGTCACTGCATCCATGCAGTATAAAGATATTTTAGCTACATCGTCCAAAAAAAGAAAGACATATTGAGAAGACTCTTTTTTTTTCTCTATATCTGCTCCTTGCCAATTATGAAAATGTCTAACTCTGATAAAATGTGTACATACAATAGAAATCATTGTATAACTGCATTTTCATCAGAGGTACAAATACAGCAAATACAGGAGTGAACATGAAATTAAAGTATTTATTTTAGACAAGGACTTTCTGTTACTGTACATGGGAAAAAATCATGTATGATTCATCTCTGGAAATCATCTCATCATCTCTCCTAAATTATTTATAGGCTTTTTTTCCCATCACCATCCACTGTTCATTCTTTTGGTCACATCTCATGTAGAACTTTGAAGTATTTTAACTGTTTGTGTTCATTCTGATTTGGGTGTTTGTGTGTTTAGATTCAGGCCTCGAACGTACTGCTTGGCTGACAGCGACGAGGAATCATCTAGTGCCGGTTCATCAGATGAAGAAGACACTTCTGAAGTGTCAAACGACTCCACTGGAGCTGATGGGTGAGAGAGAGACAGAGAAATTAAATGACGTCCTGATAACTATACATGAAGAAAAACCTAAGTCATAAACAAATGGTTAATTTGAGATGTAGAGCCCACCTAAGAGATTAGAGCATTTATTCAGGCTGTAAATAGTGTAGTTAATATAAAGTGTTATCGACTTTACTTAACATTCTTGCACTTGCCTGAAATTGTGTAATTATTATTTTTTTCTTTGTGAATTACAGCTTGGTTGGAGGCCACAGATGAAGTAAAATTATGCGATTTGTGGATAAGATTGCCAAGTCCAAGTACTTCCAGAAAGCAACAGAGACTGAGTTTATTAAAAAGAAGATGGAGGAGGTTTCTAACACGCCCCTCCTGCTCACCGTTGAACTGCAGGAAGTCAGGGGAAGACTGGCAGTCAATATCCCCCCTCCTCCTACTGACAGGATATGGTGAGGTCTTAACTGTGCAATATTATGTGTGTTCTCAGCTCCCTCTGCTGGTACTTTTCTTTCGGTGCTCTGTGTAAAACAAAGTCCATTGTGAACAATGTGAACTGGAACCAAAGTAGATCAGCCACATGCTACTTTTGTTAACACCCACTAAAGGAATGTATCCGTTTTTCTCACAAAGCCACTAGAAGAGCATATTAATTTTTTAATACTGGAGGTAACACTAAATAGAAGGGTACAATGGTCTAAAGTAATTTTTAGAAAGACTTTGATTGGACAATATTTCTCCAATGTGAAAGTTTTGAGGTAGTAGGTGCAATTTCTGAATTTAATAACATTGCAGCATTCACCAGATAACCTTACAGCCAACATGTGACTAGTTTATGCCAAGGTATGATAAATGAAGCACAACTCGCATCTCACTAAGTTTCAGTTTAAAATAACTATTATTTACTTCTGTTTAATTCTACTGGTAAAGCTATAATACTTGACTATAAAATTCTGCAGCTTTTTCAGCTGATCAGGTGTTAACTGAACAGTATTTGTGCTGTGATCACACCTAGAGGCCTGAACCTCTTTATTTTGCCAATAACCCCTTAATATGCCACTGATGCCCATAAAACATGTGTCATTTAAACCTCTATGTCACTTTCACTCTAAAAATTGCAATGAGTAAAAACATGATTAGCTTATGTAAGTAAGTGTGTTAAGTATGTAAGTGTAGAGTATCTTTATAATAATATGCTATGTTAATGCTCGATGAGGAGTACAGTACTTCTTAATACAGCTGCTGAATGTATGTGATTTATGGTACAAAGAAACCTTGTTTGGACTGGGGTATGCAATCGGTTTGCACAACTAAAAAAAACGTATACTGTATTTAATGCAGGTGTGTTAAAGTAACACGTGGTATTTTTTTGCTCTAAAATCACTTCTTAAAAAAGACTATTACTTACTACAATGTAATTTAAAATGCACCTGAATTTATATGAAGTGTAGGTACAAGTTCTGTTTTAGTTTCCAATAGTGTAAAGTCTGATTTATACACACTTAGTCATTGTTCATTGTTTTTCACGGTACATATCCATCCATCCATCCATCCATCTTCTCCCGCTTAATCCGGCTGGGTCGCGGGGGCAGCGTGCTGCCCAATACTCATAGCACCTGACCCCCCCTATGAACCCCTCTGCAGGTGGTGAGCCCACAGGAGGGTGGACAACATGGTCCTTGATGTTAGTTCATAGGGGTGCGGGCATGTTTTAGGTTGATGGGGGAAACCGGAGTACCCGGAGGAAACCCATCCAGACACGGGGAGGAACATGCAAACTCCACACAGAAAGGCCCGGGCGACCCGGGGATCGAACCCGCAACCTTCTTGCTGTGAGGCCTGAGTGTTGCCACTCATATCCAGTGTTTTGTTAATGCAAAAGTTTAATTCACACATCAACATTTTGTTTACAATAATATGTGTTCCCTTTGACCTTCTTGAACTGTTCTGTGTTTAATTTATGTTCAGTAATTACATGAGACCGATGTTTGTGCTTTTGTCCTTCTTGTAATAAACGATGAAAAGAAAATCATTTAAGGATATATGAAGATGATGTAATGATTTTATATTTGTGAATTATTTTTTAAAATATATATGTAATTTTATGGCCACATTGATGATTATTATATGTGCAATTGCCTTATTTATAACTCAATAAATATTGGTCAATAAAGGATATTTTTTGCTTTGTTTTGTTTTTTTGTTTTTGTTTTGTTTTGCTTTCTTCCTAGAAGACTATATGTTTAAGCATGTATTTTTAAAAAGATCCTTGGTACCCACCCCATCAAAAGTATGGAACAAAGCAACAGTGATTTTGCTTTCAAAATGCATGAATGGCCTTTTTTTTTTCTTTCTCCTTTTTTTTGTAGAAATTCAAATCCTATGTATTGTCGGATTCTTGAAATGAATTAATCTAATTTCTTGAAATAAACTCCTCCCATACCGGAAGTTTGAAGGTTGCTTAGCAACGCGGTTGTTGGTAACTCAGCGGCACTCGATGGTGAGAAGCTTTCTTAATTCTTTCAATTTAAAGTATTTTTTTAAGGGTAGATTTGTGGTACGTATGATTAATGCATTCTACAATTAGTATCGAATCTTATATTTCAATATATTTTCTGTTACTGTTAATATGTTGCCTTGGGCTAATTTGTTAAGCTAACGCGTAATTGTTTAACAAGCGGTTAAGTATATCAATTTAGCTATATTTCACTGTAAACGTCTGATCTTTCAAAATACTACTTTGTGTTGGTAGGTGATAGGAAGGTTGTCTTATTTTCATTTTACTAATACATTTTCAGATGAAATGGAGACCCCTGATGAAGCAGAGGAGTTTGAGGGAAGTCATGAGGAGGAGATGGTCTCACACTCACTGGATGAAACTGCAGAGGACTGGGTTACTCAGGATGTCCATCCAACTGAACATGTGTCTGAAGAGCTGTCAGACTCAGAGCCTGTGCACCTAACAGAGCGTGAGCACAGTGGGAGATGGCATGAGGAGTCTGCAGCCCAAAACTATGGTCATTTAACTACATTCTGTTTTGTAACACATGAAATATAGTGCAGCAAATGTGTGTTCCATGTGTAAAGATCTTGTTTTGTTTGTTTTTCAGCTCAAGAGAATGACATCCATCTGCCTGTGTCTCCTGACCAGTCTGACACCCTGGAAACGATGCAGGAACAAAGGCTCCCAGTGAATAATTATGGTGGTGATGAGGAGGAGGAGGAAGAATTTGTTGTTCTTGGCCCAGATCACGTACGAACCTAGAATCTATCATGTGGTAACTAATGAAACACCATCACACGCCATATTCCTTTGTAATTATGCCCCATTTCTCCTCAGGAACTGGTGAAAAGGCAACAAGCAGCTCTCAGTATTCATCTCACCCAGGAGCTAGAGAGAATAAATTTTGCACTGACAGAGAAGGTCTTTGTTTTTCATCTTTTCTCTGTACAATACATTGTTATTATTTGTTTAAGATCAAACCTAAACATATTTGTCCAGTAGGTGGTGCCACTGACTCAAGAATTTCTCTACATATTCATTGAGAAATAATCACAGTATTCTGTCGTTGGCAGCTTGCCTTGAATAAAGCCAGTGAATCTGAGATTGACGCTGGCTTAATGGAGATTCACAGAGTTAATGAGAATCTGGTAAGGCTACAATACAAAGTAGAGGATCTTCACCAGACCAAAGCCCAGGCTGAAAACAAGCACCGCCAGACACTCAAGCAGCTGGAGTCCAACAAGAGCCAGTTCACCAGCACTACAAACCAGCACAAGCAAATGAATGCCAATGGTGAGGATGTGTGAATGATGGTCTTTTAAAACTTGTAAAAAAAAAAAAATGGCAGTGTGGACAATGTGACAAAAATTTATATCATGATTTTCATAGAGCCACATTACAATTTAGGTTCTATCATAATTCATGCTCACTTTGAATTATTCAATTGCCTTTTATTTTCAGTCACCCAGATACTTACAGAGGCTTATTTATTGGAGAACTGGGTGGGAAAAAGGGACTGTGTTTGAGGATAGAACTGAATTAAATGAGAAATAGTGAATCACAATATGACAATACAGCCATATTAGCAGAAGGATGAGAGATGTCAGTTTGATTTTCACTATTGTTCAATAGTTTATCACTATATTGCCCAGCCCTAATGATATGGTTGTTTTTTGATTTGTTGTAGTGTCCCACCTCCAGTCAGAGATGGAAAGTCTGATGCGTGATCTTACTTTCACTCAAGAAGTCCATAACAAACTTAACTCTAACATAAAAGCAGTGAGAAATGCCACACATAAAGCAGAAGTTGAGAAGTTCCAGGCTGAGGAACAGAAAGTAAAACAGGTACACAACCTGGGGATTTTAAAGTAACAATAATCAAATCAAGTACTGCAGTTTTACTCACAATGTATGTTTCCTGTAGGATTTATATGTGGAACGTCTAACCAAAGAAATGGAGAGACTGACGGAGCAGGCAGCTTTGTACAGCGCTCAGACCAGTGCCCAGGCAGATGAGACGCAGGCTGCTAAAGAGGCCCTTTCAGAAGTAACTGTGGTTTCAACTTTGATTTCATCATCATCACTTTTCATCACTTTTATTTCATCTTGCCTATTTTTCCTAGTTCATAATTCTACTACCTAGTTTGACATGGGCACCAGATGAGGCAATATCATAACTGTGGCAAACATAATGCTAAAGGTGCACTATGTAACTTTTGGGTTGGGGGTCCGTCATCTGCTTGTTTCTATGGATATGCCACTGCTCTGCCTGGAATGTTCCACAGTATGACATTAAACAGTTCTACCGTACATTTTTTAAATTACAGGTGGTTTTATAGCTCAAAAATACCTAGAAAAACAGGCGTTCTGACTGTGAACGGGGTCGCCTCTCCATAGATTTGACCTGTCACTTGGTCTGGTTTGGTCTCCATGAAGATAGAGAGTTTTAATACCATACTGTGGAACATTCCAGGCAAAGCAATAACATATCCATGGCGAAAAGCATCTGAGAGACCCTCCACCAGAAAAGTTACACAATTAACTTTTGTTGTTGTTTTCAGTTCCAAAATAATTATGATTAGTAATAATAGTAATATTAATAATTATTAGAGTAATAAAAGAAAATGACAATATCTCTTGGGTGTAAGTTTTGGTGTTGATGATGAAGGTGAGAGGTATTTTGTTTTAGAACTCACTGCTACTTCCTGCGATTTTATACTTTTCTTCTCGCTTTTTTTCAGAGACTGACCAACTCATCTGAAACTATAGCAAATATTTAATACTGGTACTATCCCACCAAAAAAACAATAATTACAAAAACATGTGAAATTATTTTGTGCACAGGCTGAGATGGAAATGACTTCGCTGTTAATGGCTCATAAGCAGTTGTTGCAGCAGTGGAACAGCAGTCTGGTTGAAATGAGAAGAAGAGGGGAGGCATACACAGCGATGCAGGAGGCCGAGCGGTACATATATTACTCTATAACTCAATAACGTTAAAGCTATGTGGATTTTTATTACATTTATCAAACATGTTTTCTTTACCCCTGCAGCCTGCTTGAGCACCAGTTGCTTTCACAGGACGGGGAGATTAAAGGCCTTAAGAAAACCATCAGAGAGGCGCAGGAACAAAATGAGATCCTTACGATGCAGCTGAACAGGGCGCAGATGGACAATGCTACCACCAAATCACTCATAAATCAGAAACAAGCCCAGCAAGAGGCTATGCAGACTCACTACAGCACCATCCTGCGAACACTGCGAGAGAAAGAGCGCATCCTGGCACAGTTAACCAAGGTTTGTGTGCAGAATCCAAGCTGAAAGAACGTAAGGGGTGGAAATATCAGACAAAAAGTGGAAAATGTACGGTATTTATAGTGTATTTCAACCTGGAGATACGCACCCAGACACAAAGAGAAAGTATTAGTCAGCTTTACTATATTGAATGAGTCATCTTGAAGAAGAGAAGATGAAGGCTGAGGAGCAGGTAAACTCTGGAGAAGCGGTGAGGTAGACTAGAGCGAAGTTAGGTCTTTCAGGCTGAATTTACACTAGCTCCATATTTCACAATAAAATAAGCATCAGAATCAAGCTGGAACATATTAACTTAATGATAAATTAATAAAATACAAATGAATAAAAATAAGGCCAGACTGGTAGCAATAAATAAAGTAATTGTTCAGTGTATCCAAAACTATTTAAAATTGAACCAGAACGGCTAAAGTCTTGCAACACTTAATTTGACAGTGTACTTTTCTTTATAAACACCTTACTACTACAGATTTGATTATATGCAGTATAAATATGAATTGTCGATATAATGTTTTTGTGTGCAGAAGTAGTCATAAATAAATCATTTTGCAATTTGATTCTTTTTATTTCTTTAGGAAATCAGTAAGCTTGAAGCTGAAGTGAAAGAGCAGAGGAGGCAAATGGAGAAAGAGAGTGCTCTGCGTCTGGAGTTAGAGGACAAGATAGTGAGTGCCCTGCAGCAGAAGCTCACTCACAACAAGGCCGCCAAGTGCTCCCAGAAGCTCTTAGAGAAGCTGACTGCACTCAAGAAGGAAAAGGTAAAAACTCATCAAAAATCTTCAACTTTATACAAGACTTTCAGAGGACGTCACAACATTCATTTGGCCAATATTATTTCATGCAGATGAGCAGACAGATAAAGTTATCCGTGTTCAACTGCAGATTTTTGTAGCACTATAGCATGGTCTTGGGTCTAGTCAGTAATAGAAATGATCAGGTTCTATATTTGTGTTTACCTTTCTGATATTTCATGGCAAAGTACAGTGTAATCAATTGGAAAAAACTGTCTCTTGCCCCCATCTGGAAGTATGACATGGAGGTCTGATCAGAATTTGATGGTGTAATGGTGGTACGACCCAGCTCAGCTGGGGAAACGGAAGTAACAAAAAACAAAGTTTTTAATTTAATTAACAAGAATGTACAAGGTAAATTAAACAAAAGGGATCTTTTTACATAAAATAACCTAAACTAAGAAACAAAATAACAGGATTAACATTTAACAGGTTTTGTGCCAAAAACGAGTCACGTAGGCTTATACAAAAAATAAAAATAAAAAATGAGCTAAACAAAGGGACACAAAGCAAAACTAAATCACAAGACACACACCAAATGGCAAACTGACCACAAAGGCCAGCAGCCCCGAACTGGTGAAGGGAACTTTCTTAAATAGGGGAGGCAGCTACTGGTGAGGCAGGAGTGGCCCAATGTAGAAGTGCCCCACCAGTCAGGGAGCAGGACTCTCACAGCAGAAATCCATGGGGACAAGAAAGAAATGAAAACACACACAAAACACGTCAAAGAACTGGAGGCCTGGGGCCATAACACCCTCCCGCTTAACAATTGAAATTGAAACTTTCATTTGGAAAGCAAGTCAAAGCAATAGTGCTAGGGCTGGTTCTAGGTAGGCCAGATATTAGTGCCGTCTCTCCCTTTCCCTCAGCCACCATTGAGACTAGCCAGGAACGCTTGGAAACCGAGCTCCATCCCTGGAGCTGGAGAATCTGGGAGGCAAGAGGAACTTAAGACAAGGATGTATGTGCAGTTGATCAGGCCGTCCACCAACCTCATCTGCTGTAATCTCAAAACAAGGCACAATTTTGTGTATACCAAAGTACAGCCAAAGGCAATATACTGACAATGTTCCACCACCCAATTACCAAACACCAATACATTAGAAAAAAAAAAAAAAAAAAGTATATCTCTGTAATTGAGCCTAAACATAAGCAAAAGTGGAACTGTTTTTTACATAATAGCTTCAGAAAGTTGCATTTGTGTATCTGAAGTTTGGATACTTTATTTCCTATCTGTTCATTTCATATTTCACACTGAATCTCCTAGAGAGTTATATAGGTTTTTGACAATTCATCAAACATCATCAGACATCATCAAATTCTATAACGTGAACACAGCCCATTGGGGATGTGTATTTCTTTTTAATATTAACACCATATTTTTTCATCCCCTTAGACTACTCAGTTGTGGCAGTTGGAGAACGAAATTGTCGCTGCTGATTTGGAAAACAGTGAAATTGGCCAAAATCTAGACAACTTGGAGTTCACCCAGAAGACACTGGATGAAGAATCAGCAAAGATGGACAAATTACTCTCTGACCAAAAGAGCAAGATATCTTCATTTATGTTTTTAACTGGGCAGAAGCAAAGTACGATCATAAGAATCAAGAAAAAGATAGATCAGATTGCAGCTGCTACCGGGGTAAGATATTGCAAACGCATTTTATTTTTGTTGATAATTATTTCTATAATAATTTTTTATGATTTTACACCCAGACTGATGATCTTAGCCCAATGCAAATCAAAATTGATGCAATGAAGGCGCAGATAGAGGAACTGGAGGCAAATAAAACCCGTGAGCACCAATTTTGGATCCAGAAACAAGACACTCTGTTGGGACTGACTCAGGAGGTGGAGAAAACTAGCAAGAATATCCTTCAACTAGAGACGGAGTACACATGCCTGCAGCAGGAGAAGATACGCATAGACAGTAAGTGAACTCTACACTGTACACGCACCATTAAATGACCACTCACAAGATCTGTTAGGGGCTGAGATAGAAATATAGGAGGCCATTGTTTCTCTAGTTAATCCTCACTCTTATGTTAGTCATTGCTTAGAACTAGTATAGTTAGTAATAGTGTAGTCCAATTTTAGATGTGTCCTAGTTACATGGAATAGTCTAAAATTCGGTCGCACTCAGAAGGCCAAATTGATATTTTCTTTGGTATTACTTGGTGTGTTAGTTTTAGAGCCACTTAAAATCCAACTATCAGAATAGATGGTTCAACTAGAAACTTGTCAGACTGTACAAACTGGTTTCCCAATCTACAGTGAAAGATACTGACTCATTTTCAACTATCATTCTAGATAGATGCAAATTATTTTAATACTTTATAGTAACTACACCTATTAATTATTAAAATGAGTCATTGACTACTTCATTAATAACTCCTAACACCTTAGTTAAGTAGTTACTAAGACTGAATCACACATAATTAGGGTTAGGGTTAGTCAGTTTCTCTATTATTATTTAAGTCTTCTTCTTCTTCATGCTTAAGGATAACTAGGGGTAGTTATTATAAAGTGTAACCAGACTGGCAAAGAAAGGATCTAAAAAGCCAAACTTTTACATATTTTTTTGATATTTGTATGATGTGGTACATTAGTGGCATTTCACCATCATGAAAATGGGATATATACAAAGAATATATTGTAAAGGTATTATGCGAGTTTGCTTGCCTCTCTGTTTGCATGGTTGGTTTTCTAAGCAGCTGAACATACTGGTTTATGTTGAATTCACTCACTGTCTTCCCAAAGGTTTGATTGAAGGAGAACGCAGAGATGAACAGAACATGCAAAAGAACGATCGGGCACTGAGAAGAGATTTAACCAGACTGAACACTCTCCTGAGTAAGAACAAACAGCTGAGCCAAACACTGGAGCAGGACAATGCACTGATGCAGACAGACTTCGCCAAAAAACTACAGGCATGATGCTACTGTGTTCATTCTTTAATTTGAATTACTTTCCATTGCATAGATAGAGATAATTCATAGTGAATAATTCATTGTGGTTGAATGTTTTCAGGAGGAGGAGCTAGAGTCCAGCCAGATGAGAATGAAATGGGAAAAAACGACAGAAGAAAAAGAAAGACTTTTCAATTGTCTTGTTGAAGCAGAGTTTGTACTTTTTCATGACGTTGGTTTCTCACACGTGTGATAGCACTGCTCATGAATGCTGTTGTTATGGTTGTTGTTGATGACAGGCGGCAGATCATGTTGTGGGAGAAGAAGATCCAGATTATTAAAGAGACCTACTCTGCAGTGCAAGGGGTGGGAGAGCAGGCCGACATTCAGAGGATGAAGGCTGAGATACACCGCATGGAGGTAACATTACATTTTATAGAACTGATACTTTGCAGCCTGGGGGTCTGATGCTAGCTGTAAGCATGCTCTGTCTGAGGCTTAATCTGAGCCTTATTTTAACACAATCTGACCAGAAAAATGACTTAGCTGGAACTACAATAAGTTATACTATTTATATTTATACTGTTAAACAAGTCGCAGTTAGACAACTCAACTAATGTTACAATCACAAGTTTTTTCAGTTCAGTCACTCTCACCTTTTTGTTGAAAATCAAACACCTAAATGGGACTATGAACATTTGTATTAAGTGAAGTGTGATGTTTCTGTAAAGTTTCTTTATCATTTGGTTATCCATCCCCGTGTGCTTTACTGCAGTGGTGGTTCTTTACTTGAGAAGTGCCTGAGATTTCAATGGGTCCCCAGAGCTTTGAATGGTCAGAGGGTCATGTCATTAAAGATATAAGATATAAGATATCCTTTATTTGTCCCACAATGGGGAAATTTCAGTGTTGCAACGCACAGTAAAGAGAACAGCAAGAAACAGTAGCAGCAATAGAGTACAGTTAAGTTAAAAATAGACAAACACTATAAAGATCTATAAAGATAAGGATTATAAAACTATGCATCATATAAATTGGTATCTTACGACAATATATACAATAAGTTGCAATCTAAAAACTATATATACAATAAATTACTATCTTACATTATTGCACAGGGTCCCAGTATTGCACAGGCAGCAGAGTTAGCAGTGTTCATTGTAAAGTCTGACAGCAGCAGGAAGGACAGACCTGCGGAACCTCTCCTTCACACAGCGAGGGTGGATCAGTCTGTCACTGAAGCTGCTCTCCAGAGCAGACAGGGCGCCCTGAAGAGGGTGAGACTCCAGGTCCAGCATAGAAGTGAATCTGGCCAGGACCCTTCTGTCCCCCACCTCCTGCACCGAATCCAAGGCACAGCCCAGGACAGAGCTGGACTTCCTGATGACTTTGTCCAGTCTCCTCTTGTCCCTCTCTGTGATACTGCTGCTCCAGCAGACCACACCGTACAGGATGGCTGATGCCACCACAGAGTCGTAGAAGGTCCTCAGGAGGGGCCCCTTCACTCCAAAGGACCTGAGTCTCCTCAGGAGGTAGAGCCTGCTCTGGCCCTTCCTGTACAGTGCATCTGTGTGGTGAGTCCAGTCCAGTTTGTTGTTCAGATGAACACCCAGGTACTTGTATGAGTCCACTCTCTCAATGTCCCTTCCCTGGATGTTCACTGGTGGGGGGGCAGTGGAGCGGCGTCTGCGGAAGTCCACCACCATCTCCTTGGTCTTCCCGGCGTTGATGAGAAGGTGGTTCCGCTGACACCAGTCCACAAAGTCCTGCGTTAGTCCCCTGTACTCTGCGTCATCGTCGTCCGTGATGAGTCCGATAATGGCAGAGTCATCAGAGAACTTCTGCAGGACACAGCTGTCCGTGTTGTGCCTGAAATCTGCAGTGTAGAGGGTGAAGAGGAAGGGCGCCAGGACAGTGCCCTGGGGCGCCCCTACACTGCAGGTCCGAACATCAGACACACAGTCCCGGGTCCTCACAAACTGGGGCCGGTTTGTGAGGTAGTCCAGGATCCAGTCTGCCAGGTCGCAGTCCACCCCGGCTGCCTCCAGCTTGTCCCCCAGAAGCAGCGGCTGGATGGTGTTGAAGGCACTGGAGAAGTCAAAGAACAGAATCCTCACAGTGCTGCCGGGCTTCTCCAAGTGAGAGAGGGAGCGGTGTAACAGGAAGATGACGGCGTCCTCCACTCCGATGCCAGGCCGATATGCAAACTGCAGCGGGTCCATTGCTGAGCTCACGGTGGAGCGGAGGTGGCCCAGGACCAGTCTCTCCAGTGTCTTCATCAGATGTGATGTGATGTAAAGCCATTATTGGTGCAAACCAAATTGTAAAGACAAAAAATGATTGGAACAAAAAATGATTGGAAAGTGGGTATGGGATCATAAACACTATATATAACATAATGTTTGATAGAACTTTATTGGTCTAATAGTGGAAAATTTCACAAATTCAGACAATAAAACAACAAAAATAACAGATATCTCAGAAACAAACTTACACAATACATATTTACACATTTTTGTTGTAAAAATAATCATTGTCTTTTTGTTTCATATTTGTATTTAATTTGTTCCCTGACATGACCATGTGTTAAATCCAACAGTTCTGGTCGTCTGTGTGTCTCAGGTACGTTGGACTCAGCTGATGAAGGAGCGGGAGCGGCTGCTGAGGGAGAGTGAGGCGACAGTGGCTCGACGTGAGACCATCGCGTTACGTCGACAATCACTCCTCCACAGCTCAACAAACAAACACAGCACCAAGGGAGAGCTGCAGAGGCTCATCCAGACCCTTCTGCGCAAAATCAACACCACACACAAGGTACATCCTATATGCTCTTTGTGGGATTTTTACCTGTATATGTGCATTAAAAGAAACTGTGTTCTATTGTCTAAAGCAAGTGACGGAGAGTGAGCAGGTGATGAGAGAGCTGCAGGAGGACCAGGTGAGAGTGGGCAGCGGTCTCTCACAGCAGAAAGAGCAGATCATAGACCTCTGTGCAAGCAGCTTTGCCCTGGAGCAGGACTCAGTCAAACTCGAGGACACTAAAGAAAAGGTAAGCAGCACTATGGGATGTAATACAGTATAGAGCCTACATATAAATATGTGACCCATCCTTAACTGTCTGTATTGCATCTTACTGTAAAACATTTTATTGTTTTTTTTTTTTTAATCAATGCAACTGATGTCATGTTTGAATTAGTTGTGATTCTTTGCTGCTTGTAGTCAAGTATCACTTCTACAAAACTAAAAGAGAAATGAAAAACGTATGTGGTTCTCATTTTCAAACCAGTTGTTCTTAAGTTCAGTCTTCTCAATGTCTTCAGGTGTTGATATTCATGTTTATCTATTTATTGTTATTTATTCTCTCTAAAATCTATTAAAAACAACTCCTGTGATTGATTCTCTGGTTGCAGAACTTGTCCCATCTGGTGGTCCTCCAGAGCAGGTCCAAGAAGCTGCAGAGTGTGAAGGACAACAGGTACAAACCTGTGTCCAACACTGAGTCCATCGGAGCAGCCCTCCACAGTCAGGCAGAGAGAATGCGCACAGTCAGCAGCATCCTGCAGCGCCTGTGTGAGGACTTCCCCCAACACCAGGGGGCGCTGCGCAGGGCGACCCTGGCACTGTCTGTTCATTCACAGGGGAAAGTCCCTGATCTCGAGGTATCCTGACTGTGAGGACCAATGGAAAATATGAATGACATGCCCAGGCTTTTCTTTGACTAAGGTATAATTCACACACACCTACTTTCTAGATAAGATACTCCCATTGGGTGACTTAAGCTGCTAAAACTGTAGCGTATATTGTTATTAATGACTCACTGACCAATGACCTTGACTGAAGAATATTATAGTTCTAACTAAGGCTTTTCATAACATAATTGTTTGACATTCATTGGTGGTTATAATTGTTTTGTTTCTATTCACCTAAATCTACTGCAACCCCACCCTGCCTTTTGTCTGTGCTACACTAGACCTACTTTGCAACAAATTAAGTTTATGTATTCAAAATAATAAAAATAAAGGTGTAATTGATATTCATTATAATTTGGAGCATGCATAATAAATTATATAATTAAGGTAATACGTTGCTCCATTTATTTCTAATTTGACGTCAGAAATTGGTGTGGTTGGTTTAAAATGCTGTAGAACCAGCTTCAGCCTCCTCTATATACTAAATATACTGTCATATCCCCAAAACAACAAAAGCTTACAGATTAATTTATGACAACATGGCTTACCTAGAATCTTCTCCACCCAGGCTGAATAAAGTCCTAAATATTTTTTGAAATTCCAATGTATTATTTTGACTGTGTTTTTTTCTCTTTTATTGTGACATTTGATGTTTTATTACTGGTCAAGTAATTATTTGAATAGGTTTATCACAATTTCTGGACCATTGTGTGATTTTTCTTTTCTTTTTTTTTTTTTTTTTTAAATATAAAGACACAGTTTCTTAGTAGTTCTCTATTTTTACTGCATAAAGCCCTGTGGGCCTGTCAGCTAATTACTGTAGTTTATTAATGGGAAATAACCTGCCGGGATTTCCATTCATTCTGTTGAATAATATGACATATGATGACAAGGATGCGGATGTGAGAAGTCAGCCTGATTGCAGGGTGCTTGGTAGACCAGAGTCATCATTCAAATGTAATAGATATAGATTTAGGGTTGAATTAAAGTACTTTCAGCATTGTATATATATATATATATAGATATATATATATATATATATATATATATATATATATATATATATATACTACCGTTCAAAAGTTTGGGGTCACTTAGAAATGTCCTTATTTTTGAAAGAAAAGCACTGTTTTTTCACTGAAGATAACTTTAAACTAATCAGAAATACACTCTATACATTGCTAATGTGGTAAATAACTATTGTAGCTGCAAATGTCTGGTTTTTGATGCAATATCTACATAGGTGTAGAGAGGCCCGTTTCCAGCATCTAACACTCCAGTGTTCTAATGGTACAATGTGTTTGCTCATTGTGACAGAGGCTAAAGGATGATTAGAAAACCCTTGTGCAGTCATGTTAGCACAGATGAAAACAGTTTAGCTGGTAGAGAAGCTATAAAACTGACCTTCTTTGAGCAGGTTGAGTATCTGGAGCATCACATTTGTGGGGTCAATTAAATGCTCAAAATGGCCAGAAAAAGAGAACTTTCATGTGAAAATCAACAGTCTATTCTTGTTCTCAGAAATGAAGGATATTCTATGCAAGAAATTTCCAAGAAACTGAAGATTTCTAACAAAGATGTGAACTACTCCCTTCAGAGAAGAGCACAAACAGGCTCTAACCAGAGTAGAAAGAGAAGTGGGAGGCCCCACTGCACAACTGAGCAAGAAGATTAGAATCTCTAGTTTGAGAAATAGACGCCTCACAGGTCCTCAACTGGCAGCTTCATTAAGTAGTACCTGCAAAACGCCAGTGTCAACATCTACAGTGAAGAGGAGACTCCAGGATGCAGCTTCAGGGCAGAGTGGCAAAGGAAAAGCCACACTGAAAAAAAAAAGGTAGCTGGATTAGCGTAAAAAAGTTATGGAAAGCGGTTGCACCTAAAAAAGTCATGTTTTGGTTTCAAAACAAATTCACGTAACAGATTCGTGATTAATGTATGCTATTTGAGCGTAACTTTTTCACATACAAAACTCTATATAAAATTATGTAGCTTTTTCATATTTAAATTAGGTAACTGAGTCATTATTTATGTATACGATTTGAACATGACTTTTTCACACTGAAAACTTTAAATAAAATGATGCTGCCATTTTATATTTAACTTATGATATGTGGGTATTATTAAGATAAGATAAGATAAGATATCCTTTATTTGTCCCACAATGGGGAAATTTCAGTGTTGCAACGCACAGTAAAGAGAACAGCAAGAAACAGTAGCAGCAATAGAGTACAGTTAAGTTAAAAATAGACAAACACTATAAGAATCTAAAAGATAAGGATTATAAAACTATGTATCATATAAATTGGTATCTAAAAACTATATATACAATAAATTACTATCTTACATTAATTAAATTATTATCATACATTAACATGCACTAAGTGTATGCATAAATGTTATGTCGTTACCACTTAATTGTTTTATATCTAGAATACATGATTACATCTTATCTACATTACATTATTGCAACCTAAATTACAAACTTGCAATGTTGCAATCAAACTGGCTGCAAAAGTAGTAAAAACACATTACTCAATCACTTTCAAATATAACTACAGTTTTAATATCAAAACATGACATAAAACATGACATTCTTACAGAGGTCAAGAGATCAGTACAGAATGCTCTTGAATGCAAATTTATCAAACTATTAATTTGTGCTCTGTGGCAACCACAACCTTCTGATTTCAGGATTTAACTGTTTCAAACTTTGAGTAGAATGAATTTAACACATTTTGCAACCAAAAAACACTAGAATTGCATTGAAATTGTAAATGACACTAGTTAAGTCAGGGGTCTCCAAACTTTTTTCCTGTGGTGAGCTACTTTTATAAAACAAAAATGCCAAAGAGCTCATTTTAGTGGCCACCACAAATTGAGAAAGTAGAAGAGCCATGGCAAGTCTTAGATGGAATAGAGTTAGATACCTATTAAATGTAAACCATTATCCATCTATTAGTGCACAAGTTAGGTGCCAAAATGACACATTTACAATGGTAATTATTTAGATTTTAGTTACTGAGTGCAATACATATAATTCAGAAATTCTTTGGCAAGGAAGGGGTTGAAGAGCTACTGGTAGCTCCTGCGCTACAGGGTGGAGATCCCAGAGTTAAGTTGTTAAGTCTTGGCAACAAGAGTCTTAAAGATGAGAATCCCAATTATTCATTAAGTCTGTTTTTTAGGGCCTGGGCTTTTTTGGATAGTGTTGCACCATCAAGTTCCATTAACACTTTCTGTAGCACTTCAAAGAAGTACCTTAGTTGTGTAGGGAAGTCCATGTTGAGAGCACAGATTAATCCAAAGAGCAGTGCAACGGCCAGCAGAACATTGTCCACTTCTTGGATGACAATATGACGTTCCAACACTATCCTAATCATCAGGGCTCAGCTGAAGCTCATTCGTCTTCATTCTGTACACTCCCACTGTTGTTTCATCAACGTTGGTTTCAAAGAGGGCTTCATCGTTTTCCTACAAAAACACATCTCACATGGATCTCAACTAATCATCACATCACATCGCATCACTACCCAGTGTCAGAAAGAACAGGTTTGGTGAACAGTCTGGTAAGTGATCACTGTGGCACTCCTCCACGCCAATCTCGGGACATTCATTTGGTTTCAACGGGGACACTGACAGTGCGCAGTGGTACAGAAGTACTGCAGTGGTACAGAAGAACTGCAGTGGTACAGAAGTACTGCAGGCGCCTCTGTGGGGTTTACCGGGGGTGTGCAGCTTTACGTGTTACCGAAGAATCATAATACAAGTGTCCTTGTAACTCGTGTGAAAAACTGCATTACACATGCACATGTCTGTCACTTAGGCCTGGCTGTGGTTTTTATATAGATATTTTTCTAGTATATATATCCTCAATGTACGTCATATTATGGCCCTCTGTGCTGTACCGCACACACTGTACAACGCGATGCAGAGACACGTAAAGTTAACACAAGAGAAATTCTTAAAACACGACAGCCGAAGCACTCAATACGTTATTTTTTATCCTTGCAGTGTTTTTCGCATTGGTAAGGGAACCACTGCATGCGTTAGCATTCACCTTGACTTGGCCTGTTAACATTGTACAGAAGTTACAAAATGTGGTCAGTAAAGTAGGTTACTCTTAGCCTAACATTGCATTTACATGAATATTAGGATTTTAATTAATATTACCTTCAAACGTCCCAAATATCAGAAAAGCGGAGGACAAAATGGCTGCAGCAGATTGTCTGTAAAAGGTATTTTCCCGGTAAAACCAGGGGGAGGAGTTGTGACCAAAAATGGGCGGAGTTTTAAAAGTCTGACTATTTCATGCGTTGCAGTCTTGACTAAAACATGCAGGTTTCGCATTGGGGCAAATTATACTGTGGTAGTAAGATCGTAAATCGTGCTTAAAGAAGATGTTTAAAAAATATATCACATGGGAGCATAATTTATATATAAAAAATGAACAACCCCCTATTTCCCGTTTTTTTCAGTGCATATCTGAGACTGGCCAATAAAAGAAAAAGATTAATATGGGCAAAAGAACACAGACATTGGACAGAGGAAGATTGGAAAGAAGTGTTATGGACAGACCCCACTGAGCTGTTGTGGGAGCAGCTTAACCGTCTGGTATGTAAAAAATGCCCATCCAGACAATTGAAGTTGTGGGAGAAGCTTCCAGAAGCGTGGGGTGAAATTTCTCCAGATCCTTCAACAAATTAACAGCTCAAGGCCAAAGGTCTGCAAGGCTGTAACTGCTGCAAATGGAGGATTCTTTGACGAAAGCAAAGTTTGAAGGAAAAAAATATTATTTCAAATGCAAATCATTATTTCGAACCTTGTCAATGTCTTGACTATAGTTTATTCATTTTACAACTGATAAATAAAAGTGCGACTTTTCATGGAAATCACAAAATTGTATGTGACCCCAAACTTTTGAACGGTAGTGTATATATATATATATATATATATATATATATATATATATATATATATATATATATATATATATATATATATATATATATATATAATTTTTTTTGCATGTTTGTTCTACTATCATCCCACTACTATAACTCCACTGTTTTAGAATGTAATCTATATACTGTGTCTATGTGTGAACACATTGAAATTTGCAAGTCTTGTTTTATTCATTGTCACAATAACAAATTTTGAAGTACAATATATTGTTAAAGAAAATATATACAGTAAACGATAATATTGAAACTAATTTATGTCACTGACACAATATCCCTAAAGCTGAATTATCCGACAAATGTTTAATACGAATAAAAAAAAATTAACTGCAATAAATAAATAGCAGAATGAAACACTATCCTGCCCTACGATGGAAAATCACAGTATCTGCGCTGACAATTAAACTGAAAAAAAAAAGCTTTAAAGTTTGGTGTTGTCCCTTTTGAGTATGTCAGAGGTACTAATGTTTATGTGTGTTCATATTTATCAATCACTGCCATCATCACAGATTTTACCTTTTGTTAATATAACGTGTTAAGCGTTTTAGTCGTGAGTTGAATAAGAAATTGTGAAAGTTTCAAGTCTGTATTTTTCATTTCAGAATTAGTCCTTTAAACATGTAGCAGCATCTGTGAATTGTGTGAAACTGCAGTAAAACAACAGAAAAGTGCATTATCTGTGTTTGAATTCATCACTTACAACATTTGTTGCTGTAGGTACTGCACTTTTCCTTTGAATCACTGGAGAAACTAGTTCTGGCAAATTTCATATCAAGATTTCTCAAAGTTGAGCTGCTGGGTTTTTCTTTTGTATGACAGTTTAGTAGTAATTTTGTGTCTGCAATGAGTCATAGAAGTGATTTATTCAACCCTTTCAGCTCTTCTTGAAGTACAGAAAAATAACAAAAAGTTTTCCTACTTATTGTAATATACCAAGTACCTTTTAGGTAAGTATATTGACCCCCAAATCTAAAAATACTGTTCCATCTATCACATACTGAACAATATGTTTATATCATTGTGACAGGCCTATTATTAATATATTTGTTTGCAATGAACTTTTTATTACTAGAATTCATTTTCAGGTCTATATAACTTCTCCAGCGGAGGGTCCGACCACCTAAGATGTCGTTCCTCTTCCTGTAATGGAAAACACAAATTATTTAATGTAAAACAGAACATCGACATGGAAACATGCCCCCACCAAAAGTTATCGAGTTCATCTTTTATTACATAATATTTTGTAAACTCAATCACATGTTTACTTTCTAGTGTCTACGCACATCCCCTGGGCACCGCTACACTGTTATGTCATTTACAGTAGGTCCTATTTTCATTAGTTTGCATAGTGCCATAACAGCACAGCAAACACAAAGCCACACACACATTTGGATTTCCATACTTCCTGGGAACATTACACTGACATTCATTTCCTAGAGACCTTAACCACAGTCACTATTTGCCTTTAACTTTAACCTTCACCATAAACTTCACCAATTTCCACCCTCATCTGAACTTTAAATCATGTTGCTGGTCTAATAATTGAAGATTCATGTCTATATAAAAAAGGTATAAAAAAAGTGCCAGGAAGCAATGTATTTATATAAACTGATTACTCAATCGGCTAAGACATCATCGACCGATTAACAGGCAAAATGACTAAAGGCTAGCACTAACCCCCACACTGTGATAAATACCTGTCTGCACACACATACACATAATCATTTAACTGCTGAGCATGAGCAACTCCTTCCCCTTAGTTGTAGCAGCCCACATGTTCTTATTTCCTGCTACTCACTGAAGACTCTGCACTTTTGTGCCTGCTCGCGTCACTGGTCTGGTATGTATGGTATATTAATTACCAAGACAAAGTTTGTTCTTTAAATCTTTGTTAATTCATACACCTCAGCTGCTACTGGACAGCACTGAGCAAACGATTTGTATTACTGATTGACTCCCGGCAGCAGGTTTATGGTGTAATTTGATATTAAGCAATCAGTGAAGACAAACACACGGTCCATTGGGGATCGAGGTGTGAATGGGCCAGCTGTTATTTGATCAATGTAATGTATTTAAGCGTGCATGTTTACCTTTCATATTCAGTCCGTCTCTTATTGTCTTGCTTCTTGTTTGACAGGTTCCCCGGCTCTCCCACACATAAACATAGCAAGGCAACCACCCACGGAAGGCGTGGAAACTGAACAACTTTTTTATAATGCATATCTCTCAACTCTTAGCTAGTCTCCTTCCAGAGATGAGAAGGTGAGAGAGAGTTCGCTGCTGTGTCTACTGGTTTAACACGGACCAAACATGGCGGGGGAGTGCACCCCAGAAGGACGGGATTTCAAAGACATGACAGAGGAAGAACTATGGGAACTTATCAATGACAACAGGCACAAGATTTCTTTGGATGTGCGCCCATGCCGTGTCATCCCTTATCTGAGGCAGGCGAGAGTGCTGACTGAAGTGGATGAAGATGAAATTCTGTCATGCCCGAAACTCTCCAATCGCTCCATGAGAACAAGTAAGACTGGTGGTCTTTCAAAGCTCATGTTATGTTATATTATGTATATGATTGTTAAAGTGCAACACAGGACCCATTCTGTTGCCTCCATTTACATTATAGACCTGATCTGAACTGTGGAATTAACAGTTTTATGATTGAAGGGCTCATATTACACAATTTTCTGATCTGTTGTAATGTTGCTTCCTCATCAAAAACAGACCTGGAGCTGTGTTTTTCTTACTTCACACATGTTTAACACGCAAACCCTGCATATTTAGGCTGAGTTCTTCTCTCAAACTGTAAAACACTCTGTTCCACATTGAGACATCAGGTGGTAATACAGGAAGTGCTCCACTGTGTTTTTAAACTCCATTTGCTTCACTAGAATCATTCATCTCTGCAGAACAAACTGTAAAAAGGAGCTGTTAACTTGAAAACTATTGCTTCATGACATCAGCAGGTAGGACAGAACATTTTGAACTTTTGAGAGGAAGACTACTCAGGCACGTGTGAATGAAACAAATCACAACTCCAGATATGGTTTTGATGAGATAACAACGAGATAACCACATTTTAACATGAAGCTTAAAGAGTTTTATTTAATATAGGACCTTTAAGAATTCTGCAGAACCAGGGACTGAAGGCTTATCTGTGTTAAACAAGATCTAAATAGTATCCAAGTCTAAATTAGGTCTAAATTGGCACTAAATCTGGAACTAAACCAGGTCTCACAGGACAAAATCTGACCGCCGGTGGAATTTCTCTCTGTCACTCTGTGCCCGGCTGCTGTATTTGAATAAGAAATGCAGTTGCAATGGTAATGCATAAAAAAAATCCAGCCGGATTAAGCGGGAGAAGATGGATGGATATTTTTAGAGTTTGAAAGTTTGAACATGCTTTTTATAATTATAATTTGTTTCTTCTTTATTGCCATAATCGTTTACATGATAGATAGATAGAGGGCATTAAAACCATGAATGAATATATGTGGAATGGAGAAAACAAACAATAAACTCAGAATAACTACACTTTTTTAGTATTTTAGTATTTAGTATTTTAGTAATTCAGTATAAAATTTGTACTGAAATACTAAAATACTAAATACTATGTCTTGCATTATATATTTGATGCCTTCCACATGTATCTAAAATGTAGAAAGCAGTAAACAAAAACAAAATATTGAATGTGAGGGTGTGTCCAAACTTGGCACAGACTGGTAGTGTATGTGTGGCTTTATGATGTTTTGATTGACACTGTATAGGATGGGCAGAACTATGGCGGGACGCTATAGGGTTCTTAAAAGGAAACCGTGTTATTGTTCTTGTATCATAGCAGAGGAAGCAAATGTCTTGTGGTTGTAGCCTGGGAAAAAAGTGAGAATATGTGGTTTTGTTCGGTCTACCCCAGTTTATTTACGCCTACATCCTAACTGACATGGAAATGTCTACTACGTGCGACCACAGGGTTTGAAAATGTCTTGTTCACATGACTAAACCACGGTCTTTTTCCAACTTTCTTTTGAAGTTCACCTATGTTTTGAGGACTAAAATAGAGCCTGATTTCTTAGTTATTTTACCCTATTAGTCTGTTTACATCTCCAAAGTGCTCTGCTCCACATGTCATGTACTGGTAGATTTAAACAGCTATCTTTTATCTTTTGTTCAGTAGACATTGGTAAATCCAGGGCTGGAATTATCCAAATTATTCTAGTGAACATGTATGGAGTTTAAAAACACAATGGAGCACTTCCTATTTTACCACATGACATCACAAGGTGGAACAGAGTTTTTTATTTTTGAGAGAAGAACACAGCCTAAATATGCAGGGTTTGTGTGTTAAATTTGTGAATAATACACAACTCTAAACATGTTTTTGATGAAGAAACAACATTATAAGTGTGTTCAGTGAGTGCTAAAAGTTTATATACACATATTTTTTATTCTATTTTTAAGACCATGTAAATATATACTATAACTGTGTAACTGACTGTTAGTTGTACCTGTATTTTAACAAAATGGCTTTTACATGAAGTTATGAACTTTTAGGGAGCCTATAACCATCTGGCAGGGGGACTGCCAATGAAAATGAGGCTTTTGCCTCATTCGGGTACATTTACATTATTGTAATGTTTATTAATATACACTGCCATTGAAACCTAAATAAATAAATAAAATGATCAGAAAATATCTCACTGCACCACAGTCTAATGTATCTCTATTGTACATATTCATTATTAATAGTCCTACTCTGTCATTTATCCAGGCTACATGTTGGACCTGCTGCGGACCCAGGGTCGAAATGGAGCGGTGGCGTTACTGGACAGTTTGATGATCCACTATCCCGCTCTGTACACCCAAGTGACCGGGCGAAAACCCAGCATCGAACCCTCACGCTTCAGTGGTCTGGTTTATTTATAGGAATTTTTCTCCTTGCTTTAAAGACTTGTTCCTCTCTGCACTTTTGACACTAACAACAAAAATAGACTTAAAAGGTGTACTATGTAACTTCTCTAGTAGAGGTCCCTTCACCTGCTTGTATGATGTAGATGTTATTGCTTCACCTGGAATGTCCCACAAGATGACACTGAACTTATCTATCACAGCCAAGACAAGCAGGTGACGGCACAATCGTGTCTGTGTAGAGATGATCTCGCTCACAGTAACAATGTACAGTATGTTCTCACTGTGAGAGAGGAGTAAAAACAAATGGGAATGGGAAAAAAATGTATAGTTTAATACTACCATACTGTGGAACATTCTAAGCAAATCTCTCTCGTGGCAGCACCAACCTGAAAAGTTACATAGAGTGCCTTTAAAGACATGCTACATGCACTTTTCACAGAAACAACAAACCGGCTTCATATCAGACGTCATCAGTAAATATTTAACTGTACATTTTATGATGATTTACACAAACCTGCTATGGCCCCATCACCTCCTGTGATATAACATTCTTTTATAACATGGCCAGATGGTTAGGATGAAACAACCATATACAAACTACTTTCATCACATTGGCTTTGCAACGCCTTTTTACCACAACTGCTAAAATATTTTTGGACTTAAACACTGTCATTTGTCCTGCTTTACAATCGGCTCTATTGCAAGTGCAAATTTATTTATTTATTTATTTGATAGGGACGATGCACCTTAATGCACATCAGTATAAAACAAATGTAAATATGCAGAATTTTAGCTACAAATAGTTTTCATCCATAGTCCGTAGGCAGGCAGATACATAAAAAATACAACATACAATACAAGCAGCACAAACAAAAGTCTAGTGGTCACATGACTGGTTTGTTTTCAGCCATAGTTTCAGTTTTGTTTTAAAGCTGATCAGTGTAGGGCTTAAGTCAGCAATATAGATTCCGCACTGATAAAGGTTTATATTTCTATATATTTTTAGTGACCCTTTAAATTTCTAATGGGACTAAATGGGTTTTGGAAATGACCGCCATTCGAAGTGAGATTTGGAGACAGTTGTTAATTTTGCAGCCCTAATTTCTACTCATATAAAGAGTGAGTGAAATAATAGTATAATAATAAGATACGCCACCTTATTCTGGGAAATAAAGTTACCCAAAAACAGTGCAATAAAACTTACATTTTCACGTAGGCTCAGTAATTTGCAGAGCATGAATTTCTCACAGTTGATCCAGTCCCACTAGTAATGTGTTTTTGTACTATGTTTTTGTTCTACCTCCACAGGTCTGATCAAGTACTCGGAGCTGACAGAGTACCTGGTCCGGGCCGTGACTGGGATGCAGAAGGAGCTCACGGAGGCGCGCTCAGAGGCAAACCGCATGACCGCGCGCTGCGCCTCTCTGGAAACCGAAATCAGCCAAATCATGGAGCAGGAGGAGAAGACCAGATATCTCCAGACAGAAAACGAGCACATGCAGAGGCAGATCAGGACCTTACAGCGAGAGATCACCAAAATGAAAGATGAAAAATGTGATTTCTATGTGCGCTACACGGCCGCGATAGAGGAGAAGTCTGCGCTCAACATGCGCCTCCATGACCTCACGCTGCAGGTACACTTTCGATGGACAATACAGTATTCCATCCATCCATCTTCTTCCGCTTATCCGGGGCCGGGTCGCGGGGGCAGCAGTCTAAGCAGGGGCTCCCAAGCTTCCTTCTCCCCAGCCACTTCCTCCAGCTCCTCCGGATGGACCCCGAGGCGTTCCCAGGCCAGCTGAGAGACATAGTCCCTCCAGCGTGTCCTGGGTCTTCCCCGGGGCCTCCTACCGGTGGGACATGCCCGGAACACCTCCCGAGGGAGGCGTCCAGGAGGCATCCGGACCAGATGCCCAAACCACCTCAGCTGGCTCCTCTCGACGTGGAGGAGCAGCGACTCTACTCCGAGCTCCTCCCGTGTGACCGAGCTCCTCACCCTATCTCTAAGGGAGCGCCCGGCCACTCTGCGGAGGAAACTCATTTCGGCCGCTTGTATCCGCGATCTCGTTCTTTCGGTCATTACCCAGAGCTCATGACCATAGGTGAGGGTAGGAACGTAGATTGACCGGTAAATCGAGAGCTTCGCCTTCGGCTCAGCTCCCTCTTCACCACAACGGTCCGATACAGCGACTGCATCACTGCCGACGCCGCACCGATCCGCCTGTCAATCTCACGCTCCATCCTCCCCTCACTCGTGAACAAGACCCCGAGATACTTGAACTCCTCCACTTGAGGCAGAGACTCCCCACCCACCCGGAGAGGGCAATCCACCTTTTTCCGGTCGAGAACCATGGCCTCGGATTTGGAACAGCTGATTCTCATCCCAGCCGCTTCACACTCGGCTGCAAACCGCCCCAGTGCACGCTGCAGGTCCTGGTTCGATGGAGCCAACAGGACAACATCATCCGCCAAAAGCAGCGATGAAATCCTGTGGTCCCCGAACTGGACCCCCTCCGGCCCCTGGCTGCGCCTAGAAATTCTGTCCATAAATACAATGAACAGAACCGGTGACAAAGGGCAGCCCTGGCGGAGTCCAACATGCACCGGGAACAGGTCTGACTTACTGCCGGCAATGCGAACACAGCTCCTGCTCCGGTCATACAGGGACCGGACAGCCCTTAGCAAAGGGCCCCGGACCCCATACTTCCCGGAGCACCCCCACAGGGCACCACGAGGGACACGGTCGAATGCCTTCTCCAAGTCCACAAAACACATGTGGACTGGTTGGGCAAACTCCCATGAACCCTCGAGCACCCGATGGAGGGTGTAGAGCTGGTCCAGTGTTCCACGACCAGGCCGAAAACCACACTGCTCCTCTTGAATCCGAGGTTCGACTATCGGCCGAACTCTCCTCTCCAGCACCCTGGCATAGACTTTACCGGGGAGGCTGAGGAGTGTGATTCCCCTGTAGTTGGAACACACCCTCCGGTCCCCCTTTTTATACAGAGGGACCACCACCCTGGTCTGCCAGTCCAGAGGTACTGTTCCCGACCGCCACGCGATGTTGTAGAGACGTGTCAGCCAAGACAGCCCCACAACACCCAGAGACTTAAGGTACTCAGGACGGATCTCATCCACCCCCGGAGCCTTGCCACCGAGGAGCTTTCTGACCACCTCAGTGACTTCGGCCAGGGTGATGGATGAGTCCGCCTCTGGGTCCCCAGCCTCGGCCTCCTCTTCGGAGGACGTGACGGTGGGATTGAGGAGATCCCCAAAGTATTCCTTCCACCGCCCGACAACATCCCCAGTCGAGGTCAGCAGCTCTCCCCCCGCACTGTAAACAGTGTTGGTGAAGGACCGCTTCCCCATCCTGAGGCGCCGGACGGTTTGCCAGAATTTCCTTGGGGCCGTCCGATAGTCCTCCTCCATGGCCTCCCCGAACTCCTCCCAGACCCGAGTTTTTGCCTCTGCAACCGCCCGGGCTGCAGCACGCTTGGCCCGACGGTACCCGTCAGCTGCCTCAGGAGTCCACCGGGCCAGTAAGGCCCGGTAGGACTCCTTCTTCAGCTTGACGGCATCCCTTACTTCCAGTGTCCACCACCGGGTTCGGGGATTGCCGCCGCGACAGGCACCGCAGGCCTTACGGCCACAGCTACGAACGGCCGCATCGACAATGGAGGCCGAGAACGAAGCCCACTCGGGCTCCATGTTCCCAGCCTCCCCCGGGGTCTGGGAGAAGCTCTCCCGGAGGTGTGAGTTGAAGGCCACACTGACAGAAGGTTCCGCCAGACGTTCCCAGCAGACCCTCACGATACGCTTGGGCCTGCCAGGTCTTTCCGGCTTCCTCCTCCGCCAGCGGACCCAACTCACCACCAGGTGGTGATCAGTTGACAGCTCTGCCCCTCTCTTCACCCGAGTGTCCAAGACACACGGCCGGAGGTCAGATGACACGACAACAAAGTCGATCATCGACCTCCGGCCTAGGGAGTCCTGGTGCCACGTGCACCGATGGACCCCCTTGTGCTCGAACATGGTGTTCGTTATGGACAAACTGTGACTAGCACAGAAGTCCAATAACAGAACACCGCTCGGGTTCAGATCAGGGAGGCCGTTCCTCCCAATCACCCCTCTCCAAGTGTCACTGTCGTTGCCCACATGGGCGTTGAAGTCCCCCAGTAGAACAACGGAGTCCCCGGTCGGTGCACTGTCCAGTACCCCTCCCAGAGACTCCAAGAAGGCTGGGTACTCTGCACTGCTGTTCGGCCCATAGGCCGACACCACAGTGAGAGACCTGTCCCCGACCCGAAGGCGCAGGGACGCGACCCTCTCGTTCACCGGGGTAAACTCCAACACGCAGCGGCTGAGCTGTGGGGCTATAAGCAAGCCCACGCCAGCTCGCCGCCGCTCCCCGCGGCCAACACCAGAGAAATGGAGAGTCCAACCCCTCTCAAGGAGTTGGGTTCCAGAGCCCAAGCTGTGCGTGGAGGTGAGGCCGACTATATCTAGCCGGTAACGCTCGACCTCCCGCACAAGCTCAGGCTCCTTCCCCCCCAGCGAGGTGACATTCCATGTCCCCAGAGCTAGTCTCCATGTCCGGAGATCTGGTCGCCGAGGCCCCCGCCTTCGACTGCCGCCCAGATCTCTTTGCACCCGGCCCCTATGGCTCCTCCCGCGGATGGTGGGTCCAGGGGAGGGCGGTCCCACGTCGCTCCTTCGGGCTGTACTCGGCCGGGCCCCGTGGGGAAAGGCTCGGCCACCAGGCGCTCGCCCACGTGCACCCACCCCAGGCCTGGCTCCAGGGTGGGGCCCCGGTACCGCCTTTCCGGGCGACGTCACTGACCTCGTTTTAATTGTCATCATGGGGGCTTCTGAACCGCTCTTCGTCTGACCCGTCCCCCCGGACCTGTTTGCCTTGGGTGACCCTACCAGGGGCATAAAGCCCCCGACAACATAGCTCCTGGGATCATTCGGGTACTCAAACCCCTCCACCACGTTAAGGTGGCGGTTCGAGGAGGGGACAATACAGTATTATACAACTATAATGTGAGTCTGTACAGTACAGTAACACTAATCGGTCTCATGTCTCCTCCCTGCAGTAAGAACAAAGCTGAAATTCCTCAGGGTCTATTGAAAAGATTAGTCTTGGACCACTTATGATACAATCTATTGGCGTGTAATTTCAGCCTTGTGTGTGTGAAAACTGAATTATCATCAGTTATTTTCATACACTGTGACAACAAGACAATGTGGGGAATGAAAAAATATTTCTCATCTGTATCTGACCTGTAAATTATATAACACGCACACACATTGTAGTATATATAGTTTTTTTTTATTTATTTTTTTCTGTGCGATATAAATAAACTTGAATATATAGTCAGTGAGTCCAGTCACAAGACCTTTTGTTGTTATAGACACCATTTTGAGGACTTGTTTTGGTTTGTTAATTGGCTATGAACACAGTCTCAATAGTTCATCACTTGAAATTCATAGATTAACAATTCATGTCAGGCCCTTCCAGCCACATTTTGAAGATTTGAAGATTGAAGTTTCCCCACTATGCGTAATATTGATACTTTGCAGTTCATCAACATTCCCTGAGAGTGTGACGCAAACTGAAGGCACTGCTTTATCCAAGGCTTTGTAGACTTTCACATGAGCTTTTTAACACAATCTGATCAGAAAGCGCTGGTTTATAAGTTTTGTTGAATATCAAACACCTAAACAGGACCGTGGATCCTTGTATTCATCCTGAAAAAGTGTTGTTTAACTCCATGTTCTATCTAGTATGACTGAGTAACAATAATAGTGCAAATTAACAGTACATACCATTAACATTACATTCACATTGCTTTTCGCATGTTGTTGCAGGTGTACCAGCTTCAGACAGAGTTGCAGAAAGCTCAAACTGAGAATGAATACCAGAAGAGGTGCTCTCTAAGGTGTATGTCATCACTAAACGCCCCCCAACTGCAGGAGGAGGTGTGGAGTCTGCGCTGTAAGCTGGAGAAGGCCGAGAAACTAGACCCAGTGAGAAATCATGAAATGAATTAATATTGTTGTTCTATTGCTATTATTGTTAATGCTGTGAATGTTTGTGTAAGGCCCGTAATGACATCTTGGCCCAGGACTTGGCTGAAGCCATTGGAAGTCAGGCAGAACTGGTCGAGCAGCTAAAGAGCTACAGAGAGGAGAATGAGCAGCTGCACCGAGACAAGCAAGTGGTACGTAATAGAGATACATGACTTTTACAGCGAGTCATGAGGCCCCATTCACACCTGCAGCTTGGCAGTGTTCAGAGTCTGAGTGGGGGTCATTGAATGTTCTGCCATTTTGTACCTGCCGATTTTATGGGAACTACATGTGATTGTGGCTATAAATTAAAAATAATGGATGAAATTTGTTTTCCTACTGAAATACCTTAAACGGTGTTATATTCAGGAGTCAGGACACCAAGACTTTGCCTAATTACTCTCAGTATATTCTCAACTGGCATTAATCATAGGATCTAGCAAGCCTATTCTATAAAGATAAATAGTTTTAGCAATGCAAATTTCAGCTGAGAAAGGCTGAATTTAAGATATTGTTTAGTCAAAGCGTTATAGCTTTATAAGCCATATGAGCTTTTATGTTTAAAGGAATCTACGTTTAGTGAGAGTTTTTGTTTTTGACATTGAACTTTGAAATGCTTGTCTTTACTTTTAGATTTCCCTAAGATTATTGCTGATGTCCTGTGTATGTGTGTCCTTAGCTGTTGGAGCAGAAGGAGGCCCTGGGCCTGCAGGTGCAGCAGCTGAGTCTGGACTGTTCCATGCACGAGCAGAAGGCGGCGGTGATACAGGAGCAGATGATAGAGCTACAGGCAGAGAGACAACAGGTCAGCAGTCCCCCTCTGCTTCACTTTAGCATACACCTGTTTTATCCACTAGCCTACACTCACGCATCAGGTATCATATGTTCCCCTGCCCGAATCTCACATCTCAGGTCTTTGTTCTGTTTGTCTGTGAAGAAAATTGCAGAACTTTGAAAAGGGGCTAATCTCTACATCTGTGGTTTTACTTACGTACTGTGCCACCTAGTTGAAAAGGCTACTATAGATTTTTTTTTTCCTGATTTCAGCATGTTACATATAAGGAAGTAACACTGAGCAGTTTAAGGTCCATAAATAATTTTAACACTTTTGCAGTTCTAAAGAATGTGGTCATGCTTGGGATTAATGAATGACTCGTCGTTGAATTGAATTGTCATTGAACTTTTCCCCAGATACTGTATCATACATTTTAAAAAACCTACCACTGCCCATAATAGGCTTCTCCTGTTCCGTTTAGGCAAATCCAGAATATTTTGTAGCCCTAGCCCAGATCCTCTTTCTGTGTTGCATTTTGTGGCTAGTAAAAGTACATGTGAATTATTGTGGTGTTCCTTTCAGAATGATGACGCCAGTTGACGTAGTGATTTAACAATGTAAAACTCACTATTATATCTTTAAAATGGGAAAATGTCCTCAAAATGTTGCGTATAACAGGACGTGTAAACCTTTGAATATAGAGTAACATTGTGCCTAATGCGTTTGCAGGCGTACCAGCTGAGAGACGAGGCCCAGGCCATGATCACTCGTATCCTGACGGAGAAGGACGGTCTCCGGGCACAACTGGTGGAGCTCCAGGAGAGAGTGTTCTGTATGAAGGCTGTGCACGGCTCCAGAGGGAGGAGAAATAGCTCAGATGTGCGTAATGTCCATGTGTGTATTAAACAGGAAACATTGTTGAGATGTGTGGTTGTTCATGTGTAATATTGTGAGTGTGTGGGACAAAGACTGGGTGGTGTGAATATTTCTTAAAGGTCATTAGTGTAATTGCTTTTATAATATATTTCTGTCAGTCCATGTCTGCAGATGGAATCTATATTTAGCAATGATCTGAAGCGGAACATTATTTGATTATGAGGTTAATGTTTCTGTACACGGTCCCCTCAAGTAAAGATTAAACTAAATATTTGTAGCTACGGCTGCAGGATGGCCTAGATGTTTGTCACAGGACATATGCTCGCTAGGTTCTGTGCAGGTATCACCATTGTGAGAGCAGGTGGGAGATGGATTGAAAATTAATATTTCAGTTGTTGGTTGTGTGATCTGCAAATTTCAACAATCTCACCTATAAAATGACAGCAAAAAATCTGATTAAAAATGAAATTAACAGAAAAAACATAGGGATAAAGTGATATTTCTGCACTTTTGAACCTCATTTCATAATCCATTCACATTTTGTCAACCAAGATATTTACAGACACATTTGAGCACCTTCCTGATGCATTATTGAACTGATTGACAGTTGTTATCAAGATAATCAAAAAAGAGAGAATGTCAGTATCATCCAATTTATGTCTCTTCCCACTCTCCCTCCCCCATTTAACCCTGCTTACTGTCCATTTCAAAAACATTATTTGCTATTCTCTTTACGATTCATCTTCAGGATTTGGAGAGCAGCTCTGGCAGTCTGGCATCCAGCTTCGAGGATTCTTCATTCCCAGCTCGACGCAGACTTCGCCGCATGGATGCAATGATTCCGATGTCTATGAGTTTTCCCATTTCTGAGGTACGTGAGTAGGAATCTAGCCGGGGTAGGGTGCTGGACAGTAAAACTGTACTCTTTACATGTTATACATTTCTTAGGGGCCATTTTTATTAGTGATTGTGTTCATAATTATGGTTTAAAGTGTGAAGATCTGGCAGTGTCCAGTGTTCGCTCTCGAAATGCAGAGCCGCCCTGTCCAGAGTCTCTTCGGCGCAGGGAGGAGGCCTTTTACTGTGACAACAGGTTCGGTTTAAACAACATATATGCCCAGCCAGATTCAAATGTTTAGTATCTTTCTTGTATTCAGATAACACATTTGGGAAATGAGTCGGTGATAGTCATCTGAAACATTAAAAATATGTCAGTGTCTATGATTATCTGCTCATATTTGATGGGACTTATCAGATTATTGAAATGTGACATCTGAAGTGAGTTATCTGATTTCTGATTGTTTACACTTGTACATTTTTTGATAAGAAAGTGATGCAAAAAGGGCAAAATAATGTGGCGAAGACAAAAGAGAAACTGTTGAAGATTGAAAGAGTTATGGCAACTATTATGTTTAAATATACATTTGTTTTCCCTATAGTCTGGAAAATGCTGAAACGGACTCTCTTTTGGACGACTTTGTTTTCCTGCCCTTCAGTAAGTACACAGTGAAGAGTTTTATATATTTATTTCTTTAGTTTCCAAGCCAGATATTTTTTAGATATGAAAGCATCTGTTTTCTTCCCTTACTTTTTAGCCTGTGTGCAGTTTGTGTTTGTCATCTGCGTGAAGGATGTGCCATTGTTTTTTTCTTTCTCACTATTTTTAGCTTCTGAAAATAGTTGAAACATGGCCAAAGTTTTAGAGTGATACATTAATCTGTAAATTCCCCTGCAAGATAACACGTTGACAGATCATTAAACTGGTTTTCTTGTGTTTAGCTGGAAACGAGGGCAAAAAGATATGCAAGAATTCTACAGAGGATGGCACCAACAATGACAGGTATGTTCTCTATTCAACACTGTTAAAATCTCTGTGCTGTAAACATGTAATATAATAACATCATTATTATCATCATTATCTTCTAATGTTACGCTGCTACCAAAATAGACCATGTTTGTATGAGCCTGGTGTATTAGACAAGGTGGAGCCACTTTGACTATCTTAATGCCAGTTAATGTGTAGATAAAAGACAAATCTCTGTCTCTATCTCTAATGGCCTATCCTCACTAGGGTTATAAAAACTCAATACCCAGTTACTAATACTGCATATTATATACCAATGTTAGCAAATACTGATACTTAAAAAAGTCACAAAGACCAAATGTGAATAGCCTTATTATTAGATGTTGTACGATCACATGGTAATGATTAAGAAAAGTATTATTTTTGCACTGAAAATCAATTACTTGTGTGAAAATGTGTTTTTTGTATCATTGTGATATTGGGTTAGACCATCAAGCTTCTCTTTAGTATCGGAAATGATTGATATTTTACCAGCATACGTATATAGATTAAAAAAAAGTTTATAATTGGTATCAACAAGAAAAAATCATCCAAGAAGCAACTAAGTACACTTGACACAATTATATAAAAAGATTGGAATAACGTGGACGTCGTCATAGTTTGAATGAATTTAATGAAAACACTGTACAAAACCAAACCTAAACTTGTCCTCTATTTGATTTCCAGTTCCTCTCAGACTTCAGCCCCTCCCTTCCTCATGCGCTCTCGTCCCAAAGCCATTCGCATCAGCGGCCGGACGCTGACCATCTCGTTCCAGGGGGAGACTCTGCTGCAGCAGCTCTCTGTGGTGGGCGGGAACAAGACCGGGGTGTTTGTGCACCAGGTGACCGAGGGCAGCGCTGCTCACATGGTCGGGATCAGCCCTGGAGCTCAGATAGTGGAGGTAAAATGATGTGAACACATGGGGATAATTTAGATTTCTTAACTGCAAATATTTCCAAATTAAGGTGGGGGGATTTAAATGTCCAATTACAGCTTTTATGTCCTGATTTATAGTCAATATGAATCCTTGTTGTATCCACATGAAACTAAACTTATTTACAGGTACATTGTGTAACTCCTAGGATGGGGAGGGGGGGACGTCTCTCTTGATGTCTGGAATGTCCCATAGTATAGCATTAGGCATTATATTTCTAGCATTTACTTAAGAGGTTTGAAAAATTTTAATATAATTTCAAAGGCATCACGGAGACTAACCAGCTGCGCGGTAACAAATACCCATAACGCAGTTGTTTTAAGTCCCAAAAGGCCGTTTAAAATGCAAGATTCTGCTAAATGTTTTAACTTTGTGACTTATAACGTTTCAGAAACATATTTTAAATTATAACTCTTGTAATTGTTGCCACGTAGCTGATTATCTCCTAGAAAGCTTTCTAACTTACAATTTATATACAAGTTTCTGAAAGTCTATGAGGAAAATGAATGTGAAATTTAGCTTTAGCTCAGAAATTGCCTTGAAAAACATGTCCAGTATGAGCAGACTCGACTCCCCACATGCAGGAAATTATTGTATTCTCTTATAAAGCTGTGAAGTTAGAGATCATTAATGTGCTGTCTCTAAACATTCATTCCCGTTTTCCAGGTGAAATATGAGCAGAAAGAAAAGGCTTTGAGAATGGTCCTAGAGGATTCGACTTTAGAGGAGGCGGTTTGGGCCCTGGGTCAAGTTACAGGCTTCTGCCACCTCTCTCTGCGCCCAAGGCCAAATGGTACCAGTGTTTACCCCGACCACTTTCACTATGTAAAGCATTTGGGGCTCTTGTCTTTGAAATGTGCTCTGTAAATAAAGCCCTAGATTTAGTTACATATGTATACATAAAATAACTCTTTTGCAGTCCTACCGCCTTTCCATGTGAACAAAATGTACTTTCACACGGGCTTATGTAAGAGCTGGATTTATATGATTGATGTGTTTAGAGCTGTCATGAAAACAGAGCAGCAGTTGACTTGCGCGCCAACTATAACATATTGTTCATGAGATTAGAGACAGGCCCTGCTTTATGACCGCTAAACACACAACATGAGAAAGGCTGCAGTCATTAGAACTGGTTTTGCAGAAATGTTTCAGAATAATCACTGTGTATTTGTTTCCAACATACACAAACATGTGCAGAGATGTACATGCAATTTAATATGTTGTGTTTCAATTTCAATAACGTAGTAGTTTAAGAAGATATATAATGCTTTTGGAGATGTAACTATAAATATTTTACATTTTGCTCATTGCAACCTGTAACACTGATATAATATGGATTAACCAACACTTAACATGTCCCTTTTAATAATATCTGGTGAATATTGTGTGTACCATTTTGACACAGAAATATTATGTATCATTATGACACAGACATATTGTGTATCATCATGAAACAATAGTTAATGGGCCTCTTCTTTTGTTCAGACTACCAGGCCTTAGTGCAGCAGCTCCAGAGCCGAGAGATTTCCTCTGGAGACTCCTTCTATGTGCGGGTGAACATGTCCCTGTCCTGTTGCAACGGGACTCTGGCCGTGTCCTGTAACGACATCCTCCATGTCACAAGCACATGGCCGACAGGTGCACCTGACTCCTGGGAGGCCAGTCAGGTGCACCCCTGTCAGCTGCTGCACCTCCAGAACGGGACCGTCCCAAACTATTTCAGGTTGGGAGACTTAATGGAGCTTAACAGAGGGCGGGCACTTCTAGTTTTAGCAATAAAACACCTTTTCAACTTCAACGACTTTTTGAAGAAAGTATTAACCATTTAAAGGCACATTTGAGGGTAACCTGCTGTGGGGTAACTTATGACCATAACCCAATTATATTTAATCACTACTATGAGAATAATGAATGGACATTTTAGAAAACAGTGCTCTGTGTCCACTGCCATTTTTGTTTTTAAAATGCAGTCTTAAACATGCTTGATTCACTCACCATGTTGTACACCTTTCTTTCCATTATATTTAAACTATTTAGACAACAAGTTAATTTCTGCATTTGTTTTTTTGGATCCTACAGAGCACAAGGACTTTTGATCCGGGCCCTTGAGGACATGACTTTCCAAACCAAGTCTGAAAAGGTTACATCTTGGATCAACATTCCTCCTGTACAAGTGGCCACCATCTATAATCTCTATTCTGTGTTCTAGTCTGGACGAACAGTGCCCCAGAAACAAAGCGTCCGAATCGTCAGCACTGGACGCCAGGGGAGGAATCCACTGTGGGTCAGCTTTGAAAATGAAGGGAGCCCAGAATCCGGTGTGTGTTTATATATTAGTTTTATTATTAGACTAGTATATTATATGGTTATGTATGACATTTTTCCCATGTATTTGAGCTAAATTTGCCTCAATACAGATATTATATAAGCAGCTCTTGGGGTAAAAATAAGTCTATCATGTGCTCTCTGCATCTAATTAGAAAGCGTTTTATTGTCTGTTAATCAGAAAGTGTGCGTTAGACTGCTAGTTGTTGTTAGCTTTGCCGTCATGAGCTTTACTCAGAATGCATAATAACAAGAGGAATAACTTTGTGCTATTGCAAATTGTTTAAAATCAACTAGTTCTGTTTTTCACGTATTTATGGCATCAGAAATCATGGAAATCAGGCAGAGCACCTTAGACTTAGACTTAGACCAACTTTATTGATCCAGAAAGGAAAATATTTGGACACAGTAGCTCTCACATCCCAATGTAATATAAAAACAAAGTGTTAAAAAATATAAATGGTAATAAATAATTCAAAATAAGCAGCAAAAGAACAAGAGACTGGTTTCAAATAAGGCATAATTATGTAAAAGTATATGTATAAGTAAAAATAAATATATAAATTTAGTAATAATACAGTAATAATGCAACTATATCTCAGTTATAAACAAGCGGTTGTAAAGAGAAACGGTGCAAAGATGAAATACTGATTTAAACTTACAAAATAATACAGAATAATTGCACATTTTTTAAACTTGTCTTATATTTTTACTGCTCGTAGGTGACAATCCGGCCAAGGGTTGTGTGACTCTCATGCCCTACACCTTGGTCACGCCGCACTTCCCTCCCGTGTGCAGACCCATCCTGCTCCTGCCCTCCATCTTGGGGCGTGTCCTGGAGAAGAAGCTGGTCGGGTGGGAGGGGTTTCAGCTTCTGGAGCCTGGTAAGACGCACATGATGAAACTCAAAATGTGACACAGGGACAAGTAGTGAGCTTTTGTACCATTCATTATTTAGAAGCCGTTAAATGCCCCTTATTCTTGCTAAAGGAGTGGATTGAATACGTTGACACTGGTGCATTTGCATTTGAACACACTAGATCAAAACTGGGACTAAACTTGGAATAAACCTGGACTAGAATGGAACCGAACTAAAGTAAGGATCATTTGTCCTGATTCAGTCCTGGTTTCTGCCCAGTTTAGTCCTGATGTAGACTTGGTTTAGTCCTGGTCTAGTCTTGGTTTAGTGTTCCTCTTCTAGTTTATTATTAGTCCTGAGTTTAGTCCCAGTTTTAGTCCTGGTCTACTTGTTCTATCTGTAATACATTAGTTTTACATAGTGCTTGTCCAGAAATTGAAAATTTCTTTACAGTTTTGTTATATTCTTGGTTAGAAATTGTTTTGTTCAGTATTAGTCCTGGTTTTGAAGTTGAATAGTCTTTTTTATGATTCTTATTTTAGCCTGCTGATAAAAAAGCACAAAAAAGTGACATAATACCTCAAATGTGGTCGATGTCTTAGGCTGGTTTCTCATCCAACTCCACTTTATTATACTTTGTACACATATTTTTAACTGTTTATGGCTTTGCTGGGAAATCAATCAGCTATAGAAAGGAAAGGGCCTATTAATACAGCAAACATTGTCACTGGTCCTAGTGTGTATCTAGCATGTACTATTTTTAGACTAACAGCACGGAAATAGAGAGAAAACTATCAGACATCCAAATGTGTACATATATTTATCAGCCTCTGTCAGCGTTTACAAAAGTGATAAATAAATCAAATGTATTCAGTTTGAGCGTGCGTGTTTTGTTAGCAGGACATTAATTATTTGTAAGACATCACTGTGTTTACTGCCCTCATCGCTTCCATCGTTTTTTTTTGTTGTTTTTTTCAGAGATGCTGAACCCAAGTGAGCACGCCGCCCGACTGCAGAAGTCTGAAATACTGGAAAAGTGCGACCAACCAGAAAACTCCTACTACACCACCCAGAGCGTCGAGAAAATTATGAAAAAGGTACCTGGGTATTTGTCGATTTTTTTCAGTGAGTTATTTGAATGCAGTGGGGTAAGACTGTGTTTGACTCATTTTATAGGCTTTCACAAAACACATCCTTACAGAAGTTGGTTTAACATGTCTGATGTCTTATTATTACACTGACTTACATTCAATCGCTGGTCACTGATCCTAGCTTGACCATAATTACAACGTGTCTAACTTAAACTCTAAACTAAACCATAACCTATTTTATGAACTTTAAATCACAGTGTTGTAATAACCAAGGATTTACTTCATGGGGACCTGATATTTATCTCCATGAGAGAGTTGTGCAGTCTGTGTACAGATTTTAGCCCCTACAGTGTGATACAAACCTGCCAACTTCCAACAAACACAAAGAGCCATAGATTAGGATTAGGAGGAGGTTGGGAGGCTCAGACAGAACCCACTGTAGTACTGAAAAACAATCCTGTGACTTTCTTCCTTTGATCCAATACAGAAATGAACCATTTCACTGTTTTCCACAGGGGATTCACTGTGTGCTGCCCCTGGGTCTGGACTGTGTCCGGAGACTGCAAAGAGCTGACATTTACCCCATCATCATCTTCATTGGACAGAGCGCCCGCAGTGCTCACAAGCTCAGGTACAAAACTCTACCTTTGATTCAAATGTCTCATCACATCATAACCAGAAGATACAACAAAAGATAATGAAATATTAGTATATCTTGGAATTAAAATGTTCTTAGATGATGCACCTGAACTCTTGTAATGCAGTAAACAGTACAGTAATTCTTTAATAGACAGCTCACACACCATTTTACTGTGTTGTTTGGATGCTGTGCTATGCTGGTATGTCGAGGAGCAGGTTGTCTGACATGGCACAGCAGTGATGACAGATCCGTCCTTCTGTTTCTCAGGTCCAAAGTGCAGAGACACGGACACTCTGAGGAGCAGCTTTTGGCCTGTTCTCGCAGTGAAGAGCCTCTTCTGGACAAACTGCCCTGTTTGTATCACAGCATGGCCCCAGATTCCTGGTGCGACTACAACTCCCTGCTCACCCGCCTGCGCACTGTCATCTGGGAGGAGCAGAAGAAGATTGTGTGGGTGGAGCCTGACCTTTGGTGAACACAGGAAACAAAGGGAAATATTTATATTTGGGTTTTAGAATAGGATTTACAACATGTTTGTAAATTAGTGTATGTATCTGTGATACTTGTAACGTGGTATATGACCTTCATAATGTTACATCATTATAGGGTGACAGGCTTAAATGTTCACGGCATCGAAGCTTTTCTATACTCATTTTGGGTTTTATAACATTACCAGCTGAAAGCTGCTTCTTATCTTTTTATATTTACAGAAACACAATGTAGCACATGTCTTAACACTTTATACAAAGGTACATAATATGCATTAAAATAATGTGTTAATTATATGGCAGCAGTTTCTTTTTATTGACACTGAATTTCCACACCACTGGGGTCATGAACCACAAACAGACAATAACTTCTCATACAACAGATAGGGGAACTCTGAGTCTATTGTAAACAAACAAGGAAGAGGAAAGAAAACCTGACATTTAAAACATCAATGGGCCTATTCAGTGTAATAATTATCTGAATAATTTATAATAATTAGCTTTTAAATTACATGTTTAGTGTTAAGGATGTGTTTTATAACTTTTCTGGTGGAGGGTCCTTCAAATGCTTTTTTCCATGGAGAATGTTTCACAGTGCGGCATTAAAATTTTTTTATCTTCATGTAGACCAAACCAGACTGAGTTACAGGTCAGGACTGTGGAGAGGTGACCCCACTCACAGTCAGAATGCCTGTTTTTCTAGGCATTTTAGATGCACATGTAATGACATCCATAGAAACAAGTAGGTGATAACCCCAACCACAAAAGTTACACAATGCTCCTTTAACTATCACTGTTACATAACATACTTGTAACACGCTCACCAACAGGAGTGTGTAGAGAGAAGAGTCTGTTTTCTTTTTTTTAGAATAACACACTGTGAATGCGCAATGCGCATGCGTAATTACACCTGCGTAAAAACACGTGCGGCAGGGCTGGGTTAGCGTGAAATATCGCGTACAACTGTAGAGAAACAAATATGCTTAAAAATAACACTTTTCTGACTGACTGTAGGTCATAAGTTTTGACATTGACCCTTTGAGTGAAGTATTTCGTACAACTTGAGTTTCTCGGGAAGAAAAGCCCCGGGTCATGTCAGGTAAGAATTCCCCGAGCAGATGTGGATTACTGGTTGTTAATGGGGAATTTGCTGGAAATATCAAAGGTGTCCGTAACTCCGAGGTGTCGTTGAGCCGTTTGGCGATAGGCCGCAGTCTGCAGGACATGTTAGGCTGTCATCAGAGTGGTGCAAGAGCCGCCATGTCAGATGCCCTGTCAACCCTGAGGATAAGTAAGATATATTGATTATTTGTACAGGAGTCGCCTGTAGGCGCAGAGTTTAGGGCGTTCACACATGTTGGGTCTCCTCCATGACTCTTAGGGACATTACACAGTGACCTTCATATCCTGGAGACTGTTTCTAACCTTTATAACCTTTACTTGTCTATCCTTAATCTAAACCCTAACCTTAATTTATTTTAATCCATATCCGAACTTTAAATTACGATGTCGATCTTATATTAAAAGGATCCGTCATGAGGATCTAATTTTTGTCCCTGTGAGGGAGCCAGGTTCTCTTTCCCATTATGAGGGATGAGGGCACATTTAATCCCCACAAAATGATAAATAATCCACTGTCAGCACGTTGGTAGTTTTGGCTGTTTCGGTCGGAGGACGGGGTGCTTACAGGGGCAACCCCGGGTGCCTTGGAAGATTTTCTAATTTGGGTTAATTTAGACCAAGTATTTATTCTAATACTTGGTCATTTTGGGGCGTCTCGAGCACAAAAGAGACAAAAATGACCACTATGGCAAATTCCCCAGTGCCATAGTCCATAGTGCTTTGGCAGCTTTCCCAGTGCCACACACAGTGGCACAGACATTCGTTGCACTTTTTTTTTTTTTTTTAAGTAACGTTGATACCGTTTTCACAGCAAAAGTGTGCGGTGACTTAAAGAGGTTGAAAAACACTGAACTAGGCGGTTACAGGCTACACAAGAAATAAATCACACAAATCGAACCGTTACTGCGCAGCTATACCGCCATTGTCCATTTTCTATTTTCTTTTTTAATATATATCTAAACAAAATGAGCTCTTCGTCCTGAAACACAAAGACACAGTGTCGTTCCTTCGTTCGCTCACCACATGGGGGCAGCAGAGAGACGGAGATGCGCTGCAGGGAGTGGTTGTTGGAGGAGGACCACATTGTTCGTGCTGAGACGGAGATGAGCTGAGACAGATGAAAGGAAACTCCTCTCTCATATTCCTGACCGCCACCTCTGCACATTTTACGGCTGTCAAGCTGTTTTCTGGCTCTCCTCCCTCCGGTTTTTTCACCGGACCTTTCTGCACCCACTCCACAAAATGCATCCCTCATCTATGCCTTATTTTGCCCCATGTATTTTACTTCATTATTACTGATCAATGTGAAGCTTTTTTTTTTTTTAACTTGGCAATATTTTTTTTTTATGTACATTTTCCAGCACCTGCTTGTCTCCATGGAGGTGTTATTGCGTTGCCTAAAATGCCCCACAGTATGGCTTTAACTTGTCAGCGTCCATGGAAACAAGCAGGCGATGCCATATGTCCGAGTTACTGGTCAGATTTGTGGAGAAGCAACCCTGCTCACAGTAAGAACGCAAGTTAATAAATGCTTGATAAGTTTAATGCCGTACAGTGTGGAATATTCCAGGCAAATCAACATCTCCATGGAGATAAACCGGTGAAGTGAAGCCCCCACCAGAAAAGTTATGTAGTGCACCTTTTAAAAGACATTCATATTTTGTTCCTCTTCTTCAATAGACAAAACTGGCAGCCATTATTGTTGTTGCTGGGAAACTACAGCAGTGATTTGTGTGTTGTGAGCACAAATTATAGGCAGTGACAGGGAGAGGAAGGGAAGGATACATGTACATGGAGTGTGCGCACATCCTGCACTCGGAGTGGGCTCTTACGCACTCAGGAATGAGCCTACAGAAAGAAAGTGTAATAAGTACTGGAACTTGTGAAACGTATAAATGATTAAAGGGGCAGTTCGGAATTTTGTACACAGGGCCTCATTTCCGAGTGAGTGTAGTCGATGTGTGGAGACTATGTTATAAATATTCCATCCAGTCTTTGTATTTGAAGAAGTTCCTGGTGATAGGCTGGCGCAAGTCAATAAGCACAGTTGTCCTGCTACTAAACACACTCTTACCCACTCCAAAAGTAGGCAAAACTATTATAACACCAGACTGTCGATGTGAATGTCTGTGTTGATAGAATAATTTTAGAAGGAAAACGAACCTTTAATTTGAAGGATTTGTGTTGTACTTCCTGATAGAAAGCTCGGCAGCGGCGGACTGATGTATGAGAAAATAGTCCCTCAACATGCAACGATTTATGCGATGCGAGGTTTTATTCTATCAACACAGACATTTACATGGACAGTCTGGCATTATAATAGTTTTGTCTCGGGTCACTGTGGGGTGGGTAAGACTGTTTGTAGTGGCAGGACGACTGTGCCCATTGACATGCACTAGCCTAGCACCAGCGACCTCTCCAAATACAAGGACAAGAGGGAATTTTTAAAAAGGTGTATCCACATGTTTCCAAATGAGGCTCCCAAATTCTGAACTGCCCCTTTAACTGAAGAGCAAACGGAAGAGGAAATGATTTGTATGTTTCATTGGGACTGCGGTGTTTTCTGGTGCAGCTCCTCCTGTTCCAAAGAAATGTCTCTTTGGGAGACCAGTGACTCACATATCCCGGCTATAGCAGTCAGGTTCTTTGCTGTTCTGTTTGCAGGCACTACTCACTGGGCTAGTGCGAGGTTTTGATGTTTAATTGACACATTGGGTGGCGTCTTGTTATTTGCAATTCCACTCATCCGGGCTAGATGTAATTGTCTTTCTGCTTTTTTGTTTTGCATTTCGCGCTTGCAGTAATGTCTCAACAAACAGTGTCTCAATAAATAATTTTCTACTGAAGTCAACAGCGCTGCCGAATAATACCTCTTTAGGTCTTTGAAATGGGATTTAACTGTTACGTCCATTAAAACTGAAGGTATTTGTTGAGTTGATACAACACTGAGTCACTGTAAAATGCATAAATATGGATAAAAGTCTTTTAAATAAATAGATTCTCCATGACAATAATAAGAATATAAAATTGGATACAGGCTTTGTTTTGTTTATTATTTTCAAGTGCACATAGAACATTATAGATAATTCTCCATATGTTCGTTTATATTCTTGTTTCTCCCTCATGCGTTGACTGGGATATAATTTTATAACCATCTGAATAATTATAGCCTATTTGCACCACTGTAAACCGGTATAAAGTCTTAATAAGTGTTTAATTGTCGTGTTTGGTATTTTCCAAAACCATCCCAACGGGCTTGTTCCTCCACTGAATCATATGGTGCAGTCACGAGGCTGCGTTTGACATGAGCCTCGTCACTTTTCTTCTTAATTGTAGTTTCACCCTTACATGTAGTACATTTCTTTACGCTCCTTTAATTGAGAGTATTTCAGTGCCAGAAAGTTTCTATCACATTTTTACCTCTAAATCAATATCATTATAAAGCCTTTAATAGGAGGAAGTTGATGTTTTCAGCTGCTGCTTAAAGGACAAACAAGTGTGCACAGGCCTGGGTATTAAGCCAAAAAAGTTTATTATAATTTTTTTTTCTTATATTGATCAATAAAGATAATGGGTTTGATTTTGTTTTGTCTAATGAACATAAATATCGACTTTTTATTATTGCCATGTAACACAAAACAGTTCACATGCTTTTACTGACAGAGCTATGACTAAAACTATTTATTATTTAATATTATTGATGATCACAAATGACTGAATCTGGATCTCAAGTAAAATCTAATTTATTAACTGTTCAGCCTTACTTCACTGTAATTGGTTAAATCCACTTGTCCCTCACACAACGTTGACCAACAGGAGGAGAGTGTAGAGAGAGGAGTTTTCTTTTTTTATAATCATAATAAATCTTTATTTATAAAGCAAGGTTCACAAAGTGCTGTACAAGCAGCAATGAACAATACAAAACACAGAAAAATAGGACATAAAACAAAGAAAACAGTCAGTGATGCAACAAATCAGATTAATTCTAATAAATAAATAAATGAGAATAAAGAGAACTAAAGCCAGTTAAAGGAAGGCCAACCGATAAAAACGTGTTTTAAGAAGTGATTTAAAAGATGATACTGATGGTGCAGCCTCATCTCCTCAGGCAGGTCGGTCCAAAGCCGAGACGCCCGGACTGAAAACGTTCGATCGTCCTTCATCCGGAGCCTGGACTTCGGACCAGCCACAGGAGGATCTAAGGCTGCGGGAGGCTCGTACGGGGCTAAAAGTTCTGAGGTGTAACTTGGCACAAGACCTAAACGAGCTTTAAAAGTGATCAGAAAATCTTCAAATCAATTCTAAAACACACGGGCAGCCAGTGAAGGACAGATAAAGCAGGGGTAATGTGATGATGCCTGTTAAAACCAGTGAGGAACCGAGGCATTCTGAACCAGCTGGAGGTGGGAGATGGATTTGGAGTCAAGGCCGGAGAGGAGGGAGTTGTGATAGTCTAGACGGGAGAAGATGAATGCGGTTTTTATCACCTGATCACGCAGCCCTGCTATATTTATACATGATGCGTGTTGTATTAAACTTGCTTCTCAGCGCTCTTTTGCTGCTAATCTTATAATCTGACCAAAGTCCTGCTCCCTTCTCTCACTCTCAGCCTGGTTTGCCCCGACCGCCACGTGACCCCGGAGCTGTGAGGGCCATAACATCAGACCGGAGCAGCCGAGCCACGTGTGAGTGTCTATACCCTCCTCCCTCTCTCCTCGCCCTCCGTCCTCCTCTCCTCCTCCGCCTGACAGTGCCATCTTATTTCCTGTATGTGCAATATCCAAGGAACTGGAGGGATGGCACTGTCGGTCAGCTCCTCCTCTCCCCTAGGGCACCATTTTGGGGAAACATCTATTGCAATTTTTCTGACAAGTGCTGCGATTCAATTTGCGATTTATGTTTTAAAAGTAGTTCACACTGTAAACAACTCCGGGAGCGTTCGGGTTTAAGAATGAAATATGAACACTGATAAACTGCTGCAAGAATCCCACACATTTCAACTCAAATTCACACTCGGAAAACTTTATCTATCCCCAAGGGCAACTCCATAACTGTGCATTTAATCATCAAAAACGTGAGGCAGAAATCAATGGACAACAAGTCACAAATAAAAGAAAGCGCCAGAGAACAAACCTGTGAGTAACCCAAGCCACGTAACGCAGAACACCTGAAAACAAAACCGTTTTTTTTTTCACTTCAATTCGATATAATAATTGTGCAGCCTTCCTAGTATTCCCCCTCTCTTCTCACACACACTGAGGCCTCACCTTGACACGGCTTTTATCTTTGTAACCAGCAGCTCAGATTATGGCATCATGGGAACTCTGTCAACACAACGCGGCTGTGCTACCGACATATGTGTAATCCTGTGTGTTTCAGGAGAGAACGTGCACTTAGACCCTCATTGTAGGTGTCTGTGTTTGTCTAATAATAAGCTTAACCCTGGTGAAAGAGGGGAGAGTTGGGACAGATGGCGACAGCAATATGCAGGTTATAGTTCGTCTGTTGTTTTGAATACAGCAGCTCAAAACTGTGATAATGGCATTTTATATGTAGTAGTAATAATTATACATACACTAAGGTTACAATACAGATGATCAAAAATATAGAAGAACAAATGAAAGGGATCAGTAGTCTAAATTGGATATAACCTTATGCAACTGGTAGCAGAACTCTGACTGCCGTAACATGTCAAATATTAGGTAAATAAGTAGTTTTTTCTAATTGGAAAACAATTGAAACTGTAGCCTTACTTGGATTCTCATTTTCTCCGGCCTTCTAAAGATAAGGATTTGTAAGGTCGACTCTAACGGGACCCAGATATCCTCCATTTTTTAATATATCAATAATTTGTCATGAGTCGAGACGCCATTTTGCTCATTTTTATTTCCTTGAATTTGTTTGCTGCATGTTAAAATGAAGATACTGGAATTAATGTTGTTTCTCCCCCAGAGAAACTCGGTTTTGGCATATTGGAATAGAATGCCATTTTAATTTAGCTGATTTTATTTTATTATATTCTCTAACTATGTGGGGTTGGGGTTGGATACACTACATAATACAACATAGTCATAAATCATAACGACGGAAATGCCTGACCAGTTTTTCCAACACTGGCCTTGCTGTTGCCTTTTTTCCTTTGTGATTTTCAGATTGAATGAGATGTATTTTTGGACAGAATATCGGCGACATCAGGACTCCCATCATGCATCCCTCCTCCGGCGTTCCTCTGCCCCCCTCTTCATTCCCTGCGTGAGTGTTGGAGCCAAGGCCGCCCTGAGAGGGGGTCTTTGTGCGCAGGGGTCAGAGGGGGTCAAAGATGCACAAAGCCAGGGTCACAGCCAGAGCACACGTAGTAACGCAGCACTCGACACAGCTGAAGTTTAGACCATTTAGGTTTGTAAATACTAAGGAAATACTGGCACAAGGCACAGAAAAGAATGGAGAATGTGAGGCAATGTTTGAAAATGGATCAATGCAAAACTGTAGAGGTTGTGAAATTATTTTTCTTTGCAATTAGTAAAAAAGGTAACGTAATAACTACACTTTTAACAGCCATTTAATAAATAATAAACAAAGACTTTACATATGAAGACCTGGTTTATTAAGAATGATTCTGGTAACTTCTACATTAATAACTTAACACTAGGGATGTGACATTAACGTAAATATCATGATATTGTATCGTCAAAGGTCTCACAATAATATCGTGGACCATAACAATATAGCAAATCACAAGTCTCTCTGCTTAAATGAATAGTGCAGAAATAATAATATAATGCAGAAATAGCTAAAAAAAACAAAACAGAGGGAACTACATAGACCATGATCCTTTGCTCCGTTTCAGTGCAGACTAGTTTAGTTTAGTTCAGTTAGTTTATTTATTTAATTCGACAGGGGCAGTGCACAATATACATTAGCCTTGGCAGGAGAAATGCTTGTACCAGGTTGTAGCGCCTGTCGTCCCCGGGCAGGTTGATGTTTTAGTTCATAAATACAAACATACAAAGAGAACGACTTTATAATGACCGGAGCATCATTAAAATTCCGTATCCTCATTCATACCCAATCCTCATCCTTCTCAAAAGTCATCATTCGATTCATTCTCTCCAGAGCATCACGCTCTCCCCACATACTCCACACACTACAGGAAAAAATAACTGTTTTGCTGACAATAAATGTACCAAATGACTGGTCAAAGCATTTTATAATGTCAGTCTTGTGATTATGTAGAATATCGTAATATCGTGAGCTTTCCCACGTTTCCGCAATAAATATCGTACCGTGATGTTCATAGCGTGATGATATCGTGTTGTGAGACTTGGATTGGATCGTTACACCCCCACTTCATACCTTAACTACTACATTAATACCTTAAAACCAACTCATAACCCTGAGCCTAGTTACTAAGACAGAATCACTGTAATAAACAATTTGTTCATTATGGACTCAGTTTTTGTTCATGCTTTATTGAGGCTAATTAATGTGTAGTAATTTGTAGCATGTCCCAACAGGGCTACCATACCCTAGTTGTTTATAGGCTTTACTAATTCAAAATTAGACAAGAATTGTATCTTGCTTTTTCGTCACCGTGTCACCAAAAAGAACTAACACTTTTCTGTCATGTTCTGTATTAGTCAAATGCAGTGTTACATTTTCACGTTGAAACTAAAATACACAGAGCTATTGAAAAATAACCTTGAGAATAAAGGTTGTGAATTGTCCCCCTCTCTCTTGCTCTGTATCAGAATGGCTCTTTGGTGCATGCAGAGTGGTTGTTTTATAGCGCTGTATAAATATGAGCTGTAACGTGGAGGTAATGTCCAATAATAATCACTCAGAGTTTAGTGCCCTCCGCAGCTCCAATGATAATGTGCTGGTGTGGAGCGCTCAGTCTATAAACAGACACGGCAGGAATAAGTCATGACGTCATTTACACAAACCTCACTATAGTGAGTGAGCTGAATGGTTTGGGCACCAGCAGCACTGGTCACTGTGATAGTTGTGATCCTTCTAACTTTGTGAGTAGATTGCAAAAAGGAAGCAGGAGCCTATTTTCACTTGATATGGTCATGTCCAGCCATTGTTTCATTCTGGTCTTCAGTTCTTCTGGAAAAAGAAAAATATCTTTGATTAAAACAACTAATGGACCCTAAGGCCTGTAGTTATTTATTTTTATATATATATATATATATATATATATATATACAAAAGTCTGTATAAATGAATATTTTGTTTTTTTTAATAAATATAAGCATTATATTGATATATACGTGTTGATATATCGTGTTTAAAAAATATCTTGACATATTTTAAATACCGCGCCCACCCGTTGTAGTAAGTATAAGGGTCTAAGGTTTTCATACAAGTGCCTCAGACTGAGTCAGTGTTTCCATGGATACCGACAGTTCCCCAATAGCTTGACTTTTACATGAACTTGAATATTCAGTGCTTTTAATCCCCAGCAGTGTCGACTAAGTGTTGTTGAGCTGTGCACACTGCCACAATGAAAGAAGTGGTCATGTCATTTAGCACATATTCATGGCAGCTCTACTGGCTCCACTTAGAAAAACAATAGATTTTTCTCCTTTTAAACACAGGAACAACGAGGCTTACTCTACACTTATTCTTCTTAAAGTGGATTTTCTAGGCTCGCTGGGTGGAAACCTGTACTGTGAAATAAAATGGAGCGATTACTTTAAATGAAATATTAAAGGTGTGCTGTGTAGTTGGGTTATAGTTTTCGTGGATATGTTGTTCTTTCTATCAGAAAACAGTGCGCAAAAATCCACAATATTCAATGTCTACATTTTGAAATCTAATCCCATGTTTGACAGCAAATTGAATGGAGTGTCTTACTGTGATAGTTTATTAACGGTGTAAGTCGAGCTAGTCTGCGAATAACAAGTGAACTAAAATAAACAGGACTAAATGGGCCCTCTGGATCTTTTGTACAGAGGGTGCACACTGAGATACTGACACTTGTGTAAATGTAATTACAGTTAAAGCCATTCTGTATTTGAAGTCTTGAGCCGCCCTCCCTGTACTACTCTTGTCTAGTGGATGTTTCTCAGCCTGATGTGAGCCTGTTCTTCTTCTCCCTCGGCTTCTGTCTTTTGTAGCTGCTATAAATCCAGAGCCGTGTCGAGGTCTGAGCCTTCGGTTGATCTACGTTCGATCTGACAAGGAGCGCCAAGAAAGTGGGAAAGCGCCCCCAGCAAAACCCCCCACGCTTTCAGGTGCCTATCCTCACCTCTGCTCGCCCCTCTTGGATACCTCCTCCCCCTCTCCCCCTCTTTCCCTCTCCCCTCCTCCTCCCAGTTTTCCTCAGGACGTAGAAGACAGCCAGGCTCAAGTGCACGTCGGGGGGAATTAGACGCTAGCAGACAATTTGATTTCTCAGTCTTCGAGGCTTCCACAGACGGCACAGGCTGCAGCAGCGGGTTTTAAAAGCAGAGAGAAGCGAAGAGACGGGGCACGATTGGATTTATGATATCAGCGCTAATAGAGACATGCCAGAGAAGAATTAAGATGAGAATTTGACATAAAAGTCGAATGGAGATGTAGCGCAGTTTGAGGGAGGATGGGGGGGGAGTAGTAAGTGTGGTACTAGTTTTTCTGTGTATTCCCAGACATAAAAGAACAATGAATGAAGAAAATTGGAATCATATTTATTTTAGACTATTTGGAACAGTTAAACATGGATTATATTTTCCGCTTGTACATGTCACAGAAAAGATAAACAGAATTAGGCGAGAAAACATTCTGTGTTTATGGTCTGTGTGTGTGTGCAGCTGCAGACAGTAGAAATAAAAAATAGCTACGAAGAAATTCCACTCATTTTCAGATGGACCGGCGTCTGAATAGGTTTAAACATTTTCCAGTGTCCTTGATTCAGAAAATCTGGTTTATGTGTCAAAAAAATGACAGTAGTGGCACAGACTCCACAAAAGCAGTGCAAGTATAAACCAGCTGTTTAATGGGTGCGTTTTAGATGAAAGATTTATGACAGAAAAAATATTTTTATCCCATAAAGTTTGGTCAATCCACTTACAGGTAGTACTGCCATGATAACACATTGAAGTGTGATACATTGGTGTAAGTAAATATAGTAATATTGAAATTACTTTATGATGCAGTAACCCAAGAGCAGTTTTAACCCACAAAAAAGTCTAAAATAGTCTGTACAATATTGTAAAAATAATGAGCTACACTATATATAAACAGCAGAATTAAACACTTTAGTATTTAGTTTGCATCTGTAATGAGTCATAGAAGTTATGTATTCAACCTTTTACATCTTAAATCTTTTCATATATGCAAACATAAGAAAAAATTATCCCAGTAGTGCAACGAAAATGTACACAAAATAAATACTGACCTTAAAAACATATTGTTCCAGCTTTCATATAGTGGAACGACAGGTCGAAATAGTAATTATCGTGACATGCCAACTTACAAGGTACATATTAGACTAAATTGTGATCATTTTCCAATTGAAATGCAGGTAAATTAGTGTATTATTTGGTTTTGCTTCGGTTCTTATTAGATCTATAAATATCACAAAGGCTGCATTGTGATTGCTGCCTCCTCAAGAAAATAGGTTATCTTATATTCCTTGTCCACTAAATGTATAGCTGATCTATTCTACATCATAAGATTGCCATTGACGTCCTGAAACTTAAGACAAATCTTTAACAGTTAAATAAAATCAGGAAGGAAAAGTAATAAACAAAGAATCGAAACTAAGCACCAGAGGCTGAGGAAAGCTAAAGACAATAGAGGAGCCACTTAATGTAGTCCACCCACTCAGCTCTGTCCAAATGGGCTGATTGACGCCTGTTAGCTCCTGTAATAGCCGCAATAATGGACCGCAGTTCAGTGGGCGTTGAGACACACTGCCACCCCGACCAAAGTAACTCGATTCTGGGGTTTCTACTCTCTCCTTTCAGCCTCTTTCAGCAGCTCGGAGATACTGTACCACACACATGCAGCTCTTAGCCTTTTGCTCCCGCACACAGATAGATTTACAAAGCCACAGAGGAGCGCAGAGGTGAATTATGGGTAGTGCTGTCGACCTTGCGGTGGAGTAATGTCCGTGGGAGCTGTGTGGGCATTGTACATTATGCGGGTTACGGCCAGGACTGCTGCTCGGTGTATTTCAGAAGGCCACGAGGGCAGGGCTGGACACTATTTTGGCAACAACAATAACAAAAGAAAGAAAGCACAATCTGTTTTCTCTCTCCGTTTGAGAGAAAATTACACTGTCCTTATGATTCCTCTATTAGAGCCTCCGATAAAATAAATCCCCTTTTTATTCTCTTGTATTGAGTAGTACAGGTCAATGCGCTAGAATGTTTATGTTTATTTATTAAATATGGGGCAGTGCACATTAATCAACATGTGTCAGTACAGCATGTAAATGTGCCCGAGTCGCCGTGCAGGATCATTTTCATCCATAGTCCCACTGGCAGGTTGATCGCAAGACAAAAGCAGGACATAGGCATAATAACATTCAGTCCATCACACATGACAAAGACATTAAAGTTCAGTAAATATTAATAGAAAAGGCCGCCAGTGGCAAAAACCTGTCGTTGTGTCCTTAGGCAAGACACTTCACCCACATTGCCTAGTGTGAAAGTGATGTGAGCGTGGCAGGACTCCCTTGGAAAAGAGATTAGTGATCTCAGTGGGACTTTCCTGGGTAAATAAAGGTACAAAAAACATACTAGTGCGAACATGCTAAAAGCACCTACAGCACAGAGATTAAAGACAACAGACACAATCACAATTGTATGTACATAGAATTAAAAAATACATAAAAATTGAACGTTTTTTCTGGTTTATCCCAATGACAATGATTTTTTTTTTTGCTGTATTGGTACATAGAGACACACATCCAATACAAGTTCCATAAGCAAAAATAGTGCAAAAAAATAAAAAGCAGATCCACACTGCAGGTCTGTGGAACATGTCTGAAGAACGGCGTGATCCCGAAACGTTACACTGGGGTGTCATTAAAATAAAAAACTGGAAACTCTAAAGAACTGCAGTGCGGATCTGTTTTTTTATTTTGCACAATGATTTATCTGCAATCCATCGTAAATGTCCTGAAACATAGCTGCAAATGACTGCCTTTCTTTAAAATTATTATACATTTTTGGGTTTATACTTTCAAGAATTCAACTTTCCAAGCACAGTTTTTATTCATACAAAAGTGCAAATCTTTTCTGATGCTATATTGCAGCAACGGTAGATAAAAAGCACAGATGATTGTCTGAGTATTAGAGGAGTAGCTGGAGCTGGGTTAAAAGGCGAGTACAAAAGGCCTGTGGGACATTGCGCTTTGAGGTATGTATTTAAATGAGCCCACGTCAATACACTTAACATAAATAATACATTCAGAGCGCAGAGGCCATGATTGTTGTGTTAAAAGGCCAATGGTAACAGGCTATTTCAATGTAATATCTTGACCCCTGATTGATTATGCATTCAGAACATCCACAGCTGCTTTAGTTGTTTCGTGCCGATACTAATTGATATTAAACCTAGCGTCAAAAGTAGATACTCATTTGTGCAGATATTCGTAAAAATACATACATTTGACGCATTTTAACCTTTCCTGAATAGTTTTAGATGGATCTTGATCTATATCTGATCTCACACATGGTAATTAGATAGAAACGAATGCTATTTTTTGCGTATGTTTTTGCCATTGTTGTGGTGAAATCGGTATTGGTGATATGGATGCTAGTAATATGGTCATGAATTGCTGTGTTACTCTTGCTATATTTTTTTTTTGCTGGGATTTCTGTGTTGTGTGCGACTCTCTTCTGACACAAGACGGTGCTGCAGATGGAGGACGGACAGTGTGGAGAGTGACAAGATGTCCGCCTCAGTCTGTCCGTGACCCGTGTGGAATCAGGATACAAATAAGGAAGACAAGATGCGCCAACAAATATTTCTCTTGCAAATGATTAAAGTGCCCGTATTTTGCCATTTTCTGATCTACGTTATAATGTTTCCTCATCACGAACAGACCTGGAGTCGTGTTTTGTTTCATTCACACAGGCTTAACACACAAATCCTGCATATTTAGGCTGAGTTCTTTTCTCAAACAGAATACACTCTCCTCCACCTTATGTCCTGTAGTTATACAAGAGATGCTCCACTGTGTTTTTAAACTCCATGTACTTTACTAGAATCATTTGGATAATTCAACGCTCTGAAATCGCCAATCTCTACTGAACAAATGGTAAACGGTAGCTGTTAACTTGGAAAAACACCACTTCATAACATCACGAGGTGGAAAAGAGCGTTTTGAGCTTTCGAGATGCAGGCGGCCCAATAATGCAGGGTGACTTTAACATGTGAATGAAACAAAACACAACTCCAGCTATAGGAGGTATCAACATTATAACATGGCTTAAAGCTCACATGAGTCAATTTTGCGAAATAAAAGACCTTTAAATTTAGTTTTACCCTCCCCACTATAAAACTGCATTGTCAACAGCTAATTATAAAAAAAATGTTAGCAATCAGAAACTTGTGTCGCTAGTATGATACAGCATGAGAGTTGGTCCACTGTCTTTCAATTTGCAGCCTGAAAAAGTTACTCTAAAGCTGTGCATGTGCCCGTGTGTACTATTGTAGTCAAACTGCCCTGAGGTGGCATCGCATCACACTCATACTGGGCAGGGCAAGTTTTTATATCGCGCTTTTCCACCTTCAAGGCACTTTACAACAAGGATCGTCTCACCCATTCACACACATTCATACACCAGTGTACGCAGACACTAGGGGCGAGGTTGGTTAAGTGTCTTGCCCAAGGACACGACGACAGCATTCATCTGTGGGAGCTGGAATTGCACCGCCGACCTGTGGGTCAGTGGATCTGTCTAATGTCACAATGGGACAACGGAACAAAAGAACTTCAGCAAAAATCTACCCTTAAAATGAAATACAATCTTGAAAATTGTGAATCTCGGCTTTAACGGTAATGATAGAATATCAGGAAATTATTCTCTTTACTTGCTTTTGGATACAATACAATACAATTCCTTTTGCCCTATTTGCCATATGTCTGTCTTGTCTAAAATGTCTGTCCTCTTACTCAGAGTTTACTGTTGTCTTTGTTGTTTTAGCCGAGGAAAAATTCTCTGTGTGTCTCCCCCACCTCTTCACCTCCTCCTGGACATCCCGACCACCTCCAGCTGTGGGTTTCCAGATCCACACTGCCCCCCCCACAGAAGCCGGTTGCCAGATTGGGACAGCCCATGCGGTGCAGAGGGGGTCTGAGGCTGCCTATGGCCCCGTGCCACGCTGGGCCCTGTTATTACCTCCAGATGACATCAGCCTGTGCAGCAGATGCCTGTTTGGCCACAGGGCCCACAGAGAGAAAGAGTCTCTGGTGAGTGGATGTGAGAATGCTCCTAGAAAAACATGCCAGCGTGAAAATATAGGATGCGTAGTGCCCAAAGACAGAGTTAAAATGACGTAACTATTTAAAGTACAAAAAAGAACACTGCTGAAAATGACTTGAATTTGAATCTTAATTTGAGAATAAGCTTTAACAGTGTTAGATTGAATGGGTTCTGTGATGTTTAATATTTCAGTGGTTTTGCAGCATATTGAACTGAATTTAGCTTTAAATGTTAGTTGCCACATTAAGATGAATATATCTGCTTCTTCTGAGAGTTCACACATGATGGGTTAAATCCACCTGTCACTCACTCAGCGCAGCAGACTGACTATGAGGAGAAGCCGATGAGGAAAAGTAACTGACAGTGAGCCTTTATTTGACCATTGACTTGCATTAAAAGTAAAGATGCTAAATCACAGTATTATCTAGACTGGGGGATCCTGATGTCATAAATATAAATTGCATTTGAGTTTTTATATTGCCTATTTTTTTCAGCATGTTTCTTTCCTGGTACAATTTTAGGTCGAGTATATATTATCCAAGTCTGATATTATTCACATAAGACTAGGGACGCACTTGTCCAGCTTTTTCAAATCTGCTACCGATTTTGATGCTATAGATTTACGGATCTGCCGATACCAGTGCAGAGACTGAAATGACACTTATTTCCTTTATACAACAATAAAATAAGAACAGCTCCAAATGTGTGATACAGCTGTTATTTATACCTCATGTAACCACACAAGAGCAGAGTATTTCTATATGAAAATTCAAGAGACTTTCTGGGCCAACTAAGTCTTGCATCAATGTATGTACAACCAGGATATTGGATGAACCGATATCCGATCCAGCAAATTTTAGTATCAGCTTTTCTACTCAATACCTGTATTGGATCGTTTCATCCGTACGTAAGGTTATGTACCTCATATGGCTGTTAAATACTGAGTGAGTCCAATGTGCACATATCACTTCACAATATAATCACGCTCGCTGGAGCAGTGAGACGCTTTTAATAACACACATCTTTCGTTCGCTTCGGAGGGTAAATATACACGCAAGGAAGGACATCATAATAAGCCCCACAGACCATTATAATGTGGCTAATTGACAGCAACAATCACAGAGGAACTGAATGCATCAGTCATTTTTATATGAGCCACACAAACACAGAGCCGATTGCTCGAGATGAAGCTGTTAATGATCACATTTATGTGGGTCACCTGCTCCTCTTATGTGGCTTTTCTCTGAGCAGAAGAAGCAGATTAGAGCGGCCCGTTCAGATGAAAGCCTCACTGATCTCTGCTTTACGCCACCACTGCACAGGCATTTCTCTATCACCTCACTACACGCCGCATTATGTGCTGTCTATCTCAGGCTCAACCTACTTAAGCATGTGTGAAAGTGTTTGGCATTATGTTTTCATGAGTAACATGTTAGTAATAAGTGTTTTAAATTATGCCTTTCAAGTTTCTCAGAACACATTATTCATTCACTGCTCAGTGACATTTGCCTCGGGCTGAATGACGAAACGCGGCTTTTAAAATCTGTTTATTTAAGTTTATAAACACTGAATCTTGCTTTTTAAATCTGCCTCTTGGACTTAAATTAATAACATACACATAATAACATTACAGACAGTAATTACTGCGTAGCTGGAGCCTGGTTACCCTCCGCAGTGTCTTTGAAAACAAAGTGTATACTGGCATTTTCATCCTTGTCAATATCCTGGCTACAACTATAACTGTGCTAATATTTCCCAGTATGTGTAATTTGTTCTGGTTAGTATTTAGCACACATTGACATAAGCCGGAGACCTGCGTTGACTTGTAGCTGTTTCATTGTGGATTATTGAATTACAGAAACTATTTAACTCTTTGTATACAGTCTTTAATACATTTACTATCACCTCACTTCACCGCCTCATCCCTTTAGTTTATTATACAGTCTTTTCCCGTTCCCAGCAGTTCAATGGAAGAGACAGGCGGGAGGAAATGATATTTGTAATCAGACGAAGGAGAGGGGCTCTTTATTAAAGTGGGGGTGGGCTCACGGCAGCCTCTGGGTCGTCGACAGGGTTTATAATGGCCTCTGTCTGCTGTCATTATATTAAACCTGACTTATTCTCCTCTATACAATCACTTCTCTCCTCTGCAAGTCCCTCAGGATTTACCTGCTTGGCTTTTTTAGTGAAATTGACACTTTTGTAGTAAAGATGAAAGATTAGCTGCATTTGAATTGAAATTGAAAATCAAAATGTCGCAAGCGGCAAGACAATACTTAATGTTAAAAGTTAACTGTCCCGTCCTCAGCAGAGAACAAATAATTTATCTAGGTTGTTATATGAAAAATCTGTTTATTCAGTTTACTGTAGAAATGCATTTGATTTTTCTATTGGTTTAGGAGTTAAAACATTTAAAATTATTAATTAGAAAAACATGAAAAATACAAAATACATCTGATTGGCCAGGTAAGGTTTCATAGCTCTTTAATGCTACTGGATGTATTTACAAATATTTGTCCAAAAACTATATTGTTTATACCTCTTATTTGTATTATATATTCTCTCCTTTAGTGCCAGATTTGTCTCTTGGCTTTGGAGATTATTTAATTCCCGTGGGTTGTCTGCCAGGCTCCTCCATAAAAGCAGTAATGTGATGATCTCATTCAGTGTGGCAGGTGGAGGATGAGTCAAAGCAAACCATTTAGACTCCACAAGAATATAGACGGCAAAGGCTTTAGATCTGCCCTGGATTACTTTATAAAGGGCTATTTACAGTGACAAAATAGCTAATGTCAGGTTAGGTAGCAATGCAACTGCCAGTTAAAATCAGAGTATTGAAATCACATTATAAATTCTATTGTGCCAAATATATTATTTGTTTTTGTGTTATAGTGTATGTGAAAAGTTGCATTCACAGCAGTGTAATATTATTATACTGCTTCATGATGAATGTCTATTCATGGGTCTAAGTTTCCTGTTAATATGCGCAATTTTTTGTGCATTCAAAGGAGAAACTATTTATTTTTGCACTGTTGTCGCCATCGCAACAGTACTAATTTTTCATCACTCTGAAACCCATGGACAGATTTAAGGTTTTGTAAAATGTAAGTAAACTGGTCATTTTTAAACACCTTTTTCTCTATATGTGTTTTGTGGGCACATTGCTGAAGCTTTCGTTGATAAGGAAGCACCTCAGGCCTCTTGAAATGGCTCCACTCTCATAGATCTTATCTTTTAGTTGAAAAAAAAAATCATAACGTTTGAAGGAAGGTCAGTCCTTTTCATCAAATGAGAAACATTTCCCCTTTTTGGAACAAATGCCACTGCATTTGTTGCAAAAGCAGCTTGTGTTTTAATTGGTTTTGTGCTTGAACTCAGGAGAAGATTTCAAGTGTTGTGATTTAACGACCTTCAAGATGCATCTTGTCTTGGACGAGCTTTGTGCTGCATAATGAAATGATACGAATGGAGCAAGTTTCCTCTAGATACTGTGCAAAAGACATAGATGTACCATATTTCCTTTATACAGATGTAAGATGTATACAGTGAACAGTAAAGATATCAAACAAATGATGTGGAAAGAATCCGTGGTTCTGGGGTCTCTATGCTGTCAATATGTGTGAAAAAAGAAAAAGTATTTTTATCATGTGAAGCTTTTGTTGAGGCTCCAGTATTGGACCGGAGCGTTCCCAGCCTGTATAAGCAGGGGGGCTTCAATGAAAAAAGGCTGAGAACCACTGAGTTAGGGCATCTGGCTTAAACCACCACACATATGAGAGATAGAGGTGAGCGGCTTTGGTGAACTCTTGGAGTAGAAAAAACTGAAAATGAAAGATTTTAATAAACTCCGGCTACTGTCCATGTGTCAGACCCAGAGGCAGTTATTGCTCCAGCAGCACGTGATGAGGTGATAAGGTTTGGCAGTTTGGGGGTTTCATTTCTGATCTTCCTTTGACAGGATTTGTTTGTTTGGAATCTGCCAATAAACTATGAACTCCCCTCCCCTCTGTGGCCTCTCCGGGACTTTAGCTCTATTCATTTCAGATGACAGACGAGGCACGGACCAGTGTGGTCATGATACAAAAATTTCAAACTAATTTTGAAACTAAGAAAAGGCTCAATATCAATTTCGAACCGTGATAATAATAATAAATAAATAAATTAGAACAATAGGATGTCATTTCCAACACCAATAACAGGCGTTTCAGTAATAATTTCATGGTATAGTAGGTATCACTAGGGAAAATAAGTGTTATAACAAGTTCTATAGTTGTACAGAGGCAGAGTCTGGAGTCTGAGGCAGGAGACGTTTATTTACCATCAGTCTAGGACCCAGTGACCCCCTTAAATATTCAACACTGCACTTTTGCAGTATTGCCTATTCAAGCCTGACTCTGCGTCCACACAAGGAGGTAAATAGGAACTAAGGAGGACGGCATGGAGACAAGCTGGCTGAGACCAAATGAGAAGTGCATAGCTACACTTCTGTGAGACGAGTTGAACAAGGAATGTTAAAGGACACATTCTGTAATAGTTGGATGACGCCAGAGCTAACCACAGAGAAATGTCAACAATGAAGTGGAGTTTTCCTGTCTAAGCCTATGCAGGGAGGCAAAAGCCCACAACAGATATTCTACAGCTCAAGACCATTGTAAAACTATTCAGGCGAGGCACTTTTCTTGTTTGTTTTCTTTCACTATTAGTTTCCAAGTTCAAATGAGTATCTGGTTAGAGGCGGAAGGTTTAATTTACACCTATAATTATGAAACTTTTAATGGAACAGTGTATTTTTTTCTGCTTACATAAAAGAAAAGCAACTGCAGCTAAGTAGCTCTAGAGTACGGTTGTTATTCTCAGAGTAACTGACCATAGTTGGTAGGAGTATGACAGCCATTTTATTCAGGCTAAAACCATTTATTATTGTGTTAAACATGTGTAAGGAGAACATTGTGATCTTGTTGATACACCTCAAATACTGTCAGTGCCAACTACCTGTAATGAGCTGTTATTATATGATTATGATATTAGAGTAGGTGCCTTTCACAGCTTGTAATGCTCATTAAATGTATTACCATTTTTTCAGAATGAGTTAAATGTGAGTTTCCACGTGCTTTCAGAGTCACATGTAGTTGGATATGGAGCGTGATCTTGCACCATATGTTATACAGACACTAGACTTGAGTGCAAGGATCAGAAAGAAAATAGTTCATAGTTTATATTAAAATGCTCTGTAGATAATAAATGTAGGAACAAAATATGTATACATGTATTTATTGTAAATGATGTTGTTTTCATTGCTCCAGGCGGCGTGCTTTTTCCCACCACTCCCTCTGTGTTGTGTTTAGCAGATCATAGCTGTGAAGCCAAACTTATCCCCTGTATGTTGTTGCTCTCCTTCCAGACTATTGCAGTTCAGTTATGGGGCAGTGTTCATTTGGCTGCTGTGTTACATAAGCCTCATTGCGTAACATGTTCTAGGTTAGGGTGACACATTTTATGACCGTATCAAAAGGCAAATATTATATGTTACACGAGAGCTTGCCCGGATTCACAGTTGAAGCACTCTACATGAGAAGAGCTCCGAGCTGCTTCAGGAGTGTTGTTTTTACTCAGGGCTGTGTTATCACTGCGGCGCTAAATCAAACTGTAATTATGGACTTGTCCCACAGATGGATGACAGTGTTTAAACAGAGGAAGCCAAATGTCTCAATAAACCAAGTTCACCTTTCACTTTCTTGCATCAGCAGAAAACAGCGAGATCCAGGGCTCGAAATCAGGTTTTACAATACAACATTTACCACACTTCATTTGAAAAGTATGGGCAGTATTGGCTCTGTTTACTGCCAATACTGTCATTTTCAGTTTCATAACATCTCTTTGGGGCATGAGCAAAATTGCCCTGGATCCAGAATTCACACTTCTTCAATACTTTACAAAGATGTGAGTCTGGTCACCGTCTCCCCATTTTCAAATGGGCGTGACTGACAGATGGATTAGATTGACATTGGATTAGCCAATCAGGGACACAGATGGTCTGTCTGTATTGGAAAAAATAAAGGAAAAAATATCACAGAGGTCTGAAAAACATGACATGAGCAAAGCACTAAACCAGGCATGTCCAAACTATGGCCCGGGGGCCAAATGTGGCCCTCAGACCAATTGTTCTGGCCCTCAGGCTTCCAGGTGAATTGGCCCGTACTACCACAAGTAGTACTTTTTACTGCATGTTTTTGAAATCTACCTTGATCAAGCAAATGTAGTGTGTCCTTCTGAGGGTCTAAGCATGAACAAAGGTCTGGAGGGTCATTCAAACCTGTTATAAATGCACAGATTTGAATTACTCACCATTTTGATCATCAGTCTATGACCCCCGATCGGCCCTCACACTGGTCTGTGTTTTAATATGTGGCCCTAGATGAAAAAAGTTTGGGCACCCCTGCACTAAACTCTGTTAATCTGAGGTGAGATAAATTTGATTTTATTTGTAAACTGTCTGCAAACAATGAGCTCCTTTGTTTCACAAGCGTCACAAAAAAAACAGGTCTGAATGCACAATTACATTTGTCCAAAACGTGAAGGAGGGCGTGGGAACCAGGATGATATCAATCTGTATAAAAATACAGAGCGATATCAATCTGGATTTACTGACAATGAGCAAAAGGTATTGCCAGAACAAATAAAAATAAAATAAGTAACTATATATAAACAGGCTACAAAGTAAGATGAATTTGATTCAGATCCTTTTTATTATAGCACAAATAAACCTTATTTATATCATTTTAGCTAGTAAATTATTGAGGTTGAGTTCACTTGCAAACAAACCACATCCAAATTTTGACTAAACCCAGGGCTAAACCTGACTAGACCAGGTCCAGGTCCACATTCAGGACTAAACTGGGATTAAACCAGGACCAGACAAGGACAAGTGTGAAGGCATCTTTATTTTTATTTTACTCTGTTTGTTTTTAGTTAAGTTTAGTTACTTCATTAACAGATGTTCCAACACCGACTGAAACCGTGTCCAGGCGTAGAATAAAACAGTTATATAACCTGACATAAGATAATATTATTATATCCTATTTGTTTAACCAACCTTTTGAAACTTCACAGCTGTATTTGTTTCCAGGATTTGGGCCTTGGGAGATCTTCTTGTGTCTTATTGACCAAAGGAGGTCCAGCTAAGTCCAACCTAACCCCTGTGTAACCACTGCTCAAGGTAAAACCTCTGAGCACTTGTTGTTATTAGGGCTGCAGCTATCGATTATTACAGTAATCGATTATTCTGTCGATTATTTTGTTCAAATAATCGAGTAATTGTTTGTTAACGTCGCGTCTACTTTGCACATGTTAAGTACACACCACGTGCACTGACAGATACACGTGTTTTGGACATGAAAAACGTAATTATCGCTGGGCTAAGGTTGACTCACCTCGCGGTTTCTTTTCCACTTGATGTAATGTACGGTTCTGTTTACATGTTGTAGCATCAGTGTTGAGAAGGTGACTTTTAAAATGTAATCCCCTACAGATTACAGATTACATTCCCCAAAATGTAGTTTGTAACGTAATCCATTAAATTACTTAAAGTGAGTAACGTAATCTGAATACTTTGGATTACTTGATATTGTCATGATTTTTAAAACTACATGAATGTAGCAACCAACTCCTGCAAATTCTTGTTTGGTTTTAGATTTGGTTTAGACCTGGTTTAGACCTGGTTTAGACCTGTCTTAGACCTGGTTTTAGTCCTGGTGTTAGTTCTGGTTTAGAGGCGCACAGGAGGAAGTGCGGTCCACGCGATCCGTACGGGAGGAGATGAGGTTATGCTGTTATTATACATCCATGGGCGCCGCGCTGTTCTGTGTACAGGGAAGTGCAGTGGTCATGCGGAAACTTTACCTCTACCACAGAAGGTTCCGGCCATTGCCGAGCGTATGAAAATAAAACAAAGCATCGAGGCAAAAAATAATAATCGATGCATTTTTCTAATCGATTTGCTCGATGAATCATTTCAGCCCTAGTTGTTATACTAACAAACAATCACAGTCATAATCAAAGTCTTTTTTTAATACATGCTCTGTTCCACCTTGTGTCATGAAGCAGTAGCTTTTCAGCTACTTTTAGCTTTATTCAGTGGACATTATCTAAATGATTCACATGAAGGTGTGTGGAGCTTAAAAACAGCGAGCACTTCCTGTATTATTACATGACATCACAAGGTGGAACAGGGTGTTTTCTGTTTGAGAGAAGAACTCAGAAATGTAAGGTTTGCGTGTTGAACGTGTGTGAATGAAACAACATAACACAGATCAGTAAATGGCATAAAATTGGTCCTTTAGGTAATGATAATTGTTCAAATGTGTATGTATTTCATTACTAGTTTTAGTCTAAATAACTGTATTGATTCTTTTGACAGGCCTAATATAAAGTTATGTCAAATATATGTGTTGAAAAGTTCTCACGACACTGTCTACAACTATGAGCAAATATTAAAACAGCCGCTCTGCCTGTTTGCTCTGCTCATGACCTTGTCCCATTGTAAATAAGTGTTAAGACATTCTGGCGACATCCCAACCCCTCAACACACGCAACTCTACACCTGTAACAGGCAACACTGCCTCACACAGTGTGCTCACTACAGCTGTGTAAATACAGTCATGAGAAGAAGAATGTGTTTTCGAGCATATTCTGATGAGCTTTCGTTTTTCTGCTACAGGTTTTAAAGAGTGACTTGGCAGGAGACATATTGTATGTTAATACTGAAATGTGTTCATCACAACATCAGAAAAAAAGATAAAACAATCTCATAAAAGTTTATTATTATTTTATACAGGAAATAACAATTGGATAAATATAATTCTAATGCAAATTAAGTATAACCTTGACTCTTGTGTTATAACAGAGCAGGATCAGAAGTAATAATAGTCGAAGTAATAATTGTTTCTTTAAAGATGCACCATGTAACTTTTCTGGTGGAGGCTGATGCTCGTCTCCATGTAGTTGTAGAGTTTATTCAAGCAGGGGACATCACTAGGGGAACTTACAGGTCATATCTGTGGAGAGGCAACCCCATTCACAATAAAAAAGCTTATTTTGAGCAATAAAAAGACCTGTTATATACTAGTACATCACAAATAATTAGAATATAATGAAAAAATTCAATATTTTTGTCACTTATTACAGAAAGTCAACCCCGTATACTGTGTTATATAGACTGAAATATTGTGAAATATTAGATTTATAGAGTACAGAGTAATGAAATATTAGAGTTTATTTCTTGAATTTTTATGATTGTGGCTTACAGATAATGAAAAAATGGACTAGAATATTAAATAATCAATAAAAAATAAAGCAGTTTACATGTTCAATTGTACACATTCACATTGTACTATTTTTCCATCTTTCATTTTGTCTTTTAGCAGGTCTTGGCCACGGATGAGTTTCTTTTTGAGGGGATTTAAAGGGCAGAGTCTGACTCTGTTTAAGTCAACAAAAATCCTCCACCCACTGACACTAATCTTTGAGCTGATCTACTTGTAACTACAACATTGTCAACACATTTAAAAGTATGATTAATCAGCTATGGATGATTGTAACAGCTAAACATACCACAAACTGAAAACATCTCTCCACAAAGGGCAGTTTTCAGTGGACACATTTGTCAAGTTTGTGACAATACACACAAAACCAGTCAACAATATTTGCAAGTAATTTTCCATGTCTTCAAACCCAGCCTAAGGCCAGATTAACAATAACTTTTTTTTGCTTTTAAATATTTATTTCTTTTTGCTAATTGTCTGCTTAGATTTTAAGTTTCAAGGTGAAGACACAGTGAAAAGAGCCTAGTTGTTTTGTAACAGAAAATCCACAAATACAACTATGGATACTTAATCCGTTCAAATACAAAGTTAAATATAGCTGCAAGCGGCAATGATTGGGCCTCGTGTGCACCCTAATAACTGTAAACCCCAACCACGACTCTAACCCTTAGCCCCAAACCTAACTCTAGGCCTAGTCCTTACCCTAACCTTAACTCCTAACCGAACCCTGCCATTTAAAAAAAAATAAAAATGCGCATGTTAAAAAAAATAAAATCCAAGATGGCGGACTTCCAGTTTGTAAAGGGACGTGGTCACAATATAAACTTTTGTTCCTATTGCCCTGATGCATCTGGCTTCCAAATTCGGTTTGGCTGTGACAAAGTTTGTGTAATGACGTCCCATTGGCAAGGACAGGTTTTTGGCTTGTCGCCCTGGCAACACAGTGTAAATGGGGTGTTGGCGTCATTGAGTTTTTGAGATCATGTCACAAATATGCATACCAAATTTTGTCTATCTAATAAATCAAATAAAACGTTATTGTTCCACACAAATGGGACACGATTGCATGCGTTTTTTTGTTTCTTCTGTTCAGGGTTGAGGTGTGAACCCATGATTTTGGAGATTTTACCATTGGAAAAACATGGAGGGTTTATTACTATGGCAATGCTGTAAAAATTATGGCATGGATGTCTTTGACTTTTTGGATCAGGGTGGCAAAACTGAATTTTTTGCAAAATTTCACAAATTTTTGAAAACTTTTTTTTTTTTTTGCCATATTACATTTTATTTCAATCTGTAGGGGGCATTAGCACACCAAATTCAGTTTTTTCCACAGTCTTTAGGGGCAGGGAGTTTAACAACTGTTTCAAATTTCACTGAAATCTGAGTTTGTTTACGCAAATAAAAACAATTTATCATTTTGATTTCTTGTACTATTTTTCTTGTACCACCATTTTTAAAATCTATGAACAAAGAAATAATCCTTTATATTGTTTTACTGCTCTTCTGCGATACTATTAGTTTGAAAGAGGTCCAGTCCAGTGTGGCTCTGACACCTGCTCAGATCTTCAGTCCTGCCTTTTGAGTTGTACTCGTTTCATTACTGCATTAAGCTGCTTTGAATGCCATAAAAGACAATGGCCCAGAGTCAATGGCCTCGCCCGCACAACCACATTTTTAATAGGTATTGACTCCTGGTTTTAGCCGCGCTCTCAGCACGCTTAAAAGCCTATGTTTCACTGATTAGCTAATTAAAACCTAGAGTGAGGCCTATTGATCGGAGCCAGGGCTGTCAGGAGGCATCTGTCTGCACCGGGGCCGGACACAATACACTGTCTTTTCTCTTATGCAAAACAAGCAAGAATGGGGAGAAGAGGTGGCAGGTTTACAGTTGAAGAAATTAAAATTACTTCAATAACTTGTTACAATAGTTGTATATGATCTTTTCTGACAAATGTGCAGCTTTTGAGATCAATGATGCAATGATAAGGAAATGTAATATTATTTTTGCAACATTGAGGCTGAGTAATATTTGCTTTGATAGAATATATTTGTACTCCGAGTTTTCTTTTGGTTGAGCTTTAGGCCTATTTAAAAGCTAATTTACATTTGTTTCTGTTGTTTATTAGAAAAAGAAGATACCATTTGCCTCAAAAGTTCGATTAAAAATACCCTATAACCTATTTTTTTAAAATAATATCTCTTATTTTTCTACATGAATTTGTTTTCGTTTTTTGTGTGCTTTATGTCTCTGATCTGGTATTGGATAAATTGGATATTTGAAGCTCTAGTATCCAAATCGGTATCAGAAAAAGCTGGATTGGTGCATCTGTAGATTTAAAACATCCTCCTAAAAACAGCTCTTGAAATTGATTTGTTGTGCACCTTGACACACTCACAGCTCTTCCATTAGACCTAAAAGCTCCACACTTCTTCAGATCTATATATTGGCTCAGACCGCGTGTTGTCTCTTCTATTTAAAGGACATCTGGAGTTTCGGAGGCGGTGGCCATTTCACTGGCCCTTTAGTGTCCTATCACGGTCTGCCACAGCGCGGTAATGGAGGTATTTATATCTGCGATCAGACACATGATGGTCGCTGATTACAGGTTTGGGCTGTGGAAAAAACTCTGCACATGTCAAATATCCAGGGCCGTCTGTGTCTGTGCACCTCCTATTAAAGGACCACAATGATATCATCAAAGTGATACGAGACAGACGGCAAGTGAAGAGCAGTGTTAAACGCATGTTCAATGTGAAATCACAGGGTTTGGTCACATCAGGAGGAGTGGGTTAGATCTAGGTCACTGAGCAAATTGTAAATGTGTTTAGTGCCGGGATGAGACCAGGTACTTTTAAATGACAGAAAGACTGGCACTGTATTAAGAGTTGGAAAGACACAGGCGGTTTTAGATAAAAGATTTAGTTTTATTAGTAAAATCTCAACGTTGCTAAAAGAGCGGTTTTAACTTTATAACCCAGTGGAGTTTTGTGGGTCGTTTACAGCCTTTTCATTTGTAGGATATTTAAAGCTCACCTAATACATTTAAAGACATGTTTTAGCACATTTTTATTCCAAAATATCTTGTGATTATACTATACCCCTTCCCAATTTCAAGTAATGAGTATTTGGCAAAAACAAAAGTGGGAACCTGCAGTGTGAAGTTCTGTCGTGACCTTAGCAAAGGAAAACTTCTACATTACCCATTCCTGTGACGTTTTCATTACTTTTTTAATCTTTAAAATCTTGGTCAAAGTGTAACACTTGACGAACATTATATGACACCAAAGCAAAGCGAGACAAGCAGGTTACAGCACGGCACTACTTTACAGTTCAGATCTGTGAAGAGTCTCCCCTTTTCACAGAAGGAATTGTGTTTTTGAGCAATAAAAACACACATATGCTAGATTGAACACATATTGCGCTTGAGCTTTCTATAGAGTTATAATCTACGACACCCGTGGATCATTATGTTATCATTTGCACATTTGAAATCTTAATATTCGCCTGAAATGACTTAATTAAAGAAATGGTCCTCGGGCTTTGGCGTTAGACATCACCGTAAATGTCGTCACAACACAAAGTCGGTGTTACAGATCTGTACAAATGTGGATTTACGTACTTGTCCGCGTTAAAGGAAAAGCAGTGAGAACAAGGTTTCTCTGTCTGCGTCACACACGGCGACTTTTTCATGTTTCCACTGGAGTCAATGCAAATGGTCCATGTCTGTCCAGGGCTTTCACGCTCGCACACGCTGACACGCCCGCTCTGCCTCATATGTACCACTGGGATGATTTAATAAAATGATACACGGTCAAAATAAACACGGATACAGCGCTTAAAACCAAATTAAAAGGTTTATTAAAGCTAGATCCTTGCAAGGGACGCTCACATCGCCCCATCGTCCTATGTATAGCTGCATGGTTAATCGCTCTGACAAGTCAATTTTGCATCATAATTACTGTGGAACATTCCAGGAAAAGCAATAATAATAATAAACAGTACATAAGCAATACATTTTTCACATAATAGTTTTTTGTTTGTCTTTTTTATTTAATACTTTGCATAAGCGCACATTTCATTCAGATGTAAACGAGCTGCGCCAGTGCTTTTCCAGCCTGATTTAATACATTTTCATGCAGAGATATTTTTGTGCGAGCTTTCTGTCTGGGTGCACTCGTAATCATCAGGGGTGAGGTGAGTTTGTTGATCCAGGGAACACTCGAATATGCACGGGTTATGAAACAGGTCTGTATGGCAGAGAAATAGGCCAGTCTGTTTTGTAATGCCTTTTGTAACCGCAGATCTTATCGAGGCAGAGATCCTGTTTTCGCGGTTATGTCATGTTTTTAATGACGTTGATTGGAGATAAATCGGATCATCTCGCTTATAATGCGGCTTTGAGATCGGAATTAAAGATCGCAAACAGAAAAATCAAGTGTTCATGACGCCATTTGCTACGTCCCTAATAAGAAGAATACAAATTTAGTGACATGCTGTGAAACAAGAAGGCGACGCTACCAGGTTTAGTACAGGTCGGGTCTGTGGAGAGGGAACCCCGCTCACTGCTCACTGTAGGAGAGGTCCTGGTTTTGTTTTTTATTTTTTAAAACAACTAATTAAATAAATGCAGGAAATGTAATGGTATACACTGAAATATATCAATAACATCTCCATTAAGATACCCACCCATATCCCAAATGAAAAGTTACACAGTGCATCTTTAAGAACAGTACCCTTTCATTTGGGCTGCACTGAAAAGAAGAAAAACATTACAGTCTGTATACATCTATTTTCCATATTGTTGCTTTTAAATAGTGGTTTTGAGCAAAGGAAGTTGTAAATTGGTACGTTAACTTTTGGTTTAGATATATTGGGATATTGTTGCTGTTTCAGTTATAGTTTAATCCCCACATTTAATGAACTACTTAATTAAGACTTAGAGTTAGGGCATTAAGTCAGTGGTTACTACGCCTTGAACATTCTTAATATACTATTTGTTCATTATGATTTAAATATTTTTCATGGTTTATTTAGGCAAGGCATGTCCAAACTATGGCCCGGGGGTCAAATGTGGCCCTCAGACCAATTGTTTTGGCCCTCAGGCTTCCAGGTGAATTGCCCCTTAGTACTTTTTACTGCATGTTTTTGAAACCTACTTTGATCAAGCACATTTCGTGTGTCCTTTTGAGGGTCTGAGCCTGAACAAAGGTCTGGAGGGTCATTCAAACCTGTTAGAAATGCACAGACTTGAATTACTCACTGTTTTGACCCTCGTTCGGCCCTCACGTTGATCTGTTTTAATATGTGGCCCTGATTTAGGCTATTAAAAGTGTAGTGACTATAAAGTGTTGCCTATTGATTAGAAAATGATCTGATTACTCACGGGTCTTGATCATAAACTGTATAAAGAGATGTACTAGAGAGCGTGACTTCACCCATAGCGTTCGGCTCCAGTCAAATGACGCTTATGGTGTCTGCAGTTATAGAGGTGAATTTAGTGCCATTTCCAGGACTAGGGGTTGATTTGTGGCCAAACTAATAAAATAAAAACACCAGGATCATGTAGAGTGGGTTAATAGGAACATTTTAAGACAAAAATGATCGCAGCAGCTACAGAGGGGCGACATTTACTCAATCCAGAGTGAATTTCACCCGTAGACGATGCTCACATCCTATTTGGGACGCGCTGGCTAGCACGTTAGCAATGTCCATTTATATATACAGTGGATGTTCTTACTGCAAAATTAACTCTCTTGTTCTTGCCGTTATCTTATTTGGAAAAACAAACTCTCCATTTCTTGCTATTTTAAACCTTTGCCCTGCACAGTTCTATCTCATCTCACAATGGCTGTATATTATGTCTAAGCAAGGTGTGTGTGTGTTTTGGCGAGGAGCACTTTGGGCCTTGCAGAGTCAGATTTCCTGGCGCTGTATTCATTTGCCTCCCGCGTGCCTCTCTCGGGACGTAGGATTAACCCGCGAAGGGGAATAAAAGCTTCTGGGGTGGACAGCAGTGGTGCAGACTGTAGCAGGAGGTCTATTGTGTGGTTTGATATCCGCGCAGCTCCGAGGACATCTGATCTGTGCCGACTGACACATGTGTCACCGCCTTTAGCACAGGAGGAAGAGGAGCGGCGTCGAGAGGAAGCCTGCGCATGTTAGAACCACACGCACACGCAACAGCTGTGTTAATGCAGTCGTGATTCTAGTTTCTTGTGCTTTGGTTGGTTTTGTAGCAGACCTATCATGAAAAATGGACCTTTCAGAGATTTTAATCACATTATAGTTGTTTCCCAATTCTCATTTGCCCTCTCGAAGTTGTATTTGGAGTCATTTGTGCATGTTTGAGCCATCTTTAATTGCTTATTTTTACTCCAACAGCCACTGGCATACGCCCACTGCTCTGTTCTTACTTTATCCCCAATTTTATTTTTCTTAATCTGTGATACACATAGGATTCGGCAGTGTTGCTTAGTCATTTTGATACAAATGAAATAAAATCTATTTGCTAGTGTGATTATGGATCTGCTGTCCATAGGAGGTAGATTAAAGCTTTACATCTCCTTGTTGTAATGAGGTTTTTTTTTTTTATTTGGCATCATTTGCTCCCAGTGGACGTCACAGTTTTCTAACATGAAAATCAGATGACTTATTTCTTTTATCAAGTGGTTTTACATGAATACTGTGATTTAATATATGCAACTTGTAACATAATGATCCACGGGTGTCATAGATCATAACTATATAGAAGACACAAGCACACTAGGTCTTCTTTAACATTTAGTTGAGACGACAGTTAGTTGAGGATAAAGTAGCAGACAAATGATTAAAATTACACACAAAAGTGCAGAAATATTACTTGTACCATTTCTATTTTCCTTTTAAGCTCTTTTACAGCCCTTTTCAGCTTTTTCTTTATAAATCATATACCTGAGATTCAATTATCTGCTTTTAGTGAGTGTGTACATTAAAGTGCAAAGGAGCCTTTAAGATGTGGAGCACTTACTGTGCAGTAGCTTTTTGTTCAATTTCCTTTCACATGTCAAAGTCAGAAAGAGCCCAATCATTTAGATCCATATATTGCAAAGTCTTTCATATAAATGTATATTGAATATTCTATGTAATAATAATAATAGTAATAAAACAATATATATACAATATGATAAAGCAATAATAATATATTGCGTATGTTATAATATTTCTAGTTTTTTTCAATACGTCAAATGTAGAAAAATAAGAGAGGTTCTGGATTCCAATCTGAATCATGAGCTTTAACATATTACATGGGCTTTGTAGACCTTCATTAACATGAGTTGACCATATACGATTGTGAGTTTCTTTCCTGTTGCGTTTGCTGATAGTGCGAGATGAGAACAAAGTGTCGTGTGCTGTGCAGTGTGCGATGTGTCTGATATTGACGTGTAAAAGCAGGGGACAGTAATGAAGCCATTATTGACTTCCTGTTGTCGAGAGGAGAAATGTCAACAGGAAGTTGATGTATGGCTCTCGAATCGTTACATCCTGTCGACATTGGTCTGGTTTTGTTCCACGCGGAGCTTAAAGGGTCACATAAATATTTCTGCTGTCATGTCACAGTAAATATTCTCTTGTCCTATAACTTTGATTTTATTGAATTTCTGCCATTTTCAGCGGATAAAAGGAGCAGCTTGTCACTTCACAGTTATTTTGGGTCTGGTCATTCTTGCACAAAGTATTATCTGTGATTAGCATATTGAATGTTTATAAATGTTTGAAAATACAAGTTTCCGGGACATTTTAATTCACATTAGTACATTCCACATAAACCAGGGTGAACTGGTTTGAATCTTATGAAGGCAAATGAGCCATAAACACAATGTACTGTATGACTATCAGATTAACAGTGATGAGAAGAATACTTGTATTTATGTATAAATGTAATACTGATTATTTGTGTTAAAATGTATTCAGTAACCTTATCACACACTCTAACCAGAGTACTGTGTTCTGAATATTTAGAATATTCACATTGAGTTACATTATATTTTAGTGTAAAAACAAAGGTTTAAAAAACAACTTTGTTTGAGGCACTGTTTATTCTGCATGTATTTATCACTGATTAGAGAATGAAAAATCACACATACACTTGTCACAAGAGCTGTAATTTCTATTTTCTTGACTAAAATAGTGCAGTTTGAAGCCAAAATTGCATGTCACAATGTATTCCTCTGATTTTACTGTATTCTGAATACCATGAAAAAGTAACTGTACTGGAATACATTTACTCAAAAATAGTATTCTGAATATATATTTTTCCTACATGTATCCAGTTACTGCCCAACACTGCATATTACTACTTCTGTTTGCGTGACACTGCTTTGATGTGGGTTTTGGGTTTATTCATTACAGTTTAGTGCCCTATATGTGAACAGTGAGTAAAGCAGCATACGGAAGGGTAAAATACTGCACATACTAGTTCACTTTGAAAGACTCATCTGTTTGCTGTCGTCACATTTCTAAAAACAAAGATGAAAATCTGCTTATTAAAATATAGGATTACATTGTGTTTTGGCTGTGACACAAGTGGTTAACATTTCAATCAAGACTCAATGTTTAATATGTATTAGCAGCTTCATGCATTAGCAGCTCTCGCATTAGCGCAGTCGAAATAGTGTTGAGAGACTTCCCAAACCAATCTACAAATTCTCTGGGACAGAATTAGTTTGTGAGTGGCTGCATTAACCTTCAGAGCACAGAGCCAGCCTTGTGCTGCTCTCTCCCTCTCTTCGCTCTCTCAGTCCACAAAATCCATCCAGGGATTTTGAGTGTCCGTTAATTACTTCCCTGCACCAGATGAAAAAGAAAAAAAAAAAAAAAGCTAAATGAGGGAGAGGTGGAAGACTTAAAGGGGCTAAAGATTTGCTGTGTGTGAAATCATTATAAAAAAAACCTCAAACCACCAAATGCTCAGAGTGTCCATAAACTAAAACACTCCCACATTCAACACATAAAGGTGATCTGACCAATCTGCCCTCTCCGGGGGCTGTTTAAGTGCTGCTTCAGGGGGTCCGACGAAGGCTCCGAACCACCGGGATTGACGTTAAAGGCGTAAAAATCCTCAAATTGCTGCTAAAATGTAACCTAAGGACTGGCAAACCCCACTCTACACGATAATGTTCTGCCATGGCACTAAATGACCTCTATTACCAAGCCTGAGCCCATTATGTCAATACAAGGGAGATTACCTGTGCGCAATAGCTGAGAAGAGCTGGTCTGCGCTGACAGATCGGGACCCCCAAAGTGCCCCCCGGCAAAATTAGATTTGAGTCCCGATTTGTGGCGTGTGCCTGTGGGCTAGAATTAAAGGGTATAGTTAGTATTGACCTGTGCTGGGGCTTGTTAGGGAGGAATGTACAGGACACAAGGAGAGATCAGAGTCCAGAGGGCGGAGCAGGGGGGCCGAGGGGTTTAGGAGCAGATCAGGAGCCGAGTGGAGGGACGTCAGGTGGTCCACAGGGGAAAGCCCAGGACGAATAAGTCACATGGTGGAGCAGTTACAGTGCGGTCTATCTGATGACAGCTAACGTGGTGTGAGGAGAATGTACGTGAAAAAGCAATTATTCACAGTAGAATAGTTCTGCACAGAATATCCCAACTGCACTGAAATCACAGTTAAAAAAGATCATTTTTAATTTTTAGATAAGAAAATAGAACAAAATATCCTGTCTTTTTAGATGTAGTTAGTTCTACATTTGTTGAAGTTGGCTACATTTAATTAAAACAGCTTTTACTTCACTATTTTCACTATTATTATAGTATTATCCAATTATACCATTAGTTTTTCTACGAATGGATTAATTTGACATATACATTATTATATTGGCTAACGGTTTTAACAGAAACACACCAAAATGTGCTCTATTAAATTCTGCAATTATAATTCAGGAATCCTTTTTCAGATTATATCTTCAACACTAAATAATAGCACTTTATTGACATGTGGTCTTTTATTAAATCTGATTTAGATTAAGATTTTGAAACTCTTCCAGAAATGTCCAATTTTGTAGTTTTAGATTTACGTTGTTTTGTTTTTTATATATTTTTTTGTTTTTGTAGCGTCAATATTACACAGGAGTATAAATGAGGAGCTTGTTTTGATAGCAGTTTTTGTGTTGATTATTTTCTAGTTAACAGTTTTATTGTAGGCTACGTTTTATACGCAGGCGTTTCTATGGCAGTAACATCTGGCTTTACCTTTAAGTACCACCTCATGTTCTCATCCTCCTCTTTCACTTACTGCTGTTCCCTGGCTGTTGCTCTGTTTTGACTCCAGATTCGCTCTAATCAGTGCGCTGTATTTCTCCACATGTTCGCCAAGCCCTCAGTGTAAATGTGTTTGTTTGTGTGTTACCCGGTCTGAACATAACAAGCCGATTGCACTGGCCCGGTCACAGGGCGAGGTGTGAAGACCGTTGGAGAGTGCTGTTGTTGTTGCCATAGGAGACGTCCCGCGGGGAGCTGGCGGAGCGCTGTTGGAGCGCTGTTGGAGCGCTGTCGGAGCAGAGCAGGAGGATGGTTTTAAGCACTTCAAAGTGGCCCCATTCCACACAGCTGAGCTCACAGAGGGCAGCATCCACCCTGTCCTGTCTGAGTGTAGCGCACAGTATGGATTAGATTGGATTCATGTTTGTAGAAGGCGAGATGCTTACAAAATTTGGTTTATTTTTGTGTTCAATTTGTGTATTTATGTTTACACAGACCTCTGACAGATTGGCCCAGCACCATTGATTGATAATTTAAATGATTCAGACAATAAAGTGTACCATAAATCTGCTGCTTTTGCTTGTCTCTGTAGAGATAAAGAAGTTTAGAGCCAAACTGTGGAACATTCCAGATCAACCATTAAAATCTTAAGACAAACAGGTGGTGTATCCTTCTCCAGACACGTTTCATACTCTACATTTAACATTTTTTCCTTCATTGTAAGTGTTTTTTTTTGTTTTTTTTATTGTGGCATGGTACTGCAAGACAGACCAAGTTTGTTTATTCATTAGACATCAATCAATATCCAATAGCAGATGGTGTATTTTGACAAGTTTTATCTTTTAACAGGATGCAAAAAGGGTGTGTTAGTCATCATACTAAGGTACTTTGTGTCTCTATGGCCATTAATGAAAATGACATTGATGAAAAAGACGCATTCACAAAAAAACGAGCAGTGGTTTAATTTAAAATATGAATATTAAAGCTTTTTTTTTTTTTTGACAGAGAGCGTGTCTTTTAAACAAACCCTATTATTATGTATGCATTTCAGACCCTGCACTATGCAAAGTGTGTGTGTTTTTAGATGCCTGGCTGAGTTGGCGCATTAAAGCTGGACTGCTCTACCTTTCTTTGTTTATGCCCTGACTCTACTCCTCGAGGGAACCAACTTCAGAGAGCGCTGCAGAGCTTTGAGCTGTTTCTGAGGCGCTTGTGTGTGCATGTGTGAGTTTGTGTGTGTGTATCGCGTATGTGTGTGTGTGTATCGTCTGCGTATGCCTCTATGTCTACGTAAGCTGTGCCTTATAGCAGAAAGATGGAGGGTCACAGACAGTAATGCATTTCCTGGCTCTGTCCGCTGGTCTCTATCGCGGTTAAAGTGAAATCTACTTGCTATTTGCTTTGTCTGCTGTTTCCCGCAGGAGCGAATGGAAATAGCCACATCGAGCGGCGCAGTCAATAGCACTCTGCAGACAGAGGCTGAGGGGGACAGGGGAGACGAGCAGTTTTATGTCAGGTCTTAAACACCCCACATGACATACAGGGATCTGACAGTGCGGCCAAGTCTAAGCTAGGGCTGTACAGCTAATCAAAATGTAATATTATCTTGACCATAGTAGTCATGCACAATTACATACACTAATGCTCTAAGCCTTTGTCAAACTACCAGCTTTCTATAGCTGTGTTAAAGGTCTTATATTACACAAAATTGACTCTTGTGAGCTTTAAGCCATGTTTATAATCCTGTTACCTCATCAAAAACATACCTGGAGCTGTGTTTTGTGTCATTTACACATTTTAGAGTAACCCTTTATTAATTTGTCGACATTTTCGAAGCTCAAAATACTTTGTTTCACTTTTGGATGTCATGTAGTGTATCCAAGTAATTCTAGAGAAGGTGTGTGGAGTTTAAAAACACAGTGGAGAACTTCCCGTATTACCACACAACATCACAATTTGGAAAGTGTTTTCTGTATAAATCAAACAAAACTCAACTCCAGCTATATTTTTAATAGAAACAACATATAATATAGCTCAGAAAACAGAATAATATGAGCCCTTTTAAAATATATTGAACAGCTAATTGTTCTTTCATTCCGATTGGCTGTTGTAAATTTGACCGCAAGCGACAATCGTAAATATGTTGAAACCTTACGATTTACAGTTTTAGAACTAAGACGTAAAAGACGTAACAGAATCGCACTGACCCCACGGGCATGAGGAGCGCCATGAAAAATAATCACTTATGAGAAGCGCTACACAGACCATGTCCCCCAGAACTCGTGAAGAGACAAATCACGCTGAATATCAGACTAATAAACCTTCAGCGTGCAGCCAGTCTAAAGCACATAATTCTGTTCTTTTAGTCACTGCATATGGCATTGTTTCAAATCCATTTGTGCAGAGAATGAGTATTGTTCAAGGTATTGTGTCTAAGCAAAACAAACAAGTAGCTTTTAAATCTGCAGAATCCTTTTTCCTTTACCTCGAACAAGGTCTAAACTAGGGCTCAACCACATCCAGCAAACCAGGACTAAAGCAATTAAATTAGTATCCTCATCTGGGCTTTCAACTTGATATAATGAACCCTTAACAATTTTGCTGGAATCTTAGTATGCGCTGTACAGAATTCACCTTGTTCTATACAAACATATACATAAAGCAATACATCTAACATATAAGCACAAAACAATACATTTCCTCGCTCTCAGCCAACTCAGTGTCACACTCGTTCACCTCTCACTCCGTCTCTCCGTCTCTCACTCCCTCTGGGCTGCCATTTCACAGCATATGGCTCTCTCCCACACAATTACTCACACGTCCTCGGCCATGCACTCTCCTCTGCTGTTTATACTCCTCTGCTTTATGTCAGTATTAAAATAACACCCACCACGTCACATGCATTTCAATGAGCTGCTTAGATCAAAGTAAAAGATGATAGGGAGAATGGGAAACTGATTGGGAGGTGAAGAAATGGTTTGAATCCTGAGGTCTTGAGGAAATCTATACGGTTGACATGTTTGGCAGGTGTTTTTGGTGTGGTCTGGAAGCCTTGTTAAAGCAGCACCAGTCTGGGATGGTGAAACTGATGTAACGTGTGCAAAATATTGGCTTTGCCATATGTGCAGGCTGACACTGAGGAGCTGATATAAGCAAGTCTGAGCCACATGTAACACAGCTGCTGTACAGAGGAGCAGGCAGTCTCCAGTCTAGACACGACTGGAGTCATCCATGGGTTTGTTATTGTTTAGGTGGAGCTGAAAACACTGCTTGTTGTTTTTTTTTCCACTTTTGGTTTTGGTTTTGCGTCGAGACAGCTGCAAAAACATTCTTTTTTAACCTGTAATGATTCAGTTCACAATTTAAACTCTTCCAAGACTGAAGACTGGATGCAAGATTGAAGACCAATGATTTTCAGAATATGTATGTAAAGATATAATAAAATGTTGGGTTTGGTTATAACGTTTTTTCATTTAAAAAAAGCCCTATATAGAATTAATAGTGAACTGTTTGCAGATAAATATTAGCAATAAGCAATTTGTGGTATGTCCAATGGTATGTACAATACAGATAATATAAAATGTGTAAGTTTATCAATCCAGGTTTGTATTTTAAATCAAAATGACTGTAGAAATAAGATGTAAGCACAGTTTAAATAGCCCATATAGAAGTACCTCCCTCGTCTCTCTGTTTACCAAATAAGACTTAAGCCGCTGTATTGAGAGGAAATGTCACCTGTCCGTACATAATCATTACCTCATTCTCCCCCACAGCCTCTAATCAGTTTGAGCTCGGGATGTTCGTCTCTTCTGTAATTACATCCACCAAACCGCATCAAAAGGCCTTCTTCATCCTCAGCCCCGGACGAAACATGTTTGGAGAGCTAGTCCCATGCAGCCCTTTTGACTATGCAATAAAAGAACTGCAATTTTGATAGTATTGTGATATTTTAATACCCTTTAAGACTCAATAATTTCAGCTATAATAAAACAAAAATGTACAGGCTTTAATATACTACTAAAATTCTGTCAAAATAAAGACTAAACAGAGACGAAACCAGGACTAAATCAAGGCTTATTTTGGACTTAATGTTTCTTGCAAAGCCCACAGCATTTCATTGTGTTGTAAGCTGCTGCGTTGTATTGTTTTCCTAAATGAATGACTGAAGAATGAAGACTATTCATTATCTACTTTTGTCTGCAGAAATATGCTGACTAACGAGGAGGAGATTTGTCAGCGTTAACGCAGGAGTATTCAGGCCTGGTGTAATCAATAGCGCTACGGCCTTTTGATTTGCATCCATGTATTGATCCACAGCTTTATGAATGTGTGTTTCTTTTGTGCTTACTTCTTTGAGAGGCGGTAGTGGCTGTGGATTTTTCCTAATTAGAAGTGGAAGATGTAGCCTGTCATCTCTTTAACAACGCAAAGCTAAGGATTTCTTTTTGGGAGTGAAAAGAACATAAAAATACACCAAAGCACAGTAGAATTTAGGGTGAAAGCAGGGCTGGCAATTACATCTGTACTAGTAGCATCTGTAATTGTAGCTGCAGTAGGTCCATTTCACCTGAGAGCGGATGGTGATTTGTTTATCCATTAGCGCTGAAGCTTTTGTCATATGCCCTTCTTAAGACAATCCTTGCGTTTTATTAAGATTTAGGACTCATTCAATTACAACCCGTCGTTAAATCATTGAACCCTTTGTGGTATTGTAAAGGCCTGTCACGATAACGCATTTCGAAGTTGAAAAGAAGAAAATATGGGTGAAAAAAAGATAATATTTAATCTAATTTATGCCACTGACACAACAATTTTAAAGAATATACCCCTTCCCCCAAATTATTCTAAATGTAAAATATGGTTAAAAATACAAACTGCAATAAATAAAAAGCAGAATCAAACATTTTCATTAGTAGATATATGTAATGAAATGTATTCAACACTTAACAGTTTAACAGCTCTAATCTAATGTTAGAACGGAAAAATAACACAAAATTCCCTACAGACCCTACAGTAAATACTGACTCACATAAAGTCCATGTAGCCATTATCATGACGGGCTTAGTATTGCAAAAGATGAACAAATTTGACTAAATGTCTTAGTAATGAGCTGCATTTTGAATTAACCAAATTTTGCTGTAATCCTAATCCTGACGGTGACTCTTAGTAAACCAAACCAGCTCAGTTTGTTTGGTTCGAACATGCATAGAAAAAAATAACAAGACAAAACAGTGAAGACAATAGCAATCTGATCCAGGTGATCATTCTCACATAAGGCACAAAGAAAAGCAGGCAATAATGATATTCATAATCCTACATAAACACTGACATGTTGGAAAAGGAGTGGGTGGAAGTGTAAACAGTAACAGAATAAGAAAAGAAGTCAGTGAACATATTCCTCAACCTAGGGAAGTGCTTGGGCCATTTTGAGCAACATAACCCTAGTAGTAATAGTAAGTAAAAAATAAACTATAATTCTCCAGGGTGCAATAAAAGAATAGTTCATTAATCCAGCGTATCTTATTAGGAGAAGAGGTTTTCCAATTTTAACAAAAAAAATAAAATAGAAGGCATAAAATTACAAAATAACAAATCGGTGCAATAAGTGAACTGCGCTGTGGCCTCTTTGGTTGCTGCATTGATCTACTGTAAAGCTAAATGAACAAGCCTGTCTCTTTTAGGAGCGCTTCTAGCCGCTGTATCTTTGAATGCTTTTCAGTCAGAAATCATGCCAAAACAAAAAACACAAAAACATGCCCAGTCTTGTGAGGCGTTACCGTAATGATCAGCGCCATCTTTTTTATTGACTCGCCCGAATGCGTCTGCGTTTGAACAGGATGGTGGGGGTCCCTCTCTCTCCTGCCGCGAGATTGCATTGACCGCTGTGTTATTGCTCTTTAATTATCAATTACTGGAGCACCCCCTCATCCCGGGACGGCTGTGGGGGGGGGGGAGGAGGGGGCGGGGGCGTACGGGGAGGTGATAATGAATACACAGAAGCCATTAGGACAGTAGCCGTGTAGCGTGTGTCTGAGGATGGGTAGAGCAGCAGAGGAAGAGAAAGAGGGAGGAGGAGGAGAGTGCGGTGTTAATGAAACTAGCTGCGGCGTCAAGACAAAAGACTGCCACCGAACCGCCCCCCGATTCATGTTTTAGCTTTTCATCCCATCTTCATTACCCCATTTTAAACCCCGCGTTTGTTTCTGCAGCCCCTGCTTGTGCCTTAATCTTTTATATAGATGCACATGTGTTTGAAAGCCGCCTCAGGGGAGCGTTAGATAGAGACAGATAGTGTTATTGGCACTGCAATAGTTGTATTAAATATTCTGGTAATGTGGTGTATGCGAGTGTTGTTTTTATTTTATTGCTTGCTTCTGTATAGCCTTTTATTGTCATTGTTTCATCATCTATAGATGCACATATAGTAAATGCACACATATTTATGAAGGTTGCATATAGAGTAGAATGATATTAGGTAGAAGTGCATTATGAAACTACTGTCTTTAAAAGTCCTATATTAAGCAAAGTTTAATTTTGTTACCTCCTTTTGTTACCTCCTCAAAAACATACCTGGAGTTGTGTTGTATTTTCATTCACACGTGTAATTCTTTATTATTAGTGATGTAGCAGTAGTAGCTAGCACTTATGGCTCACAGGAGTGGAGTTTGCATGTTCTCCCCGTGTCTGGATGGGTTTCCTCCGGACACTCCTGTTTCCCCATCAACCCAAAACAGCAGCCCCTTATGAACTGAAATCGAGGACCATGACGCTGCCCGGCCAGGCCGAAAAGACAACGTGGGTCCACCCTCCTGTGGGCTCACCACCTGCAGAGGGGTTCATAGGGGTCGGGTGCGCAGAGGACCGGGCGACGAACTGCTGCCCCTGCGACCCAGCCGGATAAGCAGAAGGAGATGGATGGATGGTAGCGGTAGTTTTAAAGTTAATGGCTCCTTTTACCTTTTGTCCAGTAGAGATGGGCAATTCCAGGGCTGAAATCATCCAGATGATTCTAGTGAAGGTGGTTTCAAAACACAGTGGAGCACTTCCTGTATTCCCACATGACATCACAAGGTGGGATAGAGCATTTTCAGTTTGAGAGTACAGCCTTAATATGCAGGGTGTGAGTGATAAACCAAAACACAACTCCAGAAACCACATTATAACAGATCATAAAATAGCCTAACATGGGCCCTTTAACTATGTAGATGTAATATGTAAACTACTCACTGCGATGTAAATATATTGCCTTCTGTTTATTTATTAAAGAGGCCGTGCATATTATAACAAGTACTGCAAATCAATCTGCCCATAGAAATGTGATGGATGTGGCCAAGGCTAATTTACATCTTGTCTCTTGTCCCAACCACACAATAAAGGACCATGTTTCAAACTATAATGGTCCAGTAAAGGGCTAAATGTTTTTATCAATTGACATAAAACCTCATAATGTAAACATCGTATTTGTTTTTTAGGCCAGAATTCTAACTCTTAAAGGTGCTCTATGTAATTCTATGGTGGAGGGTGAGCTACTTGCTTCATAGAGATGCTATTTCTTTACCTGGAATGTTCCACAGTGGGGCATTAAACATATCTCCCTTGCATTTGTTCAGTTGCAGGTGTTTTATAGCTCAAAAATACCTTAAAAAAAAGTATATTCTTGTGTGCAGATTTGCTTCTCCATAGATCTGACCATCACAAACGTTGTCTCCTTTGTGATTGCCAAGTTTATTTCCATACTGTGGCAATAAAGACAAAACAGAAATATCTCCATGGAGACAAAAGCAGGAAAATTACACAATGCAGCTTTAATAGACATAAAATGTAGATACATAACTGAAAGCACTGTAGCCGATTTTTACTGTTTTAAAATAACATAAAACCAAGCTCATCCATGGTAATTTTTTTTGCTTTTTTCCCTTCTCATTTTTGTAATCTCTATCATGTATTATTTTGTACATTTGTCATGTTTAGAGGCACACACGTCTAAAGAAAGTCCCCAGGGACAGGAGAGACAGATCTGAAGCTTCGAAGCATCATATGGAGTGAGACGTTTAATCGAAAAATAATGAAAATCGACAGAAGCTCTGATCTAATATTGTCAACATTGATTACAATTGTCTTTCATTATAAAAGATCCCATCGGGGTCCATTTACTGTAACAGCCCTGAGGTGAAGCATCAATTATTACTGGTATTTATGAAGTCAAGCTTTTGTTGACCGGCTGCAGAGAACTGTAGCGTAAGATGGTATTCAAAAAGAAAATTAATTGTGTATTGTATTCCTGCATTATTGAACAGTAAGTAAGATTCTGACGTGAATATATAACAGGCTCTTGTCTAATGATCTAATGTCCGCTTCAAACCTAAGCATTATTTCTACAGCCTACTAGAAGTTCATTGTACTTTCACTTTCACAATTAGCACTTGGGCAGATGGTGAGTTTCACCTTTTGATTTCATGGTATTTTCAGAAGAATTAATCCAAAATAAATTCCACAAATGCTGAATCTGATCACCAAGGGGCCCATATTATGCTATTTTCTGGTCTGTTATAATGTTGTTTCCTCATCAAAAACATACCTGGAGTTGTGTTTTGTTTCATTCGCGCATGTTTAGCGCACAAACCCTGCATAAGCTCACAAAAGTCGCTTTTGCATAATATCAAAGCTTTAACAATGGTAATTTCACCTGCCTCTCTATATATTTTTTCATATTGGCCTATAGAATGAAGTTGTGAAGTCAAATGAAACCACAGCAATATCCTACATTTAGAGAGTGTAGATCGGCACTTATATTTTGCTTGATAATTATGATTTGAAAATGATAGCTGTTGCAGTGATTTGTTTAATTATGTGCACATGTAAATGTTGATTCATAGTCTCAACTAAACCACCCAGAACATCCCTATTTGAAACGCATCCCATTATAATCGCAATTTGTCTTTTCACACTCTCCAAACACCACTGCCACAAATAGCCATTTCTGTTAGTATAATTACACACACCTCATGCGTTAGCCTGCATGTTGCTCTAGGGCCCCGCAGCCAGCTCCCCATTGAGTCCCTGTGGATTTAATACAGCTGCTAACAAGCGCCACTCACTCCTACACACACTTACTGCAATTTCCCCATCTTATTCTCCACAAGAACGGCCATGCTAATATTATATAAAGAAAGTGCATGGGTGGGAGCTCATCTTCACTCTGCTAATTTCTTGATAACGGGTTCCGTGCTTTCATTAATGTGTTTGCTTTATAATATTTACATCTCATTTACGCCATGAAGTGTTTTCAGAAATTCTTAATTAAAGCTGCTCTACCTGGTTTTTACTGTCTGAAAGGTGCGGTGTGCGTCTGTCAACAGCTTGTCTCCATGGAGCAGAGCAACATGCCCAGTTACAGGTCAGATCTGTCCAGAGGCAAGCGCGCTCACAGTAAGTATGCATGAGTTTCAAGTGCACTAAAAGCACCTGTAAAACTGTCAAACTTTTGCTGTTATGATCATGCCAACAGCAACTAGCTAGAGTTATTTTCTGCTTCATATTGGCTGCATTTGATTTGCATAACGTGTTTTGAAAATAAAAGGATAATCCTACATGATATGCTGAATTGAATGTGGTCCCTATAGAGTCATGCTGACAGTAAATCGGTCCGCCTGCCCACTGTGCCTGTGAAGAGATGCCATACATGTAAATAGCCTGTTTTATTTAGCTGACATGTAAAAGCCATCCAAGCCCGCGACACAGAACAGCTCCTTTGTCCCTTCTCTGCGTGACTGATGGGGACTGCTCCCAAAATGCTGCACGCTTTCACAGCCTTTTAGCAAAACGAGGCAACTTAATGTCTCCTAGAGGGGAAAGTGTAGGAAATAAACACAAATAACTGCAGCCAAACATGGAAATGCTGAAGAGGACAGAAACTGTAACGGGTGAAATGATGGGGCATGTTCATCAAGGGGAATGTTATGGTTATAGTAGCACAGATAGTGTGTGTGTGTGTGAATGTTTGTGTAGCGCCCATACCCAGGTCCATACACAGATAGTGTGCGTGAGCCCGTTAATGAGTGACTGTGCTGCAGAATATAAATGTAAAACCATTACCCTTATTTTCCAAACCATAGGATCAGTATTAATTGCAAAGGCATAATTCCTCTCAGTAACTTGGTGACGCCTGTTTTTAGTTTTACAGCACTCATCCCCACACACACTCGGTATAACCTACTAATAAAGGTCTTCTATCCACATAAACTAAACTAACCTATCGCCTGAAGATAGAAAAGCAACATTTCCCATCTCCACAGGCAGTAATAAAATTTGCTTTATTTCAATTTCCTGTGTTTAGAGTGCAGTCTCAGAGGGTTCACTGGAGTTATGAATAAGACCTCTGCTTCCCTGCATTACTGAGCCAGCGGTACATGCTACATGGCTGAGGCTAGGAACTATCAAACAACTTTTTTGCGAGATGGAAATATTGTTAACTTGCTGTACATGATGCAGTTAATTGTGCAACACTGACAATGGATCACATGCGGACTCTATTATCTATTTCAAATCAATTGTACATGATCCTTCCACTGCTGGACTGTTTATGTGAGAGTAATTGAAGTAAATGGGCTGAGGATGGTTGGTGAAATGTCACTGAGACCTGGCCTCATGTTGTTCAGACAGCAGGAAAGCACCTCTTGCTCAGTAAGTGCTGTTTGGATGTAGCTGCAGTTAAACCGTTTTCACATTTCAAAGGGCACAGAAAAACATGTGATTGAATGAAAACGGGGACGGCGGCGAGGCTGGTCATGCCATTTATAGCTCCTTAATTTGGATCGTAAAAATCATATCTCTGGAGGCAGTTCTGGTTTTCTGGATTTCCTTTTTCAGCGAGAGAAGGGACGGCTGAGGAAAAGGTCAGGTCAGCTTTGTAAAACATCAGTCAATTCAGTTTGACCAACAAAGTCTATCAGAAATCAACTGTGTGTGTGTTTTTTTTTCTTTCAAGAATACAAAGTGCCTACCTTTCTGTTTAACATTTATAAGAAATACCCAGTATATTTGCCCTTAAAGTTACGCTATGTAACTTTTCTGCTTCAGCTCTGCAGCAGCTTGTCTCCATGAAGCTGCTGCTGCTGTGCCTGCATGTTTCACAGTATGGCATTAAATATATCACCGGTGACACAAGCAGGTTCCAGGTTGCCTCTCTCGACACCACTCGCGGTAAAAATTCATGTTTCTCAAAATATTTTACGCAATAACATCTCCATGGAAACAAGAAACTGACAGACCGACCACCAGAAATGTTACATAGACCTTCTCCATTCACCAAGTTAGTTAAAAAATAATGGTGATTAATGCCGTAGCACTAAAGTTATTTTGTGTCTGCTGATGTCGTACTTAATGGGAACAGTAACACAAACAGTAGAAGTAACTGAAGTATTAATGACATATAAGAGTCGTCCGTGTTTTTCCGTGGATCCTTATATCCATCTTATTTTCCGTATAATGTCATGCAAATTAACAACTTAAGCGCAATGAACAAGTTAAACAGAGTAAAGCAAAAAGTAAAGTGGATGTTTACTTCCATTGCAAAGTGAAACCCATTGAAAACAGTGATGACTGACAGCTATTTTGACCTCGTGGTTCGCAGCCTGTCTGGAGCAGGAAGCTAATCAGACAGTTGAGTGGCAGAAACGCGCGACCTTTCTGTTTGGATGATGTCCAGAAAACAGAAGTGAAAAATCGGACTTGCTTTTCCTGAATTTATACGGGGCTGTTATCGCTGTGTTAGAGGCTCTGTCAGTGTGTGGAAATATACTGTAGTCATTGGTTTAATCCTGTCTTCTATATTTCTATATTACTGTAGCCACTTTAAAGATTTAACAATATTTATACTGTACAAACTGTAGCCACTGTATTCAGATAGCAATTTATTGTATATAGAAATTTATTTTATTTTATAATCCTTATCTTTATAGAGTTTATTAATTCTGTACTTCTACGCTTTTACTGTTTTCTTGCTGTTCTCTTAACTGTGCGTTGCAACATTGAAATTTCCCTGTTGTGGGACAAATAAAGGATATCTTATCTTATTTAAATAAAGGTGGGCTCTTGGTGATGAAATGACGATTTAGACAATGTGAATAAAAGTGTTTCCTAATATTTTGAACCGTAGGTAGAGTTGTCAAGTTTTCTCAAAGTGAATGTAATTTCAGGCTGGCCTTTCTTTAATGGTGATATGTTTGTACTTTTCTCTTTTTAAAAAAATCTTTTTTGTGTGATACTAGGATTTCTGTGATATTAGAATAGACATATGCAAGAGCTTTATAGCACATTTCTTATTTACTGCAAAAATACCATCCAATTATAGTTATTTTCGGAATCCAACAGTCTGTTTTTCTCAGTATAGTTGTATATTAAATTATTTTTTTATGTACTTTTCACAATATTTGCTGGAATTGGATATAGCCACCTGCAACCTGTGTGAAATATGAATAAATTGTAGTCATTATCTGCCTTACAAACCCCTCCACCCCACCTCCGCAAGCCCCAAAGGGAGTTCATGTTTTGGCTCTGACCACATGGAGGATGTCCCAGTTTTTAGCACGGCCCAAAGTCCCCGTGCAGACCCCAGACAGGAGGCCATCAGAGGGGTGTCCCGTGTGTGGGGTCGCCCAGTGGGAGAGGCCAGAGGACATGGGTGCATATGGAGAGCAGTGCCATGTGTGCTCTGTACTGGCCCAGACCAGCTGTGCTCAGCTCCACATCTGTCAGCCTCCCGCTTCTCTCCAACCTGATTAACTGTTTGTGTGTCTCTGAAATCAGCCACCCGCCTCTCCCTACACCTCCTGGATACTTTGCTCCCATGTCTTCTTCCACTGCATTACACACTTAAACACCGCCATGTGTTCTCTGGTTATAATGACAATATAATGTTAGGCAATTATGATAGTACATCTAATTGGGTCTCTGATTGTATAGTTAAAGTCTCAGTGGTCAGGGCACAGTAATCCTATCGTCAGAGGATCGACTTGTGCTTGGACCAAGTTTGGGACCATTATGTTGTGTCCTTAAGCAAGGCACGTCACCTACCTTGCCGGGTATGAATGTGGTGTGTATGAATGACTGCTGGTGGCCGGAAGGGCCAAAGGTGCAGATTTGCAGCCTCGTGTCCATTAGTCTTCAAAACACTTTGACAAGCCTGTTAAAGCACATTGCAAGTGCAAGAATTGATGTAATTTTTCAAATCTGATTGAAAATGGTTTGAAAAAAGCCTTGAGTTAAAATATATTGTCTAAATGGTTTCCTTTGAAGCCATCTCTTACATGGACCACTCCTGGATGAATCATGATTTATTGTCATGTACACAGTGAAAACAAAGTTTTACAAATATGCAATGAAATATACTTGCTGGTCCTGGATTTAACTGTCCATAGGAGCATGGGGATGGTATGTTCAGAAGTTTGTTAAATTAATAAAGTTTGTAGTCATACAAAACTCTGGAGCTTTTTGCTGAACCACGTGAGCCTCCGAACTACATTAACATATTGACTATAACATACTCGCAGTGCTGGTGTTACTCGTTTGGCTTGTTGTTTAATTATATTGACATATAACTCCATAAGGCCAACCTTAATTAGTTACTATATTAGTTTTGCATATCACATTTCATTACTCAGTTGCCTTCACTCTTCAGTTATTGTATGTGGGTAAAAGTGAAATTGTTCAACTAATCATGGCTCCTTATTAAAATATATCTGTCAGCTGTCATCTCCTTTAATGTTGAACAGTAATAACAAAACTTGGTACTTGCAATTAAAATAAATAAATAAATAAATAAATAGAACTTTTCATAAACAAATAGCTTTTATCCTTCACAATTCTGTGGCTGAATGCAACATTTTACTTTAGTACAGGCCTTTTCACACAACCTCCTCCTTCTCCCCTTTTTCCCGCTCACCCGGAGCTCAGACAAAAACACCAGCTCCCCTCCCCCTCCTCTGTATCCCAGAAAAATTGTCTGGCTGTTCATGCCTTTAAAGTGCCTGCGGAAAGCCTGGCCCTGGCTCTTTCACAGCGCTCCTCCACAAACGTAATGGGCAGACAGTGCAGCAAAACAACTCTCCCAATTGTCTCCGTGTGTCGTGTTTCAGGAAATTGCATCTTTACGAGTGATGGTTTTTTTCTGCCGGCTTTAGCAAGAGCACTTCAGCTGCACTTGTTTATTATTTTTGGGGATCCTACCTGTGTTATTACATGTGACTTCTTCTGTTTGCGAAAGGCGTTCAGAGATAGCATCTCCAGATATTTCTCACACTGCACAATAGAGAAGGTGGGAGAAATAATGAAAAAAAAATATTGTGATAATTGTTTTGGAGATGGAAATTAGAATATTGAGTATATCGTCTATAATTAAAACTATTACAATGGCCTCAAAAGGCGACCAAAACATCTAGTGTAGTCTTCCAAACAAGGGATTAAAGGGATATTTCTGCATTTTGTGGCTAATTAAAATGGTCTATTCACGTTTTTTGCAACCCTAACCAAGACATTTAAGGGCACATTTTAGAATATTCCTGATTTGTTCTTAATTTGTGTCCTGCACCTAATTCTTTTCCATGTATTTGAGCAAAATGTGTCTTGCCCCAGTGCAGATACAGTTGTGCTCATAAATTTACACACCCTGGCAGAATTTATGAGGTCATTTGTGTAGTTTCCGTTGTCATTATGATTTAAAAAGAGGAAACACAGTTGTTTGATAATAAACGGCGCCAATAACCCAAGCGCTAACCATGAGTGAAAGGAAAGTTTTTGTGTTGTCATTCATATTCTCTGAAAGATGGACAAGAAATCATAAATTCTGCCAGGGTATGTGAACTTATGAGCACAACTGTATATTATATAATGAGCTCTTGGGGTCAAAATGCATCATCTGTGTGCTGTCTGCCTCCAAGTAGAAACCATCTTGTTTTCTAATCATCAGAAAGTGGGCGTTAGCATGCTAGTTCTCGTTATCTTTACTATGATATCAAAGCTCCAGTCTGGTCTCAGAGCTGTGAAACGCACTCATACGCGCATATTAACTCATAGGTGTGTGAATAATGGGGTTGCTGTGTTAGGTGAGGAATCACTTTGGTGTAATTCAGTAGAAATGGGCAATTCCAGGGCTGAAATTATCCAAATAATTCTAGTGAGGGTGTATGGAGTCTGAAAACACAGTGGAGCTTTTCCTGTATCCAGGTAGATCTTGTGTGTTAAACATGTGTGAATGAAATAAAACACGACTCCAGGTATGTTTTTGATGAGAAAACAACATTACAACAGAGAATTGAACATCGCTTAATATGGCCACTTTAAAAGATAGCATCTGCAGACATTTCTCATGCAGTCGAACGCTCCTCTCTGCCCAGTATCGCCTCATCTGTCCCTGAAGTCATCCTTGAACGCTCATTTGTTTTTTGCACAGAAAGCCTTTTGTTTTTGCTATGTTTGCGGAGGCACAGTGTCCTCGGCTGTTGTTGTTTTTCCATCCGCCCCAAGGCAGCTAGACAGAAGTAAAAGATGAGGAAAAAGCGATTAGTATGCCGCTAATTGTAAGCGAAACACCATCTTGCTTTCACTATTGTCTCTTCTCTGTTCTCGTTCGGATTCAGCATAAAGACGTAATTCCCCTAATGTGTGATATTTGTAACGCCGTCTTTTCTTGGCAGAGGTTGTTTGGCAAACAGCTCTGCTCTGTGGAGAAGGGCCCAGGCGCGGTACATGATCCATCACCAGAAGCAGTGCCAGGCCTCGGCAGCACAGCAGCCCACGTCTAGTGCCTCTCGGTGGGGCCGGGAGGGAGACAGAAGAGGCCTGTAGTGGAGCTCTGGAAGTGTGTGGACAATGGGGCAATAGTGTAATGGTGTGTGTGTGTTTGTGTGGTGCTATAGGGTAGTTTCAGTGACGTATATGTTAGCCTGGTTTTCTTTCTTTCAGTGGTTTGGGGGAATTTACTCATATGTATTCTTGGGTTTCAACTTACTGTTAAAAAGTTTTTTTTTGTTTTTTTTCCATTCATATTATTTTGTCACTATGGCAATCATCCAAAAAATGTGTTTCTCATTCTGAAACCCATAGACAGAGATCAGGGGTAGAGATCACGGTAAAGATATTAAATACTAAACTTGAAAACACTGAAATTAAACTCAAAAATAATGTTAGATATTAACAACGTTTCTATCCATAATATCAATAACTAGGTGATACTATATTTCTGGTTTTAATTTTATTCATTTGAGCACCTCTGTAAAAGGATGGTTTGATTAATGAATTGTACGTAAATAAGTTTGTACTTGTATTTAGTTACTTAGTGTGCTATATAGGGAGATAAAAAGATAGATAATATAGGTATATTTGCAGTTTCTTTCTGTCCCTTTCTTTCCCTTCATCCATCTTTCCAGACAAGTTTAATTCCAGCAAAAAAATAGTCCTTTTGGTTTTCACGTTTAAGAGTAAACCTGGTTGAATCTCTGCCCTTATACAGCCCTGACTGTCCAGACCCCAGACATAGTGAAGCATTGTCCGTGTGCGATTCACATGATACCGCCTATATCATTGCTTTAGCGTCACTGAATGTAATTTGCCTCGTCAACGTAACCTATCTCCTTATCCTCTCTTGCTTCTTGCCCATAGCTATTCACTGTGTATCAGATTTGACCACAATACGGAATTCATCTAATTCCCGGTATTGGTTACAGTATTTCCCATCCCACTCAACACAGAGCCATATACATCCTCTTTATTCACGTCTTTCCTCCTCAACATTGACCGCAGAGGCTCAAACTACTGTAGAAGAACTCCCTCCTAAGCCAAAATGTTCCAAACTTACGAAAGCCACTGTATAATTTTGTTGTAGAAGTTGTCAGCAAGATATGACAGTCTTGAAATCATGAATTATGTTTTACTGTATTTACATTATATGGTGTTGACACAAAAATACTATACTTAAGGCCTTGTGTGTAAATTATAAGGAAAATTATCAGGCCAATAGGGGTAAAATAAAACAAACATTACCAGATATGAAAATCTTATTGTCTCTTATGTGTGATGAACTACACAGAGTAAAAATGATCTTTGCTTAAAGGTCCTATATTACGCAAAATTGACTCTTGTGAGCTTTAAGCTATGTTATAATGTTACCTCATTCAAAATGTTTTACCTTTTACCTTTCATTCAGTAGCAAGTCCAGGGCTGAAATGATCTAAATGAATCTAGTGAAAGTGTATGAAGTTTAAAAACACAGTGGAGCACTTCCTGTATTACAATGGCATCACAAGGTGGAACAGGGTGTTTTCTGTTTGAGAGAAAAGCTCAGCCTAAATATGCAGTTGCAGTTGTTTGTGTATCAAACTTGTGTGAATGAAAAAAAAACAACAACTAATTTTTTCAAGAGGAAACAACACTGTAACACAGATCGGAAAAAAGCGTGGGGGGGTTTAAAAATAGGGCCCATTCCTGGCATTCACAATGGTAATGGCACAATATGTGGTCATGAACTTGCTGTGAACGAGTCAAGCAGCCCTCCAGGGTAAAAGGCAGAGGCAGCAAAGGATATGATATGGATCCATTGTGTATTTCCCCCTCACGCACAATAGCACCAATGTCATACAGTATGTTTAAAACTGTGCTAGTGGCATTGGTGGCACAGATATGCATTAAAAAGCGACTTAAAAACATTGTAAAGTGCATATGCTTACATTAAAACTCATTAAATATACAATAGGAGAACATACCTACACTTAGAATGCTATTTTCTGATCTGTTTCAGGGTTTTTACGTTTTTTTTCATCATAAACATACTTGCGATTGTATTTTGTTTCATTCACACATGTTTTAAACACAAATCCTGCATGTTTAGGCAGAGTTCTTCTCTTAAACAGGAAACACTGCTCCAACTTGTGATGTCATGTGGTGATACTGAAAGTGCTTTATTGTGTTTTTAAACCTCATACACCTTTACTATAATCACTAAGGTACTTTCAGCCTTGGAATTGCCCATTTGTACTGAATAAAATGTAAAAAAAAAAAAAAAAAAAAAAGCGGAAAACTGCAGCTTTATGACATCACAAGGTGGAACAGAGCGTTTGGAGCTTTGGATATGTAGATAGACTAATAACGGAGGGTTACTCAAACATGTGTGAATGAAACAAAACACTCCTCCAATTATGTTTTTGAGGAATTTTTAATGTGCACAAGTCAATTTTGTGTACTATAGGACATTTTAATGCATGAATGTATTTCACTGCACAACACAGCAGTGAACTAAGACCCAGAACAGCACTATCCTGTTGGCATCTTCGTTGTATTACTTTCTGACAGTGATTCTCCAGATATAATTAGTTCAACAGAAATCTTTAAATTGCTTAGACGTTTGATTTTCCGTGAGCCAAACAACCTGGTGTATACCCTGCACGGTCTGGCCTGAGCCTTCATTTCTGCGTCTTCCCCAAAGGAAATTAAGCAGCAGATTCCTCCTGACAGACAGCTGTTACTCCCAGCGAGCCTCCCCCCGTCCCTCCCTGCACCAGCCTGGCTCTCCCCGCACCAGCATGGCCCTCCCTGGAGAATAAATCTGCAATCAACTGGGCCTATAAATAGCTGTGGCACACTTCACTGCTGCAGAGACCCCCTGCCCTTCCCAAAGTGTCTCTCTCTCTCTCTCCACACACACACACACACAACATACACACATATACAGTACGCACACATACACACATGGTTTCCGTGCTTCTTGCGGACATTACATCGACTCACATGAGACTAATCGTAACCTAACCTCTAACCTCAACCTATTTTTAATCATATCTGCCACGCTGCTGTTCTAATAATAAAATCTACATTATGGGGACCTGATTTTTTGTCCTTATACTGTAGGCAGGACCTCATGACGTGAGTGTGTATCCAGATTTTAGTCCCCATAATGTGATAAATGCCCACCCACACACACGCGCGCTCCAGCCTTAATCCAGGGCAGGGCCGGCTCTCTGTCTTCACCGCTGTTTCCTTGTAATGTGCTAATATTTCTGCGAGCAAACACATTAACACAGGCTAATTAAAGTCATTTGTCCTCCACATATCTGCACATTACTTCTAATAGCTTTTGGGCAATTAAAAGCCTGAACCACCAGCCATATTAACTATTCCATCTGAATCACTGTGTTTAAACCCTTGGAGAGGCTACGCTAGGCTAGCGCTAGTTACTGGTAGCCGGGGCTAATCACCTCATTAGTCAGCACACTTAATGAGATGTGTTATTTAAGTAGATACTGTATCAGGCACAAAAGACCTGTTTCTGCACACTCGCATCCTATTAGCTCCAGCCCGCTGTCGTTAATACAAGAAAACAGCGGAAATAGATTTTGTAATGAACATTTCATTAGACACAAGAGTAAAAGTGATTTGTAACCGTGGGCAACTCCCATAAAACGGAGAAACAGCACTCATAATGCAAAATTTATAGTCTGATTTAGCATTAATTATGTAGCTGACACCATTGTAACAGAGAGCGTGGTGAAATATAAAGCAGTAGTAGGCCCACTTATTTCTTTTGGACAAAACAGACCCAGTGCATGGCTTTACATTTTTAATTATCACCTTTAAATCACAAGTTCTTACAGTTTAAAGTAGCAGAATTTAATTTACGGTGTCAACTTTGTGTGTTACTGCCCATTTAATCCAGTTGTAAAGAATAATAGGAGGCAAGATTTCAGATTATGAGTGGGAGAAGGCACTAATTAGTCCCTAAAAACACAAATCTTGATCTTTAAATTATCAGTTGAAATGCATTGACATGGATGGCATTTGTACTCACACGTTTTCATTAGGGCTGAACAGTAGGTCAGGGCAAAGTGACGATTTTCCTGGTACTGGTCGATCTTATGAAAAAACATGAACATGGCTTCCAGTATGCGTTTCCTGAACATAAACAGTACAAACTTTGAATCGGTGCCATTTAACACAAAAATACTGAACTCAATCTTGAATAAAACGTGATTAACTGCACAGCTCTGGTTTTCATCTTTAAAAGTGTACGATGCATGTTTGGTCTGATGAAGGGCCATTAGGAGCTTGTCTTATGAAAATATACGGCTCGCATGATTTCCTGTAATGTTCCAGTGTATATTAAACTTATCTTTCATTTATTCAATCCCAGACTTTTTTTTTTGCCATTTTGTGGAACAGTTGTTTTGTTTTGTTCACGCAGATTTGAGTAACTCTTTATTATTAGTCTGTCCGCATCTCCAAAGCTCAACATGCTGTAGTTTTCAAGTTAACTACTACTACTTCACCTTTTGTTCAGTAGAGAGTTGGCAATTCCAGGCCTGAAATATATCATATTATATTAATACTGCACTGTTTTCCTATGACCTCTTGTATATAGCTGAGATTTTATATGTCATTACTTACCTTTCTTTTTTATTTTGACTTGTACATTACATTTATATAATTATGTCTTTTTTCAGACCTGTCTCTTCTTTTTTGCTACTTATTTAGAGTTTATTTTCACAATTTATATGTTTTAATCTGTTGTGATTATAGTATATTGTGATGTGTGAGCCACTGTGTCCAAATAATTTCTCTTGTGGATCAATAAAGTTTGTTTAAGTCTAAGTCTAAATCATCCAAACGGCTGTAGTGAAGCTGTGTGGCATTTAAAAACACACCGGAGCACTTCCTGTATTGCCACATGACATCACAAAGTGGAAGTGGAGTTTTTTTCTGTTTGAGAGAAGAACTCAGCCTAAATGTGCAAATATAAATGTGTGAATGAAACCAAACACACCTCCAGGTATGTTTGTGATGAGGAAACATTATAACAGCTCAGAAAACGCTGTCATTTGCTTTAAGTCGTCCCCACTCCGTTTATGTTTTGTATATTTGAACTTATTAACGTAAAGGTCAAAATAAAACCAAACAAAACCACTTGAAGGTCACTCTGACATGTGCTTGCGTCCCATCCATTATTTTGCATTTAAGTTAATTCTGTGCATGTAATTGATTGTGCTGCCTGCAGGTGCTGGTGTGGCAGGTACCCACAGCGACATTCAATATGTGCGTGTGATTATTGTGGTTACCGTGGTGCTTCCTGACCCCTGACCTCCCCATGTCCCGATAGGGTCCCGTGGGACAGTGTGGGACGGGGCGAGGGCGGGTGCAGAGACGGGGAGGAGGCGGGGTTTGTTTTCCTTTCTCAGGCCTTAATCTCACCACAGCTTTGATGAAGTACGAGCTGTTTAATGCCTCTAATGCCAACGTGACAATATGGACTCGCAATTCAGATAACAATGGTTTTTGTAGGTGTTTATGGCAATACCAAGATTCAAGTTCTTTTTGTTTATGGGTCAATGACATGACGCTGTCCAATTGCAGTTTCCTCAGTGAGAAGGGTTCATATTTCATAAAAATTCAACACATTTCTCTATTACCTCTGACCTCCATGGAACCAAATATTTTTTTCAGAAATCATTAGTTATTCTGCATGTTTTTTGTATTTAAAGTGTTAAAATGTCATGTGGTGCGACCGTGCATCATGTGGTATGACTAATAATAGCAGTAATTCTATGACTGGAATTTTAATAATAAAGTAGACTTGGGTGAATGGTTTTCTTTGGGCATTTTTATTCATTTTATGCATTTTACAGGATATATCATATTGGGCAGCAAAAGAAAATATCAATATGCATTAAAACTCCAGCAGTCTGTTTCTATACACTTCATATTACTCACAACTTAGATTAATATCTCAACCGTGTTTTAGAAAATAAAACAATTTTAAGGTTAATCTTGGTCACACCACATGACATTTTACACTAAAAATGTTTCATATAAATGTTACAGATTTATGCACCTGACACTGTAAATATTTGAAAAAGTTTAACAGAAACTAATATCTTTTATGTTTAAAAATTTGCCTGTTGACAATCCTTATACATCATTGACCCTTACATATTAGTTGTATTATTAGATTATTAGGCTATCGCATTATAAGTTTAATGTTTTTGGAGTTTCAACATATACAAAGCCAGATTTTTTTGCTTGCAGATCAACTCTAATATATAATTTTAGTCCAAGTCAGAATCAAATAATATGATATTTAAGTTTTTTAGATATTTGTTTTTTTTTAGATAATGTTTAATGCCATTTATTGATTGATCTGTAATATTTTATGAATCTTTATAAGTGATCGAAGCAAGGAGACGAAATGATGAGTAGTATTTATGGAAAACAAAGCGTAAGGGGGCAGTTTAAGTGGATGTTTTGAAGGCTAAACATGGGGTGATTCAGGACATCAGAACTAACCCAGAATTAAATAATTAAACCTATAAACTGTGTCTAAGATGCATCTGTGTAACAAGATAACTGCTTTTGCCCATGGAGATGTATTGTTTGTTTGTTTGTTTGCTATTTTACCTCAAATGTTCCATAGTACTACCTTAACCTATCTATCTCCATAGAGCCAAGCAGGTCAAACCAAGTACCAGGCCTGATCTGTGGAGATCTAACCCCCCTTGCGGTAAGAATGCTTGTTTCACCGTATTTACGAGCAATAAAACCACCTGTAATTGAATAATTGCAAGGTAGATATGTTTCATGCTGTACTGTGGAACATTCCAGACAAAATACGTCTCCATGGGCAAAAGCAGTTATCTTGTTACACAGATGCATCTTAGACACAGTTTAAAGGTTTAGTTAGTTAATTCTGGGTTAGTTCTGATGTCCTGAATCACCTCATGTTTTAGCCTTCAAAACATGCACTTAAATTGCCCCCATTATGCTTTGTTTTCCATAATTACTACTCATCATTTTGTCTCCTTGCTTTGATCAATACATTATCCTCCGCAGTCTTGACAGGAGCGTTATTTGCTAGCAGAAAAGCTTTATCTCTTGTGAAAGCCATTTTGTTTTTGTTGACTGCAGATTTAATTGTGAGGGGCAGAGGAGAGCGTAAACTGCCAGCCTCGTAGACAATAACAACTACGATACCAAGCGGCGAACGTGTTAATAGAAAAAAGGGGAGGCGCAGTGAAAGAGACAGCAGATTTTTTCTTCCTCGCGCCCCTCGAACGCATCTCGTCAACCCCTCCTCGTGCCCCAAGTGCTCTCTCTCTCTCCCCCCTGTCGCACACCCACCATTTGCCCATCCATCACCATCCCCTCTGTCTCTCTCCCCTCTCCGTCTTCCATCACTCCTCCCAGCCAATTTATCCCTTGTTCATTTTTCTCTCTCCTCCGTGGCACGGCGCTTTTGTCCTCTGTCCTCGCCTACCGCTGCCGCTTCTGCCGCTGCTGATGATCACAAAATTTGAGCTGCCGTAGTGGAAAAGGCTATTCTCCCACACGCAAGCCCAGACAAAGCAGTGTTTTTGTCTAGACTCTTTTGATGCGAGTGGTACTTTATTCACACTATGAAATGAATTGAGATTTCATTGTGCGAGCTTGAATAGGTTCAGGTGAAAGTCCTTGGCAGGTAACAGAGAAAATGTTTATATTGAGGACGCACAAAAGAGAAAAAAGACATGCATTTTCTCTGGACGTCGTGGAAAAAAAAGGGCTTGTATTTATCAAACACTGGATATGATTCAGTTTAGATGTGGTTGGTCCAAGTGGCTCCTGATTTCTGCTTCTTTACCGCAGCAGCACTAATGTCAACCCCTGCATCTCCTCCTCTTCACCATCACCAGTGCCATTAAATATATATATAAAACAATACTGCAATTTTGCACTGAATTGCAATCACCAATGTCATTTTCTGTACCTCTTTTAATCGTCTAAGCTGTATTTTTGTTTGTAACCAGTCCATTGTTAAAAGTTTGGGCATTCAAATCAGTAAATCAAATCATTTTCTTTGGACTTTTATGAGAAAAATGTAGTTAACATGATTAACTTAGGTTCAGGAGCAGGACCACGCCTCAACCGCCCTCGCCTCCCCTCCAGCGAATCACAGCTCACTTCTGCCACTCCTCAGTTTCCCAGAATCCTATTCGTAGCAGCCTATCCCAGCAACCCCGTTTCTCCCGAATCACTCGAAAACCCACCCTCCCAACCCCGTATCTGTTCGTTTCCAGACATAAGACGCCGACGAGGGCGGGTCCCGTTCCTGCTGGGCCATGTGAAGATTGAGACGGAACCCCCACCCTGAGTCTCAACCCAGCCGACCCGCCTCGTCTCAACACAATAAACGTTTTTCTCTTCGCACATGTGTTGTTGGCGTGGTCCTTTCTAGTGGAATGCTAATAATGAATCTGAGAACAGAACTGAGGGCAAATAAATATGAAATGAAACACACTTTGCTCCACTTTGTTTTCAAGCTCCATTCGCCTTCAGTAGAATCATGTGAATGAAGGCAGCGGTTTATATTAAAGAGTTACTCAAACGTGTGTGAATGAGGCAAAATTCCACGTATGTGTTTGATTGGGTAATTTGATGAGACATTTGATCTTTTAAAGCTCCCAAGAGTCAATTTTGTGTCATATATACTGCAGGACCTTGAACTTTTACAAGCCTTTTACAATTTAATACAGCAACATTCAGTGATGGTTTATGATCATTTCCTGAAAAGCAGCTTGTGTGTATCAAATGTTATGTACAGTGACCTTTAGACGACCCTAATAGTAAATCAATAATGGTTTGATAAAGTAACAGATTAACACATGAAAGAACAGAATGTGTATTGTTAAACGTGGTGCACTACGTCCTGTATTTCTGCATATGTTTGGTCTCTAAACCCAAACATATTCATGGTAATTAGAGCCGGTTCTGCCGAAAAACTCTCAGGCTTCACCATCTGTTTGCCCCTAAACCCGATCCTGCTGCAGCACCTTTTCCTTCCACCTTTCTCTCTTTCTTTCTCTCTATACCCATCTCTCCATTCCTCTTTCTCTCATCCTCTACACTGGTCTCTTCCTTTCTTCTTCTCTCTCTCTACACCTGTCTCTCCATTCCTCTTTCTCTCTTCCTCTACCTTTGTCTCTACCTTTCTTCTTCTCTCTCTCTCTACACCTGTCTCTCCATTCCTCTTTCTCTCTTCCTCTACCTTTGTCTCTACCTTTCTTCTTCTCTCTCTCTACACCTGTCTCTCCATTCCTCTTTCTCTCTTCCTCTACATTTGTCTCTACCTTTCTTCCTCTCTCTCTACACTTGTCTCTCCATTGCTCTTTCTCTCTTCCTCTACATTAGTCTCTTCCTTTTCTCTAGAGACCTGTCTCCATTCCTCTTTCTTTTTTCCTCTACACTGGTCTCTTCCATTCTCTATCCCTCTACACCTCTCTCCTTTCCTCTTTCTCTCTTCCTCTACCTTTGTCTCTACCTTTCTTCTTCTCTCTCTCTACACCTGTCTCTCCATTCCTCTTTCTTTTTTCCTCTACACTGGCCTCTTCCATTATCTATCCCTCTACACCTCTCTCCTTTCCTCTTTCTCTCTCCCTCTACACTGGTCTCTTCCTTTCTTCCTCTCTCTTCCTCTACACCTATCTCTCCATTACTCTTTCTCTCTTCCTCTACTTTTGTCTCTTCCTTTCTTCCTCTCTCTCTCTCTACACTTATCTCTCCATTCCTCTTTCTATCCTCCTCTACACTGGCCTCTTCCTTTCTCTAGCCCTCTACACCTCTCTCCTTTCCTCTTTCTCTCTCCCTCTACACTGGTCTCTTCCTTTCTTCCTCTCTCTCTCTACACCCATCTCTCCTTTCCTCTGTCTCTCTTCCTCTACACTGGTTTCATTCTTTCTTCCTCTTTCTCCCTCTACACCCATCTCTCCATTCCTTTCTCTCATCTTCACTGGTTTCGTCCTTTCTTCCTCTCTCTTCCTCTGCACCTATCTCTCAATCCTCCTCTTTCTCTCTTCCTCTGCATTTGCCTCTTCCTTTCTTCTACTCTCTCTGTACACATCTCTCCATCCCTTCCTTCATCTCTTTCTCTTTCCCTCAACCTGCCCCACCTCTCTACACCTGTCTCCCCATTCCTCTTTCTCTCTTCCTCTACACTGGCCTCTTCCTTTCTTCTTCTCGCTCGCTCTCTCTACACCTGTCTCTCCATTCCCTCTTTCTTCTCTTTCTTTCTTTCTCTAAACCAGCCCTCCTCTCTACACTCATCTCTCCCTTCCTCTCTATCCCCCCCTCTGTCTACACCCATTTTTCTTTCTATCCTTCCTGACACCTCTTTTCTCTACCTTTCCATCTTCCGCTCTGTTTCTCTCTTCCTCCTCTTTTTCTCTTAGTCTCATTGAAATTTTTTCCCCTATTTCTCCTGCTTTCTCTCTATCTACACCTCTTTTTGTCTCCCCCCCTCTCTCTCCCCCTCTTTTTCTCGCTCTCTCTCTTCCTCTGGGTCACATGGCACACTCTGCTCCTCGGCTGCCTCCCAGACCACTGTAAATGAGCCAAAACATCCAGCCCTGAATGAAAACGCATTAGTTCTGACTGTAGGGCACTGCTCCACGGAGCCACAGCGCCTTGTTCACCAACTGTGGAGACCGAACCACTAATTCCCCCTCACAAGCTCCACTTACCCTACTGCACATGTGCTTTGAGGAGTAATCCTCATTTTACTCATCTTTTATAGTTTTGATGATTAAAAACAAAACTTATGCCTCTTTTACTTTTAGCTAGAATGGCAATGTTCCCCGTTCATTCCGATTCATTCACACTGAAAATGGACAGAAGAAGACGGTGATAAAAACATTTCCAGCACCAAAATGTCTGGTCGTTCTGTGTGTGGTTGTCAGAATTCTGGACTAAAGTTCTAAAGTTTTACTCACTGATCGCATGAGGACCTGGCAGTCGGACACCATTTGTCAAAGTCGGCTTGTTGAGGAAATATTCGCAATTTTTGGACGATAATCCTTTCGCAGAGCTCGACAAGCTGCTGAGTTCTGCCGTACTTCTGTTGCCAAAATGCTCAACCGAGCCTACGTCACCACTGTTTACCTACACTAAAAGGGTCTATTAGATCATGAGAAATAACAGAATAATAGCAGCAATGAAAAAATAATGTACCTGTACAATACAAGAAGTATGCATTTAATCAGATTCAAAGGTTAAAACAACTATAATGTAGCTGATAAAACAAAACTACAACTACATTAGGAATGTGCAAAAATATTCATATATGTCATGATACTAGATTTAGTGATACAGCAGTGTTATCGTGGGCTGCTGTATCAGCATACAGTATCGTAGTTTTTCTATCTTTTAGCCATTTTTTGTGAATGTGCCACAGTTGTGTTGCGTATTTAGTGGAAGAAAACTTGTTTATGCTTTACACTTGACATATTCACTGTTTCGATGATTGAAATGGCTGTATTAGTATTACAGGATTCCTACAGTGTCTTAAAAGCACTGAATTTATGAATTTGGAAATAATACCTTTGAAAAAGTCTTGAATTTTTATATCTGGGTCTTAAATTTTGTGCAGTATATAACTTCTCCGTATCGCATTTCTCCTCAGAAGTTTAATTTGTCAACCACCATTAGTTGGGTTAATAACGTAGCCTAAATAAAGAGCGGCAAAACCAGTAATGGAGAACGTAACGCAGCCCTGAGTCAAAATACTCCAAATACATCACTGAGGATCACCACAAGTAACGAGCTCAGCAGAAGCGCGTAAAATCAAAGAAAATCTCAGCAGAACACAAAGTTTTATTAACGCTGTTACATGGTATTTTATTTTACCGAGCAGCACATTTCATGCTGGGGTTATAGGGAAGTCTTTCTTTCTTGTTTTGATATGTCTGTGTTGTATGTTTTACTCATCAAAATCTTGGAACGCCCTTAGAGGCAACTGTTGTTGTGATTTTGGGCGCTACAGAAATAAATTGAATTGAATTGAATTGAATTTCTACTCCCCATAGTCCTTTGTTTGAGAAATAAATGAACAGAAATTCAAGAATGTTGTTTTTCTCTGCCGGTAGGTCTGTGAAATAGGTATTAAGCTTTTATATAAATAGTCTTAAAATGGTCTTAAAAATACTTGAATTTAACTTGAAGAAACCTGTAGGAACCCTGTATTAACCTTGTACAGGTATAAGTATTGGTTTAACAAAGAAATATTTTTGCTAAAATGTTTGGTTCTTTAAAAAACAGCAATATATCAGCGTATCATATTGCATGTCGCCACATCATGATAATATCGTGAGCAAGTATCGGATCGGATCATGAGGGACCCTGTGATTCCCAGCCCTAATCTACATATGCATCTTCATTGCACATTCATGAAGAACAGAGGCAATCATCATATTTAGCATCATTTAGCGGCTAATGCTAATCCCTTCTTATGTAGGCTGTACATTGTGCTCTGCGGCAGTGTTATGTTTGCAAACACAAACCTCATCTCTGTGCACTCACCCCCATGTGCGTCTCTGCGGTCCCTAGGCCCTCTTTGCCACTCATTAACCCTGTCACGTTTATGGTATGAATTAAATGATAGCAGTGATGCATCCCCACGCACGGGCCGCCCTCACAAACCCCCCTCCTGCCCCCCTCCTGCTCTCGCCGGAGGGAGCGCCCCAGGCCAGCGCCGCACACCCACATTATCATCGTCATGGTGGTCGACAGAAACGCGCCGCTGTTGTTTCAAACTGGTCCCGTGTCAAGCCTGTGATGGTGCATTGTGTGCTGCTGAAATGTCACTTAAATTAGTCTCGTGATTAAACGGACCCCGCGTTTCCCCTCTGCATTAATTGGAAATAATGGATTGTGGACACTGTAGACCGCATGGGCTCGGTGTGAGATAGGAAAGTGTGAGCTAGTTGTTTTGTAAAGGCGTTGTAGTGAGAAGCATAGAAAACAGAACATGATTAAGGAAAGCATATGTTCTGTTAATTACGGAGTGTCCAAAAGAACAATTTGAAAAGAATTATGTCGGCCAGACATATTGTCACTGACATCCAGTCTCATACTTCTTTTTACAAGAAGTAGTAGCTGTGGATTTTATGTTACTTTTGTTGACAAATGTCCATCAATCCATCCATTTTAATTACCTTTAGCGTCAAAAGATTGCAAATTTAAAGTATTTGGTCATTTATTTTGGCTTCATACTCACTTATTACAACAGCATTTATGTGTCTGCAATCTCATCTTAATTTCTTCCAATATTGTCATTTAAAGCTCATCCCGGTTTCCTCTTTTCTTATAAGACTAAACCTAATCCATTTGTCACAGTGCGTAGTTACTGTTGACGGTTGTATCAGGTGGGGACAGGGCCCTATGGAGCCACGCTGCTGCAGGCGATCTGCCTGTTGACAGTACCTGCTTTCATTCTGCTCTGCTCATGTTTCTATAGCACAAATACCTCAATATATGTGTGACGTGTTGTCATAATATGGATCCTATAGAGCTGCATGTGTTTGATCTCTTTTCTCATTCCCTGACATGAAGCCTGCCTCAGTATAGAAATCTTATCTTGAAGAAAATATTTTGTATGTACACAGATTTATCTTCTATTCTTGTTTCATTCATTTAAATGTGATTATATAAGCCAAACCTAACCACAATTCAGACTTTACATAAACTAAACAGGAATTATCAATAGAAAATGAATGTAAACATCTTCTTTGTCTCTTGGGTTGAAATTCAGTGGTTACCTGTTAATATCTAGGGATTTCAGGACCATTTCCACTCCAATTCACAGGTCTGTTGAAGTCCTGAAAATGTCAGGAAAGAAACTGACATCCATGAAAATGTATCTGCAAGATTAAGTTGCCTCTCTTCCTTGGATTTCATGCTTGCCACTATCTATCCATCTTTCCGCTTCCTGATATATATTTTGTTATCTCCAAACATTAGCAATTCGGTTTAACAAAGTTGTAGAAGCAAAAATGCGATACATTTTTTGATATCGCTTTAAGAACGATCATTAGCTCGGTATAGCCCAGTTTCCTTACGTCCTAATTAGGTTAATCAATGTAGACTGACACTGACAAATGGATGAGAGGATCACTGGAGACTCTGATAATGAGCACATAGCACACTGTACATGCACTAATGATGCCACCACTGACACATGCGCTTAACAATACAGAGTGATGCCATATTTATATTGATCCTCGCCTTTTAACCGCACACAAACGCTTTGAAAACAGGTTGAATATCTAGTTTGAAGAGTGTGGATAGTTGGCTCTAGTAGGACTACAATTATAACACCAACCCAATAGAAAGAGTATAAGTCTAGACAGCTGCACCTGCGTTTTCCTCTGATGCGTTATGTTAAAAAAAGTAATTATTGTGAGAAGGAGCGCTAACAATTTTTCACGATTTATTCATAATTAGACACACCGTGACCAAGCAACAGTGAAATCTTTAATCGTTTTCATTTAGCTTCTCTAATGCACAACCATTTCTGAGTATCTCTAGGAAATCAATCTTTCTAAATGAGACCTAAAGGTAGTAACACAAAGAAAAAAATAACTTACGTTCATTTCTGGATTATAGGTTGAATTGAAATCATCTTTTTACTGTTTTTCTGCAAACAACAGTGTATTCTATATGTGTTCTATAATTGTCTGATGGTGTTTGACTGTGACTGTATAACTGAGGTTTGAATGTTGGGGAAGTTTTAGAGAAATCTAGAGACTTATAGGGGAATGTGCACTGTTTATTTATGTAAAAGGACTACAGATGGAAACTAGCTTTTCAGCTATAATCTGGTACAGTGCATCTCTGTCTTTTGATTTAATGTTTCTGTGCATTGTCCCTCAAATAAAGATTAAAGTAAGTATTCAGTCCCCATTGAGTATTACTATGTATAAACTGGGTGTGTTAACCTCACAGTTTTCACCTCTACAAATGTGTGATTCTATATTTAGCACAAATATATCAGGCTTCCCTGCTATGTTACACAAATAGACACTTGTGAGTTTTTAGCCGTGTTAGAACGTCGTTGTGTTTTGTATCTTTCGCACACGAGTTTGAGTAACCCTTTAGTATTAACCCGTCTACATTTCCAAAGCTCAAAATGCTGTCTTCAACCTTGTGATGTGATGAAGTGGTAGTTTTCGAGTAAGCAGCTACGTTTTACCTTTTTGTTCAGTAGAAATGGGCATTTCCAGGTATGAAATGATCCAAATAATCCTAGTGAAGATATATGTTTTTTTTTTGTCTGAGAGAAGAACACAACCTTAATATGCAGGATTTGTGTGTTAAACATGTGTGAATAAAACAAAACACAACTCCAGATGCGCTTGTGATAATGAAGCAGCGTCATAACATAGATTAAAACATTACACTGTGAAATAAATCTCGACTCAAAACAACATTTCACTTACAATCGCAGTCGCGTCAGAGAAATCACAATAAAATCGATCTAAACTCCTTCAGCCCTGCACAGCCCTACACAGGCTGCTCCCCATTTGAATAAAAAGCCCATTGCCCTGTGCCTCCTGGTGCAGTGCGTGTTGTTGGTGGCATTTGTAAGTGCAGCCAGACGTGACTCCTGCCTCTTTAGTGAAGCTCCGGCTCCACTCGTGTTCGGTAATGGCACTAATGCGCTCATAAATCCAAATGAGTCCTGTACTGTCAAGTCAAACCGACAGGGTCGCCAAGTGTGAATGTGTTATTCTCAAACCAACCAGCCTCATCAAATCTGTGTGCGCTCGGGAGTTAAACCTGCTTAGACCGTCTTGTATTTTAATGTAATATGTCTGTGTGAATTTGTTTAATCATTCTTACTAAAGGTGCAGTGTCTGCGCTTAAAATTTGCGGGAAAAACGAGCAGGATATAGGCTATAGTTCCTATGTTACACATAACTGACTCTTGTGAGATTGCGGGAATGTTGTCACCTCATCAGAATCATACCTCAGTTCAGTAATTCCAGGATGGAAATTATCCAAATTATTCTAGTGAAGGTCTGTGTAGTTTGTGCTTTCCGAGCTCAGTCTAAATATGCAAGATTTGTTTGAGATAAGATAAGATAAGATAGGACTTTATTGATCTCGTGGTGGAGAAATTCAACACAGTCACAGTAGCTCCAGGACAGTTTAGTGCAAAAAAGGGAAAAAAAAGTGTGATGCAATTAAGATAAACAATAATAGTAAACAATAATAATAAAAATAATAATATAAAGTGAATAAGTATATGTACAAAATTTACAGAGTGAATTGAAATATAAATATTATATATATAAAATAAAGAAAGTACAAAAACAGCGCAAGTTGATTGAAGCAAAACACAATTTTAGGTACGTTTGTGATGAGGAAACGGCAATATAACATCAGAAACTAGTGTAGTATGGGCCATTTAAAATCTATGGGAAAAACAAGCAAAATTATAAATGAAAAGGGAAACAACAATTAAACAAAAGCTTTTCAAGTGTAACTAATAACATCACTTTGTTTTGACATTCCTGTGTAAAGAGACTGCACAGATGCATTTTCTTTCTCTTTACATTGGCAGAATTTCCCAAATAATTTAGTTAAATCCCACTTAAACACAGCATTACCTGGCTTTCATGCTGGCTCCGGTTCATTTGTGTTGCTATGGAAGATCGGCGAGATAAAGCAGCAAACAGGGATTTGCATGGAGCTCACAAGTTAGGCCTGAATACATAATCTCGACCTGTTTCTCACCCGCACAGAGCTGCGAAGCCTTCAGGGCCACTCGGAAATCAGAGCGCAAACACAGAGAGGAGACATTTGAGAAGGGGATTTCTGCGTGCGACCGAGCCAATGCATCTGCACTATTCTACAGGAATTAAGATTTAATTTCAGATATACCATCAGACATTCTTAGGATCACAACACTGCACAGTCACTTCAGCAGCTGCCGGGTCAAACCTATGACGGTAAATTGAAATATTCCCAAACAACACTCAACTCAAGTCTCCAATAAATGTTTTTTTTCTCAACAACTAGGCTGAAAAGTGTGGCAACTACTGTACGTTTAAAAAATATCTTAAAAATTGCTTAAAAAGAGACTAATCATTCACATGGAGAGCATGCTTCAAACTTAATAACCGCTGTATAATACAAAAAAAATACTGATTCTGTTTGAATAGACTGCCCTTGACTATTTAACACGCTTTTACTTTTTATTGTGGACTTTCAGAAGTGGGTTAAGCATTTAAAGGCGCACTATGTAACATTTCTAGTTCATTACTTTGTCTATTTTATTCCATAGTGCAGCATTGGGCTCGTATAACGCCAGGGAGACAAGCAGGTGACGACATTTAGGTCAGATCTGTTGAATTTTTCAGGGTATTTTTGAGAAATATGAACACATTCACATATATATAAAAACAAAGCAATAACATCTCCATAGAGACAAACGGGTAATGTTGCGCAGTGCACCTTTAAGGCACCAGAAGATTAGTGGTTGGAGGCCTGAGCATTTTTGTCACTCACCCGCAGTGCCCACTCCAATCACGGTAATGTTTCTGGTTGCGACTGGAAGGGCACCTGGTGTAATCAGGCTGTTACACTATATATTACATTACCTTGGTGTATTATTTTAGTTTTACTGGTAAAAGTGGTTCAAATTATGGTCCGTATAAACATGAGACATTAAATTCTATGTTTTTTTTTGTTTTTTTATTTATTTAAAACAACAATTTCCTCATTTTATACCCTCAACATGTCTTACAATGGCTCTACTGGTTCATTAGCAAGTTGCTTTTCTTAACTACAGAGGTCTTGTTTCAGCCGTGGCTCCGATCCCTGTGGTGTGGCTTTGTAAAATGATTTGCAGGTTATGATTTCCCCAAACATTTTTGAGGTCTGTGGGTAAACTGACTCAGTCTCATGGGGAGCGTGGATGGTTGCCTGGCGTTCACGGTCAGAGTGGTTTCCCTCCGCTAAATCGTCCATTCAGGCTATCATGTGGTTTTCACTGAGAAATTAATCTTCACTTTAATGCCAGAAGAGTCAGAATCAGAATTAAGTAGGTGGATGGGGCTACTATAGGAAGGAAGATAAATGAGAAGTGTGTGTTCTTACTGCTGAAGAAAACTGATATCCTGTGATTATGACATAAGGAGCATATAGAGGACAGACCTAAGACTTAATAGCATTTCACTCTGTTATTCCATGTATAGTTTATGTGACTAAAACAGAAAAGTACATGAATATTGATCAGTCCTGTCACAGTAACTCATTTAGAAGTGTGACATCGCTGACGTAAACAGAGACTATAAACGATAATACTGAAACCAAAACCATAAAGCCTAATGATCCCATGTAAACTATTCTAAATGTACAAAAAAACACGAGCTGCAGTAAATTAATAGCAGAACAACCTCATTGTAGCACAGAAAAGTTTACAAAAATTCCCCAGTGGTGCAAAGAAAAAGTCCCCACGATAAATAAATCCCCCTAAAAATGATTATCCCGTCTCATGTATTGAAGGAAAAGTTGATGTAGTATTTATTGTAACAGGCCTATTGATAATTACATGACATTTCTGACCAAGTAAATGCGAGAGACGGTATAAAATGTGAGAAGGCACCTGTTTTACAAAAAGAAAGACATGAAAAGCTTAAATTTAAACACTTATCTAACAGATTTAGCTAAATATAAGTACATTATAGTCAAAATGGGTGAACATTACAGAATTTTATGCCGTAATTTCACGGAAAAGCAAAGAGGAAAACTGTTCTCTTAGCTGTACATATGACTGAAAGTTTTTATTCTCCACTCTCTTTTAATTTTATGGTGATTATTGATGTTTTGGTTTGTTTATAATGTGATTTTAATATTTTTTTCTTATTCTGTAAAGCAGTTTGTGTATGAATTATGCTTTACAGGTAAACTTCCCTTGCCTTTATAGCTCTATTGGTAATTCACTGTTTTGAAAAGGTTTATCAACCAGAAACCGTAATCAAATACCTGCGTTTTGACAGTAAAGGCTTTTAGCATGAGCGGTTTGAAACGTCTTGTCACGTGACACCAGCCTTGTCATTTCCAAACCAATATCTGAAGCCCACGGCTGAAACAGGCACATTGTCAGACAGTGTGAATGAGTGAACCCACGTGGAGCAGCATGCTTCAGTCACTCCTCTGCTCGTGTCCAGGCTGCAGCTGCATGTGACTGTCTCGCCCTGTTTACCTTATACACAGTCCATTGGCAGCGCTTAGTCTTCACCTCTCTCCCTCTCTCTGTCTGTCTCTCTTTCTCCCTCACGTTCTCTCTATCTGTCCACTTCAGTTTGCTTCTTTGTAAATAGCAATAGCACAAGGTGTGGGTGAATTTTAATGCTGTTTTGACAGACACACTCTCTGCATCTTTCGCTCTGTATTTCTGTCACTCTTCCTCTTCCTTTCCATCTATCCTTATCTCTCTCTTCCACTCTCGCCTGCTCTTTTTCGTTCTCTCCCCTCTCATCTTTCTCTCTCTTTCCCTTTGTTTCTTTCTCTCTGCCTTTCCCTCTCTGTCCCCGTCTTTATCACCCTCTGCCCCTTTCTCCTTCCCTCTCCCCCCGTCCCCCTCTTCCCCTCTCTTTCTCTCTCTCTCCCCCTTCAGATCTTTCCTCTCAACTTTAATTAACTATAAACACTGTTGCTCTCACGGACACAACCACACGACAGAGGAAGGAAAACAAAATATTTCCAAGTCAAAAAAGGAACCTGCCCAGAGCTGTAATGAAATTTGTTTACTATTTGGATTTTACTGACAAAGCCGTCGGGAAATGAACCACCCTAATTGCCATGTATTAGATTGTGACTGTGTTTGGGCTTGGGACTTAAAGATGTTTTCAGCTAGGAAATCAAAATACTTGACTTTACAATGAAATACTTTTCTTTCCTTGATTTGAAATAACTTACTTACTCCCACTTTTTCTGAAAAACCAATTTTTTCTTCTTCAAAATTGAAAATAAATAGTAAAAAGCATCAAATCTCTTGTAAAAGGTAATGGAAATAAACTTGAAATGACTGTGTTGCAATAGTAAAATGTATTTCGATACTAAGGAAATGACTTGGATGATGAAAACCCCCTTTTTCACACTATACACTGTAATTTCCAACACAAAATAATGAAAGTCTACAAAATGTGTTTTTTTCTCTATCAAAACCTGTTCAAATGATTATCTAGTTTCAACACTATTGTTATTGATTCATATCAGAATATGTTTTTGTCTTTTTCTTTTCTTTTCTTTTTTTTTCTAAAGGAAACCGCAATGATGCAGCCCTCTAAATCTTCAACTGCGACAAACAAAGATATAATTCATTGCTGTGGAGTTGTAGAGAAGTAGAAAATGTGAAACAGAGGGAACACAGTGTAGCAGGTCTGGTGTGTGCCCTGTGCTGCTGCTGTGGGTGAAACCAGAGGAGAGAGAGGGCATGTGTGGCTCTGCTCCCATCTCCATATTGAGTCTGTGTTAAAGAGCCAGTCCCACTGAGCTCACACTCACTGTTTGTGCATTGAACTCTGTCCTTCAAACACATGTCTCCAAAGCGCTCTATATTTACAATGTGGAGAGGAGCTTTAGGGCTGCGCCATAAGAGGAACATGTGCAATACTTGATAAGTGTCTTGTATTGTGATAATTTTATACTTCTTGGCTTCATTTAAGTTCATTTAAGGTTGACCTATTTAACTGTAAGTGCTGTAAGTTCCACCACTGGGTTATGTTGATGGAAATGTCATTGCTTTGCCTGAAATGTTCCACAATTTTAATCGTTCCATTTATATAGTGCCTTTCAAGATACCCAAAGTGCTTTACAGTTCATTCTTCTTTCACTCCACACTCCGTGATGGTAATGTACTAATGTAGACGGTCATTCATCTTCTTTATTTACAAAGATACAAAGAAAATTTACAAGTATTTCAACTTCAACAATTTTGTAAAAGGGAAACACCCAAGAAGCTACAACAGCTTATGAAAGGGGCCCCAAACTAACGTGGCAATATTCGAACCCATTCACCCCCATTAGCCCATTAACACCCTTAAGTTCCCTTGTTTGTTTGCATCACACAGCATCCATTACCAGTGCACATTACAAGTGCAATAATAATAATAATAAAAATAATAATAATAATAGTACATATGACTTACTCAATGACTTACTCAACATTGTTATTTCAGTTCTTTTGCCTTTGGGTTTATGCTTCAGCATAATGTAGTAATAAATTTAGTTTTAAATATATTTTAAATATGTTAAGGGATGAAGATTGTTTGATAGAGCTCTCCATATTATTCCAAACAGCCGGACCTTTGCACGTCATACTAAAGCTTGTGGATTTCAGCCTACGGTTTTTGCCCTGTAGATGTTTTGCTCTAGTATTTTTTGTTTGTTTGTGAGTAGCAATGGTTATGGGAATGAGATGTAGAGCTGCCCTGGGGTAGACTGATGGAAACGAGGCTGCCAATCTGCACCATCGCCCCCTCCGACCACCACCAACACTTTCATACTAGGTAATATGAGTGAAGTGTCTTGCCTAAGGACACAACGACAGTTTTCACGACTGGTGCCCCACTGTAGCACCTGGAATTCCCAGCGGTCTCCCATCCAGGTACTAACCACTGACCAATATGGTGGAAGTGTTTTTATAGCTAAGAAGTACCTTGGTGATGTACCCTCCATTAGAAAAAAACTACATGTGCAACTTTAGCTTTAAAGGTCCTTCTGTATGTTACCCAAAAATGACTTTTGTGAGATTTAAGCCATGTTAGGATGCTGTTACCTCCTCAAAAACTTACCTGGACTTGTTTTCTTACATACATGTTTGATTAACCCTGCATTATTAATCTGTCTGCATCTCCAAAGCTCAGAATGTTTTGTTTCACCTCGTAATGTCACGTAGCAGTCGTTTCCAAGTTAACAGCTACTTTTTTACCTTTTGTTCGGTAGATATTGGCATCCAGGTGATTCTAGTGAAGGGGTATGGAGTTTAAAAACACAGTGGAGCCCTTCCTGTATTACCACATCACGCAAGGTGGAACAGAGCGTTTTGTGTGCAGGTTTCGTGTGTTAAACATGTGTGGATTAAACAAAACACAACACCAAGTTTGTGAAGAAGAAATCAGAAGGTAATGTAATATGGGCCTTTTAAAAACACTAAAATGTACTCTAATCTGGTCGAACATTGTATTTGTTGTTTTATAATATGGACTATTACCTGTTTACTTGAGTTACTTTGTACCAAAACATGTACCTGCTCTGTCCCTTCTCCTTCCTGCCTCCATGTTTTTAGACCCGAGTGTGTTTAGACGTGCACTTCCTCTGCCTGTTTCCCTCTTTTCACCTTTAGACCCAAAACATGGAGCAAAGCGTCAGCAGATCTGTGCACTCCGCCATCGGGACAGGGCAGGGACCCAAACAGATAAAAGATAAAGGTTTTACCACCACAGCCTGATAATGAGAGACATGTAACAGTACACGCACATGGCCACGCTGGGACAGGATGTATAGAATAATATTTACTCTCCTCAGTACATGGGGCAGTTGGTTATTTTTTAACTTTTTTGTCAGACTTATAGGCGTAACATGTAACTTCGGTTGGGGATTCGTCACCTAACATTTATTCAGTTACAGGTGTGTCTAGTGCTCAAAAATACCTAGACAAACAGGCATTCTGAGTGCGAGCGGGGTCGCCTCTCCACAGATCTGACCTGTAACTTGATCTGGTTTGGTCTCAATGAAGATAGAAAGGTTTAATGCCACAACTGTGAAACTTTCCAGACAAAGCAATAACATCTACATGGGGAAAAGTGTACTTTTAATGTACTTTTAAGTAAAAAAGAAAAAAAAATCTTATCGCAGTGTATTCTTCTTGATCGAATCTGGTTTTCAATTTAAATTTGTCATATTATTATTTATCAATATTAATTATATAATATAGTTTTAATTATTACCAGTTAACACAAAAAATATCAAAATTGTTATCCTGTAAAATCGGCTCCAAAACACTTTTATTTACAGGCCGGACTGCAAACCTCTTAATTAAAATGCCCTATGCTTGCATTGATTGCAAAGCCATAATTTATGAGTTACCTCAAGTGAATATATTGTCTGTAACGTCTGCTAAAGTTCTGTCTTATATGAATGACTGTACCTTCTGACGGTAATTGTGTTTGTCTTTGATATAATTGACGAATATAAATGTACAGACGAATATGAGTGCATTTGAACAGTGAACAAAACTGTAAATTACGATATTGTTTGTTGTTTTGCTCAAATGCCCTGGAACCCTGTGACTGTGAGGAGTTTAACGGCTCTCAAGTGAATCCATAGACTGTTATTATTACACTCCACTGCACTCGGCTCAAACAGGAACTACACCAACCACACTGGCCCTCGGTGCTCTACGAGATTTTTACTGTCTTAAAAACTTGCTTCATTTTAAACGAACTTATTCCTCTCTTACATTTACTTATACACATAGTTCATTATTCATTTTCCTTTGGTGATTTGTTTTCGGGGCAAACTTATTTGACCCTCCCATAATGCATCTGTCACCGTGTGCAGTACTGGCGGCTGTGCTCGTAAAGCATGTCTTTACTTTATGTCCTTGAGGTAAACTATAGTGCTGTGAAAAAGTATTTGTCCTCTTACCAATTTTTTACTTTTTTTGCACCTTTGTCACTCTTTTTCAGATCAAGCAAACTTATATATTAGACAAAAATAACTCACACATAAACACAAAATGCAGTTTTAAGTGCTGATTTTATATATTAAGGGGAAAAGGCCGTCTGAACCTACATGGCCCATGTGAAAAAGTAATTGCCCCTAAACCCTCAACCATTAGCAGCAACAACTGCAGTCAAGCGTTTGCGATAACTGGCAATGAGTCTTTCACATTGCTGTGGAGGAATTTTAAATCAGCCACATTGGACGGTTTCTGAGCATGAACCGCTGTTTTAAGGTCATACCACAGCATCTCATTTGGGTTCAGGGCTGGACTTTGACTAGGCCACTCCAGAACCCTAATTTTGTTTTGTTTTTCAGAAGTGCTGATGTTCTTTGGCCCATTGTCCTGCTGCAGAACCCAAGTGCACTTCAGCTTGAGGTCACAAACTGATGCCGGACATTCTCCTTCAGGATTTGTTGGTATAGAACAGAGTTCGTGGTTCCTTCAGTCACAGCATCGTCCAGGTCCTGAAACAGCAAAGCCCCAAACCATGACACTACCACCACCGCGTTTCACTGTTGGTGATGTTCATTTTATCAAATGTTCATTTTACACCAGATGTAACGGGATGCACTCCTTCCAAAAAGCTCAAGTTTTATTTCATCAGTCCACACAATATTTTCCCAAGAGCTTTGGGGATCATCAAGATGTTTTTTGGCAAAAGTGAGACAAGCCTTTATGTTCTTTGTTGTCAGCAGTGGCTTTTGCCTTGGAACTCTGCCATGCCATTTTTGCCTAGTCTCTTTCTTATGGTTGAGTCATGAACGCTGACTTTTACTGAGGTAAGTGAGGCCTGCAGTTGTTTAGATGTTGTTCTGGGTTCTGGGTCCAATCCTCTCATCGCTCTTGGGGTAATTTTTGTAGGCCGGACGCTCCTGGGAAGAGTCACCTCTGTACTATGCTTTCTCCATTTGTGGATAATGACTCTCACCGCTGGAGTCCCAAAGATTTAGAAATGGCTTTGTAACCTTTTCCCGACAGAGACAAGTCAATTACTTGTCTGCTCCTGAATTTCTTTGGATTGCAGCATGATGTCTTGGGTTTAATATGGCCTACGTCACCTTGTCAGACAGGTTCTATATAAATGATCTCTTGACTTGAAAGGTCTGGCAGCAGTCAGGCCGCTGTGGCTATGAAATTGAACTCAAATTACTTATGCATTTAACAAGGGGGAAGGGGGACAAATACTTTCGCACACAGGATCATGTAGGCTTTTCTCTTAACAATTAAAATCATCACAGAAAAACTGCATTTCACGTTTACTTGGGTTATCTTTCATATTTAAATTTGTTTGTTGTTCTGAAACATTTAAGTTTGACACACATACAAAAAGGTAAGAAATCAGGAAGAGGGCAAACACTTTCTCACAGCACTGTATTTGATTTTTGACACTAAAACTATCCATAGATACACATGTAAACTGTCCATGTGAGTACACACTCGAATGCCTTTGACACAGTAGATTCCAATCATTTCGAGAATACATTTGACACGCTGTATACACATGATGATGTACGATCCATAAATAGACTGGGGGCGGTTGCAGTCTGTGGATCAGTAATGTTACGACAAGCAGACGTTTTTGTGGCCAGGGGTTTTTGACACTCAGCCAAGTGTGACAACATTAATCCATAGAGATGTTATTGCTCTGCCTGGAAGGTTCCGCAGTATGGCATTTAACTTATCAGAGCAGTCTGTTTGACATTGCTTTAATTACAAGACTTTCTAGCTAAGAATACCGTGAAATGTTTTCTTACTATGACAGGGGTCTCCACTGATCTGTAACTTGGCTCGGTGATGATTCCTGTTTGTCTCCGTGAGATAGAAGATTAATGCCAAACTTTGGAACATTGCAGGCAAAACAATAACATTGCTATCTTGACAAGCAGGTCCACCACAAAGTTACATAGTACACCTTTTTATTGTTAAATTTTTAATGAACTTTCAGAGAGAAAAACATAAAATAATTCTATATATATATTAAAAAACAACGCTCACACACGCTTCCATTCACAGCCACACGCATCTTGGCCCAATGTGCACCAGAAAAGAAAATAAAGATAAAATGATATATTAGCAGTCATTTTCAAAGTAGACTTGTACTCGGTGTCTACGAGAGCTTTTATTGTGTTTGTCAGTGGTGTATTGAATCCAAATGGATCTGTAAGGGTTCCCAGATTTTTTCCCATCTGTCTTTATCTTGTTCAGAAATCAATTCATGAAGCCACTTTTCAAACACTGGCCACTCTCCACTTTTAATAGTGTTTTTGCAATGATGACGAGAGGTGCAGTGAGGATTCAGAGTCTCCAAACAGTGCAAAGACATTAAATCATTATATTAACTAAAAAAATGGGCTTTGACAGTTTTTTAAGCAAGGAGTAGGGAGAGAAACATTTTTACACTGATGTTATAATTAACTGAACATAAGAGGTGTTTTTAATTTGCACTTGATTTATCCTGTTTTAGGTGAAAACAAAGTAAAGATAACATCTGTAATTACAATTAGCGCCCAGTGGGTTCCTTTTAACATTACTACATTAACATTTTGCCATTTTTACTTAAAACACAAGTCATTTAATTAGCAGATAGTGATCGCAAAGCAGCCTGTGGTTTTCTTGTTAGCAGCTATAGCTCCAGACAGCTGTTTTCTTCATAAAGACTGGTGCATGGGTCCAGGGAGATCCGACAGCACCCTGATGTATTGCCAGCACAGGAGCGTGACTGTAAAGAGAGGAGGGAGTGTGTCTTTCCCTAAAATTATAGAAGGTCGATGGGACCAGCAGAGTGGAAAAGAATGTGCTTGGATTGGAGCAAAGATAGCACTAAATATGACCTTTATACGCACAGGTGGGAAGAGGAAGAAAAATGCACTCAACTTCAACTCTTTGTTTTTCAAGAAATGGTGACACACAAATTTAACTTTATGTTGAGCACCCAAGGCATATTCACATGTCCTTTTCTGACTAATTAATAACCCAAACCTCCATTCACTAAGATAAACATTGTGACCAACCATATAACCAAGTCTGATCTGTTATAATATTGTTTCCTCATCAAAAACATACCTGGACTTGTTCTTCATGAGGATCATTTGGATAATTTCAGCCCTAGAATTGCCAAACTCTACTGAACTAAAGGTCAAATGTAGGCGTTAACTTAAAAACTACCTCTTCCTGACATCACAAGGTGGAACAGAGTATTTTACGGACTTCACTTTATGCTGTGGAGACACTCAGGTTCTGCATCGTTCCACCTCGTGCCGCCCGTATGGAAACGAGGCTAAAGGACGGCGCTCGGGTAACACGAGCGTTACATAAAACCAGACCGCACAAAAATAACATCTGCATATTTTAAAATCATTGTCTGCTAAGGCTTGAGGGACTAGGGGCCCCAACAGACATACGCTGTTTACTTCTCATTCGGTTATTTGTCACGAATGTTATTTCAAGATGCCAATGTTGGGGCAACTTTGTGATGTGCACATTAAATTATTATTTATTTATGATTTGTAGTCATATTACCTCATTGCTAAGCAGCTCACAGCCAGCTATCAAACTTACTTTTTCATCTGGATCTGAAATTGGGAAAAATGAAATGAATGAGAAAATGAATTACTCATAGAACCTTAAAATGGGCAATCTCTGGATAGCTTTATGAGTTGTTTTACTGTTTTGTTTTTTTATTTGTTTTTATGACATGCCAAAGGTTTAAGTACAATGTTATTAAATGCTTTTACAAGTCGTTACTTAATGTTACGTAATAAGGAGTAATGATGGTAAGCTACACCAAAGTATGGCCTGCAGTAAACATACAGTATCTCTTACTATTCTCACAGTAGCCTATCTACATTGTGTGTGTGTTTGTGTGTGTGTGTGTGTGTTTCTCATAGCCCGTGGTACAGCTCTTGAACCAGAGTAAGTGTTTTGATGGCGGTTGCACGTGGTCACGCATTTAACACCTGATCGAGTTCACACAGCCTGCCCCCTCGGGTGAGTGAAAGTTGTGGAAAAATCAGATTGTCCGGGCCTAATGGTTCATATACCTGCCTCTGGAGTAAAGCAGAAGAAACACAGACTTATTTTGGTCTTCGCTTGTTTTTTGCCCTGAACTAACCAGACATTAAGGTTGTTTTTACAGAGCTTTTTTCCCTCTCTAAATCTGACGCTTAACCTGCCTGCCGCTTTCTGTACATCAACACTTCAGAGCAATGGGAAAGAATTCCAAATCTATAATTCACGCTCCACTGCTCAGCACACTGCATTCGTCCAATATACTCTCCCTCTCCAGGCCTCACTGTGTGTAATGGTAGTCACACAAAGAACAGAAGTATATACCTTTGGAAAACTGAACAAAGTTTGGGTTAAATAAATGTATGTCCATGTGATGTTTAAAGATACACTATGTAATAACTTTTTCGGTCTAGGGTCGGCCACATTCAGGGCGATATTGCTTGGAAAGTACCACTGTGGCATTTATTTTTTTCAAGCAAAACAGTTCAGAGAAAATGCTAAATAGAAATGCAGTTATCCAAATCATAATTTAATCCCCGCAAAATGCAATTAAAAACGCAAAAGGAACATTTTAAAATCAAAACTCGCTCCACGCTCTTGTCCTTTCGGTCATTACCCAGAGCTCATGGCCATAGGTGAGGGTAGGAACACAGATTGACCCGTAACTGCCTTTCGACTCAGCTCCTCCTTCGCCAGAACGGTTCAATACAGCGACCGCATCACTGCACCGATCCGCCCGTCAATCTCACACTCCGTCCTCCCCTCACCCGTGAACAAAACCCCGAGATACTTCAACTCCTCCACTTAAGGCATGGACCACCTGGAGAGGGAAAGACACCTTTGTCCAGTAGAGAACCATGGCCTCGGGGTTCACCTGGTGTCACACTCCCGAATCTCAGTCTGGAAAAGCTGTAATTGTAAATTGAATTTTGTTTAAAAAAAAACAAAAAAAACACACACAAACACACATTACCCATTACAGACTACGTTTTGTTGCATTTGAAGTTGGAAGATGTTGGAGTAGCACATCTGGAAATTCAGACAAGACATTTACACTAACATTACACTGGATATGCAGTATACATGTGGTATATGTAAGAAGTGTGTATATTCCTACACTCTGTACTGCTGAGGCCCTTCTCCCTGTTTGATCCATGTGTAAAATCTGTTACTGATAGATTGTTAGCTGCTCACAACTTGCACTTTTTTGCTGCTCTGTTGAACTCATAACCTAACTCTAATGCGGCGTTTGTTTATCCATCCGTCCCCCACTCGGATCTCGGATATGACATCACGTCCACGCTTCTGCCGTTTTATTATGTTTCGTGTGTCCGACTCGAAGAAAAACATGGACGCTAACCAGAAAGCTGTTGTTGCTTTAGCGCTGGCCGAATACCAGGTGCTCCAAAATAAGTCTGTGCTTCAACTACACAACCTCGAGGAAGAATTCAGTAGAAATCGTATATTTCAGTGAATTAGTGAAGTGAAAGTGTTGGTGTCGCCTGATAGTAGATCATTTTGGCAGCAGGAAATGGGCTAAAAACATAAGAGACACTGGCCACCATACTCCTAGGCAGTGATGGATGCAATAAGGTGATATGAGTGACTGAAATTGTCATTGTCCATCAGAATCTTTCCATAGTGCACCTCTAGGCTCTGCAAGGAGAAACTGTCAATCACAAAGGTCGTGTAGGCTTAATCTTTTCTTTTTTATTGCACATAAAATTTGCCTGTTCTGCTGCACAACGTCCGTGTCCAGTCCCACATTAAGCTGTAAAAATGTTTCATTGTTTTGATTCAATTAGGATTCGTGTGGCTTTTACTTAATTATATTCTCGGTGTGAAAAATGTGAAGTTGTTAATGATAAGATCTGTAATTAGTGTTTTTCCATTCCACCGGCCCCGTGTGATACATTAACATTTCTTCTTGAATTTTTAACTAGCTTCGTCATTCTGGTATATGTAAAATTAGCCACATTTTCTCATGCCTCTAACCCTGTATATCATTTAATTACTTCTTTTCACGAGATCCATAAATCAGAGAGCTAGACTTATAACTATTTTTCCATGAAATAAAGTATAAAAAATAGCCCAGCACTTAAATGCTCCAGTCCTTGGGGTTTTCACACATTATGCTCCCATCATTACGGTGGTCAATACATGCTCTAAAAAGAGGCAAATAATAATAATAATAAATTTTATTTATAAAAGCACTTTTCATGACACTCAAAGATGCTGCAAATAAATAAATACAAATAAAATACAATACAATAAATTAAAATAATATATAATATGTTGTTAAAGGTGATTTACTCTGCTTTTTTAGTTCAGGTAAATGTCTTTTAAACTAAGCAGTGTAATGTAAAAATGAAAACTGAAAATAAAAAAGTAAATGAGGCTGATTGATTCTCCTGTATTTAAATAGTCATAGTGTTAAGAAATAATCATGTAGTTGCCATTGATTGTAGCTGAATGAGAACCACATAGAAACTAGAAAAACAGCTAAAAAGCTTTACCATATTTTTGAGCCGATATGTACGGACGATGTTTTGCATTTTTTCCTAAATGATCTAATGTATCTCAGTTATCTCCTACATTAAACTCATTCAAGGCATCACTACAAACTGGATAAGAGAGAGTCACGTTTTTGGACTTATGTGTTCAAATAAAGCTTAATGCATCTTTTCTTTCTGCATATTTCAGCAGCCGGTTGAGCTAAAGTCAAACTAAATCTGGTCCTGTGCTGGAGATTTAAGGACAACGGCCGGTGACTAGCACAGACTTTTGTTTGTTAGGGTTCAATATTCAGGTGAGAGAAGGGACAATTCAAGACATGTTTCTCATGTTTTTCTTAGAAGTACCTGCATGACTTTTATGTAAATGTAATGTTTCCCTTAAACAAACATGAGATCTGCCAGTAATGAAAGTACATCAAAGGATAATGTATAGGTGTACCAGGCCTTCTGGGATAGTCACACAGGGGCTTTACCCTGAAATAACCTGAGTTTAAAACTGATTCTGTGCCTTTTATAATCACAGGTCTCAGTTTCCAGTGACATGCAACGTTTTTGGGCTTTTTCAAAACATGTCATATATTGTATGGACCCAGTCGCCAATAAACATTCAGTATTTGTCTTTTCTCTTTGAATATTCCTTTTGAAAAATAGTATTTCTCAAATATATTTACACAGCCCTCTGCCCCCAGCTGAGATTTTGACAAGCGATTACCAGAACAAGAATGAAACCACATGACACTGTTGCCCGTGGTAACTGCATGTTTTTAAGGCGTTGAAATGATTGTGACATGTTAAGGAGCTGAGATACAGGTGCTAATGCTAACCTTAACAACTCTGCTGCTGTATTTATGTGGATAATTAGAGCAGCGCTAAACGTACACAAACGCTAACCGCCACTTTATGAGCTGCATGTGGGTCACATGACCACCGCAGGCTGCAGGCCTTTGCGAAGGCTGTTTATGGTGGCAGAATCCTGGCAGTGTTTCAGAGCAGATGTAAAGCATGTTGTTTTTCTTATGTCTTATGTCTTCTTACGCAACATGAAAAACTGTACAACTGTGGTATTTGCTTCTGTAGACTTGGCTCTTTAGTTACCGGGAATATCCACACATTCATTTATTTCAATTTGTCTATTTTTAGTCTTAATTGTTATTGATGGTGCAGTATGTTACTTGTCATGTCGCGTCTGCCATCTGCTTGTCTCCACAGAAATGTTATTGTTTTGTCTGGAATGTCCCACAGTGTGGCATTTAACGTATCTAATATTTATTCAATCGCCTTTTTTATTACACAAAAAAAACTCCTTTCTAAATGTAAGCGGGGTCGAAACTCCACAGATCTGACCTGTGACTTGTACTGTTGGCGTCACCTGCTTGTCTCCATGAAGGTGAGCAGGTATAATGCCATACTGTGAAACATTTCAGGCAAAGCAATCACATCCTTATGGACACACTATCAAGATGTCATGCGCTTTCCCGTAATGACTGGATAAAAACATGGATGTCTTTATAATAGTCATTTTATTTTTACAATTAATTTGACAGAATAAGCCCACAGATGTGTTATTTGTTGGTTTCAGTCATAACTACACGCAGTTTTCTTCCGATTTAGCCTCTTATTCACTTAAATACTTTAAATGAGCTGCTACTTCCTGTGTTAACCCCCCAGAGCTGCAGTATGCGGTTGAGGTGTTAACACGTCTCCATTGACTTTGGACACTTGTCTGTTTTTTTGGGAAGGGGGGGGTTTACATCTGAATGATACTAAATTAAGCTCTCACAGTATTCCTATGTGTTCCACCTGCCTGTTTTCATAGACACTAAATCTGCTCGCCTCTTTCCGCCCCACACACACACGCAGCAGTGGCCGTGGCATAAATCAGACACTGCTTTGCAAAGGCCGGAAAACCAAAGACGGCCCCGACATGTGGAGTAAACTGGGCCAAGACCTGCAGATCCTCCCCTTAAACTCTGCCTCTCACTCCTCTTCTATATAACTATACTTCACTGGCTATTTAAATGAGAAGCCCTGGTCCATTTTGTGGTATTGTAGGTAACTTGTGCAGCAGTTTCTATACGATACCTACACCTTCTTTAAAAGCAGGTCGTCTGGAGCAGCATTCAGTCTTTGGAGGAAGACGTTTGGCTATTTTATTATTAAATAGCAGTGACGAAACGTGTATATTGTTTATGTTCAGGAAATTAATACTGAAAAGCTTTTTGTTATGTTGTCCAACCCGACTTCTTATGCAACAGCAGTGATGGCAGATTTTTGGAACCACTGGGTCTCTGGAGTCCCGACAGAAGAAGAAGCAAGATGTCTCTTTTCAAGCACTTTCATCATGTAGAGTCGCTTTCTTTTCTGAGCCATATGCAATGTTTAGTTCTCCAGAAAGCCTGAAATCTGTACGCATGAACTTTAAAAGAAAAAAGCATAAACAAAGACTTAATTAATAATGAGCAAGCAGCATCTTAAAGGGCCCATGTTACTTTATTTTGGCACATATTACTTTGTTTTCTGATGATATGATGATGTTTCCTCATCAAAAACAACGTGAGTTTTGCTTTGTTTTATTCATACATTTTTAACACACATGTCCTGCATATTTAGGCTGTGTTCTTCGCTTCAACAGAAAACACTCAGTTCTACCTTGTGATGTCATGTGGTGAAACGGGAAGTGCTCCATTGTGTTTTTAAAGTCCATACAACTTCACTAGAAATATTTGGATGAGTTCAGCTTTGGAATTGCCGATCTCTACTGAACTAAAGTTAAACGTCGCTGTTCATTTGGGAACTTCCACTACATGACATCACAAGGTGGGACGGAGCATTTTGAGCTTTGGAGAGAGACGAATAAACAAGAATTATTCAAGTACGTGTGAGTGAAACAAAACAAGAGGAAGTTTTCTATCATTCTAACATCCCCTAAAGCTCACAAGAGTCAGTTTTGGGTAATATAGGACTTTTAAGTAGTTGAATCACTCTTAATTAACTGTTTGTTACTTAATTACGTATTTGTTCATGCTTTATTAAGGCTAATTAAAGTCTAGTTATTATAAAGTGTTATCAGCTAAATTAACAGGACGAGTGAAGTGTGTGTTTCCCTGATTCGTGTCTGACACTTGTGCCTTACAGATCTGCAGCTCTGTGTCTCGTCCTCAGTTTCTGCTCAGCTCTGAAACAGTGTGAATCATACCGAGAGCTTCTGTGCAGGGTACAGGAAATACTCAAGTCTGTCTGAAACCAGTGCTTCTGCTTTCTCAGTAATACTAAATCAAAACAGACGTAAGCCTCTTTTTGACACTCACATGCAGGTTGTAGCCTTACGCATTACAAAGATAAATAGATACTTTACTGATCCTGAAGGAAATTCACAAATGTGTCTGTTTAGTTATATTTAGTTTAGGTCATGTCATTTTTGATAGTGGTTTGGCCAGACTTGGGCTCTGCTGTGAGAGACTCTCTACTGGGCAGATAATTGAATGTGAGTTGAATTGTGATCAAATTATTGATCAACTTGGGGCGTTTTATTTGACATAGTCTATCAGAGGAGTTCAGATTTTGAAAGAATAAATGACATGGTTTTTGTGTGTCTGAAATTAAACTAGTCCCGTTGAAGTGTTAGAAATGTTTTACTTTGTGTGAAAAGGGGGCAGATATTACAAGTTTCTTTCTGCTCCTTTTCATTCACATTTGTTATTTTGTGTTCATCTTTCATGAATGAAAATACATTTAAATGAGTGAAATGAAAATAGTAAAGGCTCATCCATTTCTTTTTAAATATGTTTGAGCCATGATGTTGAATATTAGACATTTTTTGAAGCTGTTGAAATGGGGATGAAGCAATAGAAAGGAAGTGTAGCTGGCTGGAAAAAGTGAGAATGCTTTAAAGGACCTGTGCCTGATGACAAACATGAGTCAGGGACATGTTTGGGGTTAGTTAATTATTAATATTAGTTAGTTATCGCTTCTTGTCCCTGTGGTATTACACAATAACAGAGAATCAAGTGTCTGGGATATAGGATCAGTTGGTTTCCCATGATTCTCAGTAACAATGTACCTGACTGGACAAAGAAAAAAAAGATCACTGTGTTCGTAGCCTCTGTTTTCATTTTTTACCTGAGAATGCTGCGTAAAATGAATAAATTGTATTTTATAGGGATGGGCGACAAATTAGTCAATATTGATCATTGCATTTTATGGCTGTTGTTAGTCAAGCTTATAATGAATTATTTTATACCCCACTGAAATACATTCTTTTCTTATTTTTAAGAGTTTTTGGTCATAACTTTGGGTCTGGAGTGAATGAAGATGCTCTGTAAATAATCCTCTGTAAAGCATCTTTGTGACATATGTCTGTGAAAAGCGCTATATAAATAAACACGTGCTTTAACTTGTTGTGGATTTTAAATGTGAAATCAGCAAATATCGGTTCTCAGCCAGAGCAGTTGATCAAAAATCGGATATAAGTATCGGTTTAAAAAAATAAAACAAAAGCATATTAGAATATCTTTAATCTTTTACACTCTCAATTTTAGCTCCTTTTCATGAGATATTTTGTGATTTACAGCAGACGAATAAGATGCGGTGACCATGTGGGAGATGCCGTTGTTTTGCACTTGAGTGTGTTTACCTCTTTAAATATCTCCGTTGTGATGTACTACACCCGCCCTCTCTTCACAGGCGTTTGATCCCAATGAGGCTCATCCCTGAACAGCCACCTGCTCTGGGTCAGGCTCCGCTGTTATTAACACTGTGTCAAGGCCGGCGCATGGAGAGTGCTTCAAAAGGACGCTATGGGCTTTTAATGACGGGTTTGAGCTGTAACTGACTACACAGGACGCTAGCGTTCAATTCAGCTGTGTGCTCTGTTGTCCTTTGTGAGTCTGGATGGATGTTTTTACAAGATCTTTGATTCACTAAGAGCACTGTGAGAAGGAGAATGTACAAACTGGGCAAATAGTACTTACTAAAATATATCAAAATCCTTTCCTTTGCAGGCTTAAAGGTCTGTAACTTTTTTTAAGTATACATAGCAAAAATAGACACAAAAGCAATTTTATGACAATTACAAATCTTGAAATCTTAAGAAGGGTCTTCCTCTCCGATCTGACCTGTAACATGGAGATAGATGAAGATGGAACATTATTGTAGACAAGGTGACAGACGCTCCACTAGAAAAGTTCTGTAGGGTTAATGAAGGGCGTATGAACAAAAATGATGTATATTTACAAATATCAAATACGTATCTACATCAGCAATTTTTCCAGAAGCTGCAATTTTCCACTAACACTTAACATAACATATTTTAGCAGATAGCAATAATGATCCACTGCTAAAAATAGTTTAAAAATACTGATTTCCTCTAGGAATCACATCACTATTATAATATTTAACAGACAGTAAATATATAAAATTTTCCTTACTGATTTTGTCTGATTGTCTCCTCCCTTGCACATGTCTTTCCACTTCCAAAGACAATTTCCATCTCTTCTTCCAGGGGTTCTTGAATCAAATCTAATTCCTTGAGGTCCACTTCAGCTAATTTGTCGCTGATGTTTGGTCAGTCCCTTCATCTCTTCTAGCTCCTCTCAGCTCCTCTCAGCTCCTCTCAGCACCACTTTTGCCCAAAATGAAATTTGAGAGTAATGTTGAAATCTCTCACTGAATCAAATCAAATTTTCCTCACAGTCTCTGTCTCTATAATGTGGATTTAAAAGGATCCTGAACTTCTTTCTCAATAGATTATTTTTACTATACCAGACACACTGAAATGGATTCAGGCAATTTCCAGACCAATTCATATAGCATATAGCATTTATGGTTCAGTGAAGGAAAGCAATAGGGCTTTTTCATATGTTGCTTTCAGCGTTTGTTTTTATTGTTCTGGTAACAATAGGAATTGTGTTTACTATGTGCTAGTATAAAAAGAGCTATATTCAGGAGAATATACATAATCATATAGGGCAGTTCTATACAGAATGTCTATTGTCTGTGAGGGGTGTGGCTCAAAGACTGTACACGATTTTTATTGGAGCAAAATGTGTCTAGTCCTAGTATGGACATATTATACAGTATAAACAGCTCTTGAAATCAAAATAAGTCCACCGTGTGCTGTCTGCATCTAATTATATGCGTGTGTTTTGTACGATAATCAGGAAGTGTGCGTTAGTATGCTGCTTGTTGTTAGCTTTACTGTGACGGCAAAACCTCTTATAAAGTCATGGCTTTGCTCAGCACATAAATTAAGTAGCTACAAACCATTTAAAATGAAAGTGCCGTGCCTTTAATGTCCTCTTAGTATTAATATGTTCAGACACATCTTTTTGGAAGTAATTTTCTTTTTTATTGAATGTGCCCCAGAAACATATAATCAAGGTTATTTGGTCTTGAAGAATCCTGGGACAGCTTGGGTGTGTTATAGCTATTTTACCACATTTTTATGGTTAAAAGGATTTACTGTTGACATAAAATTTCTAGCGTTACTTTTAAACTGAATTTTCACCTTGAGCGGAGATGTTTAATCGCTTCTGTCACTCCGCATGTTTTTAAATAATTGCCTGTAGACTTTATTGCAGCCCACAATGTAACACCAAGCCTTACACCTGTACCACTTACATTTTTACCATTTCTCCACATTTTTCCACCTCTACAGTCTTTTTGGTCTCTTCATCCATCACCCTCCCCCTCCTTCTCCTCCTCCCCCCCTCTGCTCCTGTGTATCCCGGGTGAGAGGTGCTTGGACACAGAAAATGTTCCCACATATCAAAAGGCTCCCGGGCCGTGAGTGCAGGCAGCCCGCGGAAGGAAAGGTCAAGTTGAATACAGTGAGACGAGAGAGAGGGAAAGAGGGGGGAGAGAGGAGTGAAGAGAGTGAGGGCGAGGAGAGCAGAATGAAGAGAGGGAAAGAGAGGAAAGAGAGAGGCGGGAGGGAGGAGAGAGGAGAGTGGGACGAGGGCCGAGTCCTGATTAAAACGAGCAAAGGCGCTGCATGGGAAAGACTGGATTCCCTTTTGTACTTTTATGGCATCATTTTAGATGTTATATAGAATTATTTGATGATCATTACGTATTCTTTGGTTTCAGAGTAATGAAAAATCAGGACTTTTGCTGTAGTAAGTAACAATTCTACACAACATATACAGTTTTTTGAGTGGTCAAAAATCCTCAACAACATAGGATGCTCCGATGTTAAAATAAAACCACCGATCTCCCAACTTTCAAAAACAACCTCAAAAAAAACAACCCACCTGTTTAAAGCTGCTTTTAATTTGTAATTTTAACATGTTTTTTTTTTCTGAACGTTTAATTTTATGAACTTAATGTTGTATTTGTAATGTTATGTTGTGTTCCTTGTATTGTTGTTTTTGTGAAGCGTCTTTGAGTATCGTGAAAAGCGCTATATAAATAAAATGTATTATTATTATTATTATTATTAAAAGATTGAGAAATGCATGTTTATGTTTATGCTTATTTATTAAATATGGGGCAGTGCACATTAATCAACATGTGTCGGTACAGCATGTGAATGTGCCCGAGTTTGCCGTGCAGGATCATTTTCATCCATAGTCCCACTGGCAGGTTGATGGCGATTCAAAAACAGGACATAGGCATAATAACATTCAGCCCAAAGACATTAAAGATCAGTAAATATTAATAGTAAACGTATTAGTAAAAAGAGAACATGCTAAAAGCAAATACAGCACAGAGATTAAAGACACAATCACACAACAAGACAGAGACATTTGCTGTGATGTTTAAACACATGCAGGTTAGTTGTGTTCACAGGTCTGATTGTACAAAAGCCACTGTTTCACAAAATGAAATGATGTTGGAGGGTTCGTCTATACTCTACAACTAACAGACTGTTATAAGAACCATAGTTTCTAGCCTTAAGCCCCTGAAGGGAATAAGAGAAGACACCAAACCCTTTAATGAAATGCTATAAAGCTTGTTTTATTGCACACTGAAGTTGGGTTGTCAAAAAAATCAAAGCCAGATGCTCAGTAGAACATAAATACACCAAAATGTGAACTTTCCTGAATAGTTTTTGAATGATCTGATAATGTCTTTTCTTTATCATTGTTGTGGTAACGTAATCAGGTTTGAAAATGTAAAATTGTGATAACTCCAGCAGTGTTTAACGTCTGCTTTCACGTAAATCTGAACATCAACTATGAGACAAAACATGTGCCAAGTCCATCCCATCTTCCTCATGCTTTTTACTCTCCTCATTGCTGTGTTGTTGTGGCCCTTCGGAGCCTTGTTCCACCACTCCTCGTCTAACCCTCTCCACAAAAATTAGAATTCAATCATAATAAGCAAATTTGCTCCCCCACAGGACATCATTGAGAGGCGCGCACTGCTACTCCAATCAGTGGCCTTGTTCCTGCCACATTGGCCCGCAGCTCGCAATTTGCATGACATTGGAGATTGTGTCCCTGGACCTCTCTCTTTCTCCCACTTTCTCCCTTTATTTCTCTCTCCCTTCCTGTTTTTCTCTCTCGTTTTCTTTCTCTGTTCCCCCCTGTCTTCGCCTCTTTCTCTCTCTCTGTCCCGTTCTCCCCTTTTTCTCCCCTCTCTCTCTCTTTCCTTTACTCTTTTTCTCTTTGATTCCCCCCTTCTCGCTCTTCCTCTTTTGCCTCTCTCTTATTCTCCCTCTCTCTTCCTCATGTTTCTCTCGCTCTTTTGCCCATTGTGCCCCCCATCTTTTCTATCTCTTTCCACCTCTCCTCCCTCTCCCTTTCTTTCTCTCTCACACCTCTCTTCCCCCTTCCTCCCTCTCCCTGAGCACCAAACACACCCTCAGACCCAAATGCATTCAGATTATGAACACACACTCGAGAGAAGACAATACACAAGGACATTTAGACACTCTTGCACACTCGTGAGGGTCCGGGGGGGAGGGGGAGGGAGGAGAGGGCAAAAACAATGAGACAGGTTGTATTTAGAGCATGTCGATGTGAGGTTTCACTTAAGCACAATAACCTGGGCTCATTCAGAGGGAGATGGTGACAGTCGCCTTTCATCAAATTAAACTAAATAGAAAATAATAATAATAATGTAGCTTGTATTCATTTTAATTTTTACTTTTTTATGTGTGATTCAGAAGTAAGTTGTACTGCAACTAGACATGGGAAAGCATTGGCAGTAATTATCTTACTGTTTACGGATTAGTTGGTGAATTATAGTGGACATTTGAGATGCTACGGGCTTTTTACACCATATGTGGCAGCAAATATGGCGGAAGATCTTCCAGAAGAAACTCTTTGAGGGAATGGACCATTTCATCATGATCGGAAACACCAGAGAGGAGTAAAAATGAGGCTTTTCCTGTTGTGTTCACCTGGTTCACCCTCCCTCTAATTTTCTCTCCAATAGTCAAAAAAATAAGCGATAAATTGGTTTGACAAATTGCACTGCCTTGTATTGTTTTAAACCCCACACAAAATAACTCTGCTTTTCCTTAAACTTTTAAAGTAGTGATGGGACTTTCAGCTTTTTTATGAGATCTGAATCTTTTTAATCCGTTCATGTCAAAGAGCCGTTCGAAAGACTGACTCTCTGTATTTATTTATATGACAGAAGCCGATGTGAGAACTTGGTTTATTTAGAAAATAATCAGAAAGAGAAATGGCCAAGGCTCAGATCTGTTTAAAAAGGTTCCAACTGAGAGTGGGAGTAATTATGCATGACCTAAACAAAACGTTGCACTACAACTAATCTAAACTACTATTAATCATTTAAAAACTAAATGTTATTTTGTTGTTTTTTTGTGCACAAAGCTCTCTGTACCTGCTCGCCGTACCTGCTCTGCTTCTGTGCTGATTCTTGTGTTTGTTCAGCTCTGATCAGTACAAAATATGAATATGAATGAAACATGAATACAAACTAGAAACATTTTAACAGAGTTTTAAACAGATTTGACTCAAACACTGTATTTGTGTAGAATTCCTCAGTCGTCCAGGTAGAATCCAGGGCAAAGGAGAGAGTTAAATTTGTACTTATTTGTACTTCTATACAAGTAGGATGTTGGTTTCAAAGTAATTCCTGATACTCACCTCGTCCCCCTGACAGGCAGATATAAGGCAGTGTCCTCCAGCTTTCTGACCAGAACTGAAGAAGCAGCTTGGATGAGCTGGGAAACATATTTAACTAAATAAACTTTGTCCAGTTGACAAATTGAACTCTCTCCTTTGCCATCAAACACTGTATGTGCATATAAATGAGCTCAGCAGTAGTTTATAACGGAGGTCCCCAACCCCCGGGACCAGTACCGGTCAGTGGGTCTTTAGGAACTGGGCCACACAGAAGAACACACAAGAATAAATAACTTACATTATTTACATTTTATTTATTATCCGAGTTTTATTTTGAAAAATGACCGAATTCTCTCCATTACGTCCAACTATGTCTCACTCTTGAGTCACTCTGACGTGAGGCTTGTCTTAGTCACGTGATAAATTAACATGAATATTAAACCCACAAGCTGCAAAATGAGTAACAAACAGACGTCTTTGGACGTTTATTGTTATATTTACAAAATACCACAGTTTTGTGTTGGTCGTATCATTTTATTTTGTCGTATTTATCCGCCACACTTCTAAGGCCAGTCCGGGAAAATGTCTGATATTAAACCGGTTCGGGGCGTAAAAAAGGTTGGGGATCGCTGGTCTTTAACATAAACATGTATATTCTTAATTATACTACACGTCATTGATAATGTTATGTCTCCAGACTATTAAATTACTGCTAATTTAATGTTCAGAAACCCATTCTAACTGCATTTAATCAGCTTTAATAAAACATGACAAAAGACTAACAAACCTATAGTTTAAGAACCAGATCTGTCATGATTATACACTTTGAAGTACGATATGTTGCTACAGAAAAAATATGACAACACACGATAATATTGAAGCTACTTGTACCTCTGGCACAATCAAAACCTTAAAGCAGGATGATATCAGGAAACTTTTTTGCTAAGAAAAAATGTGGCCGGTAGTAATTAGTTTTAGCAAAATGTGACATAAAAGTTAATTGTAGAGTTAAAGTTAGTTATTTTATTAGATTTTTTTTGTGTAAGAAAGCACAACATAGTCTCTATACTTTCAAAACATGTACATATAACAAAAAAAGAACAAAAACATTATTAAAAATATCCAATGTTCATAAAAGCAGTAGGAAGAGGCATAACACGATCACTGATCCTTCAACAGCTCAAATGTTTCATATAGACTTAATACTGCAAAAATAAGCTTGAATAAATATTGCTCAACCACACTGAATGATAAATCTATACAGTAATTATCATGACTGGCCTTTTAAGAACTAATCAGGCTTAGCAACCACTCAATTAGCACCAAAACTCCGAACCCTAACCTCTTAATTCAATTGTTAATAATCCTGAATCATTCTTACTGCTTGTTCATTATGAATTATGGCTTTCTTCAAGGTGCACTATGTAACTTTTTGGTTGGGGGTCTGTCACCTGCTTCCTGTTTCCACAGTGTGACATTAAACAGCTCTACCGCACATTTATTTAGTTACAGGTGGTTTTATAGCTGAAAAATGTGTAGAAAAACAAGCATTGTGACTGTGAGCGAGGTGTTATTTGGGGTTTATCTTTTGCAACTTAAAAACATAACAGCTGATCACACCACATTTCTGCAAACAGGCCAGAGGAATAAGTGCCAAGGAAAACACGCAGACAGGTTGTATTTACAGCAGAGGCAGCGGCGGCGTTCAGGAGGTGCTCTGGTTCCTGTCTGCCGGGCTGTGAGCTGTGGAGGAGGTGGGTGGGGAACACTGAGCCGCTGTCTGCTCCATTTGTTTATATGGGCCGCTGCATAATTGACTGTTTGCTAAATCCACCCTGAAATGTACACACAAAGATGAACAACACCATTCACCACGCTGGCCCAGTTGTGGTGAATTATTAGTGCCCCAGGGCCGTATATTTGAGACTGTGCTGTTGAAGTACGCAAAGTGTATTTTTAGTGTACAAAATTTGGCTCTTCAGACTTGGATGTTTGAAAAGGAATGTGGTTAACCGATGTTTATTTGACTGAAATGCAGATGCAAATTCCACTATGAAAGATTTTACCTCATCACATCATTTTTGACTCATAAATAGATTTTAACACGATTATTTGTGTTAAAGTACCACATTAACAACAAGGATTGATTTTGTATTGTACTAAAATATGTGATGAGTCCCTGTGTCGTTTTATTTATGTTTGCTTATTCTTCCTTGTTCATTTTAGCTTGAAGTCCTGTCGTGTAAGATACAAATGGCTGTGATTGTAGATTCTGTTTAAAAATGTCAAAAAGAACTCATAACACAAACTTAATTTAAAAGTGTTTAAAAGAACATGTCCTAATAAGGTTTTGTATTTAGTGTCATGCAGCTCTGTTCAACATTTTCAAGTCGGCTACCAATACCTAGATAAAAACTAAAACTAAAAATACAGAAACTGATTAGTAGCTAGTAGGGGCGTAAAAAAAAATCGATTCAGTCATTGCACAATTCTTAAATCGATTCAAAATGCATCTGAATCGATTTTTTAAATAACATTTTCCACTAAAATTCATTAGTTGCATTCACTGTTCTCTTGATTAAAAAAAGATAATAAATTATATTTCATACAAGTTTTGTGTAATTGACAATATTATTAGAAGTAATTACTGATCGCAATACATCATCCATTGTTTTAGTATCGGGATATATCGGGATATATCGAATCGTGGCATGGATATCATGATATGCTACCTAGTGTTGATACTAAAAAAAAAATCACAGAATTGTTTTAACCTCTCCTGACTAGTTTTATAAGGTGTTTACTTGTATTGCAGTTCTTCCAAGACCACGTGGTGATATTAAAAAAGCACTTTTATATCGTGTTGAACGTTACATTCTGTTGTTTAATCAGATTTTGTATTATAACTTGTATTAAAATGGTACTGTATTTACCATTAAAGCTTTTCCTTCTTATTGAAATAGATGTATTTTAGTATCGTGAGCCTCTACATCACATAAACCAAACGTGTGCATGAGAAATTGAGTTGTCTTAAAGGTAAGCACGGGTAGCAACAGTAACTAAGGGGCGTGGTCTGGTAAACAGTGCAGTTTTCCTCCGGCGTGATGCCTGTCTCCGCTCCGTCTCGCAGGTGCAAAGGCAGAGAGGGGATTTTTGGTGTTAGTTTGCGGCAGCTAAGTGGCTTGACGCGTTATCGACTGCTTCTCCGTGGCAACCTGCAAAATTCCTCCGCCCCCTTCAAAAGCCTGGCACGCTCTACCCTCTCTCCCCCCCTCCTCCTCCTCTCTCTCTCTCTCTCTTTCTCTCCTCCTCTCCTTTTCTCATCCCAATCCCATCCCCCACTCAGTTTCGGGCAGATCCAGCTCCGGGGAAGGAAAACCGTGACGTTGGGGGCGCCATGCTCTCGGAAAAATGCCTCAGAAAGAAGAGAAAGCGCTGAGTAGATTTTCAGCGTGTACTTTGTCATTTGGCAGTGACAAAATCCTGGCAGTCGTGATTTATCAATGTGGAATGCTCAATTTATCTTGTTATTGATTTGAGTTCATACACGCATGCATCTTATCTTTTTATATCTGGGGTATCTGGTGATTTTTTTTGTGCAAGGAGACACATTTTTTAAGACGGATGCCCTCCCCGATGCTTTGTACATCTGGGTTTGGCACTGACATACACAGGTTATTTACCTACTACGTCTGGAGCATCCTGATATTTTTATTATTTCAAAATGATCATGTTCCAATACATAATTCTCCATGTTTTATCTCACTAATTTACATCTTACCGTGTTTTAATATGGTCTGCTCTTATTTGTACAGGGGCAATGTACAACAATACAACCGAAACCAAAGTTATAGGAGAGATGCTGGGGCCAGAATATAAAGTGAATGCTCATTTGCATCTCTAGTCCCTGAGCAGGTTGGTGGAAATATTGAAAATACAAATTCAAACTGGCCACAAATAAAAAGATATTACCTATAGCCACATTGTTCACATGCTATTCTAAAAACAACACACATCCATACACATACGCACATACATTCTTACCCACTCACCAATGTTTTGTGTTTTTTTAAAGACAAATGCCGTCCCTGATCCAGTGTATGGCTGAATAACTGTGCCTAGATTATTTCATCTATGGGATAAGTCAGATTTAATTTGTTTTGTTAATTAACATGACCCAAACAACTCAAAATGTATCGACTATTACAGCTGTTGTGCTATGAGACTCTTTTTAAGACACATGTCCTCCCTGATGTTTTGTGTATCTAGGCTTGACACTAAGACTGCACAGACTATTTATCATCTATACCTAGATCAATATAGGGTTGATAAAATGAATATTGTACCATTATTACAAAATTGCACATATCCCAAAACACGATATATGTGTTAACTAAGTCCTTCGCCTTCCCAATGAGCGCAGAAGGCGATGGAAAATCTATCTAAAGATTCTCTCCCTCAGCGTTGACAATGATACCAGGCTAGTCATTTGAAAGCAATGAGCCAGAAAACGCCATTCATCCCCCTAAGCACGCCACTCCGTCACTGCCACGCCACAATCACATCCAGCCCACATGGAGAATAGCAGCGGGCGCTTAATAAAATGTACGTCAGGAGGATTTGATTATAAAACGGGCCTTTTGAACACGCGCAGACTTGTTTTAATCAGAAGTAATAAAAGGGGAATGGGGCCCTGCAGCTCACACTCTCCAGGTCTGAACTGAGCTGTACAATTCTGACAATGGCATTCGTCTATTGTGTTTTTACTCTATGGTTTTCGAATGGTGAGGAGCAACCCAAAAATGAACTGTGTTATATTATAGATTTTATCAGTTTGTTCCATTAATAGAGGAGACTACGGTGGGCCTCTATAGTCTAAAACTCTCCATCATAATCCAATAATAACAAGGAGAAATGATGGGAAGGATACTTTGAAAATGTATTTAGTTACAAAATTCTGAATGCCTAAGTTAAAACATTAAAATAAGTATTCTGATACATGGGCCAATCAGAGTATTGTGTTCTGAATACTTAAAATACTTTTACATTGAGTCACATTTAGATTATAGTGTAAAACATATGATTAAACCACAAGAGCAGTGTTGTAGTTTAGCAGTGTTGTATGTGTTTGAAACCATGATCAAGTATCACAAAGTACTTCTGATTGTAGAAAAGTAACTGTTTTCTGAATACCAGTAAATGAAAAAGTAACTTTACTGGAATACAATTACTTAAAATTCTTATTCAGAATACGTATTCTTGTTGCATGTATTGAGTTACTCCCCTGGACTGTACATTGGCATCTCAAAATTACACTTTTTCACCCATTGTTTTATCCCAAACATTTTAAAATAATTCTATTGGGGAAAAGAGTGCTATCCACTGAGCCATTGTGCCTTCCGTCTAACAATGTTTTGGTTTTCCTGGATTTATTTTTGTTTAAGCCACGTGTAAGAGCCCAAAATACTCGGAATAAGGACTGGAAATTGACAGGAATAAATATTGACTTGATAAACAATGACTTAATGCTGCACAGAAAACCACATGTTGCGTGCAAGCAAGATCTTGTACTGTAGCTCTCCACGATCATAACAGCTCTTTTTCACTTGTTTCGTGTTTTCTTCTTTATTTTCTATCAATAAATCAATCTAACTTTATTTATAGTGCGCTTTTCGTACAAAAAAATGCAACACAGAGCGCTTTTAGACTCTAATTATTTACTAATAGACCCTGATAATAAACATACTGAATTGGGTTAAGTATTATGCCAAATCGAATTGTCAGAGCCTTTAACCATGTTTTAGTTATTTCCTCTCACCATTTACCCTCTCAGAGTTGTATTTGGAGTGATTTGTGCATGTTTGAGTGATCTTTAATCACTTATTTTTGCCGAACATCTGTTACTTTCTCCACACTGTTAAACGCACACTGCTCTTTACTTACTTCATGCTACGTTTTTATTTTTTGAATCGGTGATGCACAATTAGCTACACACCTCTTTTTGTGCTGACATTTACAGTGACGTTAGCTTCCATTGGGCACCACTGATTTCCAACACAGAAGTCTGCAGATTTGTTTCTTTTTTCTTCTATTGTGATGTGCAAAATGTGCAAATTTTAACATAATAAATCAGTGGCGTCGCAGATTATAACCACGGCAAGCATAGAAGCACAATATGTCTTCTTTAAAATAAAATGATCATTTGAAGGAAGTGAGCTTAAATAGCACCGTTATTCAAGACGTGTGCGTCAAACAAAGCACAACTCTGGGTATGTTTTTAATGAGAAAACCACGTAAGAAAAAAGTACATTTAGCACAATATGGGACTTTTACCATTCCAAATACACATTATAATAACTAGACCTTAATTAGCCTTAATAGAGCATGAAGACAGACTTAATTCACAATGAACATACTGTTTATTATGAATGGTTCAGGCTTCATAACTACATAATTGGGGTCACAGTCAGGCGTTAAGTAGTTACTAAGCCTGAATTATTATTTTATTATTTTATTTATTTTTAAAAACTATTTGTTCAGTATGAATTAAGCCTATGCTATTCATACTCTGTGCCTCTTATGGACCTTTTAAGACCGAGTGGAATTTTGTAGTTGTCTGTGGAGTGTGGACGCTGAGCTGAGTGAATGTGAGTGGAGTTTTGTGTAAAAGTGACTCTGAATTGTGTGGTTATCTGTGTGATTGTGCAGTTGGTGAGTCTGGAAAATTGGTCTGATTATTGTTTAATGTAAATTTTACCGTTTTACTAAATGTTCCTGATGTATTTTTGACCCCTGTGACCCTGACCCACGGGACTACAGATGGAAATTAGCCTCGTGGCGTGTTTACCTTCATGCTTTTTGTCATGTCTGTTCGTTAACACGCACAGTCCCAATCAAATAAACACATCTTTTTAAAAACTGGACAAATGTTCATGCTTCAGTGAGACCAACTAATCTGTACAAAGTGTCACCGTCTCTATTGTGTGTGTGGTGCATTGGCTGTAGGCACAATCTGGGCCACAGTAGTTCTTTCATGCTTTGTAATCCATTTGAAAAACTGTGTTAAAAACTGTCTATAGGATGTTTGCCTTAAAGATTCCCATCAGACATGTTTGGACTTTTCCCCATTGCCCTGACAGAGATGACTTCACGCCGCTCGTCACATCCCTCATGCCTCCCCAAGTAGGACAGCTTGTAATTGCCTAAATTGAATATTCATGTCATCGCTACCAGCCCTCCTTCTTCTTCTTTTCACTCTCACTCTCTCTCTCTCCCTCTCTCCTCTCTTCAAATAATCACAAAAATACCGTTTCATTTGCCTCCTTTGCCTGGGGTCATAGGATGTGATGGAAAACACAGCATGTTGTTAAGCTGCCAGCTAATCAGCGCTGGCGAGTAATCCTTTGCTTTTTTCCGTGCTGTCTTCCAAACAGGCCCCCCTCTCCTCTCTCTCTCTAGTTTCTCTCCCTCTCTCTCTCGGCCTCCTTCTCTTTCTGTCTCTCTTGACCTTTTTTTCTTTCTCCCTTTCTCTCCCTCTGTCTCTCTTTCTCTTAATCGCTCTTTTACTCTCTCTTTCCACCTCTTCTGTTCTCTTCTCGGTCGCAGTGTTTGTCTCGCCCTCTCTCTCTTTCTCACAAACTCTCTCTGTCCTTCTTTCTGTCTCTCCCTCTCTCCCTCTTTTCCTCTCTGCTGGTGGGATAGTGAGTCTGAGAGATGGATGGGACCTGGGTAATCGCCCCCTGCAGTGCACTGTGAGCATGTCCACAGGCGTCTGGTAACATTTACTCCCCACAATCGCACACAAACTGTTCACTGGGTCCATCACCTTTTGTCAAAAACGTGCATTAAAATGAGTGATGGAATGTCGACGTTTGGGGCCAGAAAAAGTTGGGTTTGCTTCAGGTGGATTTTGATTTGTGTTTGACTAACCCAGAGTTGCAAGTTGGATTGTCCAGATCTTGAAAACCTTTGTCAGGTTGGGGGTTTTGGAACTCAATAATGGGATTTGCGATTTTCTTTTGCCCCTTTAGTTTTGGTTCTGATTCTGCATTACTCTGATCTTGGGAAAAAAAATTGCACCTTACAAAAATACATGGCTATTGCAACTTTAGGTCCCATATTATGCAAAATTACGCTCTTACACCATGTTATAATGTTGTGACCTCCTCAAAAACGTACCTGGACTTGTGTTTTGCTTCATTCACACATATTTGAGTGATCCTGAGTCTTGTCTACATCTCCAGAGCTCAAAATGCTCCGTTCCACCTTGTGATGTCATGTAGAGGTAGTTTACAAGTTAACAGCGACTTTTTACCTTTTCTTTACATAACCCCTTAACTCCTGAATTTATATAGATGTATATAAAAAAGTTTTTTTTTGTGTGTTTTTGCCTTTAAGTAGATGGTAAATTAAGATATTGAGATACTAATTAGACTATAGCAAAAAAATATATATATAGAAATTTGGGTATGTTACAAATTTGCAAAAGATAGAAACGAGTGCTTGCCAAAGGTTCCTAGGAAGGTGCTGCATATGCACTAGCCAATGCACTAATCTTGGCTTATATCTTGATCCAAACGGTTTGTTGCATATTTGTGACACTCGGCGTTAAGATGGGAAATTCCAGAGCTGAATTTACGTACACAGCAAAAAAGCTTGGCCAAAATTTAAGATATAAACACTTAAATCTATCAGAAAATGACGTAAAAGTAGTGAAATGATCTGTCCATGCAGCAAGATCGTTTTACTTGACAATTTATCTTAAAATTAACTACCTCTAGACTAGAAATTAATCAAATCCAGAACTAGTAAGTAAATAATAAATCTGAAAGCAAGATGAATAACCTTATATAAGTTTTTAAATCTTGGCCAGCTCAGAGAAATTTGCAGTGTATGTAGTTCAAAAACACAGAGAAACAAACCTAAATCTGCAGGATTTGTGTGTTAAACATGTGTGAATAAAAGAAAACACAAGTCCGGGCATGTTTTTGATTAGGAAACATTATAACACAGATCAGAAAATAGCGTAAAATGGAGCCTTTAAGAAATAAACATATAAAGGGAAAAACCAAAGTCAAAATCTAGTTGCGGATGGTTATTTGGCTCGCGCTAACGTTAAAGCATGTGCACAGCTAATGCCTCATGCTTGCTACATATCTGCCTCTCTGCTCCATCCTAAGCACAGCCCAGGGCCCCGCACACACCGGCCCTCCTCTGTCACTCGGGATGGATTCACTGGACCCGGGGGGGACAGAACTGTGAGTGGTCCTTCCTGACGCTATCTCCAGGCGCTGACTAAAGCCTCTCTGCAGGAACGGGCGCCTATCTTCTCCTCTCATAGCACCGCTCGAAGGGACGCCGCTTTCAGGGAGCTCAGAGGGAAACGTATTTAAACACAGTGGGTAGAACTTGGCACATCTTGAACCACTTAAAAGGATTATTTTAAAGGCTGGCATGAGTTAATTACAGCAACTTCACTCCAACAGATTTTGGCTTACACTTATTACATATGTTACATTGACCGACATTATAGCAGGGGCTGTTTTGGTGTCTCTTATTGTTTAGTAACAGGAATTTCCACTTGTTTTTGCCAATTTACCTCTTTTGTTGTATGTCCAGCCAACTGCATCGGTTTTATCAAGGCATAGTGGATCCACTGAAGGGCCTGAATCCTTCTCATTCAAAGATTTTTCTATCGAATTTGGGCACCAACCAAAGTAAATTGTCCTCACATTAGCATAATCCTGATGTGTCTGTACCGGTACTGACTTGTGATTAGGTTTTGTGTAACCAGTTTAGATCTGCTTGAAATTAAATTCAAACAATGTCAAGAATAACTGTAACTAATCATGATATATATGCACATTATACATTAAAATAAAGTACATTGCTTTACAATACACCCAAACACTAAAAATGACTGCTGGATTCAAATGTATAATGTGTGTTTTCTCAAATTAAGATCTACACTAGTCAAGTTTGGACTCACCATCTCATTCATGTTTTTTTTTTCTTTATGTTTACTTATTTTGACATTTTATGAAGGAAGATATATGGAATTATGTAGCAAAAAAAACAACAACATATTTTATAACCACATTTTCAAATTAGCCACCCGTTGCTTTGTTGAAAAATATTTAGTATTTCACTTTTTTTCTGAATAATACCATATATCTTGCTTCAAATATTTGCTGTCTCATGTATGTATATAAAATGTAGAAAGCAGTCAGAAAAAATAAAATAAATAAATAAAAATACGTAAAAAATAAAAATTAAATACGTAAAAATTTAAATAATAAAATAAAAAATAATAAAATAAAATAAAATAAAATAAAATAAAATAAAATAAAATAAAATAAATTAAATTAAATTAAATTAAATTAAATTAAATTAAATTAAATTAAATTAAATTAAATTAAATTAAATTAAATTAAATTAAATTAAATTAAATTAAATTAAATTAAATTAAATTAAATTACACTGTAAGGTAAGGTAACTTTATTTAAATAGTGCAGTGTAATGAAACTGTTGATTGGTCGTGTGTGCATCTATAACATTTTACCTCCGAACTGCTCATTACGTGTATTCAGACCAACAGCAACAAGTTTACAAGGTACAATCTCAAGATCATATAGCCACACTGTCTGTTAAATACAGACATTTATTTATTTATATCTATTTATTAGATTCTTTTGATTTATTGGTGGACACGTGGTCAGTTTACATTGGTCTGCTGAAGGATAAACAGAAGCAGTAAATGCCAGAGATGATTGCACCAGAGGGACGGCAGTGTTCAGGGCTGTGAACGGTGACAAACACAAATCAATACAGATGAGACAATGACAACATGGCTCATCGATTTGGCTGAGAAAGCAATGGCACAAGATAGGCCTATGATAGGAAGTATAAACACAGCCGGCTGGATCGGCCCATATGTTATGTGAGGTAAGATATTTTTCAGTACATTTTATCGGCTTCATATGTTTTATCTCGCGTTATGTGTCTTGTACCTCTGTACCTGATAAAACTGTTTGTTGTGGTAAAGATAAGGAAGTGCAGGTCATGTGATATTACACAGGTCGCCTCTTCTGGACTTTGGTATTGGTCAGAATTTATAGCAATGTTTTCAATTTTTGTTGTGGTGGATTCTGCCTCACAGTGAGAAGATGGGAGATTTTGGTAAAGTACCTCTGAGTACCCCTGACCAGTGCTGGAATATAACAAAGTAAAAGTAGTTTTTACTTCACTACATTTTTAACTGGACTGAAAAGTAAATGTATTTGTAGTTTGAGCAAACAAAAATACACCAATAAAAACAGCTAGAAAAAAAAATCTATTCACTTGTTTCTGTTGGACAAAACAACTACATTTGAAGCCTTTTAAGACCTCAAAAATATTTTACACAGATTTTAAGTACATTTAAAGGGTGCTATAATACTTTTACTTCAGCAGATTTTCAAGTGTTACTTTTACTTGAGTATTGTTTTTGCTTTAATATCTGTACTAGATTTCATTTCCTTTGGTCATGCACTTATTTGTCTACTGCTCCTGGGATGGGTCATTGTAGAAAACGAATTTCCTATTTTGAAATGCAATATTTCAAGATTCAAGATTGTTTATTTGTCAAATGCAGGTTCGAAACAAGCTCAACAATGCAATGAAATGCTTAGGATGAGAAGAACTGCTAAGATATTCAAGAAGTACTACAATAAATAGTACTGGTAAAAAGGAAACAAGGAAAATAAGTAAACAATATTGTAAAAAAAAATATATATATAATAAAATACAGATATAATAAAATACAAAGGTGCAGATAGGATTAAATACAGTGTAAGTAGATAATTTCATAGATGGTAAAATTGCTTCAGATGAGTTCCGTATTGCACATAATGGTATTGCACGTGGGTTGTGGAGCAGGTTATTGCACAGGTAATAGTGACTGAGGTATTGACATACATGATACAGTGATATAGTGCAGCAGCAGTAAGTGTATAATGCATCACAGTAAGTAGTTTCGTGCAGTATTATTGAGAGTTCAGTAGTCTGACAATGTTCTTTACTTTGTTATAATAATAATCCAGGTTTGGGATTGACAAAAACTGGTCAGATGTGGAGATTATTTAAAATTAACATAGTCCAAACAAATTACAAAGATGTTGTCATGTATAAAACATGTTAATGAGAAACTTCATTTAGTCAGATTCTTTATAAATGGCTTGTGACAGATGTTAAATTAAACAGGAGCAGACTGAGATCACAGACAACAGCAGTGAAGGAGAATATAAAGTCTGGAGTGAAGGCCAAAGTCATTCACTGGCCCTGATCTTATGTAATAAAGGAGTCATGTATTTTCTGTCAGATGTTGTTGTAGCTTCATCTCCCAGGCCTGATTTACTGAAATGAAAGGAAACTTGGCACATTCCCAACTTTCCTATATGCATGAAGACTCATTATCCTGTGAGCTTATCGTGAGAAGACGCTCAGGGCTGTGCTGTAATACTGGTAATACTGCACTATGTGAGCAATGTGCAATAGCAAAGACACATACTTATGTGAGAGGTGCCTGTCAGTCATGCAGCTAGAGCCCATAGCCAAAGATTCTGAATGTTTTTGTCTGTTTAATTCATTTTTAAATAAATAAACTATTTATTTACTGTTATTTTTTGCTTCTCCACTCAGTAAGTAGTAGTAAAAGAGCTGGCTGCAGTTGTAATAGTGCATTGTGTAACAGTTAACAATAGTAATAGTTTTAGTTGCTAAAACAGTTGTAATCAAAATTTTCTAAGCACTTTTCTGGTCTCTCCACAGCCCATAAAATGGTCACATCAGCTTCAAACAAAAGATAAAGTTGTATTAAAACTACAAATTTAAAAGAAAAAAAAGGGATGGGAAATGCATCATTTCCAGACTAGTATCAGTATCAGTCGATATCAGTTGAGTTTGTTTTTACATATTGTTGGCCAATATCAATATTTGCTTCCAGTATCAATATTTTTTCTGCCCCATTCTCTGTGTGTCCATGTGTTTTCTCAGATTGTCTCAGTGCATCAGATTTGTCTTTTTCAACAGGCCCAAGAGTAAAAATGGAAATAGTTATATGATCGTATGTTTATACAAACAGATTAAGTAACAAATTATTTGATATCTCAAATATTTTACTGTTTTTACAAAAGTGAAAAGTTTATTTGTGATCTTTACTTCAACTTTAAAGAAGTTTGTGGGTCTTGCCATGTATTTTATTAGCTAAAAATCTGTACCGGCAGGGCAAATATCAGATGTCGGTTCAAGAAATCCATATCTGCCCATCCCTAGTCAAAAGATAATAAACTGTAAAAACACTGATGCATGTTCAAACATCCAGATTACCTCAAACACTGCTCCAACCCGCATGGAAACAAAAGGCTATGACCCTAACCTAACCCTGACACATTTACACAAAACATAAAAGGCAACGTTTAAGTTGCTTGAGTTGAAATATAAAAAATTAAACTCAGATTTCCGTTTGGTGCACGTTGGTTAGGTCATTTTTTTCTGCTCTAGTCCAGGTTTAGCTCTGTGTTAAGTCCCAGTTTTGTGTCTCTCTCAAACTTTAAACTTTTTATTAAAACTTGAATCAATTACTTACAACTCAGTAATACCTTGAGGTAGCTCTGCTTTTTTAGAATAACAGCCTGCACGTACTTTTCCACCTGCTTTTTTGTTTACAGTTGCTCTGAGCTCAGCCTGATGTCACTGCTGTGGTGAGTCACTGGCCTCCGTCGCGACCGCTACCTGCCCGTGACGTCCATAAACCACCGTCGTCCTCACCGATTACGCACCTTTTATAGTGCGTTGATTCACTGTGATGCTGCGTGCACATCTGATGGCCCTGCTCTTCTACAAACCTACTCGAAGTGCTTTTGTCGTGATGACGTACGCAGACCCCGGACAAACCCTCCCCCGAGACATTTCCCACAGTGAGTCATCTGATCCCAAAGACTTCTGCGTCACCGGGATAAAAATAACTTCAATATCATCATCATCATATAGCTGGTATTCATATATGTGTAATAGAGATTCCCATGATGTCCATCCAACCTATTTTATTTACGTAAGACATTTTATAAATAAGTCCTCATTAAAGGGACTGTGTTACACTATTTTCTGATTTATTATAATGTTGTTTCCTCATCAAAAACAGAACTGCAGTTGGGTTTTTTTCATTCAAACATGTTTAACACACAAATCTGTCATATTTAGACTCAGATCTTCTCAATTAGAAAACGCCGTTCCACCTTGTGATGTCATGTGATAATACAGGAAGCGCTCCACTGTGTTTTCAAACCCCGCGCGCCTTCACTAGAATCACTTGGATAATTTCAGGCCTGGAATTTCCTATTTCTGCTGAACAAAAGGTAAAATGCAATACTACCGATTCATGACATCACAAAGCAGGAGAGATCATTTTGAGTTTTGGAGATGGAAATAGGACTGTGAGTGAAACGAAACACAACTCCAGGGATGTTTTTGGTGGGGTAATAACATTCTTAGATGGCTTAAAGCTCTCAAGAGTCAGTGCTGCGTTGGAATTTAAGATTAGAGCAAGTTTTATGTCAACAAATTAAAAAAACATCAAGGAACACACAACTCACGCAGAGACAATAGGTGTGTCGTAAACCCTCTGGCATTTTATAATCTGCTAATACTCTGTGGTGAGCCTTAAAGGTGCCCTGTGTACATGGTCTAGTGGAAGGCTGTTTCTGTAAATGGCTCTGTAATGTCACGCATAACTTTTAACTTCTGTCATCTCCACTGAGACAAGCAGGCGATGCCGGCAGGTGAAGACGTACAGGCCAGATCTATGGGGTGGTAACCTCACTCACAGCAAGAATGCATGTTGTTTTCAGTTATTTTCTAGCAGGATAAACACCTTTAATTGAATAAATGAATGATAGATAGGCGAAGCATTAACATCTCCATGGAGACAAGGCAAGTGGCCCTGGAAAAATGACGTAGTGCGCATAATTGCTGCTGTGGTGCACAAGATTACACACAGAAGCAATAAAACACATCATTATTTGCCTATTCTAATTAAAAATCTTAAAAGGGAGTTGCGTTTTGAAAGACGGCAAATGTCCACCCCTCAGCTACTTACATTTTCCAGTTATCTGCGTTGAGCTTTGAATTGTCAAGTCCAATTTTGCACTTCTGCTGCTGGCCTTAAATTTCTCCAAGGTAAACGACTCCCTGCTGGCAAAGAAAGAAAACATTTTCCTTAGCACTTTAATCAGTCATTTCCTTCGGTGGAACTTTGAGCGTCATTTTGGATCCAGGCTGCCGTGTTTCCTCAGAAGCTCTGCCCGTCGGATTATCTCACCACCACCGTGAGCAGAGGTCAGCGACAAGTAGATCTGTTTGGTATTTATTTTGAAAGTGCTCTGAAGTGATATATTTGTTTACTTTGTGTGGTAAGAACAGTGGAAAAGGTCATTGTAGATTTTTTTTTTCTGTCACAGCCCACACTTCTACTTCTGTTTCAGCCAGGCAGCCTCATACTGCGAGTAGAAAAGAGTGTGAAAAGGCTAAACTGACTCCCCTAATTATGCAGTGGGTCAAACGCGCTCCCTCCCTCGCTACTTCACCAAGGAAAAACTGATAGATTTTTGCATTTTTTACAGCTTGGATATTACTAATTATAGACTGTTGTTCTGAGCTGGCTCTAAAGCTTATCCGGTGACTCAAAGGGCAGAGGAATAATACTGAACTTTTAATATGCAAAACTTTTTAAAAAGATTTTTACTGCTCCATGGGTTCTACAGTATTTGATGTGAGTATAATTAGTATATAATAGTGTGGTGATGAGTGGGGAGAGACATTCAGTGAAATATCAGAGCCACAAATCCCAAAATGCTGAAGCTGGCCAAAAAAACAAAACAAAAAAACAATGCTGCATGTTTTTCAATGTATTTTTGAGCAATAAAAAACATCTGTAACTGGATAAATGCAAGATAGATATGTTTAATGCCACAATGTGGAACATTCTAGGCATAGCATGTCCATGATGTGCAGGCGGCAGACAGTCCAGACTAGAAAAGCTGCATAGTGCACCTTTAACTTGTAACTCATAACGGACCAGTGGGGGAAAACATACTTGATTTTGTTACTTAAGTAAATGTACAGACACCAAAATAAAAAGAAAAACTCAAGTAAAAATAAAAATATCACATCAAAATTCTGCTTAAGTAAAAGTATTAAAGCACCTGTTTAAAAAATGTACTTAAAGAGTAAAAAGTAAAAGTATTTAGCACAGATTTTTAGGTCTAATAAAGCTTAAAATGTAGTGATTTTGCTACAGATTTGTGCTGAATTTCAACAGAAACAACTGAAGCTGTTTTTATTTGTATATTTTAGTTTGCTCAGACTACGAGCCTTTTCAGCAGGTCTTACACACTAATAAAAAAAACACTTTTCAGCCCTGTAAATGTAGCAGTGTTTAAAGTACAGATATCGGCCCTCAAACGTAGTACGTCAAAGTATCCACTGTTATGTGTACTTATGTAAAGTGCAGACGTTGCTTTACTACATTTACTTTGTCACGTTCCACCTGACTGACATGTTTTACGTCATTTTAATCCATCTTTCGTGCTTCGTGCACATAGCTTCGGGACAGCCTCTCATACTTCGTTGGCACAGTGAGTCATAGGAGCTTTACTGACGTCTGCGTGACCAGATCGGGATAAAAATAACTCCATCTCGTCATTAGATTGTGGTAGATCCTAATGAGCCCGGCTCCTTTGCGCGCCTCTGAAGGGGAGGTAATGACGGTGACTGCCTCCACGCTGCACACTCAACTTGTCACTTTGGCAGGTTCACAACATCTGTCATATACCGACACGCGGAGCAAATCGGATTCTCGTGCTGCAAAAACTATTTTCTTTCAGCTCCCTTTTCTCCTCCACGATAAATGCCAAATAAAGGAATCCACTCAGAAACTAAATCTATAAACCAGCCATTGTTCTGATTAATTACTGTTCTGAAGTTCGGTGGCAGGTTTTGTTACTACTCCCACTTCTATAAATGTTTGATTGCAAAAATTATACTTTGATTAGCCTTGTTAAAGTATTAAAAAAGACTTGGCTCATGATGAACAAACACAAATGACTCAGCCTTAAGAAAATGAGGTAGGGTTAGACTTAATGGTATTAATTACGTAGTCACTATAAGCTTTAATTATTCTTAACGACACACAACGCAATATTATCACGGAGTTGAATCAGAACAACTGGACCTGCTAAACTTTTGTGTTTCGCTAATAACCAAGTAGCTTCTTCGGGGCTTTGTGTTCCTGTTAAGTAAGTCCAGTTGTTTTTGATTCAATTAGGTGATAATATTTGTTTTGAATATTTTCTTTGTGTTCATTAAGTCTTCCTTCATGCTTCCTTAAGGCTAAATGAGATGTCTCAAAAATCTCTTTGCTTATAGAGCTTATCTGCTTTGTCTCACTGCCTGCTGCTAATACCAGGCTGAGCTGTTTCTTTCAATTACACCAGCGTGACTCATCTCAGCTCTCTGACGACACTTGTGGAAACCATGGCTAACTCAAGTGCTTGAAATGTATATTAATGAGGACGTTTCTTATTTTTGTCTGTGTAATTTTTTTTTTTAAAGTTTCCTACCAATTCGGGTAAGTCAGTATGTTTTCTTTCCAATATTTGAACACGTATAAGTGGATCGCAAAAGCATCTTTCTTTTAAGTGCGCGTTTCTACTGTCAAATCAATTCTTGTTCCAACTTCACTGAACATTTTGCCACTCTTTGACTCCAGCTCAACTCGTCAAATCACCGTGTAATAGCCGAGTTGTTATCTGAGTTGATTTTACAAGGGTCACCGCAAAAAAAATCAGAATGCAGACTTCCTCTCATGTTTATTTTTAATTTTTTTTGACAAAGCACAGAATCTCAATCATAGCAACTTACTTAAACTGTCTTGATCCTCAGTGGAAATGTATGTAGGTCTCTTATACAATAAAAGTATCTTAAAAATGCAAGTTAAAGTCAGATATTTGTGATAGTATGCAAAGCAGACATGAAAGACAGTGACCTGTTTTTGTTCATTCATTTGCATACGTGTTTTTGAGGGACATATTTTGTGCGTAATAAAGCTGTCAGTTGTATAACACCTTGAACCCCTTTTTTGTTTATGTCCACACTGCTTTACAGTAAACTAACACGTGACACAAACTAATGAAAACAAATAAGGGAAAGTCCAAGTCCATCCATGGGCAGTGGTGGATGAAGTTCTCAATTCTGTCACTTAAGCAGAAGTACAGATAAGATTACGCAAGTTAAAGTATCACATGAAAATATCTACTGAAGTAAAACTATTGAAGTACCAGTTTAAAAATGTATGTACAAGTATTTTGCAGAGAGTTTTTAGAATAATTAAAGCATCAAATGTAGTGATTTTGATAAAGAATTGACTTAATTTTAAGGGATTCAATCGATTTCTTGATTTTTCTAGCTGTTTTTTGTGTATTTGGTTTGCTTAAAGTTAACTCAAGCTAAAGAAAAGTTTGTTTTTTTTTACTTTTGAGTCCAGATCTAAAATGTATTGGAGGAGAAAGCACAGACACGTGTTCTTAAATATAGTCGAGTAAAAGTAAAAAGTATCCACTGTAAAATGTACTTAAGTAAAGTACAGATACTTAAAAATTGTACTTAAGTATTGTGCTATGTACTTTGTTCCATTCCACCACTGTTCATGAGTAAAACTTTATAATAACTACACCTTATTTAACCTTAATAACGCATGAGCGAAGTATAATTCATAATGAACATATAGTTTATTAAGCATGATTAAGGTTTAGTGACCACTTTTTATTTAATCAATTACGCTCCCAGTAAGTAAGTAGTTATAACACTAAATCATTCTTAATAAACGCTTCGTTCGTGAATTAAAAATGAATGAATAAGAATTATGAATCAAGCTTTATTAAAGGTTCACTATGTAACTTTCTGGAAAAACAGGCATTCTGACTGTGAGCGGGGTCGCCTCTCCACAGATCTGACCTGTAAGTTGGTCTGGTTTGGTCGCCATGAAGATAGAAAGGTTTAATGCCAGACTGTGAAACTTTGGAGACAAAGCAATAACATCTCCATGGAGAAAAGCATGTGGCGTACCCTCAACCAGAAAAGTTACACAATGCACCTTTAAGGCTAAGGCTAAGGCTAAGGTGTAGTTATTATACATTCATTTTGCTCCCTCTCGTTCTATCGCTAAAGCCGGTTTAGTAACCCCAGGTCTGCTTTGCCTCCTGTTTTTCCACGCCTGTCACCCGATCTCCAGGTTGGCGCGGTGACGCAGGAGAGAGCAACTTGTACAAATGTCATCTTCATCAGAGGAAAGAGCAAAGCAGCCGCCGCGTCCAGACGTCTGAACGCATCAACGTCTGCCTCACCTGCCGCACTATATGCTCCTCTTCCTCCAGACAGAAAACAAGTGCTCCCAGAAACATGGAGGCTATGGAAATCTGGAGGCAGTGGCCAAGTTCATTTGAATGTTTGAGGGATTTATACAAGTTAGTGGCCAAGGTACAAAAAGAAGTAAAACCAAGCTGGATTTATTGTGATCAAAATGTGTCTAGTGCATGGGGCAGAGAGAATTGTCTATGCAGTGGAAAAATGAACATGTGGGTCTCATCTGTTTAAATGTCATGTGTCAAACTCGATGAAGATGTGAAGTTATTGAAAAGTAAAAAAGTGTTTTTCTTATGCTCAAGTGTTCTTAAAAATGTGTTATGTAAAAAAAAGGAGTAGAATTTCCCAACCAGTTTATACAATGAGGAGATCACTCAATTAGGCTTGGAAATTTACTGAGAATTTAGAGGCTAAAATGGACTGCAAAAACAGCTGAATTTTTTTTTTTTTTTTTTAGAATGAAATTATACAGCTATTTGATTAAAAGGTCATGTATTTTAAAGTATGTTTATTGGTTTGCTCTGGTGGTGCTGAAATGATTCAGTTTGAAACGCAAAACTGGTTTAATCTTTGGTGAACTTTGATGCGTTTTGCATCTCGTAAATTCGTTATCGGGTGTTTTGTTTTTTTCCATAAAGCTTTGGGTGGCTCTGAATTGTCTTGCAAACAGCTGCTGTGGTAAATGTACTGAAGGAAGATGCGCGGTGTTTTACGGTGGTTCGGGACACGTCGGACCTGTGTGTCACGTTGTCTGTGCGTGGATTTGAGCGGAGCTTTATTTGATTTGACAGATTCTGCCACAATAATAAATGATTAGCCCGCAGTCTCCGGGTCTGAAGTCCAGCTCCTGAAGACTCGCGCTGCTTCAGGTGAACTTCAGAATGACCATTAACATCACGCGCACGTGCATCACATTCCTCTCGCTCGTGGAGCACGTGCAGCGTCTCACAGCAGCGCGTGGAGACAACAGTGCGCGCGCGTGTGCGTTCAAAGGACAGTGCCCTCCTGTAAACGGATCCAGGATAATCCGCGAATCATTGCTTATTTCAGGGAGGGGGGTGAGAGTCTGCGGCTGAAGGCAGGTTTCTCCTGCCCGGTACAGCGCTCACAAACCAACCCCGCTCTAGACCCACACAAACACTATTAAAATGTGCAAATGCAGTGCGTGCTGACCGTGCGTGCCTCTTTGTGGCGCGCCGCGCTCTAATTTGGGAATGACGCAGCTGAAAATTAAAGACGTGTGTGGCACAGGCGCGCGCGCGCTCAGGAGGCAGGAGTGAAGGGCACAGACAGAAATGTTAATGTTAATGTTAATGTTATTAATGTCTGTATGCAAAGTGATACCAGCAGATGTAGCGCGGGGAGCGTGCTTTTCTGCCCACATGTGAAATGTTCCGCTGTGAATTCACATGGACTGCCTTATAAGGAAAGACAGTCGTGCCTTTGTGCAATAGGCCGAGCCGCAGCCTGCGGGAGCCTGCTTTAACCCCTGCGCTGCTGAATTTAATTTGGTCCCGTCGCGTGAAACAATGCAACGAAACCAAACCAAACCATTGCGCGTCTTGGTTTGACGCTAGAGCCACAGAAAAAGCTTTAAACAGTAGAAATGTAAAGGGTAAAGACGGAAATTAATTCTAAAAGTGAATGTCTGAAGGAGGAAATAGATTTCTTCCCATTGAGTGTCTCACTCCTATCTCAATAAACCCAACTGTTCACCCATAAATACAGTTCTAAAGCGGGTGTGACTTATACATTTTGTTTAACCAGCATTGGTTGGGATTAATTGGCTAAATCTTTACAAAACCAAAGCCTTGTAATCCAGGACTAATGCAGGATCACACAGAAGATCTGAATATGAGTAAATCTAGACTAAATCTGGCAAATAGCCTGCAGAATTGGAAGGTTGAGAAACAAATCATCTAAATAAATTTGCCAACTATGTTTGGAAAATTTCAGTTTTAATTGGCGAAAAAAACTCTTGTGACTGAAGACCTGAAGAAGGTTTGACATGAACTCACCTACTCAACCTTTAATTTACTCCAAAGAGAGAAAAAAAAAGCAATCAACAAATATTAGACAATTTCAAAGGTCACATTGAATTTACCTTAAGCAATAATTAAACAATGTGCACCTATGTTACTACCTAATAATCCAGTGAATTTAAAAACTAAGGACTATAGGACCAGGACTAGAGTGAAACTGGATTTGGTGTAAGGTCTTCAAAACAACTCCAGGCAAATTCAATATTTTAAAAAGTGACCGTGGCGCTGGTTAAGCCTAAACTATAGATGATAATATAATGTAGCCATGGACATATCATAAAAGCTGGAAAAACCTGATCTTTTCTAACTAAACCAGAACTAAATCACCACCAACACCAAGTCTTGACACCATGACCGTGTTTTTCGCGTCCCACACCGTTCCGTGCCAGTCCCCGTGAGTCTAACCCGATTTATCCATGAGTGCTTTGCCAAGTGATAGTGATCCGGCCTGAGCCTGCCTTTTGAGAAGTCACCCAGCTGGAGCTAAAGCCTACAGTGCCCGTGTGTGATGTTTGACCTATCCAACCTGGAGCTTTCTTTTAACGCAGCGCAAATCCACCTGAAAATCCCCTCTCCACGCTGCTATGCGAAATGTCATCCTCTTTGTCTGACCTTGGCGAAGAACATATGGAAATCTATTCATTGAGATTCGCACAACAGCGGCGATTCAATGCAATGGGGTGAAACTGACCTCACATTATCATCTCGTATAGTTCGAGAGCGCACCATAAAGACGTATACGTGCATGTGGAGAGGATATTACGCACGTCCTTGCATTGATAGACGGACACTACGGACCACTATCTTTCTGCTGGCCTTGGAACCCCCCCTCTGAGCGTATAGGCTAATAACAAGATAACGAGCCTGCGTCCAAACGTGGGATTTACACGTTTTGGTTCCAGGCTGGCCGTGCGTCTTGTCATTGTGGACTTGTTAACGTGGCGACAGTGATTCACGGGCCCGCGAGCTGCCCGTCAAGAGAGGGGGTCCGGGCCGATTGTGTTGTACCGTGAATCACACCACTCTTTCTCAGGCAGCACCATTGACATCAGCACCATTGACATCGCTCTTTTTGATCGGAGGAAGGAGCTGCGTTCAGGGGATGGGGCAAACTCGGATTTCTGAGTGTTCAACTTTAAAATGAGGGTAGATGTAAATGTGCGGATACGTATTTAAATACAGACACACTTGGGAGGTTGTTTGGAGTGTCGCTTGCGCGAGTGTCGCGCTTAGTCTAAAGTAGATATTGTGCATAAATGGAAACCTAGTGGAGCCTGGTTAAAGCGGCACTGCGCTACTTTTCTTTTGGAGGGTCTGTCACCTGCTTGTCTCCAAGGAGATGATATTGCTCTGCCCAGAATGTTCCATGGTGTGACATTAAACACATCTATCTGTCAATTATCCATTACGGATGTTTCTGTTGCTTAAAAATACAATAATTCTCTCTGTGAGCGCGGCTGCCTCTGTACAGATCTGACTTATAATGTAGCTTATACTTGACTCCTTTGAGGTAGGTTTAATCTCTACCATGGAATAGTCTAGACCAGGGGTGCCCAAACTTTTTTCATCTAGGGCCACATATTAAAACACAGAGCAGCGTGAGGGCCGATCGGGGGTCATAGACTGATGATCAAAACAGTGAGTATTTCAAATCTGTGCATTTATAACAGGTTTGAATGAGCCTCCAGACCATTGTTCAGGCTTAGACCCTCAGAAGGACACACTACATTTGCTTGATCAAGGTAGATTTCAAAAACATGCAGTAAAAAGTACTACTTGTGGTAATATGGGCCAATTCACCTGGAAGCCTGAGGGCCAAAAACAATTGGTCTTAGGGCCACATTTGGCCCCCGGGCCATAGTTTGGACATGCCTGCTCTAGACAAAACCATAACAGCTCAGTGGAGACACGCAGGTGACACACTCTTCATTAGAAAAGTATTACAATGCAAATTACGGTCCATGGCTGCAGAGATTGTTTTTGCCTGAAATCATTTATGTTCTCGCTTATGTTCTGTCCAAAGTGTCCAGTCAGTATAAAAGATGAAGCCAATAACAACGGCCCCCTGTTATTATAATTATTATTGTTGTTGTTATTAATTCCTTTTGGTTATTTAATGTAAGGTAATAGGCTAAAAGGGTTTTATGGCATGAGGAATTTACTACCACCATTTGCAGGTGTTACGTAATCTAGTAGCCAACTGTGCCAACACTGATAATAAGGGTAGTAATAACCTCAAGATTAAGAAATTTGGTTTAGATTTCATAATTTCCTTCCTACTTGATTTTGTTTTCCTGTTTTGTACCTCTAAGTGAAAAAAATGTCTTTTGTGTAATTGAAGTTGTGCCTTGAGTTCGCTTTATCACGTTTTAATTTTAAAACAAGTTACTTTTTATATGTTGTTTTTCTTTGTGATTTCAGATAAGTCACGATTGCCTTTAAACCCACGGTCCTTGAAAGCGTCAGAGGGAACTACCCCCGCCCGGACACCGCCCCCCTCTACGTCACTGCCACTGCGATTTGCATGAAGTGTTTTCTGCTGCAGCTCAACTCGCCTGCAGACTCCGGGGGTAAAGCGAGGAAAGAGGTGCGCTGGAAACTCGAGGAGAGAGTACGAGGCTTGCTTTCTAGCCCGGGAAATCCTAAAGGAGTACAATATAAACGGGAGACGGGGATACCTATACCACTAAGGATTATTTTGAAGTGTGGGCTTCTTTCTTACGGGGAAGATGGAGCTACCCGCCGCGGGAGAGCACGTCTTTGCGGTGGAGAGCATCGAGAAGAAGCGCAGCAGAAAGGTTCGTCACTAGAGCTGTGAAGGGCATTTGTAACGGAGAGGAGGGGGACGAAACCAGCGCGCTTTGGCTGCCTCTGCTCCAATGGATTATATGTGCATTTTAACCTCAATATCTCTATGCTGAGTTTGCAATTCTGTGTGGATATTCCTGCGTAAAGTATCTTCCTAATGTTTTGCTCATTATCCGTTTCTCTGCGTTCACAGGGAAGAATTGAGTATCTGGTCAAGTGGCGAGGATGGTCTCCAAAGTAAGTCTGCTCATGAATTTAATACAATATATATAGCAACTCGTTATTATTCAAAACAGTGGGGTTTATTTGTGCACGCCTGGGTGCGCTTATGGGCGGTTACGCGATGATGGATGTTGTTTTACGATGTATGCAATCCCCAGTGTGCCAATTAAGAAACAGACACGGCCATAATTGAAGACCGTGTAGTAGTAATGCACATATATCTACAGATGAACTGGGAACGATCCACTGCCTTGCGCTACAGCCGTGCGTAAAAGTTGCTATCCATACATTACTCGTGCGCCCCCGGGGACAGCAAGTGCCCCAGCATTATGTTTACTTAACTTAAGAGCAAATATGAGTGGTAGAGTGGATAAACTTACCAGCTCAGTCAAATATTGGTACAAATGTGGCATAACAGCCCACTTTTGGCAGGTCAGCGTGTCCTTATTTTGGATTGTTCATGTTTCAGATACAACACGTGGGAGCCGGAAGAAAACATTCTGGACCCTAGACTCCTGGACGCATTTCAAGACAGGTAATAAACCCGCATCAAGTGTCTTCTTTTACTGTAAATGGAATACAGTAACTCACCAAACTGGTACAAACATGTCCTAGTATATGTACACTGCTTCACATGCTTCAAATACCTGATGGTTAGTTGAGAGGACATTCCTTACTGTGACAAAAATGGTTTCATATTTTATTAAACTGTTGTTAGTGCGCGGTTGTTAAGACACCTTTGTTATGTTGTGATACGTCCGCAACATCCACAACATAAAAGACAATGTTTAGAAGCTATTATGAAAACTCAAGTAAGACCTGTTTTACATCTGTAACATCAAGTAACCTTAATTAATATTCATTTTTGCATAAATCCTATACATAGATTTCCTGTTCCTTCCTGTTTCATACATTTTTCATACAGTTTTTTTTTTTCCAATTTCAATGATTAGAATATTTAGTATTGTTAATCACTATGGCAACAGTCCTAATTTCTCACCACTCCAAAACCCGTGCACTGAACATGTCTTTCGCACCTTGAACTTTCTAAAACAACACATGTTTTCCTTTTAGTCCTCGGAGGAGATGACCCCTTCACTTCCTTTAGACAGTTGATACTAACCTGACAGCATCTTGGCTTGGGTTAAATTTAAGACCATTCATTCAGTGTCTGTCTAATCTCACGGTGACTCTTTGGGATCAAGGCTGTTGTTGTTAGTTCAGGGTTAAACTTGGGTCGCTATCGTCAACACGAACTCCCTCTCGACGGTCTCTGCTGTCTCCTTCGGGTCATATGATCTGGTATTTGTCAGCACAGAGTGATCGGGTGTTGGTCACATGATGCACCTGTGTTATCTACCTATTACACCTCTCTCTGCCTGAATGCCCGCACAAGCTCTTGTTTGGCTAATTGGTCACTGGATAAATCCATTATGAACACATTATAGGCAATTATGTGTTATGAAATGCTAAACTTAGGGGTCGCAATATCAGAGTAGCAGTCAGTCATTTTATAGAGTAGTTATGCCTATTAAGAACAATAATCTGCAGAAGTTTCATAGGTTTAAATGTACCTTATTAAATTATATTTGCTTGTATCTTGTTTGATACAGCTTTGGGTGTTTTCTTTTCTACTGTGTGATATTAAAGGGCCCTTATTATGCTATTTTCTGATCTATGTTGTTTCCTCATCACAGACAGACCTGGAGTTGTGTTTTGTTTCATTCACACCCGTTTAACACACAAACCTGCATATTCAGCCTGTCAAACAGAAAACACGGTTCCACCTTGATGTTCTTAAAACTCCTTATTCCTTCACTAAAATTGTCAATCTCTGCTGAAGAAAAAGTCAAGTAAAACTACCATTTCATGACTTCATAAGGTGAAACAGCATTTTGAGCTTTGTAAAATCAATCCTGCGTAATATAGGACCTTTAAGCATTAGCGACATAAGGAAGTAGCCTTGAGATAATGTCATATTTTATAAATTCATTGCTTTATTGTTTTATTACATATTTTTATCCATTTAAATTTTATTCTTGTGTACAACCCTTTATTATCTTTATGCCACAGTCATCCCAGTGTTTATTTATGGGGCAGGACTTTATAGGCTGTGAGTTTGACAAGGATGTTGAAAAGGACACCAGTAAACTCAAATCACTCCATTAAGCCACCCGAACTTTTAGATATACTGAACTTAATGCCTCATTGCTATGAAGGTGCCTGTGTACTTGTTCTGAGTGCTTCAAAATTGTGCAAACATTTAGATTATTTTTGCATGTAACTAACAATTATTGTGAAAAGACACATCACATTTTTTGACTATTCTCAATTACTGACCCCATGTAGCCAAAAAACAGTCACACAGCCATTGATAGATCTCGTTAGTATCTGAGAAGCTGCATGAAGCTAACATTTCTGAATAAAACTCGTAAAAATTCATAAAAACACTTTAAAAACTAGGTTTACTTTTTTGGTTTAGACTTAATTTACTTATTTTTGCTTTATCTTTTCCGGTGGAGGGTTCACAAATTGCTTTGTCTTCACGGAGCCTCTTTGCTTTTCTAGGCAAGTTTCACAGAATGGCAATAAACATATCTATACCACCAGACCAAACGATGGCGGACGTGTGGATAAGCGGCCCCACTTTCAGTAAGAAAAAAGACGTGTTTAGCAAGACACTTTTAAGCAATTAAAACAGCTGCAACTGAATAATAGACGATAGATGGGTTTAATGCCATATTGTGGAACAGTCAGAGCAATAGCATCAACACTGAGGCCAGCAGAAGAAGGACCCTCCTCCAGAAATGTTACACAGTGCACTTTTAAGATTCTCACCATTAAAATGTATTAGTCAACCAGCTCATCTATAGCCATCCCCACGTATCACGAGCAGGCTTCTGTCCTTGGTCACTCTCTCCTCAAAGTAAATAAACTGCACAAAACAAAACACCCACATAGGCCCGTGTCTGTTTCAGCTGTTACCTTGCTCTCTGAAGGGGCGACTTTATTGAAACTAATTGCCAGTCTCTCCGGGGAGCCAAATTGTCTGAATGCCAGGCTATGAAAATACACCAAGTCGTCATTGTAATTAGATGTGAGGGAGGCGGGGGAGGGGCTTTGACATCATTCTGTCTATGGGATTGAGTTACTGCTTTAAGTCTGACCTGCCCAGGGCCAAGACAGCTGAGAAAAGTTGTAAAAATGTGAGTGGTGTAAAACATGGGTACCTTGGGGGTTGCAAGATGCTTTCTTATAGCTGGAAAATTACAATATTGTATTTTTTCTATTTTTATTTTTATTAAACAAGTACATTTAATGAAATTAGGTCAAATAACACAAATTATATAAATAAACATCCAGTACCAAGTTGGTTGCAAGGCTATTTTGGAGTCCCTGTCTGCAAAGTTTGGGAACCCTTGGTGTAAAAACCTCACAGCATTGGTGTATATGTATATATATGTGGCTATAAATAAGCAGGAGTGAATGTTAAAGTGTAAATTTATGTACTTTTATGTTTTTCTAATTACTTGGTTTGGTGGGATAGTACTTGTGCTAAATATTTATCCCGGTTTCACATTAGTTAAGTGGTAGTTTGTGGAAAAAAGTTGAAGAAAAGTACAAACATACAGGAAGTATTAGTGAGTTCTAAAACTGAACACTTAATCATCAACAACAAAAAGACATCCAAAATTTAGAGACATTTTATGCACAAAGATGGCATTTTTCAGACAGTTTACACCTTAAGTTAACAAAATAAAGTGCTGCCATTTGTATTTTATTATAACTATTGTGCAGTCTTCAACCAGGACATAAAATGATCTTAAGAATCTAAAAGAAAGTTCTCTTTTTTCCCCCAAATATAATCATGTTAACTATGATTTAGTGAAATAAGAGGTCTAACCTTTCATATGCACTTCAATTAAAAAGGTGTGACTAGGAAAATGTTAATGTAACCTTTTTGGTGATGATTAGATCTCCAACTTGATCTTCCCACAAGAGACCAGTACTTAGTAGCCGACAACTTCCTCTTTCTTTGCAATTTGCACAATGCACTGAAACTGTAGTTTTTGCTTTTGTTAACGAACACTGTTATGGGGAGAAGAATATAACAATAGCTGTTGAGGTTTCCATCTAAAAATTGAAGTGTAGTGAAGTTCCTACAAATATGAAACACAAGTTGAACAGAAGAACATTGTATTTGGTTATATGATATACCAGTATTTATGTCCACAAAGTCATTTAAAACATGTGTGCAATATGTTTGTACTTATACCTGTAAGATAAGTAAGAAAATCTATTATCTGTATTAGGTATTTGTTGAAATGGGGGCAAATCATTTGGGCCTTTGGTACAAATCATCTTGGTGGGGCCTTATTACCTGTTCTCTAAATGAAAATAGCATATTACAGATTTTGTGAAGGGCCCCTCCCTGCTCTTCCCTGGGTAAACAGTAACCTTTGCCCCCCTATTGCGATGCCTGCGTTAAAAAACTCACATACAAGTTGGATAGACCTGAACCGCATGTGTTGTGTTATGGAGTTGGTCTTTAAATCTAGCTTTTTTAGAGTGAACCTAAAAGGACAGGTAGCTTCACATTTTGTATTACCCTGTCCCCCCTTTTCTCCTCCCTCTCGGAGCTGTTTATGTCTGCGCCTGCACCAGAGGAGGACACCCGTGACGTGTTGTTGCCAGGCGACGCACACTCATCTCTGGAGACACTGCACTAATTGGCTGCTGTTTTCTTTTCCCACAGGGAGCGACAGGAGCAGCTCATGGGCTACCGCAAGAGAGGACCCAAACCCAAGCACCTCCTGGTTCAGGTGAGGGTTAGGGTTCAATATTTCTGAAGCATAATTGTACATATTAGCCAGAAATTTTAGGGACATTTAATCTTTTAGGGGGCGCTATGTAACTGGCAGGTATGTTGCTTCACCTGAAATGTTCCACAGTTTGGTATTAAATTTCTCTAGCATGCATTTATTCAATTGGGTCTTTTTATGGCTCAAAATTATAAAATCTTCTCTTCTTATTGTGGGCGGGGACACCTGTCCACAGGTTCTGGTGGCATCCCCTGCTTGTATCTATGGAGATATATAAGTTTAAAGCCACATTGTGAAGCATCAGATACCGTTTAATCAGCCAATAGTTGTGTTGGGCAAAGTGAAAGACAATTTAACTTGTTTTGTCCATCAGAAACAGAGTCTAAGGTTAAATAATTTACTCATAATAGGCCAATTACAATACTTGATAACTGAAGATACAGGCAACAAGGAACAGTTTAGTCCTGAATTGCCAATAAAATGACATATACTGCAAACAGATGGAGTATCTCTCAAATATTGCAGTTGCCAAATAGTATCCATCCAGTGTTGAAAAGGCGAGGGGAACCCCAGAGGGCAGTGTTTGTTCCCCTCAGGAGGGTGTTGGTGTAACACATGGGATAAAGTCAGTGAGGGGACACAAAGCCACAGTGACATTCCTCTGAGCTGAGGTCAGAGCAGCAGGAGACACTTTGAAATGTCGTGGTGTGGGTTTGGGCTCAGAGACACTCCCAGGACCACGAGCTGCGTGCAGGGTGGCCCCAAGATCTTAGTGCTAAATAGTAGGGATGTAACAATAACCGAAATATCAAGCTACCGTATTGTCAGAAGTCTCACAATAATATTGTTGGCCATAACAATATATCGAATTACAAGTCTCTTTGCTTAAATTCATTATTTTTGGAGTAGCAATATAACATGAACTACATATACCATAATCCTTTGCTCTCTCTACAGACTACATGAAGAAATAACGTTTAATAACTAGCATTTTTAAATCTTAATTAATTGGATTATGACAGTAATATGGTACCAAAGGCCTGTCAGGGCAGTTTAAAAGGAAAAAATAGTATATTCACAATTTTGTTTAGCCTCCACAAAATATCAAAATAAATATCGTATTGTGGGATTTGGATATTGTTACATCCCTACTAAACAGAGCAGGATACAACATTGGTTTATTCAGAAAATTCGTCAAACGTTCAGAGGCCTGGGAGCTTGAGAGTTCTGCGCAGTATCTTTGCTGTTCCCAGTACTGCACTTTTCTGGACTGAGATGTCAGTTGTCCTTCCTGGGATCTGCTGTAAACACTCACAGGGTCACAGCCCTCTGATCACCACAGGCACCACTGATGCCTTTACCTTCCAGGCCCTCTCCAGCTCTTCTTTGAGCCCCTGGTATTTCTCTAGTTTCTCGAGTTCCTGTTCCCTGACATTACCATCACTCGGTGCTGCAATGTCCACCACCACGGCTTTGTTCTCTCGCTTATCCAGAACCACGATGTCTGGTTGGTTCATCACCATTCTGTCAGTCTGTATTTGGAAGTCCCACAGATTCTTGGCTCGCTCATTCTCCACAAACTTTGGAGGCGTTTCCCACCTTGATCCTGGGGTTTCCAGCCCGTACTCTGCACAGATGTTTCTGTACACTATGCCCGTCACTTGGTTCTGTCGCTCCATGTCGCTTTCCCTGCCAGCATCTTACACCTGCAGTTATGTGCTGGACTGTCTCAGGCACTCCTTTGCACAACCTACACCTTGGGTCTTGTCTGGTGTGGTAGATCTGGGCCTCTGTTGCTCAGGTGCTCAAGGCTCCTGTGCAGCCAGGATGAGCCTCTGTGTGTCCTTCAGCCCAGTCCTCTCCAGCCATTGGGAGGATTTCTTGATATCAGCCACTTCAGTTATGTTTCGGTGGTTTGCCCCATGTAGGAGCTTGTCCTGCTTGGATAAAAAGAAGGCTTAATGGAGATTACTGCATCTTGAGAAGAAGTAAAAATACATAAATAAGCAGTGCTGAAATAATGACAAAAATGTAAAATGATGACCAAAATATCCCACTTTGCAGATGATTACACACAAACCACCACACAGCATGTATATACTTAAACGCACAGTAAAACCAGAACCAGAAAAATAAGTTAATGTTACATAATGTTGGAGCTGGACATGAGGAGGTTGTTTTGTCTAAGGGGGTATCCCATAATGCTTTGTAATATAATGTCATAATCTATTTTCACCAACTGTGATAAGCGCTATTGTCATGAACAATTTGAGAATGGCTTAAATACTTGTTTAAAGATTCTCGTGTTACTTGCCAAAACCTGGACTTCCCCTGGTGTCAATAAGAGCACAACTGGAGACAAACTTGTTCACACATTCCACACACGATTTCTGAGCACATCCTCGTGGGCCTCATTTGAAACATGGCATTTTGTTGTTGTCTAGACACATCTTTACAGCCTCCGACAGCTCGACTCAATCACAAGACAAATCTGTTCATTTTTCATGGCTCACCCTTTGTGCTGTACCTTTTGCACTATTGAAATTATTCATAGTGTATTCGAATGGGATTGTAGGTCTTCGTTAGCAACATTTCAGTCCCGTTTTCAAATGGTCTAAGTGTGGCACAGCGTTTATATAATTTAGAATTTTTATTGAGAAATGTATTTAATTTATTTAGAAATTACCAAAAAGGATCTTCAGATTTACTAGTGGTTTTAGTTGTGTCTGAGAATCATCAAAGGCTTTGAGGCACTTTTCTGTCTAAACATTAACAGTTATTGTAATAAATCAAGTAAGAAATGACAAAAGGTTTACTAAAACAAAAAAAAATGACTGATTCAACCAAAAAATGCCATCTTTAAATAAAATCATAAACCTGTAGAGATCCAAGACCCAACCAAAACCTACTATTTTAGGGCTTAAATGTGCAGTATGTAACTTTTTTTTGGTGGCGAGTACAGAACCTGCTTGTCTCTATAGAAAGTGGCATTAAACTAATCTGTATCCATGGAAGCAAGCAATTACTGACCAGATCTGTGATAGGCGAGCCCACTAACAGTAAGATGTGTTTTTCTAGGTGTTTCTGAGCAATACAAACACCTTAAAAAGCAAGTTTAATGCGCTACTGTGGAACATTCCTGGTATGTAGTATTATAGTGCACCTTTAACCCAAGATTTAAACCAGAACTTCAAAATACCATCTTCGTGACACCTATACCACAGTTTTAGGCCTTTATAATGTGTATTGAAGATTTACTCATTTGATGTAAACTTTGTGATGCACTTTTCTCAATGCATTTGTCTGTCACTGTCTTTAACTAGTCCTTTTTTTCTGTTTTCATAGGTTCCCTCATACGCCAGGAGATCCAAGATTTTGGCTGATATCCACGAGGAGGAGAGTCATCAGAAGTCCACCTCTATCCAGATGCAGTACCAGCTAAACGGCAAAAAGCACCACACATACCAGCCACTGTCCCAGGACTGCGAGACAGACCAGTCAAACGGCAAGAAATTTTATTATCAACTCAACAGCAAGAAGCACCACCACTACCAACCGGAGATCAAAAGTCACGAGACTGTTTTTGCCAAACCCAAAGAAGTGACAGTCCCGGATTTGTCCAACAAGGGGTACAATCTTCCCCCCGTCCTGCAACAAAAATGGGTACGAGATAAAGATTCTGGGTGCTTGACTAAAATAAAGGATATTACAATGGAGTTAAAAAAGCTTCCAGCGGATTTAAACGGACACAAGGACACTGAAAAGGTGAAACCAAAGGAGGACTTTGTAACGCAAAGCAACGACGTCCGCAATGGGAAACTAAAAATCGTCAAAAACAAAAATAAAAATGGAAGGATTGTTATCGTTATGAGCAAATACATGGAAAACAGCATCAAATCAGACAAAATGAAAAGCGACTCGGAAAAGCAAGTACCGGACAGCAGCACCGAAAACCACATCGAGAAAATGAAACTTGTGAAAAAGCTCGGACTCATGAATGGATTTACAAAATTATCCAAAGACAAATCAACTCTAGGGCTTGACAACGGTGACTGCCTAAAAGAGAGAAAGGAGGAGATTTCCAAAACAGCGCCTACTGTGACGGAGCAGGATAAACATGTCGGGGTCAAAGGTTGCAGCCAGCTTCTTGCAGATGAGGCTTTAGGGTTGACAACCACGACTAATCCGGTCTCCTCGCCTTCGGATACGGCCAAGAAAGAAGTCAGCCAAAGCGCACCTACAACATTGAAACGCCATCTTTCTGAAACAGACACTGAGCAAAATGGACCTAGAAAGAGGTATTTGCAGACTCTTAGACCTTCTCGCTCCCCATCTCCCCAAATCGCAACCCAAAATCTCCCTGACAGTCACTTATTACCTGACTGTGGATACCAAGATGAGCCAATGGACTTGAGTATGGACAAATCTAAGTCTAGACTATCAACAGTGGACCTTGCTGAGGCAGCACAACCTGAGGGGGTGGAGTTGACTGTAACACAATCGCCGGCAGAGACAGAAACCCAACCCCAAAGCATCGCACAACAAACAGAAGAAGAGAATATCAGGCCTTTATCTCCGAGCGATCACAATAAGAGGAAAGCCGTGCACTTTCCCTCCTTCCAGCCCTTTCTTGGAAACATAGTGATCACAGATATCACCACGAACTGCGTCACCGTGACGTTTAAGGAGTACGTGACAGCGTAGCTAACCATGCTAGCGCCGTATAGGACATCTGTGTGAAGGGAAAAGTATTTGCAGCCTTCCGGGTTTCTTGTATTTTTGCATATTTGTTCATTTTCGTGAATTGAGTTAAGTTGGTTTTAGCCCAAATCTTTTTCAGATGTGTATCATTGTAGCTTTTTGGTCTCCCTGACTTAACAATTGCTTAGTTTTTCTGTTAATTTTTACTTTGCTGCTTTAACATAGCAGAAAATAACTTCTGCACATAGACCAAAAGTAGGTATTAATAGCTTTTTCCCCATTGTAGAGTAATCTAATCAAATAATATATGTATTTAATATTGATAATATAGGCACCTAAAAGCATTTCCATTTGATTGGATGTCTCCGATTTCTCTCAATCAATGCAAAAATATAAGAAATTATAAAGAAAGCAAATATATTTCCTTGCACAGTACTTGCATATTGATGCTGAATGTACAAATGAACTTTTTGTAAAGTTTGGATACAAGACTAAACCCTTTGTTTTGGAATAATTTGCATAGTATTTCTCATAAGCTCTGCCTGGTGTTATTTCTGGAAGTCTGTCTCATGCAGTATCAGATTTCAGCTCCTACAAATGAAGCTCAACTTAAAAGTACAGAATCTTAGACAAAGTTGCACTTATACCTGTACATACTGTACTTTAACTTTTCTATGTTTGGTTTATATATTCCTCTCAGATGTCAATTTTGTAAAAGAAAAAATTAAATATATTGAAACATGGTATATGACTCTGTGTTATAGTGTGATATATGGGATTGGATGCTGCTGTGTCAGTAAATGTTAAGTTGATGTTAATTTGCAATGTTATTGGACGGCAAAGTCTAGTTTTCTCTAAAAAAACTGTTTAATTTACATCTGCAGGTGTAGTTTGAATCTTTACGTTTGATTCTTATAGCACAAGTCACTTCCAAACATACTATTTATTCTGTTTGTTGTTTAAATCATGACTTGTAATACATTACAACTTAAATAAAAGAGGTTTCTTTATTATAATTTAATAAAACGTTAAGCTAAGAGATGAGAAAAGTATTGAAAGCCATCTATCTACTGAGAAAAGTCCCTCCGTTAACGTCACTTTGCTTAGGTTCTGTGGTCAAAGCGAGAAAAACTTCACATCTTTTTTTTTATCAGCATCATCTGGAGTATTGAATCATCTGATATATAAGTGTGTAACAATCATATGTGTACAACAAAATTAAAAACACCATGAGCATTCAAATCAAAAGTCTGCAGACAGAATGACCATGCAGGATTTAAGGGTGTGCGATGTAACTTTTCTGGTGGATGGTTGGTCATCTGTTTGACTCATGAAAATGTTTGCCTGGAATGTTCCACAGTTTTGTATAAACAACTCTTCTTGTATATTATATTTTATGTATTCAAATATTTGTGGTTTTATTGCCAAGAAATATACACTACCAGTCAAAAGTTTAAACACACTTTTTCAATATTTTTTTCTTTACTTCCATGGTTATTTGCATTGTGGATTCTCTCTAAAGGCATCAAATGAATGGACACATATGTAGCAAAAGAAACAAAAAACTGACTTGCACTTGGCATTTCTTGACCCTGGCAAAGCACTGAGAAAAGGCCAGGGGATAGCAGCGCTGTGGACAAAGAAAAGTTTGGCCATTTTGAGGATTTTAATACAAAATATAAAAAGTTTAGTTGACTTCTTAACTTTTTTCTTTCTACTTAGTCCATATATCTGATGCCTATCTAATTCACTGCATTTTTTATGGTACTTTTGACTAATAGTGTAAATACTTGGCTTGGGGGTGTCACCAGCTTGTCTCCATAAAAATGTTTATGTTTTATGGCATTTTGTGAAATATTCAAGGCAAAATAATAACACCTTCTGCATCTGTCAAATTACATAGTGCCACATTAACTGTCACTATCAGCTTTGCAGCCATGTGTCATACTTCCTCTTCAGTTTGTTGATTTCTTCTGAAATGCATTCACTGTTCTAACTATCAGAATGAACTAACTGGTCTTTGAGGGGATCCTCTGCATTTTGCAATAATAAAATGTCTTTGCAAGTATCTGTCTGTGTGTGTATTTTATGGAGTTTGATTGACTTCCGATAAATGGTGTTAAAATGTGATCTGCTGGCCAATATATACAGGCTAAATTTCCAGTGAAGCCTCTATGACGCCTAAGCCATTACAAGCATTACTGTAGTGGTTTGTTTAGGGTTTGAAATGTTACCCTACATCACTTTATAGGCCTTTATATATTGCACCACATGACTGGCCAATTTAGTTCTTAAATTTAGTTTGGAAATACATTCACTTTGCAGTTTTATAGGCCTAATGTATTTTGCCAGTGTTCGGGTTTCATTTTTAGACACTTTATACTGATATCTGTAGTGTTATAAGATATCCATGATATAAAAGTATGTAAAGTTGCTAAAAGTCTGGTCTGGTTTGGAGTAGTGAGAGTGAGACACTATTTGTGGCAGTGGAGGCGGTGAGGATTATTACAGAGCCTCTCAGGGCTATTTTCAGACCTGCTATTTGTACGTGTGGCTGTAGTGACAGTCAGGTCACACCAATGCTGCATGTGGAGAGCAACACTGGCCAACATGAACACTGCACCAATCACAACTCGACAGAGATGGGCAATAAAGTATATTCTTCTTGTACATAAACTAATGAGATCATTAGACTTTCAACAAATAAAGCGGTGTGCATCGTTTGTAGGCCTACACCATACAGACGCCACGAAGCACAGCAGCCCAAAAATCTGCCAAAATGCCCAGGCCCACGTGATATTCTTTAGTTGTCATGATCATAAAGATATTTTGTCACAAATACATGTACATATTTACACATTAGTGGCTAGTAAAATAAGGCACACATGCTGGTGTTGAATGTACCACCAAGTGCCAAATAATATTTGACTTTCCATTGCCACTGGATCTAAACCAGGACTATATCAAGTCTAATTAATTTGGGGCTAAATATTGTCTAACATTAGATTAAATCGTGTCTAAAATTACCCTAACTCACGCCTAAATAGATTCAGAGATTGGGCAGGCTTTTTGTTTGAGAGCAAACTGCAGAGGGGCCTTACGTCGCTACAAGTTCCACAGTTTGAGAAACACTAAGATCGTTAAAGCACAAGATAAGGGAGATGTTGCCTAACTAAAGATAAAATGTGTCCCACCAAATTGTCTATTTACCATCCTTTAAATCAACATAAATCTACCTTCCTTTGTTGTTCATCGCCAAATCACAGTTTCCATTTGGCAGGATCGATTTTACGAGAAACAAACCAAAACTTTCTTTAAAAGTCAAGTAAAGTGAAATGGTTTATTATGGCACCCACAATTCTGGTCAAACATTCTTTTAAATTGGTATCAGGCAACGTGAGCAGCTGTTCATGTCAAATACGCTCAAGAGTAAATCCCAAAGACAAGACAAGAAAGAAAAGCTTAGTCCGCGTCTATTTTGCGCAGACACATCTCGCCACGACACTGTAGAGCGATTCCACGCACTTTCATACAAGCAGATGGGTTAGAAAAACGCGTTTTCATGCATTGCATAGACTAAATAAATTCCCCCGTGAGGAACCCAGAGAAACCAGCTCTTGTCTCATTTTATATGAACCTGTCTAACAGACAGACACAATGGTTCTCAGTCAGTTTGTTTGTTAGAAGCTCAGAAGCACATCGGGTTGTGTCCTGCTCTAGGACACATGAGTGAAAATTCCATAATTGTCCCATAGGCCTTCAGTCCCGGTCTGTTTGAGATGTTTAGGTGTTCGTCTAGGACCATAAGTTCTGACTAAAGTTAATTTAGGGAGTCGAGAACGAAGGCGATAACAAAGGGCCTACAGAATTACAAAACGAGAGGTTTTAGCGCATATGGAACATCTCAGGAGAAGCCAGTCATGGGCCTCTGAAGATGTATAGATCCAGGCTCAGCGTGAAATGGGTGCGCAGTGTATGTGAAGCCTGCAGGCGAAGGCAATTTTCAGTCCCCTCAGAATTATGAGAAATATCAACCAAAACGTGCGCCAGGGCGCGTGAGATACGGGCTGGGACTGAGGGTCACGCGGTGCTTCATAAAAGAGACGAAGAAACGACTGTGGTGGCACGGGGACCGTGCGCGTTCATAACATGCCGTGAACAACCCTAAACAGATTCACTGGTGGCCTACACAAATGATGGTTTTTAGGCCAAACAATGAAACCTAAATGTGTCCATGACTGGACCTGGAGCTTCTCTATATCTTCAGGGAAATCATAAAAAACAGGTCGAGCTACAAGGAGGACAGGCCAGACCCCGGGAAAAACGCACAGCTCCATCTCCAGGAGCACACACCACATGTGACCTCCACTAAACGGTTCAAATCTAAAGATGAATCTACTCTTTGTCTGGAATGGCTACTGCGTGTGGGTCGTGCTTTGGTGCGTAAACAATTTGCTTTAACACACCCTGCCATACTCGCTCAAGAGAAATGCAGTCTTTGTGCCAGGGTTGCCCTCACATGAAAGCGAGAACTCGCTTCTTGCCCAGATACAAGCCAACCAATGGAGTCTGCCGCGGCCGCGTGCTGCAGTGCAGCGTACGCAGACCAATAGCATCCACCGCGCGGCAGCGCCCATCTTCCTCTGTCTGCTTGTGCTCGAGATTATTAGCGCGCACGGAATAATTTCAGAAATGTAAACCTAATGAATGCACTCAGCGCTTTTCTGTGCGCCGCGCACAAATACAAAGGACGCGCCTTTGTTCTTGTTCCACAAACACCATGAGAGCGTGGGGTCTAACTCGCGCAGGTGAAAGGTGGACATTTTGTGTTAAAATAAAAATGTATTTCAGTGCGAGCGCACCTCTGTCATTTTTGCCATTTGCCACTGGAGTTTGGAGCGCGTCTGAACCTTTGAAAGTGCGCGCTTCATTGCGGTCTTAATCTAAGACCGCAATGAAGCCCGCACGCAATCCTTAATTATTTTAGTTGGAAATTGTGCACAATAAAAGATGAGAATGTATGTGCAGCAGCAAAGTAAAGTAGTCAAATAATTTTCGAGTCATTGTTTATATACTGTATTTATCTCAGTTATTTGCCCATAACACTCAAAGCATTTGATGCCTTAAATGCGCAATAGTCCAAAAATACTGTAGATCAGCTTCTTTGAAACAGCTTTACAGAGAACCCTGATAACATCGTTTTTTTTTTTTGTTTGTTTGTTTTTTGTTTTTTGGAGCTGTGGAGAATTGAGCTTTACAATAAAAATAACATATATCTAAATGTCCACCTTTGTCCATTACAGACAAATTAAATACGGTGTTTAGGACTGATCCAAAGAGCGCATCTCCCTGGAGTTGGCTTGGCCGGCTACAAAGAAAAGTTTCCCTTCCCCTCCTTTCTTCGTCATATGTCAAATGGATCACAGATAAAAATAAACGGCGTCTGTAACAGTGGCGTAAAATTTTTAAAACGGGAGTTGACTAGGCCTGTTCCATAATGAAACCAAGAGTCAAATGACCTTCATATCAATACTTTAAACCAAGATGTCATTTTGGATAACCTCCAGAAATGTCTTTCATTTTAATTTTACTCTTGTTAATGTTAAAATTAGTTTACGGCCACAAGAATAGCCACAAAACAAAATTAATTTCTATATAGGCTGCAGTCGAATTGATATTTTAATATATTGGAAACAAAAGCAAAATATAATTCATTTTAACAACTGTCATCAAAAGCCTCCTTCGTTTGGGGCTAAATTCAGCGGGTTGCGCTGTGTTTATTCGACTTCATTTAAAACAACTTCTGGGATTTTGGGGTGACTCAGGCGCACAAAAAAAGACGGGCAATTTTGCGCGTACAAATAACGCGCAATTATTATGCGACATGATTTCATATATTTTACCATTTTTATTGAACAAGAGATTAGACAAAATCTGTCTTTTTATTTAAGCATAATCATGTCTGGGGGGGAAATAGCTACATTTCCAATGGGTTAACAGGCCATTTTCTCTTATTTTTTTATTTCCTAAATATGCGTTTCCGAATTATTGCGCGTGCTGAGGATGAGAACGAACAGACAGTCGGGTATGGGACGACCCCAATTTGTAACTTTGGACCGCAGGAAATGGGCCAAGCAATTGAGAAAAATGCACCTTCTCGTATTAAACACCCGCAATCTCAGCAATCGGGAAATGTTGTCTATAATGTGGATGTAGTGAACGGGCATGTTGTGCCCTGCGCTGCAGGAGGACGTATGTTTAGAACTAATTTGAAAGTAACTCTAGAAGCGGAGATCTTTTATGTGACATGAGCTATACAGTCCGGGAGAGCACAAAACGTTTGTTCCTCTTTGTTTCTTCTCTTTCACAGAACCGACTTGTGTCTCCCGTGCGCCACTTATGCGCGCGCATTTGTTGAGATGCCATTTTATAATAACTCTGTTTTAATTGTACTTTACAACGCACAGAAAATGATTCATTGATGTGAAAGGGACAAGCCGCCTCCGATCATTTCCCCCTCAATGAACTCTCCTCCCACCTCGTAGCAACGCCTCAGCCAATGCGCGCTCACACCGAGGTTCCACCGACTGTGTTTCCCCGGCAACGACGTAAAAAACTGCGCGTACGTCCCTGCCGTTCTCGAGTATTATGGTCTGTCGGGAATTCAGAGTGGCTCGGAGTGGAGGAGGAAAATATCGGGTTAGCGCGCAGCCAGCTAGCGGTAGATCCGTGGGCAGCAGTGGGATAAACATGGAGCTGTCTGCCGTCGGAGAGCGGGTGTTCGCAGCGGAGTCTATAATTAAACGGAGGATCAGAAAGGTACGCGTAATCTTGTCTCTTTTCTTCCACTGTTATCACGCATAAAGAGTGCGGCTGTCTTGCTGCTAACCAAGTGGTTTTGTTTCTGATGGCACGCAGGGTCGGATTGAATACCTCGTGAAATGGAAAGGCTGGTCTCCCAAGTAAGTCCCGCTGCACCGTGTCTAGTGCGTGTTGTAAGGCTTGTTTACGGCACTGCTGCGTGGGCTGTGGCGGGTGTCTCCAAAGCTAACGCGACTGAAATGTGTTGCGCGCTGGAGAGTGTTTAGCTTCCAGGCTAACACCGCTATCATCCGCACACAACCAGCACTGCGCTCGTTTCCTTGGATTAACCAAATGTTTGATTTGGCAGATACAGTACGTGGGAACCCGAGGAGAATATTTTGGACTCTCGGTTGTTGGCCGCGTTCGAGCAAAGGTGAGCTGTCTCCTTTGGCCTTTACGCGCGAGGGCCGTCAATGTGTCTAATAAATCTACGGAATCCCTGTGGTGCACTTTGCTCCGTGACACTCAAACCTGCTGCTGTCCGTGTTATGTTCACAGGGAGCGTGAGAGGGAGCTGTACGGGCCCAAGAAGAGGGGACCAAAACCCAAGACATTTCTCCTCAAGGTTTTTTCTTTCTTTCGGATTGTTGCGCGTCTTGTCATGTCCTTAAACCCGTAGGCCTATGACCCTTTTCCCTTCCGTCGAATTACCATTAAATATGTTAATGTGGTTGACAGTGCGCCCTTTAAGCGCAGTGTATTAGCGTTATGTATTTGCTAATGGGAAGCGTTAATTGTCGCCTCTAATTACCTTGACTTAAATGCATCTGTACTCTGTGGGATTCACCCGTCTTGAATTGTCCCGCTAAATGAAACCTGTAGCTAGTTTATATAGTTCACAAGACAGTGTTTCTTTTTCTGTGTAGCGACAGTCATTTTCCTCTAATGACAGTCAAGCGTAAAAATTGCCAAATGGACCAAAGGTTATCTTGCTCTAAATACCTGGACTGTCGGGGCATTTGTTTAAAATCTGATAAAGTGACCGCACTGTTTTCCTTCCAAGGTCTCCGGTCAATCCACAGTTATAGCCAAGGGAAAATTACCTACCAAAAAATGAAATAAATTGTTCACTGTTATTTGTTTGTTCCTTCTGAATTATTGGCCTTTTGACACAAATGACGTCCACTTCCTGCATTAACAATTTTATATAAAATTGTGATTGTTTTCATGTTAAAAATCTGTTAAAACTTAAACATGTAATTATCTATGTGCATTTCCTACAGGCCCAGGCCAAAGATAAAGCCAGGTCTTATGAGTTCAGCAGTGAAGCTGTCAGAGGAGTGTCGTACCCCTGTTCAGAGCCGGTGGTCTCTCCCAGGGCCAGAGAAGGCCTCAGGGCAGTGGTCCCCACTATTTTTCCTCCCAGTGCCGTCAATCGAGGAGAGAGCTTCCTCGTCCAGGAGCTGGCCCTGCAGCACTCATCTCCACGAACCAGCTCTGATTTAAGAGTGCCCAAAAAGAAAGGGCCAAAGCCCAAGTCACACTATCAAGATGGTGATTCTTTAATGTCAGAGTCCCACAAGAGGAGAGCAGAGGAGGACATGGGGCAGGAGACGTACAAAATGCCCAAGCTTCAGAGTTCAGGGGAGATCAGGGTTGTCAAATCCAGACACCAGCACTCAGAGAATCATGCACATCACCATCATTCAAACAGCTCCAACAGGGCCAGGTCTGGAGGAGGCTTCCATCATGTGTACTCCCCCCGCACACACACAGACACACACACAGCACGCTCACACAAGGTCAGAGGCCACCTGAGCCCCTTTAAACACCAGTCCAGACTGGGCCTGAGTCCAGGGCCTCCCTGTGAGAGATCTCAGTCGGAGAAGCCGCACTTGCTGGACCGCTCGTCCACAGTGCGTCTCCATGAGGACTCTGCTGAAGTGTCATGGAGACCCTCTCTGTTTACCATGGAGAATGTCCTGGTGACAGACGTGACCACAAACCTCCTGACAGTCACAATCAAAGAGAGCAGAACCTCCAAAGGTTTCTTCAGAGACACGAGATGATCCTCTGCACTCTCTTGCTTTGTATGTATCAAATACATATGTGCACATGTAAAATACTCTATAATTAGTATTTAATGTATTTAACAAATGAAATTTATTTCAACATGTTTTTCTGCAGCAGTTTGCTATTTCTGTTAACATTTTGTAAATCTATTTTGCAAATGAGATGCTATGTATTTTTGTCACCTTTTTTTCTTCCAGCCTTTAAAGCTAAATAATTCTAATTTGAACACATTTGACTGAAGTCTGTTCCCTTTTAGGATTTGTATTTAAACAAATAAGCACTTTGAAAAAGAAAACGTCATTACATTTTATTTACGTTGACTCAGTTGATTACAGCAAATGCTGTGTACGTTTCTAAATAAACACTTATTTCCCAGTAGCTTGTTTCAGAAATATTTGGTAATTTCTTAAAAATCCCAGTCAAATAATGTGTAAAAAAAAATTGCATTTAATGCGTTGAAAACATGTTTTTTTAAATAAAGAAAAATATAACTTACTGTGTTTTTTGGTCTCTTTTATCCATCAATAAGGTCTTTTGCGCAATGGCACTGAAACTCAGGCCGCTTTAATAATTGTATTGATTTAAGGGGGGGGGAAAGGTTAATTTCCTCACCCTTGGAAAAAACAAAACCAACCTTTAATGTTTTAAAGTCGACTTAATGAAGTCTTGGTCTGCTTCAGAAATGAAGGGCCTTCAGAGAAGGTCCACGACATTTAGATTTAGTCCAGATAAATAAAGCGCTTTGTCTTCGCCGCGGTTTTTATTAAACATGGTCCTTTCGTCCATTCGGCTCCACTTTTGACGCATTTTTAAAACGCTTATTTATTTAGTTGACCTATTAAAATTAGGATGCGTTGCACCGTTGTTCCGGTACCGTGCGCGTACACAGCTCTAGGCCTATAGACGTTTTCATAACTTTTAATAGTTTATAGGTTCCGAACAGAAGCCCCAATTCTAACAGCTCACGGGCCTAATGTACAGCAACATTTTCAGCCACGGGGATTTGCGTGCGCGCTGTGTTCTCATTTGCTGGCGGACATCTTTACGCGTTAAACTGTCTGAATGGATTTACCGATGTTAATTTTGACTTCTGCCATTGGAAGTAGAAAAAAAAATTGGTAGAATTCTTACAATGTGCCTGCAAACTAATGAGGTCATAGGCCTACACGGAAATATGCCAACTGACAGTGAGACGCAATAATCTCAAATTCAGACACATGCATGGAAGTGAAAAATCATGACTTGACTATGTTGTTTTTATTATTATTTGTATATAATAACCATTATCTAACTACAGTGTTTAGAATGGGATTACATGTCCATCTATTGCAGATCATTCAAAATTAAATACACATGTCATATTTCTTCTTCCCATGTTTCTTTGGCATCAGCTTTTATCTATAAAAGATAGACACAGATTAAAAAAACATGCAAAACCATACAAGACCTTGAACTCCTGATTGTAGCACATTCAGAGAGATTCTAAATTTAGTGAGATTACCCATTTCCCCGGACAGGCAGGACCCTCCTCACACTGGATAGCCGTAGTTGTTGTTGCAGCGGGGGTAGCAGTGTGGGTTGAGCCAGTTTTCCCTGGTGGTTTCTTGGGCTCTCTGATCCAGGACCTGCATGTACAGCAGGTGCTCCTGGGGGGAAAAAAAGAATATTTAACTGCATGTACTCTCAGTTTATAAGTAGTTTATAGGTGTTTTTGTGTTCAGTAGGATGCATCTCTTTTTGGTGATCTCACACAGAATTTAATTTCATTCTTTGGATGCTGAATATATTGATTAATGAATTGTATATTTTGTGGCAGTCTATAAATTGTTAATGAATGCCTTAAAGAGCAAAATGCCAATTAGTGGTTTTAAAATAACACATTTTTGCATCTTTGTGAGGTAGCTCGGTCTTTAACATGTTTATACATAATATTTCCATAAATTGCCATGACAACATGTATGTTTCTTGTCTTTACCCTCATTGGCTCATCGGGATGACCAGGTTTCTGCCTCTTACTGCGAAGAAGCTGCTTAGCAAAGCTCTCCTTGATGATAGGGTTGGCCTCTGAAAATAGATCAACAAAAGATTATGAGACAAGATAACACATTTGGTCTTTTCTTTGTCTGTAACACTGTTCATCCAATCCAACTATATTTAGAATGCTTTAAAAATATCACAGTCAACCAAAGAGCTATGCACAAACTCAAACAAAACACAAAATACTTAAAATATGAACATGAGCTGTCTAGTTCTGTCTTGTTGCTGATTTCCTCTGTGCACTTCCTCTTGTTTCTAACCTCTGCCACAGTTATGTTGTTTCTGTAGCCTAAGTAACAGCTGGGTACTGGCTAATGCAAAAACATTGCTTATACTGAGACTTGTGTTTCACTCCATGAATAACTCTCTCACCACTATCTGCGGCTGCCCTTATTTGTTTACCCAGCGCATGTTTTAGTCGTTTTCAACCTAACACACTCCACTGGGACATCCCCGCCTCCGTTCTGACCCTCACAAACACACAAACTCTCCCTCAGCTTTGACAAGTTGAGTTTTTGGAGGAAACTAACAAAGTGTCCATTCATGGTCAGTCTCCAGGGAATCCATGCATCACGTGACCCCAGATGGCAAACAGATCCGCCCCCTCCTCATCTGTGCTAGAGGAGCCTGCTGTCAAAATACCAACCTTTGTCAACACAAGGAATGCTGCAGACCTACTGGGTTAACAGCAACGTGGCAAAGTGTAGTGGTGATTCGATTTTAAAAATATGAACCTAAATAAAAACAGCTTTGTTAAACACTTTGAGCACAATGTGCACAGTGTTACATAATAACAGCTCTATGTGCTAATTATATATGCAAATGCATAACAAAGGAGGAATGTTAGATTTAAGAATGACTAAACAGAATATTTTTACACACATTTACCTATGCAGGGCTTTATCTTTGATGTGTGGAAACTGGAAATTATTAGGCTGTTGCACCAGCTATATAGTCTAAATATACAAAATGTATTCATGAATGATGTAGCCTATATAATCATTCTTTGATGAATCGTACCTGTGTAGGTGGTCAGCAGGACCATGCAGAGCAAAAACACAGCAAGTTTCTTCATCTTGTCCACTTGGTTGGTTACTGCTTCACTGCTTCGGTACAGACTGGTCTGGGGGTCCTGACTGAACCAAGAGGAGGTCCAGGGTCCTCTCCTCCCCTGCTGCTCCTAGACTTATATACTCAACAGTCAGCAGAGGGCAGACCTGCTACAGTGAGCGAGGTAATGACATAATCAGAAGTAGGTAATATTGAATTGTGTATGCACTTCATGAGTAATAATACACTTTAATGGAAGTTTAACAACAATGGTGTTTTAAGTGCTCATTGAGCAATGGCTGCAAGTGTCCACTAGATGGCAGTACATATATTAGATAGAAGAAACATGAGGAAAACGCACGTCAAAACATGTAAAGATCAGTCGTTAAATGAAATAAAAAATAACATTAGAGCAATCCTTTAGGCTAACATGAACCTCGATTAAAAGTCATTAACTGTTTGTTAGATGAGATCTGTCTAAAAGTTTCGTATTCCCAAAAGAACAAAGTGGGTACCACTCGTGTCTCTACACCGTGGATCTATTGCCTCTTCACTTTGAATAAAGGAGAGCGGATATAACCCATAGAACTGTGATATAACCGCACATCAGGGGCGAACAGCCGCTGTGTTCACAGCGCATGCGTGCGTCTCGTCTGCAAAGACCATGAACTTTCCCAAAAACTCAATATACTGTGCACTTCCTGTTTTGACAAACCATTATCAAAGACACCGTGTTTTCAATCCTGCGACGTGTATTGATGGCAATTTTTCAATGTAGTTCTCCTGTAATGCGTTTACAGGCGCAGTAAAACGCTAAGTGATCATTTCCATGGTTATTTTGTCTACATTAGAAATGAGAAAGCGTATTCTCTCGAGCCTCTGCAGCGGACTGCCGCCTGGTGTCGCTGTGCGCCCGAGCGCAGAGGCTGAGGACATGTGCATCTTGCTCTGCTGATCTTTGTTGGAGCTAAATTAGCGCTGGAGCTACGCTCTGTGCGTCCCACAGCTGTGGATGTGATGTTTCGCTTTCTTTGAGATTCATCTTTTATTCTTCTGTTATCCGCCAGTGTTGAATGTGAGCGCACGACAATGGGCACCGTGTGGAGGACGTCTGCTTTATGGCTTTGGTCTGTAGTGTTCACGTAGCTCCTGTTCACCAGTTTCCGCTCTTTCACGCCGCTCTCTAGGCGACCACAGCCCGTAGCGATGGCCGCGGAGGTGGGGGACGAGTGGTCGCTGTTGCTGTGGACATCTCTGGCCGTGGCGGTGCCCGTCATTATCACGTTATGGTGTAGCGTACAGCGCTCCAAGCGGAAGACGCACATGAAGGAATTCTTCCGTAAAAGCAAACACGGCTGGCACTACACGGATCTGTTCAACAAGCCCACCTACTGCTGCGTGTGCTCCCAGCACATCCTTCAGGGCGCCTTCTGCGACTGCTGCGGGGTGTGCGCGGACGACGAGTGCCTGCGCCCCGCGGACCGCAGCCTGCCCTGTAAGGACATCATGGCACCTTCACCCGCAGACGGGGGCATCGAGCACCGCTGGGTCCGGGGCAACGTGCCTCTCGCCAGTTACTGCGCTGTGTGTAAACAACAGTGTGGGACCCAGCCCAAACTGTGCGACTTCAGGTAAAGAGTGACAGGTGTCCAGTGATATCGACATAAAGCTCACCAGGATTAATCCTGCTTTAATGCGCCCTAATGGCTGCACTCATCATGATGACATGTCCTTGTCTCTTTTGTCTGGTCTGAGGATCAAAACTAACTGAATGCAGGGCTTTTACAGACTCTTCCTTTAGATCTTTACATGAATGTCTCTGTCCACAGGTGTGTTTGGTGCCAGAGGACAGTTCATGATGACTGTCTGGGTGATGTACCAGAGCAGTGTGACTTTGGAGAGTTTCACAGCCTCATCATCCCCCCTCACTACCTCTATCATGTCAACAAACTCAGGCGCAGGCATCCGGACGAGTACAGCAAGGTGTGCTGAACTTAGGGTGATCCCAGTTACTTGCTTTTCACTACATACCTAAAAACATTGTGTGTTGTTTTCTGTAGCTGGCTGAGTCCTGTGGGAGCGGCTGGAGCCCTGTGTTGGTTTTGGCAAACACACGCAGCGGTAACAACATGGGAGAGGTGCTGCTTGGGGAGTTTCGGAGCCTCCTCAATCCAGTGCAGGTCAGTGTGTGGCGATGGTTAAAACCTTCATAACATTATTTTCACTGGGTGTGTGTTCCCTCCCTACAGGTTTTTGACTTGTCTCAGCTGAACCCCTCCAAAGCACTGCAGCTCTGCACTCTTCTACCCCCGGGAAGTGTACGAGTTCTGGTGTGTGGAGGAGACGGCACTGTGGGCTGGGTACTGGACGCCATAGACACAATGAAACTAAAGGTACACTGTTTTTGGCAGAGACAGACCAGAAGTATATTTTTGTACCTTTCTCCTCTGCTCCACCATCTGTTACTGTGTTACTGCCAGTTTAATTATAAACCTTCTGCTCCGGCCAGGGCCAGGACCAGTTTATCCCCCGAGTGACTATCCTGCCCCTCGGGACCGGTAATGACCTGTCCAACACTTTGGGCTGGGGCGCGGGTTACGCTGGAGAGATCCCTGTGGAACAGGTGCTGCGTAATGTAGTGGACGCTGAAGTGGTCAAAATGGACAGGTGAGCTAGAAAACCATTTTAAAAAAGGCATATTGAATTATATTGTGCTTTGATTCTAACTAGACTTTAAATTTACAGATGGAAAGTGCAGGTAGCATCAAAAGGTGCATATTTTCGCAAACCAAAGGTAAGCGTGAGAATCTACTCTGTACTGGGCATAAAGGCATACAAGGATAAGCGTATTGAGACTGCAACACTTTCAAAAGCCTTTAACTTGACCCTCAAAGCACTTTAAATTAGAGCATTGTTTAACTAGTCTTGTTTGGTGGTAAACTAACTCCTGATAGCAGCTTATTGATGTTTATTACAATATATCCTGTGCATTTCTTCCATAATGGCCTACAAGCCGGTTTACACTCAATGCACTACAAAGAAGATACTCCCTACTCACTGGGAGATCAGGGTAGGTCTTAAAAGTCTTTAAAACGTCTTAAATTTCATGTTCCTAAATTAAGGCCATAAAAAGTCTTACATTATGTTGTCCAAGTTTTATTTTTTATACTCAACCAGGCGGCAGTGCAGTGTGAGACGAGACAATGTGAAAGCTTAGCGATTTTGATTGATTTTACAAGCAATACACACTACTATAGATGAGTCCTGAATGAGAGTTTATAATTAAAGTATTTTTTGTTATTTAAAGCATTGAGTAATGGTCATTATCAGAACTGGATCCGGTGTTTTTTGCCCATATGATGGGTTAATTTTCATTTAAGTGGTCTGAGAAAGGTCTTAAAGTCTTAAATTTGGGGTGGTCAAAGCTGGGGATATTCTAGAGATGCATTTAAAAAACAAGAAAATACAGTATGTCTTTAATGATCACAAACAGGACTTAATTTAAATCTGCAATAATTCCTGGCAGGTTCTGTCCATGAATAATTATTTCTCTGTTGGACCGGATGCACTGATGGCCCTTAATTTCCACACTCATCGCGAGAAAACTCCTTCTTTTTTCTCCAGTCGCATCATCAACAAGGTCAGTACCGTAGGATTTGAAGTCATTTCATTGCACAAATATGGTCTATGTCTATGCTGTTTCCTAAGTGCGCCATGTCTTTCTCCAGGCTGTGTATTTCCTGTATGGAACCAAAGATTGCTTAGTCCAGGAATGCAAGGATCTGGATAAGAGGATTGAGGTAATGATAGGTTTAAAAAAAAAAAAAAGGAAAAAGATCATTTGACCTGCCTATAGTTAAAGATGTAACTTTTCTGGTGGGGGCAGCCTGTATTTCTTTTGCATTTATTCAGTTTAGCTTGTTTTCCTAACATGTGCCTATAAAAACCTGCATTCCTACTCTGACCGGTGACAAACCCTCCACTAGAAAAGTTACACAATCCCTCTTTAGATAGCGAAAGTATGAAAATGAATATTAAGTCATTGCAGTGGCCGTTTCAGCATGCAACCTGGAAACCTTTGTATGTGTTGGGCTGTAGTAGGTTTGTACAATATTGCGTTTCTAATTCTTTATTGTTCTATTTTGTGTTGACCATAGCTTGAGTTGGATGGAGAAAGAATTACCCTGCCCAGTCTGGAGGGTGTTATCGTGTGTAACATCGGGTACTGGGGCGGAGGTTGCCGACTGTGGGAAGGGATGGGAGACGAGCCTTACCCACCAACCAGGTAACAAACTCAAGCACAAATAACAAAGATATAAATCATTGCATAGATTATTCTTACTAATAATACCCCATCTAGAGCAGTTGATGCTTAGTTACACAGCAAGACGCCAATCACTGCTGTTTTGAACTCTTTTTTTTTTTTTCACTGGCTCTGAGCTGAAGGGGACATATTATCTAAGGTTTTATGATTCTAATAATGTTTTAACAATGTTCCCTTATCATATATGTGTTTAAGAGTAAGAGTGAGGCACGAGTGCTCAGAATAATCCTGTTTTCAACTACCCCCTATGTCCAGCCACTGTTCTGTACTTATTTACTACATAAATATTCAGGCTTAGAGTTATACATGTAAAAAGTCACCCAGCCATTAATAAAAGGTAAAAGAAATGAAAATCCACTGTTTAATACGGTGAAACGCCACTATAAAGAGACAGGGATTTATGAGTTTTGTAGTTTTGAACAGAAAGTCAATGGACCCTTTTCTGTTAAGTCTTTTTAAATGAATATTGCAGTTTTACATGTCATTTCATTTATTGATTTGCTCTTCATCTTATACATAGTATAGAGCACAAACTTGTACATTTACTGACGAAGTAATGTGCATTAATTTATGAAGCATGTTTAAATAGCATGGTAAATAATCCTCTGTAAAGCGTCTTTGTGACATATGTCTGTGAAAAGCGCTATATAAATAAACACTTACTTACTTAACTGAAATGTTTACATTACTCTGGCAAGGTGAGGACAATTCATTGGACCGTTATATTTAATTATGAGACCCAGGAAAAGTGACGTTTTGCCCAACTCCCTTTAGACTTCTTAAAACTCAGATTTGACCACATTAATATACACGCATGACTTTATATTTTTATACATGTGCAGCCGTCAGGAATTTACTTTTGATATCTGATTTAATTAATTTATACCACAGTGCATCCCACCATACATTATAAACCTCCTTGCTATAATAATTAAAGGCGCAGAACTGCCTTTTCTCGTGAAGGTAAGGATCTATCAACTGTTTGAGGAGGACTATATAATCAACAGTTGAATATTTTTCTGAACTCTGCCTGGTTTTCACTCAGGATAATTTTCCTCACAGAATCTGTCGTTTCACTGGACAGTTCTGTGGACAGTTCACTGGGATGACATCATTGTCCAAGATCCTGTTACACATGATAATATAAACTGGCCAAAGACCTCTGCTGTGCTCTTAACGGATTCACTGATCACTCTTGCAGCTTTACCCGATTTTCATTTTTGATTCGCTATTTTATTGTCATTCTCTGTGAAATTTAATTGAATCATTTAACATTTTGTCATCAGTCATGTTCTCCCCAGAGTCCACCTCACTGAAATCATGTGCTGTCTCAGTTGTTCAGATGACTGCGTAAAATAGTCACCGAACACCTCAATAAGAATCGGGCAATGCTCTTCGTCTTTATTTGATTGGTTCAGATTCCTCCAGAAAAGCTTTGGATTCTTAGATTTTAAGCCCGACAGTTCTTTAATAAATGTCTTTGGATAATCTCTTCTAGGTTTCCACAGAGCCTTGCTGTTTTCCTTGTACCTCTTCTTTTCCCTGCCTAATATTTGCTGGAAAAATTGTACTTTTCAGCATGATTTCACATACCCTATTTGGCACCTGCATCCACAGGCTTATTTTGAGCATTGTAAATCAGTTCATCAGCCATGTCCATAACTATATTATGTCAACAAAAATCATGGCTTTTTTCATTATTGCATTTACTAATGTACCTTTGTTTTTGCGTGGCAGGCAGGTCGAACTGGTCTGCTTCCAAACTGCCACCACCATTTCCCATTTATTATACAAACAGAGACTCTTGCACATGTCGAGATGATAAACTTTTCTAAGTGCCCCAGTACTCTCACATAACACATCACCACACATCAATGTTGTTGTTGAGAATAATCTGGGCTAGTTCACTGAACAGACCAATGTTTGAGAATCTAGTATTAAAGGGTGACCAAGATGTAAAATAAGTAGCCCAGATTATACCCAAAAGGCAAGGCAAGTTTATTTGTACAGCACAATTCATACACAAAGAGAAATACATTAATACATTACATATAAGAAATACATTAAAATCACAATACAAACAAATCAAAACATAAATAATCATCATAAAATTTTAAAATAGAGATGGGACATTAAATTAGAGAGAATTAGAGAGAAGAATAGAGTGTGGAATGTAAAACGAAAACCTTTCAGTCATATGCACAGCTGAACAGAACTGTTTTTAGCCTGGATTTAAACAGAGTCAGAGTCTGTCTCACATGTTCAGACTGAGCTGCATGAATCTGAAACACTGACTCCCCGAGTTTAGTCCTGACTCTGGGACCAGCAGGAGGCCGGTCCCTGAGGTCCTCAGAGTGCAGATGGTTCATGTGGCACTAACATGTCACAGATGGACTTTGGTGCTCGGCCATAGAGAGACTTGTGCACAAGCAGAGCTGCTTTAAAGTCTATTCTCCGAGCCACAGGAGCCAGTGCAGAGACCTGAGCACAGGACTTATGTGCTTGTACTTCCTGGTTCGAGTCAGGACTTGAGCTGCAGCGTTCTGGATGTTCTGTAGCTTTTTTACAGCTCGTTTGGAGAGACCAGTGAGGAGGCTGTTACAGTAATCTAACCTACTGGAGACAAACGCATGGATAAGTCTCTCCAAGTCTGCTTTAGACAGTCGACCTTTGATTTCTGCTATGTTTTTTAGATGGTAAAAGTCTGCAGATGTTATTGATTTGATGTGGCTGTTAAAGTAGAGAAAGAAAGAAAAAAAAGAACAAATATATGTGTTCTTTAAATTACCAATCGTACTAAAATCATAGTTTTTTGTTACCATGATGCTCCTCTGTGCAGACTGGACGATGGTCTGCTGGAGGTGGTGGGGGTGTACGGGTCTTTCCACTGCGCTCAGATCCAAGTGAAACTGGCCAACCCTGTGAGACTGGGACAAGCCCACACTGTCCGGGTAAGACACAGATGCTACTCATATTTACGCTAACACGCTAAGACGCTATCTTCCTGTGTGATGCTGTAAATGACAGTTGAAAGAAGATCATGAAAGGAGTAAATTAACTTTCCAAGCCAAGTGCATTTTCTTAATCGAATCAGACAGACCCAGCAGCAGAGCCGCAGCTGCTGTTTACTCTCATGACACATTTGAATCATCATTTATAACACAGAATCTGCAGGAAATGATCGCAGCTCATTCAGCTTCAGCAAAAATAACAGCGAGTACAGTCATGATCGTGTTCAAGGCCCTTTTTTATGAGTTGACATTTAAATAAGATGATTAAATAAGTAATAATTATTAATAATACGATGTAATAACAATTGTAAAGTTGTTAAAACCCACATACTAATTAAAACTAGCATAAAAAAATAAAGGATTGTGACAACACTAGTTCATTATATGTTTTACCCACAAAAATACTATTATTTCTTGTGATACTACTAAAATCAACCCAAAACATGCATAAAAAATAGACAGGTTGGCCCAGTGGCATTGAAGGATGGGTCAAATGCAGAAAACAAATGTAGCTACGGGGACAGTAAATTTCTATCTTATCCTAACCTTGAATTTTTACCCATCCATCCATCTTCTCCCGCTTAATCCGGCTGGGTCGCGGGGGCAGCTTGCTGCCCAATACTCGCCGGCACGGTGGCTGAGTGGCAACACTCAGGCCTCACAGCAAGAAGGTTGCGGGTTCGATCCCGCAAGGCCCGGGCAAGGCCCGGGTGACCCGGGCCTTTCTGTGTGGAGTTTGCATGTTCCTCCCCGTGTCTGGATGGGTTTCCTCCGGGTGCTCCGGTTTCCCCCATCAACCCAAAACATGCAGCACCCCTATGAACTAACATCAAGGACCATGTTGTCCACCCTCCTGTGGGCTCACCACCTGCAGAGGGGTTTATAGGGCGGGTCAGGTGCTATGAGTATTGGGCAAATTGAATTTTTACCCTTATATGTAAATTAGTCCTCCTGTGGGCTCACCACCTGCAGAGGGGTTCATGGGGGGGTCAGGTGCTATGAGTATTGGGCAACAAGCTGCCCCCGTGACCCAGCTGGATTAAGCGGGAGAAGATGGATGGATGGATGGATGTAAATTAGTTAAAATATTTTAGTAGCTGTAACATTATAACATTATCAATTATTACATGTACAAGTTGAATAAAATATGATAATGTGTCTCTGTGCAGCTGGTCCTGAAGAGCTCCAAGATGCCCATGCAGGTGGACGGGGAGCCATGGGCCCAGGGTCCCTGCACCATCACCATCACCCACAAGACACAAGCTCTGATGTTGTACCACAGCTCGGAGCAGACGGACGATGACGACAGCAGTGACTCAGAGACCGAGAGCAACACACCACATGACTCCCCCAGGCCACCAGGGTCCGTCTCTGCCCGAGCATGACCCCAAAAGCACCTGTAACTCTGTTCACCCCATAGAGCGTATATATGAGTGGACTAAGTGACTGTGACGTCACCACAGCGTCAGCGCCGCTGTTTTTTACTCTGGGCGGCAGTGACCTCGGGGAATAAAGGCATCTGATTGGTCTGTTATTTAAGTTCATCTCTTGATTTAGGAACAAAACGGCAAAATGAAAAATTCAGGATCATGTAGAGCGGGTTCATACGAACCTTTTAAGACCAAAATGACAAGGCTCGGTTACAGAGAGAGGAGCGATAAGATCCCAATGTAAGTCAATGGGGAAAAAGGAAGAGAAGGAGCCTGGCGCACTTCCTGTTTGGCACGCAGCGGCTAACACTTTAGCTATGTCCACTCATATCTACGGTCTATGGTTCACCCATCTTTTCTTTTGATTAGATTTAAAGGTGCACTGTGTAACTTTTCTGGTGAACTGTACGTGACCTGCTTTTCTCCATGGGGATATTATTACTTTGCCTGAAATATTTTGTGGTAATGCATTTATCCAATTGGTAATCCAACCTTCCTCTAGAAAAGTTGCACAGTGCGCCTTTATTAAACCCAGGTAAGTTACAGCGACAAAAGGGGGATTGTGGACCCCAGTGTTTCCTTCTTGGTCTTTATAAAGTTTTCAAACAATGTTGCCTTTGTGCGTAGTGCAGTGGTCATGAGGTTAGGCGATCACTTTGTGTTTTGGCTAGCCACAATCCAACTGCATTTCAGTGTTTGCGTAGGGAATACGTGAGTGGCTTCAAAGTGTATTTACGGTTGCAATTACCACTATAAAGAATGTTCCTAACTTATTGCTTAATGACCCAAAAATATATCAACAATGGAAATTATTTTATGTTTATGTTGCAAATTGGCAAAAAACACAAATCAAAATGCACAGTTTTACTTCGCTATTGAGAGAACCTTTGTTAAAATATCCTAGTTTACATTAGCTCATTTATATCTGGCTTTGTTTGCGCTGACCTCTTGTGCCATAGTCTTTGTATAGAGATCTATATAATCTATAAATGATACATTTTTACTTGTGAATATTTATACACCAAAGCCATGGCCACAAGGAACGATTTTATTAATTCCTTACTGAGCACAAACAAAGCAAAACATTTGTGAGGTTTCATATAAATGCTGTAACTACTCGATATAACCTCATTCTATGTGAAATATTGAACCTCAGCACTGTAGTTTACCCGACCACATCATGTTTATGTTTTAGCAACAAACTGACTTTTTATGTTGTGTACTACTGCCAAAAACTGCTGTTTACACCCAGCTTTTGCAGATGAGACACTTTCCCCTTTTTTTTGCCTTGCTGTCATGTTGTGTGTTGGGCACTTTTACTATTAGTTTTACTCATTTAGATTTTTATTTGACTGACAATATTATATTTTCTCTGCTTGTCTTCAAAAGCAGTTCCAAATCTCTACCACCAGATGGTAGTATATAAGCAGTGTTTGTCCACTGGTAAAATGGTTGCAATGTGACTTTCTACATGAGAAAGTGTATGTTGATTATAGCCATATCTGAATAGACCTTTGAATGTTCGTTGACTGAGGAAGTTTAAATATTTTACTTAATGCTTTAGTACTGAGATCTTAAAATTGCAGACAACAATCCCGTACCTGTTTGTGAATGCATTTATTCTTTGTATATACTGCCTTGCACTGAAATCAGTCTGAAGTTACTGAAGTTACTTCATTTTGTTGCTTGGTTACCTGCATAGCACTGACCATATGTTTGCATTTTATATGTACCATTTGATTTGTTCTCTCTATTTCTGAGTTTGCTGATAAAACAAGTGGGAATGCTTATTTAAATTAGGCTTGTTTTGACATTATACTATACCACAACCTGCAACCTTCAGGTGGCACTTTGTTTTAAGTGTTGTAGAGTATATTTTGGATGTTGCCAGATGCCATATGTGGATATGGATACACATTGCAGTTAAATTTAGTTTTAGTTTTTAATCTCCTCTTCATGAAAATGAGATAACCCCTGAAATTCTTTATTATTATATACAGGTATACAGGGTCCCTATGCGTCTGTCGCATTGACCATAGGATGCAAACATCTGTGGCTGGTGACTTCAGTTCTCCTCCATACTCTCGTATTTACAGAACCACATGTAGACATGTTTCTTTGTCCTGCTCACAGAAAGTGTTGTAGTTTGTCTGACAATAGCTTAGAGACTACATTTCTGTCTTTACATTTTGTGTAACAGGTGTTCAGCAGTGTTTTTGTATATTTTAGATTTCACAGATGTGTGATGCTGTGTCCAAATGCTGGGCTTGATCAAGCTGCTTCATTTCTCTGTGTTATTATGAATAAGAAAAATGTATGTATTTGGCATCATTGTTTTAAATTATCTATATTGTGTCAGCCCTAAGTGATTTTTGCCAAACTAATTTAAGAGTGAGATATAATTGCTTACAATCATATTGTGTTTACAAGAAAAGTGCACTGAAGTGTGTAAAACAAGTGGATTGAGCTGAATGTAATGAAATGATCTTTGAATCTGACATTCCCATAAATATTTTCCTAAATAAACAGTGTCATGTTTCTTGTTTTATTGGTGTCAGGGCTTAACCCTAAAAGGCCTGACTCATGCAATATTGGTCTGAATTTTCTGACCAATATTGCACGAGTCAGGCCTTATCAACCTATCAAAATATGATTTATCAACAGCTTTTGGTTACATTTTTTACCTTTGACCCCTGGGAAATTTAGAACAGCTTTTTCTTTAGTTTAAATTACATCCATCCATCCATCTTCTCCCGCTTAATCCGGCTGGTCGCGGGGCAGCGTGCTGCCCAATACTCATAGCACCTGACCCCCCTATGAACCCCTCTGCAGGTGGTGAGCCCACAGGAGGAGTTTAAATTACATGTGTAATCATATTGAACATGCCGTTACATTCTAATGTTCTTTTGACGTGCTCCTGACCACCAAATCGATATTTTAAATTCTTTGAGCAATGCAGATAATAAAGCTAAAACTAAATCTTGAATAATTTAACATGAAGTAAATATGCCTCATGTAAATGTTAATTTAATTTAATTTGACTTTTGCATCATGAGCCAAGATTATTGCCAAACAAAGCTGGCGACTAAAGTGACAGACATTTTGGCGTCTGGTCACAATACTTTTCAGAAAGTAGTACAGAATAGATCGATAATACAGAAACAAAGTCCATTAAATGTGTTTCTCAATGTTCATACTCATATTGGTCCAGTTTGCGCGTCATACAGTCTCTACGCACACATTTCATCAAAACAATCTCAACTCCACTGTTTGTTTTGTGGGTGGAGTGCTGTAATGTCTGTATTTAAAAATAATGACCTTGCATGGAGCATTCACACCACCCATATACTTAATGACTAAGCAAAAGAGAGACCACAAACAAAAATATTTAAACACTCAGTACAAAAGAAAACGCAAACGCTGTTTTTATTGATTTAAGGAAGTGCAGTAATAATGAACAATACAACAATATGATTAAGACAAGCCGCAGCCTAAAAGAGTTTGGTCCATAGATTTTTACAATATACCCAAGTAAAGAACTACACACATAGATATGGTAGAATACTTTACTGACCATATGCATGAAAGCTTTTATACATGAAGTACAAACAAAGCAGTCTCTTCTCGAGATCAAACATCAAGTCAAAAAGATTCTAACCACCAATAACCATGTTGATGCCAACGCACATGAAAAACTGTACACATTTAATTATTTAGGTTCAGTTGTTGCATCAAAATGCATATCAACATCACCTCAAATCATTTGGACAGATGCACAATCTTATTCCAACCACCAAAGCCAACCCTGATTTTCTGATTTTGGAGTGAAGAAAATATCATGTAGCTCAATACTAAACTGAATGTAGCATTGTACAAAGTGTTGGATTTATTTATGTACTTTTTCTCTTTGTTATTATATGTATTGTGATGAGTGAGCTACTGTGTCCAAATAATTTCCCTTGTGGATGAATAGTTTGTCTAAGTCTAAGTCTAAATTTGGAAAAAAAAAAATACAAAATAAAAATCAGTTGACAGTAAAAAGTGTTATACCAACACGTCTCTATCAATATGTTACTTTATAGAGAACGTTAGACAGTGTGGGTTTTACATCTTCTGGGAAACAAGCATGTGACAACAGGTCAAATTACAGCTCAGAGAAGCAACATTTGACACCAGTAAGTTTCAGGTAATTCTGGGTATTCTATCAAGACAAGCAGGTGGTGGATCCTCACTGAATAAGTCACACAGTGCAGTTTTAAAAAATACACTCTTGAAACCTCAGTAGACAGGAAACCCCGCTTACTTCATGCACCTAAATGTATAATTTGAATAACTTAATTTACATGTGTCACTTTGTTGGTGCTGCCAATAAAATGCAAAAGCCACATACACTATTGCCACAGAGCAACATGATATTAGCTTCACATTTATCATGTCCAAACTGCTCATTTTCCCACTGCGTTTACAATCTAGTCCCATTCGAAAACACTCCAAAAAAGTGAAAGTAGCAAACAACAGGTTAAGTACAGATATAATGTGAACACTGTCAAACCATAGAGTTCAAACTTTCACCGCCAGCGTCTCTATAAACCCTGGAACAATACAGGCTTATATAGGAGCAAATGGCAAAGCAACAATATGCAACTTTATTTTTATTTAGGCACCTCAACCTGTCAGAGGTTAGTGCACTTTCTTTCCAATCCATGGGTTTCAAAATAATGAGAAATTAGGATTAGCCGTAGCAATTAACGATTTAAAACAAAATGGTGCCAGTATATCTTCTGAATGGGAAGTCTTCAAAATGTTGCAAAGAAAAAGAAGCTGAAACCCATGAATAAAGATGTTTTCATTGTATTTTTTCAGCTTTATTTCAGATATTTTCTTTTTAAAGTAGTTTATTTCCTTTTATCTTGCAGAGTAAAGATGCATAGAGTTGCTGTGGGAGTCTCCAAGCCCTGTGCATCTCTGTTTGTTTCACACCATTGGGCACATGCAAGACAAAGCTGCTTGTGTAATACGGCTATATCCGTTTACACAATAATCACGACCAGTAAAAATAAGCTTAACTGGTCGGTAATGTCTGCAAAATCATCTCACATGTGGGATCAAGGAATTATATGACCCTGTGAAACTGTAGATTTAATCCATTTCGTTTCTGAGCCATCTGATGCCAGACACTTAACGGGGATCGTGATGGACCATGAGCTGTGCCACAAACTTTCAACTTAACCTGAAGAGAGGAAGGTCACACAAATGACAAATGTTTTCTAGTGGTGCATCCATCAAACCTTAAAGTTTTCCATCTCAGTTATGAAAAGTGGGGTTTTCAAGGCACTCTTTAGCTATAAAATACCTAAATAAATGCAAGATAGGAAGGTTTAATTGTAAAGTGGAACATTCCTGGTGACATATCCATAGTTACATAGTGCAACCATAAAGCACACAGCCAATTTTAAATTTTAGCTATATCTTTGTTATTATTAGATTATGTGTAATATAAAGCATGAAATACAAAAAGTGTGTTATTCACTACTTAATTATAGCCATGCTGTGTAATAAAACTAGTGGATATATTCTACATTTAATATGGCCTCATTACCATATTCTTTTCATCATCTGCATGCGTACATCGCTAAACATGTCTTTGTCAAAGGGGCATTGTGGAACTTTTCTGGTGAAGAATCCACCACCTGCTTGTCTCCATGATAATAATAATAATAATAATAATAATAATAATAATAATAATATTATTATTATTATTATTATTACTTGAGTATTTCAGTTTGGCATTAAACTTTTCTATCTCCATGGGTCATATCTGGAGAGACAATCCCACCCTCAACTAAGTACGTTTTTCTCTACTTTTTTCGATAGAAACATGTAATTGAATTGGGTGAGTATAATGCCATACCTTGGGACATTCCTGGCAACCCTAACCCAGGCAAAGTAATAACATGCAGTAGTGCGTAGTGGCCCCTTTATGACATTTTGCATGAGATCTCCCTTATATTTACTCTTTGTTAATAATGACACAGCCCATAGCCGTCATCACGTGCCCAAAAGTAAATAAGCCCTCACCAGGCCATATTCACCATATCAGATTCAAACGGCACAAAGAACACAACACCACTGCACCATCTGGTAAATGGACAATGAGTTATGTGTTACTGTGCAGTTATGAATATCTTGGCATTTAATAACAAACAAGACACTGGAGCATTCACTGTGTTTTGTGGATTGTGCGTTCAATCCTGTTAGACTGATCGTATTCATGACAATTCACAGCCCAACATAATTACAACAGTGCCCTCTAATCCTTGTCATTAACACCAGATGAAGTATTTTTACTCTTGCTTCAAAAGTAACTGCAACCATCTACATTTGAATTTTAACATTTTACAATCTTACAATCGAGTGATTTTTAGGGACATGAGAGAAGAATACTATATAAAAATGTACTTTCCCTTGGTTAATTTATTAAGGCGGTTATACACTTCAAACACATATTATATTGTTTTAATTTAGGAATTTATATATATATAAATGTTCCATTCCTCTCTATTGTTTTCTGTTGGTAGGTGTCTGTATCTTTTCATCTTATGGTGTCAGCTTGCACAAACTTACAGACGACCCACTTGAGAAGATCCAGAACGCCGGATACACCGCTTTAGCAAAAGGGAAAACAAAAGTGTGGAAGGGATAGGCCCGGTCTGCCACGGTGTAAAAGGTTGCAGTGCCCCCCTCATAATCTAAAAGCACGCCCACACGTTTGGGATTAGGATTCGCCAACACGGACTCACTGCTGTTATGCCACGCCGACAGTTTAACATTGAACCACTCTACACACCACGACTGCTTGTTTCTACCCAAGCGACTATTGGGGCCCTTACGATCAATGGTGTCATAAGCCAAACCGATGCCTATGAAGTTGTTGCTGGTCATCTTGATTTCCCAGTAGTGGCGTCCCGTAGAGAAGCCCTTTGAGGCGAGGACTTGGGAGCAGACGGCGAAGCGTTCGGGGCAGTCGGGGTAGTTTATGTGCTCGTCCGACACTACAGCTCTGGTGAAGTTATCGGTCAGGAGGATGCGCTTGTGGGCCGTCTTTGGGTCCAGAGTCAGAACGGTGCCATCTGGAAAAAGTTTACATCTTTTTAATATCTGGATGGCTGAAAATTGAGGTAGGAAAAATTACACTTGTTCTAAAATTGTTCTAAAGTGGTGATATTGACATTTGGTGTCACGATTACTATGGAAAAAATTACTGCAATTAACGATTATAACACGATAATTATTACAGTTGTACAATTTAAAAATGTTACAAATATTATTTATTATAATTTTAAAGTTGAATAAGTTCCATGTTTAAACAATTTTTCTACACTTGTGCTTTATTATTAGAGAAAACAACTAGAATCTAGCAGAAAACATAATGGATAATCAGCTTTTTTCTGCACATTCTGGTAATAAAATGGTGATTACCGTATATAAAATATCCCACAATTATTTGAATTATTGTTTACCATTTTTATCACAATAAACAATATTATTGTTTCTTCCCTATTAAAGAGAGCAGTGCAGATATTTTAAGCGCATGTTTTTCTAATAACTACTTTGGTGGAATAATCCATGTGGTCAATATTTCTTTCAGCTTTACATACGTTTGTGAAGAAAATAAATATTGAAAATTATAGGAAGAAGTCACAAGTTCTAAAAAGGATTTCCCCCCACGTCACCAATACACACAATTCCATGTGTAGCCTAACCTGTCATATACTCTAATAATAATAATAATAATAATAATAATAATAATAATAATAATACAAACTGTTTACACTCACATTTCAGAAGTTCATTTCGTTTTTCTCCATTTGTGATGTTCAGGGGTGGTTCAGTTTTGTCTGCAAAGAAACAAATGACAAGTTAACAAGTTAACGAGTAAAAAGAACATTTAAAAGAACCATTTCTCGCAGTACTATTGTTATCTGGAGGCTGTGGTCTGTTGGGCTTCTCCTTCCGTTCTGAGACGGGAGGACGGGGTTTGTCTTCTCCAGATTTGTCTTCTGAAGACTTGTTTTGCTCTGAGCCACAAAAAAAAAAGGTTACGTTTTGACAGTTTTGACAAATGAAGATTGTAACAAGGGTTGTGAGTAGATTGTGGTGAACTTAGAAGGAACAGAGTTATTTTAACCAGTTGTATAATTATGATTCTGCTCACTTGGTGGCTTCTTCTTTGGTGCCAATTTGGTGTTACCAGGGCCTGGGCTGTGAGACCTTGGGAACTTTTTGAATCCTGGTTCAAAAATTTTATTAGGCTGATCTAAAAAAAAACAACAACAACAAACAAACAAAAATCAAACACATTAATATGGTTTTATGTTTTTAATAGTGCAAATGCTAAATGCACAAACCTAATAGCGGCATCATTGGACTTGAAGGCCCAGGAAAGAACATTACTGGTGGTCTTTCGCCTAACATATAAGAGACACAATTATAGACAAATTAAGGATTCAAAAAATCAACACAAATCATCATTAGCAGAAGAGACACATTTATAAATGAACATCCGCTAAATAAAGACATTTAAGTTTGGTTACTGTATGACAAGTACAGTACTTATGAATTAATAGCATTTTTTTCATTCTTAGTCATCAAATCAAAATGTAATCCAGCCTGTTGGGTAACACCACAAAGGAGTGTCACAGAAAAAGAATTAGTTCAGTCAATTAAAGTTATTTTAGATTCACTTTTCCTCCAGACTTCAAATGTATAAAAGGTGTATAATGTACTTTTCTGATAGAGGTTATGTATGTTAAGGTATGTCACTTGATACTAAGAAAAGATCTGTTAATTAATACATTATCAGTAGTGTTAATACAAAACCCACTCACCACCCAGGGCTGCACAATACTGATGAAATATGCACTGTTGTTGAGATCAGAGGATTGATTATTATATTTTAATGTTTCAGAATGAGAAAGAATATTCCGACTGATATAGTATCTATGTGCAAGAATAATATTGTGCAGCCCTTTCTGGAAATTAAAAAAACAAATAATCTTTTCTTGTTTTGATTAGGTCCATTCTTAGCTTTAGCATTCACTCACCAGATGGATTACCTTCAACCAAAACATCTAAAACACAAAACATGTTCAATTTTCTTCTCTCTCAATATGTAATTACAACAATTACTTTAACTTATATAAATGTTATAAATGTTACCTTGTTTAATCATTGAAATTCTGGCCTCCACAGGCTGTCTGAAGATCTCCCTCAAGTAATCCTTCAGGGCAGTGGCAAAAGCGTGAGAGGCCAGGACCCTTTTAGAGTCCAGGTTGACACGAGGCATGTATGGGTCAAAATTAACTGCCTGGGGCAGATTAACTGTAGCCTGCAATGAAGAAAAAATATTTGTTGAATATATTAAGATCTTGAATTGTGCATACAGTTAAATTCCAGACTTTGGCATTGCAACATTTGCTAAGAAGAGCAATAAAGTAAAATGCACTATTGCATACATCTTAATCCATGTTTTATTAACTGTAATTGTAGTTTTCTTTATTAACCCAACCGTACATATTTAGTAATTAAACGTGCGGAATGTAACTTTTGTAGAGGTCTGCTTGTCTCCAAGGAAACTGTATTTCTTCACCTGGAATGCTACATCTTGTTTATTTTTTTCAATTAGATGTGTTTTTATTGCTCAGAAATAACTTGAAAAGCAGTCTTACAATGAGAGGGAGAGCCTCTTTATGAATCTGACCTTCTGGCATCACTTAAGTGGCCATACCGGCTTGTCAAAGCCTGATCTTGTCAGAGCTCAGAAGGTAGCCTTGCTTAGCTTCTGAGGCGTGGATAGAAGACCACTGGGAATTCCAGGTGCCCTAGTGGGGCACCAGTGTCAAAAAAACTATTCTTGTGTCCTTAGGCAAGACACTTCACCCACATTGCCTAGTAAGAAAGTAGTGTGTGAGTGATGGTGGTGGTCGGAGGGGCCGATGGCGCAGATTGGCATCCTCACTTCAGTCAGTCTGTCCCAGGTCGGCTGTGGCTACAATAGCAGTTTACCACCACTGAGTGTGAAGTGAATGACTAATGCTCTGTAAAGCTCTGACTAATTGTCCCATGGCGATAGAGAAGTAAAATGCCATACTGTGGAACATTGTAGGGAAACTAATAACCTTCATGGAGAAAATGTTACATAGTGCACATTTAATAATTCTTGATTGTTAAAATGTAATGAGGTCACCTGGAGGAAGGCTTGGGTTTGCGACTGTCCCAGCAGTGTGTAGATCTGCTCTTTGACTTTGCTCATGTTGTCCACATTTTCAGTAAACTTCTTCATGAGTCCCTCTAGTTTGGTTTGTCCCATCTCCAGCTCGCGGTCCACCACCCCCAGAGACTCGTTCTCTGCTAAGGTCAACATCTCACGCATCTGCTGAAACTCCACTGACAAAGCCTTCTTCCGGTTGGTAGCAGAGTCCTGTAGAAAGAGAAAAATTAGACTGATAGACTGATAGACGAGCCTCTTGTCAGTGTTCCAGGGTGTCCTTCTAAAGTTGCATTCACACTTGTCCTAGCGTGGTTTTCATGTGGACTTGGTTTGGTTGTGTTCTTGTCCTGTTTTAGTTTTAGACTGCAATTTTGACGTAGTTTTAATTTAGTCTCTTTAAATATGTAACTTTATCCAATCTTCCCATATATGATCTGTATTAACCTCGTACCATAGTATCTAGTATCATATTTTTTTCAAAATTGTTTGTCACAACTCAGCATTTAGTAACTTCTGTTTACTTGCTTCATCTGTGCGGTTATAAGCACCTTTATGCACAATTAAAATTCTCCTGGAAAATGAATAAAAGGTGTTCAATAGGTCTGTGAGTCAAAGGTAACTTCTGCTTTGGGTTTGTTAAACATTAACCTATTAAAAGGAACAACACAGCAATAGTAGTCACCATAAAAATCATCAACACATCTAACCCATACAGAGCCAGTGAATCTCAATCACAATGTGGTGACTGGGGTGTTGCTATACAGTTTTACCTTGAGAGTAAATTGCTGATTCTTCATTTGAGAAAGGACAGTGGCATTTTTCATTATTTTCCCGTCCATAAGTGAGAGCTTGGCTCGGAGATCAGTCTAAAAAGAGACATGCAAATTGTTGAAATTAAGGATTGAGAAGTGTGCATAACAAAATAAGGAGACAAAATAGACACTGTGAAATTGACACTCATTCCCAGATAAACATTGAACTTTTACTTGTTCTGTAAGAGGGGAGTGAGGGAGGGGGCACTGCCAATGCTGGGGACTACTAGAACTGGATCCAAATAATGACAAACTCTTTATCTTCATGGTGCAGACCTGGTGCACGTCTATAGTATATTAATAACATTAGGCTATAGGCAAAATGTTATTCTAGGTGGGTTGTTAGATCAACTTTTGTCCCACCATATCACACGACCTGTCCCACTTTTATCACTTTTTGAAGTGGACATCCAGAAGTAATACACCTCAGATCCAGCTAGTGCGAAGTACTAACTGAGTATGACATTAAGTAATATTAAAACAGACCCACACCTCTTTCATGCTCCTCTGCTCATCCGGGGACACAAAAGTACACCCCTTGTGTGCTTGCTGGAGACAGAAGCTGCAGATGGGTTGGCTGTGCTCACGGCAAAAGAGCTCCATGAGTTTGTGATGCTCTGAGCAGATCCGTTCAGTGAGGTCATCCACCGGGTCGGACAGCTGGTGCAGCCTAAAGACGGGGTTCTCCCTGTGGGGGCGCAGGTGGGCATCGCAATACGACGCCATGCAGGTGAGGCAGGTTTTGGAAGCCTGCGCCTCCATGCATGTGTCACATTTAACAGCAGGTGTAGATGGGACCTCCGGAGTGAGCATCTCCTCCTCTTTAGCCTCCATGGACTTTGCAGGCTCGGGGTTGTTGGCTCTCACCTTAAAAGTAGCCACAACATTATTGAGCACTGTATTTTTCTTCAGCTCGGGTTTGGTGGCGAAGTGCGTGCGGCATTGCGGGCAGCTGAACGGCGCACTGTCCCCCCATGTGGCCAGGAGACAGCCCTGGCAGAAGTTGTGTCCACAGGGGATGGTCACCGGACAATCAAAGGGACTTAAGCAAATACTGCAGCTCAACTCATCCTCCAAACTGAGCAGAGAAAACGGAGCATCCTCCAGTGCGGCCATACTGACGCTGCAAAGGCAAAACGATACTTAACGAAAACGAAAGTAAAGTAAAGCGTGAACCACATTATACCAAGTAGCTAGATAAAGCAACAAAAGTGTAAGCTGTGTTATTTAAGCTTAGAGTTTTTATATCTATGAAACAAACAGACATGTATTGATAAGTAAAACCATAATTTAAAAAAAAAAACACATTTAAATATTAGGGCTAGCTCAGTAAGACGTTCAGTGAGTAGCTAGCTTCCTTCTGTTATAAGCTTGAATAGAACTTCCAGCAACAAAGCAAGTGAATTTTTAGCAAGAAATTTGACATTAAGTTGCTCAAGTTACCTGCTGGTTAACCTCGATTCGATGTAAATCCTTTTCTTAGCGGTGGAGCAGGAGTTTCGTGTTCACTGAACTCTGACTAGCGCCTGACGGACGCAGTGACGCTGGCCCAACCCAGGTGGACGTAATTTCGCAATGTTTTTTTTTTTTTTTTTTACTTTGAATATACAAGACACAACAAAAATAGAAAACGTTCTAATAATAATAATAATAATAATAATAATAATAATAATAATAATAATAATAATAATAATAATAATAATAATAATAATAATAATAATAGTAATAGTAAATAATAAAAAAGAGCACATAGGATACATTTCATATTGTAGGGGATATCTGAGTTCATATATAATTAAGCCAAGATATAGTGAAGGAGACATACAAATAAGTTCATTGTCCAGCAGGGGAGGTAATGTTGCAGTGGTGATCATCCTTACTTTGCTTTACAATGTTTACAATATGTACACGACTGTCTAGCCTAACTTTAATATTTAAGAATGAGCAATTAACATACAAACTACAAAATAATATAATATAATGAAAATGTTTTTATTGCAATGTTTGAATGCTGTAATGTTGATTTAAATTAATTCTAATTAGGCTATATTGTCTACAGGTATAAATGTATGGTAAAAAGTCATCAATTAACTGATTTGTTTTTTAGTTAAATGGAGTTGGCCTTACCATGTGTCATTTTATTGAATAGCATTTTATAATAGATCCATGATTAGACAAGTACAAATACTACATCCTGCTGGGCGATTTATGAAATTATAATTGATTATGAAATTAAAATTAAATACTTTTTTTTTCTTTTTTTTTTAAGAAATCTACTATATAGCTCTTTCTGTGTGACAGCTCATCTCCCTAAGGGAGAGCCCAGTCACCCAGCAGAGGAAACTCACTGGGACTGCTTGAAATACATGCTTCAAAAGCCAGGTTATGATCATTTCCATTTTAGTTTTATTGTGATCTTTTAAGTACAAAGTCAGAAGAAGGAAAAGAAAGAAGTTTTGAGGTTGTTTTAAATCCAGAATAGTATATATATATATATATATAGACATTCAAATGAGTTATAACTCATAACACGTAATGTTTCTCCATTTGAATTCAGTCGCTGTGGACATTTGGCCTCTGGATGTTGTTTTGACTGCTGTAGGCTTCATTCAGATACTTCTGGAGCCCTGCAACCTGCTCCTCCTTGAAACACACACACACACAAAATCATGTGACCATGAAAAATTACTATTGTTGAAGTGAATATAGTCTGCATCTAGAAGCCATACATCGAGTGTTTTAAAGTAAAACCTCTGGTCTGAATCATGACAGTGTATTTGTCTTACCAATACATTCACTCGTTCAGCTGCTGCCATAGCCACACTGAGCCTCCTCTCATCCTCCTCCCGCTCCTCCTCAATCACACCCAACCTGAAAACAATTGCAATTTTATTTGCATAAAGTTCTGCATTTTGGAACTTTGATAGTAGCAAAATGGCATCCATGACAAATAAGTAAATAAATATCCAAAGCTCATTTGCTGCAAAGTACTATAATATCATAAAAAAGTCATCAGATATTTGACTTTCATTTCACAGTAAACCAGCCTAGCAGTTTCAGTTTATCAAATAATTGGTTTCAGTACAATACCATGTATAATTGATTTATCTTTACAGACAAACACATTTTTCAAAATATATGTAACCGGTGTTTTATGCCTAGGTAAATTTATATTGTTTGTGCGCCAATACAGTATTGTACAATATTTCAGAATATCCTCTTGCAATGTCTGAGTCTTACCTGAAGGTGGCACTGGCAAGTTGCTCTTCTGTCACTGCCAGAAGATTGCGCAGCTCGCAAACTTCAGCCTGGAGCACTGCGTTTTGTTCTTGCAGCAGTGCATTCTGGTCCTGGTTCTGATTGATGAAGTCCTCTAATCGTTTGGCCATGTCCAGCTCTCTCTCTGTCACCTGCTCAATCCCAAGACGCAGCTCTGACAACTCCAGAGTGTGCTGCACATATATAAAACAAACTTATTCTTGGTTCTTAGATCTAGATAATAATAATAACAGTATAGTTTGACTATTATCTATCTCACTGTGGTTTAGAAACATTTAGATGGTTGAGATAATAGATTATCATCCATTAGAAGTTTGGTTTCTGTAAAAAGTACACTATGTGACTTTTCTGGTAACTTTGCCAGGAATGTTCCACACTGTGTTATTATATTTATCTGAAGCCCATAGAAAAAAGTGGGTGACACCTGAGGCCAAGTTATAGGTCAGCTATGTGAAGAGGCATGATTTTGATGAAGGTATTTATTTTGCTGCAAACACACCTCCATTGTCTAACGTAAGCTAAGATAATGCCATACACTGGAACATACCAGGCAAAACAGTTACATCATGGAGACTAGCAGGAGCCTGGCCCCCAAACAGAAAGATACAGAATGAAATATTTTATGTTTAGAGTAATGTTTAGAGCAATCATTAGACTTGACTAGACTATACACATAAACATAATCGCTTTAGTGTCATTGTTTATACATTATATCTATATTTAAATCTATATGTGACAATGTATATGGAAGTGCTTCAATAATTCTTCCCTTCACTGTATTGAGTTGTGTCAAATATTAACCACAGTACCCTGTCCAACATGTTGAATTCTTCCGTTTCTGTCTTGATCTCGCTCGACTCTCTGTTTTGGTTGACTCTGATCCACGGAACAGGCGCAGGTGTCCGTTTAATACTTTCATTCTGTTAAAAATAGAAATATGCTCTAGTCATGGGTTTCAGTGTGTCAAATAGCCCTCCTTGTTCCTCTTTACACTCACAGTTTGTGGCAAGGTGATGTGTGGTTGGTTGGGTTCTGCTGCCTTCTGGTGATCATCGGCAGTGGGTAGATTTTCGGAGCTGGTCTGCCTCTTCATGTACTTTTTGTGTCCTGCAGGTCGGTGTGGTGCACTTTGGGTTCGTTGAATTTTCCTCCTGTTATCACTTCAGAATAAACACTAAAATTAAATACCAATAATATAGAGTATATTATAAAATCAACCTTAACCATAACCATAATATACAGTCTATAAAGGGCCAACTAATAGCTTATTGAGATAAATAATAATCAAAGTATGCACTACGTCTATCACCTCTGTCCCCATGAAGATGTTTAGATGGTTGCACCATGGAGATAGCTATGTTTAATGCCATACTGTGGAAGATTCCAGGCAAAGTAATACTATCGAAACCATGAAGACGATGACCAAATAATAATGTTTTACATAATAATACAACTACATCATAACAATTACAGATTCAACACCAGTGGCAACGTTATACTAAATAAACACTTACTTATTACTATTTATACAGATTTGGAATTGACACAGTGAAAACACTACAGTTCGTCTCTTTTCACATATTCCGTTCCTGATCATTTACATATTACATTTATAGGTTGTCAGCATAAGGATTCCTTCCTGATTTGAAAGACTTGGCACAGAAACAGTCCTATGTTGTTCGAGCAAGTGATTAATATAATTACTAGTATAATTCAAATCTATAATCTATAATAAATTAGTATAATTCAAATCTAAATATCTTTTGAATTGGGGAAAGATCCTCACAAAATCATTCAAATCCAAAAGGAATCATGTGCCCATAAATGGAGTCCATCTTACCCATCTCGTGTGGCTTTGGGCTCAAGGGGAAGCTGCTGCATTGATGACTGAAGTGGGCTGTATTTAGCCAAGTCCTTTGGTGGCACATAAGTTGGCTTTATTTGACCTGCTTGGCTACACAATACAATAAATCCATTATAAAGTGTATTATTTTAATTAATTATAATACATGTATGGACATGCATCACACATGTGGTTTAGTTATTTACAATACCCCATATGACGTAAGGCGCCTACCTGCTGACCATGATGCGAGGGGCTTCAGGTCCCAGAGACTCTGTGATCTGGTTGAGGATTGAAGGCAGTGGGTGCAGTTTGTCTATAGTCTCCTGAAGGAAAAAAAAGCTTTAAGATTGTGTTCTTTTGTTTGGATTGAGGTCCAATGTATTCAGTATAGCAACTGCTCTTCCTATTATTAAGGAATATGTATAACAATTGTAATATACATCATATCAGGATTTCAGACCTAACTAAATGCAGCGGTATGGTATTTGTATGTTTCAGAAATCTAAATCTATATTTGTAGTAATTTTCCTTTTATTTAAAGAATGGTGTGTTCTGTGTTCTGTTGTAAAATGGTGTTTGTGTATACAGTTTTGATTATTAATATGATCACTATTTTTCATAAAAGAGATTTAATGGTTGCACAAAGTAATGCTGTTTAAAATTGTATAAAATGTGTAATATATAGTGATTACAGCGACATGGGATATGAAAATGTAGGTAATGTGAGGCATGTATTGTGTTTTGAATTTGTGAGGCACCCATTGATTCCCTTATGTAATTATTTTGTCCTCAGTACTAGATTGAAAGTAGACATTTTCTGTGTCCCACCTGGTCCCTCTGATAGATGATGTCCACCAGCAGACCATGCAGCACGGCCAGGCGAAGGGGCAGGTCCACATAACCGTCAAATGAAGCCATGGAGATTTCATTGTCTGGGTTAGACACTGTTTGCAAAAAGCCTCTCATACCATCCCAGTGCTGCTCCAGGAAGTCATTCATAAACAGCATGTACTCTTCCTTCTCTCCAAATCTACAACATTGTAAATTAAAACAAATAAAAAATGTTCTAATATTTATTTCATACATAAACAAGGGATCTTGATTTGTAATATTTGATTAATTGCCATTACCGTAATTACTAGTAGGAATAACTACAGTACTGTCATAGTGGTAGTAGTTGCAGAATATAATGATGAACTTGCAACATGGAAACCTGATCTAGTGTCTGATCTGTTTTCATGTTTGATATAAAAATGCAGACCTATGACTAGAGCTTCTGGCCATTTGGCACGTGTTAACAGAATCACAGGACTTACTGAGTGAAGTTAGCGAGGTTCTGGATGACTTTGGCTGTTAGAGTGAGAGTCCGTAGGGTGTTTGCTTCTGGGTAGGGTTGTGCCAGATTAAAGAGAGACGGACTGAGGATGGCAGGACAGAGGAACCGCAGGAACAGAGAGGCAGAGATCAGCCTTTGTCCAATCTCAGGTTTGCCCTGGTCCTCACACAACTCCATCCAACTCGAGAAGATTTTGTTCAATTCTTCAGGAAAAGATCTAAGGAAAAGTAGAGCAAAGATCAGTTATATAGCCATATCAGCTATATATAAGAGCTGCATTGAATTCATCCATTGAGCTCAATAAGGTTTTGTATTATATAAATATTTTTCTGTCGTATCTTATCATGTTTCAGCCCTGGAGGGATCAAGTCAATGAAGCTCTTGTGCTAGTCTCATCCTTGAATAAACTGATTTGGTTTTAAAAGCAAAAGTAATTCATATTGCAAAAATGGGGAAAAAATAATGAACATAGTGTTTAATTAACAACAGAGTGGTTGGCTACTTTTGTGCCTGCCTGGCAAACACACTGAGCAGTTTGTTGAGCTCAGTTTCTACCATAATATCACAGCATTTAACCAACTAAGAAGTGCTGCATGTGCAGGTCAAAGGACAAAAGTAAGGGACTGTTGAATTTTGGGAAATTAGCTGTTTTTCCTGTATCCATGGAGACTGTGCAAGAGAAGAGCTAAGGAGCTAGATATGGAAATTTGAGATGCTTTTTACACCATATGTGGCAGCAAATGGCACAAGACCTTTCAGAGGAAACTTTGAGGGAATGAACCATTTCATTACCAACTGAAACACCAGAGCGGAGTAAGAACGAGGTCGGCTCTTCCTGGACAATGCTGTGCTGACGCAGGACTCAGAGGAGGGATGTTTGGCTCATCCTCTCCTCAAACTGAACCCTACTTGACCAGTCCTTCTGTTAAACTGCACTGAAACCTTTGACTGAGACACAAAGGCGACTGAGAAGTGCAGTGTAAATGCTCCAGCAAAACTTGAATTTCCCTTTGGATCAATTAAATATCTCTCTCTCTCTCCATTGACTTCACTTTTCAATTATGAATCCATTATTGGGTAAAAGTGCATTGTAATACTTATTTCTATGTATTGTTGCTCATGTTATATTTTCTTACCCATGAATCCCAATGATTTTCTGCACCACCTCCTCACATGTGTCTTTTAGCTGCTTCTGGTTGTTTGCTAAATCAGATGCAGGACATTTCTTGGGGTCGACTTCCCAGTTCTCCACAGAGGAATACAGACGTGTGATGAACTCCCCTGAATATTATAAAATAGAAATGATGAAAACACAACAGCATTATGTGAGCGATTGTTTTATTTATTCTTAACCTTACCTAATGTGTCAATGAGGTACTTTTGCCCAACCAGCTTCATGTATTCGTCAATGGCTTTAGTGGCCAGAGTATTTTCTCTGAAGATCAGTGCTTCATTCTCTCCGAGTCGCTCCACCTCAGCATTGCCCAGATCAATCAGGAACTCCTGATATTTCACAGAGAGAGATTATGGCTAAAGGTGCACTGTGTAACTTTTCTGGTGGGAGGTCCGCCCTGCTTGCCTTAAGGATGTTATTGCTCTGAAATGTTCCGCAGTATGGCATTAAACTTGTCCATGTACTATTATTTAGTTAAAATGTTGTTCAGAAATGCCTCAGAAATATCTTAAGACATGTTTCTACCTATGTAAACCAAATTACATTATCAGAGGTGATGCTACAAATGTTTATATATTAATTTCCTGAACATAAATAATCAGACTTTTTAACCAAAATAGTCAAATTTGTTCCAAGCGTAAACTTCAGACCACATACTTTTACTGACACTGTCTCGATTAAAAAGATCTAAGCATTTTACCAATTAGAAATGACTGAATACTGATCAAAATTTGAATACTTTCACAGTCCTACTGAATTTGAACAATTAAAATTTTGACATTTACCTTTGCTTTCCCAATACTCTGCAGCACATGGACCAGTGCTCCAGCCAGCTCCTCCTTCTCCTTGACATTCAGCAGAGGCTCCAGTTTGGTGCACATCTCCACATAGTCCAAAGTCACATACTCCGCAAACTCTTTATACTTTTCCATCGGCAACACCTTCAGATTCTGGAAACGCACCTTAATTCTCAGTGAAGCCTGTGGTCCCAACGTTTCTTTAGCTGTTCCGGATGGTTTATATGGGACTATGGGATACCACTTTTCCTGATAGTTCCTGCCTCGGATCTCAGCCAAACCTATGCTGACACTGCCCAGGGGCTGCATGGTGGACTCATCCCGGGAATGACGCTTCTTTTTAGGGTCTTCATCACGGAAAAGGTGCAGGTTGATTTGGGAGATGGACGGGAGGTTGTCAAGCTCAAAAAATTCTCCCCAGAATATTTGACATCCTGCGGTCACGCCTCCACTGGAGTTAAGGACTCCTGTGGAGCCCGTAACGCCCTCTCCTGCCATGCTGGAGCGGTTCGAAGGCTTTCCCACAGCGCGGCTACTGGTGCGGGCAAACAGGGTCCCATCCAGGTGCACCTCACAATAGTAACGCTTCTTTGGGAGCAGATCCTTGGCCTCATTCACCCACAAACTGAGGGAGTTCTCTGTGCGCTCGATGTTGTCCTGGTAATAATTTAAAAGTCAGATTTATGATGCAAACGTTTACTATGCCAAGTGATATTGTACAACTTGCATGCATAATGGCCATAAAGAATTAGATTTCTGCATGTTATAAGAGTGACAATACACTGACAGCATCAATTAATATAAGTATAGTGCATTGTAGAAATGCAACATGGCTATTTCAGTAAAAGGAGGAATTACTAACATCTTAAATGTAAATCTATTACTAGGCTATGGTTATTAATACTATAACAACTTGGTTATAATACTGTTGCAGGCTGGATTGGCTACACTTCTCCTTCTGCATAATTCTTACTTAGCATTAGTTCATATTTTGCATTGTGTCGTGTACAAACCTTATTGGGCTGTGCAGCCCGTCGGAGCTCTTCAATCCAGCGGTCACGTTCAGATAGTGAAGTGCATCCGAAGCAGTGGGTATTTTCAGAGCTAATCACCTGGGAATTCAAAACCAATTATTATTTTTTTTCCAACAATAGTCATTTGATGTGCCTAATATTACAAGCAGATGTCCACCTCAAAACAGTACTTCTCCCCCAGTATAGAGCTATGGACAGGCCTGATCACTGTACTGGTGTCTGTGCTGAGGTCCAGACTGGGCAACACAGGGATGGAGATGGAGCTACTGGAGCCATGGAGCCTACAAATAAATAAATAAATAAATAAATAAATAAATAAATAAATAAATAAATAAATAAATAAATAAATAAATAAATAAATAAATAAATAAATAAATAAATAAATAAATGATTATTAATATAAAGGTGCATTATTTAATATTTCTGGTTGTAGAGTTCGACACCTGATTGTAGATGGGATTTTTAAGCCTTAAAACACCCGTAATGGAAAAAAAAAGCCCAGCATGTAGCGGACCCCCACGAGAACGATTACATAATTTAACTTTAACAACACAGCACCGAGTTGTTACATTTCCATTAGATTACCAGTCTCTTTTGAGCTGCCCCAGAGACTGTGTAGCACTGTTCCTCTTGGCTTTATGTTCCAGACGTCTCTTAATCAGGCCCTATAGAAGTAACGTTGACATTAACATGGTGATGTAAAGATAAATAAATGAGAACTCTCCTACATGCAACACATACCCGTACGCCTCCATCTTGTGTCTTGGGTCGAGGTCCGGTCACATTGTCAGGGCTGCATTCTGAGTGTTAGAAAAAAATATTTTTGAAGGTGATTTATGTTTTGTACATATTTGAAACAAAGAAAGTGCAGTTATTCTGTTTATATTACAAGCAAACATGTCTACCCTCTAAGTTTACAGTATTTATCATGAAAATAAAAACAAATGGGAATAGTAAACAAAATGTATGACTTTTAACTTTCTTATTAAACACTTCTGGTGAAGAGTTTTCCCCTGCTTGTCTTCAAGAAGATGATATTGCTTAGTCTCCATGAACACAAGCAAGAGAAACCAGTCAAAACAGTTCAATTTACAGGTCAAATCTGTGGAGAGGTGACCACATTTATAGTAAAAGAGTTACAGATAAGTTTGCCATATGCTATACTGTGGAGCATTCCAGGCAAAACAATAAATAGCATGTCACATTATGATATCTTAGAAATGCAAAAATACATTGGCAGTACCTCTCTATTTGAAAATATATAAAACAAAATTATTAATAAAAATACATCTTACCCAAAGCCCCACCACAAACAATCCAGCGTCTAAATCCCATCATTTAGTCGAGCAAAGAGTTCAAATCCCTTGTCTTGACAATGATTAACTTACTAATTTCTACCAACTTTTTACTGACCAAACTTCACACTATAACCTAATGAATAAAATGACAGAAAGCTGCAGAGAAGCACTGCTTTTCCTTCCCTAAGATGATTGGACAGTGACATGATACTATCAAATAGGAAGCAATTTGACACTCGCACGCATAAACCTCAAGTCATTTCCTGTCTAAACTTCGCTGTAATGTCAGAAAACAGTACCTAAAGGTACATAACACTGAGTCTTCTAAGGCGGATGTTGTATGCAACCTGATTGTTTTCATGGAGATATTATTGCTTTGCTAAAAATATTCTGCTAAAAATATTCTCTGCAGGTATTCATTTTGTCCATCTGCCACTGATTTTATTACAGTTTACTGCTTGAAAAATGCATTAATAAACATACAATCTTGTCTCTCATAGATCTGACCTGTAACTTTAACTGGTGATAGACAAGTTTAATGCCATAATTTGGAGTATTCTAGCAAAATCATTACCATCTCCATGCACCATCAGAAAAGTTTCATTAAATAAGAGTTGTGAAATACTGACCTTTTTCAATATCAACAAGGTTCTGCATACTGAGGTTGGACAGGCAGCTGCTGACACGATTACGGGTCCACATCGTTGGCTAAAAAAAAGATTAAAACATGATAAATAATATAAAATAATAAATAATATCAAATTGTCATCTTAGAAGGCTGAGTTCACATTTTAGAATTTGACATAATAATTTCAGATGGAGGAGTCACTGTTATTTAAAGAAATATCCACTTTAAGGAGGCACAAATGGTGAATCTTATCATTGTTTTTATTTCTTTGGGATTGTTGCTTGAACCTAACGTATTGAGTCCAAACTTGCTAGTGACAATTCAAATACTTCTGTGTATAAAATGCTACTTTAGGAATTGCAAATTATTGTATTTCTAGTTTTAGAATGTACAAAATGATCACTGTAAAATTGGTTTATAAAACTACTATGCACAATATTAATGGTTTTCAGATTCTAGAGTGTGATGATGTTATCTCAGTTTTTTGCTATTGATTACGGTACATACAGGTTACAAACAAACACTGAGGCTTGATTTATTTCAACAAAAATCAGTGGTTTAATTATATTTATACTTGAGTTGACCCCCATCTGCATTTAATATTATTGGCTTATGGAATAGAGTACCTCCTCCTCTTGTGCGATGAGGATTTGCCCATGTTCCAGGACACAGTTGCTGATGTCCCACAGTGGCACCTCGTGATGGGGCATCCATGGCAGGCCTGCATGCAAGGGGGCCACTGGCTCCACCTCCTCCACATCTGTCCCATCTACAGAAGGAATGAGAACATACATTATTACTAGAATTGAAGTATGGGCCAAAACACACCAAATTAAAAGAAAAAAAAACAACTTCTCTCTCTCAGGGTTCAAGTAAATAACAGGTAAAACCATTTGGGAAACATTCAATACATCATTTCAATAGGCCTGTTATTTAAAACCAGCAGTTAGGCTTACGACTATAATATATATTGCACATAATGATAAGTTAGCACTAAATAGTACAAAAGTAATACTTATTGGTCATCTTAAGGCCTGTGCATTGATTAGTTTTGGGGTTAATAGGTCCCAGAAAAACAAAAACTCTCTTATCTATCTCAATAATTTGACCATATTTGACCCAAAGTGCACTGACAATACAAGAAAAGTACTGGTAAGTTGTGTATTTGTATGTAAATTCCACTTATATTTGATAAATTATATATTATCAAAACTTTATCATCATATAAAACTTTGATCATTATAGTTGCACATGACTATTGTTTATTTTGTGATCTGACTGCCTTTATCTCACAGTGACCACTCCTGTTTTTGTTACCACTGTGACTGATGCTATCACACAGAGTCAGGATGAGCTGCGTACTTCCTGTGCAAGGAGTGTGATTTTTTTCACTTAATTTCCTTTTTCATGGTTAAATAATGTAGAAAATATGTACCTACTATGCATAAAATCAATTAATTAGTATGAAAATCCCATCACATTTTAATATTTTTAACATTTATGTGTTTTGTTGTAGTTCCTTGACAGCTAAAACAAAATAACTACAAGACATTAAAAGTAAAATAAGCTTAATAATCACTTACATTGTCGTCAGGACTGTATTAGTATTATAATGGACAATAATACACTAATACAACCATATAAAGACAACTCTCTGTATTCATTTTGAGGGGATAATAATCTTTTCAACACATTACTGTTCAGGATGTAGACACCCATCCTGCAAACGTACAGCCAATATTCAATCTCTTTAAAAGTAAAAATGACTTCAACTAAATATAATTCACTGTAAAAGAAGTTCTTCACTAATGTGGGATAAGTTGCTTTGGGGATCTTTGGTAAAGTGGTTTAAGACGCTAAAATGGAACACGTGTCCGGAAACCCTTACATCAGCCACTGTGCCATGTGCATTAGGTATGGTTAGTGTTAGATAGTCAGCCCTGACTAGCCAAATCTGTTGCTAAACTTAACAAAACCAAGATCTTAACCATTTCCCCAACACATAACCTAACCCGTTTTCTAAGCTTAATCATATTCCTGTTCTTAAACTTCATCCCTTTGAATGATCAATCACAGCAGACTGTCCCTCCGGAGCCTACTACATAAATCTAATGCCTAAATATAACTGAATATTACAGAAATGTCCATCTCCCTAGGCCTATCACAATAATTACTATACCAACTTATCAGTACATGAAAGCTGGAACAATATATTTTGAGGTGCCATATATATCGTGTGCACATTTTCTTTGCAACAGTGCAGAGATTTTAACCGTGTTTCTGTGTTATGATGAGATTTGAGCAGAAGAGGGTAGAATAAAGAACTCCGAGGGCTAATTATTGGTTCATTCTGCTATTTATTTGTCGCATCTCAGGCCTTTTAATGATATAGCATATTTAAAAATAAGTTTACTAGGATCATCCTGCTTTGTGTCAGTGGCATAAAGTGTTTTAATATTACCATTTATTGCAATACTTCTCTTTCAAAATTTGTTCTCCCAAAAAGAACTGCTAGTTAAATCCAGGGGTCAGAGAGTCTATAAGACCACCACCAAATTTCTTACATATAGAATTAACTTTTTTCTGGTCAATACACCGCAACAAATTTGGCAACACAGTCACACAGCCCAGTGGGCCCTTACCTGTGCGTAGGGCGGAGCTGCTGATCCGGCTCTGCAGTTTGGGTCTCTTGAGTTTCTGCGACACCGTGCGCAGGTACTTCTTAAACAGTGCACCTCCTCCTGTTGCCCCCTTCTGGATGGGGTCAGTGTTGGGGGACCCCCCGGAGGCCTCATTATCAGTGGAGGAAGGAGGGGCTGCCTGGGAAGAGCTACCGGACTGCACCCGGGCCGAGGACAGCATCCCATTCTCAGACAGGGCTTTTATGAATGGATACTTCCTCCCTCCTCCTGTAGATTTGCAAAATATTAGGGATGGGACAAGAAAAAATCACTATTAGACTGGAAAATTATCTCTAGTTTGAAAAAGTAGCACTGAGCAGAAATATAAAAAAAAGAAAATCAAAACTGGTGAGGCCAAAACTGTGAACAGAATTTATTCATTAATTTATTTATTAGAAACTATGTTAAAATCTTGTTTGTCTCATTCTCATGGATCCAATCTTGTTTCTTGTCTTGCCTTGTGTCTTGTCCCACCCCTATAAAAATCAATTTATCAGTTTAAATTCTGCTTGTACTGAGATTTATATGAATTAGTTTTATATCCCTATAAAGATGAACTCCAGGAAGAGATGAACAGATGCGTGCACACATTTGGTCCTAAACTGTGCCAAAATTAGATCTGATGAAGACTTGGTTTGGGCCTGTTCTAGTCCTTATTTAGTCCTGTTATAGTTTTTACTGTTACTGTTTTTACTGTAGCTTTTACTCTGCAAGTTTCCTGACCTAAATGCACAGTTTATTGCAGCCGCACAGTAAATGCAGAGACAACTAGGTGATCCTTTGCTATTTTCCTGTAAGTTATCATGACAAAAAAGGCATTCAAATGTACTAAAGTCTCAGCTACAATGTAAATCTTAAAATAAAGCAGTTTGAGAAAAATGTTTGCATATAACATAACTAAAAAAAGTTTAGTTTCAAGTGGTCGAGAAGCAATAAATATTCAGTATATAGGGCATCAAACTGATTAATGCACAACATAGCCTTATAAAGCATTTTTGCATATGTAGCATGTGATGAGCATATTTGTAAAGTTGACACCATGATAATACCATACCATGAGATTTGGATGTGTCCTTAGATCCATCTGCTCCTTTGCTACTTGCTGCCTTGTCTCCCGGTTCCTCGCTCAATGCTCTTCTCCAGTTCTGCATAGTTTTCCATTTGCTGGTGGATGCCTTGGTGAGTTTATCGAGTGTAGAAGATGGAGAGGGCGCTGCACCTGCTTCCTTCAACTCCTCAGATCCTCCTTTAGACCCCATATGCCATTTATAAGAGTCAAGAGGGTCTGTGTTTTCAGGGGTTTGTGGTGAATCCATGGAAGTTTCGGTCTCTTTTTCCACTGGTCCAGGCTCCTTCATTGTTGGAGTTGGCGTAACTTCTGATTCGGCCTCCTCAGTGCCCATTGCAGACCATTAGAGCTGTCAAATATCACAATCTTTTCATGAAAATCCCTTCCAACAGTCTTCAAGTAATTTTAAAATTCAGAGCAATAGATCAACTGTACCTCCACCAGTCTTGCCTCCACTGTGTGTTTATTTCCTGTCATTCAAAATGCTCCTCAAACCGTTGTGTCTGTGGTTAGCTGTGCTGCAGCCTCTCGCTCTCTCCCTGTCTGTCTGCTTCCTCATTGTTCAAGTTCACCTTTTCTGCAAAATCACACTGCCTATTTCAACTCATGTTTAAATGTACTTCCTCTCCCTCCCCCTTTAAAGCTGTTGATGTCTTGCACAATATCAATGACAAAAGAAATGATCAGTGTAGATGATTTTCACATTTTGTTGAAATAAAATGAGTGGCCTTTTGTGCATTTACTTAAGTTCTTGCATTCTTGTCATAGATTTACAAGAGTTTTACACAAGAGTGACTTTATTTAAACATTTTAGAAAGAAAGAAAAATAATATATAGTTTCCAAACTAGAACACATTTAAAACATCTACACTGACAAAATTTACAGTACAAGTCTTCATACATTTGTGGCATGGTCCTTAAATATTGCCTGCTGATGATACCTGAGAGTGTATGAACTGTTTACTGTTATGAGTTTCCTGTCAAAGCAGCACTTCCGGACTTGAAAACCACTTCCTGATCTTCTGCTGTTTTCTGATGTAAACACCTGCAGCAAATCTATGAGAAAAATCATCTACATTTACTGATCTGTTGGCTAAAATATTAGGACAAGGACATTCAGTCGTGGGTTTCATTAAAATCTGGACATATGACGTGACATAACATTGGACAATAAACAAATTAATCCATGACATAGGTACATTTGCTATGAGAAGATCACTGTTGACTATTTAAACATATTTTTATTAGATGTTAAGGTTTCACCTGCAGCTTTGTCAATGGCGCCACCTGGTTGCAGAGTCACAGCACAAAATTGACAAATGTAGTTGTAATTGGAAGCCATTGCCAGTAGAGGGTGCTGAAAATATTCAGGGAAAACAACTCATCCTTAATCAGAACAGTGTAAGATGTTGGCTATCAAGCTATTATTGTTTACAAAAAGACTAATCATATGGTATTATAAAGCTTAAAATCCATGCCTGATTTGTACTGTTCTGTGACTTGCCAAAAGAAACAACTGTAAATATGATCAGAGATGGCTTTGAATGACCGACCTTGTAATCATATACTTAACTGCAAATCTAGAACATACCATCATAGAGGCCACCATAGAGTTCCCTCTTTGTTTGGTGTGTGACCCAGTACACGTAGTTCCACATTGTTGAACAGTCAGGCCCATATTATGCATTACACTGCATTTTTCTTTATCCTTCTAAACTCAGTGCTCTGCCTGCCACTGTACATAGTGTCAACAGCTCTGACCTTTTGAGCCAGTGCTGTGATATTTGCTGGTACTTCCTGTGATTATAAATGTGGTTTATGCCTTTGTAATGGGTTCACAATAGCCTACATGCTACAGCGGTCAGTCAGCAGTTAATGCTGGTGTGAACTGTAGCTCTGGCCTTTAAGACTCAATCGTCTTACTGCTATCATCCTCCACCATCACCACTAAGCCCCTTAGATAATTAGGAAGCAAGTGTAGTGACTAGTTCAACAATACTGGCTATGGCCAGGTGCAGCAATAGATTGTGAAATATGTGACGACACATTTGTGTATTCATGGACAGTCAAATGTATATGAATACACCATCATCCAACCAGAACTAGTGTAAGACCACACCACCAAGAAAGTATTATTTTGTGTTGAAAATTACATTTTATTGTCAAGAAAATGTATATTTTTTCATTATCATAGTGGTATTGAAATCATTATCAAACATCTTCCTTAGTGTCAAAATCAAATTTAAATCTAAATGTAATTTCTTTAGTATTGAGACAACACTACAGTGATTAGTCAAGCCAACAAAAGTTGTACCAAAGATTAGAATGTGGCTGATTAAATAAGTGTATTGAGAGATGAAAGTTTGGTTTAATTTAATTAAAAATAATATATTATGTGTGGTGACTTGAGATAATTGTCTGTACACCCCTGAAGATAGCCAGTTTATAATCTTGTCTTCTTATTGGCATACTCAACTTTCTAGAACCCCAAAGGGAAATGTAAGCAATCATTTGCAAAATATAAACAATTATTAAACACCTTACATGTAAATTGGAGTTTTTAATTTTACCACAGTGGATCACCTACCATCATTTAACCTTATATCCATTGGGACAACAACAGTGATTGAATTAGTTGTTAAAATGTTAAGTTAAAAAAGAGCTCCGCCAGCGGGGCAAAATACACCCGTACTTTGAATTATTGTATAGAATTAAGTTAGAATTTGTCAAACCTAGTTAAAGATGAATTGAGTATGACATCATCACATTCTAAAATCAGAATTCCACCAATTCCAGATTGCAGCAAGCTTTAATGTGTCAAAGCTCAAAGAAGCAGAGAATGTGGGTACCAGATACCAAATACCATGGCTGGACCCATGGTGTCCAGCCATGAAGTTTGACATTCCTAGGTGAGACGGTTGTCGAGTTAGAGCGCGGACAAAGCTTTGAAGTAACCACAGACAGACGGACGGACAGACGGACAGACGGACAGACGGACGGACAGACGGACGGACAGCGCCATACCATAATACATCCCGTCTTATTACAACGGGCGTATAAAAATGTAAAAGCGTAAAAGACAGACTTCTAATGGTGACTTCAGAAACTGTACAGTATAATGGCGTTAGTCAAAACAGTAATTAATCCTTTACACCTCTTTCTCTGACATGGACCACTGCTTGTTTTACAAAGCTCCTTTTACAAGTAAGTAACAAAATAGGCTATTGGATTCCCATAGCAGCATTGATTACCTGATTCCTAATGGTCCCCATCGGCTCCATTCACAAGCTCAGAGCTGAGGTCAGATCAGGCTGGATGTGTTTCAGTTCAACTGCAGGAAATAAGGGTCACAACTATTTAGTTTCACCTCGTGCAAATAAAATATGATTCAGCTTTGTAGCCCACTTAAGAGGCTGGTATGTTTACTTTCAAGTTTTTGTGAATAATACATTTTACTAATGCTAAAACATGCGTTTTGGGGGAAACAACCATTCAATAGAGATTTTGTTGTAAGTATAAGTAGGGAAAAACAGCATATGATGTAATAAAAGATATCATCCTGAGAATTTCTTGCTCCGCAGTCCAGTACCTTCAGATTGAAAATTACTTCTGGATGGCAGTCAAAATGTCTCAATTTCCAGATGACTTCTGAAACCTTTTCTACTATGGACCACTCCTGGACGAGTGAGGGATTACACCTCATTTCCACCTATGGGCCTGTTGTACCCCATCTAGAGCAGACAATGACAATCACAGAACAAAAATACATATTAAAGTGACTCTCATGGCATGACAAGGGCCAAAAGGTTGCGTCAACACAGACGTGAGTTACAAATAGTTAATGAAGTGATCACTAAGGGGACTTGAAAACCACTTCCTGATCTGGTGGTGTATTGTGATGGCAAACACCTGCAGTAAATCTATGAGAAAAATCATGTACATTTTCTGACCTGGGAAAATTTTATAAACTGATCACTAATCACTAAAATTGGGTTCACGGTTATATTGTTATTATGGGGCTGTTTCTTGTTAGAGACATACATAACAGTACATAATAATAATAAAAGGTCTATAACTTCCAGACCTAACAGGTTCAGTCCTGTGGTGATGGAGTGGGTGGTTTTTACTGTGAATATCAGATCACATGATTCACACTGGGACTGCATTCAAATTTTATTAAGGTTTGTGAGGATGGGAAAGGTATTGAATGAATCATCTTGAAACCACTATCAGGTTTTTCCTGTAGCAGCATCTTTGACATGCTTTGGTTTCCTTCTACTACTATACATACTACTATTAGGCTGTGCATTTCTAAATAGTTTGCAATAAAATGTCACTGAACATAGTTTAGTTTTGCTGTTAACATACTGACCTCAAAATGTAAAGTTAAAAACGTTTGTAGTTGAAGAGTGGGGACCCATTTTCACGAGGTATAGTATAGGCCAGCATAATGTTATCAAGAAGCCCACATTTGTTTTAGATTTTAGTATGTAGACAAAATGTTGTAATGTGATTGTCCTAAACTGCTGGCACTTGCGTAAAATCAGGCAGATCTGTGTTTCATCTTTTCTCAGCTTATCCTTTTGACCTGCTGTATTTGATGTGCATAGACTGCCCGCTTTTCATTCATCACTACTGTAGCTTGTTGCCCTTCAGAGGGAAAGGAGATAAGACAGATGTGGACTGTGTTATGCCAGTCTCCACCGCGGCACTGCGCAGCTCCAGAGCCTGTGGAAAAATCCGAGCGAGTTTTCTTCAGGATTTAACCCGGGAGGAGGAGCTTCGATCACGGAGGCATGACCAAGGGAGGCGGGCAGGTCTACAGCACATACCGTCCTCCTCCGCAAACACTCCGGCTACGATCAGGCATATAACAACAGCCCGGGTCGGAAATCTTGCTGACAGATCTTACAATGCTGTTCTTATTTGTTTTCTGATGGAGTCTTGCCTTTGAAGCTAACTCTGGCGACATGGGGAGCTCCAGTTAGCATCGAAGCTAACCAGCGTTAGCTCTTCCACCGGCGTTACTGGAAAGCGACCAGGGAATGGCAAGACATCCCACAAAGGATCAATTAAAACAAAACAACAACTAAAATCCCAGGAATAATCCGGTTTTGTTCCTGTTCACTCACAGGTAAGGCAAGTTCTACATCACATTAATTCACTCGTAAACTATGGTGCAAAGTTAGCTTGCGGTAGACTCGTTTCAGCAAAGCGTTCATGTTGAGTAACAGAGCTAAAGCCTCATAAGACGTCTTTAAACGCCACAACATGTTTATTTTTTCGTGTAATGCTACCCATATAAGCCACTTCTACCCCCTTTTTATGTGCAAACAGTTTGATCACGATCTCAAGTCAAACAATTGTTGCTTTGATCTTGTCTCATTTCAGTCAAAACATTGAGCATCTCGTAAACTCTTGCTGTTCTCATAATAATTGTAGAAATTGCACAGTCTTAACACCGTAATAACTTGCTAACCCGAACTAATTGTGTTGTTTTGACTCGCCTTTTAAGTTTTCAGACTCATCTTTAAGCATGACGGTAATTATTATTGTGTGTAGACTAGGTTGTGCTACAAACGTGTTGTTAAAATGAATTATAGTGGTGACCTGTCTAATTGCCCTAGTCTGCCTCCTTGATTCCTGTTTTGAGTAGGTAGTGGTTCCCATAGTTTACTCCTTCCTGGTAGCAGTGTTCCCACCTAGACAATATCAAATGTAAGGTCTCTTTCATGGGGATGCTATTGCTTTGTCTGGGTCTTTTCACAGTATGGCGTTAAACATTGCTATCTCCATGTAGACCAATCCAGACCAAGATACAGGTCAGATTTGTGGAGAGGCAACCCTACCACAGTCAGAATTCCTGTTTTTCTAGGTATTTTTGAGCCATAGGACCACCTGTAATTGAATAAATGTAAGGTAGACCTGTTTAATGTCATACTGTGGAACATCCAGGCAGAGAAATGACATCCATAGAAACAAGCAGGTGACCGAAACTAAAACTTACACAAGGCACCTTTAAGGTTATTAAATAATCAAATTAAATTTTGGGCTCAGTCCAGTCTAAGTCATAGTGTTTTCATGTGGACTAAGAGTGGACAATATTTGGCAGTAACAAATGTCAATTTTTATTCATTCTAATAACTATAACCAGATAATGTTTTTCTAATCTAATGAGAATAAGTGTTAAAGTTTGTTGATATTGGTTCAATTTCAAGTGTTCCTAAAGAAAAAGAACTAAAATTGTCACTTTTAATATTTTTTGAGAGATAAAACATAATGCCTTTCCACATTATACTCAAATCAACCATTTTATTAGTACTACTCGCACTTGGGACTCCCTGTGCATCAGTGGTGCTTATGATTATATTTCCCATGCAGTATATCATCCTCATTGGGCTAGGGACAAATCTATTGTTTTATGTTATAGGATTGTGCTTAAATTGAAAATCATGCAAAGATTGAAAAAATAACATTAATCGTCATCTTAAAATATGCCTACTATGTGAGCATATGTCCTAGTTTAGTTGTATCCCCAATAGTTTGCAGAGAAATGTCACTGCAGTAGTACTGTCTTTTGATAAATGAGTTGGGATTGCTGCATCCATTGATCTGTGGGCACTTGGGTCACTGCTCTAGAGACTTCCATCTGCAGCCCATAACAATTCACTGTTCTTTTACTATATAAGGCATCCCTATATAACATTCCACTATATGCTCTTATTGTGCACACCTGCTGTCTACGAAGCATGCAGTCGGCCAATGCACACAACCTCACACTTTGAATCCACACTGAGTCCCCGGCTGTGGGCCAGATGCATCTATCATACAGTAATGCTGGCAGGCAATGTGTTACTGAAATCCGGCCAAGAATGAGTAGTCCTTCAACTCACCTTGTCTGCTTTGGAATAGCACCGTTTACTTACAATTACATAATTTGAATCGATATCGGTCATGAAAAAACCCATATAGCATTGCATCTTGTTCATTTCAGTGTTTTTTGATGGATTCATTTGCTTAAAGAGAGCAACAGTGTAAGAATACACATGGAATCCATGCTTAATCATTTCAGCAGTAACACTTAAAGAGCTATGGATACATTTTGAATGCACTGATTTGTGTCTAGGTTTATATTACAAAATCGGTTTAGGTTAGTGATGAATTTGCATAAAACAAATTCTGCCACTGTAGCATTTCCATCACACTGTGTTTAAAAGTGCGTGTGCTGTAGAGAGTTAAATGACTTGTAGTAAGGAAGAAATAAAATTCACTAATCCCTTCACAGTTCATTGGGAACAGAAGGGATTATGTGTCCAAGATTTTGACTCATGACATTTATTTTACTAGCACACAGATACTATCTCTGTAACCTCAAGCCAATACTCATATTACTGTGTATTAGAGTCCAAACATAGGTCTCCAAGTTTAAAGTGTTATATTTGGAGCCTTCTCACTTCTCCAAAGATCCACCTGCTGAACCTTGAAAGAATTGAGATACAATTCCAAATGAGTTATAATTAATGTGTGTTTTAATAATACAATAATAATACAAATAATGCATTCATATTAAACATAATTATTCCTGATGGATAAAAATACAGCTGCTAAAAAAGAACTGAGCCTATCAAATTACAACTTGAGTCTATTTTGTTACCTCCCATATTGTAGAGGTGAAATAATACAAACTGTTTTATAATCCCTGTTAAAACGTATATTTTTTGGTCCCCAGGTTGTTGGAGTCCGCACTGCCCCCACCATGGTGCAGAAATACCAGTCACCTGTGCGGGTGTACAAGTACCCCTTCGAGCTGGTGATGGCGGTGAGTGTTTTAACCTGTCATTTTAGTCTCAGGTTTGTAAAGCGCATGAATATTGCATGGTATAGATGCGGTGTTATGTAATACTGTACGGAGGTGGGCGCGCTCCAGAGGTCACCCTCAGCAGGCAGTCACTGAATCACATTGAGCACACACCTTTTCCAAGTGGTTCTATACGGCTCCCAGAAATGATGTAGGCAAATCTATGGGTTCACACACTGTTTGCATTGACATCAGCTTGTTTGAGTTGGGTGTTTGTCCTTTGTAATGTTGTTTTAGTAAACATGGCTAAGCACACACACCTATAGGGAGCACCTAAATGACCCACTTGAGAATGGTGCGGAAACGGAGCTAAATCTTAAGCAAACCAAAATCGCAATTTGAATACTACATAATAATAACAAAATCACATACGCTGAAGGTATACATACTAAGATCCTGTATATGTTGCCTTATTATACATGTATAAAACTTGCTAACTTTGGTATTTATGCAAACATTACTATTTAATTCTCTAAAATGTCAGTGGAATCCTGACTGTAAAAAATAAATGAATCGCAAGCAACACCATATAAGTCCTAGTCTAAGGTGTGTGGAGATGCAGGCTGGCTCACAGTAGGAATGCGTGTTTTCCTATGCTCTTGAGTACAGTAAAGACATTAAAAAAATGCTTTTATTTATTATATATATTTTTGAGGCTAAAAAATTACTCAGTAGAGCTTTAAAAAAACAAACAAGCAACAAAATGCAATTTTGTTACTAATATTACTGCTACTATAGACAGTATTAAGCATGACTTCATTTGCCCCAAAGAGAGGGTTTTTGGAGCGAACCAATTAGGCATTAATCAGGCCAGAACATCTTTGTGGCAGAAAACAGTTCATTTCTAAACGTGTTCTGACACATTTCTGGTTTAATCACAAAATTGCACCGCCCTGATGATATTGGATTGTAATGTTGAATTGCGTTGCCCTAGATCCAAATTTCCAAGTGTTCAACAAATGACAAACCCATTTAAACTAATAATACATTTGTGCAAGAGTTTTCTAACCTATAGACATTACCTATACTTAAAGGTGCACTATGTAACATTGCCACCTGCTTGTCTCCTTGGATGTGTTACGGCTCCACATTCCACAGTACTGCATTAAACTTCCATCTGTGGAGACAAGCAAGTGCTGCTGGTCATATGTTCACAGTAATAATTAATGTTTTCCAGGGATTTTTCAGTAACTCTTCAGTTATAAAAACACCTGTAGATATGCCAGGAAAAGAAATAACATCTCCATGGAGTGAAGCAGCTGGCAGGCCTTCCACCCGAAAAGTTATATGGTGCACCTTTCTTCTTCACATTACTTAAAAAAAATACTGATTTCTTGGGTAGATGTGCAGGCTTTACCTGTAGCTACAGCAATGTTTTTATGTCAAATCTGTGTTTCACTTGGGAATGTGACAAAAGTGCATTTGCAGTGTTAAGTACTGAGTGTTTCAGCCCTTAGGAAGAAGCTGTCAATCTGTGGATTCTCACTAACTTTAAGACAAGTCCAGGGTAAGATAGATGCTAGATTTGCCTATGTGGCTCTGTCTATGCTAATGCTTTTTAACTACTTTTTTCCTCCTTCTTATAAATAGTTTGCATAGTTAAGTGACATCTGCTTTCAAGTAACAGTTTGAAAAAATAGGCCTGTTCTCATTCCCATAGCAATTAACAAGTCAAAACAATATATATCATTTGAATTCTGAAAAGGTATTTTTGTTAAAATAACCAGAATCTTTGATAAGCTTGTGCCAGATTTTTCCCATGTGTTTGAGGAAAAAATGTTTTGCCCTAGTACCGATATATGGTATAAGCAGCTCTTGAAGTCTAAATAAATCAGCTGTGCATACTGTCTGCATCTAATTCGAATTTTTATTGTCCAAAAATCAGGAAGTGCATGCTTAGCATTCTAGTTGTTGTTAGCATTTCCAGGAAGGCAAAACTCCACTCTGGCCAGTGGAAAGTGCTTATAAACTTGAGGTGAATAGTTAGGATGCTCTGAATGCATAAGGTAATTGAGGAATAACTTTGGACTACTGCAAACTGTTAAAAATTAATTAGTGCATTAATGAAATTCATTGTCGTCTTTTTTAGATTATGTGTGTGGGTTTGGCAAGGTAAAAACAAACCATTCTTGTCCTTTTAAAAAAGAAAACACAAAGTTATGAATTTCCTTTTTTTTTTAAATGTTTTTAAGACTGTAAAAATCATGTAGAGCACCTTTTAAGCTAGCATATTTGCTTTTTGCATCCAGGAGGTGAACTGGCACACCTTTTTCAGTTAATGATGTGTTTAAGCCTCCACATTTAACATAGGTGCTGCTTTCTTTAAATGGAAATAAGCCTTTCCTAACCGGGCAGGTACCAGGATGTGGGAACAGTAAATCGCCTTAGCTTTGGCTGGTAGCACGCGGCTAACACATGGCTATAAATAGGGGGTTAGTACCTCTACCTGGGTCTAAACGAGCAGCTCTGGGCTAGGGACAGTAATAGGAGAGAGAGAGAGACATGATTTGTGAGCTGGAGGTGACCCAGCTCTGTTTAAATGAGACTTCTCTGCTGTAGCCTTGGGTGGTTTACAAACTAGGACAGGGATGGATAAGGTTCATGGAAGTAATAGTTCTCTGTTCAATGATAAATGTTTTTCCTTGGATTTGGTGCTTTCCATTTATATAGACTTTATTGTCCCCTTCACTAGTTTAAAACAACCTGGATTATTCTTTGGCATAGTAAAATCACTCTTTGCTGGTGTTTGTATTGTCAAAAAGAACAGTTTACACCCCAAAATTGTATGCCAGAAAATAATTTGTGAAGTTATAGTATGAATTTGAACAAAATCTATAGTGAACAATGTGATTTGTTACATTTTGGTTCAGGATATTTGACAGTAACATTTTGCAGAGCCTGTGTTGAATCTTGACAGTTCTGGTAACTTCTCACTGCAGTGAGTGTTTCGCAGACACTGCAGAGTCGAGCTAATGGTGCATCACAGAAAAAGCTGCTGTTTTTATTAAAAACAAGAAAAATAGTCTACAATCTATACATCCCAGTCCTGCAGTAACTGTAACAGTGATATTGTATAAACAAACATTGTTTAATGCCAACATTAACACAAATCAAGTAAGATTTATTTAGAAATCGTTCTATATATACAGTAAGTTTATTGTCACAAGCAAGTATGCAAAGTTAAAGGTGCATTGTGTAACATTTCTAGTGGAGGGTTTTCTCCATCGAGACAGAGAGAGTTATTACTTTGTTTTGAATGTTTCACAGTACGGTATTAAACCTTTTTATCTTCATGGAGACCAAACTAGACCAAGTTACAGATCTGATCTATAGAGAGGCAACCCTACTCAGTCAGAATGGCTGTTTTTCTATGCATTTTGAATAAAGATAGAGCTCTTTAATGTCACACTGTGGGACATTCCAAGCAGAGCAATGCAAATCCATAAATCCATAAAAACAAGCAGGTGATGTACCCCCAACCAAAAAGTTACATAATGCACTTTTTAAACACAAATCCAAAGCTGAAAAACAATTATTTCTCCTTGAGAGAAAACATACTCAAATCACGGCGCACGTTTAGTCCTGTTATATATTTTATTCATTATCTGTTTGTGTAGAAATAGTTTTGACAGAAGATGCATTAACCATTCATTGCTCAACTCTGTTTTTGCCTGCAGCTCTTTAAAGCAGACATGTGAAATATTTCTCTCAGCATTTCTACCTGACTTATAGCCTTCACTGCCTTTGGTCTGAAGGATTATGTTTGACAGTTTGGGCTGAGGTATTTGGTTCTTTCTCTCCCTTCGAATTTGCCTTTTTGACATACCTGTTTAATTTATGTAACAGGGATTAGATGAGAGCAGTTTGCATATGCTCCCGGGTAATACATGTACCCACATCTGAACGCAGTATTTCTGGTATGTCGACATCTTCTTGGAATATTTTACACTTGGCTCCAAAATCCAAGCATAAAACTTCAACCTGTCAACGTTATAAGAAAATGAACAGCTCGCATACCGTGTTTTGTTTTTGTACTGTTTGGGAGTAACTCACCAGACTGTCCAAATGAACTGAACAAGACCAGACATGACTCTTAATTAAAGATGCTTTCTCAGCGTGCTTCTTTGTGATCTGTAGCTCTGTTTCAGAGCGATAGCCTGTCTTTTAAACACATTGAGTTGCTTTAGAAGAAGTGAAAACCACACTGCAGCAGTTCTCGGTATTGACTTGAAACTCTTATAGATCATGACCACGAGATAGGCGGGAGCCACTGGGCCACCCCTTTTTTCATTCCTCTTCAAATGCAGATGTTATTGTCAGTGTATCGCATGACATAACAGCTTTGCTCATAACAGAGGAAATTACAACTTTCAACGGTATTTTATTAATACAACTGGATCCAATATTTTTGCTTGAGGATAGTTGAGCTTTTCTTTTGTTTATACTTTATTTAAAACCTGTTTAGTTATGGTATAGACATGGTAAAACAATCTTAGTCCAGTTTTAGACCTGGTTAAGTCCAAATTGGGTCTAGCAGTCTAGTATGTGAAAAGCCAACACCATGTAACTTGGCAGAGAGTCTTGCCATTGGCTTGTCTCCATAGAGATGTTGTTGTTTGCCTGGTATGTTCTACGGTATGGCATTTAACTTATCAAAACATGCATTCTACTGACCAAGAAGAGGCAGCCTTCAGCCAGTGCAGTCCCTGGAGTTTACTGCAATAACAGGAAATGTATTTGATTCTGTTGTTGCTGTTATCGTGGTGGGGCCCTCTCAGAAGCACTGGTCCTTCCTCGGGGGGCCAATGTGGAATGTCAAACAACACTCAAGTCCTGTGGCTGCTGGGTCAGACTCATAGACTCTATAAATGAATGGACATAGCTAACGTGTTAGCTGCCGCATTCCAAATAGGAAGTGCGTCAGGAGGCTCCTCCGGCTCCTTCTGATCCTGGCTCCAATTGACTTACACTGAGATCTTGTCGCCTCTGTCTCTAACTGCTGCTGTGAGACTCGTCATATTGGTCTTAAAATGTTCCTATTAATCCGCACTACATAATCCTGAATTTATCATTTCAGTATTTTGTCCCTAAATCAAGGTATGAACATAAGTAACAGACCAATCAGACGCCTTCATTCCCTGAGGTCGCTCCCACTAACGTTAGCAACAGGTTTGATTGACAGCAAGTGTTTCATTGCTAAGTAAACCCATTTAATGACCTCAATCATGATTGGCTCTTGTGTTCGCTGTGATATTTGTGGTCAGATTTCCAAACATGGAGCAAATATGGAGCTCCAGATTCGCTCCTGCAGCAGTAGCATCACAAGCTTCATTTGAGCGGAGCTGAGCGCTGTGGGTGACGTCACACTCGCTTGGTCCACTTTTTATACACTCTACGGTCAGACTAACGCGCTCTCACTAACCAAAACTGACAGGAGGAGAAGTCAATGATGAAAGACAGTACCCAGAATTTGTAGCCATGTATCACATTACATGCAGGATACAGAAGGTGGTTAAGAGTGAAGAGGCATATTGTCCCCAACACACTTCATGGAAACGTAGGTCAATCCGTAAGGACAAGGGTTTCTTCAAGGGAAAAATACTTGCTGTGCCTAGAACGGTTTGCCCAATAGTTTTAGTTACAAATTGTTTAAATTTGATTATAAGTATATTATTATTATTATTTATATCTACAACAGCAGAAAGAGTTGTTGCAGTTAGTTTTGAATGAACAATCAGCTCTTTCTCTTATAAAGATGATGTTTACAAGATCCATATACTGTATATATAAAGGGACATGGCGGAGCTGTTAGCTGCCGCGTTTCAAATAGGAAGTGAATATGGGGGCGCTTTGGGCTCTATTGACCCCGTTTCCAGGTGACTTTACATAAAAAAAGTCACCTCTCTGTAACTGCTGCTGTGTGCCTTGTTATTTTGGTATTAAAATGTTTGGATTAATGCTCTACATGTTTTTTTATTTTTTTATTTCACTATTTTGTCTGTAAAAAGATTCCTAATTTGAAACTCCGCTCCAGATTCTCCCTTTTAATCACCATCATGTGTTTCATTTGACTGGAGCTGAACGCTGTGGTGACATCACACTCCCTTAGTCCACTTCTGTACATTCTATGGCTAGATCCCAGTTTTGAGAGCTTTTAATGATGCCACGACTTAATTTTAGCTGTAAGATTTTATAATGTTCAGAGAAATTCTAAACTAATATAGCCACTGTTTAAATACACCTTGCAAACTATTCAGAAAAGTTTAGAACTAGCTGAAGGAAAAGGAAATAGAGCTGGAACACCTCCTGCTAAAGCTGAAAGAGGAAGAAATGTTGTTGATCATTGCAGCACTGTTTAGAGGTGTGTTGTATTTGAGATTCTTGGCATTTAACTATTTGTTTTTCCGGGGTCACACAGGTTGAAAAGTGAAATCTCTGAAATACAGGTTCCTAGGAATTTGCACGTGCAGTCCAAAAGCTGCCTGCTCTTCATCATTCAAGTGGGAATTGGCACATGACTGTTATTTAAATTTCCAATATTTCTAATATTCAATATTTTCTGGCAAAAATAACTACAGATCAAAGTGCCCTCATATGCTGAAGAATGATTTTAATAGCTTGAACAACTAGCACAGCTGCACTGGCCACATTAAACATGTATCATTTCCATTTTGTATTGAAAAGATGGTGAAATTCAGTATCTGGGACAACTAGGCATAAGATCAAGCAATGAATTGAATGTTACTTGAGATTAGGGCTGGGCGATATGGACCAAAAAATATATATCGGTATATTTTGCTATATCTCGATATACAATATATATCTCGATATCTTTACAGGAAAAAAATATCCCCGCAAACTACTGCAAAAACAAAAAAACACATTTTATCTGATTTAATATTTAGTACTGCACTTAAACACTCTGCACCCCTTTTTGGACCCTCACCCACAGTTTAAGAACCTCTTTAAGAGAACTTCCACTGGCACTTTACACAAAACTGCTTCAAAGTGAATATAGTGTGCAGGATTTTTAAACCTGTATTTTTAAATTCCTTGAGTTACATTCTCTTGTTTTAAAGTGGTATTTAGTCTCTGCACATTTACCAAACGGATTTATTTGGCATTTGGCACAGGCTGCAGAGAGAAGCTCCGCACGCTCCCGCACACCGGTATGTGTTTATTGGCGATGGCAGCGGCCTTAATGAAAAATGACCGCACTCAGTATTCAGACCTTGAGTCCGTGACAAGACCGAGTCCAAATGCGCTCGAGTCCAAGACAAGACCGAGCCCCGGGCTCTGCGGCCGCGTTTAGTCCTGGTTTAGTCCTAGTCCTGGTTTAGTCCGTGACCAGCTCCGGTCTCCGCGGAGGAGGCGGAGGCGAGCGCGGCACAGAGAAGGCAAAACAAGCGAAGCGGCGAAACCAGAAATAAACGTAAGCATTATAGCGATATATCGATATGTCAGAATTCATATCGAGTTTCAAAAATATCTCGATATATTTTAAATATCGAGATATCGCCCACCCCTACTTGAGATTAAGTCATTTCTAAGAGTTAATGCTGATCCAGTCACTTAAAAGTATGTGGATTGGAAAAAAATAAAATCAAATGGAAAATTGAGATCAATCAGTAGGGAGATAACAATGATTATTTTTTGCGTGTGCACCATAACGCTGTGCCCCAATTACAGGTAAAGGCATTTACTGAATAATAATATCAAGAAAATAGTACCCAATGTTTCCTGGTAATTCTCAGTCTTCTGTTTATGCTCTAAACTGCCCAGATTCAATATTATTATTATATTATATTAAAAGAACATTCCTATAGAAACTTGAGAGATCACATTCTTTTCCTGGAATTATTCTTACCGTGTAGTGCACCACTCCTCTAAAAACTTAAGTAGGTCATCCCTGGCACTTTCTGACACCCTGCCCTCACATACTGTTTTGTTCTGTATTGTTATGGAACCTTTTTTATTGCAGAGGCTGTATATATTTCTAAACTTGTCTCATCCTGTGGAGTTGGCCCTCTCCTGTGTCCTGACCCACTTTGGACAGGTCGTGTTCAGGATTTTGGAGCCAAGCGTTTTTGGCGCAGTAGCGTCCTCCTCGTCTCTGCTCTTGTGTTGTAATCCGTCTGTGAACTCCCTGCTGCTTCAACCCTTTTCATGCAATGTTCATTAGATCTAAAAGCTTGTTTTCCTTCCTTGAGATAAATAGTTCCCCCCTATAATTTAAGAAAAACTCATAAATGGCATTTTATCTGTTTTTAGTTCATAATAATATAACAGATGTGACGTTAGTGAGGTAATTGTTACCTAGCAACCATTATTTTAACAAGACAACTGCACAATAGTTATGAGTAGACTTGTATAAATAAATGTCAATGCCTTTATTTTGTTAAATGAATGATTTAAATTGTAAAAACAGTGTTGTCATTGTGCATATATTACCCCTTCATTTTGGATTGAATTTTCTGTATTGTCTACAAAGGTACAGGTATTTGTTTTTAGAAGTTACAGCTACTCGTGTATTTGTACTTTTTTTTTTTCCACGAACTGCCACTTAACTAATTTAGACTGATGATAGATATTTACCACACGTACTATCCCACCAAACCAAGCAATAATTAGAAAACCTGTCATGTGTACCTTGAGATGTCATTATTTAGGAGTGAACAAAACCAGTTCTGTAGTCTCCTTTGAGTTTAGGTTTAGTTTACGCTGATAAATTACTAATCTTGCTCCTTTTTAAAGTGCTTTGCCTCCAAATTTGCATCCCCTGCCTTTCTCATTCAGGTCCTGTTCCTCTCTTGTGAATGGAGCCATCCTGCTTCCCCTCTTTAATTCATGCTCTGTTCAATGCCAAACCCCAATGAAGAGTTATGGCCCACTGTGGAGAGCGGGAAAGAGGGAGAGAAGGGAGAGCTTATCGGAGACTGCATGCTGCGTGGTGCTGCATAAAAAAATCACTGTAGCTTCGTCACGTGACTCTCCACCGTCCAATCGGAGCCTCCCGCAGCCGCTTTCATTCACGGATAGTCGGGATGCTCATTCACCCTTTCTCTCTGCTGCAAGGTCGGGATGCTGCAACCGCCGAGCCCCTCCCCCCACCGGCCCCTCGCTCCCCCCTTTTCGGGCACAGATGAATGCACTTCTACAATGACCCTGGCTCACTTAACTCTGCATCATCTACACTGTACAGTGCGGTGCGGACAGTGAGTCACGGCTATGCAGCGGCAGCAGTGACGTCGATGTACAATAGATGGATATTCGGTAAAGGCGCATTTCCTGACTCTAAACAATTGCGTTGATTAGCTTGGTGACGCAGAGTTTTAATGTTATCAGTCAAGAACAGAAAGACGATTTGTGCTGGTTCCTATGGCATCTGTATGTCAGTGCAAAACTATTTAAGGATACAATTTTGTTCATACAATCCCAGCCATATAAAATAAATGATTAGAATAAAATATCCATTATTCAGTGAGTTTTTTGTGTAAATAATTGTCACAAGATTTGTTTTTAATAGCTGGTAAAAAGAAAGGGATAAGAGAAACGCACCAATAAATATTATCAACGATACTACAATCTTGCAAAGTACCTAAATTGCTATTTTGTAAAACTCAGATTATTTTTTAACTTCCAGATCTTTATATAAATTACATTATCTTTTAACTAATAACTGCCTTTCATTACGGCTTTTCAGATTGAGTTTGTTCCCGTTCGACACATCTTCTTGGAACTGTTCGTTTTTCTGGTCTGAGGCGTTACAGTTAATTCAGTAATAGAGGGCAGTGAGATCAGATCATGTACTTTGCCAGCAGCCTTTTTCATTTTTTTCCCGTAAAGCGATGTGTATACGATTCTGTCATTTCCTGAACAGTCTAACTTCTTAGTTCTTGCTTCAGAGACAGTAACCCTATTATGATTGTGTAACATGAAATGTCTTGATTTCCTGATTCCTTATCTTTTGCTGCACCAACATCGACATTACAGTGCAAACAAGGAAATTTATCAGTTTTTCCTCCACAGTGATGCAGATATTTCATTTGATTGTATTTATTTACAGTGGTGGATGAAGTACTCAGTTTTGTTACAGAGGTAAAAAGTTACTCAAGTAAAAGTATCACTTGAAAAAATATACTTAAGCAAAAGTACCTTACTATTTGAAAATATCTTTTAAAGTGTATGTTGTGGTCCAAAAGCAAGAAAAAATGATCTGACAAAGTGTGCTATGCATTTTTCACCCATAAAATAATTTATCATTTAACACAAAATTTAAAATGTGGTCTGTAAATTTTGAACTCTGCTTCAAACCTGCTTTTACTGATCAAGAACTGTCTGTAGACCTGTTTATTAAAAACAGCAAAGCAAAATCATTGACTATTAGAAATGAATCACAGTTGAATTTTGATCGCACAGCTCTGCAGTGTTCAGAGCAGCCTCTCCTAGTTTCACTGTTAACACATTGGACAGTTATGTTCTGGAAAGCGTTATGCTGGCAGGAATGCACAGAGTTTAGCATTTCTTCTCCTGACTTGATGTTTTTTTGATAAGCGGCAGATGGTGTGTTTGAGTTCAAGCATATTATCAAACCCACTCACTCACTCACTCAACCATGGTGCATACAGTACAGTACACAACTAAGCAGTTTAGCGTTTTGCATGCCTCAACAAATATTCAGGACCTTATATAAGATTGTGCACATTTTATTGTCAGCTGGTTGCATTACAAAGCCCACTGCAAAGTGATGGTGAGATTGCGGGCTGCAGACGTGGGTGGTGTGGCATGCTCTTAAACAGCTCTATTGTTGTAAGTCTTCAATTAGCAGCTTGTTCTGTACCGCCTCAGACCAGTCCACACCTATGACCACGAACAGCACTGGACTTCACTAACATTTACGTAGGAGTGAAGTAACACCTTTCTGAAGCCTACTAATTGCCTTGTTTCACAATGTTGCAAGAAAACACATACGAACATATCTCTTTATAACAATATGCGTAAATATTCTCTATTTAGAACCTTTCCCTTGCAATATTTTAACCTTTTATTTGGTGAAAAATGTATACCAGATATCCTCAGTGTACAGTAGTTGACAACTAGAATAATCTTTACTGGCAGCCTTACAGAATACTAACTAATGTCCTTGTAACATATAAGAAATACCTTTTCAGATGCAATGAAGGATCTCACTGCACAACTGTGAACTTCATTATTGTACTTGTTTGTTCTACAGTGTATATCCTAAACTTCACTTACCGTCTCCCACTGTGCTGTCATTAAAACAGTAGAACAATTTAGCAGCTTTAGCTTTAGCGCCTTATTTTTTTCCATTACTTATGTGCATGTTACATAACTTTTTAAAGACTGCATTTTAATTACATTTTACATAATGCTGTTTTGGTTCCAGAAAGTACCTTAAGGAAGAAATGAATGCCTATATGTCCTGAATCTGCATCTGAAGCAGTCTGACTGGTCCATCCAGCTGCACAGAACTGGGACAGGGATGTCTCTTTGTTTATACGAGATTCTTTTCCATAGACTCTGCATGCGGAAAACCCTCCTCTTTACATTCCTTCTGCATGCACTAACTTTTTATAGATCCTAATAAATCAAACTAGCTGGGAACACTCGTATAGGTCCCCCGGCGTTGCATAACATCACAGAGCGTTCTTAAACATTTTGTACAGCTGAGGTAAGCGTACACTGTAAGCACTTATTATCTGGAGGCAGAATGCTAGCACGGCCAGAACCACATGTTGTTCTGTTAATTATATAAATGGTACGTCATGTCATTGGCACTATCCATTCTTTGCATAATCAAGATTTTCCTTGCATAAAATTATCCAAATATCTCAGACCGAAACTTGCATCTTAACATTGTGGCTAAACCAAGTACATATGGCTTTACGCAAGAGTTCCTGATCAATTACTTAGAAAATTCAAAACATCAGAGTTCCCTTTTCTCTTGTAGTCATCTTTGGCATTTAAGTTCATTCCCACTCCCTCACCATTTTTGTCTCTTTGCAATGAGCTTCTCTCTGTGTAACTCTTTATACTATCATCAAAATTTGCAAACCGTATTGTTCTTGGTTATAATTTGCTATAATATCCGCACTTAAATACAAACTTTTTTTTTTCTTATGGTAATCTATGACGTTTCTGTACTCATAATATCTCCCAAATCTCCTTGTGACCCCATTTATGCAGACCTGACGGCTTCTTCTTTGAAAGCCACGAAGCTGGACCAGTGCTGATAACCATGCCCCAGTCAATAAATCCAATTAATTACATTAGCATTCGCACGATAGCAAGTTCTTAATGCAGTACAGCATATAAAGTCCAGCCTGTGATCTAACCCGTGACTGAGATGATGCACCACACTGTAGTCAACAAGAGCCTGTGAACAAATAATGATTTTGCGTTCAAACTTTGACATCATATTGCCGGGAGCAGGGCCCATTCATAGGTTTAGTTGGTGACGTCAAGTTCAGAGAATTCTCCCCTTTGTAGTCACTCCCTTGTTTAACTATTTACAATGGACGCTTTCATCAGAAATTGCTCATTACAAAGCTATTATCATCTTTCACCTGCTTGACATTAAATTGCTATTGCAAATTGACATAGACCTGTTTTAAAAGGAATTATTGTGCATCTTCTACAAGACTTTTTTTAGTATTTTCTATATCAGTATTGCAGCCTATTTTAAATTGTGTTGTATTGCTCTGTGAAGAAATAATCTACGTACATGCAATTGCCATCCTATATCATATCATCATCATTATCTACAATAAATTAAATTATCCGTGTGACAGAAGTGAATGAATAAACGTGAAAAGGGTCAAGTGGCACTGACTGACAAACAAAAACGGAGAAAAACTGGCACCGCAACCTCTGACCACCGCAAATCAAAATGTTATACATATTCAGACTGGAAAGCACAGGGAACAACACAATGCATACGCTTCCACCTGAGCAACTATTTCCCCATTAAACAATGTCCTGTTAATGTATTGTATTGTATTCTTTATGAAACAAACAGAACTGACAATTCTGTATGTGACACTGCATGGAAAACCAACCTGCTAAACCAGCTTGACACAATCCGGTATAATGACGATACTTTTAACATTTCAATTTTCTATATATAACAGAACAGTTGCAACAATAATAATAATAATAATAATAATAATAATAATAATAATAATAATAATAATAATAATAATAATAATAATAATAATAATAATAATAATAATAATAATAATAATAATAATAATAATAATAATAATAATAATAATAATAATAATAATAAATCTACCGTGACACTGTCCAATATGTTTGTCTTAATCTTAAAGTATAGCGTGGCCCCAGCTGCCAGAAAATCCAGATGATAAAAATAGCAAACACTGACCCTTGTGCGTCTGTCATCTTTATTATTACACAACGGTTTTCATAAGCTGCAGAGATGTGTCATTGTTACTGAGCACAGCCCCTTTCTCAACAGCCTTCAGCACCAAGAACCGAGCACTGAATCGGCCATTTGAATGTACAGAAGTTATAACGTCAATGATGCTGCTGTACAAAAAAAGCAAAACGCTGCAACTGTGTCCTTGAAATTTGTAGAAAAGCCTTATAATTTCATAAGTACAAATAATAATAATATATACACATGCTTGTCTCCATGGATATGTTGTTGCTTTACCTTGAATTTGCCTCAGTATGGCTTTATTAAATTATCATGTACTCAGTTTAAGTTGTTTTTGTTGCTCAAAAATGCCTTGAAAACCAAACTCCTGTATGTGTTTGCTCTCTATATAAATAAGATGTAGACAGCAATAGCATCTCCATAGACACACAAATATTTACACATACTGCACTTTTAAAATGAAAAGAAAACGATATAATAAGCCAAAACTTACAGCAATTGAAAACAAAAGGTTTAAAGTTCTAATCAACATTATGAAACGATGCCACTGTTAAACCTGACCTAGAAGCTGGTTTGGTGTTATCAAAGTTTGTTACCAAAAGCTGAGCTCGGTGAAACGTTTTATTTTCGCACAGAAAACGATTCCCACGAGTCGAGCAGTAAAATAAAAATTCAGAATCTCTTGCTGCGTGATTGCATGGTTACCTCATTTCAGTGCAATCATCAATAATATTATGGTATTGCGTTGCTAAACAATGTAGGGTTGCCACCTCTGTTCTCAGAATCGGCCCATGCAACAAGCAGTGACATGATCTGAATGGGAAAATCGCAGGCTTTCAGAACTGCCAGCGACCTCACCGCCTCCAACAGGAACACTTTGTTTTCACCCAGTTCTTGTGCCCTATTCAACTGCTCTGTGGATCAAGTATCCCTTACAAAGCCGTGAAATCCTTCATAGCCCAGATATTGTTTTCCCTTGCACGCACCCTGCATAGTTTGTTTGCTAAAATAGGAAAATGTTTTGTGGGATTCAGGAAGCCATTAAGTAACAGTGTATTGTTTTCATATTTGCCTCTTGTGTCCCATTAAACGTACACCAAGAAACAATTACTCATAGCTTGGCCATTTGGGGTATGCTGCACAAATGTAACCTGTCGCCATGGAGATGTCCTGAAGGCCCGGCAGGGAGCTTTAGTTTACTCTGTCCCTGGCACTTGTAGGTCTGTTTGCTGGGGCGGGGTTGTGTACACTGTGCTGTTGGGCTACCATGTGGTTAATGGCTTCTAAGTGTGACTAATTTGAGTGCCACATGAGAATTTGTAAATATCATTTTAAGTATAGTAACATAAACATACATAACATAATATAACATAAATCAAGTTTCTTATGTAATATGATTTTGTTGGTTTTAGATGTTGTATTGGGACGAACAAATGCACAAATAATTGCACAAATGACTAATATGGCGTGAGTCCTTTGAAAAAGTAAATATATATTGTCTCTCACTAGAGGGTAAATAATGGAAATAGTGGCTGTGGCTGTGACGTAAAATGCCTGAGATGATAATGAGTTCTCAGTACAACAGTACAAGGAAGACTTCTAAATGAATTCTCGATCTTCTAGTTTATTTATATCCAACTTTTAATATCAAACTGTTGTTTCTATTTCATGTTGTATTTTGTATGTATTTGTATGTATTTTAAATCAAATACATCACCAAGTTAGCTGTTGGTCAGGTCAAAATGATTCACAAATGTGATTGTTACTGTGTGCAAATCTTCTCTGGGGTTACAGCATTTATCCCTGAACTACCAGACATAAATCTGAGTTCTTGTCCCTTTTTTCATTGTAGGTGTTTACACAACTATGCTCTACCTTATTCTCATGCACCTCTATTTTAATTTGCAAACGCTAATCTCAGGCTTCGGTGGTTGTCTTGTTGACACATCATAAAACAGTCATGGCTAATTAAGTTTTTTGAATGGGGCAAAATCTGGTCTTTGATCTTGGAAAAAATAAATCCAGTCCATTTATATTTGGCCATTACAGAGTTTTAAAATATCCCCACTGTGTGTAATGGTGCTTTCCCAGTTACTTCCCTTTGAAACTGACCTCCCCTTGTTTTCCTGTTTTTAGCTCTGAAATGGGTAGAGCTATTCTGAGCATACAATAGGCAGGTGAATCTATTTGTTATGCTTTGTGACATTTTTAGCCATACACAGCCCCGACTGAGTTTCTATTACATGTACAGTAAGACCAATGTTTTTGCACTGTTGAATTCACTTCGTTTTTGAGGATAAGTGATGTTTTGGGCAGCTCCTCTTCGGATGAGCTTTTGGTGCCTGGTTGTTTTTAATGAGTGAATGATGTTTACAGTTGGAGCTTTTGTGATGACCACAGTGCAGAACCTGTGTTGGATGATACTGGAAAACAGGACTCAGCGTTTTCTGGGACAGTGCACAGAAGTGATTCAGCATTGATTCTATTGTCTGCATATTGCCTACACATAAAATATGCTGTGTGATGGACTAACCATTCAAACCCAATTACGTGACCTAATAACTAACTACCAGTGTATTTTTGCTGGTTCGAGGCCCAAATAAAGGGGCTATGTATTAAAATGACAGTTATATTGTTATATGTTTTAAAAGTAGGATTATTTCAACATTAACATTAGTGATAAGACTGAAATATGAACCGATGAACAAATACAACAATGCGTTTCAGAACAATGCTGGAGGTTTAAAACGCAGGTACCTTTTCCTATAAAGACAGGATATTTTGTTATTTACCACCTATTTGATAATTTCATCAACTCAAATTGGGGTATAATGTTCAGACCTAATGTTAAAGTTGAAATTTTGCAAGTCTTTCTTTTCTTGCAGCCGCTTTAAAATTGTTTGCCTTTATTCACGCCATATTCTGCATGTTTTGGTCCATTTGATTGCTGTGTAATAAATAAACCAGGTTATTACCCAAAAACTCCCTCATACTTGTCTGCACTCCAAGGTTAGGTAGTTTATTGTGAAAGTTTGTTGACGACAGCTCCTGGTTTTATTCAGTATCCAAGAGAGGTTTATTTGTGTGGTGTACACATAAGTTGACATGGCTTAAGTTCTTGTCAGCTGTTTCAAAGTAAAGTTGCAGAGCAGATTGTTCGGAGTTGTTGGAGAAACTTTGAAGCATATGGCTGGTCCCACGCTCCACAGAACACGGCTCTTTTATCAGCACTTCTCAGCCGATGTCTCTCCAAGTCTGAACGTCTTGTGAGCATCACGCTGTTTGGTCCCCGACTTCTTTGCAAGTTCACCTCCGGCTCTTTCTATAGGCATGGGCTGTTTCGTCTTTTTCTTAGTCTTTCTTCATCTGACTTTTGCTAATGCACATATGCACATACTTTTCTCAGTACAATGTATTAAGAGTCTATGGCAGAAATAAATGCTCATTGGCATTATTTTCATAGAAATAATGCATTTGTTTATATTGCAATAGGAAACACTGTGCCTTGCTGCTGCAGTTTTATTCTACTAGATTGTGTTACCATTTTTCCTGAGTAGTTTGCTGTTTTTAGATGAATTTATCTCTTGAAGGCCAGTTGTTGTTGACATACCAGTGGATTTCTTGTGTGATGTGAGGACACATTATGAAACCAAAATGAAGTAACATTTTTGTTGTTTTTTCATTCTCTTGCGTTGAAGGTCGAGTTACATAACTGTGTCTTGTTGAAAGGAGCATTGCCCCCTGTCTTAAAGAACAGTTTAGTGAAATGCTGTTGCCCCTGGCCACCGGTCGCTCTTGTGTTAAGCCCTTTTGTGGTCAAGTGCTAAAATTGCTCAAGAGCCATTCTCTTCTACGTGGAGCTGAAGGGGCTTTTGTTTTACCTATTTAAATAAATTTTCTATTGACTGATGTAATGGAGGTACATTAGGTTTTAGCATTGCATAATATACTGTTGAAGAAATGCAAAAGGAATCAAAAAATAACTTAAATATGAAGATATTCTGCAATTTAGATTTTTATATCTAATGCTGTCACATTAATATGTATTATAACATGTATGCTTGTAATATGTATTAGCATGAACAAAGAATGATTCAGGATGACTAATGACTTAATTAAGGTGTTAGGAGTCAGTGTTAGGAATGAGGATTAGGGTAAGTCCTAAGTCTGAATCCTTCTAAATAAACAATTTGTTAATTGTTATTTAAATATATTAAAACTGTAGTCATTATAAAGTGTTATGAAGTATTTTCCAATAATACCATTAAATATAAGTGTGTTGTAACCAATTTTGTCAGGTTAATACAGGTACTAGCTCTGAATTTCTGTACTAAAAGGAAATATAATTGTCTTATCTATCCAACATGCAATATTTGTGTCACAATGTTGTCTTTAATTTCTCAACCTTCTAATATAATAAAAAAATGTATGTATTTCTAGATGTTTTCTCATATTTTCATTCGTTCTCTCTCAGGCCTACGAGCGCCGCTTCCCCACATGTCACCTCATCCCCATGTTTGTGGCCAGTGACGTGGTCAGTGAAGAGACCAGTGAAGATGGCAGCACCCACAAGATCGAACGCCGCTGTGCTCTGGATGTGGACGCCCCCCGTCTCCTCAAAAGGGTACGTCAGCGCTCCGTGTCAGAAGTTAGAAAAATGCATCGTTTATGAAATTTGGCTTGTGTTACTTCAAATAATGTACCTGCTGAAAGATATGCCAAAGCCTTATACAATGCCAAATAGTTTAAAAGTTAAAGCGGAAGAAGATGGATGGATGGAGATTGTTTAAAAGTTGTTAAGATGTGTAGTGGAGGCAATTTAAACATTGAGATTATCACAACCAACTCTGATTGTTATTTGGTTATATGTATGAATGAACTTGTTAGATTATCTTTTGCTGGGGACGTGGGACTTTAACATCAAGAGAGAGATCAAACTAAAAACTAAAAGATTTCCATTACTTCCACTACTTATGATTTGGATGTGGCTTAGAAACGTAATGGTTCAATTGATCTTATCTCAAACATTGTATTATTTACGTTGCAGATTGCTGGTGTGGATTACGTTTACTTCATCCAGAGAAACACCATGAACCGTAAAGAGAGGACGCTGCACATCGAGTCGCACAATGAAACCTTCTCCAACAGAGTTATCATCCACGAGACCTGCTGCTACTCGGTCAGAACTAACACTTGGCGAACCAGAATATTTGTTAATATTTGTGAAAGTGTGTCAGGAATGTGTCACTGCAAAAGTGTTAAGTAAAACAGTAAATCCATAGCTTGACAGTTCCTGAATCTTGACCCAAAAATTAAAAGAGACCATGCAAGGAAAGAGCAATATATTAAATCAAACTTATTTTTAAAGTAATAATTTAAAAATGTAGTATTTATAATTGTTGCCTGAAGCCTTCCGTCAGAATAAATGTACTTTCCTTGATTTTAATGCATTTTTAAAAACTCAATTTACAATAACCATGTGAATATTCGACAAATTGAAAACGTAATTGCTAAAGTAAATTGCAAATAATTAAGCTTACATGAATCTGCCGACTCCATATCCAGGTGTTGCGTGCCAAAATACCTTTTCCCTGCCTTTGTGTCCCAGTTTGAGCTAACCTGTCCGCTAACTGCTCTTATCCAGTTAACATGCCCTTTCCGCGTCTTTCTACCACCGCTCCATGTTCAACCCCACATGGATGAATGCACCTTGAGTAAATGAGACCAGGCACATTGCTCTACCCTCTAACCACACTAATTCTAGTATCTGGACACTGCGTTCTTCTCCTTCATAGACTTATACAGCGCAAACATAAATGGAGTAGACGGTGCAATTAAACTGAGCTAATGGACTGGCTAAAGCTCAAATACTTGGGTAGTCATGGCTAATAAAGCAGCCAGCCCTGTGCTCAGAGCAGGCAATTAGCTCATATTAAATGCAAATGTCCGAATGTGTAGAAGAGCATGTGTAATCCCTATGGTTGTGTAGTATTGTAATGGCCAGGCTGACACATGGCCTCCCACACGCTGCAATCATGGTGTGTGTGCGTCATGCTTTGATGAGTCTGGATATGTGGTTTCCATAGTAACTCTGACTCCCAATTTCTTTTATGTAGACGATGTGCATTATGGATGGACTTCATAGTGCTTAGATCCCACACTAAAACATGTTTATTTCAATCTCATTAAATGTTTTTTGAATGTTTTCCCTAATGTGTAGCCTCCTTTTGATGTTTTTGACCTCTAAACTTTCTAGCTGTTTCTAGCTTCAGGTTTTTGATAACAGTATTTGATCAATGTATTTATTTTATTCTTACCCACAAGAATGTAAAATGTGCAAGACTGATCATTTGATATACAGACTACTACAGTTCAGATCAATTACACCAAGTAGGCCATGTAAAAAAGTGACATTTTCAATATTTTATCTGTGTGTTGTCCATTAGTGTAATAATTTTGCAATATACTGCCCGTCCTTAATATATAATTGGCATATTTATGATGTATAGGTTCATCCTGAGAATGAAGACTGGACTTGCTTCGAGCAGACTGCCAGCCTGGACATCAAGTCTTTTTTTGGCTTTGAGAGCACAGTGGAGAAGATCGCTATGAAGCAGTACGCCGGCAGCATCAAAAAGGTGTGAACTGAACATTTCATATCTCTGTTTTTCTTTTCTCCTCTTTGGCTGTCATAGCCTACTAACAGTTCTAGAGTGTTTTGTAAGTGTCTGGAGATTGGACATTATGTTGTGAGAAATGAGAGGTGGGACTGTCAGAGGGGTTTTTGATGAATGACTCGTTTTTCTGGGGCTGTGAATGATTTAAATAGACTTGTATAATCACTGCATGTGGGCAGCGGTCACTTGGTGTGAACACTGACTCACTGGCTGCAATGTAGCGTGAACAGAACCATCACCTTGATAGCGTTATATAAGTGCAGAATCCTCTAGATGGAATAAATGTACCGTTAATGTATGCGTTTGTTCAATTTAATGACCGTTCTAAACTCTCCACCTTCAAGAAGTAATAAAAAAATTCTGTTAACAATGAAAACGATGAAACATGAAGCGCTTGTGTTAAGACTTATAAATTAGACTTCAGCTTTTACAAACTTTGAGCCACAGGGAAAAAAGTGTAGTTCTTGAAAACATCACATTGAATGGTAATAAAACTAAACTGAATAGTGGCAAAAAGGGGACGAATCTTTGAGGTTTGTATAGAAGTAAAAGTATCAAATTAACATCTACTTATTGATGGAAAATCAAACCCTGATTAATTCCTTTCTTCCCCCTTCTAGGGAAAAGAGATCATTGAGTTCTACCTGAAGGAGCTTGAAGATGAGGGCATTACACATGTGGCGCGCTGGTCGCCCTCCTCTCAGACAACAGCTCTGCAGAGACCGACCAGTCTGTCCACCACCCCCTGTCCCCTGCCCGTCCTCCCGATGTCCCCCACGGTCCCCACCCCCATGGCTGCTGATACCAAGGACGGAGCCTGTGGAGAAACCAAACAGGAGATGAGCCTGGTGCTTCAGACTGAGAGCCTGCTGGAGATGCTGGCTGGAACTCCCGAAGGTCTGAGCCTAAACTGTTTGTGAAAAAAATTTAAGTTCTTAAAATAATGTAGCCCAAGTGTTGTCAGTAATGTAGGTCGAGAATGTGCTGCGCTGGTGTTTTTTCAGTTTATCAAAAATGCTTGGGAGTAAATATAGGTGACATTTCCCGCATTCTTGAATGTTTCAGTGTATTGTAAAGTAAAGAATACAATATATGGAGAGTAATAGACAGTACTTAAATGTGTCATAAATCATAATAATGTAGTATAATAATGCTAATATGATGGTAACTAGTATCTTCTCATCTCTTCTCTTGGCCCCCCAGGCTCCGCCCCTGCTCTGCTTCTTAAATTGAATCATTTTCTCAGAGTTCAGAGATTAATGTTTTTGTTGTTTGTGTTGCAGATAAACTGGATGCAGATTATATCAAACGTTACCTAGGTGACCTCACACCACTGCAGGAGAGCTGTCTCATCAGACTTCGGAAATGGTTGCAAGAAACGCACAAGGGAAAGGTGATTTTCATCTTCATTCAATCAATTTCATACACTCTCTTTAAAGTCTATAACTGTGATCGTGAATATGAATGAACTCAACTCTACAATGACAATACTTTTATCTGTTTCTAGATTCCCAAAGATGAGCACATCCTTCGTTTCTTGCGAGCGCGGGACTTTAACATTGACAAAGCACGGGAGATTCTGTGCCAGTCTCTGACCTGGAGGAAGCAGCACCAGGTGGACTACCTCCTGGAGACCTGGACCTCTCCTCAGGTCCTGCAGGACTTTTATACAGGGGGCTGGCACCACCATGACCGAGGTACAGTCGTCTACAGCTATCGTGGCAATACAGGTGTTGATCATCTTTAGCTAGAAGGGAGCCTACTGTATATTTGACTATTGCTGCTTACTTTTTTGTGAAATCTGCAAAAAGACACAAGTTGACACAAATTTTGGATTCACAGGCTTGTGATATTAGCTTTTTCTTATTTTAGTTCTTTCAAAGGCGTGTGCCTGTTTGCTTAATGATACTGCTTTTTGATACTGTACGGAAGGAACCGTCTCACATAAGTTGTGAAATAGATTTTGATAGACATGACTGCTATTATTGAAATATTTCAAATAAAATTAACAAAACATCTGCAATGTAACTATTAAAAGGAAAATTCTACCTAAACATTCTGAACTGCCACCTCAAGCTTAAAATATAAACTCTTTATAATGTTTTCACATCACATACATTCAACCTACTTAACTGTGCAAATAAAAAATAAAAGTGCTGTTAGTTTAAATGCTTCTTCTCCTATAGATGGTCGTCCTTTGTACATCCTGAGACTGGGTCACATGGACACAAAAGGACTGGTGCGGGCCCTGGGAGAGGAGTCTTTACTGAGACACGTATGTACCAAGAGCTTATTATGCCTGTTGAATCTAGGTCTGTGGCTGTGTGTGCTGCAGTTTTACCAACGGTTATAGGTCAGTGGCAGCTGGCTTAGAGGTTAGGTAATGAATCCCCACACTTACTGACAATAGTGCTAACACAATGAGCTATTACCTAATTTATTTATTTGTAAACCTAAATACTTACCGTGTGTATAAAAATTAAGCCTATTGAAAATGAAGTGACGCATGTTTTCTATTATAGGTTCTCTCCATCAATGAGGAAGGGCTGAGGCGTTGTGAAGAGAACACCAAAGTCTTTGGCCGACCAATCAGGTACACATAAAATGACATGGATACAGTTTATATTGTACATTTTTCCTGCGATTACGTATATGTGTATATATAATGTGTATTTATGCAAACAGTGTCCTTGTACTGGAAGAAGCATCGGAAATGATGCAACGTACAACGGTTTCTTCTCTCCTATGTTTAGTCTCTCTTTTTTCAAGTAAATTAGATTTTTACTGCGCTCTCAAAACTATTTTTAAACCCTTTAAATGGCTTACAAATGGGTAAACATGGACAAAGTGCTGCCTTCTTATATTTCCCTCCTCTCTTTGTGACCTGATTCACAAAGTGGAGATAGTAAGAGGGAGGGAACAGAGATGTTATCTGTCAAGTGTCGGCTTACTCAAAGGGCGCAAGGTGGCTGGGATGCAAGCCAGGCAGGAGCAAATTATGAATGGGTCCAGATACATTACCGAATAGATGAGAGGGAAGTTGTGGATGGCACTGAAAGGCGTCCAAATTTAGCAAGTATTACGCTGCCTGCTTAAGCCCCACCACAGGAAGGCAGCTCCAGAGTGGTGCAGCTGGTATGTGTCTGTGGCATTTGTCAACACGCTGCTATCTCTATGTGTCTAGCTGCTGGACGTGTTTGGTGGACCTGGAGGGACTGAACATGCGTCACTTGTGGAGGCCGGGGGTCAAAGCGCTTCTGAGGATCATAGAAGTGGTGGAGGCCAACTACCCCGAGACCCTGGGGCGCCTGCTTATCCTGAGGGCCCCCCGTGTGTTCCCCGTGCTCTGGACACTGGTGAGAAATGATCTGTGCACTAATGTTTAAGGGTCTATATTACACTATATTCTGATCTATGATGATAATGTTGTTTCCTCATCATAAATACACCTTGAATTGTGTTTTGTTTCATTCACACATGTTTGACACACAAAGCCTGTATATTTAGGCTGAGTTCTTCTCTCAAACTTGAAAGCACTCTGTTCCACCTTGTGATGTCATGTGGTAATACAGGAAGTGCTCCAATGTGCTTTTAAACTCCGTACACCATCACTTGGATAATTTCAGACCAGGAATTGCCAATTGTTACTGAACAAAAGGTAAAAGGCAGCTGTTAATTTGAAAATGACTGACATCACGAGGTGGAACAGAGCGTTTTGAGCTTTGGGGATGCAGACAGACTAATACTGCAGGATTACTTAAAAGTGTGAATGAAACAAAACACACCTCCATTATAATATGGCTTAAAGCTTACAAGAGTCAATTTTACATACTATACTTAATATACTTAGTAGTTTAGATTTAGAAATAGCACTGCAACAATAAACTGGTTAAGTGTGACTATCAGACTATAAAAAATATTACATTTTGATTATCGTCATTTTCATTTGGACTATACAGACCGTTATGAAATCAAAAAGTCCAAAAAGAATAAACAATTTCTAATTTACTTCAATAGTACTCTTTATTCGTTAATACCTTCTCTATTTCTTCAGTCAGCATATTTCAGCCGGTATGTGATTGTTAATGCATAATGTACATTAGAAATAATTGTTTTCTAGTTGGCTAATGAAAAAAAGAATCGCTGTTTAGTCGACTATTAATATAATCATTAGTTACAGCTCTAAGTTTGACCTCTATTGGAAAAGATGTGTGAATATACAAAATCTGACCAAAGTTAATCCTTGTCATATATGTTTTTGGTTTACTTTTTTAGGTCAGTCCATTCATTGATGAAAATACACGCAAGAAGTTCCTCATCTATGCAGGCAACGACTACCAGGGTCCAGGAGGTTTGGTGGACTACATAGACAAGGAGATTATCCCGGATTTCCTTGGAGGAGAGTGTATGGTGCGTATAGAAATATAACATCATCATTATATCTATATAATGTATGTCCTAGAACAAACAAGTAAGAAAATTAACTTTTTCGGCCACAGAATTTTAAAACTTTGGGCATTAAAATGGGAAAATACAATCACATTGGGACATAATAATATGATGTACATATGGTGTAGAAAAAACACATAATAAAAAATGATATAACTATACTATATATAACATATAAACATTTAGACACAATGTTAGACACAATGCTTTTTGTACCATTACTACTAGTACTACAACTAAGGTCAGGTTTTGGGTATGTTGGTATACTGGTATTACTATTACTATTATACTATAACTTAGTTCATTCGTTCATTCCCAGTGTGAGGTGCCTGAGGGAGGCCTGGTTCCTAAGTCCATGTACCGAACGCCTGAAGAGATGGAGAATGAGGACGTGCGTCTGTGGACAGAGACCATCTACCAGAGCTCCAGCATCTTCAAAGGAGCTCCACACGAGGTCAGACTAAATAACAAGCATTTCAAAATGGTATCTTCCCAAGCATCACCTGAGAATATTGAGCAGGGAAATATAATCAGGTGTCTATGTAACGTGTTAAATGAAGCCTGCCATCTAGTGGTTAATATTGGTGCATGAGTGAACTGAACTGACATTGCATAAGAACACTGAATGCCAACATCAAGTTCACACTTGTACTTTTCACAACATTTATGGCGTTATAACAACATCCCCATCTAAGAATTTCCTGACTGTGTTCCCATGCACACTGAATATGTTATCATTAACTGATTTCTGCAGTTCCCAGAATGTTGAAAAGCTCTTTAAACAATTAAATCTGTGCAGGTTTTGACAAGGAAAATTATGTAAAAATGGTAAAACAAATGTGGCAAAGAGATAGTTATTTTAAAATGAATTGTACTTGTACACATGTCGCCAAATGTACCCACTGATACAATTACTGTTAACAAATGGTAAAAAGAGAAATTATTTTACATTTAAAATTCACTTTACTAAGAAACCGAACAATAATTCCTCACTTTCTCCCCTCCACATTTGAACTTGTGCCTGCAGATCCTTATTGAGATCATCGATGCCTCCTCCGTCATCACGTGGGACTTCGACGTGTGTAAAGGAGACGTTGTCTTTAACATCTTTCACTCCAAACGCGCCCCTCAGGCCCCCCGTAAGGACCCCCACGGGATCACATCTCCCGGAGGAAACAATGTGCAGCTCATAGACAAGTCTTGGACCATGGGTCAGGACTACAGCATGGTGGAGTCCCCCCTCACCTGCAAGGAGGGCGAGAGTGTACAGGTCTGAGCACACAAACAGAACTAACACTGACGTTTTCTACACACAGGATTGTATAATAAAGTAATTATTATGGAATATATTTCATGTGGAATATATATCAAAAATGATTTAAAAATCTATCTATATAAAACATGTTCCCTTTAATAAATGAATATTCCACTCTCTCATGATATCTTTGTTATCGTCCCCTCTGCTCAGGGCTCACATATCACACGGTGGCCCGGGTTCTACATCCTGCAGTGGAAGTTTCACAGCATGCCGGCCAACTCTGCCACCAACCTGCCCCGAGTGGACGACGTTTTGGCCACACTGCAGGTCTCCTCCCACAAGTGTAAAGTCATGTACTACACAGAAGTACTGGGCTCTGAGGACTTCAGGTTGGTACTTTTTAATTCTATTTGAACATATCTGAACATTTCATTCAATATAAATGTGTAAATTCAATCATATTTTATCATAAAGTGGCGTGTGACCATAGTGTTAGTGTTTTTAAGCACTCTTTCTTTTAGACTGCTCATTTTCACTGCTGTATTTTTTCAGTTTTTCTTTCTACAATCTCTCCCTCTGGCCCCCGTACGTTATTTGATTTATCTGTGATGTTAAATATTGAACAGCTCCCCTAGAAATTCTTTTTAGAGCTGAACTGAGGATGCTGTTGAGTTTTCTTTTAATCAGCTTTTTCTGTCCGATTTGCTTACAACCCCCTCCTGCTCTGTCTTCTTCCTGTTGAAGAACGGCTTGCTGTGATGTGCGAAGTTTGTAAGTGGACCGTGTTTGCCCCCCTCCCTTTCAGCTCCTTGCTGAAGCCATTTTTTGCTTTTGGCCGCTGACTTTTTTAACAAATGCTTTTTACGGCAGGCCTGCTTCAGAGCAAAGAGATGCTTTTTCTGCATCTGAATTTGCTCATGGATTTTGAGCACTGTCTAACAGATTGTTTTGGCTGATCACAGAGTATAACACTTAAGTAATCTACCACCCACAGGCTGGCTTCATTCTGCTTGCATGAAGACTAATAAAATCTATATTAGGTCGAGAAGTCACATAAACTTAACATTTTACATATTCATTCACCATCATGTTTAATTTTCATTTTGACACCCATTCATTTGCATTATCCAACTATTTAAATCTTATTTTTCAATTGTTCATCACTTTTCAGACCCTGTAGATGTGTTGAATTTGAAAATACCTTTATTATAGTAATGCTGTAGTACATATTTTGTTATGGGGTAGCTAGCTATAGCTATAAGCTTTGTCGAAATAAGTTAACATGTATGTGATTATATTTTGGTGAATACCCAGTGGAAAACATGACCCTTGTTTAACTCAAAATAACCAATGGTGTCATGTTTTGCCATAGGCAGCAAGGCCTGTAAGAACGTTACCACACCACATGCTTATTAAATCAACCAACATTGAGACAAACATACATTATTTACTAAGTATAAAAAATAATAATAGCATTTAATAGTAACACAAAACAATGAGGCAAACAAAATAAATAAAGGAGGCACCAGTTTATAAAAACCTCTTGGACTGGGCTTGGTTAGTTATCTTCCTAACACTGATGGGTGCTGCAGCCTATGGCAGAGCCTGAGCAGAGTTGCTCCTGTGGGATTTGATGGAAGCATGTTTTGGGTGTTTGCATCCTGGGCACAGATAGACGTACATGTAGCCACTAGCAGGTGTTTGCGTAACTCTGGGGACGGTAGTTTGATGTTTATTCTAAATATTGTACAGTTGTTAAACATTCTTAGTAGGATTCTGTGCTCTTTCCAGGGGATCCATGACCAGCCTGGAGTCCAGCCACAGCGGCTTCTCTCAGCTCAGCGCCGCAACCACCTCATCCAACCAGTCACAATCCAGCTCCATGATCTCCAGGTAGAAGCAGGCATAAGGAGGACTACAACTCCCGTAATCCTCCATTCTCCAACCATCAGCCTGTTCTATCACCCTGCATCTGTTCCTTATTGCACAGCCAGTCTCTAAGGGAACTAAAGCATGCTTGCACAAAACAAAGAAAAACAGATTAATTCAGAGACAAAGAGAAAAAAAAATACTCTACAGATTTAAAGGGCTCATTTTTGCACAAAGGTCATATATTTTTCATGCCTGGCATGATTGTTAGGTCACATTTTAATCCCAAACATAAGCAGAATGTTTATGTGAGGTGCGAAAGCTGTATAGAGCAATATTTCATTCAAGACTGGATGAAAACCACTGGAGGGCGCTGTTACGTTTATGCATTTGTACAGACACACAGCACTTTTGACAACGCAGACCTCATCCACATGCGTTGAATAGACTGGACGTGCTGTTACATTTACGGACCTTGCAAAAATTCAGTGTATTTGCCATATATTGTCATATCATCTTTGCTTATCTAGTGTTTCTAGTACAAGTGTAAGCATAGAATTAGTGTTTAAACTTGGGTTGATAACTGTATATTTTATAACAAGAATCGTTCAGGCAACCTCAAGATTACCAGAGGCCATTTTGTCTTGTTAGTCAACTTTAGATAAACACCTATGTCTTCTAACTCTTAACATTGTAATCGACTAGAAGCAATACGTTTCTACTTGTGAAAAAATCTATTTATCATTAAAATATTTGTAGAGTATATAAGTAGGATATTTTATGGGTGCTTGGTTAGAGTTCATTTGAAAGTAAAACTGAGCCAGATTTATCATTACTTGCTTTTGTCTCTTACATCCCTCAGAAGACATTTGCTTTTTGTGAGGTTGAGGAACTAAAGTGGTCAAGAAAGATGCCTTGATAATATTGAATTTTGAATGTGCTCGTGATTAGGATTTTCTAATATATGAACTGCCTGAAATGGGAGAGTTGGGAGAGATATGAACTGCCGTTGTTGAACATTACTTTTACATTGATATTATAGCTTATATTTGTAATGTTTGGATTTTGGAGAGAATGTTACTTTGTCAGGAGGGAACGCCAGTCATAATATATTGATACTGTAATACTTTCAATCGTGTTACTGTTTTTGAAGTACTTGATGGGGTGAAGTGAGTGGGGGTAGTATGTGCAAGATTTTAGAAATACTTGCAGCCATGTGTCTATACCATTTTAGCCTTTTGTAAAATAATATTTTAAAAAGTTTAGAAATATGCTTTTTCAACACAAGACAGAACAGCATGCTAATTTCTAATGCACCAAATCATAACTGTTACATAGTAGGAGGAGTTATACATTTCATTGGTTATAGAGACCAGGCACAACTCAAAGGGGCACATCAGCAAAGCAAAATATTCAGGAAAAGACCTTTCAAGCATTCAAATGTGTTGATTTAGCCTACTAGTACAGAGTCATTGCAAAATGTATTTACGTGATTATGTTTAAAGACAATGAAATTGTCCACTCTTAAGTATAAAATTATTATTATTATTTAAAATTGAGAAATACAGTTGAATTAGTTTTTGTAAGAAGAAGTAGACTTTTCAATTCAAATTTTGTGACGTAGCACTTTTTGCTTTGACATGCCTTCCTGTTTTGTCAGTTACCAAATAAATTGTTGATTCTGTTCATCGAAAAACAAACTAAATTTGAGTAAATAAAAATGTAAATTACTTTATTTACTGTTTTGAGGGCTACTGCGTGTGTGACGGTCAGTTAAAGCTGAATGTTGTAAACAGCAGGATAAATGCCTGTATATTTTGTGTATAAAACTGGTAGTTTTATTATTTCTTGTCTATGGAGTTTGGTTGAATATACAGGATTAACCTTTCTGTAACTAACTTCAGCTCCTATTCATTATCTGCAGCAACATTTGTTTCTGATTTCTGATTTCATTTGTTTCTGATTTAAATTTTTTCTCATAAAAAGGACTATTTTCAGCACACAAAATGTTGCATCAGTTAAACCTTTATTCTCATTTAAATGACTTTCACATTTCAAGAGTCTACATGTGAACAATTAGACAACAATCTCATAATTTCCAGAAGAGGGCTATTCCTTTGGTGTCTTTGACCCGTCTCTCTGCTTCTCTCAGCATTTTTGCATATCTTTACCTTGATGTGAGGAATTGTGTAAAAAGTATTTGTTTGAAATAAATAATAAAATGGCGCCTTCACATTTTTGAAAATATTAAACTTGAACTTTGAAAAAATAAATAAACCTTTTTCATCATCATTTCTTACACCGTTAGAATAATAGATTGTTGTTGTCTCCACAAAAACATACCTGGAGTTGTATTTTGTTTTATTCACACATGTTTGACTAAACCTTTAAAAACACAGTGGAGCTCTTCCTGTATAACTGCATCACAAGATGGAACAGAGTGTTTTCTGTTTGAGAGAAAAACTAATACAAAACACAACTGGTTATGTATATATGTGTGTATGTGTGTGCATATTAGTATATTACTATATTAGTATAAAATTAGATAGATTTAGGTTGAGATTTTTAATTTTAAGTATTGTTGAAATTTGAATTTTTTAACTCTAAAAAAAGATGTTTGCATTATTCCCTCCTGTGGGCTCACCACCTGCAGAGGGGTTCATAGGGGGGTCAGGTGCTATGAGTATTGGGCAGCAAGCTGCCCCCGCGACCAGCCGGATTAAGCGGGAGAAGATGGATGGATGGATGGACCATTGAATTTCTCACTTTGAATTTTTGAACTCTGAAATTTTAAGTCCAAGTGTTTAAGAGAAGAACTCTGCCTAAATATGCAGGATTTGTGTTTTAAACAATGTGAAGAAATTACCTTTTAAATATTCAGCACAAATATTTTCAAGTCTTCATATTCAACAGTAGAATATAGAGTAGAGTGTAAAATCCACAGTGTAAAATTGAATGCTTCTGCCTTGCCATCTTGGATCATTCCTGCAATTTTCTTTCACTGCGAATTTTTACTGAATATTTAAAAGGTAATTTTTTTCATATTGAAGTTTAAACACTTTAAAAATGTGCACTTAAAATTTCAGGAACTGACTTTCAGAATAAAAAAATAATTCAGACCTGTTTTTTCAGAGTTCAAAAATTCAAAGTGAGAAATTCAGTGGTATTTAAAACTCAAAATCTGGTGAAAAAAAATGATCTTCTCTAGAAATTGTTCTGAGTGTGTAGTTGTTCTTCTCTTCCACCAGGGGGCAGCATTACCCCACACTGCCCCTGGTGACGCCACGCCTCTTCTCACGTCAAAACCCGGAAGACAACACTGACATGCTGCAATGTGCCGGTGGATTTTATGGATTTTAAAGCGTTTATTTTTTAACATAATTGTAGATTCACAAAGCGACACTGATGTCTGGTGTCCCCACAGAAGATCTGGAGCAACAATGGACGAGGTAACTGCGACTCGCTATTGTAACCATGTTATCTACTACATTTAGTTTACTAGACTTTATTCAGAGCTTTGTTTTAACACAATCTAACCAGAAACCTGACTTATTAACAGCTAGCAGTAATGTTGGAACAGGTGATTAGTACTTAAACAAGTCCCTGTCGAATTACATTAGCATTAGTCACGAACCAACCAGTTTAACTCTTATTTTACAGTATACATATATACAGTAGTACAACATTATTGGGCACATTGTTTAGAGTTGTCTCCCACCAACCTAAAAGTCTTGATTAGTGTTACCGGACGTCCCTATTTACCCGGGACAGTCGAGGTTTTGAGCCCTGTGTCCCCTGTCCCAGCAGATTTATCCAAAACCAGTCATTTGTCCCAGTTTTAACCAAGACATGTCCCAGGTGTCCCTATTTTTGACCAATTTGATACCTCTCAGCAGTAAAGAGGGGTGTATATTGGCATTTGTTTAGGTAAAATAAGAAAAGCTGCTTAACAATGACCAAAACACAAAGAAAGTGTGACTATACTGACTCACATTAGTGCCGAGTGCAGAAACATTTTCCTTAATAATTACAGACTTGTTTCACTATTTTATTATTATCAACCAACCCAGGGATGTCCCAGTTTTTTATTTTGAAAATCTGGTCCCCTTAGTCTTGATCCCAGTCCTGTTAGTGCATACTGATGTTGTGTCCTTAATCAAGACACGTCACCCACTTTGCCTGTGTCTATAACCTACACGTTTTGTGTGCCAAGTGAAGAATAAGGCACACAACTGGCAAAAGAATAAATTCAGCTTGTCAGCCAGACAAAATAAAACAAGAGGTTTAGCCAGGTCAGGTCCAGAGGTGTAAAAGCACCTATTATGGCCCTTAATGATTATGATAATATGACTCCACACTCAGTGCAAGTTCAGTAGCTGACAAACAGAAACCGTGAACAAATAGGTGTGCTAGTTTCAGAGTAATTTCAGTGTAGTTAGTTCCTCCCTTCAGGCAGATATAAGGCAGTGTCCTCCAGCATTCAGACCAGAACTGAAGAAGCAACTTGGGTGAGCTGCGAAATGTATTTGACCAAAATAAACTATTGTCCAGTTGACAAATTTAATTTCTGCTATTGCCATGGATTCTACCTGGACGACTGAAGAATTTTACACACATCAAGGCACACAATTCAATTCAATCAATCAATCAGTCAATCAATCAATTAATCAATCAACGTTTATTTATTTAGAGTGCTTTTCATACAAAAAATGCAACACAAAGTGCTTTTTCAATTCTAAAGCAACTTTGGGCATCTGGAAAAGCTGAACAGAAGCGTTTAAGTGTCTGTGTATTCTTGTCCATGGGTTTCAGAGTGCTGAAAATTGCAATTATCTTAAGTTAATGACAACTTAATTTAAAAGTGAATATTATATCTTTAAAATGGGCAATAGTCCTCAAGATATCACCTATCCATGGTTTTCAGAATGATGATAATTTGAGACAAAATATCTAGCCTGTCTTTTGAATAGTGAAAAGCACTCAAAATGTTTCTGTCATCTCAGTGTCTTACCTCATATAATTTTCATTTAGCCTAATGTTAAACCAGTGGAGCTCAATACTAAACATATGATTCTTTAAAATGTACAAAAGTAAATGTAGGCTGTTTTTTGTTTTTGTCGGTGTATCTCTAATGAAGCTCACACCCAGAACAGATGAGCACAAGATTGAACTTTGTGACAGTAATATTTTCCATACAAATATGTGACAAATGGCCTGAAACGCAGACTGCCCATGTTAAATAGAAACATCTGCCGACCACCAAAGTTTCGTCTGAAGTTGCTCATAATTTGTATGCAGTGTGGCCATATTGTAGCCTTCTTCGGCCCTTGACTTTGGCCTTGTGTAGCTGCATAAGGCTAAAGCAGATGTCTCTTTTCCATTCTCCCAGTGCTGCTGTAACTCTGTCTGAGACTCTGGACGGGTGCCACTAGAAAATATTGATTTGTGAGATTGTGATGAAGAGGCCAGCTATAGCTCTATGACACTGTATTATGAGCCTTATGCTGCCTGTCATCTGTATGCTCACTGCCATGTGTGTACCTGCTGCTGGGAGAGGGAAGTAATAATGTTTTAAGATGCAGCCAAATCTTGTGTTGGTGTTAGTGACTACAATGTGTAACAACAGCATGATTTAAACATGCAGGAGCAAATAACACAATTACCACATTAGGGCAATAGGCCTTTAATCACTTAGGGTTGTGCAAAAAAATCTATGAATCACGATATAACATCTTGGGCTGCTGTATCTGAACATTGCTGGTATTTTTTTTTTTCAGATTTTACTAAATTATGTTGTGGCAGTCCTACGATGTTGATGTTTGTTCATAGAAAGGAAACTTTATTATGCAATACACTTGACATATTCACTGTTTTAATGGTTACTGACTTTGCACAAGTAGTGGTTTAACAAATAAATAGTGCTGATAAATGTATTTGCATTTCTTAAAAATAGTGATATTTTGCAAAATATCATGTGCAATATATTGATTATTGCATGTATCCATATTGTGAAAATATCATATCATGAGTCATGCATTAAGTATCGTATCGAATTGTGAAGGACCCTTTGATTCTAAGCTCTAGTCAGTTAGACGATTAATTGGTTAATGATGTCTTCCTCAACCAAAATTAATCATTCCACAGCAAATCTTCGAATGCCACCACTCAGCCATCTCCAATTTGACTGAAAATATTCGAGGAGATTCACACACTCTCAAATTTTAGTTCCCAACTCCTTATAGTTTTGTCATTAAAAATATTTTGTCAGAGGAAGAAGAATCTTCTGCAAAACGTCCCACCGGGTCCATCCTTCAGCCCACCAGGTTCATCTTCCAACCTGCTGGGGCAGCCCCTCAATCAGACCTGGTTTATTGGAGTCTACAACTCACTCAGTCCTGCCCAGCAGTGAGGACACGTTTTATCAGAGGATGACCAGGTGCCAGTGGCCCAGTGACTGTCCTCGTCACTTGCATTAGACTGAAATCTGCATCTGCAGAACAGAACTAAAAAAATAATGATTTATTTATTTGCAGCATGAACATGGTTGTTACCTTTTCTCAAGTGGAAAAGGCTGTTCCCCTTGAATAATCAAATAAAGCATTTTGTTAAGTTTAAGCTGTGTGTCATATTTTAAGAGTGTTTTCTTAGCTTCTGAAAGTGCCTTCATAGGCCATGAATGCTCTGCATGTATGTGGACACCACATTTTCACAAATTAAGTTTGTGAAAATAAAGCAGAACACCACCAATTCTGGATATGATAAAAACAGACATCTAATCTCTCTATAACAGTCCATTTAATGTTGGTGCGTGCTGTCATTTTTTATGGTATAACATGGCAAAGATGGCACCAAATAAATTTTCTCCATTTTTAAACCTTAATATCTTCTAAACCGTTTATCACAGAGGGTCAGTTTTAAAATACAAAGTCCACAGCGTGTGTGGGAAGGTGTATGTTCAATATCAAACCTGTCTATGAAATTGCACTTTCCAGAGTCCTTCAAATATGCCCTCAAATTTGAAGAGTAGACTTTTCGAGCAAATTCAAGCCCCCAGAAATCTGATGAACCTAAAGCACATGGGTAAAAGTCCATATTCTACAAGTACATTAGCCAAATTTTAATCCTTGAAAATTTGAAGGACCTCCCTTAAAATGTTTTTCAGATAAAGCAATCTGAAAGTGGCTGCTCTGAAAACTGCTCAAAGCCAGTCAGGAGGAAGTTGACAATATATTTTTAATGATAAAACTATAAGGAGTTTGGAGCTAAAATTTGGGACTTTTCCTATTGGAAAGTGTGTGAACCTCCTAGAATTTTTTCAGTTAAATCTGGTCGAGTGCGGGCATTCGGAGATTTGGAGTGGAATGACCCATTATTTAATCATTTTATTTAGATTATAAGGATTTAGATGGGGCAACAGACACTGATAAAATGTGCTGGATCAGATACTGACTTCCAAATATTGGTTCAGGTATATTCAGGCCAGACACTCGCATAATGTTTGAACTTTTATTTATACAGAGCTGTTCTGTAGTTACTTGGGAGATAAATAACAGCTACATAATGCATTTGGATTTTTTTGTAAGTAGTTGTAATAAATTGTAATAAAAAAAATAAATACTGTTTTCAGTCTCTGCCCTTGTATTGGTTAATATCGGATGTCAGTAGATTCTTAAAGCCATAGTATCGGAATCTGTATCGAAACTGAAAACGCTGGATTGGTGCATTCCTAAATATAGATTTGGAAGGCCTGACATTGAAGTCTTTTTGCATGGACTGCATCTCATATCCTCAGCAGTGACCCCATGACCATAAGTTTGTGTTGTTACACGCAGTGAGCAGGAGCGCCTCCGTCAGCTGGTGGTGGAGCAGGACACGGAGCAGTGGCAGAAAACTCCGGACTTCTCAGGACTGGAGCGAGTGGGCGGAGTCGACTTGTCTTTCATCAAAGGGGACGACGTGAACGCATGTGCCCAGCTGGTGGTCCTCAGCTACCCACAACTGGAGGTGAGCTCTGCCCTTGTAAGAAGAGTTAGAAAAGATCCGAGATGGTGCTTTCAAATGGAAAAAACAATAACCAAGCACTGTAAAGGAACGCACCAAATCAATATGACTAGCCTTCCCAGCAATAAAAATGTACTTTAAATTTTTCCTGGAATCGTATTGCAGAATAATTTAGTTTACCCCTGTCAAAGTCCAGACCGGGCATGTGACCATAGGCTGATGCTTTGTTTGTAGCCCTGATTGGATGATTTTTTTTTTTCCAATTCATCTAAAAGAGTTAAATTGTCTCCCATTTTCAAAATCATCAAAATCATTTACTTGTCTAGATTGAATAAGATTTAGAGTGGCATAAGTAAGGGTACATTTTAAACCTAATGTTAGTACAATTTAAATCCACAAATCAACTTTTAGTTTTGTAACAATTATAATAATTTGAATATAATATAATCATTTCTTTTGTAAAAATGTTTTCCATAATAGGAATTTTTTCAATACCGGTATGAAAACATATCACCGAGAATGAATAGAGAATGATGTACTGCATGCACTGCACTTCTTATTCTCTGTTTCTCAGCTGTATACTGTATTACACAATATATTGAAGTACCCGTCAAATTATGTGCCCTAACTCAATCAAGTACCGTCTAGGTTATCAGTAATTTTAATAAACCACCTGTTTCACTAACCCCAGAAGCTTTCATTTTTCTATAACACATGTAGCTGGACTAAACAAACCCTCATCTTCTCCTCTGTTTAGTTGTACATTAAAGCCCCTGGCCTCTCGTGTTATGTAATATCTCATAATAAATGGCTTTTGTCAGGGCACTGCAGCGACACATGCTCCAACAAGGCTAATGAAATGTTTGGAACCGCTGTCCAACAATATGATTATGTTCCCGCTTGTGTTCAATTTACTCTCAACACGGCTACCTCAGGCTTTTCAGCACAATAATGGTGCAAGTGTAATGGGTGGTAGTGTTGAGAATGACTTTGGAAATGAAAAAATAAAGGTTTTCTGTCATCGAAATGGCCCTGCACCTATGCTCCGGTTGTGTAACATGCTTGGTATCCACTATATTACATTATTTACTACTTTTGGTCAGTTAATGCCATAAGGCCAGGAGGTAGTTTGTTGAAAAATGAACTGGACCGTCATGTTGTGTTTTGCAGGTTTTGTACGAGGACAGCCAGATGGTGGCTCTCACTGCTCCATACATCGCTGGGTTTCTGGCCTTTAGAGAAACACCTTTTCTACTGGAGGCTCTGAAGAGGCTGGAAAAGAACAAGCCAGAACTTATGCCTCAGGTGAGACATTTGCAATCATGTAATATCCGTTATATTTTATCTGTTGTCCGTATCACTTTTCTTAAATGTATTTTTTATCATTAGTGTCATTTTTTGCTGGAAGATACTTTATTCTTTATTTTGGATTATTACATTAGTGATTACCATCTTGTCTTCTTGAACATAATTTACATAAACAATACAACTTTTTGTCTAGGTGGTGTTTGTGGATGGGAATGGTCTTTTCCATTACAGAGGTTAGTATTTTTGTTTTTATTTATGTATTTAAGTTTATGTTTATTTAGTGACTTGCTTCACATATACATTTTTGACTGTTGTTGGTTATTTATGTTTGGTGCAACTGTTATAGAAATTGTTAGAGTATTTACATTTTTGTACTAAGTCACTAACTCACTGCCAGCTCTGTCCTGCACAGAAATTTCTTTAAAAGCAGCGTTAAACAACTTAATGCTCTGCTGCCACAGTGTACACGGTGGTTTTGCTCTCTTCATTTTTTAAGTTGTTTTAAAAATGAAGAGAGCCGGTGGACACTAGAACTTGCTAGATAACAATTAAAATAAAAAATAAAAAACAATTTTATTGTTGGTTGCCCCCCGTTTGTATTAATCAATCAAACTTTATTTATAGAGCGCTTTTCATACAAAAAATGCAACACAAAGCGCTTAACAGTGATTAAAAAAGAACAATCCCACATTTCCCACATTTTCCTCAACCCCCCCACAAAGCTAAGCAAAACAGGTGAGACTTGAGATTATCTGTGACATCTTTTTTTACAACTAACTGATCTGGAAACTATTCTAACTATCTGGGATCTGGGACACTAACTAGTCAAACCATAACACAGAGAAAAAAAAGAAGATGGAGGAAGAGCAACAAAAAACTGTACAGACAAAATGACAAGACACTGCAACGGGTGAGGAGACAGGGAGGTGGATGCTGGGTGGATGCTGGGTGGATGCTGGGTGGATGCTGGGTGGGGCAAAAAGCTGTGAGGGCTTAGAGAAAGTGTAAGGAGGAGGAGAGCACCCTCCCTGCTCCAGTCCCTCTGGGCGGGTTGACACCAGTCGGCCTGGGCTGAGGCCAGCTGGCTGGGGGAGGCCAACAGATAAGATTTATTATTTTTTGGTTCTGGGTCGAGCCAGCTGTACTTTTTCACAGGAGCTCTGGTTGTTTCTTGGTCTCAAGGTCTGTGTAAAAGTTCAAGTCTCTGACTGCGCTCCAAGGCCAAAGTCCCGTCCATTCTAACTTTTCAGTGATGTTTTCCAACATGCGGTGCAAGGCAATCAAACCTTCTACAGCACAGCCCATAGTCACAGTTAATGAGCTCGTAGCTTTACCTCCGCTTTCAATTGGACTGGGAAGACAAGTCGGGCACTGAAGAGCCGCCTTGATACTTTTCGAAAAATCAGGGCTGTGCCTAGACCAAACAGCAGAACTCCTGAAATTACGGTTCCAAATAGGTAAATATCTTCTGTCCTCCACGGACAGAGGCGCCAGGCACACGACGCTTCTCCTAACCGTCCATCATGTACCCCGCAGGGAAGGTTCCAGGTGGACACCCAGGTTCACCCGATCCTGAGTGACCAAGTTATCAAATCCATAGTTAATTCTGAGAGCAGAACAGAGAGAGTCTCTCAAAGTATAAAACACGAGACTAGACGAGACATAGACAGAGGTAAAGCAGGAAGATAAGATAGAAGTGAAGAGGAGAGAAATGCATCCACCCTCATCAAGAGCCAGAGAGAAGAGTCAATACAGATATGAATAATATAAGCCTATAAAATGTTGTATTGTCGTCTGAAATCCAGCAATATCATATTTATTAATATTGTATGTATTTTCATTTGATTTATTTAAGCTCAAGACAGAAGGTCAAAAAACACATTTACCGTAGAAATGAATTTCTGAAACAAATGTACAAAATGTCCACGGATGGACCTAACCTAAACTATTTAAAACCTGATATACATCCCGATAAACTTCTGGAGGAGGGGCCGACACCTGCTTGTCTTCATAGAGATGTTATTGCTTTGTCTAGAAAGTCCCACGGTAGAGATTAAACCTAAATCTATCTCAAGGTAGCCAGACAACTATAGGTTACATTACAAGTCAGATCTGTGGAGCGGCAACTCTATTCACAGAGATAATTATTTTATTTTTGAGCAACAGAAACACCCGCGATGAATAAATGCAATAACAGGAAAAGCAATAACATCTACATGGAGACAAGCAGGTGACGAACTCTCCACAAGAAAAGTTGAACAATGCACCTTTAAGTTTTAAAAAATTTCATATGGACTGTTGTAAAAAACGTGCAGTAGTCTACACCTTGAGTCATTGTATTATACCTGCATTTGTCAAACATTGAGCAAAGACACGTCATTGTGCTTTTGTTACCGTTTTTTGACAGAGTTCGGTCTTGCTTGTCATCTGGGCGTGCTGTCTGGGTTACCATGTGTGGGGGTGGCCAAAAACCTGCTGCAGGTGGAGGGCGTGTACAAGAACGAGGAGCACCAATCACAGGTGACTGTTCTATAACCTCTGCATCACAATTACAGTGGAAAAAGGAATATCTAGCATGGGTTAAATGACTTTACTTCAGAATATGAACATTTATTTGAGTATTTTCTACTTGCTTGACCATCTGTATTTAACTTTCTGACTGGTTTCAAGATCATTTATAAAAACGGCAACAATCAATGTCCCGAAATCAATATAAAAGTAATTATGGATGATGATATTGGCACAAACCTTTCCATAAAATATAAAAAAATAATAATAATAATGCGTTTTATTTATTAGGCGCCTTTCTAGACACTCAAGGTCGCCTTACAGCAACAACAAACAACAAACAAAATGAATAAAGTTCTACTCTTACACTAAACTTTTCAATTAGCCTGACATAGGGTTAGGGTTTTGTCAGATTGTCCTGTTTATTACATCGAATTCATTTGTGATTATGACAAAGCAATGACGGAAGGGCAAAAAGGGCAACATCTCCAGTAGTTTGTGAATGGGTTTAGTTTCTGAACATATTGCTCTGTGTGGGGCTGTTCCAGCGGCTCTCACTCTGTGACTTTTACTGCAAGCCAAGGCCTCCTGTGTAACTAATGATCTTGCAGTTTTCTGAATACAAATAAGCCACAAACAAAAAACCTATTGGTTAAAGCACACCCCCGGGAGCACAGGAAAATTATTTGGCTTTCATTAATATGCAAACATTGACTTTGTTTTTAGTCTGGCGCCTCTGTGACCTGTAGGAAAACAAGATAGAGAAGTGTAGCTGGTGATGTACAGCCTTCTTGAATAATTTATTTTTTGGTTTGAAGATGTTAAAAGTATCTAAAGGTAGAATATGTTTGCACAGCTTTAATGAGGATGCAAAGGCCTAAGGTGAAGTGACAAAAATAGAAAATAGGCATGAATTTATACGGGCGAGGTCAAAACACTGCCATACAAAGAGATGTCTTCAATTGTTTTTCAGACTATAAAAATGAAATGGGTGAACAAGCCTTTGACTAAAGTTGGAGTAAAAATATGAATTGATTTATCGTTTTTGTATTACAAAGTGGTAATAATTTAATGGTTTAAACAAGCAAGCACCTCATTATCAGAAATCAACATAGAATACAGGATATAATAGAACTGTGAACCCAGATAAGATAAGATAAGAAATTCAACAGTCACAGTAGCTCCAGGACAGTTTAGTGCAAAAAAGGAAATAAGTGTGCATGCAATCAAGATAAACAATAATAATAAAAATAGAAATAATAATAAAAATAATGTAAAGTGAATAAGTGTATGTACAAAATTTACAAATATAATTAATTGGAAGTAAATCTGAAGTAAAATCAGTATTCCAGTCACTGCACACTATGAGGCAGACATATTACAAACAAAATGCTGGCATATGTTTGCAGCTTATGTTGTCATATTATTCTTGTATTACTTTTAGAGCCGATGATGCAACCGAGCTACAAAAGGGATTAATATCAAAGTTTTACAAATATTACATATTATGAAATCTGGAGGTCAAAATGTCCAAATAAAATGTTTAAATCTTAGTGTAAGTGTCATACATCTACCACATAAGGCTGCAGTCTTTTATACTGAAGGCAAACTGAGTGCAGTGTGTGTGTGTGTGTGTCTGTGTTTGTAAAACCCCAGATTTTGTTTGTGTTTTCAGATCTTGAGAAGGAGGCAGACTGAATATCAAGTGTTAGACTATTGTAGTTCTAAACGACACTGAAAGAGACCATTCGTGTCATCTTAATTAGGGACAATATCAGAAAATTAGATTTTTGTATAGGTTCATTGATTAATTAAGAGAAGCGCCGTTATAATTTTAAACTGTGAAATGATGAATTGACTAGTTATAATATTTCTCACGACATAAATTGTACAAGATCAGCAGAGCTCAGTCTTTAGTGTATATAAAGAAATAAAATAAACCACTCGGAGCTGAAAAAAGTGAAAAGTATTGGCAAAGTCCCATAGCTCCATTTTAGTGCTTGGGACTGACCCATTTTACATCGTTTACTGATTTATGTTATAATGTTCTCATCCATGTTGTGTTGGGAGGAGAACTCATCCTAAGGTCCCGAACAGAAAACACTCTGTTCCACCTTGTGATGTCATACAGGAAGTGCTCCACAGTGCTTTAAACACTGTACACGTTCATTAAAATCATTTGGATAATTTCAGCTCTAGAATTGCCCGTCTCTTCTGAACAAAAGGTTAAAGTTAGTTGTTAATTTGGAAACTACCACTACATGATATCAGGAGGTGGAACAGAGCATTTTGAGCTTTGGAGATGGATTTCTCAAACATGTGTGAATGAAAGAAAATACAACTCCGGTTATGTTTTTAATGAGGAAGCAACATTCTAACTCTGGCTTAAATCTTACAATCCATTTTGTGTATTAAAACAAAGACCTTTAAAAGTAGTTTGTTTCCAATGATAATGCAAACTTTTTAATGGCTTATTTTTGTCATTTTTTATTGTGACCTAAAAAAATCAAGAACCCAAATCAACTTAACCTCTCTAAGATAATTTATTTTTAACAAAGACTTGCCATTAGGTTTATGTATATGCACAAAACATTAAAGTCTTTCCCAATCTTCATCACTGGTGGACCTGTCTTTGCACTTTTCTTCAGAGGCCTTCATTACTCGGCGGGGAACTCACACAAATGGGAGACGTCATACTGCTGCATTATTGTATTAACTTTTTAATCTGATGATTCATCCAAAGTTCAAAGCCAAAGTTGTGAAAGAGGTTAGATAGATTTAGCAGTCACAGACTTATTCAAATCACTGTCAGTGCCCTCTCCTCGTATAACCCCAAACTTTTGACAAATCGTTATTATAATTTAATTTAATGTATCCATCTCCTTCAGTTAGTGTGAAGCCTGTTGACGTCACAAATTTTTGTTTTTGTGTAAAATCATTTTTTTTTCATTTAGTAATCTATAATACAGCGTTTAAAAGGTTTCACTCCAAGCACCACTTTATTTAATGTTTGGCTTTGCAAGGTCCTCCTCCAGGTTTAAACCCAAACTAAATTTGCACTAAGCTCGGTCTAAAACAGGACTAAAATAAGTTAGAAACTTCCAGGTGTCCAGGAAAGACGCAAGATTCACATATACACATAACAATATTCAACATGTGTTTGATAATTAAAACTATTTAAAAACTATTTTAGTATTGGTAACATAAGTGGCCCTTTTTGAGTTTGTCATTATCACATTATTATATCTTATCTTTATCACATTTTATATGTACAACCCTCTGCTCTTCACCATTAAAGATTCAATTAATTTGAATGGGAAAAATTAATTCCATTGAAGTTCAAGGCTCATAAGTGCACACACTCTAATCCAGCCACTTGAATATGTAATTATATAAATAACACCTTTATGCAGAGCTAGTGTGAATGTTTGTGGTTCATTCTAATGAAAAAATAATCTTTCAACCACACAACTAAACGATTACAGAACCTCACAGTCTGGATTTACCCTGTATCTTGTCTGCACCTGCCCCTCCTGCCCTATGCTCCTGTCTCTGCTCCTGTCTGTTCTCTTGATAAACTGATGCTATTGACAACCTGCTCTGTCGGTTTCTCTTCTGCTGTTTTGGCTCTGGTCCCACTCATTCCTTCACACCAGCTAAACCACTGTATTTTAACTCAACACTGCAGATTAGGACTAAGTGTAAAATGCAAATAAATAAAAATTTGGGCATTGTAAAAGTTCTCAAGATATTGGTCTGTTCAATCCAGCATCTGTAGTTTTTATATCTTGTTACGCAATAATATGGCAACTGATAATTTGGAAAGACACAGTAGGGCATTAAGTTTATCTATCTCCGTGGAGACAAATGCTGCCATTAGGCCAAGTTACAAGTCATTATATCTGAGGAGAGGTAAGGCAAGTTTATTTGTATAGTGCAATTTGTACACAAAGTAATTCAAAGTACTTTGCAGAATCAGCAATACATTAAAAAACAACAAATCAAACATTAATAATCATCATGAAATTAAAAAGAGAGAGAGACATTAAATTAGAGAGAAGAGTGTGGAATAAAAACAGTCATATGCAGCTAAACAGAACTGTTTTGGGGCTTGATTTAAACAGCGTCAAAGTAGAGGCCCGTCTAACACCTTCAGGGAGACTGTTCCAGGTTTTAGCTGCATGAATCTGAAACGCTGACTCCCCATGTTTAGTCCTGACTCTGGGCACCAGCAGGAGGCCGGTCCCTGAGGTCCTCAGAGTGCAGATGGTTCATACGGCACTAACATGTCACAGATGGACTTTGGTGCTCGGCCATGGGGAGACTTGTGCATGAGCAGAGCTGCTTTAAGGTCTATTCTCTCGTACGTCTTGATTGGAGTCAGGATCCGAGCTGCAGCGTTCTGGATGTACTGCAGCTGCCTCACAGCTCGTTTGGAGAGGTCAGTGAGAGGCCGTTATATTAGTCTAACCTACTGGAGACAAACACATGAATAAGTCTCTCCAAGTTTGCTTTAGACAGTCGACCTTTGATTTTTGCTGTTTTTAAGATGGTAAAAGTCTGCAGATGTTATTGATTGGATGTGGCTGTTAAAGTTCAAGTCTGAGTCCATTATTACCCCAAGATTTCTAGTCTAATTTGAAGAGAGACTGAAGGTGACTGCTGACACTGTCTCTTTGTTTCTGTGGGCCAAAGACAATGAATTCTGTCTTGCTGAGTTTAGCTGGAGAAAGTTGTCCTGCCTCCACACACTGATCTGTTGGCTGCAGTGGCAGAGTGAGTCCACTGGTCCATAGTCCCTGCTGCCAGTGAGACATAGATCTGAGTGTCGTCTGTGTAGTTGTGGTAGGACACATTATTGCCTCATATTAACTGGTCTAACTGCAGCATGTAGAGATTGAACAAAAAGGGACCCAGGATTGACCCCGGATCAACTCCACTAACAGCCAGAATGCATTTTTTTCAACGTATTTTGTGGTCATAAAGCCACTTGTAATTAAATAAATAGGACTTGAACATTTAATGTTGCCCCGTGCAAGGCCGACTTGGGTCCACCCTCCTGTGGCCTCACCAGCCACAGAGGGGTTCATAGGGTCTGGTGCACAGAGGACTGGGGACTGGGGCAAACTGTTGCCCCTGCGACCCGGCTGGATAAAGTGGAAGAAGATGGATGGATGAGTTTTATTGTCGAGATACATAAACAGGATTTAGCTACAGGTTTAGTATTGGTTTAGTCTTGGTTTTGTCCTGGTTCAGTCTTGGTTTAGTCCTGGTTTAGTCTTGGTTTAGTCTGGGTTTAGTCTAGGTTTAATCCTGATTTAGTCTAGGTTTCGTCATGGTTTATATTTGGTTTAATCCTGGTTTAGCCCTGGTTTAGTCTTGATTTAGTCTGCATTTAGTCTTGGTTTAATCTTGATTTAGTCTAGGTTTAGTCCTGGTTTAGACTTGAATTAATCCTGGTTTAGCCCTGGTTTAGTCTGGGTTTAGCCCTGGTTTAGTCTTGATTTAGTCTGCGTTTAGTCTTGGTTTAATCCTGATTTATTCTAGGTTTAGTCCTGGTTTAGACTTGGTTTAATCTTGGTTTAGTCCTTGTTTAGGCCTGGTTTAGTCCTGGTGTAGTCTTGGTTAAGTTCTGGTTTAATCCTGGTTTACAGGTTTAGCCCTGGTTTAGTCCTGGTTTAGTCCTGGTGTAGTCTTGGTTAAGTTCTGGTTTAATCCTGGTTTACAGGTTTAGCCCTGGTTTAGTCCTGGTTTACTCCTGGTGTAGTCTTGGTTAAATTCTGGTTTAATCCTGGTTTACAGGTTTAGTCCAGGTTTAGCCCTGGTTTAGTCCTGGTGTAGTCTTGATTTAGTCCTGCTTTAAACCCAGTTTGGTACTGACTTGTCCTTTCTCTGCTCCTCAGGGATGGTTACTCAGTATACAAAGTTTTATTACCCATGAAAAATATTCTAATTGTTCATAGTTCATTTCTTGATTTAAATTGTACACTATCCAAACTTTTTTGTCCTTCTGGGTTGTACTTCAGCCACTCTTTAGGACTTCTCCTTCGGTCTCCCTCTGTGTCTCCCCTGCTCTTAGCTCTAATCCGTCACAGAGGAGCAGACAAGCCATTCATCATCGCCGCTAAGCTTCTCTTCACTGCTCTGCCCCATAACCCACAATGCACCAGTCACAGCGTCACTGACTTTGTATTGTCTTTATCAAAACTTAACAGGACTACGGCAAAAAATTATAGTGAAGAAATGGAATATAAATGTTTGGATGGATTGTTTATCTTCTTGGGACCTGAAGTTTGGACTTGAAGTGAATTAAAAGTTTATATAATTGTGAAATTATACTGCTTAGTCAAGTTTAGGCCTTGTTTATCCCTGTCTTAAATGAACAAAGTGAATATTGACATATTGAGTTGAAATTACTTTTATTCTAAGATTTGTCTAAACTTTTGACTTTTGACTGAAAACTATTGGGTCTCAGTGTTTTGCAATAATAGTGGAGAATATGGTGTCCCCCAAGGCTGAAGAAAAAAAAAGGTAACACAAATGAAACACTATGCTTTTTTGATCAGTAAGACAATACATGATTTAAAATTGTACAGATGGAGCAATACTTTTTGAGGGTCAGTATATTTCTATTTTGCAATATGATACAATTTTAGCTGTAGAAGGTTGAATTAGGAACTAAAAACACAAACTAATTATTAAATTGTTGCAATAAGCTGCAATAAATATTTATTTATGGGAGCTCATGTTTTTAACAATACAGTATTGTACATTTAGAATAGCTTTGATAATTCTTCTTTATGGTTTGGTTTCGATATTAATATAATCTACACTATAAGCAATATATCTTACATCAAAATGTGTTATCGCAGCCTAATGTAGAGTCAAGCCCTGGTTTACATCTGCTATATTCCTTGGTTATATATTCCTTGTTGCTTTGCCCTGACAGGACCACTGCTACTTTTCGCAAACATAACATTACAAATGGAGAAATCAATGTTTGGCTGGAAAGGGTCTTAACTGAGTTTGCGGTGCACCTGGCGGATGATTGCAGAGGGACTGTTGTTTCTCTCAGATTGATTGAGACAAACAAGAGGCTGCTGTTTATAATCACCTCCTGGTCACGGTTTGTTTAGGGGGGATTCACAGCCTTCATTTGCTCTTTAAACTCTATCAACAATTATCTCACTTGTTTAGTTCAGGGCCTTGTAAACTTAATTAAGGTGTGAATCTCATTTGGTGCAATGCATGTTAATTACATTTTGTTTGTCTTGTTATATCATTAGTCTCCAAATTCCTTGACTTGCTTATTTTTTACTCTCAGTCCCACATAATGCAATATTTATAACACAACTACGATGCACTAGATCGGCTTAGATTAGACAAGGCAAGTTTATTTGTATAACACAATTTGTACACAAAGCAATTCAAAGCACTTACTACAGAATAAGTAATACATTAAAAACAATACAAACAAACAAAACATTAATAATCATCATAAAATTAAAAAGAGAGAAAAAGAGACATTAAATGAGAGAAGAGTGTAGGGGCTGGATTTAAACAGCATCAAAGCCGAGGTCTGTCTGACACCTTCAGGAAGACCAGGTTTTAGCTGCATGAATCTGAAACACTGACTCTCCTAGTTTAGTCCTGCACCAGCAGGAGGCCGGTCCCTGAGGGGCTCGGAGTGCAGATGGTTCATATGGCACTAACATGTCACAGATGCACTTTGGTGCTCGGCCATGGAGAGACTTGTACACAAGCAGAGCCACTTTAAAGTCTATTCTCTGAGCCACAGGAGCCAGTGCAGAGACCTGAGCACAGGACTTATGTGCTCGTACTTCCTGGTCCTGAGTCAGGACCCGAGCTGCAGTGTTCTGGGTGTTCTGCAGCTCTCACAGCTCATTTGGAGAGACCATTGAGCAGGCCTTTACATTAGTCTAACCTACTGGAGACACATGCATAGATAAGTCTCTCCAAGTCCAAGTTTGAGATGGTAAAAGTCTGCAGATGTTATTGATTTGATGTGGCTGTTAAAGTTCAAGTCTAAGTCCATTTATACCCCTAGATTTCCAGTCTAATTTGAAGGTTTTAGAGAGAGAGACTGGAGGTGACTGCTGACACTGTCTCTTTGTTTCTGTGGGCCAAAGACAATGAATTCTGTCTTGCTGAGTTTAGCTGGAGAAAGTTGTTTTGTATCCACACTTGATGGATGCAGTGGCAGAGTGAGTCCACTGGTCCATAGTCCCCTGCTGCCAGTGAGACATAGATCTGAGTATCGTCTGCATAGTTGTGGTAGGACACATTATTGCTGCGTATTAACTGGCCTAACGGCTGCATGTAGAGATTGAACAAAAGTGGACCCAGGATCGACCCCGGAGGCACCCCACAGGTCAGGGCTATGTGATCTGAGACACAGTTTCCAATTTCAGCTATTTCTAGAAAGAACTTGAACCAGTTTAGTGCAGTGCCAGAGATGCCCCCCAGTCCTCTAGTGTCTGTAAGAGGATCCCATGATCAACAGTGTCAAAAGCAGCTCTCAGATCTAACAGGATCAACACTGAGACTTTTCCTGCATCAGTGTTCAGGTGGATGTATTTGTCACCTTGATCAGAGTCTCAGTGCTGTGGTGGGCTCTAAAACCTGACTGGAAAACATTAAATGAGCCGTTCATTTAGAGAAAGTAAATTGCTGGTAAACAGCTTTTTCAAGGACTTTGCCAAAAAAAAAAAAGATTTGAGATTTGGGAATTGTTCAGTCCTGTGGCATCAAGACTGCCCTTCTTTAGGAGAGGCTTAATGACCGCAGTTTTAAAAGCTCTTGGGAATGTTCCAGATTGAAGTGACCTGTTAACTATGTGAACGAGTGGTGAAGGCAAACTGTGGAGGACACACTTTAGAAATCTAGTGGGTAACACATCGGCAGAGTAGAATTACTGGAAGCACTAATTGTATTGTATTATAAAGATGCTTGGTTATTAATTCCTATGTTTAATCTGAGGCATGGCACAGTCATCCCAAAAATACAGTACATCTCTTCATTAGTTTTAAAGGGATGTCAAGATTAGTTGTTTAATCAATAATTGTGATTTCTCATATAAGGAAAAAATAAACTCAATTCTATGCAGTCTTTACCTAAAATGATCATCTAAATTTTAACTGCTTTATTACTTGGCTGTTTTATCAACTTTCATTCAAACAACCATCCAGAAGTTTGATTTGACAAAGTTGATAACATAGAGGTATTAATTAAAGTAAATGAAGAATTATCCAGTGTTGCTTGGTTATTGGTGTCCACTGTCAGTATATAATCATAAAATTGTGATATTTCTTTTTCCTGTATTAATCGTGAAACTAACAATTGATATTGTTTAATTACTAACATCAAGACAGCATTAGGAATGCTACTTTTTACATTTCAAGTATTTAATTCCTAGATAAATCACTCTCCCTTATTCATTTAGTACTAGGTGGACTCTATTAGTGGTGTTTTAGAATTTATTGCAAACTAGCCAATTGTTTAAGTGTTATTATCACAAAAATCTTGATGTTTTTGATGACTGAATTAAGAAACAAAGTGCACAAACATAAATGACAAGAACAAAGGCCTCTGAAGTGCCCTATGAGTGTCAATAGATTTGAGTTTGTGCCTTGGTTGACTTTGATATTTTTCTTTTCTGCTTGTTCAGATCGCTGCTCTGCAAAAAGGAGGAGACAGCTTCCCCCTCACAGCCTCCTCGGGCAAAGTGCTTGGAAAGGTAAAACAAAGGACAACAAATCAAAGGTACATATTAAAGACCGGGGGAGAGGCTGCTGACTGCACACTATGTCCACTCTGTTTCCTGAAGGCATTACGCAGCAGTGAGAAGAGCTCCAAGCCTGTGTACGTTTCCATCGGACACAAGATCAGCCTGGACACAGCAGTGAGACTCACCCACTGCTGCTGCCGCTACAGGGTGCCAGAGCCTATCAGACAGGTACCATACAAACTCAGACATTACGTAAGACTTTATAAAATGAAATACAGTTTGTAGTTATGGCTGGGAAATTGACTATTGACCTACAATCTGACCCTGCCACACTTCGCCACTTTTCTAATATCTTGCAGAAAACTTTTTTCCTTTACAAAAGATGATATTTGGTTGGTCATTTGTTAATAGCTATGTCAATGGTCCTACTCTTTCATTACTCTGAAACTCATTGACTGGTCAGCCTTCATTATGCTCTAATGGAGTGACAGGCATTTCCCAGTGAACTTTAAACTCTCAAAAGAAGCTCAAACTGCTTTTCATACAATGATTGTAATACAAGATGCTTTACACATCACAAATGTATTAAAAACAATCCCTAGCACCCACCCAACCAATCATCCTCTCCCCACGACCTCCACATCAACACACAGCACCCTATGCTCTGTACATACAGTAAATGTAGGATTTCCATGATCTAGTTTAGGTCCCCCATGATGTGAGTGTGTACAGATTTTATTCCCTCCAATATGATGAATATCTGCCCAGATGATCTGTCTATGGCTATAATTAATCAATCCAGAAATGTTGTGTAGTAGAGAGACAATTAAACAGTGGAAAAAACATGAGCCAGATAGAGATCGAAGTGTGAAATTTATGTACTCGAATGGAACAACATCTGGTAGATATTTGAGGCAAAAATTAGAAATGATGCATGATGCAATGGTTGCATTCACACCACATACTCAGATTAAGGGGTTGCCAAGCAGGAGACCAAGAAGCAAACCAAAGAGGAGATTTATGGATGGAGGAACTTTTTCACTACATGACTTGAAGCAAGTGAATTAAAAAGATACTGAGGATAAGGATTGATAGATGATTATACCACAGCCATTACTTATTATTAAGGTAGCTTGTTAAATGGCCTCTTTATCAAACCGGCTTAATTAGATTTCTCTGTAAATCTCACATTTAAGTGTCTATCTCTTTAAATATTAACAGAAACAAAGTTGTTATTTTTTCACAAATGTGTCTGGGGCACTTTTAGATCCCAATAAAGTGAAATGAACAGTTGCCCGGAGAAGACCGCAGAGATTGTTTTTTATTGTTGGTTTCTCGTCTCTTGTTTGCAGCTGCTCCGTTGTGACCCATTAGCACGTAAGAGTGCATAGAAAATTAATGACACTTCTGCAACTTTCATGAGCACTGTCTGATGAGGGATATCTACAACATTTTACATTTCCTTAAAAAAAAAAGTTTGACCATAAAAAGACTCCAAGCCCAAGTAGCAGGAGGTAAATGGCTTACTACTTTACATGCATAATTTAAAGCAGCACTATGTAACTTTTTAGTGGAGGCTACACCATTTGCTTGCTCTTTGGAGATGTGGAGCTGTTATTTCCTTCCCTAGAATGTTCCGCTCTATGGCATTAAACGTATATATGTTCATGAAGACAGGCAAGTTACAGGTCAGATCTGTGAAGATGTGAGTTATTCAAGATATTTTTGATGTTTTAAAACACTTGTAATTGAAAGAATGAAAGTAATTCGAAGAATATTTCTATGGAGCAAGTGTTAGATCCTCTACCCTGAAAAGTTACATAGTGAATCTTTAGTGCACTATTACTACAGACCAATAGTTTAAACAGACAGTAGTACAGAATTACTATGTGACGTTACGGTCTTCAGTTTATATTTAAGTCATTATGTTACTGAGTATGTTGACTTCTACTCCACCAACATCTACTGAAGAACAGGACACATTATGAGTTCATTCTTTCTGTAGCCACTAGGTTGTGCTGTGCCTCTGCTGTGGATGTGCAGCTCCCACAGGGACTGAGAGCACGCTGCTTCAAATCCACACATTTCAAAATCAGTTTTTCTCCCCTGGAGCTGCAGTTGCTGAGGCTAACTCTCCCCTACTGCGTCATATTATTTTATCAAAACATTATCGTGATGTTGCTCGCAGGTGGGTGACCGGCTTTCGACCCTCTGACAAAACCAAAAGGGTCACCTCCAAATTTATATCTTTCTTTCATCGTTCCTCTCTGTGTTTCTACAACTCCTCCAACATTTCAGATTCCTTTTAAAGTCAATATCACAGGGAGGAGTGGAGATCTTGTTCCAGGGTGAACTCTTGCTTTACGTCACTGTTTCTTGGGCTGCCTATATTTAAGATACACTATTCCTAATGGTGCAAAGCCTCGGCTTCTGCAAAAATGAGTATAGTTACATAAGAACATACTGAAATTGCAGAGCAGAACTTGAAGATGTACTTTATATGTAGTTCACCACCTTTGTCAGGAGTGATGAATAAAGGCCTGCAGTAGCTCTTTGAGAAGCTTGTTAAGGAGCAATGCACTGTATCCATCTTGTACTTTAGATATTCCTCCTGGGGGGAAGGGGGAGTCTGAACTCTGCTCCAAACCACCTGCTTTTACTGACACCTTTGATTAAAAATAAATAAATACATAAATAAAAATATATTATTCACTATTGGAAGTGACTGAATCTCTTTCTTGATTCAAATTAAATGTCTTAGTCTACTATAAACTACTTTTACTAAAGTACAAACGCAATTCATTACTATCTCTCTGTTCCATCAGGTCATATTGATATTATATAGATTATAGATATTTTAGAGTATACTGTAGTTGAAGTTAACACTGTAAGTAACCTGTGTGTCCCTCCTGTTTATCTTTATGAATTTAGTTTATCTGTATGACTTATGAACCTGAATCTAACAAAAATATATACGGTATTCCTAAAATCACAACAAAAACTTTACTTTCAACCACTGAAGTCTGCAGAGCTTAGAAGCAGATAGGATGTGGACTGGTGGTCAGATAAAGTTGAAAGGCTCATGTATTGAAGGCCTGATGACAGCTTGGGGCTGCCAGGTCCTGTGTTGTGAGCTGTTGTGGCTTGGTCCAATGGAAAGAGTGTCCAGCATTTAGAAAGAGCAGGTTGTGTTGGTGCTTTAAACAGGTGCAAACCAAATGAGCAGATGTGCTTTTCAGGTTACATTTAGACTATGCCATATTTTTCCACGCTTGTAGAATAGCATTTGTTAATAAAACTACAACTAATCTAAAGTTTTAAGCCTCAACACAAAACTACACTCCACTGGAATCAGTTCAATGCCATTCGTGTTATTTTATTCCTTGTGCCAGATGATAATAAGAGTGAGGACTTTAAACTATGTATGTATTAAGCTCTCCACACACTACAGGATTTTAGAGTCTTGAACAAGAAGAGCACAGACATGAGGTGAATCATATGAAATTTTAACTCTTACAGTCTTCAGAGCTCAAAGACTGCAGCGAACACACTCCACACTACAAGCTAAAAGTTGCAAAGCTACCAAAGCTAGCGCACCTCCAGTCAACTCTTTCTGTCTACAGTGAATCAACTTGCTTTGACACTCTCAACACAATCAGCTTCACCCTATTAGTATCAAGTTTTTATAGTCTTTTAGTCAATTCAAGTTATTGTTATAAACCACTATTTGTTTCCACTCCTGTCTTTTTTGTGTTTTCAAATTATATTGTAATATTTAAATTGCCTTCCGAAATATATCGATATAACTCTCAAAACATGATATGGCCTCCCCCTGGTGACTGTAAGTGAATAATAAGGGTTAATAAGTAAAGCCCATAATTAAGCATCCAAACAAAAGGATATGTATTGGTTTTCTCCTTGCTCAAGGGCCATAGCTGCGTTTATAGTTGTTTCCATGTTCAACTTTTCTCTTTATTCTTATAGTTAAACTCTCTTCTCTGCTGAACCCTGAGTCTAAGTTTCATTCTGACTGATGTAATCTTCTTCCTCCGTCAGCCTCTTCGCCCCGCCTTCACCTCTTCCTCCACATCCTCCTCCTCTCCCTCTCTCCTGAACGCCACAGAGATACAGCAGGCTAAAGGATGATCTCATGCCCGATGTGTGAATGCAGTGCTGCTCTGTCTGAAGAAGCTCACAAACTAATTCACGCCCGTCTCTCTCTCTCCATTCAATTCTCGCTTTCCTCCGGCGTCCCACGCACACCCTCCGACGATAAATCCAACTGTACATTTGATAACACCTGCCGTCTCCGATTCACCGCTGCTCCCTAGTGGTCACTTTGCCAATGACGGGTTAGACAGGCTGAGGTCAAAGAACTATAATAAATACGCAATTTTAGCTTTTTATTTTTGGAATGAAATGTTCTGGCAAGGTTCTCAATGAGTCAAGGACAAAGCGAGAATGTGAAACGGATTCATTGTGACGGATGATACTGACCTCAATTATGTAACTATTTATCTGGACAAAATAGGTTGTATCATTTTTATTTACAGGGTTTCCATTGTGACAGTTGCACTAAGGTTTTTATGCCAGATGCCCTTCCTGATATTCCTGAATACAAACATTTTAAGACCAAAATGAGGAGCCTGACAGCAGCAGTTACGGACTTGAAACTTGCATTGTTTGATTGCATTGTTAAAATGAAACTTGCATTGTTTAATTTTCCTAAGAAACTGTTGTAGAGTGAAACAGCAGAAGGAAACAAGGAAATGGATCACTGTCCCATCCCCTGTCCTTAGACCCTCCTCTTGGACTCCAAAACACTTATTGGCAAAAAGAAAAACCTCGAGGAGAACCACACTGAAGGAGAGATCTGAACAAATATGCTGTAGATGTGTCCAGAAATGTGTCCATTTGCACTTTGTATTGAATATTGTTATTGCCTTGTATTTGCTCATACATTGATTCACCTCTCTTTATTATTATTATTATCTTTTATATTTGCAGACAGCTGTCACAGTGATGTTTTATTATTAAATGTTTCTTTTGAAAATGATGAAAGAGCTGGCAATAAATGAAGCCTGTTCACTTTAATCATCAGCTCTAATGCCAAGAATGTTTTAGCAGTGATGCTAACGGACTTGTGCTAACTGCCATTTGTACTGCATCTTATATAATGTGGAAAATAAGGGACTGAATCCTGCACATTCACTGTAACATATTGACTGTCAATACACACACCTCTAGAAAAGAGAATGTTCCATCATGTAAGAAAAAAAAAAACAGACACCAAAATGTTTATCTAATAAAAGGGTGAACTATATAACCTTTCTGGTGGAGGGTCCATCACCCTTGTTTTGCCTTGAATGTTTCACCTTATGTTATAAACTAATCTATCTTTCATTTATTCAAGTACAGGAGTTTTTAATTACCAAAAATAGCTTTCTTTGGCGGAGTAACCTGCTTGTTTCCCAAACTTATATTGCCACTTTAAGATGTTGTACAACCATTCAAATATGACCGTTCACATATGGGCTTGTTACAGTCTACAATATTGTAAACAATCCCATCTTTTCCATATTCGATTGTCCTGGTCCTTATCTGATTGCTCATGTTAGCTGATATGATAACGTTAAATCCATACACAATATCATGCTAATGTCATATCATTTTCACGTGATGTGCCTTCAACATGGACCCAGTCAATGAGTTCAGATGCTTTTATTACCAGACAACACACTCTGTTTCCATATGTACAACATGTAGCTGGGGCTTATAAGTGCCTCTCTGACCTTTTCAAACCCACCGTCTCCGCCCTCATCCGTCTTTCTTCCCGCAACAGTCACTTAACAGATCTAACAGATCTAATAGACAGTTGTACAAGTCGAGTGAAACCCAATTTAGTCTGAGCTAATTTACTTTGACAAACTCCATACCACCACCACCTTGTCAGCACTGACCTAACTGCCTGTTCACCCAAAGCACTGTAGGAAAAATGTATAAAAATATATATAAATGAATTCTGCCTTCAGGGAACTGTGCTGCCCTAAAAACAACTTTATGTTAAGTTTAAAAGTTCAGCACTGCAATGGTGCAATGCAGTGTTCAAGATACGTAATGTCTGTCAAGCAATTACATAGTTTCTATATATATACAGTTAGTCCAATTCACATACAATAAAAGAAGAAAGATAGTGTGCAATATTAACATTATTATACGGATTGAATATAGCCTAATAGCTGAAATGTCTGGAGTGGGTAAATGGCACACAAAAGGTCTTAATATTTTTCCATAGTAATTTAAAATGTTGATGTAAATATGCAGATTTTTGTTCATTTTGCCACTTAAATTACATGTTATAATTTAAAAACGGAAATGTATTATTAAGACAACATACTAATTTTGTTGGCAAAGGGTAGGTAAAATGGCTGTACCAGCCTGTCAAAACCTGACCTTGTCAGATCTCAGAAGCTACGCTCGGCTGAATATGTGCGTGAGTGATTGGTGGTTGGAGGAGCCAATGGCGCATTATTATTATTAAGGTAAAACTGTTTGATTAACAGAGATCTTGATTAATACCTATCTAATTCTTTTTTTTTTTTTCATCAAAAGTGGGTATATTCATGTCAGAACACGTAATTTTGCATTTGTATGTCATTTTGGTTGTTAAATGTTCATCTTTTTGGGTGGGGGGTCTACCACTTATCTCCATGTGGATATTATTGCTTGGCCTGAGATGTTAGTATGGCATTAAACTTATCTGGAGACAACCAGGTGGTCAGAGTGCATCTCAGTTGGAGGGACATAAAGAAAAGATAGTTGTGTTTGTTTAAGTACATTTGTTCACTAACCTGAAAGCTAATGGTTCAATCCTTTTATACTAGCATTACATTCTCTTGTTGTGTTATTGGCCGAGACTTGCCTGGGATCCAGAATCGACACTTGCAGCTGATCACGTACACGTAAAACACTCCCAGAATGATGTCAGTGCAAAGTATTTATATACACTTCTTCGATACTTTACAAAGATGTGAGTCTGGTCACAGTGAATCTCCCCATTTTCAGGTGGGCGTGACTGACAGGTGGATTAGCCAATCTGGGGTGCATGTCTGGTCCATCCACATAAAAACAAATATGGCTGAAGAAAGAAGAAAACATACATAAAATAAAAAATAACATAATAAAATAATTGAGTTTGTAAATGATAGTAAGCTCCTTTATAGCTGAAAAAAACCCTGATCGTGTTTACTTTAAGCTTGACACAGAGGAGGACAAGGGGCCAGACATTATGGATTTGGGAGATAAGGAAAAGACACTGCCGTGAAATTATGTACTATCGTGGACTTGAGCAAGACCTGTTCCCCTTCTTGTGTCGGTTGTAAGAGTGTGATCATGTCATTTGGTGGCTGCTGTGACCATAGGTGCTTTTGGAAAAGTCGTTCACATTACTCAAAATTTTTACGTCCAATTTTTTTTTTGTCTGTATTCTTCCGTTCCTGCAGGGGATTTATATCTGGTAAATTCTTCCATATGGGTACAAATAATAAATCTCTTCCTGTATATTTCTAATCAGCAAGTTTATCTCTTCAGATTCTTTTGCCAGCCCTCATTATCTCCATTACCACAGGCCCAAATCTCCTCCTCCTTCCTCCTCCTTTAAAAACAGAGGGGCTGATGGGAAGGCGTGCTGAGCTAATGGTACTCAGAGGAGCAGGAAGAGACGCTCATAACAGCCTTATAGCTTCTGTCTGAATGGACTGGCAACTATTTGTACGTCACATTCATATATAGGCCGATCCAAATTGTTTACCAGAAAAAAGACATGTTAAAAGTCATTATGTAAAGATGCTCAAACTTTTGAATAGTATTTATATATATATATACAATACATCACAAAGTAAAAGTATTTCTATCAAATTGCCTTTGTGGTCGAATACAAATTTTGACATTGATAAAGACTCTTCTAACTCTTCAATAAAGGGTAAAAAAAAAAATAAAGTCCACAATTATTTTTTTTTCAGTATCAACACGTCTTTAAATTATTTCTATTTTGTTTTTGGCAGTCCCTGTGAAAACAAGTTGGAGGGACTATAAAAGACTGGGGAGCGCGGTGAAAAGTTTTCCGCCTACAACTTTTCAGTCTGTCTCTGTATTGGTTTTATTTCTGGAGGTAAAAATATTATTCAAATATTCAGAAGAGTGGTAGAGGAATTTTGCTGACGCAGTCCTTTTTCTATGCAACAAACTGACAAGACAATATCAGTCATATTTTACATCATGATAAACAGAAATATACAAATAAATACAAAATAATCCACAATGTGTCACGGATAAGTAAACAGTTGAATTACACATTTTAGACCACCTGGAATAAGGTTGGGGAGCGTCTGATAGCACAATAACTATATACTAGGTATTCATGGTTTTAAATGTCTTTTTTAGGTGACATTTTGAGTTGAGTTGTTTTAACTGTTAATTACTATGGAAACGGTGCCTACTTTTTCACCACCCATGAATAGCTAATGCAAACTATAATATTAATGTACACTACCAGTCAAAAGTTTGGACACACTTTTTCATTTATTTTTCTTCTTTATTTCCTTGATTATTTGCATGATAGATTCTCACTGAAGGCATCAAAACAAAAAATTAACTCAAAATTAAAGCCGCTCGCGGCAATGATGGCTCCTCGCCCCGGTGCGCACACCCCTCCCAGGCAACCGCTGAGGACTCGTGGACCGGCCCTGACACGACACCCTCTCCTCCCGACAGCTCGTCCACCAGAAAAATTACATAGGGCACCTTTAATATTTGAAAATGGGAACGATTTACAGCCAAATTATAGAAACTAGGACACAGGTCACATGACTTTTATAATCAAGAGCACTGTCAGACTAAGACTGCATAAAAACAGACCCTCCACCAGAAAAGTTACATAGTGCGCCTTTAAACATATTTTGGGGGGGAGTATTTGCCCCTTTGTGGCTAACCATGGAAAATACCCCATATCCATAATGTATTTTTTTGGTCGTAGACACGCATAGAATTAAATACCCATATTTGGTACAACCGATAATGTTGATGTTTCATGTCTGGATAGGGGGCGCTATAGAGTTCACTTTTCATATACTTTATAGTTTATTATATTCAGTCCATGTTCAAGCTTTAGTGATTCAAATTTCAGCACAATCAGAGAAAGTCTGTGCGTGTAGTAATTTTGGAACTATTTATTGGGGGAGTCTTTGAGCCCCTCCTGGCCAACCGTGGGAAACACCCCATATCCATAACATATTTTTTTGCTTGCTTTGATACAGAGAATTGAATCCCCAAATTTGGTACAAATCCGATAATGTTGATGTTTCTTGTATAGGCTAGGTGGCGCTATAGAGTAACTTTTCATGTGCTTTATAGTTTATTATATTCAGTCCATGTTCAAGCTTTAGTGATTCAAATTTCAGCACGATCAGACAAAGCCTGTGTGTGTAGGCATTTTTAAACAATTTTTTTAGGGAGTCTTTGCGCCCCTGGTGGCGAACAATGAAAATTGCACCATGTCCGTAATATAAGATTTTGCTTGAAATCATGCATAGAATTTAATCCCCAAATTTGGTCCAAATCCGATAATGTTGATGTTTCACGTATACACTAGGTGGCGCTACAGAGTTCACTTTTATTATATTTCATATTTCATCACATTCAGGCCGGGATCACACAATAGTGATGTGAGTTTGAGCTCTGTAGGCCAAAGCCTGTGGCCGTGAGAGGTCATCAAAGAAACAGGAAACTAAGGCGTTATTCGCCGGCGTGCTACGGACAAACCATGAAAAAGTGCGCTGAGAAAAATGATGCGTTTGTGGACCCACATCTGTAGATGTGACGTGTCAAATCTGAGCTCGTTTGGACCAAAACCAAGACACTTGAAGACTTTGGCGTACACGCAGTAAAAACGGCGGTGAATTTTTTGATCCAATATGGCCGACTTCCTGTTGGTCATAGAGACGTGCTCTGATTCATCTTTTGGCTTGTCTCATGGTTCTGTGTCAATGTCCCGAATTTCGTTTCCCTGCGACAAACTTTGCTTGTCCCCTCTCCCATAGGGATCCAATTCTAGGGGGCGCAGTTGAGTGAGGCCACTTTGGTCATTGTTGCGATGACCGTTTTATTGAATTTTTCACCGGGCCGGTCGATTCTATACCCCCATGTGAGACTTTTCGTTGATGTTCAGGGGGTCAAATCTGCATTTCTTTGTTTATACAGAACGAAGAACAATGTTAACTTAAAGCCGCTCGCGGCAATGATGGCCCTCGCCCCGGTGCGCACGCCCCTCCCAGGCAACCGCTGAGGTCTTGTGACCGCCCTGGCACGACTCTCTCCTCCCGACAGCTCGTCCCCCAGAAAAATTACATAGGGCACCTTTAATATTTGAAAATGGGAACGATCTAGAGCCAAATTATAGAAACTAGGCCACAGGTCACATGACTTTTATAATCAAGAGCACTGTCAGACTAAGACTGCATAAAAATAGACCCTCCAACAGAAAAGTTACATAGTGCACCTTTAAACATATTTTGGGGGGGAGTATTTGCGCCCTTTGTGGCCAACCATGGAAAATACCCCATATCCATAATGTATTTTTTTTGGTCGTAGACACGCATAGAATTTAATACCCATATTTGGTACAAATCCGATAATGTTGATGTTTCATGTCTGGATAGGGGGCGCTATAGAGTTCACTTTTCATATACTTTATAGTTTATTATATTCAGTCCATGTTCAAGCTTTAGTGATTCAGATTTCAGCACAATCAGACAAAGTCTGTGCGTGTAGTAATTTTTGAACTATTTATTGGGGAGTCTTTGCGCCCCTGCTGGCCAACTGTGGGAAATACCCCATATCCATAATATATTTTTTTTGCTTGCTTTGATACAGAGAATTGAATACCCAAATTTGGTACAAATCCGATAATGTTGACGTTTCTTGTATAGGCTAGGTGGTGCTGTAGAGTAACTTTTCATATGCTTTATAGTTTATTATAATCAAGTCCTAATCAGGCATTAGTGATTCAAATTTCAGCACTATCAGACAAAGCCTGTGTGTGCAGGCATTTTTTAACTATTTTTTTATTGAGTCTTTGAGCACCTGCTGGCGAACAATGAAAATTGCAACATGTCCATAAAATAAGATTTTGCTTGAAATCATGCATAGAATTTAATCCCCAAATTTGGTACAAAATCCGATAATGTTGACGTTTCACACATACACTAGGTGGCGCTTCAGAGTTCTCTTTTATTATATTTCATATTTCATCACATTCAGGCCGGGATCACACAATAGTGCTGTGAGTTTGAGCTCTGTAGGCCAAAGCCTGTGGCCGTGAGAGGTCATCAAAGAAACAGGAAACGAAGGTGTTATTCGCCGGCGTGCTACGGACAAACCGTGAAAAAGTGCGCTGAGAAAAATAATGGCGTTTGTGGAGCCACATCTGTAGATGTGACGTGTCAAATCTGAGCTCGTTTGGACCAAAAACAAGACACTTGAAGACTTTGGCGTACACGCAGTCAAAACAGTGGCGAGTTTTTGATTCAATATGGCCGACTTCCTGTTGGTCATAGGGTGGTGTGACAATGACATTTTCTGCTTGTCTCCTTGTTTTCTATCACTGTCCCGAATTTTGTCGGCCTACGCCAAAATATGCTTTTCAGCTCCCCATAGACTTTCAATTTTTGACTTTTCCAGGGGGCGCTGTCGAGTGGGGGCACTTTGGGCATTGTCGCGATGCCCGTTTTATCAAATTTTTCGCCGGACCAGTCGATCTGATACCCCCATGTGAGACTTTTCGTCGATGTTCAGGCCCTCAAAATCGCGATCGTTTGCAAAGAAAAATAATAATAATTAAAGCCGCTCGCGGCAATGATGGCCCTCGCCCCGGTGCGCACGCCCCTCCCAGGCAACCGTCGAGGACTCGTGACCGCCCTGGCACGACTCTCTCCTCCCGACAGCTCGTCCCCCAGAAAAATTACATAGGGCACCTTTAATATTTGAAAATGGGAACGATCTAGAGCCAAATTATAGAAACTAGGCCACAGGTCACATGACTTTTATAATCAAGAGCACTGTCAGACTAAGACTGTGCATAAAAACAGACCCTCCAACAGAAAAGTTACATAGTGCACCTTTAAACATATTTTGGAGGGGAGTATTTGCGCCCTTTGTGGCCAACCATGGAAAATACCCCATATCCATAATGTATTTTTTTGGTCGTAGACACGCATAGAAATTAATACCCATATTTGGTACAAATCCGATAATGTTGATGTTTCATGTCTGGATAGGGGGCGCTATAGAGTTCACTTTTCATATACTTTATAGTTTATTATATTCAGTCCATGTTCAAGCTTTAGTGATTCAAATTTCAGCACGATCAGACAAAGCCTGTGTGTGTATGCATTATTTTACTATTTTATTTGAGTTTTTGTTTCCTGGTATGAACAATGAAAATTGCACCATTTCCATAATATAAGATTTTGCTTGAAATCATGCATAGAATTTAATCCCCAAATTTGGTCCAAATCCGATAATGTTGACGTTTCACGTATACACTAGGTGGCGCTACAGAGTTCACTTTTATTATATTTCATATTTCATCACATTCAGGCCGGGATCACACAATAGTGATGTGAGTTTGAGCTCTGTAGGCCAAAGCCTGTGGCCGTGAGAGGGCATCAAAGAAACAGGAAACGAAGGTGTTATTCGCCGGGCGTGCTACGGACAAACCGTGAAAAACTGCGCTGAGAAAAATTATGCGTTTGTGGAGCCACATCTGTAGATGTGACGTGTGAAATCTGAGCTCGTTTTGGACCAAAACCAAGACACTTGAAGACTTTGGCGCATACGCAGTCAAAACAGCGGCGCAGTTTTTGATCCAATATGGCCGACTTCCTGTTGGTCATAGAGACGTGCTCAATTCATCTTTTGGCTTGTCTCATGGTTCTCTGTCACTGTCCCGAATTTCGTTTTCCCTGCGACAAACTTTGATAGTCCCTCTCCCATAGGGATCCAATTCCCTAGGGGCGCAGTTGAGTGGGGTCACTTTGGTCATTGTTGCGATGACCGTTTTATTGAATTTTTCACCGGGCCGGTCGATTCTATACCCCCATGTGAGACTTTTCGTTGATGTTCAGGGGGTCAAATCTGCATTTCTTTGTTTATACAGAACGAAGAACAATGTTAACTTAAAGCCGCTCGCGGCAATGATGGCCCTCGCCCCGGCGCGCACGCCCCTCCCAGGCAACCGCTGAGGTCTTGTGACCGCCCTGGCACGACTCTCTCCTCCCGACAGCTCCTCCACCAGAAAAATTACATAGGGCACCTTTAATATTTGAAAATGGGAACGATCTAGAGCCAAATTATAGAAACTAGGCCACAGGTCACATGACTTTTATAATCAAGAGCACTGTCAGACTAAGACTGTTCATAAAAACAGACCCTCCAACAGAAAAGTTACATAGTGCGCCTTTAAACATATTTTGGGGGGGAGTGTTTGCGCCCTTTGTGGCCAACCATGGAAAATACCCCATATCCATAATGTATTTTTTTGGTCGTAGACACGCATAGAATTTAATACCCATATTTGGTACAAATCCGATAATGTTGATGTTTCATGTCTGAGTAGGGGGCGCTATAGAGTTCACTTTTCATATACTTTATAGTGTATTATATTCAGTCCATGTTCAAGCTTTAGTGATTCAGATTTCAGCACAATCAGACAAAGTCTGTGCGTGTAGTAATTTTGGAACTATTTATTGGGGGAGTCATTGCGCCCCTCCTGGCAAACCGTGGGAAACACCCCATATCCATAATATATTTATTTGCTCGCTTTGATACAGAGAATTGAATACCCAAATTTGGTACAAATCCAATAATGTTGACGTTTCTTGTATAGGCTAGGTGGCGCTACAGAGTAACTTTTCATATGCTTTATAGTTTATTATAATCAAGCCCTAATCAGGTATTAGTGATTCAAATTTCAGCACGATCAGACAAAGCCTGTGTGTGTAGGCATTTTTAAACTATTTTTTTATTGAGTCTTTGCGCCCCTGGTGGCGAACAATGAAAATTGCACCATGTCCGTAATATAAGATTTTGCTTGAAATCATGCATAGAATTTAATCCCCAAATTTGGTCCAAATCCGATAATGTTGACGTTTCACGTATACACTAGGTGGCGCTACAGAGTTCACTTTTATTATATTTCATATTTCATCGCATTCAGGCCGGGATCACACAATAGTGATGTGAGTTTGAGCTCTGTAGGCCAAAGCCTGTGGCCGTGAGAGGGCATCAAAGAAACAGGAAATGAAGGTGTTATTCGTCAAGCCCGTGCTATGGACAAACCGAGAAAAACTGCGCTGAGAAAAATGATGTGTTTGTGGAGCCACATCTGTAGATGTGACGTGTGAAATCTGAGCTCGTTTGGACCAAAACCAAGACACTTGAAGACTTTACGTACACGCAGTCAAAACAGCGGCAAAAAGTAGTTTTTTGAGTCAATATGGCCGACTTCCTGTTGGTCACAGGGCGGTGTGACAATGACATTTTCTGCTTGTCTCCTTGTTTTCTATCACTGTCCCGAATTTTGTCGGCCTACGCCAAAATATGCTTTTCAGCTCCCCATAGGCTTTCAATTTTTGACTTTTCCTGGGGGCGCTGTCGAGTAGGGGCACTTTGGGCATTGTCGCGATGCCCGTTTTATCAAATTTTTCACCGGACCGGTCGATCTGATACCCCCATGTGAGACTTTTCGTCGATGTTCAGGGGGTCAAAATCGCGATCGTTTGCAAAGAAAAATAATAATAATAATAATAATAATAATAATATAGCGTAAGAAACCGGTGAAGAACAATAGCCCTCGCCACTTCGTTAGGCGAGGGCCAATAATATAGCGTAAGAAACCGGTGAAGAACAATAGCCCTCGCCACTTCGTTAGGCGAGGGCCAATAACTCAAAACTTGTGAAATAGACGCCTTGCTTTGATCACTATTTGCACTTTTTACATTTCTCAACCCTGAAGGTGCAGCTGGGAAGTGAAACCATTTCAAGGAAAGGAAAGCAAAGGGTGGCAACTTTGATTTTTATATAATTTTTTTTTTTTTTTAATTACTACTAATTAATTTAGTTTACTACAGAATTCCATATAAAATCCATAAAGAAAAACACATTGAATGAGAGAATCAGTCCAAAGTTAGTGCATGTACAGTATAGTATGGTGTAAATTGAGTTGTTTTTTTTTTTTTTTACTGAGAACATTTTTATCCCAGCAATTATTATTATTATTATTATTATTATTATTATTATTATTATTATTATTATTATTATTATTATTATTATTTGTTTATTACTATTAATTGTGCAATGCATGCAAAATGTACAGAAACTATTAACATATTTTCTAACAAATTTAATTTAATCCAGAAATCTTGGATCATTTGAACAGTTTATTCTAACACACAAGTTTTCCTGGTCCTCCCACAAAGCAGCTGCAGATGCTGGCTCATGTGCAAAATGTATGGCCTCTCTCAGCTCAGAGTCCACAATAGCATCTCTTTTTTTTCTGTACACAGCTCCTATAGTTTTAGTTTGGGCCGGTCCCTGTTTGAGAGCAGCTGCACTCCCAGACTGCACAAACAGATGGAGTTTCAGTGTGATTGTTCAACATGGAGCCACACAATAAAAGACTTTATGTTTATAGGGATTCTGCTGATGTGAAGTTTGCGTCGAGGTTATAGACTACAACTGTTTGGGATTTAAATGTATGCTATATTAGCGAATTTAGTTTTATCCTTGTTCTGTGTGTGAAGGGTGTATCCACGTTTATGTTTTATTGTCTGTTGTTGAGACCCTTTTCGCACTTTTTCTATTGTGTTTTTCACATCAAAACAGTGAAACTTTGTCTTTTTTGGTGTTTCATTGTAAAATATTAATCTACAACCTCTTTGACTCAGATGAGGCTGGTGAAGTGTATAGCGCAAGGACACAGTGAGGACAATAGAGGGATTTGGACTGTCGACCTTTCCGTTATAGGACACAACTGTTCTATTACCAGAACCCATGTCCCTCGCTGGTTTAGTCTTGATGTTTGATTTATACAGTCATAACATTAACTAGTGCATCAGTTATTTTTGTTTTTATGATCTCTATGAATTATGAACTCAAGCAATGAAAATTTACAACGTTTAGTTAGTTTTAGAGGACAGTGTGTTTACAAAACTTAAGCAATAACCTACCTAACAGTTGCTTCCTTAAAGAGCCCGTATGACACTATTTTCTGATCTATATAATGTTGTTCCCTCATCAGAAACATATGTGGAGTTTTGTTTTGTTTCATTCACACGTTTGCCTCACAAACACTGGATATTTAGGCTGAGTTCTTCTCTCAGAAACAGAAAACACTCAGTTCCACCTTGTGATGTCATGTGGCAATACAGGAAGTGCTCCACTGTGTTATTAAAATCCATACACCTTCCCTAGAATCATTTGGATTATTTCGGCCCTGGAATTGCCCATGTCTACCGAACTAAAGGTACTTGAAAACGACCACTAAATGAGACAAGTTGGAACGGAGCATTTTGAGCTTTATAGACATAGACAGACTAATAAAGCAGGAAACAAATGTGTGAATGAAACAAAGCACAACTCCAGGTTTGTTTTTGATGAGGTAACCACATTATAACATTACTTAAAGCTCACAAGAATCCATTTTGTGTAATATGGGATCTAATAACCAATAACCAACCTACTTTACAGTTCCTACCTTAAAGTTGCACTTTGAGGGGGCACACCTCTTTTTAAACACGTCTGACTTGCATTAATTCAATCGTTTTATTGCGGGGAAATGCATTGTAGTGTGAGCAGGATTGCCTTTTCCAGAGCTGTGATCTGTAAATTGCTTGTCTTCATGGAAATAGATAGGTTTAATGCGTTACTGAACATTCTGGGCAGAGCAATAGCATCAACACTGAGGTGGCAGACCCTCCATGCAAAATGTTAAACTGTGCACCTTTAAGTTATATAATAAAGGAGCACTTAGGAGGACCAGGCTGTTCTAAGACTTTTTCACCTTTTGAAACATTTTTTGTGCTTCCATCTCTCTCCAGTCCACGAGTCCAGTAGTTTGCCTTGTGGCTCCTGTCTCCTGCTGCTCCGTCTTCACTCTCTGAATTATTCAACTTGCTGAAGCCGATGTATTTTCAGTGCCTGTCGCCTCTGCAGACACACACTGTAACCTGGACTATAGTGGACAAACAGGAATCCTCTGTAGTGCCCATTAGAGTGAAGGGTCAGGCCATTATAGACCATTACACATCATGCTCCAGCTAATGTAACAGGAAGATTACACTGAAATACCAAGGTTCTGGTAAGTCACTGCTTTATATCTGTCTGAAGGGAGGAGCAAGATTTTGTGGTTGACTGAACAGAGTAATTGTGTATCTGCCTTTTCCACATCCATAAAAGGATATAGATGAAACATTTGATTTCAAGGCGCTGTACCAGATTTCTACGGTCTTCAAAATATGAAAAAACATAACTAGTTCAACTTAACTGCAGTGTCCCAAGGTATCCCTCACTCACCTTATCTCTTTTCACAACCCTCCAAAGCAGACATTTGCAGTGATGGTAGTTAGCTGCAACAACTAACATGCTAACACACACTTTCTGATTATCGGACAGCAAAGAGCATTCATACTTTCATACATGGTAAAATATCTGGTGCAGGGCCTTTAATAAATTACTTTAAATCACTTGTTTTACAGATTTTTCCATTGTCATTTTTATAGTTCTGTGTGCGTCTGATGTAGCCTCTGTGTGTTACAAACCGAGTGAACTTTGTAAATGCTCTTGAACCTGAGCCTGGGGTTTCATTACTCATTATCAGCGACTGTCTGGTCTGTTTAATGTAATCATTCTTTATACTGCTATTCACACCAAGATCAAGAATGTTTCCATTAGGCCCACTCAAAGGTGCTGAACACAGCAGCACATTTACATAAGAGTGCGTTTGAATAGAACTACAAATATTCAGAGGACAGAGCCACGCTGGTCCATCAGCACAGGCCGGAGATAAAGATCATTTATCACAGGTTGTGGCTGCCATTTTGAGTCTACTCAGACCCTTCCTATTGGGTACCTCAGTCTTCCTTTACTGACATGTATGTAAAAGTAGCAGCATAATGTAGGGTCTGTGTAGCTTATCTGCATTTATTCAATTACAGGTGTTTTTATTGGTATAAAGTACCTTCAAAAATATTTATTCTTGCCCTAGTGTTGCCCCCTGCCCATATCCATGGTCTCCTTATGGTTATCTATAAGATTCTGTGCTGTGCTCAGCCCAGAAGCCTATGTGACCCATGCTCCCAATTCTCCAGAACAAAAACACGATACAAAACTGCAGCAACTTGACAAACTTGATGCGCTGTGCAGTAGTAACCTTTAGCGGGGTGCACGCTCATTGTGCTCTGATAGAGGAGTGACTTAATACGGGGAGCAAAGGGAGAGGAGGCTGAAAAATGAAAGTGGAACTTATAAAACATGTTAATATGCTGTTTTCAGTGAATTTTCGGCGAATATAGCATTTTCAAAACAATAAAATGTGAAACATGGTGATAGAAGTAAAATACACTGTCTTTAAATGTTGTTTAAACATCAAATGTAAAATGACTGTAAAATTCCCCACAGAAGTGCAGAAATGTCACTTTACAGCCTTGTCTGAAAGATACCAGCTGTTTTTTCCTAGTTTCATCTTTTATTACTAACAGTATACTCGATATTCAAATGTTTTCAAAACAACATCCACAGTATTTTGCTGATCTGCCCAACTCCAGGTGAATAAAGGGCTGTAACTTTAATAGAAACTTCTGTTTTAGTCATGGATAAAGATTACGGATGGAGAAAGCAAGACAAAAGGACATTTTAGGAACAATCATTAATCATAAAGTCAGACACATTTCCAGGTGAAGTGGGTGTACAGCTTCTTCCATTACACCTCAGCCAAAATCAATTCAACCAGACCAATTTTATATGACACGATTTATGTGATGCCGTTTCCCCTTCAAATTTATCTTTTTTTTTTCTCTCACCCTCTATTTCTCACTCTTTTTGCATGGCTATATTACTTAGCAGAGTTGAGTGTGTTGGTGCATTCAAAATGTTAGACCCAGCACTAAATTAATGTATAAACAAAAAAAGTTTAAATCCATTCAATTAGCTTGAATTATTAGCTTAAAAAGTTGATTTCATGCCTTCAAAAAGTCAATTTTGTTTACTCCGACATTGTAATAACTTTTGCCTGAAACAGAAGAGATTCTTTTTATTTTTATTAATTTATTTATTGTGGCTTTCTTGATACTCAGAAATGTTTTACAAGAAATGGCCATTAACATACAAAAGTTAAAGCATACAGTTACTGATCATTCACTCCACCAGATACCACCAGACCAAAGCTGCACTGTCCCTTTTTAACTGTATGCTTTTGGAGTTTGTGTCACCCTTTGTTCTTTGACATTAGAAGTGTAGGAACCAGGGACTGACTTGAATCTCGCAAGTCATAGTTGAAGTACAACAGCAGAAAGAGAAAGTGTGTGTTGTAAACAAATCTGTGAAGGAAGAGGTTGTGTTGGAGTCAGGAGTGAACAGAGAGGGCAGATGGACAGTGCTGCGGGGCCTCAAGTGCTCTGGGGCTGTAGATAAAGAGCTGCCTTAGGCCAGTGGCACTAGTGTGTGCATGTATGTGTATTGTGTGTGTGTTTGTGTGTGTGTGGCCTAGAGATAGGAAAAACTCTAGCAGACAAACATTGCAAGTAAAGCAAGATTATCTAAATATTTGACATTATCCGTGTATCCTTCAAAAACATATTCAGAGTTGTGTTTCATATATGAAGAAATTCTTTATATGTAGAGCTAAAAAGTAGGGATGCACTGATCTTTTAAAAAAAAATCCATCCATCTTCTTCCGCTTTATACGGCTGGGTCGCGGGGGCAGTAGTTCACCACCCAGTCCTCTGTGCACCTGACACCTATAAACACTCTGCCGGTGGTGAGCCCACATTGTCCTTTCTGGGCCTGGCTGGGCACTGAGCGTCCAGACACAGGGTGAACTCCACACAGAAAGACCCAGAGTATTTTCTGTTTGAGAGAAGAACTCAACCTAAATGTGCAAGAACCAAACACAACTCTGGGTATGTTTTTGATGCGGACTATAACACGCTGTAGATCCGAAAATAGTGTAATCCCTTCAATGCAGTACAGTTGAATATTCCAGAAAGCTCTGAAGCAGTAACATCTCTATGGGCACAAGCAGATGGTGTAAAGGTCCACAAGGAAAAGTTACACAGCGTATCTTTAAAGTAAACAAAGGAGCTTGCTAAATCCTTTTTTTTTAATACAAGTTAAATATTATGAGGTGTTTTAGCCGAATATTGGTAAGTAAATCGTCTTATTACACCAATCCAATCCATCAAAATGTTAAATTTTTGTGCCAGTATCTGATACCGGTATCATATTGGTGCGTCCTTACTAAAAGTCTTCCCCCCTTGGGTGTATGTCAGCACATTGCAAAGTCCAGACAAACTTGTGAAGCTCAATTCAAACACAAAGCAATTACTTTAGAGAACAAGGGTGAGTTGAAGTATAGTAATTACAAACACGTATGTCAATAGAGTTATAAGTTCTCATAATAAAAACGTTTATTTGAAATTTTTGTATAAGGCAACTCTGTATTTTGTGCAGGAAGGTGTAGCTTGTTCACGTGCTTCACCTACAGTATTGTTAGGTTTGGTATCATATACAAATATTGATATCTTGCATTTAATTGACCTTTGACATATGACATTTTAATAAGAAAAAAAAACATCTACATTACCCCAAATCATGTCATCGGATCCATATACCGGAAATTCTGATATTGCTGACATTTTAGCTTTCTTAATATGTGCCTGGATTCATAACCTGTCGATCATATCCCTGTACCTGCACATAAGTCTACTCATGTATGTGCTAGTAGCATAAACAAGAGATGGTATGACGCTTGTTAGTCACTGCTGCATGTCTCCACACTGCTATGCTAATTCACAGTCTCTGGGGATTACAACATAGTGGGCAACAACAACAACAACATAACCATATATAGTCTTGGGTGGTGTCTTTCTTTGATTCTGTTTAAAATGTACATCCATTGAACATAGGAGTAATCTTGTGTGTGCATGGTTGCTTGTCACACAAGCAGACATCATGTAGTCTCCAGGGGGACCTGGATTTGCATCTAAATGGTGTAAGAGAGCAGAGATGGATTTGATAAATTGCTTGATGCAGACCACTTTTATGATCTTTTTCGACTACAAGAAATCAAGGAGCTGATCAAAAAGAAGAATTGATGTATATCTCATCACCGATTCACCCCAAATATTCAAGCCGCATCATAAAGGCCCAACATTATGCTATACTCTGATCTGCTATAATGTTGTTTCCTCATCAAAAACATCCCTGAAGTTGTCTTTTGTTTCATTCACACACGTTAAACCCTGCATATTTAAGCTGTAACACCCTGTTCCACCTTGTGATGCCATGTGGTAATACAGGAAGTGCTCCACTGTGTTTTTAAACATACACCATACACCTTCATTAGAATCATTTGGATAATTTCAGTCCTAGAATTGCCAAATGTCACCTGAACAACAGATACAGTGTAGTTATTAACTTTAAAATTACTGCTTCATGACATCATAAGGTGGAACAGAGCATTGATGATGTAGAGAGACTAATAATAAAGGATTATTCAAACATGTGTAAATGAAACAACACATTTAGACATTTGAATGGTTATGTCTTTGATGAAGTAACAGCATTATAACATGGCTTAAAGCTCATAAGAGCTTTAAAAGTAGAGTTTCTAAAACTAGAGAAAATTAGAGTTGCTGAAAAGGCAACCACACAAAGAAAAAAAAGTAATGAAAGCATAACGTTGTTGCCATAAACAGGATCAACAGGATTCAGGACTTTCTGATTATATATACAATGCACAAGGCTATTATGATTATTTTGCTGAAAATCATGCTATTTTAATGCACTGAACAGCAAGCATTACTATTGACTACAGAATAACAGAAGTCCAATGGAAAGCACTTAGTCATATTCACACTTAAAGGTGCACTATGTAACTTTTCTGGTGGAAGCCATAACTGCTTGTCCCATGGACATTATTGCTTTGTCTAGAATGTTCCACTATGGCCTTAAACCTTACTCACATTTTTTGCTAAAGGATACTTTGAAACATGCATTCTTATCTTGAGCAGGCTTGCTTTTCCACAGATCTGACATGTAACTTGCTCTGATGCCGTCACCTGCTTGTCTCCATGGAGATACATAAGTTTAATGTAGTGTAATGTAATTCTGTAGTACACTTCAAAAAAGCAATAACATCTCTACATAAACAAGCAGGTGACATGCCCTCCACCAGAAACGTTACAAAGTGCATCTTTAAATAATATGGGTTTTGTCATGTTTGTATGAGACCATTTCTTTGAATCTTTTGCAACTATTTGTTAAGCATCTTTTCTGTTTGTGTATTTTTAGGCTGATTGTCGCTCCAGAGAATACCTGCGTGTTCACTTCCCAGCAGCACTCACATGACAATGAGGTAAGTGCAGATCAGGTAGGCTCACACTCTGTATGTGTGGTGCTCCGAAACTCCAGAGGACGGATTTACAAGTCCTCAAATAACTACAGGCTCTGACTCATCGAGGATTCTCCCAAAATCCTTAAGCAAACACAAGGGCTTCAATCATTTCTAATTTGATTCAATGAGCTGTTGTAGATAGTGGAGAAAGCAAACACTGGAAGTTGTTTTCTAAGCAGTACAAAATCAACTAAAAGAGAATGGAGAGCTTTGTAAAGGCTTATACCTAATTATATTATACCCAATAATTATAGCTTAAAAAAAAAAAAAGTAGTGCACAATGGGAGCTGATGTTGCTGTAAACATAATCACAACAAAGAGCTTTGAAGTTGTCAGCACTTCCCGTAGATAACAGCAGATCACATTAGGGAGTAGCCAAATCCTACACGTATCATCACAAAAATAAAAGTAAGAGTAAAAGTAAATACAGAGAAGTGGGTGTGTACTGTTGATAGTGAAAACAGAGATAACACATTACATTGGGGTTTTTTGAAGGAGGGCTAAACATGGGATAGAAAACATGTCGTAAGTTGCTTTGTTTTGCACATAAGGGAAGTGTGAAAAACAAATGCACTTTATGTTTTCTACTTTCAGTCTTGGTTGAGCAACATGGACCAGTCAGGACATCCTAGGTGTTAGACAGGGTGACCTTTTTCAATAGTTGTTAGTGGGTCAAATTGTGTAATAAACACCATATGATTGTCTATTTTTATCCCCAAGAAAATGCAGAGGGACTGGTGTTGCTATAGGTCACAACCGCATAGAGCCAAGAAACTATCAGGTTGTCACTGTAAATGAGGATTGATTCTCAGTTGACCTACCTGGATATATAAAGCTTTAAAAAAGTCTGTACACTTAACATTCTATGAGAAAAAATATAGATTTTGAGGATATTTTTGTTTGTTTCTTTGTGTTTTGGATGGGGGACAGGTCAGGTGCATTAAATACTTTGTATAGTCTTTAAACAAAGGCTGGAGAGGTCTGGAATCAGTTGTTCCTTCACATTATATCCATAACATAAGAGCATAAAAAGCTACACGAGCTATTCTTTGTGTGGATATTGACTTGCCAGGAAATGCAGTCCATTCCATGTACAGTAATGCAGAAATCTTTTATATGAAATATGTTTACATTTTTAGGAAAGATTAAAGACATTTTTACTAGGAGTGTAACGACACGATATTTGTCACGGTATGAACATCACGGTACGATATTTATTGCGATATCGTGGTGAAAGCTCACGATATGGTGGAGAGGTTTACGATATTACAATATAAAGCGTCTATGAGGACATGTGTCTGAAAATGTGCTATAGCTGTTGTTTGTAAGGTGACCTTGGGTGTCCAGAAAGGCGCCAAATAAATTTTAAAAATGGATATTATACATAATCACAAGACTGACATTATAAAAAGCTTTGACCAGTCATTTGGTACAACATTTATTGTCATTAGGGATGTAACGATATCCAAATCTGTCTGTACGATATTTTCACGATGTACATCTCACGCTATGATATTTATTGCAATATTTTGTGGAGGCACAAAACTGTGAACATGCTACTTTTTCCTCTAAAAATGCCTTCACAAGACTTCAGATCCAAATAATGAAGATTTAAAAGTGCTTAAAATTATTTCTTCACTGAAATGGAGAAAAGGATCATAGTCTATGTAATTCCCTTTGTTTTTTAGCTATTTCTGCATCATAACTATTCATTTAAGCAAAGAGACTTGTGATTCGATATATTGTGTTGGTCCACGATATTATTGTGAGACCTTTGATGATACGATATTCTGATATTTTGGTTATTGTTACATCTCAAATTTTTACTAATTTACTTATTGATCACAATTTTAGATTAAATTTGACTTTCTTTTTCATTTCTTACTTAATACCATCAGATCAAACTTTGGATTTTAAATCACATAGACCTGTTGTCTAACTCTTAAACTTTAGAAAGTCCTTATACAGTTTCAAGTGGGCCTTAAAGGGTTAGGAGTGAGGAGCCGAGGCTATGTTAGGTTAATCAGAGTTACATAACAGACGAAAGGACCAGCAAAGCAAGAGAGGAGTGCTTTGAAGGTGTGATCCTCATTTGAAACAACAACCCCTCCACTGCTAACACCCATCTTATACCTTCCTCATTACAGATCAAACTCACAGATCACTATGTCTCTCTGAAGGTAGATAGTCAAACATCATTTACTCCTCTTGGTTTGGGACGTGCTCTGAATCAAATCTGCTCAGACCCTGGGGGGAGCGCGCACCGTGGCGTCCTGTTACTCAAGCCCGCCGGGATAATAACATGTGACGTGCATGTTGATCTCCTTGATGCGGTGAATCCTTCGGGTGCTCTCCGCACTCTTTGATCGGATAGTCAGCGGTCCGGAGCTGGATTTGTGCTGAGTTTGCAGGGTTGCAGTCAGTTCCTCTTGGCCTTAACCTGGTTTTACCCTCACGCTCCTGATCTCTCACACTAAGGGTACCTCAGAGGAACATGAAACACTCGCCAACGCCAAAGACAATGTATTATAGGATTATGATAGTTCCAGGAGGCCTGCCTTGATAGTAGCTGTACAGTAAATAGTGTGGAATACATGTGTCTATACTGTAAAAATAACTGCAGCAGCAAAGGTGGCAGGAGCTCAGTTGGAGTTAGGCCAGTAACACAAAGATGGCAGTTCAGTCCCAGCTCACTCTACATGCATATTCTTGTTGTCTCCTTGGGCAATACACTGAGCTTGTATTGTATGTGGTAGCACTGGTTTATTAACACTGGTGAAAATGGTTTCTTATTGTAAAATGCTTTTAGTAGCCAGAGGAAGTGGAAAAGCACTATAAAAACCACTGATCACTTACAAACGCTACTTCAGATAAATAATATACTGATCAAATCTTACGTTTAGCACTCTTCTCTGTACTCATAGTCCCTTCAGAATTAGACGTATTTTGTATTTCCTGACTTACGGAGATGCAACAGCAATTTTGTGCTCATGGCTACTAGGGCTGCGTGTGATGAGAAAAATATGTGATATTCTACTATATATTACACAAACATATTTACGCTTTTTTCAAATCTACGTTATAATGTTTCTTCATCACAAACATACCTGGAGTTGTGTTTTGTTTCATTCACACATGTTTAACACACAAACCCTGAATATTTAAAGGGACAGTTCAGAATTTTGGACATAGAGCCTCATTTCCTAGTGAGCCAGAGTGTTAGAGACATGTAGAGACACTTTTTTAAATATCCTATCCAGAGAGGTCGCTGGTGCTAGGCTAACGCATGTTACATTACATAGGGCATAGTTGTCCTGCCACTAAAAATAATCACTCCACAGTGAACCTGAGGCAAAACAGTTATTACGCCACACTGTCGATGTGAATGTCTGTGTTGATATATTAATGTTTGATAAAACTAACCTTCCATCGCATAAATTATCGCATGTTGAGGGACTATTTTATTACATATCAGTCTGCCGCTGCCAAGCTTTCTATCAGGAAGTACAACTCACTGCTGCTGCTTAGCTATAAATCCTTCAAATGCAAGATTGGTTTTACTTCTAAAATTATTCTATCAGCACAGACATTCACATCTGACAGTCTGGCGCTATAACTGTTTTACCTCAGGTGCACTGTGGAGTGGGTAAGGCTGTTTTTAGAAGCCTAACTATGTGCTATGTAATGTAGCATGTGCTAGCCTAGCACCAGCAACCTCTCCAAATACAAGGACTGCTGTCTCCACACATCTCCAACAGGAAATGAACCCTATGTCCAAAATTCTGAACTGTCACTTTAAGCTGTGTTCTTCTCTCAAACAGAAAACATGTTATTTGGCAATACAAGAAGTGCACCATTGTGTTTTTAAACCCCATACACATTTACAAGAATCACTTGCATAATTTAAACCCTGGAATTGTCAACCTCTACTGAATCAAAGGTAAAAGGAGCTGTTAAACTACCACTTTCACAGGGTGTAACAGAGCATTTTGAGCTTTGGAGATGTAGACTGAGGGTTACGCAAACATATGTGAATGAAACAAAACACAACTCTGGGTATGTCTTTGATGAGGTAACAACATTTTAACATGGCTAAAAGCTCCCAAAAGTCAATTGTGTGTAATATATCACCTTTAACAATATAACAATATTTTAATGTACTTAAACAAACAATAAGTCCAGTTCATTACAAGCCCAAAATGCATATGCCTTCATTTACTTGTCAAACTGAATCAAAGCAGAGTTATGCGGAAGGAAAATCTTGATTAAAATCTGCCTTTTTGTCCATTTTACTCTCCAAAAATAAGTACACTTCTCTAAAATGGGGAACTTTGTGTTGTTGCAATATATTTCACATACAATATTGATTATTTCGTCAGCCAATATTGCGATTTCACAATATGTTGTGCATCCTAATGGCTCTCTTAAACTTTCAACACTGTGGATGAATATGGGTATGCATTGGTTTATCTACCAATTTTTTTATCTTTATGAAAAAAATATTTTCCATGTAAATGCGGCCTTTATGTTGGAAGTAAAATCTTGATAAAATGTACATCTGGCACATGTTTCAAATTTAGGTTCAAACTGCAAAACTCCCAAATTTCACATCCATCCCACAGTTACATTGGCGTTGTATGATGCAGTCACACAGCGGTAAATGGGGTCCAGTTTGGTGCAGTATGAGGAGCTGCAGTTGTTTCGTGTCAGAGAGGAGCGGTAGATGAAAGGGCAAGTGTCAGGAGAGCGGAGGAACATATCTAGACCAAGAACAACAGGAAGCTCTGAGCACAGGGAGACAGAAAATCAATGACGGGAACAAAGAGAGAGAGAGATCCGAGACACTTCTCTCACGTCTATTGCATAACACGGGTTCAGCTCCGGCTCAGCGAGGAAGGATGTACACAAAGTAATTCATAAACAGGCCTAATGGAATACTACTCTGTACCAGAAGGGATATGGGGAGAGAAATTAACCAGAGTAAAACAGAATTTGAAAAGCTGAAGACTCAAATGGACTCGCTTTGTTTAGTGTATGTGAATTTCTTTAAAGGTCTTATATTACACCAAATGGATTCTTGTGAGCTTTAAGCCATGTTAGAATGTTGTTACCTGCTCAAAAACAAACCCAGAGTTGCGTTTTATTTCATTCCCGCATGTTTGTGAACCTTCATCATTCGTCTGTCTACATCTCTAAAGCTCAAAACGCTCTGCTCCACCTTATCAAGTCATCTAGCTGTAGTTTTCATCACAAACATGCCTGAACTTTTACCTTTTCTTTAGCAGAGGTTGGCAATTCCAGGGCTGAAATGAGCCAAATCATTCTGTGAAGATGTATGGAGTTGGAGCACTTCCTGTATTACCACGTGACATCACAAGGTGGAAGAGTGTTTTCCATTTGAGAGAAGAACTTTGTGTATTAAACATGTGTGAATGAAATAAAACAAAACTCCAGGTATGTTAAATAGTGTAATATAGGCCCTACAATATCTATTCTTAGTTTTTTTCCCTCATAGATTAGTGCATAAAATGAAAGAAGTTTTGCTGTAAAATTGAATTACTGAACGACTTAACTTGCATGACTGACAAGTGATCTTAGAAATATATCACAATGCTATTGCTAGTTCCATTGTGAATTTTGTTGTCATGCATGAATTAACCCGTCGTCTTCTTAAAGCGCTCATGAGCTATGTTATAATGTTGTTTATTCATCACAAAAATGCCTGGAGTTGTGTTTTGGTTCATTCACACATATTTAACACACAAACCCTGCGTATTCAGGGCTCTACGCTAACTTTTTTTTTCAGGAGCACATGTGGCCCTGAGTCAAAACTTTTAGGAGCACAGAAAACAAAATGGGGGCACAAGTAGGTTTTTGTTTTGAATGATTATTACAGTGCAGAACGTGCGCACACCAACACCGACCCTGAATAAATTTAATATATAAAAAAAAGAATTATGACTGTACTTTTCCTGCATGATCACAATGTTTTTATAAATATATCTTCATTTTATCTGATTAATATTTAGACTTAAAATGAGCCAAACAAACTGTACTGCACTGAAACACTCTGTGGCCCTTTTTGGACCTTCACCACAGTTTCAGAACCGCTTCTTTAAGTGCCACTGGCACTTTACACAAAACTGTTTCAAAGTGTAAAAAGTGGGTAGGATTTTTAAACCTGTTTTTTCAAATTCCTAACTGGAGTTACATTCTCTTAGTGGTTTTACAGTGGTATTTTAGCCTCTGCACATTTACCAAACCAAACGCACATTGTGACAAACAGATTTATTTGGCATTTTCTTAGGCAAACTTCAGCCCACATATCACCTGCTCTGTGCCGTAGCTCTGCTCTGTGTGGACACGGACATAAAATTAATATTGTCGTATTTGATGTGAGGCGGATGTACAGGTGGGATGTTTAACCTGCCCTGTGATACACACTGATACACGAGGCTGCGCGAGCTCCAGCGCACAGGTCCCGCACACCGGTACAAGTTTATTGCCAAAGGCAGCGGCCTTAATGAAAAAAAAAACGAACATTCACCTGTCCATTTTAATCTTTTACTTTCTTTTATCATGTATTGTATTATTTTTTGTACATTCACTTTACATTATTACGTCACATTATTTGTGCATCAGTAACAGGCCTCTGCAGTAGGATATGTGACTGGATGTGAATGAAACCATGCGGAACCAAACAAACAATAACATGAGTAAGTATTAAATAAAGGCCAAAGCACACATTTATTTATTTTTAACATTGTTAATTTGTATTTAATAATGCGTGGAAAGGGTAATGCTGGTAATCTCCCGGAAGCTCAGCTCCTCTCGTTGAGGACAGTTCATAAGACACCTCCTGCACCTTCGTGAACTGTGTCTGAACATCATAATGAGTGGCTGGAGCCGCCGTTATGAGTTCTCTAAGTTTTTCTTTCAACTCCTCATAGGCTTTACTGGTGTCAGCAAGTTCTTGTTTTAGTCCCACCTGTTCCTCTAGTTGAGAATTATACAGGGACTGGAGAGCCATATTTGAGTCCACTTGATTTTGCAGTTGTTTTTCCGTCTTTTGCAGAGCAGCAGTGAGATTTTGCAACTGCATGTTCTTTTCATCTTCTGCAGGACCTTTTTTGAGGTGACAAAAATGACACATGTTTAAATAATGCAGCACTTGGTTCCCCCTAAAAGGCCCTTGACCTTGTGTATTCTATACTGCACAATACTGAATGCTCAGGGAAATAGTTAACAAACTGTGAAAATCATTACTACTAATATTTAAGAGTTCTTCTCTCAAACAAAATACCTCGCCATGTCATTTGTTAATACAGGAAGTGCTCCCCTATGTTTTTAAACTCCAAAAACCCTTTCACTAGAATAATTTGGTTGACTTCAGCCCTGGACTTGCCCATTTCTACTGAAAAAAACTTGAAACTTTGACATCGCAAAGTTGAATAGAGCATTTTAAGATTTGAAAATGTAGGGTTACTCAAACATGTGTGAATTCAACAAAACACAACTCCAGGTCTGTTTTAGAGGAGGTAACAATATTATAACATGGCTTAATTTTGTGTAATATAAGAGTTTTAAATAATAGCTTCCCACTATTGTAAGTACAGTGTTTTTGAACAATAAGTTGAAATAGTAATTCTGTTGACAGACCAGAGTGTGTTAATGTGTGAGGTGATGCGCAAACACTTCAGTTCTCAAAATACTAATACAAAAGGGCACGACATTGACATTTAAACATGACATTTTCTTAAGCCTTTGGAATTTACCCCTCAAATCTGACAAGAACAATCATGGATTCTTCTTGCTTGTGTGTTTCCTGTGAATGCGTCTCCTAAAGCTGCAGCTTTGATTTTCTCTCAAAGGTTGTGTTTGTACAAAGTGTTGGTGGGCCTGGGATCAGAACTTTTTCTTTCATGAAAAGGACAAACCGAGCCAGAAGCACAGAAAAATTGCAATGATTTATCAAAGAAAGAGCACTCTCATTCTTGGACATCTTAGCTGTGAGCTGTGGGCATTTATATATCTGTCCCACAGAGGTTAGGCTGATTGCTTTGGTTTGGTGGTTCAGTTGTTTGTTTTGTTTTGTTTTAACCCCCAAATAAACTAGATTTAATTTGTGTCTAGTAAAAGTAGGCTAATGTGTTTGTTTTTTGGTTTTTTTGGTATGATTTCCAGCTTCTAAATAACAAAAATATCTTGATTTTTTATTATTGTAAATAGTTAAAAGTATTATGCTATTTTCTGATCTATGTTATGATTATGTTATAATGTATGGACTAATAATAAAGAGTTACACAAATGTGTGACTGAATTAAAACACAAAACACACAGGGATGTTTTGATGAGGTAACATTATAACATAACATTGTGAGCTTAGAGCTCATGTAATATAGGATCTTTAAATTCTTAAGTATATTTATAGTGAACAGATTTTTTGGTTGTTGATAGTTTTTTCGATAGTTTGGCAAAATACATCACTTCAGAGTCACATGTAAGAACTGTAGGACTGTTTAACTGCAATTTGAGGTGAGAAATATTTTAAAAGTTAAATTTTTCAGTCATATTTTCAGGCATGTTTAGCACATTTCTGGTGGATTTCGATAGTATCATCTGAATTTGATAAAACTCAAGATATTGATTTCTGTCAGTACCGCACAGCTAATTGCTATTGTAGCCATGCACGAAAGCCTGTCCCTTTCTCTCTCCACAAACTTTTCCACCAACAATTGAGTTTTAACTATATGGAGATTGTCTCAATCAAGTTCCTGCTGTTATCCAAACTTTTGTGCCCTTTAAAAAGCAATTGTGAAATGTCATGGCCACTGTTGTGCAGGCACTGGGCCCAAGGTTGGACCAATGAGCTCTGTTGGGAGTGAAGCTCTCATTAAAAAGTTATAAAAGTGAGCAGAGCCGTGTAGCTGCAGGTGATACTCAAACTGCTGAGCTGTTTCTGTCCCAACTGTCGCTCTGAGTTAACCCACTTTGACTGAGGAGGGTTAAGTGCGCTGTCACAGTCTTAAGGATTATATTTATGTGGTTTTGTATTTAAAACAGGTCTATGAAACATTTTATCAAGTGGATGTAATAAGTATTACTTGCTTGCCATTATTATGATTAGGACTGAGAAATATGGCAAAATCTATTTTTTTCCCTCTCGTTCATCAATCATGAAAAAATTAAATGAAAATAGCCATTAACAGTTAAAGTAAAATATATCTTTTGAATGGACAACAGGTGTCAAAATGTCTGTCAAAACAGGAAGAGGAAATGTGATTGAAACGAGTGAATAGGCTAAACTCTTATTATGTTAATAGTACAATAATCAATCATGACTTTCAGTTAGAGTTTAATATTCTGCAAACAAATAAAATCAAAACAAATAAAATTGCTTTTTTATTTGTCGAACTGAACATACAAATAGTAAAACATTCGTACAAGTCTGAACTCTACTCCATGGGCTTCAGACAGATTAAAAATGAGCAGATTTGAAATGGCAATTAGCAAAATATAATATGTTTTGAATCGTAAAAATTGCTTAAAATGGTGCGTATAAATGAATATTTGAAATTACTGTAATTTTAATTGAATTAAAATTCAATAAGTTGACAGAGTTTCAATTAATTATAGATAAATATGAATTAAACATTCCCTTTTGAGGCAGGATTTTGGTCAGGAATATCTAGCCGGAAGACAAGCTTTTGGATTTTGGCTCCCACAGAGTAAGTACACATTTACACATTTTAATCTTTTTCAATTTGGTCATTTCAACTTTTGCCTGGTCAAAGAAGGGTCTGCCATTCATCCTTGGCTCAGTGAGAATCGTATTTGCTGTGTGTGGAATAGCCTCGGGTTATGCAGCCTGGACCCAGATCGACCTCATCTGAAAAACAACTCAAAAACGACGCCAAACCTCTTCCACAGTTTCAAAAGGCTTTTTGTTCATTCATAACCATGACTCCTTACGGGCATTTCTGCATCTTTCCCTTATATTCAATAAACACAAATCCCAAAACATTTAGCTTCACAATTAAGCGCAAATTATTCCTGGACATAATCCTATATTCAAATGATCTGCTATTCAAATTATTGAGTGAAAACACAGCCACAGTTTTAGAAGTTTACACTAACATAAATCTTTTGTATCTGTAAATTGATAAATATATTAAATGGATCTACTTCTAGCCTTTTTTGATGATTTTCTGGCCATTGTTCCATTTTGTTTCTGAATAAAAATGAGTAAATTCCATTAAATGTGATATCTGTGAGCGAAACCAGCTGATCTTATAATTTCCATTGGAACGGCCTAACTCAGAAATGACCAGGCACAATACTTTTTCAGCAGTTTTTGATACTAACGTACTTTTTTTCAATAATATGACTGAGATACCTGGAAGCAAGAGGCAGTAGACCCACCTGAGTTTTACCATCTTAAAATACGAGTATATATTAGTTTATTGGTTTTCTGCAGCCGCTCACTTTCCTCACACATTTCTTGCATCCAAATTATTCATATGGGTTTTGATTCTCAACTTTCAGGGGCCAGAGTTTTGCTGTCACAGGAATCTTAGCATAAACGAGTGGCAGTGGGTTCATAATCAGTAAAAGGTTTACAAACAGAGAGACCAGGTTTGGCCCTAAAAGCTCCTTTTACATCATATACAGTATGTGCTGATTTTTCTCTGCTACAAAAATCACATCCAACAACTTTTATTTATTTTGGGCTTGAGACAGACATTTCCTTCTCTCTCTCTAAATCTTCTCTCTCGCTCTCTCCCTCTTCCCCTCTCTTTTTCTTGTCTGTATCTCTTCCCCTCTCTCTTTCTCATCTCTCTCCCCTTTCTCTTTCTCTTCCCCTCTCTCTTTCTTGTCTCTCTTTCTCTTCCCCTCTCTCTTTCTCGCCTCTCTCTCTTCCCCTCTCTCTTTCTCGTCTCTCTCTCTTCCCCTCTATCTTTATCGCCTCTCTCTCTTCTGCCCTCTTTCTCGCCTCTCTCTCTTCCCCTCTCTCTTTCTTGGTACTCTCTCTCTTCTCTCTCTTTTTCATCTCTCTCTTTCTCTTCCCCTCTCTCATCTCTTTCTCTGTTCCTCTCTCTTTCTCACCTCTCTCTCTCTTCCCCTCTCTCTTTCTCATCTCTCTCTCTTCCCCTCTCTCTTTCTCGTCTCTCTCTTCCACCCTCTCTTCCTCGGTTCTCTCTCTCTTCTCTCTCTTTCTTATCTCTCTGTCTCTTCCCCCTCTCTCTCTTTCTCATCCCTCTCTCTCTTCCCATCTCTCTTTCTCATCTTTCTCTTCCCCTCTCTTTCTCAGTTCTCTCTCTCTTCTTCTTTCTCTTTCTCATCTCGCTCTCTGTTCCCCTCTCTTTTTTGTCTCTCTTTCTTCTTCTCTGTTTCTCATCTCTCTCTTCCCCTCTCTCTTTCTCATCTCTCTCTCTCATCCCCTCTCTCTTTCTCATCTCTCTCTTCCCCTCTCTCTTGTGTCTCTCTCTTCTCTCTCTTTCTCACCTCTCTCTGTTCCCCTCTCTCTTTCTCGGTTCTCTCTCTTCCCCTCTCTCTTTCTCATCTCTCTCTCTTTCTCCCCTCTCTCTGTCTCATCTCTCTCTCTAGTCCCCTCTCTCTTTCTCACCTCTCTCTGTTCCCCTCTCTCTTTCTCGGTTCTCTCTCTTCCCCTCTCTCTTTCTCATCTTTATCTCTGTTCCCCTCTCTCTTTCTCATCTCTCTCTCTAGTCCCCTCTCTCTTTCTCATCTCTCTCTTCCCCTCTCTCTTTCTCATCTCTCTTTCTGTTCCCCTCTCTCTTTCTCATCTCTTTCTCTTCCCCTCTCTCTTTCTCATCTCTCTCTCTTTCTCCCCTCTCTCTTTTTGCCAACGCACAAAACACCAGCTGAAGCGGACAAAATGTGTGAGAAGTAACCCAGATTTGCAAGTGATAAACTACAGTAAAATTTTATGGCCAGTGTGCTTGATAAACAGTATTTTTCTGCAGCGAGAGCCTTTAAGCGCTGGTGTCATCTTTTTTACAGTCATTTAAATGTCAGTGCATCATCACGCCACTCGCTGAGCTTCAGATTCTCACATTTTATCATCCGCACTGATCCCGTATACAACTCAGTAAAACACAATATGGACCCGTTCTGTTTGATGGAAAAATCAAAGCGGGTGTTTAGATCAAGTTGTTACTCTCTTTGTAAAAACACCCCGCTCATTTGTGGTGTTGTTATGCTTTCAGTCTCCATGGGGGTATGGGGTATGATATAAGTCTCCCTGGAGTTCACATAAGGTACACTTTTTTGTCCCTGTGTAGAAATTCATCCTCTGCATTTGACCCATCCCGTAAAAGCTGCTGGGGGAACCTGTCAGGACCAGTGGGCACAACAGAATAGCAGGGACACATCTCCAGATCTTGAGACAGGTTTGGTCAGGACTACATTGGAACCTTGGGGGACAGAGCCTTTGCCATTGCTGCCCCGGCCCTCTGGAACTCTCTCCCCCTTCACATCAGAAACTCAGACTCACTTAACACCTTCAAAAAACTGCTCAAAACTCACCTTTTCCTCAGAGCCTACAGTCCCCACACATGACCGCTCCTCATTACTGTGTTGTCTGTTCTGTCCTTGCTTTATTGTTACCTCATTGTGAAGCGTCTTTGTGTTACCGTGAAAAGCGCTATATAAAACCGATGTATTATTATTATTATTATTATTATTATTATTATTATTATTATTATTATTATTATTATTATTATTATTATTATTATTATTACATTAGCTGGAGGATTTTACCAGACACGGGGACGAACATGCAAACTCTACACTGAGTTGAGTCAAGAGAAATGATGACTGCTGACATAATAATCAGTTAAAGTAAAAATGTGATCTTGTTTGAATGGACAAAAGCTCTTTCTTTATTTATTTCATCCATTAAATCATCTGCTCGTGCACAAGTCTCTCTATGGCCGAGCACCAAAGTCCATCTGTGACATGTTAGTGTCATATGAACCATCTGCACTCTGAGGACCTCAGGGACCGGCCTCCTGCAGGTGCCCAGAGTCAGGACTAAACTCGGGGAGTCAGTGTTTCAGATTCATGCAGCTAAAACCTGGAACAGTCTGAACGTGTGAGACAGACTCTGACTCTGTTTAAATCCAGGCTAAAAACAGTTCTGTTTAGCTGTGCATATGACTGAAAGGTTTTCATTTTCATTTTCCATTCCGCTCTCTACTCTTCTCTCTAACTCTCTCTAATTTAATGTCCCATCTCTATTTTAAAATCTTATGATGATTATTTATGTTTTGATTTGTTTGTATTGTGATTTTAATGTATTTCTTATTCTGTAAAGCACTTTGAATTACTCTGTGTACGAATTGTGCTGTACAAATAAACTTGCCTTGCCTAAAACAAAACAAAAGCAAATGCAACATACTCTTACTTGCATCTGTACAACTTTAACATAAATATGAATGAAAAGGTACAGAAAGAATCAAAAGCTTATAACATCTGCTCCTTATCAACTCAAAATTGTATTAAAACTCAGTACAAATCAGTGGGTTGTACTGTATACATTCAACAACAACAAAAACAACCAAAAAACCCAAATGTACTCTTCTTTTTACACAGAGGCATTATATGTTTTCAGTAGTGCTGCTTTCATACTTTTCTTAAAAACTTGAATAGACTTGGAAGTTCTGTTTTCACAAGAAAGACACTTCCATAGACGGACTCCTTGGATTGAGACTCATCGCTCCTTTGGTTTTGTTCTAAATTCAGGTTTAGAAAAAAAAAATGAGTTCCTCTTAATTTATAACTACTTTCTCCAATTTTGAATCTGTTTTATTATTTGGTGAGTTTTGTACATAGTTTTGAGGAGGTTATATTCTACCAGTTTTTAATTGTATATTGTAATAGTGGATTTGTGTGGGCCCTGTATCCACCTCCATTTACGACACGAATGGCACGTTTCTCAAAATGTCTTTCAAAGCAGCAAGAGGGAATAAGATAAGATATCCTTTATTTGTCCCACAATGGGGAAATTTCAGTGTTGCAACGCACATTTAAGAGAACAGCAAGAAAACAGTAGCAGCAATAGAAGTACAGTTAAGTTAAAAATAGACAAACACTATAAAGATCTATAAAGATAAGGATTATAAAACCATGTAAAACTATATATACAATAAATTGCAATCTAAAAACTATATATACAATAAATTACTATCTTAAATACGACACTAGGACAAGTAAGAGTAAGTAAGAGTAAAATTAAACTAAATATTCTCCCATTACTGCTTCTCCTACGAATACTTCCACTAATACTTCCACATCCCGGGACGACAGTAGCATCACTGGTTGAGAGGTCAGATCCACAGACCCGCAGGTCGGCGATGTGATTCCAGCTCCCGCAGATGAATGCTGTCATTGTGTCCTTGGGCAATGCGCTTAACCCACCAGTCCCCAGCGTCTGCTCACACTGCTGTATGACTGTGTGAATCTGTGAGTCATTCGTTGGTGTAAAGCACCTTGAAGGTGACAAAGCGCCGTATAAGAATGTGAACATTTACTATTACTGCACTACTATATTTTTTTTACTACTGCTGTCACTCCATAGGTTTCAGTCACATTACTTTTCCTGTATCATTTGTACTACTTTTAACCATTCAAAATAGACTTTTTAAAAATATTTCTATGGCCATGGTCAATTTGACATAACTTGAATCTCACAAATATTTTTTTTTTTACCATTGCTGTCACAGTCAGAATGTTTCAAAAGCACATTTGATTACAAAAAACTAAATATTTCAATACTTCCGTCTAAAAAAGGTTTGGGGCCTCATTTGTGTGGTGTTAAATCTCTTTTGTTTTGAGACTGGAGATTTCCTTTCTGGCCGTATAATAATAAAACACTGGCACTTTTTATACTGAATTTATGTTTAACAGATGGGCTCATTATTAGATGCAAGCCAATTTTGAGCCGCCTTGAAAAGCTTAAAGATTTTTCACTCGTTTATATTTTACCCAAAGCAGAACATAATTGGGCCTAATTATTTTTGCGTTCATTCATTTTGTGTTTACGCGTGAATCCAGGCAGTGAACTGGACATTTCGATGCGCATAAAGGTCAGTTGTGTAAAGGTGTCGGGAGGTGGTCTGATTTAGTATCTGCGGGCCACAGGGGAGATAAATCAGGAGGCAGTTTGATGAGTTTGAGTTAAAATGGAGGGGAGCAGTGGACTGTGGAGAGTTTGCGTGTCTTTCGTATCGGCGTTCTGTCATCCGGCACCGCGACGGCACGAAAACAGCGCGAGAGGGAGAAGGGAAAATCTGCTTTTGAAAGACCAACCGCCTCGATATAAATGAGAGAGGCGGACCGTGGAGTGAAGTCTGTGACAAAATACTCAATTAAAGGTAAGAATGCTGATCCGATTAGCGACTCAATTACATTTCAGTGTGAATCTTTACCCGTTTAGGCTGAAATAAGTGCTGAAATTGATCCCTCGTAATTTGGTGGTCAGTTGGTACTCGCTATGGGCACAGTGACATCCCTCTTCCTTGACATTTTCTCCAGGTGTGTCACGGATAATTTCCACTCTCTCCTCTCCCTCTCTGCTGTTTCTTTTGGCCTCATCTCGTCCCCTTTTTTCCTCCTTTCTCGCCCTCCTTCCTCTCTCCCCTCGTCCTCTCCCCGCTCTCAAACTCTCCTTGTCTCTTTCTTCTCCCTCAGTCCTCTCCACTCTCTTCACTCTCTCCTCGTCTCTCGCTTCTCCGTCTGTCCTCTCCCCTCTCTCTGTTTCTCGTTTATTGTATTCCTTCTTATCCCTTCTTCCCTCTCTCCCTCTCTCCTTTTGTCTCTCTCTTCTCTGTCAGTCATCTCTTCCTCTCTCTTTGTCTCTCTTTTCGCTGTCTGTCCTTTCCCTTCTCTCCTTTTCTCATTCATCTTCTTCCTTCTCATCCCTGCTCCCCTCTCTCTCTCTTCTCTGTCAGCCCTCTCTCACTCTCTTCTTGTCTCTTTTTTTCTCCCTCGGTCCTCTCCCCTCTCCTGCACTCTCCTTATCTCTCTCTTCTCTGTCAATCCTCTCTCCTTGTCTCTCTCTTCTCTGTCAGCCCTCTCTTCCCTCTCTCCTTGTCTCTCTCTTCTCTATCTGTCCTCTCCCCTCTCTCCGTCTTTCATTCATCGTCTTCCTTCTCATCCCTTCTCCCCTCTCTCCATCTCTTCTTTTGTCTCTCTTCTCTGTCAGTCCTCTCTCACTCTCACCTTGTCTCTTTCTTCTCTTTCAGTCCTTTCCCCTTTCTCTACCCTCTCCTCATCTCTCTCTTTTCTGTCAATCCTTTCCCCTCTCTCCCTGTTTCCTTATTTCTCTCTTTTCTGTCAGCCCTCTCTCCTCTCTCTTCTTATCTCTCTTCTCTGTCGATCCTCTCGCCCTCTCTCCTTGTCTCTCTCTCCCTTCTCTGTCAATCCTCTCCCCTCTCTCCCTGTTTCCTTATCTCTCGCTTTTCTGTCAGCCCTCTCTTATCTCTCTCTTTTCTGTCTGTGCCTCTCCCCTCTCTCTGTCTCTCATTGATCTTCTTCCTTCTCATCTCTTCTCCCCTCTCTCATTCTCTCCTTCTGTCTCTCTTCTCTGTCAGCCCTCTCTCCCCTCTCTTCTTATCTCTCTCTTTTCTGTCTGTGCCTCTCCCCTCTCTCCGTCTCTCATTGATCTTCTTCCTTCTCATTTCTTCTCCCCTCTCTCATTCTCTCCTTCTGTCTCTCTTCTCTGTCAGCCCTCTCTCCCTCTCTTCTTATCTCTCTCTTTTCTGTCTGTGCCTCTCCCCTCTCTCCGTCTCTCATTGATCTTCTTCCTTCTCATTTCTTCTCCCCTCTCTCATTCTCTCCTTCTGTCTCTCTTCTCTGTCAGCCCTCTCTCACTCTCTCCTTGTCTCTTTCATGTCTCTTGGTCCTCTCCCTCTCTTCTTGTCTCTCTCTTCTTCGTCTCCCCTCTCCCCATCTCTCATTCATCGTCTTCCTTCTCATCTCTTCTCCCCTCTATCTCCCTCTCTTCTTTTGTCTCTCTTCTGTCAGTCCTCTCTCCTTGTCTCTCTCTCTTCTCTGTCAGTCCTCTCCCCCTCTCTCCTTGTCTCTCTGTTCTCTGTCAGTCTCCTCCCCTCTCTCCATCTCTCATTATCTTCTTCCTTCTCATCCCATCTCATCCCTTCTCCCCTTTCTCACTCTCTTCTTCTGTCTCTCTTCTGTCAGCCCTCTCTCACTCTCTCCTCATCTCTCTCTCCCCTGTCAATCCTCTCTCGCGCTCTCCTTGTCTCTTTCTTCTCTCTCGGCCCTCTCCCCTCTTCCATTTATACTGTCCTCCCCTCCTTCACCTCGTCTCTCTCTTCTCTCCTCGTCTCTCCCCCGTTTCCCCCTCTCTCACTCCACCACCCCTTCCTCCTCTCTCCCCTCTGTCTTGAACCTTGATAAATTGCCAGCTCAGCCCCATTTTTCACCGCTCCACCTTTTTCGTCAGACACATCCGCCCTGACACAAACCTGCGCACTCTCCTCCGCGATAACGAGAACAATCGGCGAGTTCCGCGTGAGGGATGGGGCGTCACGCGGAAAGGGCACAGGCGATGAAGACGAGGAGGGCGGACGGAGGGGGCACAGGGGTGTCAGGAGGGGGAGACGACGGGAAGGAATCCAGCCGAAAACAAAAAAAGGGTTATTTTTGGATGTGACAGGTAGTGACGGAAACACAATCATTTACAAGCAGAAACAAAGAATATATTATATATATATATAAGAAAAATATTGCGTCACAGAGAATAACTACAGCGCAGAAATGACAGTCAGCATATTTTACAATGACAGTTCAATTGTTCAGTTCAAAAGGCTCATATGTGATTTAGATTCTGTACAAGGCTTTATAGTAATAACACAATACATTTATATAGTCTTTCATGACATCCAAAGCATATTACATTGCATTGTCTTGCCGAAGGACCTATCTATCTTTTTTCTGTCCCATAAGACTTTTTTTGCACTCATATAGCCACTAACAACTGTATTGTATTATTTTGTATTACTTTTTTCTTATTTTAGTGATATTAATGTAAAAAGTATCCTACTAAAACATTATTAAGCATGTAAACTATATTACTGAGAACATTTTAGATTTAAATACTGTTCATTGAAATCATTCCAAATACCCCCTGGGAAGTGCATCCTTGTACCACTGGTTGGGAAACACTACCGTAAGTTACAGAGACTTGTTTTGAGCGTGTGCCCAGTACTTTTAGTGCAGAGAGAAACTTCTCTAATGCACAAAAATGATTATTTGACATATAAAAATAAATCAAAACCTGTCATACGCACTTTAAAACAGAAAATAACTTTAATTATTTCCTTCATGTAACCTCCCCTGGCTCTAACAGGTGAGTCAGATTATCGACACGGTTCTTCGTGATCCTGAGCCTCTCACTTGTCGTCAGCAGAAGCGCGTCGTAACCCCATGTTTAGATTCTGGGTCACATGACACATACATGAGTCAGAGTCAGAGCTGGGTACACACACCTGTACCGGACAGATCAATTCATCCTACATTTCCCATCATGCTCTGACCTTTAGCGCCACTTTTGTCTTGTGGGTGATGTCAGTGTGAGATACTCGGCATGTGGGTGGTTTATGAATAGCACTAATTACTTACACATAATTATACTGTATGTTTAAAATTCTTCCTATGAACGCAAAACATTCATGAAAAAAAGCATAAAATATAATCTAGAAACAGTGGTGGAATGTAACAAAGTAAAAGTAGTAAAGTACTGCACTTCAGTATGCATTTTGCCTGTACTTTATTTATGTAGATTTTAAAGTGGATATTTTTTACCTTTACTACATTTGAGAGCAGCGGTGTCTGTATCAGGTGTTTCTACTTCACTACATTTTTGAACAGGACTGAAACGTAAAAATATTTTTTATGATCATGTGAGACAAGCTGAAAAAGCTGAGTTTTGTTCGACACTTTTGTAGTTTGAGCTAAGAAAAACATATAGAAAAGCATAGAAAAAACATTTAATTTCAGTTGTTTCTGTTCAAATTTCACCACAAATCTGTATCAAAATCACTACATTTGAAGCTTTTTAGATCTCAAAATCTTTGCAAAATACTTTTATTTTTTACTCTTTAAACAGGCACATTAATACTTTTACTTGAGTAGATTTTTTTTCATGTGATATTTACTTTTTTTTTTTGCTCTGGTATCTAGTTGTACTTAAACGACAAAATTGAGTACTTCTTCCAACACTGGCTAGAAATACTGTTTTATACCAGTGTTTGCACACCTTCTTTGCTTAAAAACATCCCACTGCACACAATTCACTGAAATATTACCAGTTCACACCATTTAGAAACAACAATTGTGCATTTATTTTCCTCGACCTTGTGTTTAATTATTTCTTTTTGGCAAAATTTGGCGATCATGCTTGTTTTGCTTTCTCTTTTGTTCAGCAGTTGCTCAAGGCACACCAAAATGGTCAATTATTCATCACATTTGCCTGGCTAGATTAAGCTTAGACTTGTTTTATGCGTGTTTATGAATACCAGGTCCATTACTTTGTTTAAGTCTATTAGTGCACATTAGTCTGTTATGGTTGCATATTGCACTGTTATGACTCACTCTTAGCTTTAGCTTTAGGATCCCCGCTCTCAGAATAGCCTTGCAGCTCCTCTCCAGGCTGTGTCTAAAAATACTCACGTCATAATTAGTGAAACGCTTTTAATAGGAGCACCATTTAGTGGCATCTGGCAAGTATGAAAACAGATTCAACAAACATCTTCACTCAGGACACTTTCCTGACGTCAGCACAGCCCTCAGGCAAATACACAATATTGATGAGGAGACAATCAATAACTTAAAGGTGCATTATGTAACTTTTAGTTGGGGGTCTGTCACCGGCTTATTTCAATGGATATGTTAATACTCTGCCTAGAATGTTCCACAGTATGACATTAAACAGCTCTACCTTACACTTATTCAGTTACAGGTGATTTTAGAGCTCAAATACACCTGGTCTCCCTGAAGATAGAAAGGTTTAATATCATACTATGGAACATTTCAGACAATGCAACAACATCTCCATGGAGAAAAGCATTTGACAGGCCCTCCACCAGAAAAGTTACACAATGCACCTTTAATTTATCTATCTATCTTTCTGTCTGTCTGTGCCATCAATATACATCAGATACAAGATACAAAAAGCACAATAAACTTCCAAATAGTTAAAAAATAAAGAATACAAATATACCCTGTTAAACCTGATTTAATGGACTGTACAGATTTAAATTGTGATAGATTTACAATACAATACAATACAATACAAATCAGTACAATACAATACAATACAATACAATACAATACAATACAATACAATACAATACAATACAATACAATACAATACAATACAATACAATACAATACAATACAATACAATACAATACAATACAATACAATACAATACAATACAATACAATACAATACAAATCAATATAATGCAATACAATAAAAAAGAAAAACTTTAGACGTTGCCATCAACAAGAAATGTCTCAAAATATTTGCAGAAGCCATTATTCATTATTGGAAGCTTTTGTAGTTTGTAGTTTTTGTGAAAATGTGGCCTTAATTTCCTTTTTGAAGCTTATTGCCCAACATTACTTCCAAATCACTTTTCTTTGGCTTTTAACAAATAGCTTAACCTTGCTTTTCAATGCTTTTAATTGTCAAAAAACATTTCTAATTAGCAACTAGACATCAGCCACAAAGGAAATGTCATTCACATTACAAAGAGCTGTCTGTTTGCATTTGGGATGTTGTTTTCGTGAATTTATTTCCATAGACTACCACAGCAACCGAAAGCATACTAAAAGAAAAACATATATTGACTATTTGGATATAGCAGTTTAAGTGGGTTTAAGCTTCCTTTTTAGATTCACCATTTTGACCACTTTTGAGTCTTTAACCTGAACGTAAAGAATTTATTCATAAGCACTTTTCAAAACACTCAAAGCCAATGTACAGGACAAGATAAAGGTGCATTATGTAACTTTCCTGGTGTGGGGCGTGGGTTATTCGACCGTATGTCATATGAACATATCTTGCATTAAGCCAGTTACTTTACATTACTGCGAGGAGGCTCGTCTGTAACTTGGTCTAGGCATTACCTGCTTGCCTCCATTGAGATAGATAAGTTTAAAGCCATGCTGTGGAACATTCACGAGACAAGCAGATGATTCATGTGATGTGTGGCTTCCCTAACCCAGACAGATCTGTGTGTTTGACTCATCTAGTGTTCACTGGCCTGGGTCTAAAACGGCCTGAGCGTGTCTCGTGTCTGTCTCTGCCTCCCTCCTGTGTGCAGCCAGAGACGCTGTTTGATTGATAAATGATGGTCCCGCCCTCTGCCTCCTGATTTATACTGACAGGGGAAGGCTGCTGTGTCAGACAAATGGCCCTGTTTATCTCCAGAGGGACCCCGCAGCAGCCCTTAACCACAGCACTGGGTCAGTATTACAGGTATGTGAGTTTAGGCAGGGTCAGGACATACACAAACCATGATCCATAGGTTGACATTTTTGTTTCTCATACTCATGGGTTTCAGCTTCGAGTTTATTCATTGGTTTCAGAATGATTAAAAATGACAGCTGCCATAGCGAGTAACAATTTTAAATAAAATAGTATATCTTATGAATGGAAAAGGTGATATATTTTGAAGACTTTTGCCCACTCAAAATATATTACCATATATTTTGTATACTTGTGAATAATTTGCCTGTTTAAACTATATTTTTGGCACAATTCACCTTGTGATGTCATGAAGCAGTTGTTTTCAAGTTAGCATCTACATTTTATCTTTTGTTCAGTAGAGACAGGAAATTATAGGATTGAAATTATTAAAATTACAGAGCATTTGTGTGTTAAACATGTGCGAATGAAACAAAACACAAGTCCTGGTATGTTTTTGATGACAAAACATATAATATGGGCTAGTTTAATATGGGCTTGTTAAATGTTTTTATGAAAATAATGTTTATTAAACCTAATGTTGTGACCCTGTTCACTCATATAGCAATAAAACCTTTCTGATTTCTGATTCTAAAACGATACATTTTTGTGATAAGTGCTTTTTAACTCTGCCTGAATTTCTCCAGAAGACCGTAGCCCTCTCAGTAAAAAAGTCCCCAATCCGGCCATTGACGATTTGAATCTCTTGGATCTCGATTCAATAAAAATCCAAATATTTGCTCAGCTTAAGCTCCTTGCATGCTGCACTGCTGCCCTCTGCTTTCATCTATGCCCACAGCTTCAAACAATGGGTCAAATGCAGTAAACAAACTATACAAATAATAACAATTACCTTAATCTTAAACTGAAATTAGTCTCCATGCGTCTCATCCAGGCGTCCCTCAACACTCCTCGCCATTAGCTTAAACTTCTCCCATTCCTTCACTCACGCTAAACTAGAACGTCAATAGGCCCTTCTCTCTCCCCGAGGCTTCTAAGACAAATCAATTGGGGCCGATCCATTGTAATAAGGACGCTGCAGCCTGTACCGTCCTGTGAACATCGCTTTTTAGATTTTCCAGTAGCAGACTTAGGGCCAGGGCTTCTGCTTTCATTGAGTGGTTCTTATGTGAAGTCCCGCCCCCCCTGAGTTTGGAGAGGTGCCCCCCATCTGGTGCAGTGGGATGGGGGGGATTATGGTGCTCTGAAGATGAACCAAGCCCTCACACACAAATGAGATTCTCACCTGAAGCTCCTGTTGTGTAACCAAGAAGTGAGTGCTAAACTATTCATGAGATCTTTGGCATGGTTTGTTGCAGATGCTGATCTGAATGTGGAAGTGTGGAGGAAATCAACTGGACTGTATTTATTCATTTTAGATATGATAATTTAAATGTGAGGTCAGGGCAGGATCTACATAAAGGGCTCATTTTATGATATTTTTTGATCTATGTTATAATGTTTCCTCATCAAAAACATACCTAGCGTTGTGTTTTGTTTCATTTACACGTTTGACACACAAACCCTGCATATTTAGGCTGTGTTCTCAAACAGAAAACACCCCACCTTGTGATGTCATGCGGTAATACAGGAAATACTCTGCCATGTTTTTAATCTGCGTACACCTTCACTAGAATCATTTGAATAATTTCAGACCTGGAATTACCGATCTTTGCTAAACAAAAGGTAAAAAGTAGTGTGTGAATGAAACAAATACAATATTCTAACATGGCTTAAAGCTCACAAGAGTCAATTTTGTGTAATCCAAGACCTTTCAGTAGTGTGAAGAGTGGGGAGCGACATTAAGCTGTAGCCAGGATCTATTTCACAACTCCAAAATGAAATACACCACACATAACAGCATTACACAGCATTTTGATTGCGTTGTTTCTCTGATGTTTCCCATGTAATTCAGTGTCCTAGGTAAAAAATAATAATATAAATCCATAGATTGTTAGACCTGTGCATGTCGTAACTGTGTGTCTGACTCTCTCCCTCCTCTTCCCTCAGCCCCATATTGAATGCAGCTCACAGGTTCCAGCTCCACAGTAATAAGATGCTGATTTGTGCCAGGGAGGCCTCCTTATCCCTCTTACACGTGCCCCACATCTCCCTCCCAATCTCTATGTGTTTTTTTTTATTGTGATGTAGTCCATCTCATCTTATAGGCTGTTCATCCAAGGTATATTCATGATCTAGAACCATGATACTCACTATTTTTTTCACAAGAGCCACAGCAAAATCAAGAGGAGAGTCACTTATATTCTATTTATTAAATTTTCTTAATTGATCATCGGGAGAATTAACGATCGATTATCAATTAACCATTAACATTTTTATATTAAAATGATCATCAGTATTATTACTGTTACTAATCTGCATAACTAAACTCAACTTTACAACATATAAACCATAACCACTATAGACCCACATCAGCCCGTTTGAGATTATAGATTATAATGTGTGTTTAATGCAGCTTCAGCACATTTGTTTACGTCTTAAAGAAACAAAACTTAAAACCGCATGGCTAATTTGAATAAACTGTAAACGCTAGAAAAAAGCAGCTCTTTCTTTGTGTGCTGATGCTTCAGCTTCTGTCAGACTAAAGGATACGACTCAGTGGATTATGAGTGTTCTTTCTGACAGAAGGATGTTCTGGTAATGGTGAGTCTGTTCTGTGCATATATCACATTGCAGATGGTTCATGTTTTTTCATGTTTATCCCTAATACTTAGTGTAATACAGATGTTTGTATTGCAGCCTTCACTATATGTTTATGTAGCACATTTGAATAAATATATTGGTCGTGTTACTATTTTTGGTATATGCCAGCAATTAAAGCTTGAGTATCATTGATCTAGAATATGTCAATCACAGATAGAAGAAAGAGACCTGTAAAAAAAGTGAGAAAGAAATTTGCACTTTTTTTTTAAAGTTTTTCTTCATGACCAGTCCGCCAACTTTTTCTGACTTGAATGTTTTATTGCTGATTATTTTTTATGTTTGGGTTACGGAACTGAATTGGGTTTAATTAAATCCACATTTTAAAGGCTTCAAAGGTTTCTGGTTCACAGACATATCTTTTATTTTGACATTATAAAGGCTTATTATTTAAAATCAACTCTCAGAGCTTTAATATAGTTGTTTTCCCTTATCATTTACTTACCCAAAGTGGTTTTGGAATGATTAGTGTGTTAGAAGCAATTACAGATTGCTTCTTTCAAGATGCCCATCAACTCCTACTTTTACTGCCATGGTACACACCCATTGCTAGGTAGTTACTTTGTTCTCCTATTTAATTTTCTTAATCAGTGAAACATGTAGGATTCGACAGCATTATGTAGTAATTTTGGTGAAAGTGAAAAATAATCTCCAGCTCACCAGCATGATCAGGTGCCATCCATCTGAGGTGTCATCAATGGTGTCTCAGATTATAATTATATAGCCGAACCAACTGCATTAAGAGCTGCTTCTACAACTTTTACTTTAAGAAACATAAACTTGCAGTGTCTTCAAAGGGTAAAATGGAATTTGAAGGTGATACAGACACATACCTGAATCTCCACTAAGACAGTTGCAGTTTAACACTTGATGCTTGATGGAAATTAAATTTTTTGTCAATATTATGTCAAACCACAACAGGTGAAGACATCTTGCTATTGACACATTTTCACAACACTGAAAACTTCACTGGCATGCGCCCTTAGTAAAATCCATGATGACAAAACCATCTCCATTCCACCCATCTGCCTCCTCAGCATGTATCATTAGTCACTGGGGATGTAAGCTGTAGGCCATGTGCATCCAGGACCCATGGGTGCAGGCCATTCATTTTTTTATGTGGGTGCTGCGTACATCAACATGAGTGGTGTAGGACGTGGAGAAGCCCCCCAGACACTTCTTTTCACTCCATGTATCACCCTCTGTACAGCCCATTTGCATTGGTAAATATCGGAGGCTACGGCAACACTGTGATTTGTGGTCGAGATGAGCCGTGACTCAATAGTTGATACTTCGAGCTGATGTCATATGGTCCTGTCTTTTCTATTCAGTTATTTGCTGTTGCAGGAAATTCTTGCTACCTTTTGTAGCTTTTTTGCTACCGATCCATTTGTACACAATTTTACACAAGAGAGGAACTTAAGGTCCCTGTCTTTAAATAAAATAACTTTTAATTGCCTCAGTGGGGAAACTTAAGTGTTCCAAGGCCACTTTTTGGCTCCTTCCTACTACTTACCTGCATTTTTGTGTTTATAAGCGTTTTCTACTTGGGTACTATTATAACCAGTAACAGTATAAATAATTTACGTGGAATTTTACACTTTTCCCCACATTTACCTCTAGGTTACAAGTCAGATTTGTGGAGAGGCAACTTCGTTCATAGATCTGGCCTGTAACTAGCATGTTTTTTTAGGTATGTTTTCCTAAGCACTAAGTATAAGTGTGACGTCACCCATAGCGCTTGGCTCCAGTCAAATGAAGCTCACTGAGGCTGGCGGTTGTTCCATATTTGGATTTCCAACCACAAGTGTAACCAAAATCTGGAGTGAGACTGTGTCCATTAATGCACTCTATACCTGTAACTGAATAAATGCCATATAAGTGTAATACCAAACTGGGTAACATTCCAAGAAATCGATAACAACTCCTTGAAAAACCGGAAACCAGAAAAATTACATTGTGCACCTTTAATAAAAGATAAATTCCCTGTTGTTTTAGCTTCCCTCCCCTGCTCTTTGACACGCTGTATTGTTACTGTTCTTCTCGCCGTAATGTGAACTCTTGTATGTGGAGGGTGCAGTGGTGCGCTTTGAACAGTTGGCTTGGCAGTTCGGCTCGTGACAAGCCACAGCCTCAGGGACCCGTCTTGCCTTCTGCACCTCTTTGTCAGGGATCAGCTGCTCTGTCAGGCTCTCCTCTTTAATGATTTCACCCCTGCATTTTAAACAACCATTCACTTACAAGGGAAATGCACAACTACTGTTCTTTATCCTGTAGCTTTTGTCTTTATATGGTGCCTTGTTGCTTGGGATTAATAATTAGGGTTTTGTTTCGTTTCTTTTTTTATGCCAGATGTTCTCTTTACCAATTGTGCTTTACTTGTGTTGCTCAGAAACTCCTTTGGAAATATCTGATTTGAGTTGATGAGAGTATAACACTCTGCTTTTCTGTACTTTTTTGGTAGTCTCATGTTTTGTATGTTAAACTTAACATGAGAAAAAGCAAGAATAGCTGCACTTCTAACTTGTAATTCCTGATGTTCTAATCTAGAAACTTGTGAATGATTTATGGTTGGTTATATTGGTTGTTTATGCTTTGTTCTCATAAAACAGGATCAAAGCATCGTTTTATGCCCGCAAGGCTGTGTGGAATTGGGCGGATTTTTAAGAGTTGTCAAAAATATTGTTGTGTCTAGCTTATTATAGAAAAAGTGTTACAGTGTGACAAATTCTCATCAAGACTTTTGTGAGAGAGAGCCCTATTTTCAGAAATGCATTAGAAAGTACAACCTTGTCATACTTCTGAATGTTTTTTCAGACAGTTGTGCTATTTTGGTCACAGAATTTTAGCAACCTTTCCCACACTTTTATACAACTTGTAGGTTTTCCAGCTCTGTTGGAAGAACTACAATAACAAGATCCTCTTGCAGTTCATTCCATATCTTGTCACATATGACCTTTTACAGCTAAGGCCAAAAATACCCAAGCCAAATACAAGACTTTATTGTGATTTTATGATGAAATGCAGTATAATGACTTCAGTGAAAAGAGCACCAACCTTAGTTAGTTAAAATATTTCTTTCAAACCTGCACATATAATTCACATAACAGCATAACAATACACAGACACAGATACAAACATTCATGCTTTGAAAAAAGAGTGTTCTACGTGTACTTACCATGAAGACACAAGACACACATTTGCAAACAATGTCCAGAAGTTTTTAAATAGTCAGAAAACTCAAGCCACAGCAACACAGGAGCTTGTGATCAATACAGGTGTACATGGTCCTGTTTGTTGTTTAATTGTGAACAAAAAGGTGAGCGTGACTAACTGGTCGATGCTAGTCCGCTTGTGTCTGCAATTTTATGTGTGACAGACTTGTTTGAGCACATATCAAATCACCTTTTGTAATTTAAGTCAGCTGTCTCTGGTCAGACTGTGTTAAAATAACAGCTCAAATTAAGTCTAACTTGAGTATCTTCTAACAGACCAGTGCTTTCAGTTAGCATCACACCAACAGTGAATATTGATCACATGTGCAAAGTATCACTAGATTCTCAGTTGAATTCAGGCCTTGTACAGTGCTGCATGCATCCTGCCATCAGAAAAGATACAAAAGATACAATTCAGATTTTCTATTATGGTTCATTTTACTGGTCTCCCCATTGTTCCAGGCCTGTCTCTCTTGTCTAACACATGCCTGCTCTCCATCACGGTTACAGCAGCATGGTCCTGTCGGACGCCGCACTGAGTCGAGTCGGCTCCATCACTATTCAGTGTATAAGGCCACGGTGGATATTGGTTAAAGCTGCGGTGTGAGACGGACAGAAATATGGACAGCCCAACCGAGGGGAACCACCATCCTTACACCTCATTGTACTTCTCTGTATTGAATTTTATTATCAGCTGAAAGACTGAAAAGTGTTCAAAAATCTATGAGAATAAGTCAACTCCATGGGTTTCAGAATGATAAAAAAGTAGCCTCATTGACGTATCAGTTTAAAAAAAATAGTAGGAGTATGACAAGAGCATAGACTGTATAAAGAAGTGACACACCCATAGCTTTGGGCTCTGGTCAAATGAAGCTCATGAGGCAGAGTTCCATATGAGGAATAGGAATTTATTCACAGACAAAATAGCAAAATAAAAACTCCAGGGTCATGTAGAGTACATCAATGCAAGCATTTTCAGACCCAAATGACGAGGTTACAGGGAGAGGGGTGACAGTTTTTCAGTGTAGTCAGAGAGTCAGTGAGATACATTGGCGACAAGAATGAGACAGGTTTCTGACTATTTCTAAAACATAATTTCAGCTATCCAGTTAACAATCTGGCCTTTTTTAAATTCTGGATTGTTTTTCTTTATTTTTTTCTGTCATTGAAGCACAACTTATCGGAGCCACAGTTTTTCTAAAGATATAACTCACCATTAATCCTTTTTTATCTGGTCCAAAAATAAACTCATGGACAAGTCTCATGTTTGCACAATCTTGTACCATTCCTATATTTTGAATGGGAAAAAGCCCTCAAAATGTTGCTTATAACAGGAAAGGATGCAGAAAAAGAGCAAAAACAACTTGATATCGAAATAGGCTTTGTTGTCTGATCTCTGAAAATGTCATATACGTACATAAATCATACGTGTATTTCATTTTATTCCTACCTATTACGTTGTAGCACATACAGTACCTCATTGTCTTGATCCACACATTGACAGACGGATCTTCTGGCATTTCGCTGCAGTGGAGAGACGAGCGAATGGTATTTTCTGCTAATAATTTCTCCCAGTGAACAGACCAGCTAAGCTACAGGGTATTAGTATCCAAGCTGCTAATGTTCACATTGCCAAAAATGTTCTCTGTTCTGAGCAAATATGTGTTATGTAAGATGACATCATGCTGTGAAAATGCTATACAGTACAAGCTGAAATAGAGGTTAAAATTGGGGCACCCGACTTCTTGTAAACTGGTTTGTTTTGCGTTTTTTTCTTCATAGAGTATATGTATGCCTTGTCTGCATTCATAAGTACGTTATTGATCACAAAGGCTGGAAGAAAGAACCATAAGCATCACTAGGATTTGGCTGTCAACCCCTGTTCACTTCACCATCTGAGAAAAGATGTTCTAATGCAGAGCAAATACCTGAAAGTTCATACATATTACCAAATGCTTTCTGAGAGCTTGGCAAAGTTAGATAGATTTGAATACCTTCTTTCTCCCTTCATGGTTTGAAAATCTGGTAATGTAGCTTTAATTCAACTAGAAACTTGTTTTTTCAGTTCAGTTGCAAATGTTGGTTCATGGGTTTCAAGCTAATTATTCTTTCCTGATTTCAAGGACTTGTTCCCCACTCAGCAGATATACTTTGGAGGACCACTGTCATATAAACCCATGAATACAACTTAATACTGACATTAAAACGGGTAAGAAAAAAGTATAGCTAAAGATTGACCTGCAGTCGCTTATGAGACCATTAAGTAGAACGTAATTTTATAGAGCCGAGTTCAGGACTTTACTTTACTTTAGTAAGATGTGAGTCTGATCACGAGTAAATCTTCCTGTTTTCAGATGGGTGTGATTGACAGGTGGATTAGCCAATCAGGGACACACACGTTCTGTCCATATTGGAAAAATAAAGGGGGAAAAAAATCACAGGAGACTGACAAATATTGCTGTTTTTTGCAGAATCAATGAGCAGTGCGCTAAACTCTGATAATCTGAGTTGAGAAAAATATCTTAGCTTTTATTTGTAAATCATATGTGACCAATAAACTCCTTTTCATTGTCATCACTGAAACCACAGGCTGATGTCAATCTGTATAAAAATGCAGAGAGATATCATCCTGGATTTGCCAGTAATCTAACCCTGAATTAAACTGTTCTCTCCATGCTGCATGCTGCATGCTTTTGCTTGGCACTTGTCTTATTCTGCGTCTCACTCTCTCCTGTATTACAATGGTGTCATTTTGAACCACAAATACTGAGTTTAGCAAATACCACTCTCTGATCTTAACTTGCTCCTGTGCGCATGACACTGATGTTGCCTTTAAATATAATGTCTTCTCGCAAGATGGTTGTGAGTTTGCGTAGGCAGATCATGTCTGGGCGCAGCTGCTGTATAACCACAGGCTACCAGGTCACTGCTAACATCCCATAGGAACCACTCTGAGCAACAAAAAGGCAATAGATCATGTTAGCAATGCAAACTAATGGACAATATTTATTCATTCATTTAATCACCATGTTAAATATGTTCAAACCAAACAAAGTGTTTTTGGTTTTTGTTCTAGTTTATTCTATAATTTATCATTCATTACTGCTTTAGTCAAACACTTTCATGACTGCCCATAAAAAATCCTTTTATGCATCTCATCTAAATCTAAGCCCCCTACGTATTACTTTTCTGTAAGTGCTACGTATCCACTTTTCACTAGAGCTTAAACTGACAAAAACCCAAGGACTGTAAGGTCAGCACACCGGCGCCCCCTTCACCCAAGCCTGCCCCTGCGTTGTGATTCATCTCCTGTGTGTGTCTAAGTGTTTGCCACATTAGTACCGCCTGAACGCCTTAAGATCTACTGCGCTCATGTCTGCCACTCCAAACAGGAAATGCAGGGGAAATTGCTAATGTTTATGACCCCTTGAGTACTATGTGAGAGGCATGGCTAAGCACCTCCACAGCCCATGTACACGGCAGAAAAGTGCTGAGATCAGGGAATACAGTATGTGCGCATGTTTTAGTCAGTGGGGGGCAGGGAGGTGTGCGCTGGCGATGTCCACATTTACATTTTTCTTACATGTTCATAAATCAGGGGCCAGCTGTCTTTGGTGCATGATGATGTTATGAAGCCCTTTTATGAGCATTCTGTTTCAATCCAAGACGCCATATAACAAGCTGGTCCAGGATCCATACATTCTGAAGACAACTATGACGTCACTGACCATTTACAAAGTCAAAGTTGAATACAGATAAATATAGGAAAAGACTTTATTGCTCACTGTGGGGTCACCTCTCCAAAGATCTGGTACTTGTGGCACCACCTGCTTGTCTCCATGGAGCTAAATTTAAAGCCATACTGTGGAGCAATCTTGGCAAACCCATAACCATCTCCACAGAGACAAGCATATTGTGTAGCAGCAAAATTCATTTTAACATGTTCTTGAACATATTTACTGTTCTAATGATCTGGCCCAGCTTCAGTCAGTACTTTTCCATCGAAACTGGCATTTCTTTCCCAGGTCCATCCCTTCTCTGTCCAGTCCTCCCCTCATTATTTATATCATGATGGCGTTGTACATCCCTTTGCATCTGCCTGTATAAAACCCGGTGTGGGACTGCCCCACGCTCTCTCTCTTTCCTCCTTCTGATCTACTCTCCTCTATCTCTGCTCTTTCTCTTGCGCGAGACCCCAAAAAGACAATTATTTGATTCAAAATCTTTATTTCGTTCTCACCTAAACATTTCCACAACACCCTCTTCCAGAAAAAGTTATATGCACCTATCCACACAAATAACCATTGGAATTAGCTCTGTTTATTTCACTTATTTATTTCAGGGACAAGTGCAAATTGATGAACAGTTCTGTAAATATGCCAGAATTTGCCAAGAAGGCTATTTTTCATCTACAGTCCCATGACAGATGTTAATGTCAGCCTAAAACCAAAGAAGGATTTGCAAAGATGTTCAAACAATGTTAGGTTTAAAGTGGTTTGCATTTTTATCTAAGAGTATTTGTTAAATCAGTTCCAAAATATTAGTGAGCTGCAGGGTTATGGCTCAGATATTTGTATCAGTGTTGTACGCTGATGATTGTGTATCAGAGTAGAACAAAATAACATAAGACTCTGTATAATTGTGTGTGCATTAGCAGTTATGTGGAGTCAGTCTGTGCTATCTTTGCTGTACAACGTCCATTAAGTTCAACCGAGCGGATGTGGAAAACTGTGACGTCTCTCTTCTCCTATGGCTCGGAAGTTTCAACGTTACATGCATTTTTTTCAGTACATAATTTTTCCAACTATTCATTCAAGGTATATTTTGTGCTTTACCTTGTCACAAATCAAAACTATGTAATTAACAGATTTGTCAAAGTTCCCCCATTGTTACAAACATGACTTTCAGGCCTCTTGTTTGCCCAAAGTTTCTATTTATCTTGTGAAGTTACCTGTAGTTCAAGCATCAATAATTCCAGGCTCTGCAGATTTTTTTCTCTTCATCCTTCAAAGCGCCTGGGTTTTTGATTCTTTGATAGAAGAGTACAATCGGGCCTGACACAGCTCCTGGTGCGTCTAAAAGAGGAAACTTGAGCCAGAATGGGAAGGCTGGTAGAACAGACTACGTACTGAAACTGTGTTCTGCCTCTCTGTGGCTCTGTCTGAAACTATAAACATGTTTTTGTGTTGCAAAGCTCCAAACAGTTATTGAATTATTATAAATTATTATGTTCTCTGCAATTAGTACCGCATCCGACAGTATCCGTCTCATGTATCATTATGTCTCTTTCTAATTACACAACATATATCACAGCCTATTAGAGCTGCACCACTAATTGCTTTAGTCATAAGCCTGCAGCAAAAGCACTGCAAAGTTGTGTCCTTCAGGAAATACAGGAGTTCATATAAAATTATAATGTAGAAAGTACCTTTTCTCAAGTATTTTGTTTGCACTTAGTTAAGTTTCCTTTGTACTACTGTGCAAACCCATCTAGACATGGAGATAACATCCAAATTACAGTCACTAACCTACACAAGAAGTAGCAGTAGGTGTTATTGTAGTAGTAGTTGTAATACAGTAGTAGTAATGAATCCTCAGTAATAGAAAAGGTTATTGTGGCCTCCCATAGCCTTATTTTTGCACCTAGAGAACAAAACAAATATTTTATGCTTTATCTTAGAAGTAACTCTATTTATTCAGTCCTATATCGATCTGCAGTGACTATACGTTACATTCATTCTCCATAAACTGTATCAAATAAAACAATTCAAATATGAATTGCTTGTGCCACCATAAACTGGTAGCACAACTACGTATTACTGCATCCTTCTATGTTTAAAGATCCTATTTGACACAAAATGGACTCTTGTGAGCTTTTAGCCATGTTATAATGTTGTTACCTCTTCAAAAACATGCCTGGATTTATGTTTGGTTACTTTCACACATGTTTGCGTAATCCTTTATTATGAGTCTGTCTACATCTCTGGACCTCAAAATGCTCTCGTCCATCTTGTGATGATGGCCGTAGTTTTTAAGTCAACAGCGACCTTGTGCCTTGTGTTCAGAGATTGGCAATTCCAGGGCTGAACTCATCCAAATGCTTCTAGTGAAATTGTATAGAGTTTAAAACACAGCGGAGCACTTCCTGAAAAACACAACTCAAGGTATGTTTTTGATGAGGACACAACATTATAATATAGACCAGAAAATAGTGTAATGCTCTTTAATTGTTTACTCTGATGAATGATTCAATACCTCAAGGGTCATCGGCCACTGTTGGTTTCATATAGTTGATCGGGGGACGTCCAGTACACAGTATAATGAAACTACCCATGTGTACAAAGCAGTGCAGATCATGATTCATAACAAGTAGTCCTGCACAGATGGTTTAGAATAGTAGAGACAGGCCTGAGATGATGTGGGGTGCTCAAGGTGATATGCTGCCACATACTGAGTTAAAAAGAAATGCAAGGTACAATGTTTTTACGCAGTGACAACCACAAAACCTTTCATCTCTTTCACTCAACGTGATGCTGCGTCGTGTCTTCGGCCTTGAAGTCTGTCCTATCAAATAAACGTGAGCCCTATACTTGGATGAATACCACATAGTACTTTTGTTTTGTTTATTTCCATTAAGGTAGGAGATGGTGATGCAGTGAAACCCAGACGCTATGGGACAGATATGGGAGAGTCAATGAGGCATGCACCGCAACTGAATCTTTCATTAGGAAAATATGAATAAATAAATGTAATATAAAAACAATTATAATCATTGGGAAGAAATAAAAAGAAAAAAAACTTCCTTATTTAGGGGTGCACTGCATAACATTTCTAGTGGAGCATCTGTTACCTGCTTGTCCTCATGGAAATGTCGTTGCTTTGTTTAAAATATCTAGAAAATCCACGGTATAGATTAAACTTTAAAAATCTATCACGAGGAAGACAAGCAGGTTACAGCACTGCACTATATTACAACTCAGATCTGTGGAGAGTCACCCCTTCACTGAAGGAGGTATTGTATTTTTAAGCGATAAAAACACCTGTAATGAAGAAATGCTAGATGTATTTGTTTAATATCATACCATGGAACATTCCAGCAATAACATCTCCAAGTAGGTAGCGGACCCTCCACCAGGAAAGTTGCACAATAAAAAATAAATAAAGAACACACTAAAAAGATGAACAATTTCATGAATAAAAATCCATTTAAAATAAAAATGGTCCAAAGCATCAAGTAAAGATATTAAAAGTGTACTAAACATTGTATTTCAGGCTACATATGGTGTTACTTAATACCCTAAACCTATATTTGAGCTGGTCGTTTTACCTCAGAGCCTAAATCAGGCATGTCCAAGCTATGGCGCGGGGGCCAAATATGGCCCTTCATACCAATTGTTCTGGCCCTCAGGCTTCCAGGTGAATTGGCCCATACTACCATAAGCAGTACTTTTTACTGCACTGTTTTTACTCACCGTTTTGATCACCAGTCTATGACCCTCGATCGGCCCTCACGCTGGTCTGTTTTTTAATATGTGGCCCTTGAAAAAAGTTTGGACCCCCTTGGCCTAAATAGTTAAATATAATGATGAACTAGAACTAGTTAAATATAATGATGAACTAGAACTTGTTAAGTATAATGATAATGATGAACAAAATAACCAACCACAACTTATACACAACAATGAAAATAATTTGGTGTGGCTCCTATTGTCTTCTTTCCCAGACTCTATCAGAAAATAAATATAATTTGGTGTCTCCCAATTTCCATAAGAATGAGTAATAATTCAGCGTATGTTTTGGTTGGTTTGTTTTTCCTAATCTTTCTTTTGGTTATAATGAGCAGAACTGCCAACTGTTCTGATCAAATACACAACTTTTAATAAATGAAAGCAAGAACGAATCAATCAGAGTTAACCAAACCCATTTACTTGCCAGTTATGCAGATGAGAGCAGAATACAAAGAGTCTTATATCTAATTCTCCAGGCGCTGTGGCCTACACCTGCAAAGATGTCGCAGGAACTAAATACTGTACATTGCTTACATTGTATATTTAGCACCTGCACAAAACGTCCACAGTGGAAGTGAATGTAATACAACTCCGTCAATGACAACTTTAGTCGAAAACATGCTGCGTATTCATTCATGGGTTTTGGTTTTCTACTTGAGGTGACATTTTGAGGACTTTTCGCCATCCAGAAGATATACAGTACAGTATATTGTTAAAGACGCACTATGTAACTTCTTTCCTTGTCTCCATGGAGATGTTATTGTGTTGTCTGGAGTGTCTTGGTGTGGCATTAAACGTATCCCTCTCGCTTGCACTCCACAGATCTGACATGTAACTCGGGATTGTGGTGTCAGCTGCTGTCTCCGTAGAGATAGATAAGCGTAATGACATAGTGTGGAACATTCCAAGCAACATCTCATCAAAAATATTCATTTTGTCTTCTTAGTGCTTTAACTTCTTAGGTTCTTTTTTAAGACAATGTAGCCAAGTGTATTTGTACCTTGTTGACATGTAGAAACAGCAGGGAGACTCACCAGAACACGAAGAGACAAAGCAGAACAGGAAAACCTAAAATCCGCCATATCAGACCACTGTAAAAAAATAAATAAAAAAATAAAAAATAACACCACATTATGGATTGGGACGGGGCTCGGGTCATTGGATCAGAGAACAACAAGTTCAAACTCTGGATCAGGGAGGACGGTGAGATCAGGAAACGAGGCACTGACAGCATCAACCGTGATGACGGCACATTCCTCCTTTCACACACCTGGGACACCCTCCTCCAGAGAGCACCGGGCAACAGGAGGCGTGGTCAGTCTGGGCGACCTGCAGGTCCCATCTGGCTGACCACGCCTACAGGAAGTAACAACAGCTGATATATGACACGTCACCACCAACACCGGTGACAGTTCTGAGGATGGCTCGCAGCTAGCAGCCGAAACATGTCAACAACAATACACTTGGCTACGTTGTCTTAAAAAAGAACCTAAGAAGTTCAAGCAATATCTCCATGGAGAAAAGCAGGTGACAGACCCTTTATCAGAAAAGTTACACTGTGCACCTTTAAATACATGGCAACAATCCTAATTTTTCATCACTCTAAAACCCACAGGTAGGATTTCCTTATTACTGTGGCTCGCTGAATACACTAGATGCACAATATTTCAAGTTAACATGTTTTAAATTTAGATCAAGACGGCCTAATACACCGTCTTTTATGCAGTAAGAAGGACATTGCTGCATTTACTGAGGGCCTACGCCGGAGTGGGCAATGACAAATTGTAAATAAATCAGCAGAAACATCCATTAGACATGTGCTAAAATGGATCTTATAAATGTATTAGGCCCGTTACATACTTCAAGATCATTTACCCAGTTTGCTTCTCTCCAACGTCGCAGAGGCGTGACCCAATTTTGGATCTTCGTATTCAGTTTTTAATCCGCCACGCTCCTCATGGTTGTGGTGACTGTGCAGTTATGAGATGCTCTGTCCTATCGTAACCACAAAACATCACCACCACTGCACCGGCCAATAAAAGTGAGCGTCAGGGGCAGGCGGAAGGACACAGAGCTGCAAGAGAAAGAAACAGAGAGAACTGTGAAAATGGAGAAAATAATTAGGCGATTTTATTACTTACCTCTCGTAAAGTTAAACCGCAGCATTCTCATCCATATTATCCATTAGAATTTGTCCCCCACAAATAATAATAGCAAGACCACAAAATAGATTGACCTAGTTTGAAACATTCTTTAAAAAGTAAAGGCCAAAGTAGATCCTCACGTGTGCCTGTGCGGATCGGGGTGAATCTGCTGCTACAGTGAACATGATTCCACTTCCTGTGTCTTCTGTGCATTAAAAGTGTTTATCTGAACTGTTGCACCACATTTCACAAATGTTAATAAGACAGTCTTGACTTGCTTGTAAACTAAAAGTGCAATTTTCTGATCTTTTGAACATTTTAGTGTCTCCAAGCAAGATTTACTGTAGACGGGAAACAACTCCCAATGGGGCACTAGCTTTGTTAGTTCACAACTTTTAGCTTGTGGCATGTGGTCTTGTCTCTGTATTTGCAATTAGACTTAAAATCTCATATGATTCTTCTCGTGTCTGTGACTTGTGCTGTTTGTCACACTTTTAAAAATCATTTAAGACTGTTAAATCCTGTAGTGCATCACGTATAATATATATGCACAAGATTACGTTTATCCAAATATCCAAACTTATGCTCCACAAATGCTGAACCCTGTCATTATTTGTTAGAACTGGCTCCACAAACTTGCCATATTCTACCAAATGATAAATATTGCATCCATAGGGTTGAATAATGGCACCACTCCCTGAAGCTATTGCACAAATAAATTCGCTTTTGTCCTGGATTGATCTTGATTATCTTGGGTTTGTCCTGTTGTAGTCCTGGTCTTGTCCTAAACCAGCTCAGATTTAGTGCAGGTTTAATCTCAATTTTAATGTGCTGTCCAAGATAGTGTGAAAGCGATATACATTAATTTTAGTCAATATAACGGATCCCCACCCAGCTAAAGCCTCCACGTTTATTGAGTGCACCTCTTTCATTTGTCTGTTGAAATCTCTGTAGCTGAAATATTTCTAACACTCCCCAGACGCCCCACCAGTCCAATAGTGCTTGTGTCTGTACATTGTGTGCACTGATCTCCTCCTGCTGTTGGGCGCACACTCCCCTTCATCCCTCCATCCCTCCATCCCTCTCCCTGACCCTGCTCCTCTTATATAATGTCTTGTCTATGGGAATTACAGCTGTATTATACCGCACTTATTGCCCATTCAGCACCTCCGGCCTCTCCCCATCCACCCATATCATGATAACATCTCTCCGTTTACTTCCCCTTTTTCGATTATTTCATCTGACTATGCCGCTCGTGTTTCGTGTTTAGATTTCTTCTCTTGCTCGTGTTGATTGCTCCAGTAATATTGTGGAAATGCCCCATGTGGTCTTTAAGGGGTAAATTGCTTTGGTGTAGTGTTGGAGACAGTAGGCTCAGCTGTTTGTGAATTAAATAATGCTATGATGTACTAATGGGTGTTTTTTTGCTGTTTCTGTAAAGAGGCCATAGTGAGATATTGTATGGGTTGTGTAAAGTTCTCTCGGCCTGTAGTGTGAACTTATAGATGCACCGTGTAACTTTTCTGCAGAGGGTCCTCTACCTGTCGCCATGGAGATGTTAATGCTTTGGTTTAAATTGTACAGAATAAGGTGTTAAACTAATCAGTCTTACATGTATTCAACTGCAGGTGTTATTTATCGCTCAAAAATATCTTTAAAAAGCGTGAATTCTTACTGTGAGTGTGATCGCCTCTCCGCAGATCTAACCTGTTATTTGGCTTGCGAGTTTCCATGGATATTCTAGTTTATCGTCATACTGTGGAACATTCTAGGTACATTTCTATGGAGACAAGCTGGTGATGACCCCTCCATCAGACATGACAAATGAAAACATTACTTTCACATTATTTCACACGTTGACATAATTATATTTAAGATTTATTAAAAATCTTGCCTAATTTTTTCTTCTTTTTTTGTTAACTTTATAATTTACGACATGTAAATTCTAAATCGAAGTGTCACATTGAAAAAATTAATTATGCTGGTACTACAAGAATAAAATCGTAATATTTCTACATTAGAGTTGTAATTTAATGGAAATGAAAGCCAGAAAAAGTCATAACTTTACAAGAATGAAGTTGAAATTTTAAAGAGGTAGCCAAAAAAAAATAAATTACCAAAAATAAAGTGGACATTTAATGATTTAGGGGTTGACACTGAATCAAAGTGAACACAGACTGGAACAGACTGGCTCTTGGATGAGTTAAAAGTTTACACAAATGCCCTTGAACAAAATCATACTTTTAAAGGCTGACAATTCACACGTCCCATATGTGTTCATGCGAGTGCCATTTCTCTGCTCGTGTGCATCAATCACAAAATATGCACTGAAGCTCCATTTTCTCCGCGTAGAGTGACCAGACTCCGCTTGGACAAAGCTGCAGAACTCGCCTCTTCCTGGGGCTCGTTGGGCAGGACACAGGCTGTACTCTGAGCCGCAGACAAATGGAGGAGTCTCTGCACGATCTTTACCCATACTCCGCTTGGATTCACTTTTCTGTCATTATAAACGTAGGCGCACTAGTTTAGTTTCACACATTATTTCACGCCTGATCCCTAATACCACTGCACTGTCCTGTTTCTGACTTCAAATGTGCAGTTTCGTCCAATACCCAGAGCTGAAACTGGTGTTAGTTATGCAGAATGGACCGCTGCCCTCGCTGTTCCCCAGTCCCCGGTCTGGAGCACGACGTGGATGCCCGTGCATGTTCCAGGCACACTGCATAAACATGAGCCTCCACTGGCCTGGTTGTGCAGGTGTGAAAAAAAGGTGTAAACATGTGCGGAAAGCTCAAAACCAAGGGAACGGATTAATGCTGAAAATCGAAAAGCTTTGGCTGTGGATCGGAGGAAATCGAGCAAATGATTCAACAGTTTTTATGTGTAAAAGACCAGCAATATTCTACTTTCATTGTCCTTCTGATTTATGTCACTGGCGGCAATTAAATCCTGATCAAATTATGCACATCAGTTATGATTAGACTAATAAATGACACCTTTATTTTGTCAGGCAATTTTTTCTTGTGCTTTAAGGCTAACATTCAAAAGAAAATATGGACTAATAAACTAATCCAAAAACCTATGCATTTCCGAGCATGTCTGAGTTTGTAGAAGTCTAAACTACAGGTACAAAAAGATTTTTCTATTTAAAAAACGTTATTTTTGTGATTGCAGACGATTATCTAAATGAAGGCAGTTTTTGTGATTTGATAATTGCACCGACTTAAATGGTGTTTCAATGTGATGTGATTACGATGTATTGTGCAGCTCTATTTGGAGCAGTTCAGAGCGGGACAGGTGCAGATGGGAGCTTTTTGAACTAAAGTGAGAGGAACAGATGGACACTGGAGGGCTGCCATTTAAAAAGGTCTATTAGTTTTATTCATGTCAGTGTGAACCCCGAGGCATCGCTCTTTCAGATGTTCAGAAGACAAAACTATAAAAGGGCGCTCAGGTTAGATCTCCAGCTAGCTATTCCTGACCATGAACGTAGCTTAAATGTGCACATATGTACTGGACGGTCGTCACCAGGACAAGTTAGTGGAGAAGCAGTTCAACAAATGCAACAATGAAAAATGTAATGCCAAAATATGAATCAAAACAGGCAAATTATGTCAAAAGTTTTTACGACATATAAGCAGGAACAATAACAATGTATCTTAAAGGTGCACTATGTAACTTTTTGTTTGGGGATCTGTCGCCTGCTTGTTTCTACTGTATGGACTGTATGGATGTCATTGCGCTACCTCCAATGTTCCACAGTATGACTTTAAACAGCTTTACTTAACATTTACTCAACTACAGGTTGTTTTACTGCTCAAAAATACCTGGAAAAACAGGCATTCTGACTGAGCGGGGTCGCCTCTCCACAGATCTGACCTGTAACTTTCTGACAGGTCCACCAGAAAAGTTACACAATGCACCTCTAATGCTTTCAAAGGTTTAATCTTTTCTTTTCACCTTTAATCTTTTTAGAAGTGTTTACTGTCAGAGTGCCCCTAGTGTTGTTTTTTACCTTTTCAGGTTCATAGACTAGTGTTTTGGTTTGTTTGTTTGTTTGTTCGGTTTTGTTTTGTAAAAAGCAACAAGACAAAACCTCTTCAGTTCTCATTTTCACACTGAATGTTGGCAACATTTTCAGACAAAACTAACAATGAAAAGTGTTCATCAACATATAAAACAGTAGGAGACAGAAATCATTTGCTTTTGATTGTTTCATTGTTTTAAAACAGTTTCTTTGTCACAAGACACCAGTGTCCGAGATTTGTCATGCTGTTGCGGCTCATATTTGCCAATCTTAGTATCAAATTTTTTATTATTATTTATATAATTTTATTACTTTTCCATTTCCAAAAACAGACCAAATGTGAATATCTCATGTGCACACAAAGACAGGGGCAGGTTATCTGGCTGTTAGTGCTGTATGCAGTGTATCATCATGGTAACTGCTTAACATTCTGCTATAGACATACATGCATGCCCCCCAGCGTGATGTCACTGCAAAGTATAGTCCTCTCCTCACTGTAATGCACTTTATGGTCCACTTCTGCTCATGTCTTTACATTACACAATATTACCAGTCTAAAAGGGTTTTCTTTTGCTGTCACATTGCACTTTATACAGTAGCACTGCTATTTCCTTCTCTGCTAAAACTGACCTGTTCTTTTCCAAATAATCAGTCTTCTTTTGATTTAATGAGGTGATAAATTGACCATACAAACAAATTCACCTTAAAAATTTTAAGGAAAACTGTATGAGACAAAGTAATGCATTAAGGTTATACAGTGTTCAATAATTGATTACTCTGTGTGATAGTTTTACTTCAGGGATTTGAATGAAAGCTAAGAAAGTGAACATGTCTTACTGCTTGGCATAGTTACCATACCATACCAACTTTATTTATAAAGCACTTTCAAAACTTTACAGCCGGCCAAAGTGCTGTACACAAACACAGAAAAGACAAGGGCAGTACAAGACAATATACAATATAAACACAATACAACTACTAAAAAACATAGAAAACAACAAGACACTCAACAACAAATGTGTATCTCACTTGTTAAAAGCCAGTGTAAAAAGGCGTGTTTTAGGAGTGATTTAAAAACAGATACAGACTCCACCTGTCTAATCTCTAAGGGCAACTGGGGCAGCAACAGAAAACGCACCGTCCCCACGAAGCTTGAGTTTAGTGTGTGGGACGACGAGCTGGAGCTGGAGCTGGAGCTGAGAGTGCGACAGGGGCATGAGGGTGGATCATGGTGGATCAGGGTGGTCGGTGAGGTAGGAGGGCGCTAGGCTGTGCAAACACTTAAAAGTAAATAAAATAATTTTAAAATCGACTCTAAAACACACTGGGAGCCAATGAAGAGAGGATAAAATAGGGGAAATCCTCTCGTGTTTCCGTGTTTTAGTTAAAAGTCGAGCCGCTGAGTTTTGGACCCGCTGCAGACGGCCAAGTGCATTTTGACACTAACATAAAATGCATTACAATAATCCAATCTGGTGGTTACAAATGCATGAATAACAGTTTGGAAATGTTCTGCTGACAAAATGGGCTTAATTCTGGCCAGTTGCCTTAGCTGGAAAAAAAAATAGACTTTACAACAGCACTAATTCAAATCAAATTTTGACAGCTTGAAACTGGCTTCACTGAATGATTTAGTGAACCCAGGCCCACAGGAGAAGAGTGATTTAAAGAGCTAGGGCCAAAAAAACATAACTTTAGATTTTTCCTGATTAAGGTGCAGAAAGTTCAGTGACATCCAAGATTTTAAATCACTGATACAGTCCAAAAGTTGGTCTGGCAGCCTGTGGATCCTGTTTAAGGGCAGATAGATGTGGCTGTCATCAGCATAACAGTGGGTGTCATGTTCAAGCAAATACATTTTTTACCTGCTTATCTTATTGCTTTGCTTGGAATGTTCCACAGTAAATGTTTATTGTAAATGTATGTATGTTAATTAATAGCTATGTAAATTAAATGTGTCTATCTATATAGGGACAAGAAGGCGATGCCAAACAGGCCAAGGTAAAGGTCAAATATGCGAGGAGGCGAGTCTGCTCACTGTAACAGTGTCTGTGAAGATGTTATTGCTTTGTCTGGAATCTTCCACAATACGCCGTTAAAGGTATTTGTCTTGTATTCATCCAATAAAAGTTGTTTTTATTGCTCAAAAACATGCATTCTTACAGTGAGCAGGGTCACCTCTCTGTAAATCTGGCCTGTGACTTAGCTTGCACACACATGCTTGTTTAATGCCATATTGTGTCACATTCCAGGCAAAGCACTAATATTTTCATGGAAACAAGCAGATGGCAGATCTCCACCAGAAAAGTTTAACAAAATCATTTGTGACAGAAACATAGGAAGCTATTTCGCTTACATTTTAGGCCTGCTTTTTATTCTCTCCATGGAGATTTATTTGTTTGAGGCCTTATTGTGGGACATTCCAAGCAAAACTATTTCATCTCCATGGAAACAAGGTGGTGCACCCCACTCCAAAAACCTTTCAGCGAGCACCTTTAACATTACACGGAGAATGTGGCAGACAGTTTAATTGCGGTCTTTTGTGATTTTGTGTGTTTCAGGTCACGTCTAACGGACGGCTCCTCCTGCACTTTAAAGACTCTGAAGACGCACTGTTTCTAAATGGGACGAAGGCCAGAGTACTTTCAAATGCTTTTAAAAGAATGTCTTTTTTAGTCGTGGCCCAGAGCAAACCATCAGTTTATCTGCGCCTTTTATCCCTCGCTCCATATTTGAACAGGATGTGGGGCAGTTCAGCTCTTTTTATACTCTGTGCTCATTACTGTTTTGGGTCATTCACCTTTTTTACATTCAGAGCTGTGTAAATAAATCATAAATGTCCAGTGCTTGCCTTGGACTAATCTCTTAATATGTTTATTTTTACTGTGGGCTTTTCCACTGGGGCTAAAAGAAAAACATGCAAATTCACACACTCCATTACTGACGGTGTCTATTCTGGGCTGTTTATAGCAAAATGGCGGCTCCATGATGATGATTCGGAGTCTAGATTTGTCTAAGTACAATAACATAATCTTTGAACTTTCACATCTACAATGAACAGGCCAACATCTCTTTAAAGCTGCACAATGTAACTTTTCTGGTGAAGGGTTAGCCATCTGCCTGTAATGTTCCAGGGTATAGCTTTAAAGAGAGAGTATTACACTATTATGGGGAATTATGTGGCAATAACATGTTTAGATCACTATGCTACCTTATATTGTTTTGAAAATCCTAGAATTGCAGAAAACAGCGTATTAACACTAGACGTACCGGGAATTTTGACGCCCCCCCTAAAGTCCTGAGGAAGGTCGAAAAACCCTTAGTCCAAACTGACGACTCTGATGGCCACAATTAGCATCTCTTCATTTGTAAATGCGTCCATTACCTGATGAATCAGCAGGGGGACGAATATCTGGTCAGTTCCCATAAGCTGTTATGTATTTTTTTACTCTTGCTTGAGTGATTAGAGCGTTACACCACAGAACTCTGACACTCACACAAAATGACTTAAATGGGCTAATGATTAAAAAGCTATAAGATATAAACTGATAAAAAATTATACTTATTTTGCGGATCATTATTTTGGGAAAGACCCATCTTATAATGGCCTATAGTGTGGTTTTACAGTTTTATACACTATCATTTAATTTTATGTGAGGTTATTTTTCAAAATATTGTAATGTTCAATGTTTCACTGACCACAGCAGGACCCTCACACTGACATACAACATGTACAAATGCCATTCTAAGTGGACCAAAAATCAGTTATATTAAAAGTAATCTAACAGAAATAACTGCAGTAATTTGATTAATAAACTCTGTCACTTGTGATGATCTCAGGGGTGGTACTGGTGTGGCCACAGTGTGCATGTCAGATGTTACTCACTGGGGCCCAATGCTCAGGGAGTTAGTGTGTTTGCTCAGACACATGAAAAATTAGGGGGGACGTTGTTCACTACTTTTTACTTCTACTTGAGTAAATTTATTTTAAAGTAAAGCTAGTCTTACTTAAATATTTTGGCTACTCTACCCACCTCTGTGCACAATTAGCCGTGAGCTAGTTTCATGTTTGTTTTTGACACTCTTTGTCTTCACTCCCTTTGCTCTCTGTGCTAAGTCACTCTCCCTTCAGAACGCTCTCACATTACAATGCATAAAACCTTCAGCCATGTTTTTGATGAGGGAACAATGTTACGGTGTAAAATCTGAAAAGATCTGCCTCGCATTTATTTAAAGTTGTACAGATTTGACCAGTAACTTGTCCTGATGGTGTCACCCGCTTGTCTCCATGGAGATAGAAACATTTAATGCCAAACAGTGAAGCATTTCAGGCAAAGCAATAACATGACCTTATTCAACACATTCCCATCTAAGAAAATGTAACATAAATCTAAAGGGCACCAACGAAAATGGAGAAACATCACACAGAATATTTACCTCATGGAAAAGTTAACATATCACATTAGATTGAAGGTCTCATAATTTATGAAGCTCCGGGGGAAGTGGATACATTTATGAGCAACAGCGATCGACCTTATACATAATATCAGTGGTTTGGGGTATTTTTCTGTCCATTTAAATCAGTGTTCTTCAGCCTTGTTCATGGGGTGGCTATTATTGAGAGATCTACAAAATGACTAATATAAAACTGAACTAATCTGATCGAAAACTCTCAGTATGTCTGGTACTGTTTAGTCCAATCTCATGTCTCTACTAACTGTGCGTCTGTACTTATATCTCTGTATTTTACTGCTTTTATAACATCATGGCCAGGGGACTACAGATGTTTTATTAAATTGCATTGTCCCCTTTCAAATAAATAAATCAACTCAAACTGACACGTCGTTTTGAGTAACTAACGGGAGTTTGTCTCTCAAAGCACTGGCTGAGGATCGCTGCGCTGTTGACATTAAAATGATAACTGCTGGTCACCATATACATTTCTTGGCACTGGTGGTACTCCTCCTCCCAATACCTCAAGTTTCCTATTGTTTTATATGTTTTTCTCTCTTAATAAGCAAATAAAAATAAAGTTACAAAAAAAAAAAAATCTAAAGGGCACAGATGAATTCATAAGAAAAAACCAGACTCACATCAGACTTGACAGAAAAAGACGGCGTTTGATTTTGAACTGTCTGGAGGAGAGCAGAGGAGGTGGCCGACGCCGTGGGGACCCGGGACAGGAATAGAAGTGGTCATACGGGGCAGAGTGGACCAGCAGGAGAGGTCAGAGGGCATGTGGACAGGATAGAGCAGCCGCTGTAACATCAGGGGGTGCGCTGTAATGTACTGCGGATGTACTGTAGCATCACGGAGCACAGGTTGTACTCAGACCTCAGTGCACTCAACATAAGGCAAAGAAAGCAGAGGAATAAAGTTACACAGTGGATTTTCGTCATCTAAAACCGACTCCAGCTCAAACGCCCGTGTTAGCCTCATTTTCATCTCCCACTTTATTTGTCTAATGAACTTTAAAACGTCAGCATACTGGAGTTTTATTGTCTTTTTTCATATTCTTTTTATTTTACGTCCACAATGATGAACAATTAGGACCATCCCCACAGAGATGAACAATTCGAAACAAATCCTCAAACTGGGGCATATGACAGGAAGCCAAAAACCATGAATACAAAATTCAAGATTTCGTTTATTGTCATTTTTAGGCAAGCATAAAAACAAAATAATATTTCGCAGATCCCCTTAAGACATTCAAGAGCACCATGTCAATAAATATCAATGCATAGGCAAATAGTACAATGTAAAATACTATACAATACTATAGAATAATGTGCCGATTGAATGTTTTACAGGAGCAAACTGCAATGCTCATGTTCTCATTTAAAAGTCTGATCACAGAGGGGGAAAACATCATGAGTTATATGGAAATACTACTACTGCTAAGTGGTATTTAGAGTACAATGATTATGTTTAGCCAATTTTCAAAGTTTCATAGCGTTAAAGGTCCTGCTTTACACTAAATTGACTCTTGTGAGCGTTAAGCCCTGGTGTGTTGTTCCTTCCTCAAAAACATACCAGGAATTGTGTTTTATTTCATTCACATGTTTGAGTAATCCTGCCTTAAAGGGATAGTTTGGGATTTTTGGCATGAATCTGTACGGCATCCCCATCAGCAGTGTCGGGCATCAACACTGACTTACCTCCCGACAGCGTCCGGTGAGCCGAGTTCTTCCCCTGTTCCGGTGCTGACGAAAGTGTCTGGCAAGTTGGCTGGGGTCATGAAAATAAAGTGTTTTTCTTCTCAAAACAATGTGTTCAAAAGATACATTTGTGTCATAAAGCATGAACCACAGAAAAGTCAGACCTCATAATCGCTTGGTACTATTTTCTCTCCGCTCGTATCACTGCACGCTGCTGCCCGACACTGCTGACGGGGATGCCATACAGATTCATGTCAAAAATCCCGAACTATCCCTTTAATAGTCTACATTTCTAAAGCTCAAAATGCTCTGTTCCAGCTCATTTTAACCTTTAATTCAGTGGAGATGGGCAATTCCAGTCATAGAAATGATTCCATTGAAGGTGTATGGAGTTAAAAACGCAGTGGAGAACTTCCTGACATAATAATGAATCTAGATAAGTCACTAAGTTTCCACTGAAGGCATTTGTAGATATCGAATGCCACAACTCAAAGCTAAACAGCATATTAAAAAAACAGTAGCTGCCAATACTTGAAAACCTCATAAAATTGCATTCAGCCTCTCTAGAATATGTAGTTCCACATCTACACATTTTGAGTTGGCAGAAAGCTGCTTTTTGGGTAAAAGTAAAAGATGATCTATGAAGTCAGACAAAAAATAGAAACAGGAAATGGTAGAAACGGGAAAGCAGCAGCAGTGTCCGGTGGTGCTGTGGCGTTTGCCCTCGGTGTGTTACATCAGGAGGAGTGTCAGTGTGTGGAGGAAAACACAAGAAAAAATAGAACTTTACAAATGGATGGTGTGAAATTTTGACACATCGACCAGGACAAATATGAGAAGATGTCTGAAAGATTTAAACCTCTCCTCCCTTTCTCTGTCTCTCCCTCTATCTATATTTATCAAGCTTTCCCTCCCTCCTTCTGTCTTTGTCTTTCTCTTTTTGTTTGTCTCCCGTTCTCACTGTTATTTTTTTGCTCTATCCTCCTTGGCTCTCTCCCTCCGTTTCTCTCCCTATGTCTCTTTTTTCTCTCTATTTCTCTTTCTCCCTCTAACTCTCTCTTTCTCCTCCCTTTGTCCATCTCTTCCTCCTTCTGTCTTTGTCTCTCTCTTTTTGTTTGTCTCCCGTTCTCACTGTTACTTTCTTGCTCTATCCCCCTTGGCCCTCTCCCTCTGTTTCTCTCCTTATTATGCCCCCCGCTTTCTCTCTATTTCTCTCTATTTCTTTCTCTCTCTCCCTTCCTCTTTCCCTCTCCAACTCTCTCTCTCTTTCTTCTCCCTTTCTCCATCTCTCCCTCCTTCTGTCTTTGTCTCTCTCTTTTTGTTTGTCTCCCGTTCTCACTGTTACTTTCTTGCTCTATCCCCCTTGGCCCTCTCCCTCTGTTTCTCCTTATTATGCCCCCTGCTTTGTCTCTTTTTTCTCTCTATTTCTTTCTCTCTCTCCCTTCCTCTTTCGCTCTCCAACTCTCTCTCTCTTTCTTCTCCCTTTCTCCATCTCTCCCTCCTTCTGTCTTTCTCTCTCTCTTTTTGTTTGTCTCCCATTCTCACCTTCCCTTTCTCTCTCTATCCCCTTTGGTCCTCTCTTTCTCTCTCTCCTGCTCTTTCTTTTTTTGTCTCTCTCTTTATCCCCAGCACATACCCCCGTCTCTCCCTCTCTTCCATCTCTCTCTTACCTTTTTTATACTCTTTCTCTCTCAGTTTTGATCTCCATGTCTGTCCATTACACTCTCTCCTGCATCTTACTTTTTCCATCTTTCCCTCTCTCCTTCTTTCTCTTTCTGTCTCTCTCTGTCCCCCTCAGTCTGTCATGAATTGTGAGTGCTGTGGATGTTCGGTCCGCAGCTGTCTTGAAGATGAAGTAAAACTGCTCTTTTCATTTTTTGATTGGCGCTGAGAAATCCTACAGAAACTGAACACACCGCAGGACTTTCTCGAACTGTCTAAAAACAAAACTATAAAGGAAAGAGCCAACAGATGCACTGGCAACATGTCGATTTCAGACTTCGGTTGAGAAATATTAGATTTTAAGTTCTTGAAAATTGTGTAAAGTTGTTTTTAGAAATATATTTGCCAAGTTTTGGTGCAATAGCAGCTCGGGGGTTGGATCACCTGTCCAACAACTCAGTGGTCAGAGGGTGATTCTTGCATGTTGTGCGCTTAGACAAGACACTTCACCCACATTGCCTGTATAAATGTGGTGTGTGCGTTATCGTAGTGGTGATCAGAGGGAGCAATGTCACAAATAAGCAGCCTTACTTCTCCCAGTCATACCCCAGGGCAGCTGTGAATATAAGTGCCGTGAACTAGTCGTTTAATGTAAAGAGTTATTACTGTTATGTTGTGGGTTAACAATAAAAGTATCTGATATTTATTGTACTAAACTCAATAACAGTTCATCACGTTTACTGCAACAACTGATTAATGAAGATTGTGTGAAGCGCCCACATTTTCTGATCTCTGTTATGATTTTGTTTCCTGATCAAAAACATACCTGGAATTGTGTTGTTGTTGTTTTTCATTCACACACGTTTAACACACAAACCCTGCATGTTTAGGCCTCTTCTTTTAAACCGAAAACACTGTTCCCCCTTTTGATGCCATGGGGTAATACAGGAAGTGCTCCAATGTGTTTTTAAACTTCATACAAGTTAATAATTTCAGCCCTTTTGGAGATGTATACTGACTAAGAATGCAGGATTTCTTAGTCACTGCATAAAGCAGGCCCTTTGAGATAATTTTTACACCTCTAATTGCAATTGTAGAGCTTCTAATTCACACTCACCTAACACCTTTAACACTTACATTTATTTATAGGACAACTTGCAGTTACAAGGTGTGTCAAATAAAAGTATATGCAGAATAAATAGGAATATTACTCATGATTAGCCTGATGTAACTGTTTTTGTTTGCAGCAATTTCAGAATCTGAAACTCTAACTAAATCATGTTACCAAACTAAACCTATTACAATACAGTGTTTTGCCCTTGTGTTTTTTCTATCATCTTTCCTTTATCTATGTGAAATCTCGCTTGTTCAGTTGCACAGTGGATTCCTGTGACTGCAGCTTGGCTTACTAACTGCTGTACACCGCAAGCCAACGGGGTGACTACATAGTGTATGATCTGTCAGCCACTCTCTCGGAGCAGGAAAACCGCGAAAATCTTGGACTGCATTTGAGTACAAAACAATGCCCCATTCTACGCTACGTACTATCCAAAAAAAGAATATTAGCAACATCCAGATTTTGCTTCCATACCTTATTTTTCTACTAGACTTGCAAAGTGTTTCATGCAGTGCGTCCCCATCACACTATCAGCCCAGAGACACATTACATATTTAATTTTGTGTTGCCCTAGTTTATAAGTCTGTACCTGCAGGTGGTTCACACATATTACACAAAATTGACTCTTCTGAGCTTTAAGCCAAGTGAAGCTGGTGTTCCCTCATCAAAAACATACCTGAAGTCGTGTTTCGTTTCATTTACTCACAGCACAGGAGTAGTTTTTTGATCAAATACCTCAAATACTCTGTAAATTTAGGCCGAGTTCTTCTCTCAAACATAAAACGCTCTTCCACCTTGTCATGTCTTGGTAATACAGAAACTGCCCACTCTGTTTTTAACTCTGCACCTTCACTAAAATCATTTGTATGACTTTAGCCCTGGATTTGCCAATCTCTACTGAACAAAAGGTTAAAGGTTCTGTAGCTGTTTACTTCAGAACTACTGCTTCATGGCACAAGGTGGAACAGAGCATTTTGAGCCTTGGAGATGTAGACAGACGAATAATAAACACCACACAACTTTTGATGAGCAAAATCTCCTTGACTGTGAACATGTTCTTTTCGCTATTTTCCCAGCTCCACATTGGGCTTAGTACATTATTGCGAGTTCATCTTGGCTTTGATTAGCACAACCCAGCGCGTCACAAAGCTCTATACTTCATGGTCTTTCGAGGGATGTTTTGCTCTAGAATCTCGTCTCTTTCTCTGTCGCCATTTAATATTGCAGGGCCTTCAGAAAGTTTCCTCTTCTTGTGTTAAGTGTGTTAAGTTGATAAAAGTCCTTTGAGTGTGAGTACAACAGTGGGTGAGCTGAGGGCTGGTGCAGGGCAGTGGTAGGTGCACTTAAGTGGAGAACAGAGGAAGCCTGGAGTCCCTCAGGGGAGACTGGCACATGAGAGGGGGATGTGCAGGGTGGGATAATGAAGCTACCTGTATGTGAGAGAGAGAGAAGAGAGAGGAGGGGGCAGAGGGGAAGGGGATGAGAAGAAAGAGAGGGGGCAGAAGAGGAGGGTGGAGAGAGAAACAGGGGAGGGGAAGTAAAGTTGTCTTTCTGTGAGGCAGAGGAGAAATAAGGAAAGAGGATCTGTCCTTTAAAGGGGCACTCCACCTGCTTGGGATGTATCGGGGATGTAATTATGCTGCATTTTTCAATTACAAATGTATACGTCAAACAAACAACAATGAAAACTCTGATCTGACCTGTAATTTGGTTGCACAATGAAACATTGCAGATTATTATGTAAATGATCACATTTTTATGAAGCACTTTTGCATCTTCAAGACACTCAAAGAGCTTTACATCGAGGAACCACTCACCCATTCACACACACATTCATACACCAGTGTACACTAGGGGTGAGGTGGGGTAAGTGTCTTGCCCAAAAGCACAACAACAGCTGGAATCCCGCCGCCAACCTGTGGGTCAGTGAATTTGTCCACTTTACCAATGATGTTTATGTCGAGAGTCGGATCTGAACTGCCAACCCAGAGTCAGGAGCCACTTGTGAAGAGTTGTGCATCCACCCCAACACCCAGAACCTGCTGTTTTAAATGTTCAATAATAATGTTACGTTCAGAACAACCACAAAAGGCCTTTAAAGATTGTTATTGTGCATGTATCTCATTTAAGCCTCACTAAAGCTTTTTCATTTTGTCTGCATTTGTGCCTCTTTCACAAACCTCCAATTTTAAATTGTACAGGGACAGAGGCTGAATATTCATGGATTTTATAGAGTTGTTACGTAAGTCCAAACAGTGATTTTCTCTGTCAGTGTCTCTTGTTGATCAGGGTCCAAAAATGACAGGAGGCAGCGACTCACAGAAGCACTGCATCAAATTCTAAGAGATTCAGCAAACAACAAAACCAATTCAGATCCTGAGAAGAGATACAGATTTCTGTTACAGAAAAGCTGAAATGTGTGGCAGTGTTCGGCTGCCAGACATGTGACAAAAACGCCACCTGTCGCCATATGGTTCTTGTTACAAATGCCATGTAAACAAATACAAACTCTGCTTTAATAGCTGCAATAATCTGTGTTAGATCAGTTTCTGTCTCTTTACAAATCTACGATGGAAAAGCTGTTTGGTTTTGGTATGCGACAGGCCTGACATAAGTTGGCAAAAAACAACTGGACTTAAAGCGCCTTTGATCTATGTTATAATGTTGTTTTCCTGGTAACTGTTGAAAACTACCACTATATGATATCAGTAGGTGGATAATGAGCATTTTGAGCTTTGGACATGTAGACAGACAAATACAGTAATAACAAATCATTCAAACATGTGTGAATGATGTTTTTGATGAAAAACATGACTTACAGCTTTAGCGGTTTAGTGTAGATGACCTCTGCTGTACCCTGTTCTCCCGTTCACTGTTAAAAGGTCCAAACCCTCTCTGTATTCAGTCTGCATACTCTGGATCGCTGCTCTCGGCATGTATTCAGATCATGTTGGACTCCCGGGGTCTATGGGAGTTCTATGGGATTTTCAAGGAGATCCTGATACTCCTCCCCTCTCCTGTTTGCCTTGTCACGGTGGGTTCTCAGCTTGGTTTGGCCCACGCTGCTGAATCATGACTTTGATTTCCTTGTTCTTGTCTTTTTATCTCCAACTCCCCAGCTTTTCTCCTCTGTGTGCTTTTACATAATGCAAACTTATTTATGTAGTCGTGTTATGTAAGGCTGGGGAACTGCCGCAGAGGTCATACTTAAACTTTGGGGCTCTGTGATACACGGGATAATTAATGGTACACATGGTTGCACTGAAAACTAGAAACTTCAATGTGCAATGTCCTCGATTGTAGTTCTGGCTGAGTTTTTGTGTGGTCCTGTTTAGACCTGGTTCAGTTTTTTGTTGAAGGTGCATTATGTAACTTTCCAAGCAGGCAGTGTCTGGCATCTGCTGGTTTGTCAGGCATTTGAATAGTTGAATTAGAGCCATATTACTACCAAAACATGCATTTTTAATTGTGAGCATGGGTTGCCTCCCCATAGATCTGACCTGACCTTGTCTCCTTGCTCCAGGATCTAACAGTATTAAAAATGTATAAAATGTATAGATTCCATAGTTGTTGGATATTCAGAGACACTTTACACACTGCATTACATTATTAATCCTCTAGGCACATGGTGACGATAAGATACAAGAGAGGCCGCTATTCACTCATGCACAAACCACATTCATATATAAGCAGACGTGAGTAAAGTGTATTGCCCAAGGACACAGCAAGCCTGGTCAGAGCTGAAATTGAACATCTGTCCTATAGTCTGCAGCCACTTCAGATTATACATTAGTAGAAGTACTAAAGGGCCCATAAAGGGTTTCATTTAACACACAAACCCTGCGTATTTAGGCTGAGTTCTTCGCTCAAACTGAAAACTCTCTGCTCCACCTCGTGATGTCATGTGGTAAAACAGGAAGTGCTGTGTTTTTAAACTCCATACACCTTCGCTAGAATCATTTGGATCATTTCAGCCCTGGAATAAACCGTCTGTTCTGAATTAATGGTAAAATGTAGGTGTTAAATAAAAAACTGGTGGAACTGAGCATTTTGAGCTTTGGAAATGTAAACAGATTATAATAATAAAGATATACTCAAACATGTGTGCATGAAACTAAACACAACTCCAGGTATGTTTTTGAGGAGGTAACAGCATTACAACATGGCTTAACGCTCACAAGAGAGAATTTTATGTAATAAAGAACTTTAATTGGTTTTGAAAAGTTTAATAAAACCTGTACGGCACAAGAAAGTGTTATAATGAGAACGGTATTTACACATGATGGTCCCCTCTCTTGGCACCTTCTGTGGTGATTTGTATTCAAACAATAGAGCCAAATTCATTTAGTTCATTTAGTCAAAGGAAATCTGGCGTCATTTCGCCTAATTGTGTGCAGTGCTCGGCGTTTAAACCAGAGCAGCTGTGCGTGAGGTACGACATCTGCAGGTGCGATTTTCCTGTGTATTTAAATGCACTGCCGTCTGTTCTCTTCACTCAAATGAGCCAAATCCTGTTTCATATACTTGCATTACTGTATCAAAGAACGAACTTCTAGGATACCTACATATAAAAATGCTTAAACCTACTATTTCTTTTTTCAGTTGTTTTCACTCCATAAAATAATATTAATGGAGAAAATGGATAAAATATTGTGTATTGTCATGTCAAGAGAACCATGTGACGAACTGCAAACAACAAAGTATTGACAAAGCATTAGTTTATGCTGTGGTAAATATAAAGTGTTATTAATTCTAGTTCAGGACAGAACAAAAGTTAAAGAAAACATAGAGCGCTTGTGTCAGATATATAGTTAATATAGTTTTTTTTATATATATTACATTTTTTATTGATCTAAAATGACTTAATAAAAGAAATACGTTTGTTCATTTTCGGGTTGGAAATTTGCCGAGCCCAATAAGTGGCTGTGGTGCACTATGTGACTTTTTAGGTGAGAGTACCACTGTCACTGGCTGCTCTGCAGTGCTTTATGGTGTTAAATGCATTTATCTTTCATTCATTTCATTGCTTTCAAGTGCTCAAAGATAAAAATGCATTCTCGTCTGGGCTCACCTCCCCACAGATCCGAGCTGTAATTTGAACTGCAGGCTTAGTTCTTGTGTGGTCCTGTTTAGGCACGATTCAGTTTTTGATAAAGCCGCACTATGTAACTTTTCCGGTGGGTGGAGTCTGGCATCTGTTGGTTTTGTTTGCTGTGTCTGGCATTAGTCTATCCTGCTGAATTAGAGTCTTATTGCAACCAAAACATGCGCTCCTAATTGTGAGCATGGGTTGCCTCTCCACAGATCTGACGTAACAATATGAATACTGTATAAAAAGTATATAGATTTTATCGCTGTTTTTGGATATTCAAAGGCCGAACTGTTGGTGTGAATAAAGGTTATTCAAACATGCAAGAATCACTCTAAATACAACTCTGAGTAAACTAAATAAAAAAATAATAATGTCTCCTTCAAAATAATCTACCTCAAGTAATATTTTGTACAGACAGAGATGAATTAGAGCTTGTCCCTAAAAGTTTTCTTTTTAAACTCTTCTTCCAAATCCCAGGGCTGCGTGGAAACTGTGTAAGATTTGAACTAAAAACACACTACAAATACAGATCGAGCAAAGGCCTTGATGGAATTCTGAGTCTACGATATTCACATTTAAAATTCTGCAAAAGAGAAGTTTATTACCTCCAGTGGCAAAGTAGGAATGATTCACGTTGCTTTACGATTCCTTACACATTTTTTGCAGTGGTTGTATTGGTTTAAATGAAGTGATGGAGCAAATGTAAAATCTTACCATCTCAGCTACTTTTCTAAAATATGGAGGATCACAATTTTTCTACTGGAAATTGTTCTTACCATTGTTTTTCTGTTTTGTTTTTGTTTTTACAATAGTGAGAAGCACATGAATCTTAAAACTTGGCTGTGAGCAAGAGGACAATTTACACTTTTGCTCTACGATGTTTTATTATTTAAGATATAAGCGTTGTATATATGTATTAAAAAACTAAAGTAGTAAATATTGTGCATTATTATTAAATAAAATAGCTCATTGTTACTGACAGGGTAAAAAAATAATACACATTCAGGGATCATTTCGGGCAGCGGATTTGTTGAAAGTTTATATTGAGTTTATATTGAGACCTGCATATGTGGCAAACGACATTATATATGATTCTTGTGGCTTTGGTCACCTTGGGATAAGTCTGTTAGGAGTCCGTTACATGTTTAAACAGCCAGTCCTTTCTACAATCTGTTCGAATCCAGAATGGACTGAAACGGGACAACAGAGGGTGGATAAACCTCAGTTTTATTTTAAAAACAGAGAAAACATCTCTCAAAAATTCTCCCAACATTCAGAACAAAATATTTAAGTTCTTTTACTTGTGATAAATAACAGTTTGGCGCTTCGTTTGTTGATTCTGTGAAAATCGGTGCTGTTTCTCAGTCCTTTATGTAATATTTTTTCCTTTTTTATGTGCGAGCAGTTTGTTTTTGACGCAAACGGACCGTGCGTCTCTCTGATTGGTTAATCTTCCTGTCAATCACACCCGCTGAAATCAGGGAGACACGATACGGCTCCAGATCCGTTCACCTTTCTAAGTTTTTGTCAAAGCATGTGGTTCTGGCTGGTCAGATAACTGTAGACCAGAGTCTGCGTTGTATAAGCTGATGAAAAGCTCAAAATCTGTCCTTGAACAGTCTAACTATAATTTAGTGTCTCATACTAGTGTATTTTGGAGGCTATTGAACATTGCAAAAGAAAAATATGAGAAGAAAAAGCAGAATAAAGTTTACACAGACACACAGAGGGACTTGTTGGCTCACCGGCTGAACAGAGATTATTTGTTAAAAGTATTGGAACAAATAGAGCGGTAAAACACTGGGCTCACAGACTCCAAACGGGAGAGTGCACAGGGCTGGGACACCACAGCGGCTGGAAGATGTCGCGTTTACTCAGACTATTTTATACCGAAAGAAAAACTATACTTCTCTATACACAGTCCATGAAACACCATTACACAGGTAGTGATCACAGGTGAGTCTGAACAAAGGTGAGGGTTACATCTGGTAAAAGAAACTCAAATGAACTTACAGATGGTAGCTTCAAGTAATGAGAATGTAAAACTGGCCCTGGTTAATTCTACTCTAACAGTGCGCAGGAAAATAATGCACTTAAATTGTTTTGCTGCAAAAACAGATCAAATTTAGAGGCATCTACCCCAAATGTTCAGCTTAATTGTTTTCATTTAGCAGTGATATGTGATGCAAGCTGTGTTTTGTCCTGCATAAGGTTTTTAAAAATGTCTTTTTCTAAAAATACTCTCACAGTTTATCCATCGGGTTCGGCCTCACAGTTTGACACTTCCTGCATTAGCTCATACAAAGCTTTTCCAAAAATGCAGGAAAGACAGGCGACAGCTGCATTTATAACAAGTTAAAATTGGATAGACTTTCTGTTTGAACTTAATATAGTTCGGTGCACTGCTTTTAGCCCGTACACCCCCACATCTCCTGAGGGTTAAAGGGGGGAGGGGTTCATGTTGTATAATTGGAGTTGAAATTCTTACTGAAGCAAACATACATCTAAAACTGTACAATTTTCCTTGCAGCTCTAGCATAAAAATAATAATATAAAGTGAATAAGTATATGTACAAAATTTACAAAGAGAATTGAAATATAAATACTATATATATAAAATAAAAAGTACAAAAACAGTGCAAGTTGTCATAGTCCAGTAGTGGCACAGACATGGTTATTGCACAGAGGAGTTGTACAGTCTGACAGCGGTGGGGATGAATGATCTGCAGTAGCTCCTTCCTGCTTGTATGGAGTTGGATATGTTTAATGCCGTACTGTGGAACATTCCGAACAAAGCCATAGAGACAACCCTCAGCCAGAAAAGTTACATAGTGCGCCATTACAAACATACTTTCTTGAGGACAAGTTTGGGCCACCTCCACAGTTCAGTGAAATATACATTATTATATCACAATCATTTTTTGCGTATCTGATGATGTCTTTTATTTAAAAAAAGAAGAAAAAACTCATCAGCACATCCTGCAGTCAAGGCTACGACAATATTAAAAGCTCATTTGTAACCATTAGTCATAGATCTTGAATGTGTGATTTTGCATTTAGATAAGAGCCACAGTTGACCTAATTACTGCTGCGTGCTTTGGTTGGCCTGGTTCCCAGACGGAGCAGAGGCTGTGTGCAGGACAGGTGTGAGGGAGCAGACGCCAGGCCCAGCTACTGTTACTCTAATATGTCACTTATTTCATTCCCCTCCCAGGAGGCCGTGCAGCGGGGAGCTCCGAATGGCAGATTTAGGCCAATTAAGGCTGGAAGTGTATATGCGGTAATCCATATGCTATAGATGGAACTCTTTGGCTGCTCTGACAACACCCAGAGGAAAGATACTGCTGCTGCTGCTGCTGCTGCTGCTGCTGCTGCTGCTGCTGCTGATGCTGCTGCTGATGCTGATGCTGCTGATGCTCTCAAGTAGGTCCAGGACTCATGTTCTTTGCCCACAAAACCTTAGGCAATTATATAGGCTTAAAGATGAGACTATATGGGTGTTTTGTCTTTGCCTTTTGCATTGTGAGAGAAGAAGATTTAGGGTGAGGAGCTCGGTCACACGGGAGGAGCTCGGAGTAGAGTCGCTGCTCTTCCACGTCGAGAGGAGCCAGCTGAGGTGGCTCAGGCATCTGGTCCGGATGCCTCCTGGACGCCTCCCTCGGGAGGTGTTCCGGGCATGTCCCACCGGTAGGAGGCCCCGGGGAAGACCCAGGACACGCTGGAGGGACTATGTCGCTCGGCTGGCCTGGGAACGCCTCGGGGTCCGTCTGGAGGAGCTGGAGGAAGTGGCTGGGGAGAAGGAAGCTTCGGAGCCCCTGCTTAGACTGCTGCCCCCGCGACCCAGCCCCGGATAAGCGGAAGAAGATGGATGGATGGATTGTGAGAGAAGAGGTAAAAACACAAAAAGATACAAACACACATGCTGATTTAGAAAAATATGTGAACTTTTGCCAAGTGAGGAACTATGAAGTACTGAACACAACAATTTCCATATGGAAGTCTCTTAAATTGAATACGTCTATATACTAATATGTCCAATCTATCCATAAACTTGATCTAGTTATTTCTTTCAGGGACAGTACAAAGCAGTATGTACAGGGCTATTTTTGTGTATTGCTATTTATGGACATGAAATCTGAGGACATGTTAGGCGTTTCAATATATTTTGAACTTGTAATTCCTTGTTTTGTTTATTCATTTGCTGAGGAGCCTGAAGTGTGTGTCCTCATGTGGGTTTGGTTTACAGACTTTGACCACTGACCATACCCTGCAGCCAAGGACAGAACATCTTATTTGTCGGGAGAGATAAATATTGCTCAGAAGATATAATACAAGAAACATGCAAAACATTAGTATCAATAAATAGTACTGCAATAGTTTACTCTGACAGCAGCCGCGTGATATCCATTTGGAGTTTGACGATTATACCAGAAACAGGGAGCAACCACATTCAATCACATTTAACAAAACAATGGCTGTTCCAGTAGAGTTTTTACACTGATACTATTTTGTGTCAGTACTATTTCGTGTCAGTACTTGTTCAAACTCTTGCAGATGCATCCCAAGACATCACCCGTGCACAATCCAGAGGAACTCCATCCATAACAGTCACCGTATGTGCCCTCCTCTATAATATCAGTGCATGGTGTATAGTTACATATATATCTGCTGCAGCATCCCCAACTTTCACCCTGTACGCCTGTTTCTCCTCTGGTCCACTGGGAAAACACTCTAATGCAATCCCCCTGTCAGGCTATAGCTCTGTTTGGGAATTACACAGAAAACATGCCACAGCTCACCTTCATTCGTTGAAATCACACTTCCTGCATTGACCGTTAGTCTTATTAAGTGTTTGTATTGCGCACGTGAGACAAAGATGGTATTTACTTTTTGATTTTTGTTTTATTATTTTTTGTTTTTTTTGTTTTGTGCTCCTGCCTCCCTCTCACACTGCACCAGAAATTCTCAATCCCGATTCAGGCATGTTCAATTATTCATAGTGCGATTGCGGCGCTACGGCATGCACAGAGAAAATAAAGGGAAAGAGAGAGTGAGTGGGGGAGAGAGACAAACAGAGAAAGGGGCAGAGAGAAGGAGGGTATAGAAAAAGAGAGGAGCGAGAGAGTACTAAAGGGCTGCATGGTGCGCTTCTCTGAAAAGCGGCTTTAAAGATAGAATATGAATGTGGACCCAGTGGCACCATCTTCTCTGTGCAAAAGTGGAAATATTTTGAAAAACCTTCGATGCTACTGTGGACCAACGCTAGTGAAGACATAGTAATGACACTCATATCTTAGTTTATCGCTAAGAACAGAGACTGGAGTTAAAAACATGAAAAAAAAAAGATTCTTAACCAAATTGTTAGTTCAGTATATGCCAGAGTTAATATATAAATTAAATCCTTCTTCGTGCAGGCTAATTAAAGTGTAGTTATTGTAAATTGTTCCCTAAATACCTTTTCATCTATCTCCCTATGGTAAACAATATACACGTTTATAAATGATACCTGTTATGTATATACGCCATAGAAAGAAAAAGATAAAAAAGAAAGAGTAGGAAATGGCATGGGATAACACGCAAAACCCTCCAGCTAAATTGGTTCTGATCAAGCTTAAAGATCTGTAGATGTGTCCCTGGGCATTGCACATAATGGCTCCTCCACAGGGTTAAATATAGTATATGTACCGTGTCCTCACAGCACATTGTATCCAAGGTTTCACGCTCTGCACAAAGAAAACACATTAAAGAATGTGACAGCAAAGGTAGAAGGCCTGTGATGATGTCTGCTTAGTATTCACACAATTCATTAAGAGAGGGTTTTCACCATTCCTGCTAAACCTAAAAATATCCAAACTAAATCCAGTCTTCATGCAAATGGAGGAAAAATACTATGAATGTGTATTTTTTATAGAAATTGTATTATTATTGTTATATATTTATCTATATTGTTGACAATTTGGCACTGAACCATATGACGCTATGTTCTGATCTCTGTTATAATGTTGTTTCCTCATCAAAAACACACCCGTAATTGTGTTTTGTCTCATTCACACATGTTTAACACACAAACCCGGCATATTTAGAGTTCTGTTCCACCTTGTGATGTCATGTGGTGATACAGGAAGTGCTCCAGTGTGTTTTTAAACTCCATACACCTTCACTTGAATCATCTGTACAACTTCAATCCTGGAATTCCCGATCTTTACTGAACAAAAGGTTAAAAGTAGCTGTTAACTGGAAAACTATTGCTTCATGAGAGCACAACTAATAATAAAGGGTTATTCCAACATGTGCAAATGAAACAAACACAACTTCAGGTATGTTTTTGAGGAGGTTGCAACTTTATAACATGACTTACAGCCACAAGAATTAATTTAGTGTAATATAGGATCTTTAAGAGAGAATGCATTTACTCTGAGTTGCCATTTTATGACAATCTACTGTTAACTCACATGAATTAAAAAGCATTTTTGATGGATATTCTGACATCTGCTTGTCTCCAGGGAGATATTATTGCTTTGCCAGGAATGCAGTAAGGCAATAAACTTATTCTTTTTCTTCTTTTCTTTTTTTTACTTTTCCTCCATAGTTTTTAACATTGCAGGCAAAGTAAAAAAGAAAAAAAAAAACTCGAGGAGACAAACTATAGAGGTCTGATCAGTGCAGAGACAAGCCTGTAGTGTAGACAGTTAGAATACATGGTTTACAAGATATTTTTGAGCAATAAAAACACTTGTATTTTAATGCATGCGAGGCAGAAAAGATTTAATCCATACTGTTGAATAGACAAGCAGAAAGGTTACATAATGAGCCTTTAAAGATGCTCTCTCCACAGCCCCTAACCTCCCTCCAGTGCTCCCCTTTGTCTCCTGATTCGGCAGCTTTTATTCAATCTCCCATTCACGTCAGCTCATTTCCTTTCTCTCACTTTGTCATCTGTCACCTCGTCTTTCTCCTCCGCTCTTTTCTCACTCTTATTCCTCACCTTCGAAACTCCTGGGACCTTTTACGCTTTTAATCTCAATGGCACTGGGACTTTCCTGTTGATAACCTTGTAGGTGATTGCATCCTACAAACCACTACTAACCCTTGCTGTAAATTTTAAAGGTCCTATAATGCGCAAAATTGACTCTTGTGAGATTTAAGCTATGTTAGAATATTTTTACCTCAACAAAAACAGACTTGGAAATGTGTTTTGTTTCATTCTCTTAGTCTGTCTACATCTTCAAAGCTCAAAATGCTCTGTTGCACCTTGTGATGTCATGTCTTGGTAGTTTTCAAGTTAACAGCTACATTTTACCTTTAGTTCAGCTGAGATTGGCAATTCAAGCGATGAAAATTTATAAAGTTTATAAACATAGTGGAGCACTTCCTGTAACGCTACATGACATTACAAGGTGGAACATGGAGAGTGTTTTCCATTTGAGAAAAGAATTTGGGTTTGCATTAACATGTGTGAATGAAGCAAAATACAACTCCAGGTAAGTTTTTGATGACAAAACATTATAATATACCGTATTTTCTGGACTATAGAGCGCGCTGGTATATAAGCCACATCCACTCTATTTTTAATTTAGTTTTGTTTTTTAGTACTGTATATACAAGCCACAACCGGGCTATAAGACACTGATATCCATGTTGAAAAATGAGATATTTACTGCATATAGAGAACGATTTTGTACTATAAATGTACATTTATGTACCTGAACAGATTCTTTCTGAACAGTGCCTTTTAACACGGCAGCAACTGTGCTGATTAAAAAGAGGTCAAAAACAGAAAAGAACCGGTAATTGACCTTCATTTCTCCCGTGCAGTGAAACCACAAGTCACTTTAATCATCTCCGCTGAAATTGACGCCGAGTTTACGTGCAGCAGCACGGTAGAGGTCTGCGCGGGACAGAATTTTCAGTCCCGCTCCCGCATTCTTCAGTCCCACTCCCTCGTCGTGCGGTCTCGCTCCCGCCCGCTCACGCAATAAGCTTTGAGAATATGTCCCGCGCCGCACTGTTCTGTGTTGGTCCTGCGGGTCCCGCGGGTGCAGGCCTCTACAGCGGTTTCCTTCCTGCAGCAAGATCGATGCCTTCAACTTAAAACTTGCATCATACAAACTTTTTCGTGTGCTTTTCATGATGAAGGGGCGAGGATTTGAAAATAATTACCAGTTAGTAATTTGTCGTGTGTGTTATATCTGCTAAATAAAAAGTCGTGTATTCTTCTTTGCATTAATTTTCTGTCTATCTTGTTTTTGAAATTCCGGTTAGAGCGCCCCTAGTGGTGGAAGAAAAATCCACATTAGCCACACCTTTGTAAAAGCCGCATGGTTCAAAGCCTGGGAAAAAAGTAGCGGCTTATAGTCCAGAACATACGGTAGATCAGAAAATAGCGTAATATGAACCCTTTAACCATTTTGTCCCCACCTTATTTTATTTTTGTATAGATGCAACTTTATTATTGTCTAAATCATTCTAAATAATCATTTTGTTCATTATGTATTAAGTCTTTGCTGATGCTTTATTAAGGCTATAGAAACATGCAGTGATTATAATAACGTCTTTGCTGTGTAGCTTTAAACCACTGCGAGGCTTCTGCCCATTGCAAACACAGGTGGATGGTCCATTTGTGGAAAGTATGGTTCCCTGGAGAGGCCAAGAAGAGCAGAGCCGAAAAACCCTGGGATTTAGAACAGAACACAGGGGATGTAGGCTGTGACCAGTGTAAAAATAGGATGCTGTGAAAGTATGTCCTATGAATGAAGACAGAATACTAGCTGATAGGTTTGCTAGATAACATAAAACATAATAACATATCTCGAAATATCTAGTGTCTATGTGACTATAGTTAGAGATAAGCATTTTTTACTAGTCCCATTAAGACCACAAGGGAATTTTCTTAGACTTAGTAGCTCGAATACATAAAAACTGTATGTAATGTAAGTTTTCTGGTGGACAGTTTGACAATTTCTCGTCTCCATGGGGACAAGCAGTGATGCCATTAGGCCAGATCTGTGGAGAGGCAACCCCACTGACAGCAAGAATGCAGGTCGCTCTGAGTAATAAAAACAACTTTACCTGTATTTATCTTACAAAAAGGCAAGATAAATAAGTTAACGCCATACTGTGGAACATATAACCATAACCAGCTGAAGACAAGATGGTAGCTGAATGTTTACCAGAAAAATTACATAGTATTCCCCTTGCACAAGAGTGAAATTGTGCAATATAATGTATATTAGCCCTGTAATAATCCCACACTTTGAATTTTGTGAAATTACCAGCTCTTGCTTGCTTGAAAATCTAGAATGATATCTGTCAGTTTTTTTCAACCTTTTTTCATTAGCAGTATCAGTCTGGTCCTCACGCCCTCTGACGAATCTTAAGATCAGTGAAATGTGATTGTGCAAGTTTTTTTTTTTTCAGTGATTTACAAGTAAAATGAAATTTATCTCACCTCAGATTCACAGAGTGTGGGGCTTAGCTCACTGATGCTGCAGATGTCAGAAATGTTTTTCAGCCTCCTGTGATATGTTTTCCTTTATTTTTTTCCAATATGGATGGACTGTGTGAGTCCCTGATTGGCTAATCTACCTGTCAATCACAGCCATTTGAAAACTAGGCGATTCAGTGGTGCCCGGACTCAAATCTTCATAAACTGTTACAGACAAAACTCCTACATTAAAAGACACAAATTAATAATGGGCACCTGGGCACACTTTAGCATTGTAAAGCTCTACTAAGGCCTTGGTGGATGTTAGTAGGTTTTAAGCCCTGTTTCCACTGAAAGCGGCTGGCGCGGCGAAGGCGAGTGATTTACATGTAAGGCTAAGGCTCAAGTGCACATGTATTTCACCCTACGCAAGCATAAAAACTGCAACTTCTGTATGCGTAATTTTTCGAATCCATTAAAAGTGAATGAAGGCGGCTCCTCTGCCCCCACTAGGCGCATGCAGGATGTGCGGGTCCATGCATAGATTTCAGAAAATAGGATCCATCCTATTTTCCGGAAAGACTGTTAATCAGTGCTTTGAAATTGACTTTTGAAATCTTCGCGTTTGCAGTGGTCAAACTGTACAGGCGGTAAATACAAGCCTGTTCAGCTGGTTTGTTTAGTCCTAGTGTCTAAACGCTCCCAGTCATGTGATCGACTTTCCCATTGAGAAACACAGAGTCAGTGCCGCTCACATACGTCCTGCTGGAGCTGCCAATGGAGCTCACTTTCCCACAATGATTTCAAATGCATTTTCAGTAAATCACTTCTGTCTCCTCTCTACATTTTGAATAGACCGGCTAACCTTTTAGCAACACCTGTCCATATTTATTATGCATTAAAAACTTGCCAAATCACATCATTTGTTTCAAAAAGCTGTCAGGGGAGCCGTGGAAGTCTGCTAGCAACATTTTATTTTTGAACAAAGCCGGAAGCTATTGTTTTGCACTGAACTTTCTGTCAGGACCTATAATGATGATTTAATAATGATTTTTCTGGTCTAAAATGAACTGCCAAAACATTAAAATGTAGATTATAGGTGGCTGTGGCTGTATAATGTAATAATGAAAAAGATAATACAGTGTTTTATACAGTCTGTTAAACAAATCTACTTTACAATTTGGTGCGTTATTCATTCACCCATTAATAATAATGAATAATAATGCATCAGTTTTATATAGCGCTTTTTACTGGACACTCAAAGACGCTTTACAGAGCATTATTCATTCACTCCATACCTGGTGGTGGTAAACTACTATTGTAGCTACAGCTGCCCTGGGGCAGACTGACAGAAGCGAGGCTGCCAATCTGCGCCATCGGCCCCTCCGACCACCACCGACACTCACGCACACACCACTTTCATACTAGGCAATGTGGGTGAAGTGTCTTGCCTAAGGACACAACGACAGTTTTTTTGCGACTGGCGCCCCACTGTGGCACCTGGAATTCCTTGTGGTCTCCCATCCAAGTACTAGCCAGGCCCGGCCCTGCTTAGCTTCTGAGATCTGACGGGTTCAGGCTTTGACGAGCCGGTATGGCCACATTGTAGTGGACATCCCATTACTTTGGGATGTCCACTGCCCAAGGACACAACAACTGTATACGTCTTGATACAGTATACATTAAAAAAACCTTAAAGGTGCACTATGTAACGTTTTGGTTTTGGGTCCGTCACCTACTTGTTTCTGTGGCTGTCATTGCTTTGCCTGGAATGTTCCACAGTATGACACGATGAAACAGTGCTACCTTACTTAATTTATTCACTTACAGGTGGTTTTGTAGCTCAAAAATACCTAGAAAAACCTGTAACTTAGTCTGCTTTGGTCTCCATGAAGATACAAAGGTTTAATTCCATACTGTGACACAATGCACCTCTAAGTTAGTCTTTATGGGTTTGTGGACTACAGTAAGTTACAGTTAAGATTTCTGATAACATTCATTGATAATAAACTATTACATTTTGAGTATGTTGCCATGTTTTCACAAAAATACCGACTCTTTTACTGTTTTGTTTGTTTGTTTTGGTTCATTTGGGCCCTTCACCTTTGGCTTTTGGCCCAAACTAAAATGCTTGTCTGTGAGAATCGATCTTGCTGGCCAGGTTAAACCTCTGTAACCTTTTGTCACATCCGCCCTCACTTCCTGTAACCTTTTTCTTTAGTGTTTGTTGTGATAGAATTGATAAATAACTCTAGTTCAGTTTCCTCAAATGCCAAACCCGCAAGAAACATGCTCCCTGTCACTCCCATCCGTGTAACTTTAGCCTTTTGGTATTTAATGTTATTTTACTGCGTGATCCACTGTCTCCTCTTTGTTGCCGTACCTAAAGGCATCTCACCTGACACGACCTTTCCAAACGGGGTCATGCGTCCCGTTGACAGTAGCCCCGCCTCCGCCCCCGTTTTATTGTCACCTCAGTAACACCCCCATGAGTCACTTCCTACATATTTGATGTTGGATCCAGCATGTGGTAGGCAGGAGGTCGCACTGCCGCATCATTAAACTAGGGCAAAATGAAATGAATCTGTGCTAGAAACATTTAGATCATTTCAACCCTGGAACTGGCAATCTCCACAGGATTAAAAACTATTTCGTCCTGACGTCACAAGGTGGAACTGAGCATTTTGATCTTTGGAGATGTAGGTGGACTAAGAATGCAGGGTTACTCAGACATGCGAGAATGAAACAAAAACACAGCTTTAGTTATGTTTTCAAGGACTTAACAACATTCGAAGATGGCTAAAAAGTTACAAGAGTCAATTTTGCATAATATACGCCATTTTAAATATACTGCGTAACAGACAGATTTTTCTTTTTTTCCCTTTCCCATTTTTTGATATGCTGCCCTTGATGAACACAAAAGTTAGGACATCGCTGGCCTACCAAAAGATGCCAGATAGACGATGATGCTGCGGCGGTTGTCATGGCAGCAAACTGAAACTTTTTTTTATGTTACTGCAGAGAAACTTCTAATGGTGCTTATGATTGTTTCGGTTCACCTTGAGACACCAGAACAGTTGTATAACGAAGACATTTGCATAATTCCTTCACAAAGTTACATGACGCAGTTTTATCTTGAATACATTTCACTTTTTGTTCTACAAGCCGACGCTGCCTGTGACAATTAAGTAAGTTATGATGCGATTTGTGATGGTAATTAACCTGCTAATATTTATTTCAGCAGTTTGATTTCCTGCACTATTACAATTTTCCATTGTGTCGTGAAAATGTTTGAATGTGATGTGATGTGAATAGCTGCAATAACTGTGTTCGATTGCCCTGGGGCAGTTGTGGCTACAGAGGTTTACCATTTTTGACCATTTAAATCAGTTTTATTACACTACGACATTATATTTTTCAGGGGATAGCAAATAAAAAATAGGAGAAAACCCAGTGTACCTGATTTTAAGTTAAAGAAAAGTTACATTTAGATTTTGTGCACAGATGGTTGTTATAGAAGCAGCTCTGTACATAATTGCAACTTTATTTCAGTAAAAGAAACATTTAATGATGTTGTTCTTTCACCTTGAGGGACCTTTATGCAGACATTTGCATAATTCACAAAATTTCACGACTTGATTTTACTTTAGCTTTAACTAAAGGACCCACATTGCACTATTTTCTGGTAGATGTTGCAATGTTGTTTTCTCATCACAAACATGCTTAGAGTTTTGTTTTGTTTCATTCGGACATTTTAAAAACACAAACGCTGCATATTTAGGTTTTTCTTTCAAACAGAAAACACTGTTCAACCTTGTGATGTCATGTGGTAATAAAAAAAATGCTCCACTGTGTTTTTTTTTAAACTCCATACACCTTCACTATAATCATTTGGATGATTCTGGATCTGGAATTGCCCATTTCTACTGAACAAAAGGTAAAAAGTAGCTGCTAACTTGAAAACAAACCACTAAATGACATCACAAGGTGGAACAGAGCTTTGGAGATGTACAGATTAATAATAAAGGATGACTCAAACATGCGTGAATGAAACAAAACACAACCCCAGGTATGTTTTTGATGAGATAACAGCACCACGTCTTAAATGTCACAAGAGCCCATTTTGTGTAATAAAGTTAATTATAAATGTTTCATGTACGTTTCTTCATTGAGTTTCCATTTGTGTTTGCACCTTAAATACTTGTGAGGAACCTCAATTGAATACTTGTATTGAAATAAAAACCATATGGTGCCTTCATAAAAACGTTTAAATAGTCTGCACGGGAGGAAGACAGATGGCAATGTTGTTGTAGAACATCAATCATATGTTATAAATAATGTGGTTGCACTTTTGTAAAACTAGAATGATTCAAAGAAAATGTTTCCATAAGTTAAAAACACGAAATACAGGTCAAACTCTGTCGAAAATAAAAGTAACTGCCTACTACGCAGTATCTATAGACAGGTATTAGCACACGCAAATACACACCTGTTGTTTCCATGTTTTTTGTATACATAACATTGACTTACGTAAATCTCTGGAGACAAGCAGGGAGCAGACCCTCCAAAAGATAAGTTACATTGTGCATCTTTAGCATTTGACCCCATATTTGAACTTTGAACCACGTTGTTGATCTAATAATAACGAGTTTACATCGTGTGAACTTGATTTTTATCCCCGTAAGAGAGGCAGATCCCCATAAATTTAATGCACAGATTTTAGTCCCCACAACGTGATAAATACTCGCCCACAACGAGCAGAGTGAATATCTGCAGGTTATAGAATCTGTGGTTATGTCTCAGCAGGGCTCCACTTCTAACACTCACTTCAAACAGTGAACATATACACCAAAGAAAGGCCCGCTCCCTCTGCGCGCTCAGCTTTGTTTGTGATGCACACACACACACACACACACCTCCAAAGCTTTATTCAACCTCTGCAAACTGACAAGTGCTGCCCAAATTGGACACGATCTGAAGAGGGCCATAGAAGGTCCTCTATGTAACTTCCTGTTTTATCAAAGCATCAAGTGGGGTGACCAACTGAAAGCTTCGGCTTTGATTAGAGTGAGATTCGTTCTGATTTATTTTGTGGTTTCTACTTTTCACTGGCCTTGAAAATGTTCCTTCCAACACAGGCCGAGTTTGTGTTTAGGTGCAAAGTGAATGTCAGTTCATGTAATATGTATTTCCGTTCCTTTTATAGGCACACTGGCACCTCATCACCGCTATAAGGGGCCTCAATTGGGCGCTCATTCAGAGATAAGATTAATAGAAGTGTTTCCTCTTGTAATTGCTAATTAGGAACATTTTAGGTTATTTCATGTATATATTTTTATATACAGCACAGCCTATTCTCCAACAGGCTCCTCCAGCGCCACTCAAACAGTGAGAGATACAGGACTTTGTTCTGCACAACTGTAAAGTACAACAATTCACCTTTATGTAACAGATATAACCCTGCGTCCTGTCAGTCATTATTTCTGTCTTTGCACTGTTTCGCCTCATGACTTTGTATTAGATTAGATTAGATTAGATTAGATTAGATTAGATTAGATTAGATTCAATTTTATTGTCATTACACATCTATAAATACAAGACAACAAAGTGTGGTTTAGCATCTAATCAGAAGTGCAAGGAGCAGAATGTGTATAGACAATATAAACAATATAAAATATATTACAGTGTAGACTGTAGTTTGAATCTATGCAAATAAATAAATATGGCCGTATGAACAGGAGGGAAGTAGGTATAATATACATGGGGGATGTATAGCAGATGTATTATAAACAACATATACAATATATGTAAAAATATATACTAATTATTTACTACTATACTGTATATACACAATATATACTATGAACAAATAAAGAGGGTGTACTATAGAGAATATAAATATGTATGACATATGTAAATGAATGAGCAAAGATATATATGAATAAATAAAAAAATAAAGTTATAACAGGGTACATTCAGTGTTCATGGGGAGATGAAGTGGGGGGGGGGGGTGAGTGGGTGACATGGTCGGGGGTCGTTCAGTGGGGGTTAGAGTTCAGTAGGGAAACATTTGTGGGGAAGAAACTGTTCCTGAACCTGCTGGTTTTAGTCCGAAACCTTCTGAAGCGCTTTCTGAAGGGGAGGAGTTGGAAAAGTCTGTGGTTGGGATGTATATAGCCAATATATATTTACTATATTTCCATATTTTTCTTTTCACTTGTACATATACATGTATATAATTCTGCCTTATGTGACTCCAGTCCCTTTCTATTTCAGACTCAGGTTTCACTCTTACAAAGCCAAGGTCAGTGAATCCATATGTGCTTCTGCTTTACCACTGAGCCTTATGATCGTATAACTTATGGACACAGCTTAACCCACTAACCATGTTCTAAATAGGAAGTGAGCATAGACGTGCTTCCGGCTCCATTGCCTCTGGCTCCGATTGACTTTACACTGAAAAACTGTCATCCCCATATCTCTGTAACTGCTCCAGTGAGCCTCATCATTTTGGTCTTAAAATGATCATATTAACCCACTCTACATGATCCTGGTGTTTTTATTCCACCATTTTATTTTTAAATAGATTCTTATTCCTCATATTGAACTCGGTTTCAGATTCACTCCTGTAACTGCTAGCCTCAGTGAGCTTCATTTGTGATGTTACACTCCTTAATATGGTACTAACTATATATTCTTTTCTTTTTTTTCAATTAAGCTTCAATTAAACCTGAATTTCTATATATTATTGAATGTTTTTTGCAAGCAAATTATTAACAAATCACAAGGCCAATATTTAATTACATCTATATCTATTGGCCAAAATAAACGCTAAACAGTCTTTATTTACTTAATGTCCTTAAACTGCATGTATGTTACTAGATGCTTTATAAATTTTAAGTTTAAAAGATTTTCTTGCCGTAACCTGTTTCTGTTAAACTGACCAGCAGCAGACAGTGTATAGACAATAATCCCTGTGGATGGGTTCAACTCTTTTATTTTTCCTTGTGGGTTGAATGGGTTCAGACCACAGTATTGTTCAGTACCTGCTTGACCCCTGACCTCAGCCTTGACCTCTTGTTAAAGTGAAGTGCCTCAGAGTGGGGCTGAGTGCAGTGATCTGGGGCTGGGAGAGGAGAGGACAATTAGTCTTTCTATCTCACCAACTGTGCCTCACTCCTATTTCTAGCTCTTCATGTGGCCAAAATATACCTTCAACAATACACTGGAATTGTTTTATTATGCTTTGCTTTCAATAGAATCCAGTGCATATCATTTAATTTGACATTTTTTGTCACAGAAAAGGGAAAAGAAACTGTGTTTGAATACAGAATTGATAGAAAAGTAAACACTCAGATTTGAATTGTTCATGTCTTCATGCATTGCACAAAATGTTGGATAACTGAAGGTGACAAACTAGCCCCTCATTATTACTTGATTTTCATGCGTTATGACAGTTCCCAACCTTTTTTACCACATGTGCCCACACTCTGAGAATCCCCATTAACAGTAATGGGGTTTTAGTAATAATAAATCCATTGATGGCTAGTACATTATTATACGTAATATCTTTTCTTGACATATTACACCAAAATTGTCCTTCAGAAACGTTCTTAATGATGCACTGCACAGCTTTTCTAATGGAGGGTCCGCACTACCTACTTGTCTCCATAGACGTTATTGCTTTTCCTGGAATGTTCCATGGTATTACATTAAACATACATCTAGCATTTATTCATTACAGGTGTTTATTGCTAAAAAAAATACAATCAGTCATTCTGGGGCTACTCTCCACAGATCTGAACTGTAATGTACCATAGTCTCCATTCTAGATTCTCTACTAGATGGTTACACATGTACCTTTAAGGATGTGAAATTCAATGCCGCCTTTCTTTTAAATCTAATATCATACCTCCCGCTATGTGCTTCCATACCCCTAATTGAAAAATACTGCTTTATAAGATGGACTTATATGGGTGATTTTCAAATTCTATAACGCAAGGGCCTGTTTTCCCTATTATATTATATTTTCATGAGAAATATCCAAAAATATCTACAAATACTGAACATAGAATTATATTAGTGATTACTTGCCCTCCAACTCCAATAAATATTACAGACCTCTGAATGTTATGATGCCTTCTAAAACCCAGAAATACATGTCAATCTGGGAGTTGAACCCTGGATCTTCTTGCCGTGAGGTAAATGTGAACCACTTTGACACGCTCAAATGTTATTATTCATGTGATAATTACATGCTTAATCATTATTCATACATTTTACTCAAATCAGCAGTTTCCTAAGCTTTACTGTGAACATATGAACAGCCCATGGACGAGGTCTATATGTCATTCCACGCTGTATACTTTTATAGATCAGTGCCTATAGGTTTTACACCATCTTTTACGTCTTCTTTGTCATTCACTTTTTTCAATGCTCCGCTGGATTTGTTCTTTTCTCTTTTCCATCTTTCAGCCAGGGATCTTTCACATTCATAAACACGCGCTGGTTATTTTTAGCCTGGCTACATTCTTGTCTGTTGGCCTTGGTTAGACATGTTATCCCTGTAAACCCTTTGGGAGCTTCACGTGAGATATTGAATGATATTTTTAGACATGGTTCTAAGTATCAGAATGTATGAAGACTGAGAGAGCTGCTTTGTCCTACAGTGGATCTGATCCTGAAGTGGTCTTGTGCTGCCTTCACCTTACATGAGGCTATAACCTTGTTTTTCCATTTTACAGCCAGATACCAGCACCTGCAGGCTGTTGGAGATGTCTTTATATTGGTAAAGAAAGAAAAAGCTCTTATCTGAACCAGAAGGAAACATTCTGAACAAGGTATTATAAACTTAAGCCCTATTCATCATTTATCATCTAATCTAAGAGAAGGCAACACTGTGCTCTCTATATATACACATTAAATGATTGAAACTGAAATTATAGTTACTCAGTTATTTGCACAGACAGAAAGTGGAGATGAATGGAGTAAAATATAAAAAATAAGTGATGCACAAATTGTAACAATATGAACACAACAAAAAAGGATTTTTTAACATAGTTAAACTGACTTGAATTAAGCAGATTCATCTCAAAAGAGCAATTTTAAGATTTTTTTACTTAATAAAATGGGATTATTTGATTTGTTTCAAGATATTCCATCCTGATTTATCTTATCTAGAATTTACAACTTATTCTAAGCACTTTTTATATTAACTCAAGCCAGGTTAAGCCTCTTTAACTTCCTTCTCAAAACAATAAGGTGAAAAATCTTGCCATAAATACTTGAAACTCGTGTTTTCTGCTTAGAACAAAATTCGTATTTCGTCTTGTTTTAAGAAAACTTGGTAAGTGAAAATTTCCTATTGCACTGGCAGATAATTTCACTTAAAATAGGGCATTTTTACCTCAAAATTTGTATTTTTTTCTTATTTTTTGATAGATTTTGCAGTGAAAGTTTTCCATGTGCACTTTTAACACACTTAAAGGTCCCATATTTTGCAAACTTTGAGTTTTAAGCCGTGTTATAATACTGTTACCTCCTCAAAAATATATCTGGAGTTGTGTTTTGTTTCATTCACACGTGTTTAAGTGATCCTTTACTATTATTCAGCACTTCCTGTATTAGCATTTGGCATTGTTACAAGTATAACATAGATCAGAAAATAGTTTACTGTGGGCCTTTTAAGAGTTTGTGTTAAAAATCTCAGTTATTTATTATTATTATTGTTATTATTACAATACTCATAAGTGTAATGTAACTGTACAATCCAACTATACACTAGACAGAAATTCCTTTTTTGTTGTTCATGCTCCTCCAAACGCAAATTATCTTCTCTTCAGACTTGAGTCATCTCCTCTTGACCATTTCAAGCACCAGCTCTCCACATAAAAGCTGTGTGAATATGCAAACCACCAGCAGCAACAGCAGCAGCACAGCCAAGTCATTACACAGCGCCACTTTGTCACCCGGTGTTAACACAAAGAACTGCGGTCTGGTTTTTTTGTGTGTTTTTTTTTTTTTTCTGCTGTTGCTGCTGCCAATGGGGACAGTTTATGAATTAATGAGATGTCAGAGAAGATGTCATGTCTCTATCCACTCAATCTCTAAAAAAAATACAGCACCCCCCTTCCTCCTCATCTCTTCCTCCCCCTCTCCCTCATCCCCATAGCTCAGGTAGGTTTAACACTGCGCTGTGAATCTTGTTTGTCTCCCAGGGCGGGACTCAGGGCTTCTCATTTGTAAAAATATTCCCCTCTTGTGTTTTATTTTGACACGTCGAAGAGGAGGGGGAGAACCGCACTTAGTCGGCTGTCAAAACTATAATTAATCACCACATTACACTCAGTTTTATGTAAAAGCCTAGTTGTTTAACATAGTCATTGGGTTGTTTTAGAGTGGAATAAATCTTTTATTAAGCTCATTAATGAGGTCAATAAAATATGTGATTAAAAAAAAATTCTGGAGTTGAAATAATTACTCAAGTTTACTTGTGGATGCTGCGACTAATTTCAGCAATTGGCACCTCCGACCACCACCAATCACTCATGCACACATTTGTAAGGTGGGTGAACTGAACTTAATAGTAATAATAATAATACATTTTAATTGTTAGGCGCCTTTTTGGACACTCGAGGTCGACTTACAACAACATAAACAAATTAAGTACGATTTAAAACAACGTGTCTTTACTCAGATGGTACTTTCTAAAGGTTTTCTGGGATCCTGAATACACACTTCTCTAATATTACAAAGATTATGAGTCTGGTCACTTCTGAATCTCCCTGAATTCAGATGGATGGGATTGACAGGTGGATTAAAAACAAATATGGCTACTTAGGGTGAAAGACATTGGAATTATGTATTAGCAAAACAATAAAAAGAGGGCTAAGAAATTTAGGTAAAAAGTAAAAAACTATAGAAAATTACAAAAAAAATGGCTGCTAAGGAGGAAAAAGACTAATATCCCTCTGTATAAAAATCACAGCGATGTCATTCTCATGGAGCTATGGGACCAGATCACACTGCGCAGTTTTAGGACAATCTAACGTTTGTTGTGTACGTCTCTCAAATTTAGAAGACGCCTCCTGTCATATATCCTCAGATCACAAGCTTATTAAAAAGCCCCTGCCCTCCTTTGTTTGTGTAGAAGCTTTGATGTGTCATGGGCTCCCTCTCAGCTCCTGTTAACGAGCCCCACCTACCTTAACTGTTTCACCCTCCACTCTAGCTGATTTGATCCACCTGTCCCCACTCTGCGTCCTCAGTCACCAACCAGCTGCACCTCATGCACCCCTGATTGACCTGTGTTTAAAAAGCCCTGTTTTTCAGCCTGTCCTTTGTCAGATCGTCTGCACGTGTGGATCCACTACCTGCCGCTAAACTTCCCTGCATTCTACCTCTGACTCCTGATAAACGAACCCGGACCTGTCTGTATCCTCTTCTGCTCCTCAGCCCTGGTAAACCCGACCTGCCTTCTGCTCTTGACCTGCAAATTCTGCCTAGCCCTTGTCTGTACTGTTGCCCTGATTCCCTCCTGGCTGGACCTCCTTCCTGTTCTGCTGTGTGTGTGTTCTCCCCAGAGACGCCAAAACCATCCGGCTGGTGGACCAGAGGACCATCCCTGCTGCCCTGGAGACACTGCTCCACCACCGAGACACACACACACACGCACTCCCTTTTTCCCCTCAACCCCTAAATAAACTGTTTAAACATGACGCACTTGGGTCCTCGTCTGTCTGTTTCCTGACATGATGATGATTGAAAGGACAGTTTTGTGGCAGTGATACGTATATTTGCCTGGCTTTTCTCAAATTCTCAAAATAAAAAAATCTAATTTTTTGTTTTTTCTTATACTGCTTATTAAAGGTGCTGGCATAAAACTAGTTTATTTAGATTTTTTTGCTAATCTTATGCATTCTGGGCATCCTAATTATTCAGTGCAATGACTATCAATCAAAAACCATGATTTTATATATATGTTCAATCATTGTAATTCCTTTATTTATTCCTTTATCTATTTTTAACATTCCCCCACACCTAAAGCAATGTCCTAAATTGCCCTGTCCTATTTCAGGTTTGTGCAGTTGCATTCACTGAGGCTCTGGCCCAGAACACTGCATGGCCCTGACAGCAGAGCATTATATAATATGCATATAGAGTACCCAGAATGCTTTGTTCTAGACATTGTATTCTGCTGTCTTGTGACCTCATTTGAGATTAATTGCTGTTTTGTTGTTGTTTCTTGTTTGCCTATGCATACATGGGACTATGTTTAGCCATCTGCCAGACAAAATTCAACTAAAACAAGCGCTCAACACTGAATTCAGATTTCAATCTTGTTTTGAGTAGTTTATATCATATTTGTTTAGTTAGTTGGACTTCATTTTCATAGTTTGTATTTCTTCCCCAATATAGTATGAACAATATATAATGAACAAAGAGTTTTTTTTATTATTCAGACCTCATATTAATCATGCCTAACCCTGTTTCATAATAATAATAATCCTAGCTCCTTCAAGGTCCTTTATTCACAAAATTGACTCCTGTGAACTTTAAACATTGTTAGAATACTGTTATCTTATCAAAAATACACTTGGTGCTGTGTTTTGTTTCATTCACACATGTTTGAGCACCACCTCCACCTTGTGATGTCATGACGTCATCATCCAAATGTTTATAGTGAAGGTGCACGGACATGACGTCACAAGGTGTTTTCATTTGGAGAGAAGAACTCAGGCTAAATATGCAGGGTTAGTGTGTTAAATATGTATAAATGAAACAAATCACAATTCCAGATATCTGTGACATTCTGACTCATTTGGATTTCCTGTTTGTAGTGCAGAGAATGATCGTAATGTGCCTTGGCATTAGTGCGGTGTGCAGAGGTCCATTAATGGCTGTCGAGAAATGTGTGTGTGTGTGTGTGTGTGTGCGTGTGTGTGTGTGTGTGTGTGTGTGTGTGTGTGTGTGTGTGTGTGTGTGTGCGTGTGTGTGTGTGTGTGCGTGTGTGTGTGTGTGTGTGCGTGTGTGTGCGTGTGTGTGTGTGCAGGGAGGTGTATGCGTGTTTGTGCCAGACTTAACTGTGAGATCTGAGCTGTCACCTGCCAAATGATGAATTATAAAATGTGAATTTGAAGTGTTGCTCAAAAATCATTAGTATTTAAAGGGATAGTTTGGGTTTTTTGACATGAATCTGTACGGCATCCCCGTCAGCATCAACACTAACTTATCCTTCGGCAGCGTCCGGTGAGCCGAGGTCTTTCCCGGTTTTGGTGCTGACTAAAGTGTCCGGCAAGTTGGCTAGAGTCATGAAAAAAAAAGCATTTTTCTTCTCAAAACAATATGTGTTCAAAAGAGTGATACATTTGCATCACAAAATGTGAACCACGAAAAAGTCAGGCTTCATAATCGCTTGGTACTATTTTCTCTCCAGTCATATCACTGCACGCTGTGACAGCCGCACCTTTTTCACTGTGTTTACTGCTCGGAAAGTTCACGACAACATGTGTGACTACAACAACGACGATGCAGACATGACCTTTAGCACAGAGCCAAGGGGAGATCTTTATGAACCCGAATATACTGATGCCCAAATTCACCAGATGGAGTTAGAACAGCAGAGAGAGAGAGGAGGGACAGAGAAGTGGTACAAGTTGAAGCTGGATTTTTGCTGTTCCAGCCTGGAGAATCACAAGTCCACACCATTTTTATATATATATTCTTATATAGCTTATACAAGCTTATATACTTATTGCTGTAGCTCTCACATTAGCTCTCTCGCATCGCGGCGGTCATCGGTCATCGGTCTGAGGACGTAAACACTGCCGAACTTCTGAAAAAAGTGTTGGATTCGTGCACAGCTGTCACCTGGCGGCTGCGTGTAGTGATACGACCGGACAGAAAATAGTACCAAGTGATTATGAGGTTTGAACACATTGTTTTGAGAAGAACAACACTTTATGCTTCATGCATTGTATAGGGCAGTGGAAAGCGTCGCCGGTGTTTAAAGGTGCAATATGTAATTCTTCTACTGGAGGATACGCCACCTGCTTGTCTTCCTTGAGGTTTCTTTGCCTTATCGCTTTATTTATTTTTATTCATTTTGCTTATTTATTGCTATTTCGTGATTTTATGATTTTGCTTTTATTTGATTTTATACTAGTTTTATTGGACTAGTAAGATCAATTTTTTGCAATAAAAAAAATTGAGAAACTTTCATTTTTATACTGTAAACGGGCTTGCCTCTCCACAGTTCCGACCCTGCTTGTGTTTGTGGAGATTAATAAGTTTAATGCCAATGGTTGAAATCATCCAGACAATGAAATAACATCTTCAAGGAGACAAACAAACAGATCTGCCAGAAAAGTTATGCATTGCACCTTGAAGTTATACACACTGACTGTATGGTTATAGAGGTTGCACATTTTATTCCCTGCATCTTCGAAATCTTCAAACTATGCGATCAAATTGCACTCATGCTGTAATAATCTTGGTTTCATTTGAATTTATTGAAATGCTGTTTTATTCTTCTTTTTCCTTGATCTTGGAGGGAACTGGCAAATCTTTTGTTTTATTCATCAGTCATTCCTTTAACTGGCTCGCAAGTAGGCGCAAGAAACCTCTCCTCAAGGTTAAACATGACATTGCCTTTTTGCTATGTTTCCTCTCTGTATTTAACTTTACCATTGAAGATGACACTTTGATTGTCTGAAGCACGGGCGCAGAGGCAGACAGATGTGGCCCTTCTGCTTTGCATTCAAATTCACCTCATTTAAATTCAGTATTTGTCCCATCTTCAAAGTAACCGCTGCAACAGGTGAGGGGGACAGTGCAGATGCTGTCCCGTGAAGTTCACACATGCAGTCTGACCTGGGTGTTTGTGAGCAGTTTTCCACAACAGGGTCATGCGTGAAGCCAGAACTGTATTTTTGGCTTTTCTATTCCTGGGGAAAGCTACTGAGAATAAGCAAGGAAGGCTTTGCCGTTCATTTAAAAGCCCCGTATTACACAAAATTGACTCCTGTGAGCTTTACTCCTGTTATAATGTTGTTAGCTCCTCATAAACATACCTGGAGTTGTAGCTTCTAACTTTTACTTTAGCTCAGTAGAGATGTACAAATAATTCTAGTGAAGGTGTGTCAAGTTTAAAAACATAATGGAGCACTTCCTGTATTACCACATGACATCATAAGGTGGAACAAAATGTTTCCTGTTTGCGCTAAGAACTCCAAGTATGTTTGTGATGAGGAAACAACATTATAATATAAACCAGAAAATATGGGCCCTTTAAAGAGTAAAATTAATTTCTAACATATTTAGATGTAGTTTGTCTGCGTGTGTGTGTTGCCATAGTAAATGACCAATATTTCAGCACTTCTCAGTCTTAAATGTTCTGGACATGTGCTCATCGGATTTTGATGCAAGTTCAGTTCTGACTCAAATGGAGAGTGACAAGTGTGAAAAGAACAAACCTGCAATGTTCTGGGACCCTGTGCATGTGTGTAAAGGTGTCCTGGCATTTTGTACCCAGCAGTTTTCTGGGAACTTATGTGTGAATGGGGCTTAACAAGTTCAGGCTGGACTCACTTGAACTAGGACACTCTGAAGAGGAGCATATGAGTAGGCACTTTTCCTCTGCCACTGCCGCTAATGCACGCACAGCAGCACTGGAAAGGAAGGAGAGGAGAGAGTCAGGAGTCAGCTAAAAGCCCTCTCTGCTCCACCCCTGTGTCATGGTGGTGTTTTAAGGACGTGCCTGATGACCTGTGCTGGTTTTGAAGAGTGGACAGAGCTGCCTCGAGATCGTCCCTTTGGTGAAAGATGTGCTCTGTAAAAATGTGGCACTGTCACAAATCCCAACCGAAATAAATGTAAAAAATAAGACAAAGCAAACTATCAGTTTTGTTGTGTCTTTTTATATATAGTTGTTGTATAGTTGAAGTTTACTATTTGCTTCATTGGCAAATGTCTAATTTAATTTCTTGTTTAGTTAAAATTAACTGTTCAATTCAATTAATTAAAGTATTTCTAAAATATAATTTCAGAAGAAGATTTAACTACTACTAACTAACTGAACTGCTGGTCTTGATGGTTAAATTGAATGTAAAATTTGTTTCAATTTGTTTCTGACTTGTTTTATTTCAAGCCAATGTGATATGAAAATCTAATTTTTCATGTTTTATTCAAATCCAGAAAAAGCATTCTGAATTTGACTCTTTAAGTAAGACTAGGTATTCATCCTCTTCCACCAGAGTGCAGATTCATGGGGGACGACCTCGTTATCTGTGCCAAAATGCTCTTTTGTGCTTTCTCATGGCTTCTGACAAGTCTCTCCAGACTGATATGATTGCTTTGATTTTTTTATGTATAGATTTATCTTGTGATTGTTATACTAATAGTTATTGTATGTTTTCAAGGGTTATCTCCTTATTCTTTGCATTGTCCAATTCTTTCATGCTCTGAGCAGCTGTCCAGGAGAAGTATGTGTTGGGGACTCTCTCCATAATTTGAGACTGGAGCATCTAATTAGCTGTGTTTTTGAGTAACTGGAAGAACCAACATGAAACTCACTTCACCACAGAAAGAATTTGCAAACTCCACAGCTGGTATTAAAATATTTCTGGTAAAATTATAACCTGATGTGTTGGGACATGTGAGTGACTTTATAAAAACTAACTAACTGTATCTAATTTAACTCTGTCAGTGTTACCAGCTGGATAAAGTAATTGAAGTGATTTTAAATCCAAATGTGACCAAATGTTTTCTTCTAAAATAATGTTTTAGCAACTGTGCTGTCAAATTTCTCAAACAGCTCTCAAATAAAATTATAGACCATTAAAGCCAGTGCACCATGACGTTTGGTATCACAATTTTATTACAAAAATTAAATCTTCATCTCTCAGTTTTGCCATGCTTGGAGCATATAACAATACAGTAGAAAACCCAGACCCAGAGATAGTAAAGCAGACTTCAACAATGCTTCCACAGCACTCTTTCATTCATGCTGTTACTATACAAACACTGTAACATTCCTTATACAGCGTAGTACAACCTGCCCATTGAACGTGTCCGAAAACAAACCAGAATACACATTTACCAGAAGAACAAGAAACTCAACCCGGCTCGAAAAAACTCAACAACTAACTGGAAAAAACACAGAATCATCGCAACTGAAAAACATACCAAATGTGCTGAACACTAGAACCAGCCCAAGGCACCCAGGCTTTTGTAGCAATGTTGGCAAAGTTAACGACATTCTTACAACAGAGATACTTGAAGAAGAAAAGCGACAATCACAAATCGACCATAGTCTGACTTTGCAGTGTCCTTCATCGCAGCTTCTCTCTCCTCCTCCTCCTCCTCGGCAGTCACAGTGCAAGATCCGGATGGGGTGGAGTGGGTCAAAGTAATAATGAGTAAAATTGCTGAATCTGTCGTATAGTTGGATTTTGAATTGGCAGTAAAACAAAGTGTCAACGCCGTCATAAGCTTGAACGGTACAGACTATGGCTTACTTGTTTAGTGAATATATAAATAAATAATCGTGTAAATCCATGAATAAATACAATACGAAAATCATTAATAAAAAGTTTATGTTCATTTTATGTTTGAATAAAATGGCACAAGTTTTGGTTGAAGGTGCGCACACTTTTCTTGTCTTGTGGTTGCTCCGTGGAGATGTGATTGCTTTACCTCGCATGTCCCCTCCAGTGGCATTAAGCTTATCTGTTACCATGGAGACGAGCCACCAGGACAAGTTACAGGTCAGATCTGTGGAGAGGCAATCTCACTCACAGTAAAAAAGCCTGTTTATCAAGGGATTTTTTGAGCCTGCGGTGACATAAATGCAAGACTCATACTAATACCAAACTGTGAAACATTCTAGCAAAGCAAACACATATCCATGGAGACGAGCAGGTTGCTGACACTCCCGTGCAAAAGTTACATAGTGCACCTTTAAATAAATTAAGTTGGAAAGGAACCAATAAAAAAATCATAAGAAATTGTATGTAAACGTATAGTTAAGCTGTGACTTAAGTGCATTGTTACATCCATGTGTTGTGGGTTTGGTCTGTGGGAGACGGGTACAGGGAGGGGTGGAGGTGGGTCTCGGGAATGTCAGACATTGCCTCACGGCTCCAAAACACTGACAGAAATGTGATGGACAGGGTAATCTCCTTCTCCTCAGGCAGAGCAGTTCTTATGTAATCCCGCTTTGTGAACCGTCCAAGTGTAAGGCTCGAATTGCCAGTTGCCAGTCCAAGACAAAGTAAGCCAAAAAGAAAGAGCGGAGGTGTGCATTTTAACATCCGTGAAGAAAAACTCGGAAAAAATCCCACAATGATTTCTTTTTTATAGCTTCAAGATGAAATGTGTCGCACAGAAATACCTAAGAAATCCCAGATCGAAGCTTTTACTGAAAGTCAAAATAGTCTCTTAACAAAACGAAGACAAAAAAAAAAAAAAACGACAAAAGCTCGGAAAATACGGCAAGGCTTTATTTTTTAGTTCAGGTCAGTTTAGTTGTTCGAACGGCACGGCTCGAATGTCCATTTGGTTGCGCCTCCGAAAATCTCGATGTTGCTTTCTGACCAGGAGAAGACGTTGCCTGCTGGTGCTTTGCTATTGCATGTTGCCAGGTTGTAGATTTCAGCTACTGTCAGTTTCCTGTTCCAGATGTTTAGGTTTGCCAGTTCGCCCACATAGGCTTGTGTCGCATCGAATCCACCTCCCAATGTGTCCTGGAGAAATGAATACATGTTAAAGTTGAATATAAATACTATTAGAATACACTGGGTTTATGTGGAATTACAGTAAAATTTGACCTGGGTCAGAATTCAAAGGTGAAATTTGGTGTTTAAGGATGCACTATGCAACTTCTAAGGTGGAGGGTCGGCTCAGTGGAGACAAGACGAAGGTGTTGGGTGGATTTCTTTACATGAAATGTTCCAGGGTATGGCATTAGACATATCTGCGTTGCATTTATTCAGTTACAGGTGTTTATAGCTAAAGAAAAATCAGAAAAACATACATTCTTGTGCAGCCTAGCTTCTCTATAGATCTGACCATTAACTTGACTCCATTGTGATAACCAAGTTTATTTCCATACTGTGAAATAATCAAGGCAAAACAGTGATCAGTGACCCTGCACCACAAAAGTTACACAATGCATTAATTGTCAGATTGCAGATTCGTTGGCCTGGTTTATGGTTGATATCTCTGTAATTACTGAGTCTATCCACATGAAATGAAAAAAGTACTACCAACTTTAACATCTTCTCAGTCAGTACAAATGACCAAAAGTTAAAAAGGACTCTTAGCCATAAATGTATTATGGTTGTGGATCCAATTTTGAACAAATAATAAGGTTCATCGTTTGTGGATGATAAAAAGGTTGGATAACGATGTCAAAAACAGTGCATCTCCCATAGAGTTACACAGACCCTTCTGTCTGAAATTATGGCATCACCAAATCCTTGAACGTGAATGTAACTTACTCAATACGTCTGAATTTACTTCTTGTGTGATGTCAGGTCATTCCAGTTTTTTTCACTAAATGAAGTTGAATGAGCAAAACTGCTGTAATCTGTTGTCTCCTTTGTTTGTAGCATTGATTTCACTTCTTTGGCTCTTTTCAATAAAAACCTATCAAGCCTAATGACGTAGTTCTTCTCTATTATTGGACTTAATGTGGTGTGTTATGACCATCTGTCCAGTATTATGTAATAAACTGTAATGCAACATCTAAACCAGTAGAGTTTTGAGCATCACAACCATCACCATCATTTCATGGTTGAAATATTTTCCATTTTTGTCTCAAATTCAATCTTGTATTCAGTCTTTATCTGGCAGCACACAGAGCTGTTCAGTGGATATAAATATCTGTAGAATATCTTTGAGGTGTAACTTGTGTCCATGGAGATGTTATTGCTTTGCCTTCAAAGTGTGGCACTGAACATTCAGAGTGCATCGTTTGCAAAATAACTAAGCACTAAAAACACCTGTAATTAAATAAATGCGAGGTAGATATTTTTAATGCCGTACTGTGGAACATTCCAGGCTCTCCTTTTTTTATATAGCTCTTTTCCACCTTCAAGGCACTAAAGGCTTTATCAGGGATGTCCAAACTTTTGTCATCAAGGGTCACAAATGAAAACACAGATGAAGTGGAGGGCCGATTGAGGGCCATATTCATGCTCAGAACTTCACACAGTTTGGTATTTTTGCTTTACCATGAGAGATTTTGATAGAACATGTGGTCAAAAAGTACTGCATAAAGTAATACGGGCCAATTCATTTGGAAGCCTGAGGGTCAAGAAAAATTAGTCTGAGGGCCGCATTTGGCCCTCGGACCATAGTTTGGACATGCCTGCTTTACATCAATGAACACACACCCATTCACACACACTCATGCACCAGTGTACACAGACACTGAGGACAAGGCGAGTTATCGTCTTGCACAAGGAAACAAAGGCAGCATTTATTTATGGGAGCTAGAATTGCACTGCCAACCTGTGGGTCAGTGGATCTGATCACTCTACCAGTGATGTTTATGGCGGGATTTGAACCGTCAACCTTCGGCTCAGTAATAATACAATATTTTGGTTTCAATTGTAGATCTCTATAATAACGTTGTTCCTTTCGCTTTTTTTCTTAGCTCCTATTACATTAGCAGTAGAGGTCTTGTCTTGCAGGCTAATGTCAGCTGCTCACCTGCTCTTGTCCCAGGACTAGCACCCCCTCTGGTTTGATGGGGTGGTATGGTGCCAGGTTTTCTCCGTTGCCCCTCATCACTCCATCCTGGAAGGCCTCCCACACCCCATCCCGAGTGGTCCACGTGATGCAGAGGTGATGCCATTTACCATCATTGATTAAGAATGGCAGCTTTGCAACCTGTATCAACAGACAGTTGTTGTTGTTTTTTTTCATTTTTACATACTTAAAGGTTCTATAATACACAAAATTGACTCTCTTTCTGTTACCTCCTCAAAAATATATACAGAGTTGTGTTTCATTCACACATGTTTGAGTAATCCTGCTTTATTAGTCTGTCTGCATCTCCAAAACTCAAATTCTCTGTTTTACATTGTGATGTCATCTAGAGGTAGTTTTCAAGTTAACTACTATATTGTACATTTAGTTCAGTAGAGATTTCCAGAGCTGGAATTGTCCAAATTATTCTAGTGAAGGTGTAATTTACATGACTTCACAAGGTGGAACAGAGTGTGTTCGTATTTGAGAGAAGAACTCAATATATGCAGGATTTGTGAGTTAAACATGAGTGAATGAAACACAACTCCAGGTATGTTTTTGATGAGGAAACTTCTCAGGGCCCTTTAAAATTCCTATGATTTCTTTTTCTATTTTTTCTCTAATACTTTGCTAAGTGGAGTACCTGTGGTGAATATTTGTCATGCCCAAGTATGACAAAAAATATAAGAAGCAGTGGAAGAATTCAAGAGTTGAATTTGTCATTGACTTAAAAAAAATTCCATCCAAAATTCAGGAACAATTTATGTGCAAGGAACACATTTTTTGGAACTATCTCTATGTCACAGCTGCTGCCTGTAAACTAAACATAAACCAAAATTTAAAAACTGCAAGACATTAGTTAAGATTTTAGTTAAATAGTAAATATAATGATGTTAAATTAGTAGTCTTTTATGCACTTTAGATAACACATTGTTCCAGTATTTCCCCATGTCTTCCACTGGTTTTGTCTCACATTCCTGTTGTGCTCTAACACCCCACATTTGTCACCCACCTCTATTTTTATGAGGCTTCCTGCACGGCTCCACCATTACGCCGACACTGCTTATGACACTTGCAATGTAGAATCCGAGCAGATAATTGGGCAACAGGTAAAGCCCTGTTAGATTTAGATTTACAAGTGTGCTATTGGTCTAGAGTTAGGAATACAGCCCCCACTGGGATTATCCACTGCAAAAAGTAATATCTAGGTAAATTCAAAGTACCTACATTAAGAACATTTTATTTTATTTGGGTAGAGTAGTTCAGTTTCACAAATACAATTATCTTCCATGTGTGTTTTTCTTAATTCAAGCCATGAAAGATTTAATTTCTCATTTTAAGCGCAAAGATTTGTTGTTTTTCTTCTTGTTACAATGAAGATTTCTTATTTTATATTCAGAAAGTTTGTTCCTTTGGAGATGGTGCTTTGCCAGAAATGTTTCAATATTTCTTCCAATTATATGTTATTTAACTTATCTCTCTCCATGGACATAAGCTGGTGACACTACTGAGCCACATGTCAGATCTGTGGAGAGGTGACTCACAATAAGAGGTTGTGTATTTAAAGATTTTATATGACAATATATAAGATATAAAACAAGTGTAATGACACTGTTGAATATTCTGGGCAAAGCAGTAACATTTCTACTGCATTGAGACAAGCAGATATTGGGATGCACATTGAAAAAGTTACATAGTGCACCTTTACTAATAACTAATTGTTTGAAATTGCTTTGAAACTAAAAAGCTCTTCCTAGTTTTGGTGTAATGTATGTTATTCTGTTTAATCCTAAAAAGTGAGAGAAGTCAATTCCTCTAAAAAAGAATAGACTCTTGATAAAATCCATTAACCACAAGGCCAATATGTTTCACCGGCGGCTTGGCTGCAGTCCGTGCCACCATATCTTTTGGTCTTTGCTTTCTGTTATGATGATATGCAACATTGTGGGGATGTTTTCCCCATTCAAAAGATATAATATTTTGTTTAGTTAATATCTACGGTCATGCTCCTAATTTTAGAGTACACTATAGTCAAATCATATGAAACTTTTGTTAGATTCCAAACCTTGTCATTGATGAGGATCTCCATTGGGTTGTTGCCCCACTCGATGAGCACCAGCTCATTGGACTGTCCTGGGACGGCGTAGGAGAAAGGCGTGCCCACTCCCGGGGAGGCGTTGGACTTGATCCACAGACACACACTGAAGGAGTACATCTCAGGCAGGCTCCTCTTGGCTTTGGCGTACATGTAGTTGGTCCTCAATGGGAACGTCAACTGGAACTTTTCACTGGGTCTGCCGTCTTTATCTGCACATGTGACCAGGTTCAGGTTAGATATAATGGTTTTAAATTACTGTTATATAAGTTTAGCTTTTTTTGGTAGACCCAATGGTCAACCTGGATTTAATCAATTCTATCAACTTCTAACATTTTAGACTATTAACTGCATAAATTGAAATGACCGAACAGCAATAAGGTCAGTGGTCTAGAGGTCAAACTGTCCTTCAGCTCAAAAGCTCCAAAACTCTTCACACACTAAAAATACAAAGGCAAAGTGTACGCTTGTCTATTTCAACTCCTCACAAAAGCCTGGTGGCGTAGATCTATTTGACCTTCAGTTTGAAACACGTTCTGCGGCTATTGGGCTGATATTTTCAGTGTCTGGTCTGTGTAGGCGGGCTCTACCTCCTCTTTTCTGGTTTAAACAAGCCTTGTGCACGCGCCTACGTGCAGTAATTTGTGCCTGTGTAGCCTATATGCTCCAACGTGTAAAAAGTAAACTTTCCTAGAGAAAGCTCAGTTTATCAATCACAAAGTGGCTGAATCCAAAGAGCAAACAGGTTCTGAGATATGCAAAATAATGCAGCTTCACTCTGCTCCTCCTCAAATCCGCGCGCAACGAGGGGCTGCGGCATTTTGCGCTCTGCCTGAGTGATAGGCTCATAATGAATGATGCAACATTGTCCGTCGGGGTTAAAGCACAGAGCTAAAGCGGTGAGTCGTGTGTAATCCAGGTGCGCACCTTTTTCCAGGTCCGTGATGCGGTGGTGCAGAGACGTGAGCGTGGACTCCACGCGGTTGCGCTGCTCCGTGTCGTTCCTGGAGCTTTTGCCCTCCTCCAGAGTGTTGACCCGGGACAGCACCTGCTTCTCCATGTCGTCGATCTTATTCTGTAGCAGGTCTTTGAGGCTGTTCGCCTGCGCAGAGCCGTTGTTGCCGCGGCTGTAGTTCTGCGTCGGACAAACACGGGGTTAGAGCGGGACACGGGACACGGGACACTTTGTGCAGCTATAAACAGTCATAAACAAGCTGTCACAACAGTTTCACCGCGACATGCTGCGAAATGCTACAGAAACCACTTTCACCTCTGTGGAAAAACTCTTTTCTTTATACAAGCAAGCGTACGGTTTACATTATTTCCTAAGGCTCAGACAGACTAATATTTGTTATATCGGGAAAATCATATATGCACTTACTGTTAATGTTCTGAAAATAAGATGTCACAGTGAAGAATGTCACAAATGACAACTTCTTTTGTTTGTCCATTCTGTCACCTATTTTACCTGCTATATACTAAAGTAAGCTATGGCTGCATGGTTATATCATTAAAGGCGCATTAAATAAAGAAAACAGTGCGCTACAGAAACTGTAAGAGCAGATCCGAGCAGAGACACACGTGGGTCCAGTAAAAGGCGGTATCTAGTAGCGCTCCTACCTCTAGATTCTCCAGCCGCTGTTTGAGGGTCTGGAGAGTGTGTCCCAGTTGGGTCAGCGTCTCCGTAGTGCCCCTGGACACGTCCCCCATAGTGTTCTTTCCCCCCGGCCGCCTCGCGCCCTCTGCGGCGGGCGCGCTCTGACTCTCGCAGCGGTTCAGTTTGGATGTTAGTTCCCTGATTGTCTCCTTTTGGTTCATGATCGTCTCCTTCTGCTGCAGCACGGTCTCGCGCAGCTGCATCACGGTGGTCTTCAGGTCCTCTGCCGGTCCACTGTTCTGCATTGATGCTGAGCACAAGTCCATATCCTTGGGCACCGATTGGCAAATGAACTGCGTCTGTCCGAAGTCTTGAGTCGTGCTCTGTGCCAAAAACAACCACGAGGAAAGTACAAAAAGTTTCCGCGATAAGACGTCCATTGCGTTGGTTTGGTCTGGAGCTGTTTATGTGAAAGAGAAAGTGTGGTTTCAGCACCACGGAGCTGTCCACTGAACTGAGCGCCCGTCTCCGCGTGCACTTTATATAGAGGCTTTGGGAAGCGCACATCTGCGCGTGCAGGAGGGAGGCGAGGGGGAGGTGGGCACCGCTCAGCAAGACCCACACGGGCCGGCCCTCTTTAAGGTCGTCCCACTCAAATCTACACTTGTGAATGTGGTAGAAATTTGCGATTTTTTTGAGTGACTCGTGCGTCGTGCAGAAATTACATTATTTTGCGGTACCCACAGATTTTGAAGAATTTTAAACATGAAACTGAACAAACGTGGCCTCAGATCTTTGAGAATTTCAGTGTAAGAAGACTTCAGATGTATTATACGAACGTCATTACACACCAGGGAACAGCAGAGATCAGTGTTAGTGAATACATCAAAACACGAGCCTTCTCCATATGTATTCTTTACTTCAGCATCACCACTTTTCAGTCTAATGTACATTACTGTAGTGGTAAAATGTACAATTATGACTCCACCTTAAATGAAGCCTTTTCTCGTCTTTCCCAAGCGCAGTGGGGTCCCCGTCACTACCCACTCGCTCACCACTCCAACCCCTCCCTCGCTTTCTCTCTCGCGCGTAAGAGCGCATTGCCCGTGGCTTTCACATTGCGCTTGTGTTCTGTGTTCTCTTTCCAGCCTTTCCATTAGACGAACAGGCTCTCTCCATTACCACAGCCGGAAAGGATCTGTGTCCGCCCTGTAATGGTTTTGCTCTAGTAGTGTAACCAGATGAAGGGCGCTCCTCAGTACAGAAGACGGTTGGATACAAAGTTGAATACAATCGTATATTAACAGGGATGGATGGCATCGTCATGCTAAACTTCTACAACCAGGGGGCGCTGTACTCTGAAACCCCACTCCTGCCGAATTTCTCACAGCATGTTATGTAACAGTTCTACCGCGCGTCCATTAATAAACTGAAAGAAGAGCGTGGTCCAAGTTGCCATGGATCAAATCGGGATAACCCGTCAACTCCCACTGATATAAATAGATTCATAGTGGTTCTTTCTACCAGGCCCAAACAGACTGGGACACATCTGCGCAGAATGGAGAAGCTTCTGAGGCTGCGGAGCGAAAGGACACTTCCCTTTGAACCCGCTGCACCCAGGGCCCACAGCCGGACGCTTTGAAGTCAGCTCCCCTTAGAAATCCAGGCTTTAGACCCACACTCTAGCACCGGGATGAATGCATAGAGTACACTCTTAAAGATAAAAGCAAAAATCACTTTATGTATTGTACAGAAGATAGAAGGGGTGCAATAGGATGTTTTATAGTGAAAATTGTGTTGTGAAGTGCACAGTGTTTTACTAGGGAAACAGAGGATAGACCTTTACCTTATTGTTTTTGCTTTAAAATCCTTTATGACAAAATTAATTATAATATTTGAGAATAATGTTATTGGTTTGATGTCGCTCAGTCCACTTACATTGTATTAGAGCACATAGTCACATAGGATGGTGGCCAACACTAACAGCAAGAAGGTCCTGGGTTTGACTCCTGACCGTATGTTTCTCCCAGTGTCCAGGCACTTTGGATTTCCCCCATCGTTCAAGAGCATTCATAAAATCCTCCAGCTAAGATAGTCCTAACCAAGACCCCGGGTGCTGGGTCAAATGCAGTGAATGAATTTCCTTCGTGAGGGATCAATAAACCTGCCTACTGTACATATAAGTGGCAGTGACCATGGAAAGGGTGTTTCCATTAATACTCTATAATAACCCCAGCTGCAGGATACAGCATGTACCATAACGTATCTCATTCAATCATTTTATTTGCTTGTCTTATTGGCCTTTGGGGGGCCGTACTCTATTCTATCTGCAAAGAGGTGCACCCTGGATTATTGGCCATGAATCACAGTCCTAACCGTTGCATTCACAGCCTACCACTTATATTCAATTACAGTTACAGCCTCGATTCTCCGTTGTAAATGTTATTAGTATATCCTTTACATCTACTCATTCAGCAGAGGCCATTTGACAGGTGCCTTATGGACCGTTACCCATATGCGGCACAACAGTGATGGCTTAATAGTTTGCCCACTAACTGCATGATCAGTGGTTCAAATCATGCCTCTATGAGTATATTACTGTGTCCTTGGGCAGTGCACTTCACCCATGTTGTCCTCTTAAAAATGATTTGATCAAAATGAACTAAACATGTCTACAGAATTTAAGCAACAAACTTGTAAGAAAAAAAGCTGCATTTATTGAACATTTTTAAGATCCTATATTATACTCAAAATTGACTCTTTAAGCCATGTTATAATGTTGTTAAATCACCGAAAACATGGAGCTGTGTTTTGTTTCATTCACACATGTTGGACTAATTCTGTATTATTAGTCTTCATCTCCAAAGCCCAAAATGCTCTGTTCCACCTTTTGATACCATGAAGTGCTAGTTTTCTGCCTTTTTACTTTAGTTTAGTTTAGTTTAATTCCAGCGCTGAAATGATCAAAATGATTCATGGAGGTGTGGGAGTTTTAAAACAAACTGGAGCACTTCCTGTATTACCACATGACATCACAAAGTGGAACAGAGTGTTTTCTGTTTGAACCTAAATATGCAGGATTTGTGTGTTAAACATGTGTGAATGAAACAAAACATAACTCCAGGAATGTTTAATGAGGAAACAACATTATAACATGGATAAAAATAGCATAATATGTTGCCCTTTAAACATGTTTTGGTGATTGCGACTTTTGCCAAGCTTGCATTTATAAGATTTACCCCTAAACCATTTAAAACGCCACATCTCCCCTACATAAGCCTTCACACCTGTATTCACAACACCCACTCCAACACATTACACCAAGTCTTTCTTTCCACTCCTATACCTCGTTGCATGACCCTAATATCCCCAGTGGCTACGATGAAATGAAAATTGACCGCGCAGTCTTCTTTAATTTGTTTAATTATTGATCCCCTGTCTTGTAATCAGCGGTGGTGGAGGGTTGAAGGAGGATAGAACAAATGCTTAATAGCCTTGTCTAATTGCAGACAACCTACTGTGACAGGCGTGTAACAAATCTGACTCCAGCTCCGCACATGTGGTCATTAGTGGTCATGGTCTGAACATGCATCAACAAGTTATCGTTAGCTGAACAGAAATGAGATTCTTGTTTACCAAACGAGGTGAAACAAACTGGTTTTCGATAGGTTCCTCTTGAGGGTAAGAATAGAATGAAATGAGCAGTCTGTCACATACTGTACTGTATATATCTGCTCAGTATTCATAGCTTATCCCACGTGTAAAAAGTGCAGCAGTAACTCCATATGTTTAGCTTGGCTTCCTTCCTGTTAAGCAATATGTTTTCTACTAAAACACTGGGAAAGATTGCATTAGATTTCAATCAGAAATTACACTGGGATGGGTTGTGACTAAACAATGTTGTCAAAGATAAATTTCCATTACTGGCTTGATCTGTACTGAAAATATATGGTTATAGTTAGGGATACACCAACACCAATCTTGGTATTCAATATCGGTGCTAATCCTGAAAATTTGCTGGATCAGGTATCAGAGCCAAGATATCAGTCAAGCCGATATCCCGATTAGGCCTTTAACTAGGCCTAATAAGATTATTTACAAGCTGATTTTGACCTAGAAAGTTAATTTTTGTGCTTCTTTTCATATAAAATTGTTCAGTAGTCATTTGAAGAATATATAAGGATGATATAACACAACTGAATGAGTGTAATGAGTTTTTTAAAGGAAAAAAAAGCTATTTACCTTACACTGGTATTGGTTAAATAAGTTCACTTGATAAGTTCAAGAAAATTGTAAAAAGTATGGTGACCAAGACGTGTATTTTTTTCTTGAGAGATGCAAATGCTTTTGTTTTGACTGTGTTGGCACTACCTTGGCCAGGTCTCTCTGGATTCTGAATCTCATCTCTGTATGGGGAAATATTTCAGATTATTCAAGATTTATTATTTCACCCACTTTCCAATAGACATGGCTGTAGGTGACAAATGATCAATATCATTTGTAGCGAATGATTGGTTGTCTGCATCTCTAAGCACTTTTCTGTACTTATCTGATCACTGGCAAATGTATCCCACATCACCAAACCAGGCTCGCCATCACCCCATACCCTAAAATAAATGCGTTTTCAAACAAAATGCATTTCCGTTTGTCCGTCTTCTCCCACTTTATCCGGCTGGGTCGTGGGGGCAGCTGTTTGCCGCCCAGTCTTCTGCGCACCTGACCCCGCCATGAACCCCTCTGTGAGTGGTGAGCCCACAGGAGGGTGAACGTCATTGTCCTTCATGTCAGTTCATAAGGGTAAAATGCATTTCTCCACAGTTATATAGGACTATATCACCACGTTTACTAAAATACTTAATGTCATAATGTGGAAAATTCTTGCCAAAACATAGTAATCCCCATGGAGATATATGGGTGATGTGCACCATAGTTTAATCTGAATTGTATTGCAAACATTCATAAATATTTTGTAGGACTTAACCCAAACACATAAAAAATAAACCATTTCCAGTATTTTAGTTGTATTTTATTCTTCTGAACTGACATCATTCCATCCTCCAGGAAGTATAAAGAAAGTGTGCCATGGCCCAGTTTCTTGCCTCTGCTTGGACGTGCTTTTCTTTGGAGTGTTTTGACTCACACCTCACAGTTTGGTCCGGCCGCTTTCCGCACCCAAGAGGCTCAAATCCATAATGATCCCACTCCCAGGCCCACTGAATAATGCAGGGCTTTATAATAGAAGCCACTTTCTAATGGCAGAGATAGATACGAGCCATTTCACACACTGGCAGCAACACACTCGCTTATTTATCCACATCTGCAATAACAGGACAGAAAGAGAGCGGAGACGGAGAGAGGGAGAAAGGGAGAGAAAGAGGAGGGTGAGAGTGAAGTGAGAAAAGTGATGGAGAGGGACTAGGAGAGAAGAGACAGAGTGTGAAAGTGAGAGAGATGAAAATGGGCCAAGAGAGAAAGGGAGAGAAACAGGTAGAGAAGAAGAGAGAGAGACAAGACGGGGAGAGAAAGACGAGAAAGACCGAGAAAGACAGAGAAAGAGAGAGAGAATACAAGGGGAAATGAGGAGACATAGAAAGAAAAAGATATAGAGAGAGGGAGAGTGGAAGAGAAGTGCAGGAGAGGTGGGCGAGAGTGAAGTGAGAAAAGTGAGGAAGAGAGAGAGTGGGAGAGAAGAAACATAGTGTGAAAGTGAGAGACGGATTAAAGATGGGAGGGTGAGAAAAGAGAGGGAATGAGAGGAAAGAAATACAAGTGATAGAGGAGAGAGAGAAGAATAGATGGAGGGAAAGAGACTGAGAGAGAGAGAGATGTAAGGGAGTGAATGAGGGAGGCCACGAGAGGAAGGGAGACAGAGAGGTAGAGAAGACAAGACGGAGAGCGCAACAGAGAAAGATAGAAAGAGGGAGAGAGATAGAGCGAGAGAGAAAGGAGAACGTGAAATCAGGAGAGAGAGACAGACAACGATAGATAGAGAGGGAGAAAGAGACAGACACGGAGAGAAATGGACAAGATAAGATGAGGAGAGAGACAGAAGATGATAAACAGGGTGCGAGATGAGGAAGAAGAGAAATGGAGAGAAAGAGAGAGGAGGGTAGAGAGAGTAGACAGATGGGGAGAGAGATGTGCCAGGGAGTTGCTGTAGAACTGACACCCACAGCACAAACAACAGCAGCAGTGGTTTTGGGAGCGGAGAGGGAAAGTGTGTTCGACATGGCACACTTTCCCTGAGCCTGCTCCTTTACACTCCCAACAAAATGCACTACAGTAACAGGCGCGCTCCACTTTGTTTGCTTATTCATGCTCAAACACTCACAATAAAATGTAGACTAGATTTTAAACTTCTTATACAAGCCCCAGTTTGTCACACAATTGCACACATTTTATACATGACTAAAGTAAACAATAGATTCTGATAGTTGTATTTAAGATTAAAGGCACTGCACCTGACTTTTACTGTCTTAAAAACAGGAAAAACATAACTAGTCCATTTTACACTTTTTTTTAAACCATGGCAACAACTAGCATGCTAATACGCACTTTCTGATGATCAGACTATAAAGCAGTTTATATTTGAATGCAGACAACACGCAGCAGACATATTTTGACCTCATGAGCTGCTTATACAATATAACTGTACATAATGACAAGTGAATGTGGAACTTTTCCTCTTATTTATTAACTTCAGTGGCAAAGTCAACTTAGGTTAACTATATAAACTATACATCCTCAATATGATAAACAAAGAGCAAAACAGTTATTGTTGCATCATGTTGTTGCAGTGAGTTATTCATTTGAATTAAAACTTTTATTTCAGTTAAAAGAAAATCTCCAGACCAACGAAGAAGACAATAAAGACTGAGTTTCAGATATGAAGATTTTATCATAAATATCTAAAACAGAATGCAAAACCCCTGGTTTATTCTGTGTTTTATAAATGGCTATAATCTTTCTTCAGTACTTCCAGTCACTAAATTTCGTTATGTCTTCATGCACAGTTGACAGCTGAACTGTAGCAATGGATTTCATTGCAAAGTCTCAGTGGCTCCAATTTTTCCTCTACTGCATTGAAGTCTGTATTTGGACCGCTCCAGTGGGACACAAGCGGCTGCAGCTGGGCCTGTATTCCACATGGACTCTAAAGAAGAGATAGAAAGATAGAAATAATTCAAAATTGCACTGTTATAATCCAGTATAGGCAGAGCTGTGCATGCCAACAGTTCCCACAAGTAGGTCAGTCCAAACTTTATGCTTCATCCTCGGCTTTGAAACCCATTTGACCTTTATATTTGTGAACAGTTGTTGAAAATGCCCTGGACCTGCTTTGAGCTTTGCATTTGGGGTAATTGATGTCCAGTCACTCCAAAAGTCATTCCCGCTCATTAAAATCCAAAGTGACATAAACAAATATGGCTGGCATTACAGGGTGCAGCAGGCGCTAAGCTAACCTCATCATAATTCTCCCGGGCAGGCACATTAACACTTTAGCGGCGACAGAGCTGTTCATCAAGAGCTTGTGTTGTTAGCCTAGTTGGAGTTGATCCAGGAACAACATTTCCCAAGATTCAGCTGTGCAGCGATCAGGGCCAACGCAAGAGTGATGGTTCTAATGAAGCTGATGGCAAAATTTGGTAAAATATGGCAAATCTGGTGTACAGGGTCAAAACAAGAGAGGCTAAGTAGGGCTTTAGTTGAAGTAAGGCTTCTGATGGGTGCACATACCAATTACTGCGAAAAACCAATAAATTAAATTACTGTATTTTAATTGCTAAAGGCTCTTACATGAGAGAAAAACAACACAGGGTCGGCCACCTGCTTGTGTCCATGGAGATGGTGTTGTGTTTTCTGAAATTTTCCACAGTATAGCCTTAAACTTATCAAGCATTTGATGCCGACAGGCCAGGTTACAGATCAGATCTGTTAGGTGGCAAAGCCCGGAGACATGCAGGGAACATAGAACAGTGATACAGACCTCCACCAGAACAGTGACACCTTTAAATAGTCTCACATTGTCTAGAATTAAAGTGGACAGTAATTTTAAAGGCTTTTCTTCATGTCAAACCTCATCTGGTCGGCTTCACAAAGGCCTGAACAAATGGAAAGAGAAGCCACTGGGGGAATTAGGAAGGAGACAAGGGAGTCTGTGAGTCTGTAGTTCAAACCACTCACACCCAATTAAGCTATGAGACAAATAGGCCAAAGTTCACATAGGACGAAAGTATGAGGTAAACAGCAGTATAGTAATATTATAACAAAAGATGTAATGGTCATGTCTATAAGCACTGAGATAGCTGACAATGTATCTGAAATGTACTTGCAAGCAAATACTAGCTAACACTTGTGGTATAGAATTCATTTATTACATCTACCTATCTTTGAGGATGGAAACGTGTTGCAAATAGTGTACTTTTGTATATATTTTGACATGTTTTGTCTTGAGGAGTGCTAATAGGGAAGTACGGGGCATCATAAATAGCATAGAGCCTGTTCGAGTTTACCCAGTGTGATACAGAGACAAGAGATCCTGTGGGGTTTGGGAGGCAGAGCAGAGGGAGCAGGTGTGCTTAGGACCTAATAAGAGCACAGCAGAAGAAGAGCTCACTCTTCTCTCAATTACAGAGTGAGACATGAGCTTGGGCACTCCTCCAGGGGGCTCTTCTTCCTCTTGTGTTTTTCTTCCCAAAAGCAGATTAGGTTTGGAGTGGATTTGGGGCAAGAGGTTGCTACATGGACCTAGATGATCTAAGGTCAAGGTGACTAAACTCTGTCCTTGGTGGGATGAAATGGGAAACTATTTTTGAATATTTCAGCTCAGGACTGAGTGCATTCATTTTTTTGTGTAAAAAAATTCAATATGCCAAGATATTATGTTTTTTCTTTTACAAATCTTAACCCTTTCACCCTTGGCCTGTGGGGCTGCCACGGTTTGAGACCTCTAAGAAAATCACTGAGGCAGATGTTATGAAGCACATTCAGTGTTTAGTAACATCTGCTAAAAGTTCTGCAAACCTAACACCAGTTAAATTCAACTGAAAAGAAATTTAACAGGCAAATTTGTAATGTTGCTTCAGAGCCCCAAAGAGTCATTTCACTCTAGCGAGCCGATTGGTCTAAATTGTAACATAACCTGTATCAAATGTATAGATGCACTAGTGGGGAGTCCGCCTATTTGTTCCCATGGAGATGTATTATTGCCTTGCCTGAAATACTCCACAGTATGACATTAAATGGATTTAGCTTGCATTTATTCAATGACAGCCATTTGTATTATTAAGATACTTTGAAGTATCTTAGTAATACAAATGGCGAAGTATGTGATATTTGGAGAGGCAAACCTGCTCATTCTTACTATGAGCAGGTTTGCCTCTCCAAATATCAGACCTGTAACTCAGCCTGGTTGCATCATCTGTTTGTCTTCATGGAGTTAATGCCATACTGTAGAAAATTTCAGGCAAAGCAATATCATTTTCATGGAGACAAGCTTGTGGTGGACTTTCCAACAAACAGCCACTCTTCAGAGGTTCAAGTTCAGGCACTCCAAATCCACGACATTTTCCCTCTTGGATTAGGCTTTCCCTGTTGCTTTAAGAGAATGGTTTGTTTTGCATAATGTAGCAGATGTCTCATGATCTAAGCAGCCTCACCATCATTACTCACAATCCTTCAGAGCACAAGGATATATTATTCATAATGTGAGAGCAGGCATTTATTTAAATCCACTGTGAGGAAGATAACAATAATACACATAGACTGTTTATTGATAATTTGACAGAGCTCTGGTTCAGCAGTTTGCCACATAATAGACACCAAAGATTGTATTTCTCAAGCAAGTACGGAGTTTGGTATATTTGCTTTATCTATTGTCTTAACTGGATTTTCATTTCATGTGATTTCACTGTATCAGCTTTTTGCATGTTAGCGTTTTAGGCCTAATTCTGTTATAATGTTTTATAAGCCAGTTTCCTCTTTGTGCCACTACAAAGTATTGATAAATTCAGCATGTAGAAATGAGGTTTGCTATTTTGTGCATCCGAGTTTGTCTTGTTAAATGTTTTGCTCAGCTGCTTTGCTTTTTTTTCTCATTCAAAAGTAATGGCACATGTACATACAATGAATACAATGCTTATAGATATATCTTCAATATGTTCCATTCAGTTTGAGGAAGTCATCGAAATCTGCTGTTAGTGAATCCTCCATTGACTGTACCCAATGAGGCCGACTCTCATACTTTTCCCACTATTACAAGAATTGATTATATTATTCTTTATTTAAGTACCAAAAAAAGGCACCCTTTTACTGCTGTTGTAAAATAAATGAAGTAGCTTGAGAAGAGTATAAAAAGGCAGGAGTCTCTAAATGACTTATGCAGGAGTTTTATTTCATTTTTTTCTTTTAACCATCAGTACCAGACTGTATATATAAATGGACATAGCTAACATGCTAATTGCCGCATTTCAAATAGGAAGTGAGAATGGGTCCTTCTGGCTCCATTATCTTCAGCTTCAATTTAGATTGAAAAAACGTTGTCCCCTCTCTCTGTCAGACTCCTCATTTTGGTCTTAAAATTATTGTATGGACCTGTTTTACGTGATCCTGGTGTTTTTATTTTGCTCTTTTGTTAATAAATCAATTCCTTTTCCTAATATGGAACTTGGCTCTAAATTTGCACCATAACTAGCTTCTGCAAGCCTCATTTGACTGGAGCCGAACACTATGCGTGACGTCACACACCTTTAGTTTACTTCTTTATATAGTCTATGATCAATACAGGCCTGAAGGCAGGAACAGTCAACACTTAATTGACTATTTAAGTCTGACATGTCTGGATGTAAATCGTTTCCAATACGGTGGTACAGTGATTCGTTTCAGTGTAAACGTAACCTTAGACATGACGCTTTAACCACATTGCCTAGTATGAATCTGCTGTATGGGTGTGTGATGGTGCTTAAATCTCATTATGAGGTGTAGGCTATTGTATGTTTAAACTACCTTTTTGTTCAAAATCACAAATATATTACTGGGTACAACAGATTTTCTAAAGTAATGGGATTGTTTCTAGTTCATTCTTTTCATGAACACGTCTTTGAACACGTCTGAACTGATTGATCCAGAGACATGTGATGCCTGACTGCACAGAGAGATTACCTGCTTAAGAGAGTACTGATTTCAGTACTCAGAAGAAGTAGTAGTAGTAGCAGTAGTAGTAACAGTAGCAGTAGTAACAGCAGTAGTATCAGTGAAATGAATAAACCCTTGGATGAGAGTGAAATGTCATAACTGATCTATCATGTGTCCAGATTCCTGCACCTTGTTACACATGATTCTCATTTATGTTCCACCCATTTTTCATTTGTCTTCATGTTGATACAGGTCTTTAGGTCTATAGGTGTTGGGACAAATCTCCATAATCTAAAGATGGACATGCCTCCAGCACTCATAAATCAGTGCAGATCAATGGAAATAAAAAATTTTCTCATTCATTGAAGTGGTACAGCCCCTCAGTCTCACTGAACCATCAAAGACATTCCCTGTTTATGTGTTTGGCCCCATGACTGTTGCAGAGTTTTGCAATTCTCAAAACATCAAAATTGAATTGAAGCACTCCAACGCACTGCTGTAAATGTAACCAACCACACAGAACTATAAATACAGCAGTGTTCATTGTTAAGCTATTTTAAAAGCTGATTTGATGAGTCATTCTGTAATTGTACACGTGATATGAAGACCAAGGATAATTCTGTATTTAGCACAAACCATGCTCAAAATCGTAGGACTGAGACCAGATTAAATGTTTATTTTATGAAAATAAGTGTAAAAATAAAAACAAGGTATTAAAATAAACATATTTTAATGCAATATGAATCCCCATTTCCCATTTTATCCCCTATGAACTAACATCAAGGACCATGACGTCCACCCTCCTGTGGGCTCACCACCTGCAGAGGGGTTCATAGGGGGGGTCAGGTGTTATGAGGATTGGGCAGCAAGCTGTTCCCGCGACCCAGCCGGATTAAGCGGGAGAAGATGGATGGATGGATAATGCAATATGAAGCTGAAAGTAATTTTGCAATTTCCAACAGTGGGACAACGAGCAATGATGTGTATCGTATCATAGTACCAAAATTACACATGACAATACATGAACTTAACCCATTTCATAATACAACATTTTTCTAATAATTGAAGCCACTTCAAATATTATTTGTGATCATTCATTTGATGTGTACACTTTACTGTATTTTTAACCAATAATAGAGAAATAAAATATTTCTTTGTCCTCCATGTTCAAGGCCGTTTCCTGGTCACAAACTTCCTTCAGAAAAACCCTCCCCTCATCTCATTCCCACTGCCTCTGAGTTTCAATCAGCTTCTTGGAAAACAGGATTTAGCTTTGGGAAGGGGACACATGCAGTTCGTCATGCCACCACATGCTTTTATTTGGAGAAAGGACAAACAAGGATGGAAACAGCCCCAATCTTCCTCATTTTCCCTCTTTGCTATCCGGGTCCCCACCTCTATCACACCCCAGAGATTGGATTGATTTCCCACAGCGCTGGACACTAAAAACCTGCAATTCAAGTGCTGCATTCGGCCCTGGATGCTCCTACCTGTATGTTGTTGGTGACACATGCCAGATTGCGGTAGTGCTGTAACGCTGGCACCAAAAAAGAGGCCAAGGCAATGATTACAGCTCTGACAAAAGCACCAGGAGGGATATTGTCCTGGCCTATCCATCTGCTGCAGCATTTTCATGTTTTCTAATGAGCTGCGGTTACTCATCCCTGTGAGCTAAACATTGTCCTTTTAGTTGAAGACAGACTGTTATGCTTGATTAAAGTCATTGTGAGCTTTGGGCAAATCTCTTTGTTGACTGGACAAACTGGTAAATTTATTGACACAAGTAATGCATGCTGGTGACTATATGCAAAATGCTGTGGTGAGGGTCTGGGGCAGATGAATCTGAAGATTAAAAACAAATTCCTGCTCTGTTTGAGAAATGAGTGCGGCACTTTCAGGGGGAATGTGATATGGATGGAGCTTTGAGTTATCGACTGTTGTTATGACACTTTTTTGTTGGGTGTCCTAACTTTGTCTCCATGATGTGACAAGGTTAGGCGTTATTATTTTGTCTGTAATGTTCTATGATAGGGCATTAAACTTTTAAAATGTATTTTTAACTAAATTGATTGACTCTATTCTTGCTGTGAGTAGGGTCACCTTACCCCCTTGTCTCCACAGTAAAGATATATAAGTTTAATGCTGTACAATAATAGACATAGTTCCATGGAAGCGGGTAGCAGACCCCCCACCACACTTTTATTTTATTTTCCTTTAGAAGAGTTATTTAATTTGACATGACTATTGGTTGGGAAAAAACTGTAGTAGGATCTTGTATTTACTTGATCAAGATCAGGATAGCTTTATTTATTCTACCTACAGAAACCAGGCTGGGCTCTATTCTTACTGATACTAGTGACATTTGTAATTTTTCAGGAAAATCACTAGGATAATTGAATGGTACAATTGAGTACAATTGAGGGTTATTTTTCCCGCAGCGGCTGTGGATCAGCTAAACATGGTGAAGGTCTTCTGTTCAAGGATGCACTTAGCCTGTTTTGTGTAATAATGTGTCCCCATTTTTGAGCCATAGTAAAGGCCATTCAGCATGTACCAATGACAAAATTAAAAATGTGTTGGTTTGAACATGTCTTTGAGCAACAAAAGAAATGAAATTATAGTATGTAGAAGTTTTAAGTAATTATCAAGTAGGTAGACTATTGTAGGTCTATTTGAAGCCTTTTAAAGTAGTTGAAATTAAATCATTACTTTATTGGAATAACAAGATAAAAAAAAAGTGTCAATACTTTATTGGAATAACAAGATAAAAAAAAAATGTGTCAAGATATGACAGCCCTGTGGATTTGATTGTCCTGCTGATGAGTTATTGGGGGGTCAGCACATTTTGAAGTAGGCCAACCAGACCACTGAGCAGTGGTATGTGTTTACATGACAGGTCTAAAGCCTTCAGTGCAGTGTTGCACAGGGATTACTGTCCCAGGCCCTAACGTTATGTCTTGCAGACTGGGTGGTAGGTCTATTCAAACTGCCAAACTGTCAAAACAGTTTTAATTTAGCCTTTGTATAGATAAGTTATATCCAAATACCTTTTCCCATTCAGCTACTAAAGCCATTTAACCAAAATTGTGAATTTTATGCTGCGTCCCAGCTGCACGTCAGTGACGTCAGACGCCCGCCCCTCGCAGATCACGGTGCATTCTGGGTCCAACCCAACATGGCTGCGCCCTGGCTGCAGTGCTGAACAAGTGCCTCTTCGGAGAAATTCTTGGGAGTTTGAGCGTTTTCCGCCAAAACCAAAGCAGGAGGCTGTCCCGCGGTGCCGCGGACTTACAGCAGAGGAGTATTGGTGCTCAGGGCTCGATCGTGCAGCCGGTGCTGCGTGTGGCTGTGGCAGAGTGTCCGTGTGAAGATGGGCCTCGCTCCCAGCCGCTTTCCATAGCGAAGAGCCGTGGGGAGAGGAGCCGCGGATTCCCCTGCAAACACGCGCCTGTCCTGCTGGGCTTTGACGGCTTTGACCTCCTGTACCGGCTCTGGACGCTGCCATACAAGTTTCTGACGCGGATAGTTTGTGCCACTGTGTCTGTGATCAGCCGCAAACGGAGAGGCTCTGCACGGGCTGACACTCACCAAGGACCAAGGTTTGCACGCTTCTGCCATCTGCACGCTCCGCTGCTGGACTAGCGCCATTCCGCACATCTGCTCTGTCTCACTGCTTGTGCCATTTCGCAACTTTAGCTGGAAACTAAGCTCTAAATAGCTTGAGCTACACATGCAGTCTGACAGTGACAGCGCTAACACGGAGCTGTCAGATTAGCCGCGCTTTGCTAACTGCGAGCTACCCGGCTTATTTGAGACCTGAGAAGCACAGATCCTGGACTGAGGCTGTTAACATGAATTCATACAGGTACACAAACTAACTCAACAAGCAACAAGTCCCTCTATCCTTCACCCCGAAAATCAATTTAGTTTAGAGATAGTGAAACTCCAGATTAGACAAAGTTTCATAACCACAGATGCAAGACCAAAGCATCAATAAAGTAAATGTTGTAGTTCAGTTTTGCAGTAATAGATCTAAGAAACAGTACATGGGTTTTATTTAATGAACTTTCTGCCATAAAGTAGCAGTTTTGCAGATTATAGATATTGCTTACATTTTTGATTGCTTTGTGCCATACATCCAAACTCAATGTCTTTTTCTGTTGTGTTGTCAAAATCTGTTTAATGTTTTGTTCTGTAATATCTGATCTGTTAAAACCAAATGAGAATAATATATAGACTCATAAGTGTGGCCTTTGAAGTTGCACAGTCTGTAAACCTGAAAAACAGAAGTGATACTAGTCTATTTTAGCTCAAAATGGTTTGAAGTGTCTTTGTTTCTTGCAGTACTCACCCCATCCTAATGCTGATGGCTCATTTTTGTTTTTTGCTGAGCTTTAAATGGATAAATGCCCCCTCAGTGAAAACTGGCATTTCACTGGATGCTTGAAGACTGCTGACGTTGAGAGCTGTATTGATGGGATACATAACTTAAATTATTAATATTTTATTTTAGTCTGTAAAATCATGACAACACATATTTATGAGCCATATTGTATTATTATATTATGTTTGTACTTACAGGAAATAACAGAATGACACTGCAAGTGATATGTAGTTTAAATTAACAAATAATTTAATGACTATGGCCGAGGGGAAACGCATTGATACAGTATATGAACTTGAAGATGTGATGTTATTTTTAGACATGAAGGAGTAGGCCACAATAAATGATTAGGAAATTTAGGACTTTTCTTGTTATTTTAGGAGATACCATGTTGTTGACTGTAAGAAGTGTCAAGATAATACATCATACCTCATACTTTTGTTTGTCTATTATTATAAAAACAAAAACAAACATTGATTAGAAAACTTCATTTGATTACAATCTTATAGAACTAAAGCTATTAAAGCATATTGGTGAACCTCTCAAGCCCATTATCTTTGAATGTCCCACAGGGCACTGTTGAAGATGGACTCGGAGCTGCACTCGCCAGCGCTGGCTCTGGCCGAGGAAGAGGAGGCTGACATGAACGACTGGAAATTGCCGCTGGCGTTCATGAAGAAGAGACACTCGGAGAAGATTGAGGGCTCCAAGGCTCTGGCCCAAAGCTGGAGAATGAAAGACCGGGTAAGTCTGCTCTCTGTGGGGGGCTTAAGGGTCAGGGACAGGATTGGTCCATGTAATGCATATTAATCATGATATAATTGTACTACGTTACATATGATTGCAACTAGGACTGGGGATATGGTGATAGACATTGAACTGTTAACTTATTCCTGTGATGATATGCTATTTTGGAAAATGAATGGAGCAAAGACTTTTTTCCCCACTTAAACCACCTATTGGTATATCCTGTCAGTGCTCTGAGTGAGTGATAGGTGGCTTTGACCAATATCAGTAGTGTGAATTTTCAGAAGCAGATGACTATAGTTACCTCTTCAAGGCAAAGTAAATGTAAAATCAAAATGTCATCTTGCTCGCAGAAAATTGTGATAGTTTTTTTTGGCACCCAGCCTGAATTGCAAGATTTTTGAGAATGATTGTCCCCCCTCGGTTGGACTGTAAGGTGCGCCAGTACAGTTTTCTCAAACAAGTTATGTTAGAGAAAGACCTGTATTATAAGTTTGAGAATTACTTACCAAAATTGATGTTAAAGCTTAGTTGTTACCTTTACTTTAGATTCTTTGACATTCAAGGAATGAATTACAAAAAAAACAACTAAATCTTGATTTTATTTCAAATTCTTAACTCAAGACCTTGCTCAACCCATACTAACTTGTTCCTGTATTTAACTTTTTTTGGTAAAACTAAATTAATAGTATATACTAAAGTATGTAACAATGATATAATAATACAAATTAAATTAATAAAATTCTATAATTAGACATAAGACACAACTAAAGGTACAACAAGGTAACTAAATAAAATAATGAAAGAGCATTTGGTGCACAGGGTACATGCCGTATCAGAACACCTAATTTTATGTGGCTTCTGCGCCGTGGGCAGAGAGTCGGGTCCGTGGAGCATATAGAGTTATAAGTGTGTCCCCATTGACATGTGTGCGCAGCTGTTGATCTCTCGCTCTCTCTCTCTCTCTCTCTCTCTCTCTCTCTCTCTCTCTCTCTCTCTCTCTCTCTCTCTCTCTCTCTCTCTCTTTCTTTATCTCTCTTTCTCTCTCTCTATCTCTCTCTCTATCTCTCTCTCTCTCTATCTCTCTTTATCTCTTTTTCTCTCTGTCCTTCTCTTTCTTTCTCTCTGTGAGGCAACAATTCACTGTTTTTTTGCATTTTCTTGATAACAATATTCAGCTGCTATTGTAACAATGAATCATGTTCAAGTATTGCACAAAACATGAGTGGACAATAAAATTAGACACCGAAGGGCAGAAACAAGGGTATAACCTTTTTACCCTTGTTTGGGAGATTGCACTAGGTGCTTATTACATTTACTAAAATGAATCACTATTCATTCTAATTTTGATCTCAACAATTGTGCTGTTATGAATCTTTCATATAACTCGCCCACCTGTAATTAGGCAGCGTCAAATAAAAATGTCAAATGTTGATTTGAACTAAGAAGAAGCCTGTGATGATGTTGTGCTGCTTGACATTTTTATGAGGCTGGACGTCCTCAGAGAATCCACATTAAAGAAAGTGGGGGCATTGGACTGTTGACTGAAAAATATTTCTCTGAAAATATGTAAATAAATCATTTGTGTTGTTGTGATCAGCTTAACTAAAACGAAGGAAATTATTTTTTTTAGTATTGAACCTTGCCTTAGTTTTAGTTGCAAAGAAATGTCCCAGTTGAACATCTCTAATAATTTACTTGGTGGTGCATTCAGGGTGGGTGATACGGTGAAAAAATCTAATTGGATCTCTGTAACAATTTATTTGGGGAAACTACCATAGCACGATTCACCCATTTTCTGGTTAGTGCAGCTCTATGTACTATGACTATAACAAGATCATTGATTTTAACAGAAGTAAAAAGAGTTTAAGTAAAAGGAAGACTGTTGTGCTGTAGACTGAAATGACCCTAATTTTAAAAGCAACAATTTTTATGTATTTCGAATAAGTGTCAATTGTTATGAGCTCAATTGTAGTGTCTGTGGTGTCTGTTGTTTTATACCTGTGTAGTTTGTACCTGTAGAGGGTTAGGGTCAGACTACATCACTTCACACTCTACTGTGCATGTCTCCTGCAGCAACGGCCGCTGTCCTATCTGGTATCATGTCAGTGTCTTGTAGGATTTCAACAAGTTTCAGGCTCTTCCGGGGGCTAGGCTAGGCTAGGCTAGGCTAGTTGTATCGATCAGGTGTGAATGTATGTCCGGCTACTGAAGTTTGAGCTAATTTATTCTTGTCATTTCTGCACAAACCTGCATTTAATGCATATGAGCCATTAAGATGTATCCTATTCATTAATATTAATTTAGCATCATAACTTATTTGATCACACGGTGATAAACCGTTTCTTTGAGCTGACAAAGGCACTAGCTTGTGTTGCGTCTTCATGTTAACTACACAGAAAGAGGCTCTTTCTGCTCTTAGGCTGTGCGCACATCCGCTGTGCTGATAAACAAATAATCTGTCTATATGTTTATACTTGAGCATTTGTTCATTCTCAGCATGCTAGTTTTTTTTTGACATGTTGCATTGCCTTTAGCTGAGGACAATCAGTCATGCTTCACCAATAACTATATAATCTGTCACATGTGTTCTCATGTTAGCACATGAACACTGATTTCACGATAATGCCTCTGACAAAGCCTCTGCAGATTAGCACAGTGGCTTTATTAGGCAAACCTTATTACCACATTAGGAAAAAGGTCAAATGCCAGTAATTAAAATGAAAAAATACCAGAAAGTATACTATTCTTTGGAACTAAAGGACTATTGTGTTTTCAGTGTTCATACGCTGCTCTGTGCTGGCATTTATTGTATAGACAAGCTTCACGAGTTAGATTGAGATATGCCTAAAATGCATATTATTTCATACCATCCTCCAGGAATAGCAAGGTATTTTCATTTGAGTTGTAGGTATTGCACTTGGAATTAGATTGTTGATATGTTTAAAAAGTAGGAGTCTTCATTCATTCAGCATGTGGGACTCAAATAGGAATTGATTAATTACTATCAGAATCTCATGCATTTCAGAACATTCAGAAACTTAAAGGTACAACAAGATTTGCCTACGAAAATACAGGAAGGATATTTTGTTCTTTTGCAGAACTCATTTTATTATCTAAATGATTCAAACCCAGCCTTTGAGATTTGAGAACCAACTGCACCAACTCATTGTGATTTTGATTCCTGCAGCCCTAGTGTATTTTTGTTTGTTAAAATATTAAAATGAATAACATCACTTGAATCACTGACATCACAGTTGTCTCTAGACACACACATTTCAAAATACAGAACCAAGCCGAACCTGCCACAGCCACTCTCTCACTAATCCCACAGCATATTTGTATACCTGCTTTTTTCTAATGACTCTATTTGAAAACATCGGGGCCTCTGAGCTAAATCACGGCGTAGCACCCCCCCCTCTTTTTTTATCACAACTCCGATTCATTTGATTCTGCTGCACCGCGCGCTGACAGGGGAACCTCAAAGCTCTCCCTCATGAATGACTACCGTGTGTTCCAGCGCTTCACCTCTCATAAAGCTCCTGTTTGATCCACTGCAGTGCCACCAACCTGATTATTTCGCTGCCTCTCGGCTTCTACTGCTGCAATGATGGGCCCCTCTTCATACTCGTCCATAACCCGGTCCATCTCCGCACACTTCCTCGCTAAATACACCCAAATGAATTTTTAACATAGCGTCGCTGTTGTCCCGTGTCAAGCTTCAGGGAAACTGTGAATGAGATTACATCATTAAAAGTGAATAAAGTACTGATTTAAAAGGGTATATAAACTCTGATGGAAATTGGTATTTTTATCAGGAAGTCGGGCTAAATGATCCAGGTTACGTTATTATAGCCCGCAGCGTTGATGGGTAGTTGACTTAAACAGTGCCGACGTGCGCTATTCTGATACAGCGTTCAGAGCTAAAGTATGCAAGGACAAATCAAGTCACCTTTATTATACAGCGCTGTTCCAGTGAGTTTTCAATTTAAAGAACTTATCTAGAAAATTTGAGTGGTAGTTTAAGTTTGTGATTCTCATGTTATAAGATGAGTCTAATACCTTTTTAGAGGTTTATGTTAACTGAGTTTTAGACCTGGGATCAGAATTTGGTAGTACTCAGTTACATTCACTTATGTAGAGCTACTTTTTGTCTTTTTGTCCTTCATATATGATTTCGTTTTTCTTATTTCTGTAATCTACCCTTGATATAGTCCACTATTTAATTTTTTTTAAAATATAATTTTGACCATATCATGGTTGTTTTGTCCAGACAGTTCCCCCTACAATTACTCTTATTTGAGTAGTAGTAGCTTGCCCAAATACCTTATTACTCTTACACCATTACCTTCCCCTTGAGCCACATTATTTTGTGGCAACAGTACTTTTATTTGATTACAATTTCTGCATAGCCACACCTTTGCATGGCAATCTCAGTATTGTTTAATAATGAATGCAGGTTTTTGCTTTTGTATTGCGTCCATTGACTAGTACATTTTGAGCAATAAAGTGAAGCCAGTGAAGGTTAGAGGATCAGTGTGAGGTGTTCAAGTGGGCCATAAATGACGTGCTGCACTGTGGGAGTCTTTGCTGTTGAAAACACACAGACCGTCCCTGAGCACTTGAACCAGAAACACAGGAGGTGCCCAAATCAATCTGCCATCACTGGACCTCTTTGTCCTTGTAGTTTGTGACATGATGGGAGTGAGTGGTTTAACGTTTGAAACCTCTATTCGCCTGAAAGAAGGAGGGTCTTCGGTTTCTGCACCTGCCACATAACTGAGATAAGAGCGTTCAGATTGCAAAGTGGTATCTGTATTGTTCAATGTAAGGCGAGGTCAGACAGTCCGACACTAAAACCTTAGCAATGTTATGTTGAGTTTTGGTTTATTTTTACATGAAATGCTGCTGCTGAACCTGTCTTTCAGGATTTCTGTGGCTATAATAATAATAAGGGGTTCATAGCCTATAGAGGGGCAGGTGTGGGTGGTATTGGCAAACAGAACTGAACTTCAACCTGATAAGATAAAGCATTCATCATAAATCTTCTTTTTTTGTTTACAGTTACATTTTACTGACTGACTAATGTATTTAATCTTTTTTGTGTAATTTATTTCGGGATGCAACAGTAAATAGAAAAACTTGTGACTATTCAACTATTAAAATGATCATAATTGTATTTGAAATAGTCATTGCAAACTGGGCTATACTGAATCTAAAATACATGTAAAAAGATGTTTCATCACAAAGAATGTGGCATTATTGAATCAACATAGCAAAATTAAACAAAAAAGGATTTTGCCAATAATACACTGAATTTAGAAGCCTTCAGTGACATTTTTTTTCTTCTGTTTTTCAATATCTTTATTTGTATTTCAAAAAATGTGTCAGTAGTGTACGTCCTATGTTGGTTCTATCTCACGAAATATAAACTTGATTTTGTTGAGTACCTCTTTTTTGCTTATGTTGAATACTAATAATACTATTTTTATACCAGTACATACTTTTTATTTTTCAGTTTACCATAGGAAATCTCTAATATTTATCTTATTTTTAGCATATTTTCCCCCCTATTCATTTATACATGTACAGTATGGTTGTCCTATAAGTGTACACTCATTGCTTAAACTTTGAAGCTGTCTCAACAACACAAACTAATAAATCTCACAAGTACCATACAGAGTTTCACATTCACTTTCTACAGCTTTCTCTAAAGCTGGATTATAGCTGACACAAAACTCGACCCATCTTCAAACTTCTCTCTTTTTAATTTAATAGTCAGCTCCCCTGGTTTGAAGTAAACTTGATGGATCATGAAGTGTCTGCTTTGTCACACACACATTTGTGCTGGTCCAAACACAAAACGCTGCTGCTGCCACTGTGGTACACTCAGGTTGTGCTTGTCCTGTACAAAGACAATTGATCCGACAGCAGAGAGATCGGATGTTTATCGCCGAGGGACAATAGGAAAAACTATAGAACCTTGTGTCTGGTTTCCATGTCATAATCTAGTATCTAGTATTTTAAAGGTGCACTGATGGGGTGTTATTGTCTTAGGGAGAATGTTCCCCAACATGTCATCCAGTTTAACCATGTAACAGTTGTAAAATTGCATGTGTTTTAATGTTCAAAAATATCTCGAAAATCACGCTTTCTGATTCTGACCGTGAGCAGGCTCATCTCTCCACAGATACGCCCAGTAACTTGTCGTCATGGAGATGGAGTTTTATGCTATACTGTGGAATATTCCAGGCAAAGCAATAACTTCTCCATAGAGAAAAGGAGGTGTCCGACCCTCCAACACAAATGTACTTAGTGCACCTTTAAACAGACAAAGGTCAATAAATACTTTATGTGAAAATCTGTGCCATTAGGTCTTTGGGCAATAGGAAATAGACCAACAAGTCACTATATTGTTTAGTTATGTTTATTCACATGTGTTTTAGACACAAACACTGCATATTTAGGAGTTCTTCTCTCAAACAGAAAACACTCTGTTCCACCTTGTTATCATGTGGTAATACAGGAAGTGCTCCACTGTGTCCATACATTTTCAATAGTATCATATGGATTATTTCTGCACTGGATCTGAATTTAAGGCAAAAAGAGCTGTTAACTTAAAAAAATTACCACTACGTGACATAACAAGGTGGACGCATTTTGAGCTTTGGACATGTAGACAGCCTAATAATACAGGATTACTCCAACACATGTGAATGGCACAAAACACAACTCCAGGTATGTTTGTGAGGAGGTAACAACACTAACATGACTGAATGCTCATAAGAGTCAGTTTAGTGCAATACAGGACCTTTAATGTAAGGCTAAATCCCTAGTGGTGTGTGTGAATGTGCCGTTTCTCCGAAAGTGTACTGGCAATACCATTTCCTCCTCTTTATCCTTGTTATTACAATTGTGATTTTTTTGAGTCTTGTGAGGAATGAAATCAATAAAGCATCAATACCCAAGCTCATTGTAAGGATGTGGTACGAGCACTGGGTCTGCTCCTCTTTATCTTCTGCATCATTATAAGAATCAATGGGCACACTTGGTTGGGCACAGAATAGATTTTGAACACTGTTAGTATTTGTAAGAGCTATAACTAATTACTTTATTGAGTGTTGGCAACAGGTTTCTTCTACATACAGCCCCAGACTTGTTAACCCTGCACTCTAATTCACACCAATGAGGTTCGTACAGTTTTTATCGAGGACAGTTTTGTGAAATGTATTGCCTGCAGTGAAAAGATAGATTACTTTCCTCTTTCTGCACTTTCCTCTTCAATTAGTGGAGAGATAATGGTAGCTGTAGTTCTAAGGAAACAGAAATTAATTTACAAGGATTTTAATTAGGGCCCGACTGATATATCGGCAGGCTGATATTATCACCCGATATGGGCACTTGGAGACATATTAGCTATCTGCTATATCTGCAAGACTTAGGCCGATAGTCCAGTCCACGTGGGCATGTTATACCTCATTATAAAGCTTAGACTCTCTATATCATGTCCATTTAATCCAGTAGTTTAGGCCAGCAACAAAACTACTGCTTTTTTTCTAAAAGTGCAACTGCGGAGCAGAGATGACTGTCCCCATAGACAGAGAACTGTCTCACAGGCAGAGGACACACGCAGCTGCTGTCAACATGCTGGATTATATCATTTTTACGGACGATCGTTTTAAGTCAGGATTAAAAGGACATTTATTTGTGCAGACTTGTGATGTGAGAGGAGCCTGTGTGAGCAGTGAGTGTTGGACATGTGTTTTGGTTAGCACTTAGCTACTGTAAGATACCACACATACAGCCCGCTTTTTCGTACACTGGCCTACTGTAAAGGGACTATAGTGGCTGGATACACGTTACTGGACTTGCATTGATATGTAAATGAGCCGCGAATAGAGGTGTGAATGTTCCGCATTTATGAATATCATTAATTACCGTGGCGTGCATACTTTACCCCTAAAGACTTTTAATAGGCTGTTCTTAAAATATTTTCTTTACCGGCTGAATGTCAAGCAACAATCCCATTATGCTGTCTTTAAAGACCTGCTGTCTTTAAATATGACTGTAAAGAGGCAGAATAACAATAAATGTCAATAGAGCCAAACAAAGTTTCATAATCAGTTGAATATTTACATCGAATATTTATATCACTAAATATATCTGCAAATATTGGCTACTGGCATCTCTAATTCCAATTTTATCGGTATCATATTGGCCGCAAAAAGAAAAAAAAATAAAAAATCCATATTGGTCGGGCCCTAATTTGAATGTTTAATTAATGTTATAGTTAGTTTTCAGTAACATATTTGTCAACTTTCTGAATCTAAAAATATCCCTAAACACAGGCTTGTCAAAATAACAGAAACTGAAGTGTGATATATTGCTGAAAAAAATGGATGGTTGACCATATTATTGAGACAAATGTATTCCACTGAGTAAAAAGCTTCTAAATGTACAGTACTGTTAAAAATATGAGCTGCAACAAATTTAGCAGAATACAAAACTTATTTAGCTGGTTTGTATCTATGAGTCAGAAGTAGAGATCGAATTCCAAATTTAGAATCCAAAGAAAAAGATGGTCAGTAAGTTCAAGGTCTGAAAAAGTTGAAGGCCTTTTTAGGTGTTTGTATTAGTGTTTTTGATAATACTGTGTACTAATGGCAATGGCTGCTATCCATGCTCTCTCTGAATCAGTCACTAATCATTATGTCTAAACTGTGTCGTAAGACTATTTTGAGGAATACAACTACCAGTAATTGGGATAAAACTGAGTCACAGTTTTCAGTTGCACAATTTATAGTTCTCAGTTCCTATAATCTATAAAATGTTAGTAAGATAAATGAAGTTATACTGCTTACTTGTCACATTAACATTGGAAATTGAACAACTGGTCACATACTATAGAATGGTGTTTGTTGTTTTTAATTAAGCCTTTTGTTGTATTTTGATATAAAAATAAACAATAATACATTTTGCATATCTCCATATATCAAAAGTGGGATATACATGTTTTGATATATCTACTCCTTTATCTGAATCTCATCTGTACTTCTCTCAGGGACCGTTCAGCATCAATTACAATACTGTGCAAAAAGTAAAGGCAGGTGTGGAAAAAATGCTGTAAACTAGGAATGCCTTCAAAAATGGAAGTGTTAATCATTTATTTTCATCAGTCAACAAAAAGCAGTGAATTCACAAAAGAGAAATCAAAAATCAGTATTTGGTGTGACCTTTTCCTTCAGAAGAGCCTCAGTTCTTCTAGGTACTTGCAGACAGTTTTTGAAGGAACTTGGTTGGTCGGTGTTCCTACATCTTGAAGAACTAAACTCAGATTTTGTGTGGATGGAGTTTCCTCACGTCTTTCTGTCTCTTCATGTTAATCCCAGACACACTCCATGATGTTGAGGTCAGGGCTCTGTGGGGCCAGACCATCACCAACACAACTTCTTTATGCTGAAGATAGTTCTTAATGAGTTTGGTTTTTCATTTGTTCGCTCACTTTGCTTTTTGTAAATTGAAAAAAACACTCATTATTTATATTTTTCAAAGCATTCTTTGTTTACAGCATTTCTTCACATCTGCCTAAAACTTTTGCACAGTACTGTGTTTTCTATGAAGACTCCATCTTACATTTTTTGCTTTTGTGCCCAGATCATTTTAGCCAATCGCTGCCAGCCACCCTTAGTCTTCTTTGGTACAGTGATATTGTACCAAACAACTGCCTGGGAAAGTGTTATACAATTGTTTTCTTATAGTTCTTCTACCTCTTCTTACTATCTACTGTTTTGATGCTCTTGAAAAGTCACCTTGACAGATAGTGTTTGGATTGTGTCAGACAGTTGGTTTCCCATGATTCATAGTAACAATTTGCCTGATGAAGAAAAAAGGTGAAAATGCTATGTAAAATATAGAATATTTATATATAATATTTTACAGTTTAATTTTTTTGTATTTAACAGCTTTTACCATACAATGCACAATGTAAAGAGGATTTTTGTTTACAAGAATACAAAGGTACAGGCCTTTTAAAAGAACTGCATTTCTTAGTTTAACAAATGAAATGATTAGAGCATTGATTGACCCTACGTGTGGTTGTGCACGTGTCTTAAAAGGGCGAGGAGGGAGAGGAAGTCCCCCTGGAGTTTGCTAACACTGGTAATGAGATCTGGACAGACACCAATTATAAGCACATACACTAACCGGAAGACAGCTGCTCTCAAATCTACATCCAGGCAAAATACATGAGCAATACATCTCACTTTGTCCCCTATATGTCCTTATATGTCAGCCATTCCTATAGGTCACACTGACTTTGGGCAAACATAATAATGAATGAATTTTTCAGCCAGTGCTATAATGTCCCATCCAATTAGTTTCCCTCTGCTGTCAATCCTCAGCTTATTGGAAATCTTTAAAGTCTATTATGCAAGTACTAAAATATAATTGTGTTTAGCCTTTCACTCCAGTGTTGGACAGGGGTCACTCATTTGATGGATTTGCTGGTTGCTACCAAGACAAGATGCACTGTTCATTATTAGGGACCTTCTATAAAATTGACATTTGGCAGTTGGTCAACGCATTATCAAATTCAGAATCAGAATAAATGAAGAATGAATAAATGAATTCAGAATTATTATCCCAATTTCTATTAAAACATATCAGTAACATGAATAATAGAAATAAATAACTCCTTTATTCATTGTGACCATCACCTGCTTGTTTCTATGAATATGTCATTGCTCTGCCTGGAATGTTCCAAAGTATGGCATTAAACTTATCAGTCTTCGTAGAGACAGGCAGGAGTTGCCACTAGGCCAGTTTACAGGTGAGATCTGTGAAGAAGCGACTCATAGTCAGAATGCGATGCATGCTTTTCAGCAATAAAAACACCCAAGTAAACACAAGTAAAGCAATAGCATCTCCATGGTGGCAGACCCCCAAACTGAAGTTACACAGTGCACCTTTAAAATATAGATCGAACAAAATAGTTTTTTTTCATGGCTGACGCTGATACAAATCGTTTGGAATCCATAGATACTGATGACTGATCAGCTCTGTCAATGTTTTTGGCCTGATATGTAGGGCCATGTTGGATTTTTTTCTCCCAAAATGTTGTATTTTAAACTTAAACTCATCCACAGCCTCTTGTACCACAAACCTGCCCGAGCTGCATATGCTTTCTGTCAAAGATGTGTCCGTTCCTCTTCCAGCTCTCATACTCCGGTGCTGATGGCATCTTGTTGTTCTTGTTAAACTGCTCAGTGGGAGATGGACCAGTTCCACAAATGTTAGGGGATAAAATATCTTCTTCAATTTTTCCAAGAGCCTTCACAACACATTTTCTGCTTCATGGTCAGTTAACTCCTGAAAAATGAACCACAATAAAGTAGGCCAGTCATGATAATTACCAGATTGACTTTTCAGTCTATAAAAGATGGAACAATTGTTTTTGATAGGCAATATTTATCATGGCTATGTTTTCTTTGTACTCACAGAGAACATTTTGTACAATAAGATTTGAGCTGCAGAGGTTTGAATAAATCCCATTCTAGGTATTGAACTAAAATGTTTCATTCTGCTATTTAATTTATAATCCTGCTTAAGGGTTATTGTGTCAAGGACATAAACGACTTTATTATCTAGATTTTCTACAGCAATACATCACACATTTGTTATTGTGACAGGCCTATAATAATAATCATAATAATCATCATCATGTTGATATTTTTATTTTATTGAACAACAAAGTGCTAAAGGTCAAAGATACTGTTCAAAGATGCTGCATGAACAAGTTTATTTAATGGTAGTATGTCCTTTAAGCTAATATCAAACACATTATGAATTGCCTTCAATGGAGGTGAGACGGGAAGAAATAATTTCATCAGTGCTGTTTGTTTTAGGATGTTAATTATGCGTCTGTCTGTAGGTTCTTAATTGTAAGCATGATTAACGGCGCCCTTTTATAATCGTTAGTCTAGTCCTCCTTCACTGCACCCTGGTGGGCAGTGCTATGACTCATTTAAACGCTCACTTCGTGTGTGTGTCTGTGTGTGTGTGTGTGTGCAGGTTGTGATTTTAAAGCTAGAATCATCACTACCAAGATGAGCTACAATAACTCTTTTTAAATGACAAACTCTATAATAATCTTTTATTAAAGGTACACCGCATAACATTTTCTGATGGAAGGTCAGCAAGCTTTTTGCCACTGTGGTCATTGCTTTGCCTGGAATGATCCGCAGTATGGCATTAAATTGATCTATCTTCCATCCATCCATCCATCATCTCCCGCTTAATCCAGCTGGGTCGCGGGGGCAGCTTGCTGCCCAATACTCATAGCACCTGACCCCCCCTATGAACCCCTCTGCAGGTGGTGAGCCCACAGGAGGGTGGACAACATGGTCCTTGATGTTAGTTCATAGGGGTGCTGCATGTTTTAGGTTGATGGGGGAAACCGGAGTACCCGGAGGAAACCCATCCAGACACGGGGAGGAACATGCAAACTCCACACAGAAAGGCCCGGGCGACCCGGGGATCGAACCCGCAACCTTCTTGCTGTGAGGCCTGAGTGTTGCCACTCAGCCACCATGCCGCCATCTATCTTCCATTTATTGGATTACGGATGTTTTATTCCTAAAACAATATTTAAATCGTTCTTTGTGAGCAAGCTTGCCTTTCCATAGATTTGACCAGTAAATCGGGTGATAACATCTCCATGGAGGAATGAAAAAAATCAGAGCTTCAAATGTCAGATATGATATGCTAAAAATATGAGATGGTGGAGTAACTGTCCTTTTGTGTTCATTAGTAAGTGCTTAATATTGTGTGTCATTTAAATTAGTTGCTTACAAATTAACAGATTATGCATTAAACTGGCACCGTTATTGTTTTTTTAATGTGTGTGTGAGTGTGTGAAAAGGGGGCAGATATTACAAGTCTATACTTCTTTCTGCTCCTTTACATTCACATTGATGTCCATCCATCTATCCATTTTCTTCCACTTATCCGGGGCCAGATCGCGGGGGCAGCAGTCTAAGTGGAGGGACCTGACCCTCTTGTTCACCGGGGTGAACTCCAACACGCAGCGGCTGAGCTGTGGGACAATAAGCAGGCCCACACCAGCTCGCCGCCGCTCCACTCTCAAGGAGTTGGGTTCCAGAGCCCAAACTGTGCATGGAGGTGATGAGATGAGGTCTTTGAGGCTGCCCAGATCTCCTTTCACCGGCCCCTTGTGGATCCTCCTGCAGGTAGTGAGCCTGTGGGAGGGCGGTGCCACATCACTCCTTCAGGTTGTACCTGGCCAGGCCCCGTGGGAGGAAAAAAAAAAAAATGGAGTCAACCTGGTGATAATAATAATAATGCATCAGTTTTATATAGCTCTTTTTTTGGACATTCAAAGAATCTTAGGTGGTGCTACTGTTGTAGCCACAGCTTCCCTGGGACAGACTGATGGAAGTGAAGCTGCCAATCTGCGCCATCAGCCCCTCTAACCACCACCATCACTCACACACACACCACTTTCATACTAGGCAGTGTGGGTGAAGTGTCTTGCCTAAGGACACAACAACAGTTTTTGCGACTGGCGCCCCACAGTGGCACCTGGAATTCCCCAGTGTCTCCCATCCAAGCACTAACCTGCTGAGCTTTTGAGATCTGATGAGATCAGGCTTTGACAAGCCTGGCCACTGATGGACCCTCCACTAGAAAAGTTACATAGTGCAGCTTTAAACTTGTATTGTATTTTTAATGGGAAATGGTGGCAGTGGGTATATTTACATAACCTGAAAAATGGGATGACTAGAATAATCAGATGAGCAAATAATTACCTCAGATTTATGTGTTTCCATGCACAAAATAAATCTTTCAATCTTTATTCATTACTTGTAAAACTACTATCATTACTATTCATTCTTGTCAAAACAGGTGTGAACAGTCAGAAAGAAATGAAATTACTTGTAACAAATGGAACTATTTACCTGACATTTCAGAAATCTGATAACTTGAGTCATGATTTGATTTTCCGGTGTGCATGTAAACCAGGGGTGCCCAAACTTTTTTCATCTAGGGCCACATATTAAAACACAGACCAGCGTGAGGGCTGATCGGGGGTCATAGACTGATGATCAAAACAGTGAGTAATTCAAATCTGTGCATTTATAACAGGTTTGAATGACCCTCCAGACCTTTGTTCAGGCTTAGACCCTCAGAAGGACACACTACATTTGCTTGGTCAAGGTAGATTTCAAAAACATGCAGTAAAAAGTACTACTTGTGGTAATATGGGCCTGAGGGCCAAAAACAATTGGTCTGAGGGCCACATTTGGCCCCCGGGCCATAGTTTGGACATGCCTGATGTAAACATAGTCATAGCCGGTGTCAGTGATCATTGACCCTCCAATGCAAATTCAGGTCCTCACATTGTCCACTCAAGTCACTTTAATGTGGCTACTGTGGACTGGAAGGGCATCCGGCGTAAAAATCTGCCAAATCATATCAGTGTTCTGTGCTGGCCGTAGCATTGTAAGATCCATTCCTAGCTTCAAATAAACTGATGAATATGTCTCCACACTTTTCACTCTCTTTTGCCATGTCCCATAAAGCCAAAGATGAAAAACAAATAAAAAATCATGTTAATCATAAACAGTGTTGGCCAGTAAAAGACAATTCTTCTGAAATGATGATGGCACTTCCTCCCACCACTCTGACATTTCACCTGTTGTGACAGTAACATCTCCCTCTCTCCTCAGACCTCACATTAAAGCTTCTCTAAGGTTTGCTGTCATTTTCTTTGTTGAATTTAAAGGCCAAATCTGCCTGTGTTTTCCCCATAGAGCTTGTGTTTTTGTTGTACCCTTTGAAATATCAGTTTCTGTCTGCTGAATATCATTGTAGATACATCAAACAGCTGATGGAGAGTAGGTTTTATACACCTGTTGCATATAAATGTCCACATAGTCACACAGTACAATAAAGTCTGAAAATAAGAGCAAAGCTTATCTCCTGCTCAAGGTTATCTAGCTGTATTCTCACTGTACCACATCATAAATTTACATATTGACAATATAAACATAAAATGATACCTGGCCTTCTGTCATTCAGAATTATAGGCTTTTAAAAAATATATAGTTTTGTTTGAGACGACTGTTGAGAAATGTCTATAAAGTCTACAATAAAAATAAAAAACAAATGGGCTGCAAAAATAATTTAACTTGCAGTGTAATCTTAAAGCTAAAGAGTATGAATGGTTTTTTTGGTAATTTAAAGTCTGGTTTCTTTGATATTTGAACCTCCATTTTATTTATGTTTTAGCAAATTTCTGATGAATTGCCATAATAAAGTCTTAAAATCATTATCAAGATAATAAAAAATAGGTCTTAATTTTTGTCAATATTGCCCACCCCTATTAAAAATGAGAAACACACAGGGAATACCTTTGAGCACCTGTACTGCAGGAAGCCCGGATCCTCATTAAACTGTGTGTGCGTCTGTTCTTGGCTCTTTGTCGAGGGACATCAGAAAGCCTGTGCCTCTTTGAAGGATGAGAAGTAAACTGAGCTGTGCAGGAAACCTCATGTAGTGTTAGATCTGCAGGCAGGAGAGGCCCTTTTGGCTTTTAGACCCTTCCAAGTCACTACCCAGTGTTTTAAAGTGGACAGACAGAATAGGTGCAATACTCTGGGTTCATTTAACATCGTAACCTTCTAAAATGGATATTCAGAAGATAATAATTTGTTTTAAAATGTCAATTGCGATGGAAACTGTCCTAACTTTTCATCACCTTGAGACCATGGGTAGTTTACATTGAGCTGAAGGACGGGGAAGAATTGTTTTTTAGAATATTTTGCCTTTTAACTGTAAAAATAAATGTTTGTTTTGTTTTATATCTCTCTGTATATACTGGGACGATCCACATGAAACACTGACCCAATGTTCTGTGTCTTATGTCTAGAAAAATAAACTAAAGGTGTGATTTTTATTTTCACTTGTGTTAATGTGATGGCAGACTGTTACTAACGAATGTTCAACACAATAACAAATGTGAATGCAACTTATTGTTTAATTAATGTTGTGAAGGTACTGTATTATGCAGAATTGAGCAATTTTACTTTGCACATTTAGATCACCTTTTATTTTTTTTTTAAATGTTGTATTTGAAAAATGTATTTGCCAAAAACTAAGTATTAACATGTCTTATAAGTCCGCCCTTCTTGCTTTATCATAACACAAATCAGTGTACGTCCTGCTAATGAAACTACAGCATAACACATCAGGTTTGTCAAGTTGCAGACATGCCAACCATTACGATCTGCCCGTAATGATTACGATTTCATCAAGCTGATTACGCCATTACGACTTCCAAGTCCGTTATTACAATTTTTGCTCAGTAATGAAAATTTAAAATTTGGCGCCGTAATCCCCGCTTTCAGGATGGCCCTGCCGCCAGAGTTCCCGCGTTTGGGATTCCCCTGTGAATTTCTTCAGTCACTGTATTTAGAAACGCGGTCTCTGATTGGTTAATCACAGTGAGTTCACTGTATCTCGACTAATGAAATAGTGCAATGCATTTTTCACATATACTGAGAAGAAAGGGATGATGAGCCCTCGAATACACTGCCAAAAAACCCAGAAAAATCATCACGAAAACGGTGGCTCAAAAGTTCAAAGAAGAGTATCACGAATTGTATCCCGCCATTGTGAAGTCTTCAAGATCGCAGTCATGCGTTATGCACAGTCTGCAACGTGCAAAGAGAGAGAGAGAGACTGCATGTATTTAATGTATTATAATATAATGTAAAATAATGTATAATGTAATGCATGTATTTAAAATGCTCACAAATGAAGAAATTAAAGTAATACGGTACTGTAATAGTACCAGAATACTGTAATAAGCAAGTAAAGTACTATTTGATTTGTGTATGTGTGCTCAGCTTTTCTAATCAGTCAGTGAAATTTGGAAATGTATCAGACTACATGATCATCCAATTATTCAAATTCCAGTATCAAGAGACAAACTTATTTTTATGTGTTTTAATTTGTTCACATATAACAGCAATACCTGCACAATGAAATAAAATTCTTTTTTTTAAATTATATTGTAATTTTTGTATTTTTTCTTTCAGTTGGAGTAGTCCTCAAAAGGCCTGAGGTGGCTCCAAATTGCACCACAGACCATCTGATTTTTTTTTATTTTCTTGGGGGAGGCGCCCCAAACCCCCCCTATACCCACCCCAGCGGACGCCGTTGGCATCTGTGACAAGTGCTACACACTTGCCTCCATTATTACAGTTTGGTATTATTCAGGGTTGGCATGTCTGAAGTTGTGCATAGTTCTGTATCATGCTTTTGTATATTTGTATACTTGTGGCCTGAGCATTGAACAGAATCTTAGAGCTCACCGTAAGGAGGGTTCGATTAGCATTTGGATTCTCTGCATCTTCACTTTATTTTTTCATCACAGCAAAAAGGAGTGAGAATTTAAATTATCTGGTTTTCATAGAATTAGTCATTATTTGTAAATGAAAACGCTTTATAGTTTACACATACGAAATTATCCTAAATTTATTCTGGTTCTTTTATTTCTATGTTCCCTTCTTTATAACTTCTGAGGCCAGAGTTGAGACAGTCAGAATCAAATTTGTTCCTGTTCCAGCTCTGTAACAGTGTCTATCTGTAAAATACAGTCTGAGTGGTTCAGAGTCGAGTATATTGCTTTTGGCCCAAAGACACTGTGTAAATCAAACAGGACTTTTTGAGTAATGGAGCTGTCCCTTCACTTTGTATGAGAGTTATTATTGACCTAAATCACAGTGTAATTGGGCACAGAACTTGCACACGAGTGCCAGTAGCAGGTCAGGCTCTTGGCACATATGGTCTTGGCAGGAAAAGTCCTTTTATAAGTACGTCTGATAAAAATAAATAATCTAAGTGAGTGATTCATATTAATTCCTTGTACTTGTCATTTTGAACAAATGGTAGAAAGCCTTTTTAACTGTTTGTTGACTCTGTTTTTTGTTAGGGTTTGCATTTCTTTCCTTATGGTCTTTATGACATAACCTGTGACATCCCATAGACACAACAACAGTGCCTTGAGCCGGTTATAGCACCTATCGTACCTGTCACCCCTGCAAAGTGAACAATGCTGCCTCTTAAGTATTGCAGTGCTAATAATCTAAACTCTAAGGATATTTTTGTTGAATTCTTATGAATTCTAAAGCCATTTAAAGGTGAACTATGTAACTTTTGTGGTGGGGGTGTACCACCTCTTGCCTGACCGGCCAGTCCCTTCTACTTTCTGCTTGAATCCAGAAGGGCCTGGAGCATAGAGCCCGCTCTTTGCCCAAATCACTGTTACTTTGTATCACATGGCTCTCAAATGCAGGCAATCAAAACTGATTGGTATCGGGTATTGGCCCGATACATCCTTAATATACTCGTACTCTTAAAGATTTGCTGATACCACTATTACATGGCTCATTACACATTATCCCAAATAAGCCAGTATCCCAGTTATGAGAAACTGGTAGCCAACATAAATAAAGTGACTGTGCATGAGTGCAATGACTATTATAATATAATAAAGAGCTGAGAGTTTTAACATGAATCATTTCCAACACGATACACACACAGAACCGCCTCACCATCAGCTGCACATCCTCTGTCACAGAAAGAACACCTATATTCCACGTCATGTCCTTTAGTCCGACAGAAGCTGAATGCATCAGTGGCACAAAAAGCAAGTTTTTTATGCAAATTAGCCATGTGGTTTTAAGTTTTGTTTCTGTAAAACGTAAACAAATGTGCGTAAAGCCTCATTATGCACTTTATAATCAAGATTCAAAGATTCAAAGAACAGTTTATTGTTAAATTTTCATATTCACTTATGAAAAAATTTCTCTCAGTCATTTGATCATGTACAGTGGGGCAAAAAGGTATTTATTCAGCTACCAATTGTTCAAGTTCTCCCACTTAAATGAGAGAGGCCTGCAATTTTCATCATAGTAATTTTTTATGAATTTATTGGTAAATTCCTCAGTAAAATAAGTATTTGGTCACCTACAAACAAGCAAGATTTGTGGCTCTCACAGACCTGGAACTGGAACCTGGAAAAAACACCTCTCCACAACCTCAGTCACACTCCAAACTCCACTATGGCCAAGACAAAGCAACCCCCCTCTGCACGTCCCTGATCAGTAACACCATCAGTAACACACTACGCCGCCGCACTCAAATCCTGCAGTGCCAGTCGTGTCTCCTGGTTAAGACAGTGCATGTTCAGGCCTGTCTGAAGTTTGCTAGAGAGCATTTGGATGATCCAGAAGAGGATTGGGAGAATGCCCTATGGCCAAATGAAACCAAAATAGAACTTTTTGGTAAAAACTCAACTCGTCGTGTTTGGAGGAGAAAGAATGCTGAGTTGCATCCAAAGAACACCATACCTACTGTGAAGCATGCGGGTGGAAACATCAGGCTTTGGGGCTGTTTTTCTGCTAAGGGACCAGGACGACTGATCCGTGTAAAGGACAGAAAGAATGGGGCCATGTATCATGAGATTTTGAGTGAAGACCTCCTGATGTGTATGTAAAGGCACTCAGTGTATGTTCATGGGGGTGGAGGTTAAAGTATCAGTATCGCCACTCGGTATTGGCAAGTACACAGTTATTATTATACTTGTTTTAGTTTTTTAAAAAGTGGTATTGGTCTATCCCTACACACAGGTCAGTTGTAATAGGCCATTGGAGAAGTACACCAGATTGCAGTGTGATGCCTCATGTTAACGGGTACACACCTTTAACGATTTTTGTCCTGCTGCGCCCCACTGGCACACTGACCTTTTTCCGGTCAGCAGGGATTCTCCGGCTGCTTTTAATTACCTCCATAACAGTGCTCCTCGGAAAAGCAGACTTATCCAGCGAAGACTCATAACCCAGTTTACACACAACCTGACCCGCACAGACCCTCTCCACCCACACACCAAACTCTCCTGATAAAGGTCGTCACCAGAATCTATTGCCCCACATGCACTGCACATGGATGGGATCACATGGCTCCAGGACTCGCCACAGTGTAAATAAAGAGGCATTAATATTTATAGACAAATATTTAATCTTGGTCATAGTGGTTAATGTTTTCACATGCTCTGCCCATTCACAGATAAACCTTGAAATGTTTTTGTGTTTCCATAGGACATAGTATCTGAATTTTATTAAACATACATTAAGCATAGGCAAGTTCCATTTTTATTATAAAAGACTTTTTAATGGAGTTGGCACTGGAGGTGCCTCAAATTTTTCTTATGTTTATAAATGTTCCCACTGTGATCCTGAATTTAACCTGACCTGATATTTTACTGACCCACTGAAGCACTGAAAGAACTCTTCTCTCTAGTCTATTTTTTAATGAACAAAAACATGTTTGCCAAGAAAAGAAAAGCTGTAATTGGTATTTTAACAATGATACATCACCGGTTAAGAGTTTTAGCAAATATTTTATTTATCAGAAATGATCAACTGACAAACTTGTACTCATAGTTTAGTTAAAAGCATTACCGAAAAGCTGATTAAAAATAAAATGAATAGAAACGTCTATGATCTTCCAAACAAGAATAATAGGATAGGAAGGAATAGGAAGGATAATTCTGCTGTTTTTTCGTAAAATTTTATAATCACTCATGGACCTCAACCACTTACAGGCACATTGTAACCCATTGTTACATTCATACAATATTGTGAATAATCAATAATAATGAAAAAATACAAATAAAATCAATATTTATTTTTATCGCTATGGCTGATCCCCATTTCAGTGGCGTCTCTTTGACCTGTTTTTTGTGATGGTGTGAGTTGGTTGAAACGGGTCCGGATTTTGTCCCTCACCTCTGTACATTCATTACACTGTGTGAGCTCGTGCTGCCGTTTTCAATTACTCTTCAACACATGGAACTATGCAGCCTGCTAAAGCACACTTCCCCATTATCGGTCAATCGAATGACATATTTTGACCTCAGTAGCTGCTTATACAATTTATCTTTACTGGGGCCTTTGTAGTTAAGCTAATTTTTGTTGTCCCCAAAGGAAAATTTGTTGTCGGCATTAAACCCATCCTTCAGACATGTACCAGCTCACTGTTTACCGTCTCACCCTTTCCATTTACTTACCTATTTACATGAGCAGAGATGTTTGAATATTGAACTTAAAGGTGCACCAAGAGACCCCATTTTAAGTAAAGGCATTATTCATTTTAACTGTTATAAAATGACTGTAATAGACATGTGTATATTTGGCCTTCAGATGATGATCTCGTGTGTGTCTCTTGTGTTTCAGATGAAGACAGTGAGTGTAGCGCTGGTGCTGTGCCTAAACGTTGGGGTGGACCCTCCTGATGTGGTCAAGACCTCCCCCTGCGCTCGCCTCGAGTGCTGGATTGGTGAGTTCTGTACATTTTATTAGTTTTTTTTTATTTTACAGTAATAAATATAGCATAGCATAGAGTTTACAAATATAGCATGTGCATGGAAAATACTATACTCAATTAAAAAATAAATTGCATAAATATACACAAAAACAAAAACACACTCCTCTCCACAGTCCAACACCTCAACAAAGCAATGCTTTATTACAAAGTTGAGACATTCTGTAAAATTACCATGTTCTGCCCTGTACGCTCAGGCTATCGAAAGCTCTACCCTATTGATGAGCTATTTTAAAGTTTACAAAACTGCATCAACCACTAAGAGTGTTACTAATGGTGAAAAACAGTAATGTAAAAGCTACCACCACATTAAGTTCCAATCGCCCACACTTTGTAATAATAATAAGCATATTCACTTGAAGAGGTGTGAGTATATTCTCATAAGATGCAAACAGAATCATTTATGGGACATAATTGGCAATAATATTACTGTTTTTTGCCTGTGAATGTGTATTTTTCTTTTCGATGCTCAGTGTATTAGGTGGGGTCTCTTTTAATGGGTAGTGACCAGCTAAAATCCAACTCAGTAGTTTGATTTGCATCACTGATAAGGCAACTATGAACAAGTTTACTTTTTTTATTTATTCCAGAATAAACCTTTGAATACTGGATCATATCAAAGTAATGCGCAGTAGTTAATAATAGTAGGAAGGTCTTGGTCTTGACTATTTATTACTTGTGTGTGTTTGAGATATTTTTGCCCCACTGTCCCCCTGGAAGCTGTGTCATTCTGGGGGAAAACAGAGTGCAGTAAAATCACAGGTGCTTTTCCATGTACAGGATGGTTTTGTTCAGGTCCCCAAAGACTTTTCATCTTGTGGAGAGAACATTAAAAACCCCACACAATTCTAAAAGTGAACAGGTTTTTTAGAGATGCTGTCAACACACTTTTTGGTCTGTGTAATCCCTCATTCCTCCAGGTTGGAAAAAGAAAATTTGTTCAACTGGGTAAAAGTGTTTGAGTGAAGATGTTTCACCTCTAATCTTTCTTCAGTTCTATAAAGCTTTTGTCCAGTTGACAGAATGTAACACAAGATTAAGACTTTCAGACAGATTCAGTCCTATATAATTGCATTTCATAGTGTAAACCTAATGCTAAAATCATTTGACTTTACTACAAAATTGTAATTATAGAAATGTCCATTCATGACAATTTGGGATAAAACGCATTAATATCCATACTAGAACAACAAGTCTCTTTGAACAAACCTACTATAATTATTCATCATTATGAAACTCGATTTTTGCTGTTTTAGCCATCTTCAAATGTCCTTAGATCATAAGTCTATTTTCTAACATGATTGGTCTGACCCTTAAAGCTTCTCTTGTGATATTGCTCCGAGTGCATTTATCAAAACAACACTGGTTTATTTTTCTGACTTAAGGGTATTATTTCCTCCCACATCGTCAATACATCCTCTCAGGCTGATGAGCGCTATGTGATTTGAATCTATATTTTCCATTTCTTCAAGTCATATTGATTGACTACCATCAATATTTCAACATGAGAGTTTGCTTGTAATAAAAGAGGAGTAACAGTTTATCCAAAGTGATTGTTTTATGTGCAAACCAAATTCTGAATTTAAGAGGCTATAAAATGGTGTTTGAAACTGAATTACATAAAGCATATTTATGTATTGTTAATATAATCAAACATGAACTCAGGCATCCCACATATTGTATAGAAATCTGCCTTTCTATCTATCCTTTTATCTTTTTCTGGTAAAAAAAAAAAAGAAATAATCATTGCTGACTAGTTAAGGGCCCCTGTACCCAGTTCTTCTCTTAAGTATTTGTATTTGAGCAAAACGTGTCTTCCCCAATACAGTATTGCATAAGCAGCTCTTGAGGTCAAAATAAGTCTGGTGTGTACTGTCTGCATCTTATTAGAACCCATTTTATTTCTGATCATCAGGAAGCGCAAACTGTTTAAAATAAACTGGTTCTGTTTTTTCATATTTTTAAGAAAAATTCAAGTACAGTGACTTTAAATAACTGTAGTTGCAGCCCTAATATAAAGGTACGTTTATATACTGTATCAGTACTTGTCTGTGAGATGTATATTGGCTCTGTACAGTTTTTCATTACCCCATTGTTTTGCCTTTTAGATCCTCTGTCAATGAGTCCTCAGAAAGCCTTGGAGACCATCGGGGCAAATCTCCAGAAGCAATATGAAAACTGGCAGCCAAGGGTGAGTGGGTTCACTGCTGTGCTTTTTCATAATGATGCAAGCTCCATGTTTACCCTCTTAAAAAACTGCAGCCGCCGCTGAAGCTGCTCTCACTTTGGAGCACATTAGAATGAGATGAGTTTCCAATGGTCATATTGATCTCAAGTATCTATCGTAGAAGCTATTTCGATGTTTTTTGGATGTATATGACAGGATATATGGTTTTAGAAGGTTCACGTATCCTAGAAAATTACACTTTTATTACTACCATTACATACGGACAAGTTCTGTTGCAAGATACCGTTTTGTGTGAAAATGTCTCCAGCCAATCCTCAAGTAAAAGCATGTGGTTTGGAGTTCAGACTTTGGAGGAAGACGTACTGTATGAATAATTTTCTGTCTTATCTCTAAGTCTTTCAAGTTCAGGAGATCAGTGCCAAATGTATTTTTTTTTAAAGAAGAAATAAAATCGTCCCTAAACAAAATCGCAATTTGAATGGACATAATTTTCAAATGGCAAAGGTTGGAAATTTGTTATTCTTTTATTCTATGAAAAATGCTATTGCTGTACTGACATGTTCCGAAATGCCTTTTTGTCAATGCTTCTGGACATGTTTAAATTGAGAACTTTGAACAGAATCCTATTATTAAATCATAAATCGCAATTATAATTGCAATTGACAGTCTGAAAAATCACAATGGCCAGTTTTAATATCATGGCAACTACCAGCTATGCTTGTTTTTTTATTGCAATAGATGCTTTATATTTTGCTTTCTGTACAGCCTCAGGAAGGTGTGAAGGAGTAACACTAACAGCTTATACATTTCTATTTTTAAAGTGGCAGTGCACTGTAATCTTTTTCTTATTATGTTGATTTAGTTTTTATGTTTTTGCACTTCCAATGAAACGCCCACTATTGTGGCAGCTATTTCTGGTATTTTTAGCACATACATAATTTGCTCCAAAACTGTATATATACAGTCTGAATGCACTTTTATTCTATCCAGCAGCAGCCCTTTGCTTTGGACATTAGTAGCTGTGAGCAAGCTGAGTTTTTCCACAGGCTCTTGAATCAACTTGTCCTTCTCTCCATGCTGAGCACTGAAGCTGTTAGCAAGGGCAACAATAGCCACTCAGCCAATAGCCAATAATAAACTTATTCTTGTCGCAATCTCACAAAACCTTCAGAATGTAGAGAGTTTCAAGGCGCTTTAAACAGACTCAATCAATTGGAGCCAAAGGTTTTCATCTTATAAAGACTTTTACCAAATGCTATTCTGTTTAATGTAGTGCTGTCAAAAATATTGCGCTATTAACGTGTTAACTCAAAACAATTTTAACGCTGTTAATTTTTTTATTGTGAGATTAACGCACTTTGTGACTCAGTGGACTAGTTATGCTGTGGCCACTGGTGTAGAAAAACTAATATGAATATGACTTTAAAGTTTAGAAATCACACCCTTTGAAATACCAGTACCATCTACCAATTTCAGCAATGGATGAACCTGAAGTGCAGTCTGCCATTGTACTCCAAACGAAAGAAGAGCGCTGCAAATTAAACTGAATGCACAGATCTTCAAATGAAAGAAGCCCCGTATCACCAGAAGTATCACAGAGGGAACATATACCCCTGTCATACCAATGCCTACATTAGGATTGTTTTACAGAGCATTTATTAATAAGAATACCTTCATTGTTAAAAATGGGGGAATACATATTCCATTTAATTGCAACCCCACAAGCTTCAATAGAATAGGGCTAAACCTCACACAACATTTATTTGGGAATATTATCAAATAATATATGAGTCAAGCCTAATGGATGTGCCAAAGATTCAACTAAGGATCTCCAAGCCATTTCCACTGAACTGTCAAACCAGGCGACCAAAGGCCGTAGTACAATCCCCAAGGATAGAGTTTAAAATTGGGCAGTGACAATCCTCCTGTCGCTCTACTACACTGTATTGTGGATAATTTAAGGCACGGATGTTTACCATTCCAAATAAAATTTGTGATAGCGCTTTGCAGTATGTCCAAGTAACGAGGCAATGGAGGCAGTGGGATCATAAAATGAAGAAAATGTATACGAGGCAGCACATTCGTTTTAATTGTTGAGATGCAAGATCAAAGAGAGTTTGGCAAGGAAGATCACCTCTCTAGATCAACTAAAATTTTGGACAGGGCACCTTCATAATTTATTTTAACTATTGAATTTGAGGATGACAATATCTCAGTTCCAAGATATTTGAACTGTTGAACAACAGGGTCACCAGCAGGCAAAATGTACTTTCTTATAGACTCAGTAAGAGGGAAAAAGCTGATTTATCTCAGTTTATTCTGTAACCTGAGATATTACTAAAACAGGTAAATATTGAGAGCAAATTTAGGATAGTTTGAGCACTCCCTACATACAAAAGAACATTGTCTGTGTACAAAGAAATGTAATGTTTCATGCCATTGAGTACAATTGGAGCAATGTTTTTGGACAAATACTTTGCACCAGAGGCTCCAGTGAGATGCAAATAAAAGTGAGCTTAAGGGACAACCCTGCCTAAAGCCTCTAGCAACAGCAAAAGGTGAGGAACATTTTCTGCCAGTGAGTACCATTGCTGAAGGCTTATTATATAGCACCTGGACCATATTTATGAAATCAGGACCCAGACCAAAAGATTGGAATAAACACCACAGGTATTACCATTCCATTTGATCAAAAACCTTCATGGCGTCGAGTGAAAAAATACCTAAAGGTAGTGGAGTAGTTGAGGCACCATGTATTACATGTATAAGCCTCCTCAAATTATCCAAAGCAGTACTTAATTTAATAAAGCCTGTTTGGTCACAGCTAACTAATTTGGTCATAAAAGGCTGAAGCCTGCGAGCTAATACTTTGGCAAAAATCTGTGTGAGTGCGTGTTGCTTCTGCCGCAATCGTATCGGAAATGTGCTTTAGCAAAGTTCAGCCACGGTAATGGCAGAGCACTGTCAGAATAAAATTTTTATACTGTCTTGAATAAAAATTCTCCGCAGACTCACAAAATGGTTCTGCACATGTTCTTTTTGCACCTTTAGGCATCATGCAAGTTGCGTTGATATAATGTACAGAAAAAAATGCGATTGGAGGTGTCACAGTTATGACAGTTATGTTAGTGACGCCATCTTCCTTTCTACCTCCTATGTGGCTGACTTCTTAGTGTCCACGTTGAGTGAAGATTTTATTTTGGATGCTACAATCTTTCTTTATGCATTGGTCTATGCCGTGAGACAACTTCTGAATGAATTCTATAAATCTCTTAGGTATAGTATTGCCTATATCCCAGTAGCCCTTTCCTCTTTCCATAATATTGTCTACTTGTGGGTGAGTTACTGTGTTAAAATGTATACATTTTCTCATTAAAGGCATAATTTAGGAAAACAACAGGAATTAACAGGTGGATTGGTGCTGAGCATCAAGTAGCTATTTTTTAGTTCTAGTTTTGTCAGATATGTGCCCTCAAGGAGGCCATGGGCAAATGGTAAGCAAACACTTGGAGGCCCCAAGCTAAAAAGCAGTTTTGTAATAATGTTGGTTTTGTTATAATGTTGGTTTTGTACTAAATGTTTACTTTCACGACATTAACAGTTGCAGTGTTGATACTTATTAGTTTGTTAAAAAGTGAATTAGTGCCAGAGGCAGTGGAGCCGGGAAAGTGCTCATGTTTACTTCCTGTTTGGAACTTGGCTAGTGGGTTAATTATATACATTCATATATAGTCTATGGTTATAATATTTAAGCCAACCCCCATAAAGCCATATCTGTTTTTTCCTGACTTCATAAAAAGCTGTTGCTGACGTCCTTGTTTTTTTTCTTTTTTTTCTGAACACATCTGTGGTTTCTGACCTTTTCCTTATCTTCATTTCCGTTAGAACATCAAAGTGATTCTTCTGCAGAGGGTCCCCAGTGTCCATCCTGCTCCAATTTCTCTTTCAAACCCTTGGACCTAACCCTTTGGTCTTTTATTATGTAATAAATGTCTATAGTATCACACGTTTTATAGTTGAATAGATTTTTTCCCATAGATCAATCAGTTAATCAATCACATATATTTATTTATTTTGCCCATTTTATGTTTTATATTTATGTTTCCATTTTCTACATCTTTGGTACAAATTATGAAAGAACAATATATAGATTTGCCTGTCACTGGTTGATCCTGTGTTGTTTTTACGTTGCTCAGTCTTAAATTGTTTTTGTCAGTGTGCTTTATCACTGAACCTTACACATTTGTATACTGCATCTGCTTGTACTGTATGCACTTTTCTTCTATAACAGAGGCGTCCAGACTGGATTCAATGTTAGACATTATTTCAAAGAATCTCTTTGCTGCCTGGAAGCGATGGAGACGTGTACCTTCTACTTGGCTTTCTCTTTGAGTGCCTTTTCTCATCGTGCCTTCTCTACTCCTCTATTCTCTTTCAAGCCAAGCTCCTTCATTCTCTCTCATTCTTTGTCCACATTTCACCCTGTCTTCTGTATTTTTACTACACGGTTTGTGTTTCGTTATATTTTGCAAGAATATTACCAATTGATGTCTGCAGGCTACAAAGATAAAAAGTGACGATCTCCTTGTGTGGAATTAGTTTTAAAACTAGAGGAGTGTTCTTTGCTTTCTGGACATGTTTCAGCTGGCGTACAGTATCACGCCATGTGGTCAGTTTGTGCGATTCTTTCTACCTTTGGTCTTATTGGTGTGACGGCCTGCTGCTTTGGCCCCTGCAGACCCCCTGCTGGACACACTCTGTATTGCATTATGTATTACACAGCTGTGCACTGGCTGATTAGTTTTCAGGTGGCGGCACACACAGGCACACTGGAGCACTGAGCGGCTTCTCTGCAGAGTGGGGAGTGATGTAATTTGTTATTCGACTTGGCTAAATAAAGTTTATAGTTTTATTGCACAGTTCCATAACACTTGTCACTAAAGGTTAGTGATGAAATTGTAAAATGGTTGCATTTGTTTACCTGGTCAGTGCTGCTTTTAAATTCTGCTTTGATTGGATGCCTGCAGTGGGTTTCAATCATCCAGGTAATTGGTTATATCTTGCATGTTTTACAGCCATATATAGAGACATTTTCATAATAGAATGACAATTAGGAGATTTATCTGTTAGGCCATATGAAAGAAGTGTATTTTTATCACAAGCACCTGTCTGCCCAGATGGGGGAGTCTGACCAGAAGACAAGTTTTGCAACAGGAAAGATGTGATGTGATGTTTAGCTACATTTGAGTGGCTGAACAACCACTTATCCACTAATTTGATACATTACTCACCCATAATCATTAGTATTATTCTACTCTGATATGTTTCAAGTTAAACTCTCCATGGAAATGTTTTTGCTTTGTCTAGAATGGTCCACAGTATAGATTAAACCTATATATCACAAGGGAGACAAGCAGGTTACAGCACTGCGCTACATTACAGTTCAGATCTATGGAGAGTCACCCCTATTCACAGAAGGAATTATTGTATTTTTGAGCGATAGAAACACACACAATGAATAAATGCTAGATGGACATGTTTTAAGTCATACCATGGAATATTCTAGGCAAAACAATAACATCTCCATGGAGACAAGCAGAAAAGTTGCACAGGGCACCATTAAGTAATAAAATAAAGACAGAACGAAATAGGCCTGGGTACATTTTTGGTATTGGGAACACATTTTCAGTGCCCATGATGTATTATCATTATTTAAAACGACAAAACAAAACTACAATGATCATAAATTATGTTAAGAAAAACTGCCCAAAACTGCTCTCCCACCAGACACGAAAACCTAAAAGAAAAATCTTGTTTTGGCACAAGTTTTTGGTCTCCAGCCCTAATGAGACGTATATAAAAAAAATATGCCTTCCATATTGAGCATTATAATACTGCTTCCATTTAATAGCGCTGAGAATCTGGTTTTCACAGGAGCCAACACTGAATAAATCTGAAATAAGATGTGAAGAAATTATGTCATTTGGTGGAATAAAGTGGGTCAGATGTTTATTAATATCTCTACCAGCTCCACACCAGTGATTCCAAATGGCTCCGTAAACACACACCTGTCTATAAGCAGGACAGTTCATTATGACATGACTGCTTTTAAAGACTTCCCTCATCTGCATCATCATCCCAGGCCCATTTAAGTCACATTGACGTTTAGTATTCGGGAAGCGGCAGGCCCAAGCGGGAACCTGCTAATGATCACTCTTTTGCACTCAGCCCAGTAGGAGCCTCAATGAAAACCATTAACCCTGTGAGAAGAGTTATGGACATCCAACCAATACATCCATAAACAACATGCGTAGAAGGAGGGAGGGCTACGTATCTGGTCTGCTGCTGTGTAATAAAGTGGCATAGGCATTATCGATCCAAATCGTCATAAATATCTCGCCGAAATATCAAATTTCAGTTTCAAGTAAAAGTTTTATGTTTTTGTTTTTTTCTTTAGAACTGGCGGAAACTAATTGTGAACGCTTTGATCATATAATCTAGTGTAAGCTTAAGATTTAACCCCAAGATGAAGGAAGATTGCGTGGTGGTAGCAGGTCGGTCAGTTAATGCGCCTGTAATGTGTTTTATTGATCATTGCTCCGAGGATCAGAAAGTTAATCTCTGGTTTGTGGCATGTGCCTTCATTAGCGGAGAGATATGTTAAGTCAAACCTCTTAGATAAGGAGAACAAATCAAGTCCTCTGAGTATTAAATAGTGAAGACCTGAGCGAGTATTGGGCTACTCTTTTGCATATGGGAAAAAAGGAACATTCATTATTTGTTGGTTATGTACTTTTTCAGCGCTATTGACAAGACAGAGAGCAGTTTACTCATCTTTTAATTACTTTTTTTACAAAGGTGTCAAGTTAATCTTTTTACCCAAACAAATGGCTGGAAGAAAATGCAGGTCTACTTCACTGCTGTAATTTGATTTCACTAAAGTCTAATCCCAAACGGCTCTCCCAAATTCAGACACTTGTAATATATCATCCATAAGATATTAAAATTGTTGGGTTGAAAATTTGCTAAATGAGAATTTTAAATATTGTCTGTAAAAATACATTTTAAACATTTACAATCAGTTCACAATTTTGCAATACTCTAACCTTAACCAAGTTATACAGGCACGTGATGGATTGCAAAAACTCATAACTAACTCCTATTTTCAGGCTCGCGTTTTCGCATATTTTGCTAAGTTGTGCAAAATATGTGTTTGAAAGTGCTCAAACTCCATCAAATACTGCCTTTATTCACTATCTCAAAGAGTTAATATAAGGACTATGTAGAGATGACTTGACATGATTAAATCCTGTATGTAATTGGTCCCAAAGGAAATATAGCACTGACTTTTTGACATTTTTATTATGTAAGGCACACTGTAATATTATGTAACTCCCAAGTCTCCAAAACAACAGCAGATGCTATTAGCCATTATACGCATCATACACTGTTTACACCTACACAAAGATCACATTATGTTATCTACTGTCATGATACTGGCCCTGTGTGGGACCAGCCTGTCCAATGAGACATAACATGACACAGGGTAAGAATGGATAAATGTGTGTCGCAATAAATATTCAGTTCAGTGAAAGGGTTGAATAACCTTGCTTAAATGTGTTTTATGTCATTTTTCTAGTAAAGTGCCACCTTCTTGTCTCTGTAGTTATTACTTTGATTGGAATGTTTCACAGTTTGACATTAAACTTCACTATCTCCACAGAGACAAGCTGACAAGGTGGAGCCCACTCAAGAATGCAATTACTTCTTGGCATTTATTAGAAGTTTGAGCACTGGTAATTGAATAAATGTAGCCTATTGTAAATCAGTCTAGTTTTTTTCACCCCAACAAATTTGTCCTACACAACTATCCTTTCAGGTCTAATTTTAGTGCAGCATCATTGCATTTCTATTATGATTGTTCTGCTCTATTCCTGTCCTGGCCTGCTCTATGTGTTAAAATGGCATCAGGTTGGCTGTGTAGCTGTGGAGAGGATGCAGAGCAGGAGGAGAGCTCACAGGAGTCCAGGATGTGAGTCAGATCAGAGGACGGTGAATAAAGAGACACCACCCACATCTCTTTCTTTCCCTTTCTTCCTCCCTGCCCTCAACCCCCCCTCTTTCCCTATTTTTTCCCTCTCTCTTTCCCTCCTTTCTCTCTTTGCCCCACACTCCCCTCTCTATTTCTTTTCCTGTCTCTTGCTCTCTCTCTGCTCTTCTGTCTTGTTTAAATCTGTATTGCTCAGGCTAGAGTCCAGAGAAGAGGTGGGCAGCAGCTTCTCGTGCCATGTTTGTTGCTGAAGGAGAATGGTGCTGTAGTGAGCCAGGCCACTTGGCAGGACAAGAGATTGTAGAGTAAATTAAGCTAGCAAAGTTTGTTGTTTTTTGGAAAAGTTTTGACACAATTCAATGCAAAGATTTTAGATTATGTTTTTTATACATTGCTCAAGCCGACAAGTAGATCGTGTTGTGTTTCTGATGGTAATTTAAGTCAAAATTAAGTGAGTTAAGGTTAGAGAGAGTTAAGAGTGGTCAATTTACACGATAAACAATGTCCACCTTATTCTGCCCACTTTTGCTTCTGACTGCTGCTAACCTACACTTGCATTGTGGTTGGCACTTAAGGGAAACTCCATTAATTTCAATTGAGAACTGGGGAAAAGTCTTGCTGCTAGAATATTTTATAGGTTGACTCAACAGTGCACCCTTTCTCTCTGAGGGTTGAAAACAGCCATGCAGTCTTGTTGTTTTTGCAGCCCTGGCAAAATCACACAACTGGAATGATAATGGTGGTGCCCATGGCAACTTCTGTATTAAGGCCAACAGATTAAAATAATACATAATAAAACATTTCTGGCTAATGTTTTACAAATATATCCGTAACACATAAACGTTTCATTAATGATCTGGTTAATCCTAGAATTCTAATTGTGGATTAAGGCCGCAAAAAGTCTTTATTTGGTCCTGTTGAGTCCTGTCTTTGACCTTAAGATATTTAGTTTTGACCCTCCCCTAAAGATGCACTATGTAACCTTCCTAATGCTTTGATTTCTACCTGCTTGTCTCCATAGAGATGTTGCTTTGCCTGGGATACTCCACAGTACAGCATGTTATAGGTGTCTTCACTGCAAAAACCTTGACAGACATTCTTTCTTTGTGTGTGTAGGGTCGCCTTGCCACAGATCTGACTTAATATGGCTTGATTCAAATTGATTGCACCGCCTGTTTGTCTTTTGGGAGATAAACAAGTTTAATGCCATATAGTGCGCAGACACCACACAATTCAATAACATCTCCATAGAGACGAACAGGCGGCAGACGACAACAGCAAGCCAAACATTCAGAATTGAAAGGTGTCACTGGCCTTGCTGTTCAGGCTAATGAATAGTGTAATATCCATCCATCCATCTTCTTCCGCTTTGTCCGGAATAGTGTAATATTGTCAATTTAAAGGAAACTTGTTTTTAGTGCCAGGTGTGGTGAGTGCAAACATTTGGCCAGTTGCTTTTTCCACACAGATCTGACCTTGGCTTGGCTCCTTCATCACGTTTTCTCATGGATGAAAGCTCACATTCTCAGGCCACTCGTGCGCATCAGTGTCAAGGAAAACTGATCGAACACAGCACAGTGGACTTGACCTCTGCATTTTTAATTTCATCCATGGAAATGAGTGTGTCTGAATGCAGAAACAGACCATTTAAGGTGCACTGTGTACCTTTTCTAGTGGGGTGTCTGGAATGTTCCACTTTTTTTTTCCTAATTTTGATCTATCGATTTTGTTATTTGAGTTTCTTTTAACAAATCTGCTCTGAACAAAATTTTCTAACACTACATTATATTGCAAATTTAATCACAACACTGTTAAAAAGTATTAGCATTCAGTCCTCATGTAAAGCTTTGTTAGCCTTGGAATAGCATCTCTTTGAAATGAGCAGAAATGCTGCTTTTGCAACAACATATTGCTAGTGTTGGGAGACAGTTTGGCGCTAATGGAGACTAATATGTTTGCTGTGTCGCTCTGATACACACTGACAGAAGTAATTAAGAAGTTTGCTGATTACATTGTTCTCCTGTTTCTTTAATAGATTTTGATTAAAGATTATGTATTAGTTTAAGCCTTAAATTATGGGCCCGAGTTCTGAATAATGTTATCAAGGTTGTATCAAATGGTCTTAATTACAGTGCTATATTATATTGCATTAAAGTTGCACTGTGTAACTTTTTTGGTGGTAGTGATGGGTTGACATGGAGTGTTCTGTACCTCCATATCTTTATGGCAGGTAACACCATCAGGCAAATTCAGATCTGTGAAGAGGAATTCTGCTCACAGTAACATGTTTTTAGGGTATTTCTGAAGTATAGAAACACCAGTCTGAATAAATGCAAGATAGATAAGTTTAGTTTAAGCCTGCATTATGTTATACTCCTCATCAAAATCATGTTTTTAAACTCTATACACCTTCACTAGAATCATTTGGATAATTTCAGCTCTGAAATTGCCAATCTCTATTGACTTAAAGGTAAAATGAGCTGTTAACTTGAAAACTACCATCAACATGACAAGGTGGAGCGTAGCATTTTGATCTTTGGACAGACTAATAATGCAGGATTACTCAAACGTGTGAGAATGAAACAAAACACACTCCAAGTTTTTGAGAGGTAACAACATTCTAATATGGCTTAAAGCTGACAAGATGGCATACTTTAATGGCATACTGTGGAACATTACACGGAATAACAATAACATCAGCCTGCGGTGGACCCGCCCCTCTTCTTTCTAAAGTGGCTTCCAATTACACACTCAGTTGATTGTAATATCAGTCTTTATGTCTTCTCATTAATACCAGCTAGGGCATCAATATAGCACAACACTCTGGCCCCTGTGTGTGTGGTCAGCAGCAATCTCCCAGAATCCCACACTGCTAATAATGCTGTTTTCAGTCACTCTCCACCTTTCTCCACTGTCCTTTCTATGGAGGCTGATTGCTGGTGAGTGCAGGGACCTCCACCTCTCACTCTAATTAGGGGGACAGCTGTCTGCAGATAGTTAGAATGGCCCCATAGCCACGCAGTGCAAAGATAATGGTTGTGTGCTCCCTCTAATAGCTTATGTAGCACACTGTGGGATGGTTGTCTCGGCGACCTTTGCGCGGCGAGTAGCATTAGCCTCTGAATAGCATCATTTTATTGAGTGCTCTTTGCACCTCTGCTCATCTTTGAATGTAGGCACACTTGACCCCAAAAACTTAAGAAACCATCATTACAACGACCACCAGCCAGAAAGAATGGATCCATGGTCAGGGAATGGATGCATGGTCAGGGAATGGATCCTTGGTCAGGGAATGGATGCATGGTCAGGGAATGGATCCTTGGTCAAGGTTGGTTTTAGGGCTTTAGGGTTTTTGTTTAGTCCACTTTGTGCATATTTAAATAGTCAATTATCATGAGAATCACAACTGCGTATTAATTTCAAATATGTCTTTTGTAGCTTGAAGAAAAACAATGTAATTACATGTATATAAAACAGATACTTCACATATTTAGCAAGCTATTGATTTGATGACAGGTTCTGTACCCAATTTTAAACCATGATTGGATGAACATGTTCTAGTTGACCTCTGATTCTGAAACATGACTACTTTGAACCATGACCAACAACTACTTTAGGGTCATGTCCACACTTCAAGCATTTTATTATGTTTCGCACATAGACCGAATAAATGAATGGGCATAGCTAATGCGCTCGCTGCCCCATTCCGGTTTCACGTGTCTGACTTGAAGAAAAATGTAGACGTCAACCGCAAAGCTGCTATTGTTGTTGTTTATCTTCTGTGAGCGATTCCCAGGGATCTTTAGCAACACCCGTTTAAAACAAGTCTTTGTTCAGTATTGGCCTCACCACAACACTGACCACCATACTCACAGGCAGTGATACGGACGCAGTAAGGTATTGCAGTAATACGAGTGACTGAAATTGTAATTTAAACCACCAATGAAAACAGCTCATACTGCAAGTGACACTGGCATCCATCTTGGATTCTTTCTTGGAAACCTTGCTCCTCCGAGCTCTTCTGAGTTCCGAGTTGCGACGTTTGAGGAAAAGGGGTGTATCAGCGTGTGTCGATAGGCAACGTCCTCGGACCTCCGAGTCGAATGGATAATTGAACACACCCTTAATTCATTCTGATTCACCAGCTTCCCTGATTGGACGAAATAATGCCTTCACAATTACTTTAATCTCATCCAAGAGAATGCCATTTGAAATGCTTGACATTTTTCCAGTGTCTTTTTTGATACACAATTCATCGTCTAAAGGGCATTTACTTGAACTAAAAGAAATAAAAGTCTGGCACAGAACCTTTAAAGGACAATGAAGTTAAAGTGTGCAAGTTCGGAAGTTATGAAATATACTGTAACGGTCTAGTGCTGGGTTTCTGATGACATCGCAAGTTAGAGGTGGTTTGTGGAACTTTTCAGGTGGAGGATGCACCTTTTTTTTTCTTTAAGTAGATGTTATTTCTTTGCTTGGTATCTTCCACAGTATAGCATTAAAATGATGTTCAGCTTTTGTTTCAGTAGAGGTGATTTTATTGTTCATTATTTGTGTACCTGCATTCTTGAGTTCGCCTCTCCGCCGAACTAATCTGTACCTTGGCCTGCTTTGGTTTAATGCCTTACTGTGAAACGTTCTAGACTGAGCAATTAAGAACATCTATATGGGGACTAGCATGTGGCCTACCCTCTCCAAGAAAAGTTACGCAGTGCACCTTTAACATTCTGTAAGCCAAAAATATTTAATACAGATCAGAGGAAGCAAAAATGAATATCAATAAAATGCAGATTTTCATTACAGCATAGAACTTTCTGCGGTCTAGTGTCTAATAATGTTGCGGTTCAACATTTCTGAATGGACATTTGTTATTATAAAAAGATAATTTTGTCAATAGGAAACTGGTGTGGTATCATTCTCAAATCTGAAAACCACCAATTTACGGGTTTCAGTGTCCTGTTTACGGATAACATTTTGAGGACTTTTGCCCGTCAACTATTTATTGTGTTTTGAATTATCAATTGCTATGATAAAATGGTTAGATTTTCATTACTCTAAAACCCTTGGATAGGTTGAAAAGAATTTGACTTACCCTTATTCCCTTACCCTTACACAATGGTACTCCCACTGTACCTGCCATCCCTCTATTGCATGAATAAAATTTTGTCTGTGAATGTAGTGAATGGGGCCTGACTCAGTGGACCTGTGCCTGCAGTACAGAGCAGGGAAAGCTCCAGTTTGTGCTTTGTTGTGGTGCTAATGTACTCAGACATGCCCTTGATTCTACAGCTTCTCTCTTGTGAGTGATCAAAGCGTCCACCTCCGCAGTCTCACCCTCAAGTCTGTTACTGTGCTGCTCTGGCTGCAGTTTACATAAAGAACTTACATGGCTGTGCGCATATGGAAGATTTTTTTCTTTCTCATTCTTGGGATAATACCTGTGGTGGATATTTTTATATTTTCTTATATTTGTGAAGAAAATAGCTGTAAGTAGTAGTAGTTCTAACAAGGAAGCCTTCTATCTATTAATACACCAAATATGCAGTGGCAGTTAATGTAGAAACACATTTTCACAGAATAAACACGTCTTATGATTTTGTTACTGGTTGGACTATGGTTGCTAACTTATGTTTTATCTATTTTATCTATTTATCTTCTACATATGTCATATCTACTGCACATGTTTAGTATGTCAAATGTATTTTATAGGTGCACTGTGTAACTTTCTGGTGGAGCCTTCGCCATGGAAATGTTATTGCTTTGTCTAGATGTCCATGGAGACAAGCCCACAATGCCTCCAGGCTGAATTACAGGTCACTGTAATTGAGTAAATGCAATATAGATGAGTTTAATGCCATACTGTGAAATCTTTCTGGCAAAGCAGTACTGTCTTAATGAAAATAAGTTAGTGGCCGTCACAGCGCACCTTTTAGGACATCAAAAAGTGTTTTATATCACTGAAAGTGTGTAGGGATTGCCTGAGTTCAGTCTTGTCTTTTATCTCCGGGCGTCATTAGAGGCAGAGGGCTTTTTTTGGGATTAGAGGGTTAGCAGAGGGCCACTAGCTGCACATATTTGATCATTACACTGCTCTGTGCTGCACTCTGCACTGGCCGCTTCATTTCGGACATGTCTCCAACTCCCTGTGATCTTCCCTGTGACTCATCTTCCCCTCAGTTTTTAACAAAGCCCTATTTTCCATTCTTTCACCCAGAACAAAGCTGCAAAAGAGTCTGCTTGGTATAAAACCTTCTTGCATGATTTAGCTTTGAACAATGTCCCTCTCTGTCGCTCTCCGTCTTTACATGAGTTGTGTGCAAGTCATCTTTGGCTTCATATAGAATGAATTTTCATTTACATTTGCTCTCACCGAGTAACCTAGCAACAACTAGGGCTGTTTTGCCTTTGTATGATGCCAGACTATGATGGTTGTTTATTCTGCTCATGTACTTACACATTACACATTTGGTAGCTTTTGGCTTTCTAGACATATTTAAAGGAAAATATTACACTATTTTCTGATCTACGTTACAATGTTTCCTCATCAAAAACATACTTGGCGTTGTGATGTCAGCTTTGGAGATGAGGAGAGACTAAAAATAAAGGGTTACTCAAACATGTGTGATTGAACCAAAACGCAGCTCAAGGTATTTATATTTATTTATTACAATGTGGACAATGCATATTAAAAAAAACAAGAAGTTAGGAATCTGAATCCGTGTCTCCCCAAAGAAGAACACTTGGACTTTTCCTTTTATTTTATTATTTATTGAGAAGATTGGGAGTGAGGAACATAATTTAAATTTTTTATAGGTTCATATGGAAATTGACAAACTTTTTGAATTTGATAAGAGACAAACATGTAGACCAGCCACATAACCCGCACAATTCATAAAACATGACAAAAGCCTACAATAACCACTCCCACATGCATCTCTCACTCATCCTCTCTATAAAACACACATGTGCTGTCACTAATTACACATGCAGAGGCTTAACATCTATTTGTTGTTTAAGTTCAGTTGTTTGGACAGATCTGATTGTCTAATAGCCATGATTTAAGTTGATCAGAGAAGGCGCTGAGTGTAGGCAGCTCACGTATAATCACTGGGATAATGTTCCAGGTTTGAGAGGCGCGGAAAGAGAATACAGCCTGGCCAAAGGCACTTTTCCTTGATGGTGTTATACAAGCATCTCTGGAGCTTGCTCTTGTTGATCTCTTCTTGTGGGGTTTCTTGTGGGGACAAGGGGGTATTAGGCTATCATGTTTTTCAGGAGGTATCAAGGTTTTAGCGTGGCTTAAAGCTGACAAGAGTCAATTTAGCCTTTAACAAGACAGTTTGTAAAGTAAGTGTAAAGCGTCGTTAAGAGTGGGGATAGATATTCAGCAAATTGTGGAATCTCGTTTATGTGCTCACTGCGTTGTCTACTTTGAGTTGCCCTTTGCACTAGAATTACAAGTTTGTTAAAACATCTATACCATACTCAGAAATAAATCTATACTAAAACTAACACTGAAACTAGATATTCATGTAATGTATTGATATTGACAAAAATAGATCTCTATAGAGGAAAGTTTTACCTTTCCATAATAGTTTTCTTTATATCCTATACCTATATCAAACCTTTTCCTTAGTATCAACATAGTATGAATTAGATATTCTTAAATCAGTGTTGATGAACATAGATCGTTTTTGTTCTGAAATGACACCTGAAACTGGATCACCATTTTGTATCTAACTGCTTTACATCACCCTGCTTAGTACTATCAAACCACCTTTACCGTACACTGGCATTACGCTCCGAAAAGAGATTGCAGGAAAAAAATGAAAGCGAGGGAGAGAAGAAAAGAATATATAGGAGACGAGGATAAGCACGCAAAGTACAGAGGAAGCCATTCATCACAGCCAATCCAGGAGCGCAGCGGGCCTAATGAAGACAGATGGGGGTTTTGCTGTCACTGCTTCAAGCTTATGTCTGTATTAAGCGGTTCACCATAGGAAAAAGACCTTGCACATGGAGAGAAGACATGTCCGCAACATTCAGTGTGGAGGTAAACTTCCTAATTAGCAGTTTGAGGCTGGGGCTTGTTCCCTTTTTGTCAGCCTTGATATGTTATATAAGAAATTCTCCTATAGGGAAAACTAGACGTCAGCTCTTCTGATCTGCACCAATGGTTTGCATAGGGATTGTTTCTATATTGGAATGCTATGGGATACTATATACTTTTCCCGTTTTAAAGTTACATGTTTTGTTTTTGCATGGTTACACTGAATAACTACATAATTAGCATGAGTAAAGACTTGATTCATAAAAAAAACCTTTAATAAATAGTTTAGAATGAGGCTTATGAACTAGTTAATTATATATAAGTGGGTATTAAAGATGCACTGTGTAACTTTTCTGTGTTCACTTTTCTAGTATGGCATGGTAAACTTCTCTTTCTCCATGGATACAAGCATCTCATATCCCCCAGTCAGGTCAGATCTGTGGAGAGGCAACCCTGCTCACAGTAAGAATTAATTGTTTTCAAGGTATTTTTGAGCAATAAAAACAGCTGTAGTTGAATAAATAGGTGTTTATATGTGTAATGCCATATTGTAGAGCATAAAGCAGACAGAGCAATAATCTCTCCCACCAAATAGGTTAAACGTACTGCACCATTAAGTAGTTATTAAGCCTGAATCATTCTTCTAATTAATCAACTTTTTGTTCATTATGAATTAAGTCTTTCTCCAGGCTATTGGGTCCAAGTAGGTATTATAAAGTGTTATGTGTTGGGTAACATGTGCATGAATTTAGTGAAAATAGTATTGTATGGTTAAACTTTTTCTTCACAATGTTGCTTCACAGAAATCAACTTACCTCCGGTCTGTTTTGACCCAGGATGTCTTTGGTCTTTATTGATCCAATTGTGAAAAATGCTTTTTTTGACGTTTCCTCTGCTTTGCCACAGCGGTCAGAGGTTAGGGTCATGTACACATCGCTGTCGTCTGACCAGACTGAAATGAATTGTCCTGGCTGGGATAACAGTGCAGGGGTAAGACGTGTCATTCCTCATGGGCTTAAGGAGGAGTCCCAATGTGACCTGATACACGAAGAGGCTCCATTGATACTTCCCAAAATCATAAATCTAACCATCACACAGCTATTCTTAGTTCAAACATGGCTTTACAGGTACAGTGTTCCAAAAAGATAGACTTGCAATTGATTTTACACTTGAGTTCTGACCTTGCATGAAGAGAATTTGACCTAAAAATGTTGGGGAATAAGCAACCATTTATCCTTGTGTCAGTTCATAGTGGATCACCGAACAGTATCCACTATGAACCCCAACTAAGGACTATAGCAGCAGGTTAACAGGTCTAAACCAAGTAAGGATTCAAGTTAATTATAGGCTACAAAAAATGTAATGCACCTTACATTTATGCATTATTCTCAAAGTGCTACACAAAAAAGGACACATTATGTTCAAGTGTTACATTTTTAAGACATTTTTTATTTCTTTTGAACTTTTTAAGAATTCTCTATTATGTAATTTTCCCATTGTGGCAAAAATCTTATTAAGTGATCAGTTGATAATAGAAGCAGACCTTTAAAAATCAAAGCCTCACTTGTTCTTTATAGTTAAAATAGCAATCAGAGTCTTGATCTTTTGTGATTTTTCAGAGCACTTCTATACAAACCTTCTCCATCACATTGCGTATTATTGAACAGTGACTCTGGGATCACTGTTAATCTAAAAGACTGAGGGCATTTCAGGAGACTATACTGGGAGCACATTAGCTGAACTTTGGTGCGTAATGAGATTGAGTTATTCAATCCAGTCCATGTGCGCACTCACCTCCTTCCTCTCAGTCTCACACCATCAAACTATCAGCTTTCTCCTCCAGGAAGTTTGGAAAAAAGTTGACTCTTCTTTCTCCAGCCCTCCCTCCATCTCCTGCTACTATCTCCAATTGAACTATTACATTTTCTTCAGCGTAAACTTAATGCACATTTGAAGGGCCTGAATTTCACTGTTATATATTCAGAACATTTTAAGAATTTCCAGTTTAATTTTATGCCATACTGTGGAAGATTAATGCCTGTCACTCTGAATTGAGTTCTACACATTTATCCATCTGGAGCATCTTCTCTGTCAAATGCATTTTTTTTTAGCTTTATTGCCATAGTGCAAAACTCACAGGGAATTAACAAAGGTGTTGAGAATGGACTCACAAGTAATTATATACAAGAGGCATGTGAAACATATCTCAGAGCTCAATCACATGATTATCAACATAAAAATATATCCATTTTAAGTTGGAGTTGGACAGTCAGTCACTCCAACTGTTAAATATCTTTTAAATTTTGGGCTTATTGAACAATGATGGGTGGACCAGTTCAGAATCACTGCTTTTCTTGCCACCAACAAAAGTACACAGAATATAAACTGTTGTGCTATCTCGAGAAGGAGTCTCATGAATTTGTGAACTTGCTAATATTGCGAGAATTAATCTTGCTGTGCAACGTGAGAAGATTAGAGCCATAGGAACAACATTTCCATGGAAACAAGCAACCTCCTCCAGGCCAAATAAATCAGGTTTGTGAAGATGCAAGTCCGCTCATACTAAGGAGGCAACTTTTTCTGTGTTTTTACATACAGTGGCGTTAACTGGCATGACTGAATTTGTACTATACAATCTCTTATCTCTTATCTGCTAATGCTGCACTGCTCAGATTTGACATTCTCTTTATTCTTTATTATTGTGTACATTTGCAGCCCAGGCATTGTAAAAAATTATCCATATGTAAAATGCTGTGCACACAAACTAGACAGGTCGAACATATTGACAACATTTGTGTGAAGATTCAATAATGGACTATGAAATGTATAGTTACGGCCCCAAGAATTGTGTGTGAATGCAATAAAGTACATCTGATGGGTAGATAGGTATAACAAAATAACATTACACTTTTCTTCAGGACACATGGATTGAAATAAAGTAAATTACAATGTTTTAACAATCAACCTTCAAATGACAGTGTATATTTTAAACACCTCCAGAAATAATATTTGAGAGAAGTAAAAACTGCTAAGCTAAAACAACAATTTGTAAAGGATATTTTACCAGACTAAATATTACAAAAGGCAATACAATAAACTACAAACTGTTAATTGCAACCATTACCATTTGAAATGAGATGAGATGTGCAGCCCTGCAGCGTATATTTAGTAACTGTGTGGCATTGTTAGTCATCTCTGCCTAGTGTACATCTGTCGAGGTTGCCTGAGCACTCTCTCCTCTCGTCTCTTTTCCTGGCTGCATTATGAGCTCCATTTCACTGTGAGTGCGTGGGACACAGGTCGACCTCTCATTTTCACTCCTGACTCATGTAATCTAAAACAAGTGAGGAACATTTAAAACTGCAGTGGCCATTACACCTGCACCAGATGAGAAAAACATACGATAAGCAAAGTCGATAATCTAAACATCTTAACATGTAATGCTGAAATGAAACAGCAAATGGCAAATAGTCTGATGTTATTTGGGGGTTATTTGGGGCTGTAAGCAATATTTAATAGAAATGGATGTTTGGGAATAGAGAATATCATAACTTTTCTTTACTGTAAAACCTGCCCCAAACCAGAATATTGAATAAAATGAATTATTATTATGACATCAGTACTAGTCTAGACCTTTTTATGATGTTAATTAAATTTAAATGTGTTCAAAATGGGGGACAACCTTTGTAATAATGCTAACACATACACATTTACATTTGCAAATAGTGTGTTGGTGATCACAAATCTTCTGTAATCACTTTATTATATTTGGCCATTGGTCTTCTTGCATTTCCTCGGATGCTGCTTCAGGCCTTTTTCTTTTTCCCTAACACAACACAGGGCCAGCCTAATAAAACAATCCACTGCTTTTTTCTCAGTGTCATTAGGTTTAATCCAATCTGAGTGAAGTCTCTTGTGATAGCGATATTACTTCAATGGAGAGCTATCAAACTCAATGCTCACAACACACTGCCTTCATCCACACCTCTTATTACATTAAATTTTATTCAGTAATGTGATGGACATTTTCAGTGACACATGCTTTCCAGGAACCCGGCACGTGTTGTGGATAAAGAAAATACCTCAAGAGCTTGTGTAGCTTGTGGGCGGAGGAGAGAGCGATGGTGGTTTGTGTACATACTGCAAAAAGGTCATTTCCATGCATTCTCAATGGGCTCTGGTGCCCTGAAGGCTCACACTTTCACATAAAGGAGGGAACACTGTTAGTTCATTAATCAAGGCTCGGAGCGCTCACCTGACAGCCACATGCGCTCAGATTTAAAGCATGTATAACCATTCCAACATTACTCACCGTAATTACAAGAGCATTTCGCGCCCTTTCGCCTATAGATCGTTTGGAGCGTATTATGACCTGTAGTTATGTCTGTGTACAGCCAGGAGAGACCAGCTTATTAAATTATGAGATGAAGGCTCTCGTCGTGGTAAGGGCTGAATGGTCTGAAACGTGCACAGAAAAATGCACGTGATAATGTCATCCTGCATTATTACAATCTCCATAATATAGTTTTCAATGAGCTGTCATGCTCAGTTGAAGCCCTGCGGTTGTAATTGTTGTAGTATGAGTAGTTCTTCAGCTCTTATGATGATAAAGACTTTAGAGGTTGTTCTAATCATACTAGAGTACGAGAAGAGTAATAGTAACACTTGTAGCAGTTGTACTTGTACTTGAAGTTCTCCTTAATGCAGAATGAAGATTTCTGAGAATGAAAATGTTGCTCCTGATATTTCCACGTATACTAGAATGACACTCACGGTCCAAGCAGAGACTACAGCTCATCCCAGCGCTCAGTCGATGCACAGATATTGATCGGATTATAAATACACGCCGTGACACCCCTGGGCGTCCGGCTGGAGTTATTATAAGACGTAATGCGATCGATAAGGACTTGGAAATGAGGCCATCGACGCTCCATTGTGATTCTGCTTGTGGGTCAGTCTCCGAAACCCAATCCTTACTCCAGAAGACCCCAGGGACCAGAACTCTCCTCTGCACTGCAGACCGGGCGCCTCCTGAGATCCTAACATGACATAGGCCCAGGTTACATCCGGTGGGCCATCAAAGCGGTCTATGCTAGAATCTATTTTCAGTCCGCGGTGGATCAGTTTCAACTAAGCTAATCATGTAACTCTGACCGATATTTTAAATTTAGGCCTGAAACCCAAATCCAACTCATTATTCTCTTGGTTGTCAGGTTTGTTTGTTTTTTTTTTTTTTTCAACTGTGCTATTTATGGCTTTCAGCTTCCTGTTATTTGAGGACATGTTCCTATTCCAAAGATATAGTATTTTCTTTGAAATTGTTAATCACTCTGGTCTGAATTATTTATCAATTTGAAAATCTGCTCTATAACTGTGTCCAGTGACATTCATGGATGATATAGTGGATATGGAGGATGTAGTACCTAGCTTTCACAAACCCCCTGGCACATTGCTATTATTCACATGCATGAACTTCTGGGTGTATGGCAACAGCCTTTTCAGATGAAGTGAAGCATGGGTGGACCACTATCGCACCACCAATACTCTTGTTATAAAATTGTGCTGCTTGACAATTACCTATAGGAATAAACAACTGCAAATTTTAAGTCTGATATCTCTTACTTTAAAGGTGCACTGTGTACCTTTCCGGGTGGAGGGTCTGCCACCATTTTAGATGTTGCTGGTTTGCTTGGAATTTTTCACATTATGGTATTAAACTTGGTACTTAAACTATTTATTTCCATAGAGACAAGCCGCAGGCCAATTTACAGAGAAAATTTGTGGAGGTTTGGCCCGCTTACAGTAGAATGCATATTTTTCAAAGTATTGTCGTTGCAAAAACACCATCATTAAATAATAAGCAAGTTTAATGCCCTGGTGTGGTACATTTCAGGGAAAGCAGTGTCCCTAGCATATCTCCATTGACAACCAGGTGTCTTACCATAAAAGTTGCATCTATTTATTGTTGTTTTGACCGGTCTGCTTTGAGGGCTATGTCAGATTTTAAGAGTGGAGAGACATCCAGAAAATTAAGAATGGGCCCTTTGAGATATTGTGCAAAGCTGTTGAATTGAGAAAATCTATTTGAACACTTGCCAATGACTCAACCTTCAATTGTTTTATTTTAGTCACAACCACCTTTCTATAATTACGTTGTTGCCGTTCTTAGAAAGCAGGGCGTCTCTTGACTTTGTTTTTCCAACAGCATAAAGCCCAACTGTTATGAGACCATAGCACAGCGTGAGGGTAATGTGTGTGTCTGAAAAACCAACACTGATAAATCACTACTTCTTTACCTGCTGCTGGCATCATTTCTGGTATGATGCAGTCTGGGCAAACAACCTGCGTCATACGGCTATTTATTCCAAACAAATGTATTCAACAGACTGGGATAATGAATGGGCGCCTGTCGTGACTTTTTAATGTTGAGAATTTGGGAAGGAATGAACCGGATTCTCAAGGGGATGTTCAAATGTATGAATGATGTGTGTACATGGCAGGACTCCCTTGAAAAAGAGATGAGTAATCTCAATGGGACTTTCCTGGGTAAATAAAGGTTAAAAAAAAAAAAAAATCTTGCTAGACATCTGTTAAAACGAACTAGACTAATATCTCTCTCTTCTCTTTCCTCCTCTGTCTTGTCATCCTTTGGTCATTATGATCAATAAAGGGCATAATTAATTACTTATTACTATACTTATTAACAAAACTGAATTGAATTAAAAGGCTTTGTCTATTGTCAGTATTGTTGTACTTAGGTCTAAGATTACAAAAAAGCACTTTCTCAGACTTGGTAGTGCTGTCATGATATTACATTTTTCCCCAAGGGTTTTAAAAAGGAAGAGGCTTGTTACTCAATACCACAATGATTATAATAAATAATGTGTAGTATATTTAAAAAGCATTTTTTTTAGACATTTTCAACACAAAATAGTTACTTTAATGTTGCCATGTGATCGTTCTAGTACAGATCAAGGTCAAATTTAAATACAGTGACTTTTTTCTGTAATGTGCCCTCCTATCAAGGAATGTCAATTATTTGAGGTATAGTAACATATAGGGGTGTGCATTGCCTTGAGTCTGACGATACGATACATATCATGATATGCATGTCATGATTTGATGTATCATGATATATCCCAATACTAAAACAATAGATGATATATTGCAATTTATCAATAATTATTTCTAATACACCTTCACGAGAACCTAAACTGTATGAAAATAATTTATTACCTTTTTAAATTCATGAGAACAGTGAATGCAACTAATGTTGTGCAACAAATTTTTGTGAAAAATATTATTTAAAAAATCAAGTCAGATGCATTTTGAATCGATTCGAGAATTGTGCAATGAAGTAACACAATATATCACTGAATCGATTTTTTCTTACACCCCTAGTAACATATAAGATAACATAATTATAAATATTGAGGACCCAGCGTTTGATCATTTTAAAACTGGGTTCCTAACACAAAAATTTGATATTGTGACTTTCTTATTGCTATCTAAAAGGATTTCAATAAAAAACATAATTTCATATAAAGGCATTTTGAATAGTTTGGTTCACGTCAGTGATATAAACATGAAATTTCCACCATTGTGCCTTTACACTTAAGAAGATGGAGGCCTTGGAACAGTTGGTCAAGGTGATAGACTCTTTCCTGGAGCACAGTAATTTAATTTGACTTTCTCCTTAAATCTACTCAGAGTTTGATGTGTGGTCCCTGGGCTTGTCTTGGGATAATGGTTAGTGACACACTCCTTTGCTGGAGTCCCTCCTCCATCTCCTGGTGTCGCAGCGGGAGGCAGGAATGAGGCCAGCTCTTGATTAGAGCAGAGGAGAAGAGAGGGTGAGAGACGGGACCCTTGTACAGACCTGCTACCTGTTTCAATACATGTCAAGGCAATTTAAAGGCAATAATCAGTCAAGTAAAATGCTATACTGTAGTGCGGGGTTGGGAGATATCTCAAAAATATATCATATACTATACCACAAGATCAAAACGCCTTAAGATTGTCCATTTGAAGCAAGCTCTCTACATAAGTGCACTTTTATTTTACTGTTTGTCACTGACTTTGGATTTAAGACCATTTTAAAGCTTCTCTACTTTATTTTTACAGTCTTAAAAACGTGCATGAAAAACTATAACTAGTTCATGCTAAATAGTTTTTTGCGATCCAAAGTTATCCCTCACTTAATACATTCCGAGCGTCCTAATTATCCACCGCGATGAGTTATAAGCGTTTTCCTCACCTTCGACAATAATGCAACAACTGGTCTCATTTTGACTCATCTATACTGGGGCAAGTTTCACTCAAGTCAACATAAATGAGTCAGAAGAGTTAGTTAAAGTATGTGATTTTGTACTGAGAACTTCATGTGTCTTTACACCATGTTTGAACATACACGACCATTTGGGCCTGTTGCATAAGCTGTGTCACTTAGTCAGCTTCAGTACCGGCTGCTCCTGATCTCCTCACACTCTGACTTTAACATGGCAAAAGACATAGGAGGCACTGGAGGATTGGCATTGTCCGTCATCCAACTGAGTGGTGTATCAGAAATTAAGTTAATGCGGGCTGAACAATATTAGAAAAATATAGAATTCCCTATTAGGACTGGCATATTTTTTTCAAGGGCCCATATTTAGCCATTTTCTGATCTATGTTATAATGTTGTTTCCTCATGAAAATCCTACCTGGAGTTATGTTGTGTTTCATCTGTTTCAATCACACATTTAACACAAAAATCCTGAATATTTAGGCTGAGTTCTTCTCTCAAAGAAAGAAAACTGTTAGACTAATTATAAAGGAATATTCAAACATGGGAACGAAACAAAACACAACTCTGGGTAATTGTAACATGGCTTAAAGCTCACGAGACAATTTTGCATAATATAGTACCTTTAAATCTGAGAACATTTAACATGTGAGAAAAGGATAAAATATAATCACCCAGTCAATATAAGAACCTTGTGCAGGTTTATAGTTGATATAATTAAAAATTAGTTATCCTATCCTGTCCCCAACCCCTGGGTCGGGGACCGCTGGGTTGTTTGGTACCGGGCCGCACAGAAACAATAAATAACTTACATTATTTCTGTTTTATTTTGAAAAATGACTGAATTCAGTCTCTGTCTCACTCTTGACCCATGTCAAGATGCTTGTCTCGGTCACGCTAATATTAAACTCACAAGTTGCAAAATGAGTAAAAAACAGATGTCTTTGGAGATGTTTATTATTATATTTACAAAATACCACAGGCTGGGTGCCGCTGCTCCAGACCAGGGGTCACTAACAGGGAGACCAGGATCTGAGTTAACAAATAATTTAATTATTTGTTAACTCAGATCCTGGTTAACAAATAGTTAACAAATAATTAAATTACTTGTAATTTTGCCAGGGCGATTCAATTTTAAGCATTAATGTTACAGATTTCACTAAATTTTAAGGCCGCCACACACTACAGGAGAATTTGCTGATTCTGGCTGCGATGTGCTTCTCCCCGAGTTCGGGGAGGCGCGTCCTGACTTTGTGTCTTGGAAGCCGCTGCACTCCTCGTGTGTGTGTGTTTGTTCCTCGTGTGTGATGTCAGTGTGACTCTGAGCTGCTCTGTCAGATCATAACCACTAAACAGCAGCCACTCTATGGTAACAGTCAATAAAATGGACACAGAGACGCAATATACGTTCTTGGGATATGTTAAAAATAATGAGTAAACTTTATCACCTCTCATAAAGTGCAGCATCTCATCCACATTATTCATAGAAATTGTCCTCCACAAATAATGACACCCAGTCCACAAAACCACGCTATTAATCCAGTTTGAAGCATTCTTTGAAAGTAAAAAGGCGAGAGTAGATCCTCACGTGTCTGTTTACATCCACACAGCGCACGGATCGAGGTGAAGCTGCAGATTAGCGACACTGACCTGTGTACTTTATCGCCAGTCTTTTACGCTTTAAAAAGCATGTATCTGAAGTATTACACCAAATTTCACAAAATAATAACTCAGTTTTGACTTGTATCTAAACTAGAAGTGCAGTGCTCTGATCTTTTGAACACTTGAGTTTCAAATCGAGTGGTTTTACTGTAGCCAGGTAACACAGCTTTATAGCCTGTTTTACTCAGCCATATCCCACAGAAGTCTTTGCGATTGGAGATTTTAAGTCTCCTGAGATTCTCCTTGTGTCTGTCGTGTGCGCTTTTCGTCACACGTTTAAAAATCATTTAAGCCTTAACAGCACTGTATTAATGGACCAGGGAATGTACAAATCAACCATGTGCAAGTTAAGCCACTCACATGACGCAGTTTAACCAATGTTTTTAACTTGTATTTTTGTTGATTTGACAATATATTGTTCACACATTCAGACATCGATAAAACTCAACAACTTCTGTATCACAATCGTAATGCATAACGATTTTCTCTAAATGGACCTCCTCAAATTTGAGTTACATAGTGCACTTTTGACTGTAAAATACTGCTACCAAGTGGTGTTGTAATGCATGTCTATAATCCAGCTCCAGCAGACACCATTTATAGGTGCAGATTTGGGAGGGGCAGTGGCAGGACAGGGAGGTGACGTGGCCTTTTTGGGTCCCGCTGAGATCTGACTCAGCCCGGACCAGCTCCCTGCAGGGTCTCAGTCATCGGGGAAGTAATGGCTTGTAGTCGTTAACAGATATATCTGAATGTGTGAACCCTGTTGAACTCAGCAGGGAAATGGCATCTTGTGTTTTCCACAACGAACCGGACGGATGGGCCATGTGCACTGGACACCTGTTGCACAGTTTGTTCAACTGCTCAACTTTTCAGACTCTTGCTTGGGATTGGGATTTAACACTAAGTTTATAAAAATTAGAATTTTTGGTGGGTTTTTGTTTCTTTGATTATTTATTTTTGTATTAGGCTGTACTCGAGGGCCAGCTAGGGGCCTCTTACAGTTTTAATTTCATAAAGACATATCTTAAAAATATATAAATGGTACATTCATTTACATAATTAAAATCTAAACATCTTACATATGCAGTTCTGCCTTCAATGTGATTATATAATTATTTCATAATTTCATCTCAAATTCAAGTAAAATTACCAGGCATTTCATATCCATAATTATAAACAAGACCTGCAAGAGACATATAGAAGAGAGCACAGAGAATTTAATTTGTACCAATTTAAATATCATGTCTGAGCATTTACAAAATACAATTTACCCAGAAGCATTTTAGCTTGTTTGTTAAAAGCTGAACCTTATTTCATCATAACTATAGCTGTAGGCAGATTTTAATGGCTCTATAGATCATGGATGAATTTCATAAATTTAAGGTTCCCTTGGTGTAAGATTTTCCATGTTGTATTGAGAAGAGCCTGTTTTGCTCCATCTTTCACCTTCAGCCAGTTTAGCTGGGCATACACGGTGTTCACACCGTGCTAAACGCACCTTATTTTGAACGAAGTTTCATTACATTATTCCTCTTGGCATTTGCCCATAATAGGTGGCAGTAGTCCAACTGTGGTAAAATAAGACTGTTAATGGGTAATTTTATTAAGTCTGATATTAAGTAGCTGCTACACTTTCTCACCACTACTAATGCCCTGCCCACCTTCTTTACCACAGCATCCACATGTGTGCACCAAAACATCTAAAAACATGTTCAAAATGCATGAGATTTCAGTCTTACACTTCCTAACATATACTTAACATGTGCACAGTGAACTGAATGTTTTTGTTTTTATGTGATCACAATTGCAATCCTTGAGACTTTTTCCAAATCTGACCCCTAGTTGAAACAATTTCTTCAAATTCTGGACCAAAGCCTGAATAAATGATGACTATGCTAATCACTGCACACGGGTTTGCTCTTGTGACCTGTAAAGGCAAAAGTTAAAAATTAAAATTAAAGTAGACAACTAATTTAAAATGAACCACAGTGCACAGACGCACACACACATGCACACACCAAAACTATAAAAATAAATCTGAAGGTAACTGAATTTGATTAAAAAACCTGTGGTAATGAAAAATTTCTGGCTGTCCTTGTCTGTCATTTTGAACGATGAATGCAAGGTTTTGCTCCGTTTCAACAAAAACATTATTAATTTATGATGATCTAATTACTGCGGATCATTCAAGGCCTCTTCCCACCTACACCTCCTTTCTGCATATTGCAATACTAGACTCCTGCTGAAGTCAATACAAGATGCCAACTATTCAGTGGACTTTGTGATGAGATTCAATTTTGACTCTACACGTTTGGGAATACAATTTTTTAAACAATAAATCAACCCATAGCCCGGATGTTCACTAGCCTCTGTCAGTGTGCAATAACATAAGCACAAAAGTGTTATTGGATCCTGCTTCTGTCTGCCCTGTTGTCATTATCACCAGTGGCAATCTGCTGTCAACCCGTCATGCCTCTGACCCGAGAGACACAGATATGTCAGCACTGACGTCATGCTCCAGCATACTGGCCCCTCACAGCATTTGGATGGGCTTTCACAGGTAGTGGATTAGATTTGGTGTAATGGGGAATCAAAGAGTTGTGCAATATATCAAAGCTAATATTTGATATCAGTGATTGGAGATGTTTTCATATGTTGGTGTTTTTTCTTCTGTGACTGTGAGACAGACAGACAGACAGTTAGACAGTTAAACAGACAGTTAAACAGACAGTTAAACAGACAGTTAAACAGACAGTTAAACAGACAGTTAAATGTGGGTGTTTTTGTTTACCTCATCAGTTACTGAACATCTGTCTGAATCGCCTGCTTATTGTTGCTCTGATATTTCTGCTGCTTCTTGCTGAGACACGTGGATTGGACTGTGTTACTGTGTTCACATGTTGATTTGCCAGCCCCACTTGAAGACAATGTTAGCTCTACTTCAAAGCAGTAGAGCAAGACAGATAAAAGTCATATTTGTTAAGCAGTCTTTTTCATTACTGTTACCATAAAGTCATAACAGCATTTCTTGTCAAGTGATTTTGTAAGAATCATGCATATAAATTTGTTGCACTGTATTAACTGTCATGACTTTGTTTTTTGTGCACAGTTGGAGAGGCTGTTAGCTCGGACATCCTCAGGCCTTTTAATAGAGTCCTAAATGCTAAGTGTAGTTTGAAAAGGTTGGCCGTGCACAGGAAGTGACACGGTGATAAATGGCACAGAACATTCCTCTTAACTGGAGTTTGGGTCCTGTGGCCTTGATGGATGTAATTCAGGTGGTTTACAGGATGACAGGTCTGTGCCAAACAAGAGGCACACTCAGGAGGTAGAAAAGCACTTGAAAGCTGTTAAGTCTCCAAGTTTTAAAATACCATGTTTTAGAAGTAGGGCTTCACTTAATGATTTGGGAAAAAATGTTTTTGTGTTTTTTTTTCTGGCAAGTATAGTGATTGCAATTAGATTTGTGATTTATGTTTAGCAGTGGGATGGGATGAGTCCCTAGACCATATATATGAGTGGACAGAGCTAACCCGTTAGCTGCCGCGTACCAAACAGGAAGTGCTCCAGGAGGCTCTTCCGGCTCCTTCTCTCCCTTTTTCTCATTGATTTACATTGAGATCTTATCGTCCCTCTCTCTGTTACTCCTGCAGTGAGCCTCGTAATTTTGGTCTTAAAATGTTCATATAAACCCGCTCTACATGATCCTGAATTTTCTTTCACTATTTTGTTCGTCAAAAAAATGCTATTCATAACATAGAGCCTCTATGTTATGAATAGCACTCACTTAGTCCACTCATATATACAGTGGATGATTCTAAAAAAAAATCTAATAGTTTGATTCTGTTTTTTCATATTGCATATATTTTTTTGCATATATAGAAGGCAAATGGCTCAAAAGAGCCTTTCTGCTTTATCTTTCAGTCACTTTTTATTTTACCTTAATAGAGACCGGACTGACAAAAATATGAGCTTTTAAATGCTTTCAGCTGTATGCGTGTCAAACATATGATTTTCTGTAAATGCAATCTTTGCTTTAAGCATTTTACTTAGTAAACAACCTGTTAATATTACTACTTATAACATTAGCGGCAAAAAAGTAGAGCGGAGAGCATGTTTGCTGCTTTTTAATCCCAGGGCAAAGGGAGGAGCGGGTGTGGGTGCTGCTGGGAGACGAGGCAGAGACCTGATGCACAGACATGAGACAGAAGGAGACTTTTAATCAAATAAACAAGATCAAGATTTAAAAAATGCAGAAAACAAAGATTTGGTCGTGATGTTTGCGTCTACCAGACGTTAAGTCATTTAACCACTTGCTTCTCATGAGACAGTTTTTTTTTTCCCAATTATTAAAAATTCCAAGTGGTTCCCTAAATCATTAAACCAAAACACAATAAACTCCTGACTTATCACATATATGTAGACTACTTAAAACCAATAGGCTAATAGTAGTTTTATTTATTGTTTGCAAAAAAAATTATGACACAGTTGTTTGTAATTTACACATGATGCTAGAATTGTATTGGTTTCTGAATAGGTCTAGTGGTTTTTTACTTATCACTAAGGATTACATCATTTATAGAAGTACAATATTGAACGGTCCCCAGTAAAGACTCGACGGCTCATCCATTTTATTGACAGCTTTTTGCAAAACTCTGATGTCACTGAGCGCGTTACACACACAGCGTAGACTTTTGAATGATACCATGTCTGAATAAATAATTATTCCATCTATTCTGAGATGGGCAAAGGAACCTGAAAGATTGTTTGTTTTTTGTTTGTTATTGTGGTAGCAGACAGCCATGAATTAATTAGAACCGTGTCAATCAATACCAGCTTTAAATCTTTTTCAAAACTCTCCAAACGATCCATAAAACAAAAATGAAACATCAAAACAAGTGCATTTTGAAATGTTAATGTGTCAGTTCTGCAACATCTCAGTTTCCAATAAACAAAACAGCATTTTTGACTCACAAATCCTGTTTATTTTCCCAAAATGACGATCCTCAGATTTGTCAGCAGCCTGCTTCATAAATATGAAACTGCCCTGATCTGCCCAAGCCTCTTGTATTTAATGTGGCCTTCTGCCTTGAATGTAAATGAACAGATTTGCTAAAACACCAGTGGGATTTACGTGATTTCACAACTACAAACAGGTACACAGCTCGTCACACCTGTCTGCTCTGCTGCCTGTGCCTCCGTTAGAAACACCGTCCCAAGAGAATTGTACCTGGGCTGCAAGATTAATCACAATCAAATCAAAATCACTATTTGAATGGATTTAATAGGCAAATTAAAGGTCACACATTTTAAGGGTGCACTGCATAATATTTCTAATGGATGGTCTGCCACTTGCTTGTCTCCATGGAAATATTATCGCTTGGTCTAGAAGAGCCACATGTACAGATTAAACCTATCACGAGGGAGACGTGCAGGTTACAGCACTACGCTACATTATGACTCAGATCTGTGGAGAGTTGCCCCTATTCACAGAAAGAGTGATGGTATTGCTGAGCAAAATAAACACCCGTAATGAATACATGTTGGATGTACATGTTAAATGTCATACCAGGAAGTAACAGCTCCATGAAGACAAGTAGGTAGCAGACCCTTCATCATAAAAGTTGGATAGTGCACCTTTAATCTCCAAGTAACCAAATGTCATATCTTATTTTGCCAGAAACACTCTAACCCTAACATATTTTGAAATGTGATTCATGTATTAGCTTTTCAGTTCCTATTTCAGTCTTTTCATCAATTTCTGTGTTTGAAATGTGAACTTTGAACAGAATCCTGTTATTACGGCTCTCAAAATAACACATTTTGCAGCTCGATCTATTGCTGACATAAATCTAGACGATAAACGATAATATTGAAACAAATTTACGCCACTGTCACAATAACCCAAGAGCAGATTTAAACGTGAAAAACATGAGCTGCAATAAATAAACAGCAGAATAAAACACTTTAGTATTTAGTTTGCATCTGTATGAGTGATAGAAATTATCAATTGAACTTTCTACAGCTCAAATCCCATCATATAGCCAAAATAATACAAAAAATAATAAAATCACAGTAGTGCAAAGAAACTGTACAGAGAATAAATATTGCGCTTCAAACTATATTGCTCCAGCTTTCATATACTGGAACGATAAGTCGATATAGTAATTACTGTGACAGACCTACTTATTCTTAAAGCATACATCGCAAATCTGATCTCAATGCTTGTCTGAAAACTCTTAATTCAAAATTCTTTCCAAATCATTCAGCCTTATCTCCTACACATCAAACAGACTTGATCTCACAGCACATAACGTCATCAGGCTATCTTCACTACTCCTCATATAATCTCGGTGAGTGCCAGACTTCCAGTGCACCAGACGCTGACTCTTATCTGTTTATTTGAAAATTTGATCAGGGCTGATTTGTAGTGCTGCTCTCGTAATTCAGACCCATCCATATCCTGAACGGACACTGAAAAGAAGAAAAAAAGGCTGTTGATTAAGCTTCTCTATCAGGTTTAATGTGACAGGCAATGAATTGGCAATCGTTTTATTCTCTAAGTGACAATATTACCGGGGATAATACGCACAGCTGCATGCCAAATAGTGGTACACATGTAAAGAGAAAGGGGTCTCTAATAGGCCTATCACGATCACAAGTTTTCAAGCGTTATATATTGATATACTGCGATAAATGATAATATTGAAACTACTTAAGGCCACTGACACAATAAGTATACTTTAAGATAATCCCAGTAAATAATTTTAAATAGACTGTATCATTAAAAAGGCATGAGCTCAAAAGATAAATAGCAGAATGAACCAGAAATTAGCCATTGAACTTAGATATTCAACCCTTTAAAGCTCAAATTTGATTGTATTACAAAATGCCCCACTTTTACTAAAAAAACACACACAATCAAAATTGAGCCCCAAAATATTTTGTTCCATATCATTGAATTATAAGTCGACATAGTAATTATGGTGACAGGCCTAGTCTTGAATGGGGTATTTTCAAGATAAGACTAGTGCAGTTGCATTCAGTGCTGCAGTAATTCAACTGAACTAACTTGAATATAAAGTTCTTCTTATGCTTTTTTTGTAGTAACTCTATTTGTGGTTATAGTCTTGCAAGATGTCATACTTCAAAATGTAGGGCAAGAGACAGTTTTCTGTATTGATGACAATGCATTTTCATTTAAAAAATATCCAAGAGGAAAATTCACATATCTTTATGCTTATTGGATAATGAGTTGTCAAAAGTATTGAAAATCAGATACTAGTCAATACTAAAACTATTGAAACTAGATACTAATTCGAGCAACAATAGATAATACAAAAAGTCACATTCACATAATATTAAAGGAAGTCTACGATTTAATGTTGAAAATATTCAATAGTCTATTCAAAATTGAGTTAGAAATATTCCATCCATCCTCACCCGCTTAATCCGGCTGGGTCACGGGGCAGTTTGCTGCCCAATCCTCATAGCACCTGACCCCCTATGAACCCCTCTGCAGGTGGTGAGTCCACAGGAGGGTGGACATTATGGTCCTTGATGTTAGTTCATAGGGGTGCTGCATGTTTTGGGTTGATGGGGGAAACCGGAGCACCCGGAGGAAACAGGTTACAAGTTAGAAATATTTGTATCGTGAAATATTCGAAAGTCTATTCTAGTCTTTTCAAAATTGAGTTAGAAATATTTGTATCGTGACACGTGATTTTCCAAGTGAGCTTCCATCCAAGTACTAACCAGGCCCAGCTTTGCTTTGCTTCTTAGTATTGGTGTCAGGCATTGGCCTTGGTTGAAGCTGAACAGAGACACTATTTAATCATAAAAAATCCTGTAGCTGCATAATATATACTCAGCATCTGTCTAGGTGGATTTGCAGCAGAATCTGAAGGCTTTCAGTGGAGAGACACGTCATTACTTAGACTTGATAAGAGACTGGCTATAACAATAGGCTACCTTGAATTGTAAATAGTGGGTATTTTAACGGAAGAAGTCGTGACTGTATTTCTGTGAATGAAACAGAAACCTTCCTGGTGATGTTTGGAATAAAATGTCTAACAGGAAGTGTGTGTGTGGGAAGGAGAAATCCATTTAAAACTTGTGGAGAAAAGGTAATTTGAAGCAAACAAGTGCTGGTAATACTCAAACTATTCAGCTAAAATGCCACCAAACACACAATTTTGCGTTACATCTTTCTTTTACTGATTAAAGTTTTATTATGCTAAACTGGAATAATTACTTCTTGTCTTCATTCTATTAATACTTAGTACAGAGTTTAAAGTTCAATGTTTTATTAATACTTACACATACACAGTACAGTTCCAACTCCCACAGATAAATGCTGTTGTTGTGTCCTTGGGCAAATCACTTTACCCACTTTGCCCCCCTCTGCATACACTAGTGTAACATTTACATAGGGACAAGTAGAAGGAGGCCCTCCTTCTGGCCAAATAAAAGTCAGTTTTGTCCACTCACAGTAATGATGCATGTTTCTGTATGTTTTTCAGTGCTCGTAATATAGTTGTTGTAGCACAGCAGTTGCAATTAAATTTGGCGGTTGGCGGTGGTTGGGCAGGAGGCTGTGTGCGGAGCGTCCTGCTGCTTATGTAACATGAGGCCTCGGTGAGTGTGAGGATGAATCAGAGCTCGAACCGGTCCATTTCTGTTGCATAACAAGCTGACACCTCTGTCCCTCACATCCACGCACACCGCACCAGCTCTGCATCTAAGCCAGCGCGCACAACATGGACACACACAACATGAATGCTCACTAACTGTACTCACACTGCCCTACACAGACACTTTTGTGCTGAGGAAATACTTAACTGATTATACAGGAGCATTTGCGTGAAGTATTCGTCTTGCAGGTGCATTCGTCTTATCCTAACTTTATGATGGACGCGTTAAAAGTGTCTCAAAGTAGAAAACTACCAATGTTTTATCCAGTTTATTTTTTCCCTGATTCCTGGCTGTGCTCAAATACCTCTCCTCCCTTGTATTTGAGTTTCTAAGTTGAACAATGAAACACCTTGTGCAAAGTCAAAACAATTTTAAAACTGGTTTGTATATTCGATAGATTCATAGATGGAAAGGTAGATAGATGGTGTTTATTCATTTACTGCATTTCAGTTTTTAATCATTTTTGACTGGAGTTTCAATACCACCTGCTGCCTTTCCATTTACTCATAATATCCCAGCTCTTAATCTATAATGATGTATGTATAAGCTCCTAATTCTTCCATAAAACACAGCACTGAGGATGTAAGGTGCACATTTACACATTTACTCAAATTAGCAAGAGATATAGTTTTTAAGGGCTTGTAATAAAATGTATTTTGTTTCATAACCATAAAATAGAAATATTAACATTGCCTGCTGTTCGCCTATAGTCATATAAACCATAACACTACAATAATTTCGTCACTGAACAAGATGAATGGGTAATGAGAAAGCAAAGCAAAACTCTGGTTTAAAATTCTGCATTAGATTTTTGTAGTTGCCACAGGAATTGTAAATATCAAAACTACTGTCCAGGGACGGCAATAATTTCAGTACACTGACAAAGAAATTATCTTTGTCAATGCACTTTATAGATTCTTAGATGAGTGATTGTCCTCAAGCTGGAGCGTAGTTGGTTCAAGCCTTGGCCAAGTACATGCTATATTGCCTTGAAATTTCACACTATAGTCACAGAACATCTTGGTGTTTTCAGTAGAAAGGGCATCCTCCATAAAACCTCCCCAGAAGTCTGTGCTATTAGTTCACTTTGCTAACCTCAAATGAATACAGAGTGTGGTTGAATGAAGTACATGAGTTTGACATTATTATTTCATAGGAGATGCTATTTGGCTCGCTGGGATCAGACCTCCGCTGGTTCACCACAGACATAAATGTTAAATTGTGTTTTTGCTTGTATTTTTTTCTTCAGGCGCGGTACAAGCAGAGTCTGGACCCCACGGTGGATGAGGTGAAGAAGCTGTGCACATCTTTGAGGAGAAATGCCAAAGAAGAGCGAGTGCTGTTCCACTACAACGGCCACGGAGTTCCTCGGCCCACAGTCAACGGAGAGATCTGGGTTTTTAACAAGGTACAACAGGCTGTAGATAATAATGGAAGATTTAAACTGCTTTAGGATTATTTGGAATACAACGGGATGAAACAATTTTCTCTTCTAATACAGGCGGCAGTAGCTCAGTTGGTTTAGCGTTAGTCCCCTGATCCTGCTCCTTGTTGTAAAGCGCTTTGAGTGCCTTGAAGGTGGAAAACGCTATATAAAAATGTGACTATTTACCATTTATATGTAAGTTATAAGTGTGTAATTTTTCATCTTTCATTACATGTATCTATCACTGTGGAAACAAGCAGGTGAAGTTCCAGGTCAGATCCAGTAAGAGTGAAGCAATATAACACCTGTAATTAAATTATTGCAAGCTAAATTAATTAATTAATGCAATACTGAGGAACAATCCAGGCAAAGCAGTAACATCTTCATGGAGACAAGCAGGTGGTGGAGTCATTCTGCTCCTTTAAGAATGATCAAAAAATCAGGTTTTGACTTAGTTTTCAACCATCAAAATCAAAATTACCGTGTCTTTGTCAGTTTGTCCCTACTCCCTAACTTATAATATATTTTTAACTTACAATATATATTGAAATGGATCATACTATAATATAATAATATAATATACAAACACTTGTATATTATATTATATGCTCGTCTATACCATCACGAGGCATAACACATACCAATATATCAGCAACTACTTGTTTTCAGTCTCCTCTAATACCTCTTCCTCGGCTCCAAACTTGACTTAGACCTGTACACTTTCACTGTCTTGTAAACCAGACATAAAATCTCTAACTGTTCATCGGCCGTCCCGTAAGTAAGCACCCACTCACAATGATCCACAGCAGCTGTCCGCACCGGCCTGATGCCTCCGCGTCCTCACTGCACCCCTGGGCCCTGTCCCATCTCCGCTCACTCCAAATTATATTCGGGATACACACTTCTGGCCACATAAAGTGAAGCTCTGAAATGGGGGATCAGTAGGGATTTGTTGTGTGGCTTGAGTAGGACCAGATTTCTATTAAATATCAGAAAAAATACTTTACCACCTCCCTTCATTCTATGTGTCTGTATTGTCGGGTACATTTTGTTCTTGCTTATTTCTCTCCGTCTCTATACACCTCATGAAACACACATCCTATCAATAATTAAAAGGAATCTGTCACCGTGAGCTGCCGGAACAACACGCTAAGCCTGTACCCTGCATGGTAAAGTTATAAACTGGTACTGGTAACTGTTCATGTGAACCATTGGTAGGTTCAAATATATTCTGCCAGAACCCAAATAAGATGATTTTCCTTTTTTTCCCTTCCTTTTTTCAGAATAGTTTCAAAATGTGGTGGTATTACTCAAACACATAACACAACAAACAAACAATGTGAATCTTTCAGCTGAAAGAGCCATAAGTTTAAGGAAAGTTTGTGTAATCAATCTCTAAGATAAGATAAGATAATTTCTCCCATGGGAGAAATTTGTCTGGGGACAAGGGGTCACATGCTTTAACACAAAGTCAAGACAACACAGAAACATAAGCCCATACAAACCAGCACCATAAAACATAATAAATAAGAGACCATGTATGAGCACAAGTGACACTTCAACAGAACCTTTAAATCACTCTAATCACAATCCTGTGTGATCCATACAAATGGAGTGTCAAATTTTAGATTTGTGGACCCGTTCAATAAGCTTAAGTTTCCATTCCATAAGTGTCAATATTCATTATATAATTCATATTATGAACAAGCTCCATGCCTGCTGTACGCGTAAATAAAAATCACCAAGAAGAAATTGTCTTGAATAAGTAGCCTACACAATCATTAATCGTGATTATACAAAATATACCTCAAACATTTCTTGTCTCCCCTGTACGATAGTGTTTATTGCCCCATCCTTACTTCCTACCCTAACAAAATCTAAGAAAGTCTTTTTTTTATTTTCCAGAACTACACCCAGTACATCCCTCTGTCCATCTACGACCTGCAGACGTGGATGGGGAGCCCCTCCATCTTTGTTTACGACTGCTCCAACGCTGGTATCATCGTCAAGTCCTTCAAACAGTTTGCCCTCCAGAGAGAACAGGAGCTGGAGGTGGGTACACTCACTATGAGATGATAATCAACACTCATTCTTCATAACACTTAGTAATGCAGAGGATATAATTAGAAAAAGGACTAAATTGGGAGCTGAGTCAGCAGACAACAGGCGGCACAGGTTTGGTCATTATCACTTGGCTATGAATAGTCAGTTCATTCATGTTGTAAACAAACTGCGAGTTGGTCAAGAGCAACTAAAGCTTGAATGCAAATGCAGTAAAGTAAAATAGTCTCAAGAAAAGTGATGTTATAGTATTGATTTTTATACTGAGTGAAAGCCATTGTGATAATAACAGATAAGTGACAAAGTGAAGTTAAGACAAGTTAAAAAATAATGTAGCAAGTAATTCGTAATTTGTTTGTCTGTGTAGTTGTTTTTTTCATTGACAAATTTTGAATTTCAAACTTTCCATTATATTAATGCTACCAAGACCTTATCAGTTATAGCAATTATCAGGCCATATTGGGGCATTCACACTTAAACATACCACATCAATACTGGAATAAAACTGGGACAAAACCTGGAGCAAAACCTTTACTTGACCAGGACTAAAGCAGAACCAAAGCAGAACCAAAGCTAGTCAGAATCAGAATCAGAATCAGAATGTGTTTTATTGCCATATGAGTGAACAGGTTCACAACATTAGGAAATTGCTGCGGTACTTGGAGCAGAATGTAGACAAACACTGACATGCAATAAATAATAGAATAAAATAAAGCTATAGTATAATATAACAAAATTTACAAATTTACAGGAGTATAATAATATAGAGTATAAGAGTATCAGTGATCAGTGCAAAACAGGCAGGTGCGAGAACACAGGGTCATGTGACAGAAGCAGAGTGGGGGGTGGGACCAGTCCGAGTGTTATTATTTATGAGTCCAACAGCAGAGGGGAAGAAACTGTTTTTGTGGCGAGAGGTTCTGGTCCGAATGGACCGTAGCCTCCTGCCTGAGGGGAGTAGGTCAAAAAGTCCATGTCCAGGGTGAGAAGGATCAGCTGCAATTCGACCTGCACGTGTCCGAGTCCTGGAAGTGTACAGGTCCTGAAGAGATGGAAGGCCGCAACCAATCACCTTCTCAGCAGAGCGCACAACACGTTGCAGTCTCTGTTTGTCCCTGGTGGTGGCTCCAGCATACCACACGGTGATGGAGGAGGTGAGGATGGACTCGATGATGGCAGTGTAGAACTGCACCATTGTCCGTGCTGGCAGGTTGAATTTCTTCAGCTGCCTCAGGAAGTACATCCTCTGCTGGGCCTTCTTTATGATGGAGGTGATGGTGGGCTCCCATTTGAGGTCCTGGGTGATGGTGATCCCCAGGAAGCGGAATGAGTCCAGAGTGGTGATGGGGGTGTCGGTCAGGATGATGGAGGGGAGTGGGGCTGTGTGCTTCCTAAAGTCTACAATCATCTCCACTGTCTTCTGGGCATTAAGCACCAGGTTGTTCTGGCTGCACCAGGACACCAGACGATCAACCTCCGTCCTGTAGGCAGACTCATCCCCGTCCGAGATGAGCCCGATGACCGTGGTGTCATCTGCAAACTTGATGAGCTTGACAGACTGATGGGAAGAGGTGCAGCAGTTGGTGTACAGGGAGAAGAGCAGAGGAGAAAGAACACAGCCTTGGGGAGAGCCGGTGCTGATGGTCCGGGAGTCCGAGACATTCTTCCCCAGCCTCACGTGCTGCTTCCTGTCCGTCAGGAAGTCAGTGATCCACCTGCAGAGAGGATCAGGCACGTTCATCTGGGACAGCTTGCCTAGTCTAGCTCAGGACTAAACTCAGATCAATCAAAGTTATTTAGCCCGTCAAGTAAAGCAGTTAATAAAGTAATGAATTATTAGACGTTCTGCTCATTAAAAAAACATACATTTATCTAAGGAACTAAATGGAGTGAGATTCATTGGTAGTTCCACTATGAAGACTTGGAAAAACTTTCATGAACATTTTCACTGCTAAATTGCAGACATAAGGTGCTTTTTGACTTTTCCCTGTTAGAAAAATTGAACTTCCTGGCGCTGTTTAAACCAATCAATTGCACATCTGTCTCTGATGGAGTCTCCTCCACTACAGCCTCTTTGGCACTTCATCTCTTTATTATGCCCCTCCCTTCTCATTTTCTCTCTCTCTCCTTCTGTCTCTCTCTCTGTCTCTCTATCGCTGTCTGTCTCTCTTTTTTTCTGTCTGTCTGTCTCTGTTTTTCCGTCTGTCTGTCCGCTGCAATGCCATGTTATGTGAAATCCTAATGAGAGAGTACTGTCATTCATCTCAATTATTCATGGGAGGTTTGAGCTAGACTGTAGATTAGCCGGGAAAGAGCGGAGTGATGGAGAGAGGGAGAGGAGATGGAGAGTGGAAAAAAAAAGAGGGAGTGCGTGAGAAAGGCATAGGGAGGGAGAAATGGTAAAGAAAAGCAATTAAGAGGGAAAAGAGAGTTAAAGAAAGGGGAGAGAGAGCGAGGGGGTGGGACGTGGGTGAGAGAGAGAAAGAAAGAGGTGTGAGGGCAATTGGGAAAGGAGAGAGAAAATTCTAGAGATGGAAAGAAACAATGAAGAGTGAGCCGGAGAGAGAGAGCAAGGGAGCGAAAGAGAGAGAAAGATGAGTGAGAAAGAGAAGGTGACAGACAAGAGATAAGAATGGAGTCATAGAGGGAGAGAGAAAGACGAGATATGGAGTGATGGAGAGAGAGAAGAGAGAACGGGATCGGGAGAGAGATGAAAGAGATGATGGAGTGAGGTTAGGAGTGAGCTGATAGAAGGAGATGGAAGGATGGTAGAAGATGTAGGAAAGGGAGAGACGAAAGTAGGGAGTTAGGGAAGAAGAGAGGAAAAGAATAGGGAGATAGAGAGACAGGGAGAGAGACAGATGGAGAGCGTGACAGGTAGATGGAGAGAGGGACATACAGAGGTAAATGGAAAGAGTGACAGCGGTAGATGGGAAGAAACGATATGGAGTAAGAGAGAGATGAAGAGAGTGCTACAAAGAGCATAGTGGAGCTGTGAGCTGCAGTTATCTGTGGAGAGGCAGAGGTGAGGGCAGGAGACAAACTGCTGAGTGGATGCAGCGTTTGACAGGGCGCTCCTCACCGACGGTTTCAAACTCGTGTCTCTTTGGAGGTCACAGCAGCAGCACCAGGGCGGCCTCCTGACAACGCTTCTGCTCTGTCAGGGGGAGGAGTTCACTGCAAACTTTCTGTGAAATACTTAAGATGGCTAAAGTCAGCTTTTTCTATCCACTATATGTTCTGGTATGGGGTTTTTCTGGTATGGTTCTTGGGCTTTTTGACAGTTGGATTGGTTTTTATACTTTTTCTTAATGAATTCCTTTTTTTCCCACCCTCTGATAAAAGGATCTGTAAAGCTTGTGGGCATATGAAACATTAATGGACATTAATAGGACTTTTATATTTATATTTATCTGATGTTCCTCTATGCATAGCTTGTTGCCACTTAAAATGAGAATAACTTAGACAGCAGAGACCTAAACTACAGTGTGTTTATTTATTTATATAGCGCTTTTCCACCAAAGATGCTTCACAGAGCATTATTAACACAGTATTATTCATTCACTTCATACCTTGTGGTAGTAAGATATTATAGTAGCCACAGCTGCCCTGGGGCAGACTGACGGAAGTGCGGCTGCCAATCCAGTCTGCACCTTTGACCCCTCCGGCCACCACCATCACTTACGCACACACCATTTATACCTACGGTGCATGTTTTTTGGTTTGGGGAAACCAGAGTGCCCAGGCGACCCGGGGATCGAACCCAGAACCACCGTGTTCCCAAAGTATCAAAGAGCCTAGTCATTTATCTGTAGCCCAAAGGGTTCGGACACAGATTCACTTTGATGATTTCATTTAGGCCAGGGGTGTCAAACTCATTTTGGTCCAGGGGCCGTATGCAACCTACTTTGATCCCAAAAGGGCCGGATCAGAAAACTCAGTTCTCTCTTCAAGTTATCGTATTTTTCTCCGTGTCTCGTAGTGGTGTTTAAGATTATATTCCTCGAGCAATGCCACTTGTTCCAAACACACTGAGCACAGATTTCCCATTCACCTCTGTCAACAAATAAGAATTAGACTATTTTTCTTGGGAAATCCTGAACTCAGCATCTGCTTTTCTCATTTTTTGACATTTTGCTGATGAGGGTCACGGTCGACAGTCAAAGCGATCGTCCTTTAAGAGCGTTTGGAAAGAGGAAAGTCTTCATTTGTGCTGCTCTGGTGGGAGTCGCAACGTACAGAAACGCCGGAGACGCTGCTATGCTAAACGGTGCAGAAAATTAACAGAAATATCTGAAAATTTTAAGTATTTTAATAGAAAAATCAGCCGAGGGCCAGATTAAAGGTCTTGGAGGGCCGGATCTGGCCCCCGGGTTTGACACATGTGATTTAGGCTTTTTAGGAACAACAGGCATGAATTGGCAGCTTTAGTTTGAGACTATTTTGCCTATGATTATTTTTAAATTACAGCTGTTTGTGAAGTCCCCCAATCAAGCGAGAAACTCAAACAAGAAATAGTTTCAAAAAATAGTCCTTAGACATAACTAAACTGCTCCTGTCTGTTTACACAGTGTAACTGCAGTGGGGTCTTTAGGTCCATCTGTGGCCTATCAGAGCATTCACACTTGCACAGTCCTCACATCAGAATTGGGACAAAATCAGAACTAAATATTAACCTAAGCAACACTCAAAATCATGGTCATGGTTTCTTCATATACAGTAATTTGACATCTGGTGGTCTACTGCCCACTACTGACGAATATTTTAGCAAATGAACCACTGGGAAAACAGACAAACATAAAAAGTATGAAGTAATGGTGCAATTATAATAGGTGATATAATGTATTATATAACCACTACATGAACTTACTTGTCGATTGCAAGTTGAAAAACACTTTTCTGCCATAATTATTATAGAAATGTGTATAGAAAACTAAACCCAAACCAAAAGTAAACAAAAGTAAAACATATACTATTTATCTTTTTTTAAATGTGAAATTTCTGCCGTCAAGTTCACATTTCCAAACTAGGTATGGAATTAGTTATACCATTCTATCACATTTTACATATAGATGAAAATGCATGGAGGAAGCAATCTCCAGACTATATACCATATCATACATTTATACTCAAAGCCTGCATAAGCCCACCCAAGGTTCACTGCCCCTTTAAGACCTGGTACAGTACACAATGTCCACAAGGTTCATTCCCCGTGAATAACTGCCCCCCTCACCTCAATGTCTGGGAAGTACACGTCACCGCGGTAATGGAAGTTACAGAAAGAGGCTTTTTAAACATGCAGGAAATGGTCTATGCAGGGAGTCCCCACCGCCCACTCCGCTCCCTCCTCTCCTCTGATAGGGTGAGGAGCGGGAGTGTGGAGGGGTTTGGTCCCAGGTGAAATCATTCTAGAGTGATGCTACTTCTTTCGCGTGCTTTTGCTCCATTTCGCTAGGGACTGGTTTATTTTGAGAAGCAGTGATTTTAGAGAGAGAAAAGATGATGAGTGGAGGAAGAGGGGAGGGGGCTGAGGTGTTTAGTAAGGCCGCTCGCTCACACACACGTAAGAGAGTTTGTGTCACCTATAGGGCACGGTGCTTTCTCTTAAATATATAATCATTTCCTGCAGTTCTTGAAAAACATGCGCACCACTTCAGTCGGGCTTCTGTGTGGTTTTATTGAAACACGCTGCACTTGAATCTTTTCTTCATACTTTAGTTACTTTATCTGACTGTCTCTCACTCAGCCATGTAGAAGCTGTTCGATAAGAGCTGTATTTGAGAACAGAACAGCTTTCAAGAGAAAATTAGTGAATCACAAAATGACGACCTGACCAAACTTATTGTCACAGCGCTTATTGACAGGCTAAGGCTACAACACTGTATTGGAAAGCTATATAGAATTACTGCCGTCAATATTAAAATATTCACATATGCATATTTAGGGGCATACTTAATTAGGCAGAAGGATGATTAGAAAATCTGCTAATTATAGGTGAATCAGTCTAATTTACCAATTTTTTTTACCCATTTTCTTTTTTTCATAAAGTGAAACGTGTCTTACCCGAGTTCAGATGAATTGGAAAAGCAGTTCTTAGGGTTAAAATGAGATCTGTGTCTAATTAAAGAGTCTTTTATCATCTGTGAACCTGTTATCATGTCAGTTGTTACTTCGCTTTGGCCTCTGAAAGTTATCACGGTGGATTATGATACTTGGACTATATTAGGAAAGTGAGGAAACCTATTTACAAATTAAGTAGTTCTGTTTTTCACATTTTTAAGATAGTAAAAATCTGGTACAGTGCCTTTTAATGTTTATTTTGAGGTAAAAATCTTGAGTTGTCATCAATAATACAGTAAGGTCCACAATGTAATTTAAACATTTCCTGAATTTTCATTACTTTAGCAAATGTATGCATCAAACTTCTACACTGTATACTGTCAAGTCATCCAACTCTTATGTTTGGTTCAGTCCAAGCATTAAAATAACAGAAAACTCTGCAGGATAAGCCTTAGGCTACATTTCTCTACAGTTTTTAAAGGGCTTGTCTGTACCAGATTTTTTCCTGTGGAACTTAGCAAAATTTCTCTTGCCCTGGTACCCATGTAATTTATAAGCAGCTCTTGAGGTCAAAATAAGTCAGCCATGTACTGTCTGCATCTAATGATTAAGCATTTGTTGTGGAATAATCAGGAACCACACGTTAGCATGCTTGGCTTTACCGTCTCAGCAAAACTCCACACTGGTCTGTGAAAAGTGCTTATAAACTCATTACAGTGAATAAGTAGGATGCTTTGGACCACTACTAATAAGTTATCTTGATTATTAATGAACTTTTCACATTACAGTACACCTCAGGTATAGCACCTTTAAATTTTTAGCTATTGCTGTACTTTCTCTTTTTTTCTTTTTTTTCTGTGATTAGATAAGGGGTAGAGGTAAAGCGTTTCATTCTGCTATTTAATGATAAAGACAAAGATGCACTTGACAGAAGCAAAGTGATTTGCAAGGCCAAAGGGAGGTGAAGTACAGCGGAAATACAACCAAACCCAGGAACCACTTGTAACAGCTCAGGTAACAGCTCAAAAATGGTTCCAATAACACTAATCCGAATCGAGATTGGATCAGATCGGATCGAACCAAATCATACCGTGATAGTCGATTCTGAATCTTGAGAATCAGAATCGAACCAGCTCTAGTTTTATCCCATGTTTTGATTCACTTTTCTGACTTTAATCTATTGAACCAGTCTCATTTAATCGACGTCACTTGTTCTCTTTATGAAATGGCATTCCCGGCAATTAAACTGCAGCCTGATTTATCCCCAGTGGACAGGGGGAGTAAAGGGAAGCCTTCATGATAATTTTCATGGTAATTTGCAGGATTACAATATGCTAATGTGATAATTACAGTGGATGGTTGGCACTAATCAGCTCTGCACTCCACGCTGTCATGTTTACCATTTGGATTACTACCATTTCTATGAATATCGGCTTCCCCGTCTGAGAAAATGCATGCCTTTTCAATTCACAATGTCTAATTTTCCTCATTTAGTCGCATTGAAGAAGAGTCACATTACAAATTGGCACCGATCCACTCGCAGAGCAACAATAAGCGCCCACTCACGGCTGCCAGCACCATCAAATGAAATATGCAATAGAATAAAACAACACAGTGGTACACACACATGATTTCTCTTGCTCATTAATTAAGCCCTTTTCTTGTGTAATCTCAATATCATGGTTTATTCATAGGAGCCTCGTATAGCGCAGCGTGGTAAATACATAATGTCTCTCGCTGTGATCTGGGCTGCTGCCTCTGCTCCATGTTTTAGACTTATTAGAGTTGGATAATGAGTTATTGGACTAATACAGAGCCAATATGCTTACATGTTCTAAATCTATACATTTTATTCTGAATCACAAGCTGGAAGGCGGCAAAAAACAGCATTTTGCATTCAAGCTATTGGGTGCACTGTTGCATAGTCATTAGTGGGAATTCTATATAAATAATGCAAGTTTTAAAACCCCTCTATGAAACTTTTTGCCAGGAAACAGACATTAGTAGTTCAGAGTGAGTGACTGGTGGTGGTCAAAGGGGCAGATTAGCATCCTCTCTTACATCAGTTTCAAATGGAAATCTTGTGGAGTGTGATTATATTCCCTCAGATTAAAGAAACCCTTTTTGTTTTTGACATTGTTTTCTTTTTCTTTGCTTTCTTATGTAATATCTAACAAACCGCCTCCTTTGTAATAGTTCGGGCCTGTCTTTGAGCTCAGATGTTGAAGCAGGAGTGTTAGGCTAAGGTGAGTCAGATTAGTCTTACCTCTCCTTGCATCAGAAACAGAACAGCAGCACACCAACAGCGGCCATTCATAACCTCTTTAACTAATACATCACGGTACATCGATTTCAGTGCTATCGTTCATATGTTTAGTCCTTAATAATTCACTTTTTGGCATGAATTACATAAGCTTTGCAATGGTAGTTTAGATGATAGAACGTCCTATTACTAGCTCCAACAGGTACACTATTGTTGTGTTCTTGGGCAAGACACTTTACCTACAGTTGTGCTCATAAGTTTACAGACCCTGGCAGAATTTATGATTTCTTGGTCCAGAAGCTGCACATGGGACGTACTTGGATATTTCAGCATGATAATGATGCAAAACACAAAGGCAAGTGGAGCTGTCACTGGCTCCAGCAGATTAAAGTGAAGGTTCTGGAGTGTTCGTCTCTTCTGACCTCAGTATCACTGAGTCACTCTGGGCAGATTTAAGATGCAGTTCAGACAAGAGCCCAAGAATTTACTGGAACTGGAGCCTTTTGCCAAGAAGAATGGGCAGCTTTACCATCACAGAAAATAACACATCCACAACTATCACAAAAGACTCCAAGTGTCATTGGGTCATTTGTGTAGTTTCTGTGTCATTATGATTTAAAAAGTGTAAACACAGTTGTTTGATAATAAACGGCTTCACCCAAGCACTAACCATGAGTGAAAGAAAAGTTTTTCTGTTATCATTCATATTCTCTGAAAGATGGCCAAGAAATCAATCAAATTCTGTCAGGGTCTGTGAACTTATGAGCACAACTGTACCTCGCTTGTGTAAATACAGTGTTTGAGTAACGTTGGCTTAAATTTTGCAGCCACTTCTCCCTCAGTCAGTCCCACGGCAGCTGTGGCTACAGAAGTTGTTTACCACCACTTCTGTTACTTATTATTCTTATGATTATTGTAGACTGTCAACAACCCCACCATGGATAATTTTAGATAGTCTGACCCAGTTCTATCTCATCCTTACCGAAAACAATGAATGATTTTCTTCTTGCATACTGGAAGGAACTTTAATTTGTTTTCATGAGACAAAATAAAAACAGAGCAACAACTAATGATATATATTTTTTCATATTGCCTTGCCTTATACACATATACTGCTGCCTATCTTCCATCTGACCTTACACTGTAGTGAGTTATCTGTTACTCCCTTCATCTATGAGTGGTCATAATCTTATGGCTGAACGGTTTATGCTTTTTGTCTTTACTAAATTCTTGCGCGCTCTTCCTCCATTGTCCAGCGCTCACTGCTCAGACACTTTGTACCGGTCTGTTTTCTCACGCTCTCCCTTTCCAGCTCAGTCTCTTTAGCCTGTAACACATCCAGTTTGCAAACACGCAAAGAGTTTTAGCAGGCGCTTAGAGATTTTCCACTGACGTAAACAGATGTGGAGTGAGTTCTCTGCTTTGCGTAATCCAAAAATGTGTGGTGTAAAATAGTATAAAGCTTTCTCTGCAGAATGTGGATGTACTCAAGCTATTTGTCAGAAAAAACAACAAGTGACTCGGTGGTTAGAGCATTATCCCACAAAGCCCCAGGGTTGGCAGTGCAGTTCCGTTTCCGACTAATGTGTAGAGGACTTTTGACCTTGGGGGAGACACTTCAGCTGCCTTGCGGAAGTATGAATGTGGGATGTGTGAGTGATTGTGTTGTGTCATTGATGGTCATCAGAGGGGCCAATGGCATAAAAAGAAGTAACTTAACACCTCCATGTACTGTACAAAGAGTAAAGTAATACGTAATAATGCATACAGTTTCAAAAAATCATTATATTCTTAATTAATCATTTCATTACTTTACTGGTGATAAAAATCAAATTCTGATCTGATCCCTCTGTGACTTGTTGATATTGGCCTAATTCACATTTTTTAAAATATAACTGATTATTTTGGATATTGATAATTTGCGCTCACATCATGCACACATTAGCAAACACTGACAAAAATACTTTAAGATAAATAACAATAAATAAGCAAAATAATAAAATAAAGATCAGATTAAAATCTAACTTAAGTGACAGAGTTTCTAACTGAGTAGTGTGCCCTCCATGAAACCCTAACCCTAGAGTTTGTGGCTATATTTGTGTATTAACATCCAGAATCATGTGATCTCACAGCACGGGTTGGAGTAAATTCAATGTTTTGTTTTGTTTTTCTCTCCACTTAAGTCTTGGACATCTTGGTAATTTATAAAACCCAAAACATGACGCAGTTAAATTTTCATTAACAAAGATATGGGAAAAACATTTGGCCAATTACATAATAATCTCCGCCATAATGCCTTTCTTAAATTTAGCAAAGCACTGTGGTTTGATAAAGAGAAACTTGGATCAGTGGTTCTATTAAGAGACACAGCTCATTAAAATGTTCTCCGCCAAAGACTGAACCATATTAAACACCCGGAGAACAAATCAGGAACACAGCAGCCAAATGAGCCCATAAATATCAAGAGTTTCTAATATAATTAAAGTTTTACATCATACCTTGGCTATTATAAACCATGGGAGCAGTTTTAAGAGGGTTGTTTACCGCAGAAGAGAAAAACCACCTGCAAAGAAGTCTAAAAGGGTACGGTTTCTTGAGAAAAATCAAATCAATAAAGTCTCACACCAGAATGAAGTAGAACGGACATTGATTTCACTTGTTATTTCTTAAGATTGAAAGCTTGGAAAAACCTCATTTGTTTTCTAATAATATGCCCTAGTACAGCTACTGCTAATGATGCTACATTAAGATGAAAGTTATAATGGATTCACTTCACAGTGCACTTACTGGCATGAAAACAGTTTTTTCCCCTTGAATTTCTCATCATGATTTAGATTTAATTATGTATGATATTCTAAACCAGGCATGTCCAAACTATGGCCCGGGGCCAAATGTGGCCCTCAGACCAGTTGTTTTTGGCCCTCAGGCTTCCAGGTGAATTGGCCCATACTATCACAAGTAGTACTTTTACTGCATGTTTTTGAAATCTACCTTGATCAAGCAAATGTAGTTTGTCCTTTTGAGGGTCTAAGCCTGAACAAAGGTCTGGAGGGTCATTTAAACCTGTTATAAATGCACAGTTTTTAATTACTCACTGTTTTGACCTCCAGTTTATGACCCTCGATCGGCCCTCACACTGGTCTGTGTTTTAATATATGGCCCTAGATGAAAAAAGTTTGGGCACCCCTGATCTAAGCAAAGAAACAAGATCATAAACAATACAAACTTTTAGTAACTGCCAATTAAAACACAAATTGGATGTTTCCTCCAAACCAGGAAAGTGACTATGAACCTTTTGAGAAAATAACAAAACAAACAAACAAGCTGATTATCGACAATTAGAAATGAATTAATTTCAGTTATGATTAGATTAACTGCACAGTTCTACTCCACTGGTCTGATTTCTGTGACAAAATTCTGAATCACTAATATCTAGTTTACACAGTAAAGAGTAGCACAGTCAATATTTAATTTGTTGTTGATGATTATTAAAGCAGTAGTCATAACAAACTATGCTAACACCTCATTGGCCTTGTTGTTGGTTGTTCTAAAATCCAGTAACTTTGAAATAGAAGGATGATAAATGCAAAATAAGTTGACCATTTGGCACACTTTTGATGACTAACACATCAGAAAAGTTTACTTGGAAAGAAATAATGAATCCAAATATTTGTGGACAGCTTGTGAGTGTAAAGAGACTGAGGAGGCGGGCGTGGGAGGTTAGAGGCTGCTAAAGTCTTCACCTGTTGCTGGACATTTGGAAAAAATCACACTTCACATTACCAAAGTTTAGTTCTTATGACACTGATTAGCATTGTGTAGTTTTGTTGTCCATTATTATGCTAGCAACCTGACCTTGGATTTTTATTGTTGGTAAATACAAGCATGGATCCGGTACAATGCACAACTTGTTGATTTCAGGCATAATTTTTTCTCTCACAATCAACACGCTTCAAATCTGAATATCTCAAAAAGATAAGTTACACCAAACAATACATTTCTTAGTTTTTATGAGTTAAAATGGTAAAACAAAGAGTTCTTTTTGTTCTGTAGTTGCAGAAGAGGAAAAATAAATGCATTTTTCACCTGTTGTTGGGTGTAAAATGCAGTCCAAGATTATAAATACTCGCGTTGAATATTTGGCACAAAATTTTATCCACAATTAAAAAAATAGTACCTGTCAACCTCCTCCTGCTCCTCTCCAGTGAACTACAGCTCACCTCAACCACACCTCTAATTACCCAGAAGCCCTGTTTATGCAGGCCTCTCCTGACAACACCGTATGTCTCCGCTCTCTCCATCTTTATTATGTACTTTTGTGCTGGAGTTCTTGCTTGTGAAATACATTTTATTTAATATCTAATTCATGACATGAATGAACTAAAAATAAATTATGTTTATGTAATTTTGCCCCAGGTGGTAAAGTTAAAGTGGAACAAAACACTAAATCAAGGCAAGGCAAGTTTATTTGTATAGCACAATTAGTACACAAAGTAATTCAAAGTGCTTTACAGAATAAGAAATACATTAAAATCACAAAACATACAAATCAAAATATAAATAATCATCATAAAATTTTAAAATGGACATGGGACATTAAATTAGAGAGAATTAGAGGGAAGAGTAGAGTGCGGAATGGAAAATGAAAACCTTTCAGTCATATGAACAGCTAAACAGAACCGTTTTTAGCCTGGGTCACCCTTTTTTACTACCAAATTGTGTATATGGTGGTTTAATAGCAACTACTGCACAGCCCGTGGAAGACTCAGCCAGCAGACTCAGTATCACGTGCATGACGCATTGGCTGTCGATGACACAGAGTTGTTGTGTGATTGACTGATATCTTTGGCACTTTTTTGCGCTAAAAACATGAAACTTGGTACTGCACACGCCCGTGCCATTAGGATGACACCCTCCAAATTTGAGATCAGTCTGGTGAGTGGTTTGAGAGTTATGCGCGGAACAGACAAACAAACACACAGACCAACAGGTGGAGAGACTGACAGTTCCTTGCACTAATAGATAGACGTCTGCTGTTCTAACCAGTTATGTTTGCAGCTTTCTGGTAAGTGACACAGGAGACTGCCCTGACTGCAGCCAGGTGCACCAGGCTGCAGGGGCAGAGTTCGAAATGTTAGTTTAATCACTCTGTTCCTTATACCTCCAGACGCTGCCCTCCTTTTACCTCACCCTCTTTAGTCTTCCAGGTTTAGCTGAGTTTAGTCTGTGTTTGTAAAATGTGCTATATAAATAAGATGGATTTGAATCTGAAGTTACATGATTCATAGTAATAAAAATATATATATTTATGTATTTTTTTCTGGCCAGGTTGCAGCCATAAACCCCAGTCACCCTTTGGCCCAGATGCCCCTCCCTCCCTCCATGAAGAACTGTATCCAGCTGGCGGCATGTGAAGCCAGCGAGCTGCTACCTATGAACCCTGACCTCCCCGCTGACCTCTTCACCTCCTGCCTCACCACGCCCATCAAGATCGCCCTCCGCTGGTAAGGATGACTCTCTGCGCTTTTGACACAGATATTGTGCTTGACCAGTTATACAATATGGACCTAAATGTTCTGTATATAACATTCGTTACAGATCATCAACAGTCAACAATCGCGGCATTTGATCAACTTGTATTATTTTTTTATTAAATTACATGACCTCGTTTGGTAATTGTGCCTATGGCTGCCTTGTTTACAAACTTATATCAGTATTTGTGCGTAACAAACATTCAGAAAAATAAACTTAATCTACCTCAAAATCAATCAATCAAACTTTAATTATAGAGCGCTTTTCATACAAAAATGCAACACAAAGCGCTTTACAGTGATTAAAAAAAGAACAATCCCACATTTCCCACATTTCCCCTCCACCCTCCACCCCCCCACAAAGCTAAGTTAAACAGACGAGTCTATGAGTGCTTTGTGTTGCATTTTTGTATGAAAAATGCTCTATAAATAAAGTTTAATTTGATTTGATGAGAAAATACATGTTTAGTTATCAGTACACTTATGAAAGAGCATTATTTTCATATTAAAAATTCTCTCATATAAAATTCTTATTCAACAATCAAAGGTCCTGTAGGGACACTAGATTTACACTCATTTATATTGACATTTCATAAACAAATATGTGTTTCTCCTATGAGAGGTGCCATAGCAAAAACACTGCTTACTGCTGCAAAATATGTAGGAGGTGTAGGTTTGAACACGGAAACGCCTCCTCCAGGGATCGTGAGAAACATTCTACACTCTTTTGCAATTATTATGACTTTCTAAGTAGTAGCACTTTAGCTTCGCTTATTTAAATATAGAATACTATTTTTTGTACTAAATGCATCAATGTGCAAGAAGGGGCCCGTGATTTATTTTTTCAACTCTAAATATGGAGCTTTATTCTTTGTTTTTTACCAGAGTACATCAAAACGGTTATCATATTTAGTTTTATTAACACACACAGTAGCATTTCGACGCCCTAGATACCTATCGCCACCACAAAAGAGCAAACAATCAAAACAAAGTGTTAGCTGGTCTCACCCTTTACATAAGACATTCAATATATTATAATCCAAAACTAGCAATGATAGTCATATAAAGCCATATAAAGTTAACTCGCCTTCTGTCCTCTGAGTTATGAAAGTTGTAAAAAGCACTTGTAAACTCATTGCGGTGAATGATTAGGACAGTTAAAATCAAGTACAGCTTTAATATTATGTTAGTGGTGTTGCTGCCTGAGTTTTGCTTTTAATATATTTTCCCAATCATATTCATAATTTTTTGTTCCGTTATCGGTAATCTGAGTATAAGGACAAAATGTGCTCTTTTGTGTGTAGATCAGAAAAAAATCCCACCGTGAGGCAAAAAGATGAAATATTTAAGAACAAATGAATAGATACGAGAGATACTGTATCCTCACTGAAACAAAGAACAACTTAAGAAGCCGTCCTTTGTTTTGATGGGGAGGAGGGAAGGGTTTATCTTGCATCAGGCTGTCAGCTGTGTGGGGGGCTGGGCTTGCACTGGCAGCCAAAGGGTGTTACATCATGTCCCCTCCACCAGCTTCAAGCCTTCTCTCTATAGGCGGTGTGTCATTCATGTTTAATGGTGACATGTCCCGCCACTTCCACTGTCAGCCAAACATCAGCTAGTTCTTCTTCATGCTAATAAGACAAGGAATAATTAGTAAACTTTTTGGTATTGAGACATGAACAGTGAATTGAAGTGTTGTTGTAACTGGTGTACATTTCCTAAAAGTTCACTACGTAACTTTTCTGGTGGAGGGACAGTCAAATGCTTCTCTCCATGCAGATGCAATTCCTTTGCCTTGAATGTTTCACAGTGTGGCTTTAAACCGTTCTATCTTCATGGAGACCAAACCAGACAAAGTTACGGGTCAGATCTGTGGAGAGGCGACCCCGCTCATATTCAGAATACCTGTTTTTCTAGGTATTTTTGAGCTATAAAACTACCTGTAACTGAATAAATGTAAGGTATAGCTGTTTAATGTCGTACTGTGGAATATTCTGGGCAGAGCAATGACATATCCATAGCGACAAGCAGGTGACTGAACCCCAGATAAAAGTTACAGTGGAACTTTAAGATAAATTCCTCGAAAAACATACCGTAAATTCCGGACTACAGCGCGCACCCGATTAAGAGCCGCGTGCTCAGATTTATGAAGAAAAATCAATTTTGTAATTATATGAGCCGCACCATATTATAAACCGCTGGCCAAAGACTAGGCGGGGGGTTCGCTTCTGCGTCCCCGTCGCCTGGTGCGCCTCCGGGATGGGCCGCGGACGCGGTCCCCCGCTGAACTCTGGGGACGGACTCGCGGACACTTGGGACACACACGCGCCACAGGCACTTACACACCTTCACACACTTGGGACACACACATGCGACATGCACATACACACCTTGGCGCTCTGGGAATAAACCACGGTAGCGATCGCTTTAGCCTTCAGTCTGATTTGTACAGTGCGGCCGCCTGCTCTTTGCGTGTTAACCCAGTCCTCCAGAAAGTTTTCAAGCTCAGGCCATCTGCTATGGTTACCTCTGAAAGCTTTGGTTGTCTTTTTACACTGGCTCAGTTCTTCTTGCTGGAGCCTCCACCTTCGCACCATCTACTCGTTTATGCCAATTTTACGGGCAGCAGCTCGATTTCCTTCTTTAACTGCCAGAGTGATCGCTTTTAGTTTAAAAGCTGCATCATATGCTTTTTGTCTGGTATTCTCCATGTTGATGAGGGTTAGCAGAAAGACTGAAATAAGGAAGTTGTGATTAATCATACAATTTCATTGGACCTCAGTGAACTACTTATTCATTTTATTGGTCCATGTTTTTCCCGCGATGAAAAAAAAAATAAAAAAGCCGCTTCATATTACACGCCGCAGTGTTGAAAGTGTAGAAAAAAAGTAGCGGCTTGTGATCCGGAATTTACGGTACATTCTTACCGCTAAAGAGATCTGAACTGTAACTTGGCCTGGTCTTGTGCCACTTGGATATAATTTTAATGCTGTACTATGGAGCATTCCAGGCAGAACAATAACATTTCCATGGATACAAGCAAATGTCAGTCCCTCTACCATAAAAGTTACACAGTGCCCTTTTAAGAATTTGCACTATTATGCACTTTTTCTTTGTTACGGACAGTGGCATTTATGAATCAGTACATTTTGTCAAGTGTAGCCAGACCCTCCTAGACCCTTTGTAGACAAGTTTCTCTATCCACTCTTTGTCTTGAGTTGTCGGCTGTGACAGAAAGGCAGTGTGTTCCCTGTTTATCACCAAAACAAAGATTGTGATGTTGCCAACAATGAGGAAGAACGAATAGTTTAAAAAATATGGATCACTGTAACTTTCACTAGTTTTACAAGTGTTCGATAATCTTCACTTTAGCATGTTTAGCTTAATAAATGTAACTCTTAATCAAAAATTGGCTAAAATTAATTGGCCCTCGCCCTAACGCGCATGCCCCCTTCCACCTGATATGCTATTGTCCCTTCACGACAGCTGCCCAGGCACAAAAAATACACAGTGCACCTTTAAATTTATTTTTTAATTTTTTTAATCTTTGCATCAATCGTGAAAAACGCCCCATGTCTATAATACATTATTTTGCTTATAGTCATTCGTAGAATTTAACCGAAATAGCCAATATGAGCTCAGAGTTACGGCCATGTTTCACAAAAAGAAAATCAGAACAAACATTATGAAATTTTGTGTATCTGTTAAAGGTGAGGACCTCTGGAACAACTGTACAGAAGATTTAAAACTGTGCACGACTCTCTCCCACTTTAAAAAGAAATTTAAATGTTTAACTCTGAGCAGATACGTGAACTATGAGACTTAGTTTGTGCTGTAGTCTCTGCCGTACTGTTACTAATTTGTTTGCTGTAATTATGAACTGGTGCCAAAATGATGCAATGAGGGGTAAAGGGTAAAAGCTTAATAAGCTCAAGCTTCAGCCCACACCTTTTGGGTCTGTATATGTTAAATATGACTGTCTATGGAATAATGTCAGAATATCAATCAATCAAAAAAACAAAAACAAATTTGGTCCCATAATGTTGACATTTCATGTTTATTGTAGGGGGCGCTACAGGATACACTTGTCATGCTTTATAGTATATTATACTGAGATTACTCATAAATAGAAAACACTAGTCATATAAAGGATATCTTATCTTATATGCATTAATAATTTATATACATACTGTGCATACATAGAGCACACATATTTTCACCACAGATGAATGTAGATTATCTTAAATGCTGGATAATGGTGCATTTTTAGTGTTGGATGTCAGTTGATATTAATAATATAATAGAGTTTTATGGTATGATATGTTTTGTTTTGAATAGTTACTTTTTAATGCAAATCATGCCATAATTAGAATATAGATTCTTTGATCACCAAATGAATATTGTGTTGTAGAAAGACACTTGCCTTGTTTGCCTCATAACCGCTCAGTACACTGGTGAAATCGCACACAAACATGAATAGCCCCGGTACCTCTATACCACAGAGGATGACCTGGATCACCTCTACGATGAGGCTTCGACCTGGAGGCTCTGCCCTGCCTGCGATCGTTTGCAAGGGAAAAAAAAAAAACAGAGCGGAAGAAACAGGTGAAGAACAATAGCCCTCACCAGTTACTTTGTTACTCGCTTGGTTCAATAACATTTTTTTTGTTAGCACTGAAAAACATAGAAAAACATTTGTCTTTACTCTGAGCAGGCTTCTATCTCCACAAACCTGACTCTTATTTGGCCAGGAGGAGGGTCTTTAAGGAGGTTATTTGTTGTACTTGTACACAAAAAATATAATCGCAAGATCTAATTTTGTTAATCAATAACTGCCGATGGTCATACTTATCCACATTTGTTCGGCCAAACTTTTCTCCAGCAGCAATACATTAGTGTCAAACATCACACGTCATGTGGTTTTACTTTAAAGATTCAGATCGTTTGTATCATCAAATCTATATTTTATTGAGGTGAATGATCCTCATTCCTATTCATATTACTCCTTGTCATATATGATCACGTAATGGCATGTGTTTGGTTTGAGGTCATAGTAACATTCAGCATATTTCACTCTAAAGATTTACGATAAGTTCGAGCTGCTTTGAAACAGTGTAAATTACATTGACAAGTTCCCCTCAGGACAGGTCGGACAGCAGTCAAATGTTTCTTTTCTGTTGTAAAAATGGCCGAAATGCATTTATCTTTCTGTGACTCTAAATCCTGGCACTGCTCTGACCTTCAGCATAATGAGGTCTCTGAGTTATGCCATTAATATTGATATGCTTCCTCAACAGCCCATTTCACACTGGACTCGAAGCTCTGAGCCCACCGGACAATATTGAACCAATGATTTCCTAATACTCCAGCCTCTTAAATTCAAAAATAAATGCTACGCTTCAGGGCAAAGGGCTGACCTGTTTTGCAAGCACTAGCACCAATTATAGTGGAGTTATTAAGGGGGAATATACATAGTGAAATGACTGTCAGGTTGGCACAAGGTTGTTTTTCATTTGATTGTTGTATGTACGTTTTGTTAGAACCCGTGTGACATTTGTACTAGCTGCCACTTTCACTCAAAATCATCATTAGTCATTTCATAGCCTCCACATTCAACCCCATTCTCGATGTAACGTTATACAACTGAAATAATGCAATGTCGTCTAGTGTAATATAATGTAGTGATAAAGATAACTAAGACTACAATGGAAAACGTCAAAGAGATATCATAATTAGGCTCCTATGATTGTGCTGTAATAACTGTGTAATACTGATCCAAGGTTATGTGTTTTTATGAAGCTAAGGGCATGTCTTGAACCAACACCTCTAGGTCAGCACTGTTTTATTGATTTTATTTTTTGACAAATTACAACTTTTACCAACAAAAGGAATAAGGTCCCGTTTTGGTTTTGGTGAAAAACTAACAAAAGCAAACACAACAATTATCCTTTTCTCTTTCCCAATTAGTTTTGTTCAGTGGTGTCAGAGCGAAGCACCGTTCATATACAGTAGGTGGTCAATATAAGAAGTTATCGATAGTATTTTGAAATGTATTTTGAAGATATGCCAGATTGAATATTGGATATGTTGTTTATAATATACCATCACAGTGTTGCAAAAATAGCTGATTAAAAATAAAAAACTGTACATAGCCATTGTATAAAATCTGCAAGACCTTTCTCATAGGTCTGATACTTAAACATCAACTTATACATTTAAAGACACATTTAAGTGCATTTCTGTTGGATTGGCAAAATATTGATAAACTCAATCTATTAATTTTTGTCCACTAACCATTCCTACTCAAAGATGAGTCCCACTTTACACACATGCACATGCAAACCTGCATATTTGAGCGTGAGAAAACACATGCTCTGCTATATTGGCTGAAACATCTTTTGGCACCTGCTTTAGTATTTCCAAAACTATGGCCCGGGGGCCAAATGTGGCCCTCAGACAAATTTTTCTTGGTCCCCGGGCTTCCAGTTGAATTGGTCCATATTACCTTAAGTAGTACATTTTACTGCATTTTACTGCAAGTTTTTGAAAATCTGCCTTGATAAAACCAATATCAAATATTTAAAAAGTTTTTATTTTTTTGTGGCCATACCCGCGTGTCAAAGCCTGATCTCATCAGATCTCAGAAGCTAAGCAAGACCAGGCCACAGTGGGTGGCAAAAACTGTTGTTGTGTCCTTAGGCAAGGTACTTCACCCACATTGCCTAGTATGAAAGCGGTGTGTGTGTGTGAGTGATGGTGGAGGTCGGAGGGGCCAATGGTGCAGATTGGCAGCCTCACTTTCGTCTGTCTGCCCCGGGGCAGCAATAGTAGTTTCCCACCACTGAGTGTGGAATGAAAGAACAATGAACCGTAAAGCGCTTTGGGCATCTTGAAAGGCACTATATAAATACAATGATTGATTGATATTTTGAGGATCTAAACATGGATAGAGGTCTGGTGGCATATTTTGACCTGTTATGAATGCAGATATTTTAATGATTCACTACATTATCCGTTTTGTCTGTGTTTTGATATGTGGCCCTTGATGAGAAAAGTTTGGACACCCCTGTACTAAAGCAAAAAATATAACAGAGTTTGAATACCAGAAATACCCACTTGGCAACAATCAGTTTTAATTAAACGCTTTCTGCCTTCCTGTGGCTGCTGCTCCACTCCTCTCATTATTCTCGACCTGTTACCGTGTGCGCACTGAAGCCTGAGGTGACTTTTAGCAGGAGGACCGGTGCAGGCCGGGCAGGGGGCTCCCGGATCATCATTAACTCCACGAATAGGGTTTACAGTCCTTGGCAGGTTTTGGTACAGAATAACAATCTGATTGAGAACAATGCAGGACCTCTCCCACCAATTCTTTTCCCACAATAAACATGGCAGCTGTGCTTTCTCTCTCCTTCCTCCTGCATTTAGACTATAGGTGCAAGATTAATCATGATTAGAATTGATGCAATTCTCTGCAATAATTTAACAACCATCATTTCATCCACTAACAAAATATCCTCTTATTCTGCATAAAAACTGCTATATTGAGACATACCTTCTGAAATGTGATTCCTACAGTACTTTGTGAGTTCATAATTCAGTCTTTTGCCACTTTTTCTGGATGTGTTTAAAATGGGGACTTGGAACAACTCACAGTCCAAATCAGAATTTATTTTTAAATTCAGAATAAAAACACACAAAACAAAACGCTTTAGTCAGATCCAAGTTATCAACAGCAAAAACAGTGCAATCTTATGAAAACATAAATTCTTAATCTAATACTGATCACATTGCTTATCAGAAAAAATGGCATTTACATATTTTCCCAAAATTGTTCAACTATCTCTAACCAGTTCTCACAATAAACATGGGTTCTTTGGTCTGTTTTTCCTCCTCCCTCTTCTTGAATTTAGACAGCAATACAAAAGCGCAATTTTCCTCCTCTGTCCCTGTTGTACGCCTAATATTTTCTAAATACAGAGATTGCAACACTGGTTTCTTCTTAATTTCACATAGCCCCAGGGTAATAGCAATGAGAAAAAAGAGAGTCTGCACTGGTGTGGTGCTAGACACATACAGATAGGATTGTGCACAGGCTCTGCTCAGCGCTCAAACTTTAATCAGATGCATTGAGGGCTGCATGATGGGGTTTACAGAGGGGAAGGAGGAAGCGGCTGGGGAGCGGGAGGCATGTATACCTTTCATTGCGCAGCTGAGCAGAAAATCATTACTGATGGAGCGCCATCTTCAAGGAATTTCCCCGCTGTGGAGACGGATGGGCCGGGATGATGAGGTGAGGAAAGAAGCAGAAGCAGCAAGAATGGACCCCACATATAGAGACAGGGACAGTGTAGGAAGAACAGACACCAGGAAACCAAGTGCTGGTAGTACTGCAATGGTGGTTTCTAGTCCTGATGGTCTTAATAGTTCTGATTTTTTGCTTGATCTGTCTGTTGCTTGGTTTCACATGACAGCTTCGAACATAAGTAGCAGATTTTTTCTCTTTATTCGTCATATAATTCAACTTTATTGTCTAGATTCCAAAATCACAACAGAAGATCTTAACAGTCCTCTAAAGTGAAAAATGTAAATTATTTTTTGACAGTAATTTCCAAATGTGACAGAATAATTCAGTTACAAAGGTGTATGAGTTGAAAGGACATTAGTTCAACATTTTGTGGATTTATATTGGAGATTTCTCCCAGAAACTGTGAATTACCCATTTTGTGAAAGCACCTGTCGTCTACCTAAAATTAACATCATCAACCCAAAACATCCGACTTAAATCTCCAGGGAGAATAATTAATTCAGATACTGTCCAATACACTATTAAATACTAAATATTAATAAATTCCACAAACTAAATAGAATACTAAATACAATCAATCAATTAAATACTGCCCCACTTTAACTGTAGGCTTTTAACTGTATGTTTTAAATTTCACTTAACTTGTTTATTTGTTGTAAGGCGACCTTGGGTGTCCAGAAAGGCGCCAAATGAATAAAATGTATTATTATTATTATTATTATCATATTATAGAATGTGTAGAAAGTGAAGTCAAACTATAGTGGTGGTTGATAATGTACATTTTTCGCTTGTTTCTTCCTCTGTTCTGTTTGTTTACAAGTGAAATGATAAGAATACAGTCCTTCAGTATGTATATGCAAAAGTACAAAGCGACAGTCCTAAATTCTCTATCAAATTGTCACATTTATTGACATTACTGTAGACCTGTCACGATGACAAAATCTGAAGTGCTGAAAATCTATTGCTCAATAAAATATAGATAATATTGAAAACAAACCCTAGAACAGAGTTACCCCGATTCTAAATGTACAGTATTGTTAAAAAATAAGTGGTGCATTCTGTTTTTTATTTCCCAAGAGTCCCAAGTAGTTAGTTTGTGCCTATAATGTGTCATAGAAGTTCATAATTCAACCTTCTACAGCTCTAATCTTACCATAATACAGAAAAATAACCACATATTTCTCACTATTACAGAGAAAAAGTACCCACAATAAATACTGACCTCCAAAATGTTGTTTTAGCCATCATGTATTGAACGATAAGTCCATATAGTATTTATTGTGCCAGGTCGAGACATTACTTAGAGTGGCAATGCACTGAAGATGGCCGCCTCAATTAAAGTGTACTGCTGTTACCACAATATTGTTTCCATAACCCTTATAGGCTCATAGAAAGTCGATTAAAAAAAAAATGCTTAGCTGTTGAGTATTATGTAAATATAGATCTATTATATATATCTATTCTAGATCTGTTCTATATCGTTCTATTATTTTTCCTTGCCATAAGAAAGCTCCCTTTTACTCAGGAGGCCCTGGCATTGGAATATAAAGCTCACATGTCTTCTATTCAATATTGCTACAGAAAGGTTCGCTGCCACTGGACTTTGTGTATGCATAACAATCCACATTCTCACACCATAGCCATGAAATACCAATCCTCCAGTGTGTTTAAATATGCCGCTGACCTCGAATCTCTCTCAATACACACATGGCAAACTGCAAGCCAACAATTTTTTTTTGAAGTTTTAGAAAATCAGCATTCAAGCTTCGAATCATTCTTAATTTATCCCCCGCACATCCTTGACACTTGCATGCGCCAAAGATGTATTATATGATTACTATGTGTAGTCTTCTAATACTGCTTTGCATTTGCTCATTAAGATCCACACACTACTTGAATTCAAAGTGTACATTGCATGTTAAGGTGTTGAGACCCTCCTATCCCCCCGCCCCTAGCCTTGATGTTCTACAGAAGTGGTTGCATAACAGTACCATATCCCTCTGCCGCAGGAACCTTTTTAGATTTAGGAGCGCAAAAGTGTTACCTCAGAAAACCTCCACACATCTGCTGGTGTTTTGGTAACTGTCTTGTAAAAGAGAAATGTTGTATTATATTGTGCTTTTGACACTTTTACCTGCAGGACGTTAGGCTTAACAAATGTCAGTTCCCAACCAATATGTAATTTATGTTAACAAAAATCAATTACAGCAGTATTATAGCATTTGATCATTTAGTGAGGGAAAGCAGACCATCTACATCGCAGTATGTTTTCAGTATATTTCCAAAATTTGATGGCTAAGGGGGGTGTTTTCTTGCTTGCATTTGAGGTTTCTGTTGAGTTGATAATATAAAAAATAAAATTGCTGTATCTCCAGCTATGGAGAAGAAATGGAAATTACTCTAGTGTGTGTTAAAATGAGTAGCAAGAACATTTTTTAGGACAAATCTTTGCTAAATCTTTCCCAAATGTTAAATTAAATTATATTTAGATTTTAAACGTGTTTTTTTGTTTCCAAGGGGTACTTCATTTTTTCTGTTACCGAACTGCAAGAATACATCAACTTTTGCAATATTTCAACAGCAGACCACTGACCCACCTAACCACCTAACCCTATTCTGTGTCACTTTCAGATGCTTAGAGCTCTTTCCATCTTATATAACCTTTGTAAGATTGTACTGGGCGCCCCACTAACAATCTATACTCGATTCAAAACAATATGTAATGTTTTACTCACAAATGTTCATGTTAACAGTACATACAGTATCATTATGTCTATGGGCTTAATACTGATTTAAAACCCTGGACCCAACTTTGACTAGACTAGAGGGTAACGCTCCCTAAATTCAAATTTTTTTGTTGAGATTATAATGTGTTTAATGCAGGTTTGCACGCATTTGTTTCCATCTTACAGAAACAAAAGATTAAAACAACATGGCTCATTTGCATAAACTATAAACGCTGAAAAAAACAGCTCTCTTGTCTTGATGCTGTTAGCTTCTGTCGGACTAAAGGACAGGACTCAGTGGAATATGTGTGTTCTCTCTGTGACAGACGATGTGCTGCTGATGGTGAGTCTGTAAATGGTGGAAAAGGTTTGTGGTGCTAGAAGCTTCGGTTAGCACCAACTTTTGGCATTCAAGGGCTGGTTGAGGCACCGCAATGTTGAATGAGACAACAGGGCAAGAAGGCGGGGGCAAGCACGGCACAGAGAAGGCAAACAAGCGAAGCAGCGAAATCAGAAGTAAATATTGGCATTATATCGATATATTTTAAATACCAAGATATCACCCACCCTTAGTCCAATCTTCTCCAAATGATTTGAATGTGACTGGTGGCGCTGTTGACTCACAAAGTGGCCTCATGTTGCAGTACAAATCTGGCTCCTGTCACAAAGTCAGAACAGTTGTTGGATTATTCATTGTTGAAGTCACTCCAGGATCATTGCACGGTGACATCATCTCACAGTCTGTCCCTGCAACACTCTACACACGACTTAAACATTTGGTAAATGTTACATCGAACACATAAAATCAAGTATGTATGTATATTGATGTTGTGGTATGTTCAAGACATGACATAACCGTCTCAATTGCAACCTGGTTAAAGACAGATTGACATGTGTAAGCACAGAGCTTTACACTTTTATTTGTCTGGAAAGGCTCTTGCTTAAAGTGATCGGGAAAAGGTTGAAAATGATGAATTTTTGAAGCATCACAACCTTAATCCTGCATTATTGGTCTGTCTACATCTCCAAAGATCAAAAAGCTCTGTTCCACCTTGTGATGTCATGACGCAGTAGTTTTCCAGTTGACACCTACCTTTCACTTTTTGAGTGTTTTCTGTTTGAGAGAAGAACTCAGCCTTAATAAACAAGATTTATGTGTGATTGAAACAAAACACAACTCTGGGTATGTTTTTGTTGAGGAAACAACAGTGCAACATAGACCAGAAAATAGCGTAATATTGGCCCTTTAAATCCATCTGAGAGAGAAGTGCCAGATGGATTCTTGTGACTTTGTGGACTGTTGTAGAAATTCATCTTGCTTGCCAGGTTATATGAAAAATATGGCAAGCGCAAGGAATGGCACTGTATCCAGTAGTGTTACAATTATTATGAGAGGGAACATCATGATTTTACAATATTCTTCATGACTGACACCATAACCAAATGACTGTGAACTCCATTATTCACTTTCTGTCCCACTGTCTCATAGATCACCTCTCGTATGTGACCAGCTTTTTGAAATCAAACTTTCTGAATGATAAAGAATGTAAAATACCAGATGAAACAAGAACTTAAGATGAAGCAAGAACTTAATTTGTGATCATTTGTGATAATCAGTGTCAATCATTCTGTACTATTGCAATCAGTCATCAATCTTGACATTGATTTTAACTTCCAGCCTTCTGCACTCAGAATTCTTACACAGTCTGCATACAACATCTGTATAACATAAACCACTTCAACTTATTTTAAAGGTCCTATATTATGCAACATTGACTTGTAAGCTTTAAGTTGTGGAGTTGGAGTTCTGGAGTTGTGTTTTGTTTCATTCACACAAGTTTGAGTAACCCTTTATTATTAATCTGTCCACGTCTCCCAAGCTCAAAATGCTCTGTTTCAGTTAACAGCTACCTTATCTCTCCTTCAGTTCAATAGACTGAAATGATCCAAATAATGAAAGATGGATGGAGTTTGAAAATACAACGGAGCACTTCCTTTATTACCACATGACCTCACGAGGTGGAACAGTGTTTTCTGTTTGAAAGAAGAACTCAGCCTAAATATGCCTAATCCTGCATTATTGGTCTGTCTACATCTCCAAAGATCAAAAAGCTCTGTTCCACCTTGTGATGTCATGACGCAGTAGTTTTCCAGTTGACGCCTACCTTTCACTTTTTGAGTGTTTTCTGTTTGAGAGAAGAACTCAGCCTTAATAAACAAGATTTATGTGTGATTGAAACAAAACACAACTACAGGTCTGTTTGTGATGAGGAAACAACAGTTTAACAGATCAGAAAATACCGTAATATGGGCCTTTTAAGCCACTTTTTGGATTTTACTTGCCAGTAGCTTGGAGACCTTGGAATAAATACTTGAATCTGAATCTGAATCTGACCACAAGCTATGGTCTCTCCAGGACAAAATGTGAACTTGCCTGATATGCACAGGCAATATGATATCAGATCTGCTTAATATTACCTGCAATAAGCTGTAGGCAAGGTCAACATGTTCAGGAAATACATGTTAATTAGCATAATGTGCCACGCTTTTTGAATTGAATTGGAAGCGAATGTTGTAATGAGGTATATTTCCCTGCTGCTTGGGTCAGGCCTCTCTGCAACTATGCATTTGTCTCTAATATTAAAATAATCCCATTAATCATAATACATAATCATTTAAAATCTAGTGTGGTACTGAAATCCTCACAGCAACAATCTTATGTAATGTATAAAAACTTCTTGCCTTCTTCACAGTAAGTTAAAATGTTTATGCTAATTAGATCTTTGAGAGTCATATACTTTATGATAGTTAGCTAAAAATGCTGCTTTGAAAACCTTTATTTGTTTCTTTTTTCACAGAAAGAAGGCTTCAGGCTCCAACACTTTCAATGTCTTAATAAACTGACAGGCAGATCCGTCTGTTCAGCTCAACAACCTTGTAAAAAAATTTCTTAAAACCTTCTTCCTTTTATACAGACATGAACCACTGTACAAATGACATTTAAAAGGGCCTGTGCACAATTTATTTCATGCATTTGAGCAAAATTTGTCTTGCTCCAGTAAAGATAAATTGTATAAACAGCTCTTGAGCTCAAAGTAAATCATCGTGTTAGTTGCTAGCTTTACCGTAATGGCAAAACTCCATTTGTGAAAGTTGTGAAAACCACTTAGAAACTCATCACGGTGAGTAATTAGGATGCTTTGACTCCTAAGGTAAGTGAGGAAAAACTTTGAACCAGTGCAAACCTTTTGAAATGAACTAGTTCTTAAGATAGTAAAAATTAAGTAGAGCGCTTTAAATCGCCAGAGTTTTGAAATGTCTCACTTCAATATTATCAACATTATGTCTAATCTTCAACTCTTTTTTCTTAACATACTTGGTTACTTGTGGCAGATGTCTTTGTGGTGCCTCTTGGGCTGAGCGATATGTTGTTAAAAAATTGGATTGTGGTCTGATTCCTGTGATGATATGTCATTTTGATTAGATCATCATTTACGGAGCCAGTGTTTCTCTTTATCCCAAGAAGTTAATGTACAGAAGAAGACAAAATGAACTTTGGCTAGTTACCCCTTAATGGCATAGGAAACACACTAACTGCATAAATCATGATCAAATCTAAACTCTCAATAATGCATCATTCTCACAATTTGGCAAGACATACTTTGGCTTTTTATTTCTTTTCTAACTTAATTCCTTATAGTTTCTTTCACAGAAGTTATTTGTGGTTTAACTGTATCACATTTGACTTGAAATATAAGAGCTAATTAGTGCTAATTTGGCTTCCCATTATTGGGTTGGCCCTTATGGTAAATGCAATGATTGTAATTTCTATGATTGGTGCAGTAATTACTGTATTCAAATGCAGGGAATAAATGGTTACTCCTAATCACTTCTTGTTGCTGGGCAGTATGACCTGAACCGAGCGAACTGAATTACACTGTACGATATACTATATACTATACTATATACTATACTATATATGATATTTTGTGTGAAACTATTAATTAAAGCTGTCTGTGGGTTTGGATGAAGTTGAATGGAGACTGTGTTTGACTGTTGCCATGACTATTTAACACAAAATATGATGTATTTTGCATGGTAAAAAAGAAAGATGAAACCCATGAATGGAGCTCTGGATTAAATGGCAACAAAAATGGCCGTTACCATGGAAATACGGCATGTGTTTTGGCACTTGTGCAAAGCGTTCATAGAATAGAGATAATAATGATAATGTTACAGAATGTTTAATATCCAAAGCAACCGATGTCTGACAAACTCTTACCTTATTTTCACTAAATGATCAAATTTGAATTTAGTACAAACTCATCCACAACCTTGTTTTACTCAGCATAAGGGAGCGGAGCAGTCACATCTGCAGTACGCTCTTTGGATTAAAATGTTATAATAAAGTTCTCTTCATATATTGGTTATGCATATTTTGGTAGCTGGTTGTACCAAACAAAATATCTGCCTCTGTGTTTGTTTCATTGCAAATTTCTACTAATAATAAAGTTCAATCCAACTTTCAGTGCTTTACAGTATGTGTGGGTTGGGTCTGCAGCTCCTCAGACTAGATTTGGGACCGTGCATGACTGACAGAACTGTCCTCTTGGGAGTATGGAGTATGATTGAAGTAGTAATGAGCAGTGGAGACACTGGACCCATTGGGACCCTGAGCCCTGGCCCCTCCCTCTCCTCTTGCCGTCCTAGGAGCAACTTAATTTCTCCTCTTCTAATGTGCACATGCCCACTTATGCCCCTGTGTCTCATTCTTTATCGCTTTTATTCACTGATCCAATTAAATTTTGTCCACCTCCTGCATGCTCATAATAAACCTTCAATTTCCTCTTTGTCTCTAGCCTGTTTTTTCTGTGTGCGTCAGTGGGCAAGAGCAGTTTTCCGGTGGTAGACGAAACTGTAAACCAATAGCCTTCTTTATTGGATTTGTGTAAAAAATATAGAAATTGTTTTGTGTTAATAAGTAACTTTAAGAGTTTTTGAGGGCTGTCAGAGGATAATTTGTGTGGGGACAGTATTCTTCCCACTTCATATTATTTATTTTGTTAAAGGGCCAAAATGATGCTAATTTTTTATCTATGTTATAATGTTGTTTCCTTCGCTTCAGTCCTACCCTTCTTCTCTCAAACTGAATAAAACTCCACCTTGTGATGTCATGTGGTAATACACGAAGTGCTCCACTGTGCCTTTAAACGCCACACACATTCACTAGAATCATTTGGATAATTTCCGACCTGGAACTCCCAATTTTTACTAAACAAAAGGTAAAAGTAGCTGTTACCTTAAAAACTATCACTTTTATACATGACAGGCTCATATTAAAGAGTTTCTCAAACATGAGGAAATGAAACAAGACACAACTCCAGGATTGTTTTGACTAGGCAACAGCATCCTAACATGACTTAAAGCTCACAAGAGTAAATGGTGTGTAATACAAGACCTTTAATATAGTTTATAACACAAAACATTTGTATCAGCTCTGCCCCAACCAAGGGTCCGAGTAGTTGAGTTGGGATAGGCTGATGGTTGGAACAATATTGGAATGGATTGAACTGAATGGACTAAATCCAACAACAGCCAATATTGACACTCCTTGTTTCAAACGGCTCATATTTTTGCCTAGATTATCAAGTCAGTGCTAAACTCTGTAACCTCACTACAATCCCTGCCACTTTGTTTCTGATTACTAATTGTTAAATGATTTGTCTCAAACCGAGCTGTGGAGTCGTGTTGATGAGCCCTGACTGATTCAGCTCCTATCCTCATGCTGTTTTCTTTCTTGTGCTTGGAGCAGCCTGGTGTACCCCGCCTCTACACGACCACATCGAGGGTTTAAATGGTGCAGATTTGTTTTTTAGTGTCTCTGGTGGGCCCATCGCCCCCCTCTGAGATTTCTTCTTCACCCTAGGGAGGAGACTGCAGTGGGGTTTTGGTGATGGCTGAGGTCCTGATGCAACTTCCCGCTGTTTCTCTCTCTCTTGTTTACTTTGGCCCATCTGTCGTCTTCTTTTTGCACTTAATTTTCACTTCACAGTTGTGGCTCTTTGGTGGGTTTACAGTTGTTTTTCTTTTAAACCCTAACAAGCATTATCTTCAAAAATATCAAGTTAATGATATCTGACACAAACTAATCAAATTTGTTTCCATCTTAGAGGATCATGTCAACAATGCAGCATCTAGACATGCACTTGACCTGCTTCTTAGCTGAGGGAGAAATAATGAAACTGGCCATAAGAAAGTCTATTTTACAATGATAAACAATACTCCATGTTGACTCAACCATTTTTCCAGAAATCAAATCACTAAAGTGTTACTCTTATAACTTTCTAATTGTGATACAAATTATTTCAATATTTTCTCAATAAATGCATAAACCTGTTCTAATTTTGTTAGTATATATTTATTATTGTCATGCAAACTAATTAAAAAGACAACATTGTGAAAATGTGTCAACCCTCAAACCAAATCTGAAAGCAATACTAGCAATACTGTACTATACATTTGATGCTGCAGCAATGGATTCTGACTCTGCTTAAGAGATGTACAGCCTGTTCTCTTCATTGCAAGGGGCTGATGTGGGAATACTGCATCCTGCATCTTTAATGCGTACTTCAAATACTTTTCAAAAGAAGCCAGCGAACTCGAAGGAACATCTAAGGCTTTGGTTTGAATGAGCACCAGAGAGGCTTTCTCATAAAGACGGCTGTGACGAGTTTGCTGATTACCGTTTTTTCTGGTTAAACTTTGGGGTTCTTTGTGGGCTGCGCTGTTCTTTAAAGAGGCTCTATAAGTCACTGTGCTGCCATGTTGGATCCCGTTATTCTTTAGCACAAAAGAAGCTCTGAATCAGACGTATCGTTTACGTCCCTGTTCCTGTGAGGGCATTTCCATCCATAGTGGGATTGACTCTTGCTTCTAAGCATTCAGTTCTTCTTTAAAGGGATCATATTTTGTAAGCTTTTAATTATTATTTAATTATGTTTTGTCCTCCATCTGAGGTTTGAGAGCCCAGAAAATTTCTCTTTCAGCCAACTCCATATCTCTGCCAACTTCTCTCTTCTTGTTTGCATTCATTAAACAAAATCTGTGTCAAACATGTTGGGTTCAAAAGTGTAATTTAGCCGTTTTTCAACAATAATAAAAAGGACAAAAAAAATTTGCATGGTGAAATGCACTGTGAAGAGATCATGTGGTTACACACAGGTTGTCATATTGGGTGTTTTCATCATTTGAGTATGTTTCCTTCAAAATGGAGCTAAAAAAATCACCCTTCATACTCTACATCACATGTGTCAAACATGCGGCCCGGGGCCAGATCTGGCCCTCCAAGACCTTTAATCTGGCCCTCGGCTGATTTTTCTATTAAAATACTTAAAATTTTCAGATTTTTCTGTTAATTTTCTGCACGGTTTAGCATAGCAGCGTCTCCGGCGTTTCTGTATGTTGCAACTCCCACCAGAGCAGCACAACTGAAGACTTTCCTCTTTCCAAACGCTCTTAAAGGACGATCGTTTTGACTGTCGACCGTGACCCTCATCAGCAAAATGTCAAAAAATTAGAAAAGCAGATGCTGAGTTCAGGATTTCCCAAGAAAAATAGTTGAGGTTATGCTGAGGTTTGTATATAACTATGTAGAGTCTACATAGTTATATACAAACCTCAGCACAAGTTTTATTGATGATTTTACTGAGATGCTTTCAGTCGTATGCACAGACTTTGATGGTTTAGTCAATACAGGTGATTATAATGTACATGTGGATAATGTGTGTGACAAAAATGCCAAAGAGCTCAGCGCTGTCCTTGAAACTTTTGGTCTGACTCAGCAGGTCAGTGAGCCCACACACAACAGAGGGCAAACTCTGGACCTGCTCATTACAAAGGATGCAAATATTTCAAATGTCACTGTGGTTAATGTTGCTCTGTTTGATCATTTGTGTGTCTTCTTTGACCTGTCTGTTATTCCCAAACCACCGGCTCCTACAGTTGTTTGAAGGAGACACATAAATGATAACAAAAGTTGCACTGTTCATGGAAATGATACACTCTGAAATTGCCTCATGTTCTAATGTTGATGATTTGTTAAACTCTGTGCTTTGAATGTTCTGGACGCCATTGCCCCGTTGAAGGTTAAAATGGTTAAGATGGTAAAAAGCTCTGTGGAGGAATGATGACTCTGTCAGGGCACAGAAAAGGGCGTGCCGAAGGGCCGAGTGGAAATGGCGCAAATTGAAATTGGAAACTGTGTCTCAGATCACATGGCCCTGACCTGTGGAGTGCTCCAGGGGTCGATCCTGGGCCCCCTTTTGTTCAGTCTCTACATGCAGCCATTAGTCCAGTTAATACACAGCAATAATGTGTCCTACCACAACTCTGCACACGACACTCAGATCTATGTCTCACTGGAGGCAGAGGACTATGGATCAGTGGTCCATAGTCCTCTGCCACTCTGCCACTGCATCCAACAGATCCGTGTGTGGAGACAGAACAACTTTCTTCAGCTAAATCCAGACAAGATAGACACCATTTTCTTTGGCCCACAGAAACAGAGACAGTGTCAGCAGTCACCTCTAGTCTCTCTCTCTCTAAAACCTTCAAATCAAGGGTAGATATCTCAGGGTAATAATGGACTCAGACTTGAACTTTAACAGGCACATCAAATCAATAACATCTGCAGCCTTTTACCTTCTAAACAACAGAAAATTCAAAGGTCTACTGTCTAAAGCAGACGTGGAGTGGCTTATCCATGCATCTCCAGTAGGTTAGATACTGTAATGGCCTCCTCACTGGCCTCTCCAAACGAGCTGTGAGAGCTGCAGTACATCCAGAATGGTGTAGCTCGGGTCCTGACTCGAACCAGGAAGTACGAGCACATAAGTCCTGTGCTCAGGTCTCTGCACTGGCTTCTGTGGCTCAGAGACTTTAAAGCGGCTTTGCTCGTGTAGAAGTCTCTCCATGGCCGAGCACCAAAGTACATATGTGACATGTTAGTGCCTTATGAACCATCTCGCACTCTTAGGACCTCAGGGACCAGCCTCCTGCTGGTACCCAGAGTCAAGACTAAATATGGAGAGTCAGCTTTTCAGATTCATACAACAAATTACTTTGTGTATGAATTGTGCTGTGCAAATAAACTTACCTTGCCTTGAACAGGTGGGGGCTATAATTCCTGCAAAATATTACAAAATATTAAATCATAGTATAGGTATGTAGTTATAGTCGGTACTAAATAGTTGAAAAAAGCATAATGTCTTCTTTAAAAGGGCCCCTGAGTCTACCTTGGCACATAAATAGTTTCCCTGTGCGCTGTGACAAAGTGGATAGGTTTGAACCCCACAATGGGAACAAGAGGAATTAATAATTGCTGTACTGAGTTGGAACTAAACCTAAAAAAATAAACTTTCTATATTTCCTTCATAGACGTCAGCTTCCTGCTTCAACTTCAGTATGTTGGCAACTTTTTAGTCATAGTCTTAGTTTACCATTGTGTGGAGGTCAGACTTTGAGAGTTCAGGCTTTTCATCAACATTCACACCATTCACAGCAAATTCACAAAGTCACATAAATACTGTCTGATAATTCAATGCCATTCTGTAGACACCTTTGTCTCCAAGTTTGATCTGGTATTTGTTGTAGCAGCAAGTATCTTCTAATATGAAAATACTTAATCTTACATTATATGCAGTGATTCTTTTATAGTCAGACTTTATGACTTCACATTCTTCTATTTCATTTCAAGTATTTAAATGTCTAGGTGAAAAATAATAGTGTTTTGTTGGAGGCATTGAAAGCTCTTTAGTGTTTGGATAATCTCCGTGGACAGGTAACAAATAAACTTGCTTTCTGTCTCCACTCCTCTCACTCTATTGAAGTTATAAGTCACTTTTCTATTACTTTATGAGTGAGGATTTGCAGTTCTGGCCCTCTAGAGTCCTCTATAATATTCTCACTATAATATCACTGCTAATGTTTCTATATGGCTTTTATGCAGATTCATGTCTAGAATTATGGATATTCCACGGTAGGGCATTAAACTTGCCTGTCTTGGATTCTTACTGTGAATGGGGTTGCCTCTCCACAGATCAGACCTGTAAATGGGCCTGCTTATTAATGCCATATGGTGGAATAGTCCAGGTAAAGCGATAGCATGTTCATGGAGACACAAAAAGTTACATGGTGCACATTTAAATATTCAGCATTTATGAACTGTATTATTACATATTGTTTTACTATGGGGCTGTTTTACATTTCTGTGCATAAAAAAAGTTTAGGACCAGGCTTTTTATTATTATTATTTGGCAATTTAATTACTTATTTACTCATTATTGTATATTCAACCACTACATAGACATTTAGCTGTATTATTTAGCTTTTAATTATTTTGGTGCAATGTTGTACTACTGTCAGAAATGAGAAACACCTCGGCTCTGAATAGTCCCATATGCAAATGGCAACTGCACAATGAAAACTGGTCAAAATCTTCAGATCCTCTGTGTCTTAAAATTACTCCACAAAAATATTGCACGGAGCTGAGAAAACTGGTACTTGAAAGTATTTTAAAACAAAAACAAAAAAATAATCAAATTATTTTCTGTGATCAAATGGTCAAAATTACAGCTAGGCACAGTTTTTTAGAGATGATTCAAGTGAAGGTGTAAGGAATTTAAAAACACAGTGGAGCACTTCCTGTATTACCACTTGACATCATCAGGTGGAACAGAGTGTTTTCTATTTGAGAGGCGAACTCAGCCTAAATATGCAGGATTTGGATGTTAAACATGTGTGAATGAAACAAAACACAACTCCAGGTTAGGGATTGGTATTGATAACATTTTCTTTATTGATCGTCGGGAGAATTGACGATCAATTTTTGACTAATCATTAATGTAAAATTATAATCATTATTATTACTATGCTTTTATATATTCAAATGTAACGAAAACACAAAAATACAGCGTGTTTTTCTGCAAGGCAATCTTTATTAGCACGACAACTGTTGGCAGTTAAACTTTATTTAAATTCATGTGCATTGAGCAAACCTGAGTTGTGAAACAGTTGCGAGCCAGTGCCAAAACATAACTGAACTGACCCTCTCTTTCCAAAACAATAACAAACAGTTAAACAAAATGCATCGAAAAGCCTACCTAACAATTAGGCTACACAACAATGCCTCTAGGGTTAAATCACAGACACAGCGCCTGTCTACCTGTTTTTGTTTTAAAAGATAAGGATGTATAGGTACCTCTGCGCTAACTTAACCAGCCTTGAGAACCTTGTTCCCTTCTCTTTCCACCAGTCTGTTGGGGTACAATCCAGAGGTCGGGGAGTTTCTCTCAGAAAGTTCTGAAATTCGGCATCGATTTCAGTCTTGCAATGAGTGCGTATACATCACTATTCCAGTAGCCTACATAAATAAAGTGACCGTACATGAGAGAAATGGCCACTAAATAAAGAGCTGTGCTAAACCTGCATACGTACAATCTGCACTCGTATAATCTGCACATGTAAGATCTCTGAAAAGATTAACATGAACCATCTCCAAAGCAATCTATTTATATATTTATATATATTGTTTATTTTAGCCACTAAAATCATTAGTTTTTGGCATTGTCCTAGTACCACATTTAACTAATTTGCTAAATTTTAAGTTCCTGTGTTGTTAAATATGATTATTGTTTTAGTCTAGTTTGGGTTAAGCTGCAGGTAAAATACAAATTTAGTGGTAGAATTGTTGGCTGTCTTAATTGAACATCAAGCATAGTCCATCTCTCCTCTGCATATTAAGTTACGTTTTGTGCATTCTTTCCCTGTACAATTTTCAGCCTCACATCTGTCATACCGTCTTGAGTTACGTCTGTTCCTGTCAGAGCTGTCTGTAGATTGTAAACAGCCCACACCTCCTTCACTGCAGACAGCAGAAAATATGATTGTGCCCCTCCACATCCTCTGCCTGTATTGGAGCCAAAACTCACTCATCAAAGTACTCAGTGCCGCTAATGGCCTAACCTCTCATTTTTCACCTCTGTCTGATTGTCTCACAAGTCGTAAAACGCGCCCAGCACCAGCCAAATATTTTTACAGCTTTGTCGACTCTCAAAGCATCTTCTTGTTTTGCTTCCAGCTTGTATCACTGTTGAGTGCTTTATTTATTTCTACTGCAATAAACTTTTCACTCATAATAATAACATTGGACTGAAATACAGTGGTGCCTGGTTCTGTAATGACTATGACCAAGCTATGTTGATTGCAAGTGGTTAAAATGTTAAGGATCTGCAATCTTTGGTACATATTAGTCATAAATCTCACTAATTTTGTCTGAACTTTTGTACTGAGACATTGTAATTCATTTAGAAGTGTTAAGTTATCTCCAGTGAAATGTTATTGCTCATTGTTTTGCCTGAAATGTTCTGCAATATGGCATTACGTATGTTTTGTGTTTGTTTGTGATCTTGATAGCCTCTCTACAAATCTGACTTAGCCTGGTTATCTCCATACCAGGCAAACCAATTACCTCGTGAATAGTATAAGGCTGGAATTTTATTTGTGTTTACACCAGGTGCCCTCCCAGTCCCAGCCAGCCATGCACTGTAACATGAACATCATAGTGTCTTGCTCTATGAGACAACATAATATGAGCATGGCACTATTGTTTTAGAGCTTCAGAACATTGTTTTATGTATTTACTGACTTATGTCTTGCTCTCCCCATTTTTACAGTGCTGTTGCGTAACTGTAACCCACTCTCAACTTTACCTGTTCCTTAAACCAATAAAGTATATTAAATCTTACATAGGAAGTGTAACAATCCTTCCTCAAAAGTTATTAGTATTTTATGTAGATTTTATTCATTTTCTTTTCTTCTTTTTACACAGGTTTTGTATGCAAAAGAGTGCCAAGCTGGTGCCAGGGGTGACGTTAGACCTCATTGAGAAGTAAGTACCACATACAACTTGTACACAACATATGAAAATCATACAGCCAACTCCTGTCTGAAATACTAGCCCTTTAGAGACTGTGCTCCCCTCTGCCTCTACCATCTCCCAACTTCTTATTGCCAGCCCTCCTTACTTAGTGCACTCGTTTTTTCCATCCTGCAGGTATAATTCTCCGGCTTTGTTTTCCCCACACAGCCAAAGCGCCGGTAGTTTGGCAGATTTAGGGGTGCACATTTCTTCAATAAAACCTCCAGGTGCCCAGCGTTGCCGTGCAGAACATCTCTCGCTCTCGGGCACAGACTTTGAGATTGATATTGGAGCTGCGGCTTGGATGCTGTAGCCAAAGTTTGGGTTTTAGCTGCAGTGACTGGACGATGATGGGTAGCTTTCATTTTGCTGTCCTTAAATGTGAGCAAGGGTAAAATGACGTTCATATAAGTGGCTATCAGATTTTTTTTTCATATATTTGAGCTCAGTTTATTTTTCCCCAGTACAAATATATAGTATACACAGTCCTTAAGGTCAAAGTGAGATGGCTCTGTGCTGTCTGCATGGTAGTTGTGACTGAAAAAACGCCACTCTGGCTTCTTAAAAGTTCATTATGTAACTTTTCATTTGGGTTTTCATTTTCTTTGGACCTGTCATTGCTTTGCTTTAAATGTTCCACAATTTGACATTAAACAGATTTATCTTTATTAAATTACGGGTGGCTTTATTGCTCAAAAATACTTGATAGCAGCAAACAGGCATTCTGACTGAGCGGCATTGCCTCTCCGCAGATCTTACTAATAACTTTGCCTGGTTTGGTCTCGATAGAAAGGTTTAAAGCCACACTATGAAACAGCATCCCCAAGGAGAAGTATATGACAGACCCTCCACCAGAAAAGTTACACAATGCACCACTGAAGTAGTGAAAAGCTCTTATCTCATTGTGGTGAATAAGTAGGATGTTTGAAATGCATACGGTAAGTGAAGAATACGTTTGGTTTACTGCAAACCATTTAAAATGAACTAGTCTTGGTTATCACATGTTTAAGACAGTAAAAAATCAGGTACAGTGGCTTTAAATTTCCACAGATTTGCAGTGACAATTAAATAGTTGTAACAAACAGAGGTATTCGTTGATTCACATGGTAAATGGTAAAAATGGATTCACAGAGCTAGTGTCAACCTTCAACCACTAAGAAACTGCCAGAGAATAGGTATAATGCTTTAAGCTGTTTTTTTTTTTCAACTTCAACCACCAGAAGAAAATGAGGGTGAAATAATTATTAGGTGAGAACTGCACATAACACATTTTTTTATCACTTGTCGATCGGTAGAAAATATAAATCTAAGAAACTGTCTGGATTAGATGTGTCATTTTCTGTAAGAAACATGGGAGGGAAAAATAGTCACTGACCTGAGATGGCGCATTTAAAAATAAGCATTAATAAGCCATCTGCAAGTTTTGATTTTAAAATTAAATTCGAGATGAAGCTAACTTCAAATGGAAGAAGATAAAACTTTATATACTTAAGTGGAAGAACCCAGTGCTCTTGATTTAATGTATAGTATTACGATGTGTGTAAATGTGATATATCAAAAATCATTTAAAGCTTCAAGTATATTAGTCTCTCCAGTAATAAATTTAAATAATCATATAGGAATGTTTTTATTTTCTCATCAGATAAATTATGGTAGTATATATTGTAAGAAAAGTGGGTATTTAGTCAAGTACATCTACTTTTTAATACTATTGTACTTACTATTGCAACCTAGCTTTCAGGCTCCTTACTTTTACTCCTTCTTGAGTCATATATGTCACCGTCACAGTACTCTTAAGTAAAAATTGTGGTCACCCCCCACTGTGAGTAAGTATACAGATGATAAAAAGCTTCATGTTGCCCTTAAACGATTGCAGTATTTGTATTATTTGCACCACTCCTTCAGTTATGATTTACTGCAGATATACAGAAAAATACAAGATCTAATTATTTTAAGTTCAAATTGTAAATCAGTTATTTCATGCAGACAGTTATTCTTAGTTGTAGTCATTTCATCTACCGCTTTATACTTCTACTGGAGTAATATTGTTTTGACTTAAGGTTTGCTTGAGGCTGGATTGACATAAACCACTTCATGACTCTTCTTTTCATAGTAGAATCGAACACTTGCTGTGGATTATATTTCATCACCTTATCTTTTTTTTTTTTGCACCTGAGCCCCACACAAGCGTTAACTCAGTGTAGACTTGTTTTTCTGTTTATTTTTCTGCCCAGGCCCCACATCTCGGGCTCTCCAGGCCACTGTAGTACAACTCATACAGTAATAAGAGTTTCTCGACCAGAGACTCTCGGTCGCCTAGCAACACAGAAGACATACCATTTCGTTACCTTTTTGTCTTTTTCAGAATGATTTTTATACCGCACGTCTTATACTATTACTGTTTCACTATTAGACACTGGTTATGTTGACCCAAATACATGTTTTACATAAGGACTAAGGTTAGGATAAACAAGGACTAGACCTGGGGTATGTTCACTACTTGGTTTGGTCCTGGTTTGAACACAGTTTAGATTAGGTTTGGATTAGGTTTGTCTTAGCCTTGGTTTAGGTTTGGTACAGGGCTAGTTTAGTCCTAATTTTGATATTGTGAGTGCAAGTGTATAACCGTGGACTAATACAGGAATAAACAATAACTTAATAAATCTTAACAAAAGATGAATACAACGATACAACATTAAGAGGAATTAGCCTGTAGTAGAGAACTGCGTGGGACTGTTTTTTCATCCCACTCCCGCTGAATTTCTGACCATTACCGCCCGCACCCACAACGTGTGCGCAACATGACCGCCCGATCCCGCCCGCAACTGCCGCCCGCAACTCACGAAACTCTGAGAATTATGTCTGCAAATGTACAGTATAGCCCAATAGAGAAGCATCGATTTTGTGTCTTCTCCCATCCTTCAGGAGAGAACAAGCCATTTATTCTATTAATAAAGAGGTTCATGGGGTTGTCTGTTTCGTTTCCCTCCCTACACGTCTTTTGACGCACTAGAAAGCGCGCTCCTGTCTTGTTTGTTTTTTGTGCTGTACAGCCCTTGTTTGATGCTCTTCTCTACTTTGTTTGTTGACTGAGTCATCCTGACGTTAGGCTCGCCTCTCCCGCATTCTCCCACAGTGTTTCTTTTAGCCGCCCATTCCCGCCCGCAGGTAAATTGAAACCATCCGTTCCCGCAAGATTTGCGTTGGACCCGATCCCAATGCAGACCTCTAGCCTGTAGCCTAGTTTCCAAGAAGGGCTTCAAAGATGGATGAGTTTTTCAGTTTAAATTTACAAGAAATCAGAAAATTCAACCTCAGAAATCATCTCTAATTCAGGTTTATGATTCAATAATATATATTGACTCACTTAGAACTAGTTCTTAGTTTTTCCTAGACTCAAGACCAGGATTTAATCAAGAACTAAATCAGGACATGACAAGGACCAAGACAAGACTACACAAAAGAAAGCTATAACTAGGTCTAAACCACAAAACAAAATGTAATATTACAAGACTACACCAGGACTTCACGATACTTTATTAATGAACTAGAATTGCACTGCCGCCCCTGAGCGGAACCAATTAAAACACAGGTACCACATTTTTAGAAACACACCTTTAAAAATCCATATTGGGACCATATTGTATCCTGCTGTTGAAATGCACATGCTAATCATATGCCATACACCTATATGTGTGCTGTTGTTGATGTGTTTATTAATTTGTGCTCTCCTCTGTTTCTGCTCCATCTGTGCACCCTTCTGTCTCTGCCACCCACAAACGTCCAACACACTTTCTGTAAATATCACAATGCCTTTAAGAGCGCCGAGCTGCACAGTCCCTTTAAGAGAGAGTCACGAAGCAACGGCAGTTCTGGATTTACCTGTCCCACACCCACTTCCCACGGCCAAACTCAAAATATTTAATGTTTAATGTATTTTCAGTGGTGGTAAGGGATTTCTTAAAATGATGTAATGATTGCATAACAAGTCATGTCTGCTTTTACCTGGAGGAAAACATGGGTTTCTTTAAGCTATTCTGCTACAAAGACAGTGTTCTTGTTGTGCATGTCCTGAACAAATTGAAAGGGATGTTTCTGGAAGGGCATCCGTCTTAAAAACATGCCTCCTTTTGATGTGCAGCACTGGCAGATTTGTGGTGCCAAAAACAAAAGGAAAATATAAAAGTAAAGAAGAACTTGAAGATGGTTATGAAATATATTTCTTTAGTTACATGGTTATCCGATTGATGGGGGACCACAAGTGTTGTAAGATGCATTAAGTCATGTCAATTAATCTATTACTGCAGGTACATGAAGTTAATACTATAATTCAAACTGTCTTTAAATTGAAACGAGTCTCAGAAGTACATGAAATCAATATAGTATTTAGTCATTGGATCTTCTTTCATGGACTAATGCCATTGCAGATACTTTGAGCTTGAGGTGCCAAACATTAGATGGATTTGTGGGCGACGTCACAAACAAGGTGCACACAGCTGAGGAGCAAAAGATACGCAGACAGCAGCAGCATTCCCCACGTTACAGTGAGAAGTTGTTTTGTTGCTAATAGCACAAACAGAAGTGAGAATGGTTGGAGGATGTTCAACATCCAGAGAGGACGTCATCCATTTGCCAAAAATAGGAGAAGATTGTGGCTTCAGGCAATTAAAAGAGCAGATTGGGGTTCGGGTGGTGAGCATAGACTCATTAGGTCCAACCTCTCTAATGACGCAAATGAAAACCAGACAAAAAACTCAGAGACGTAATTTTATTCAACTTTGATATCAGTGGATAATTTTGACATCATAACATTCAGACATGACAAAGCAGCTGTGAATAAGTGAATAAACAACAGTGACAGTGAAACAAGGTGCTGGTGCAACCTGAGACATAACTGGCTAGCCTACTTGTGACTACATAATATAATGTTATTATGAGAGCATATTAAACGATTAAGATCTAAACACAATGTTATTCTAAAGGGTGTTAGCAAGAATACACAAACCACGCAAAAGACCACAATAGCCAACCGACTAGAAAACCGGTTTTAATCATACACTGTACAGAGCTCCACTAAGGACCTGTAACATTAACCACTTGGCCTCTGAGCATCTCTTGCTCTCCGGCTGCGTGCGCATCTCCAAATGTTTGTGAACAGGAAACACATCTATCAATCAATCAGTCAAACTTTATTTATAGAGCACTTTTCATACAAAAAATGCAACACAAAACACTTTGATCTATTGGTAAATACTACTTACTTAGTTACTAGGCAAAGCTATTTGGATTCTCCACTTCACTTAACACATGCATGACTTGTGTGGAAGACATCATCAATATATTCATCCCATAGACTGTATATATAATTGTAACTTGCTAACCACTGCGTTCCAAATAGGAAGTGAGTGTGGGGACTCCTCTGGCTCTATTCGCTCTGGCTCCAGTTGACTTTACATTGAAATAAATTCACCTAATCATTTTGGTCTTAAAATGTTGGTATTAACCTGTTCTACATGATCCTGTAAATAAATTCCTATTCTTAATGAAACTGCGCTCCAAATTTGCTCCTATAACTAGCCTCGTGAGCTTCATTTGACTAGAGCCCAACACTATGGGTATCACATTAGATCATTTCATTTTCTCATTTTGTCCACTTATTTGTACAGTCTATGATTTATCTCCAAGTGGCAAAAATAAGAAGTTAGGGTGTGGGCAATGGGCAATGATTCAAATTCAATCAAATGTGCTGAAATTTCTGTTGAAAATGACATAATATTGCATTAAATGTGTGTATAGAATGATAATTGCTTTATCAAGAACTATTGAGTCATGTCCTTAGTAGTGAGCTTGAAATGTATCTCCACAACAACAGTAATTAGACACGTATAATCCAATTAATGAAAATGTATTCCTCAAATTGTTTCCAAAGAGCTGTGCACTCTCTTCTCAGCCAAAACTCCCCTCTCCACTGCTCTTGGCCTTTAATCCTGCACGGGGCGGACATACGACTTGTGGGTTGATCCTTTTTCAGTGAGTTCTTTAATAGACACCCTCCCCTGCCGTTTGACTGCTCAGCTGCCTGGGAATCTGACACTGTCTGTAGCCCCACTGAGCCCAACCTGCTGGCTTATCCAACAGTTAAGCTCCTTTATTCAGAATGCCACTGTGATGACATCCCACTCTGTTCTGACTTTATTGATTTACACAAAAAAAAGTTACTCAGAAGAGAAGAAGAAGTTGGAGTCAGCTTCAGCTAGGGAAGAGCAATACCTTTTATATAGAGTTCTGTCCCTATTCAGATGAAGTCTGTCTAGGTCAATAAGAAGTATTTTTATATTTTTATCTTTTGTCCAAGTTGCTGCAGTTCAGTTTTCTGTAAGCACGTCCTTGTAAAGCTGGAGAAAAATATATTTTTTTCACAGAATAAACTTACTGCAAGTTTTTAAACCAAACTTGTACCACGAAATATGTGCTGGAATAACATCTGTTTTGGATAATGCCCCTTTTGAGTACCAGAAAAATTGTCATTGAATGAAACTGAAATTTTCCTGTGAAACTTTTAATCGATTAAATCTGTCAAAACTATTAATCTAAAAATGTAGTGGTTGTAGTGGTTGTAGTAGTTTGTTGTAGTTAGTTAGTAGTTGCAGTTAGCAGTTGTAGTAGTTTGTAGTAGATTATCTTCATAATTGTATTCATCCACAAAACACTGATGGTTGTAGTGTGATGTCAAGAGTTAGATTATACCCTAGATCTTGCCAAATTACAACAAAACTCTGCCTTGTAACATTATTCTATTTGGCTGTTCCCCTCTGTAATAAAAATATTGGCTTATACAATAGGCAATAGGGCTACACACTGGCCATTCACTTTAGATTAAATGGCGTCATCAATATATCCATTATAATTCAACAACCCTGTTCCGGTTTATCACTGTTGGCTGTTGTCAAAGGGGTAATAGATGCATTTGTGGACTTGGTTATTTAATAAATTAGCATAAATCTTGAAATAAAAACTGTTTGAGTATAAAACAACACAAAGTGAATCTGCTTAGACATGACATTTTAATGTTTGATCGATGACTGGCTTCAGGCTCACACCTCAGAGTGGTCTGTTGAATAATCCACTACTCTGTCTTTGGCTGTTCACATCCATGAGAGCTCAGGCCTGTGAAGTGCTGAGTGTTCATCCTTGAGTGTTCATCCTCACTGCTGACTGGACAAACTGCTCCCGCTCTTAGACAAAGTGTGCAACAGGGACGACTCTCATACTCCGGCAGCAGTTCACAGGCTCAAAGTGCTCCACCCGTAACTAACTGTGATTGTAAAGGGGCCATATTATGCAATCATGAGCTTTAATCATGTTTCAACCATAGACTGTATAAAGAAGTGGACCAGTGGAGAATGACGTCAACCATAGTGTTTGGCTCCAGTCAAATGAAGCTCACTGAGGCGGTGATGGGGTGAATTTGGAGCCAAGTTCTATATGAGGAATAGGGATTGATTTGTGGACAAAATAGTGAAATATAAACACTAGGATCATTTAGACCGAGTTAATATGAGCTTTTTAAGAACAAAATGAAGAGCCTGGCAGCAGCAGTTATGGTAAGAAGGGTGATATTTGTTCAATACAAAGTTTAGTGGAGCTGGAAGCACGCCCATGCTCACTTCCTATTTGGAACGTGGCTATCACAATGTTTCCTCGCCATAAACCTACTCAAAGATGGAATTTGATCTGCTTGTCATGGAAATTTAAGTTTAATATCATACTGTGGAACATTCTAGGCAAAAACATACCATCTCCAAGCAGTTAGTAGAGCAAACCCGAAACCTGAAAAGTTATGTTTTCATGTTTTAAAGCTCACCTGTTATGCAAAATATACTTTTAACCATGTTATAGTTGTTTCCCCTCACAATTTACTCACCTGAAGTTGATATTTGAGTGTTTGAGCAATCATTATCTCTTATTTTCAAAACGCCATTTTGCCGACCATCTTCTGTTTTCACCTCCACTGGTGTACGGCCATTGCTCACTTCATTTTATTTTCTTAATCTTTGATAGGCGTACGATTCAGCAGCATGGCATAGTCATTTTGGTACAAATGATGTGTGAAGTGCAGCTACTGTATCTGTTGGAGGTGCCGACTACTTCATGCCTTTGTTGTGATGACGTCCACTCCCAGTGGGGACCTCCATTTTCTAACGCAGGAGCCAGCAAACTTTTTTCTTTTATATAGTTGTTTTAGATGAATATTGTGTTTTAAAATGTCCACAGAAGCCCAATAAGTATTTTTTAAACTTGGCACACTTGACTTATTTGTCCATTCACAACATGCATAATTTCATCGTTAGTCCATCATTAGTGCATTCAAGATGAAGAACTGTAGATCCAGGCCTTTCTCAGTCGTTTACTATTTTCATCAAACACAGAGCTACAATTTCCCCTTTCAAAACACAGCACGGGTCTTGCAGTTGGTTCCCATTTATTTCTACTTACTCTTGACATCTTGTTCATTAATTCAAAGCGGGATACTTTTTCTCTGTGCTCCCACACAAATGGCTCACTTGTTCGCATTAGCTGTGATATGTTGGCTCTACAGTTTGCCCTCATCCCGTCTCTTCCCCTTTACATGGAGTTCATTAAAGCCAGGGTCCTCCTCTCACTATGTCCCTGTTCTACGACTCTGTGGACTAAAATTAACTAACTAGCTGGGAGGGCTGTGCATTAGGAGTGGAGAAGGAGAGATTTCCTAATGAGTGGATCCAGAGTTTACATATATACACTGTATCTCTTATAGATTTGTAGCATAGGGAAGCTTAAGGACTTCCTCAAGTGTATAGGTGGGAATAGTGTATCTTAATAGTTTCTACAGTGGTGCTCAGGAACATTTTCAACACAAAATAGTATTGTTTAAAGGGCCCATATTAGTCTATTGTCTGATCTATGTTATAATCTTGTTTCCTCATCACAAACATACCTGGAGTTGTTCTTCTGATGTCACGTGGCAATACAAGAAGTGCTACACTGTGTTTTTAAACTCCACACACCTTAACTAGAATCATTTGGATAATTTCAGACCTGGAATTGCCAATCTCTACTGAACTAAAGGTGCAGGGTAGGTGTTAACTTGAAAACTACCGCTCCAGGCATTTTGGGCTTTGAAGGTGTAGACAGACTATTAAAACTTACTTGAGCATGTGTGAATGAAACGTATCACAGCTCCAAGTATGTTTTTGATGAGGTACATTCTAACGTGAGCTTTATGCCATTATTATTATTTATTTATTTATTTTCCCTCAGTAGATGTGAAACCTGCTGTGAAACCCCTTCTTCTTCTGCCAAGCCAAAGTTGGCACTCACCTACACAAACTGCAGTAACATAGATAGCATCTACTGGAGTAATGTGAGAATACAACATTGGTCGGCCAATATAATTACAAACGATAGCTTTTATATTATTGATTCCGATAACCCTAAATAGATTCAGTTTTAATAATGGCAATACTCTGCTCTGGTCTCTGAAAGTTGTGAAAAGTGTGGATAATCAGTTAATTTGTATGAATATGTCTTAACTGGAGGAAGAAATTTGATTACTTTTTGTAAATTATACTTTTTAAAGGACATTAATTAAATTGATTGATTATTGTTTATGTTCAGGAAATTAATTAAAACAGAAAGCTCTTAACAATGAGACAAAATTGGATCAGTTTGTTTGTCACTACTAAGGACATGACTCAACCTTAAACATTAAATAAATACCTGCTAATATGTAGTATGTATGAACTTGACTTTACATGATTATGTGAGCTGTGATTACTGACTCAGCTGTTTTTATACAATTTATTCTCATACATTAATGAACTTTATACTATTGTGTCTTTGCTTTTGTCCTGCATTTTACTCTACAGATGGACATCACCAGCTCTTCCCACATTATAACATGGCCTATCCCCACGTTGCGCCTGTTCGTAGTTGCACGCTTTGTTAGTCAGACTGAGTAGGAGCTGCTAAATGTAAATGTGTTCACATGTGTTGTAATGTGTTGTCATAGTAGTACTTTGTGCTCTGACTCAGTCCTGGTCCATACTGTGAACTCGACTGACACTACCATCTGCCCCATGTTGTTTTTGTGCGGCAGGATCCCGGGACGGCTCAATGATAGGCGCACCCCCCTCGGAGAACTCAACTGGATCTTTACAGCCATCACGGACACCATCGCCTGGAACGTCCTGCCCAGAGGTACAGCTGTGGACATGTTTTCTTACACAGAGACAGTCAATACACGCTTTAGCCAAGCCCGAGTCAAATGTAGGGCTAGGAATAAGGGTTTTCTTGACTTGATACCTTAATTTTTCAGTTGTTGCAAGATGTGCCACAATTACAGTCAGAATAATTATGTAAATGTGTTAGTGGGTACAAATGTTGTAAATACACGAAACACAAATGTATTCCTAGACTTTTATGTGTTACATTTTTAGATTTGTACAGGCACTTTAAGTTCACTATTCAACTTATATAGATTATGGTCGTCACTTTCTGTTCTCTATGGTGATATTACCGTATTTTTCAGAATTCAGGGTTTGGGTGCTGCGACTTATACTCAGGTGTGACTTAGATATTCAATTTTTCACACTGACAGTCCATAGACCAAATATATGAATCATATATATGAATCAAAAATGTAAAAAAATATCCGTTATCCGTTTTTTCACTTTGGTTTTAGAGACAAATAATAAAGAAAATATTTTTTTTGGTTACTTATTTTGGGTTCTATATTGAAGAACGAATGATACACCGATTGTTCTCTATTGGGTTGTTTTTATTACTAAAACTTCTATAACTTGCCTTTCAAGATGAAATGTCGGTTCTTGGTCTCTGATCTTATGAAATAAATTTCCCCCAAAAAGTGTGACTTAAAGTCCGGTGCGACTTATATATGTTTTCTTTCTTGTGCATTTTTTTGGCTGGTGCGACTTATACTTACACACTATGACATTAAACTTATCTACCTCCATTGAGACTAGCAAGTGACACCATATGGCCAAGTAACAGCAATAAAAACAAATACCTGTTATTGAATAAATTAAATATGTTTATTTATATTAACATACTGATTAACATTCAAGGAAAAGCAATAACATCTCTTTGGAAACAAACAGATGGTGCACCTCCCAGTGGAAAATTCAGTTTTAAAACATTTTTTGTCTAAATGATAGATAAAAAGACGTGTTTGTTGTGCTGGAAAGAAAACTCTAAATTAGGACACCTTATGAAAACAGAAGTGGATACTCAGCAATACTAAAACTCAGTCTCTTTTCCCAGCGCTCTCGAATAGGGGCTAACGTTGATGTAAAATGGCAGAAGTGCAGTAGGTGCAAGCTGCTCCTTCAAATTGAGATTAATTGTGTTTGGAAAGCGTAGCTGCTGTAATTGGGGATATAATTTTAAACACAATATTTTAACATAAAAGCGAGACTGGGGTAAAGTCAGACCCACAGGATCCACTAACCTAGATGACAACACAAATTGCTTTTTCTTTCTTGACTCACAATGTAGTTTGCATGCAAGCCACAACCTAGTACTTATTATTGGTCACCTGTCATATTCTACACACATACACACTAAGGCGCACCAGCATCCCCAGAGGTGCACTGTATCCTAGATAGAATAGCAATGTGACAATAGTGATGGCTCCCAAACTCGAGGGCTTTTCTGTTAATGAAGCCTACATCTGAGAAAATCCTCATAATGAAGCAACTGCACAACCAACAGACACACACAGGCGCACACTGACACTTACTAATTCTTAAAATACTGTCTAGGGCACCGGAGTTGTCAGGAAAGTGTTGCGGAAAATACAGTCGACAGAAACTTGCACACCAGGCAAAAGCAGCAAAGGCTCATGGGAAATACTCTGCTCCGTTTTAATAAATTGCTGAAATAATAATGACTTGGTGGGTGTGACATTGACCCAAAGCTTTCATCTGACTGTTCTTTATGTTCTTCAAGTCAACACGCAAATCCCGTCTGAATCAACAATGACAATTTGAAGCAATTAAAGTTGTTTACTTAACTCATTTTGATGTTGCACCAAATTATCTTATTTTTGTGCCACATTTCTTTCAGTAACTTTTGTGTTTTCAGATTTGTTCCAGAAACTCTTCCGACAGGACCTGCTCGTCGCCAGTCTGTTCCGAAATTTCCTCTTAGCTGAGAGGATAATGCGGTCGTACAACTGCACTCCAGTGAGCAGTCCCAGGCTACCTCCCACGTACATGCACGCCATGTGGTAAGGCCCGCAATCACGGTGGTTCAGAATCTGGTGCAGTGGGTAAAAGGTTTGCATCTTCTCAGCAGAGGGGATAGAACCGGGAGCTGCCAGTATGTTGAGGATCGTTCTTGCCAAAAGACTTGCTCCTCTCAGACTCTCTTAGATATTCCTTTCACAACTCCAATTGTCAAGTTGCTGAACAATTCTCTGCTGCTGAAATCTTTTTTTATACTAAATAATGTACACTGTAGTATAGTATGGCCAATATTAAAAAAAAAAGATATATATTGATCCCCCAAATAGAAGTTAGATAGTTTAACTAAATAGTTTAACATGTTTTAAGGTTGTCACCATAATACCAGTACTGTTATTTTTAAATCAGTCAATCAATAAAACTATTTATAGAGCGCATTTCATACAAAAAATGCAACACAACGCGCTTTACAGTGATTAAAAAAAGAACAATTCTGCATTTCCCATATTTCCTCTCCACCCTCCACCCCCCGAAAAGCTAAGATAAACAGATGAGTCTAGAGGTTACAATCTGTGACAACTCCACATAAAGTTAAACTAAATAAGTGAGTCTAACTGTGACATAACTATCTTTATTTACTACTAACTGAAAATTATATGATTATTACCGTGACTACTATCTTTCATAACTCTTTCTATCTGTCTCTATACTATCTTTCATTAAAGTGCCCATATCACATTATTTTCTGATCTGTTATAATGTTTCCTCACATTCACACATGTCTAATATATTTTGAGTTCTCTCAAAGAAAAAACACTCTGTTCCACCTTGTGATGTCATGTGGTAATACATGAAGCGTTTGTTTCATATTACAAGGTGCAAGATAGACAGACTACTAATAAAGAATTACTCATAACATGTGAATGAAACAAAACAACTCCAGGTATGTTTTTGACAACATGGATAAAATCTGACATGAATTAATGAATTGCCTTAATCAGTATTTTGAGCACATTTTTTATCAACCCTCACCATTTTATTGAAGTACTTTCCACTCAAACTGGAAGCAAAGTTTTATTTTCTGCAGCTAAATCTGCACATCTTTCTTGGCCACATACAGTATGTGACACTACTGTACAGTAATAATTCTAAACTTTTTCCCCAGAGCTCTCGAATGGAGCTAGAGGTGATGTGAAATACAGAAGTGCAGAAGGTGCCAGCTGCACCTTCAAATTGAGATTAATTGTGTTTGGAAAGCGTAGCTGGCATAATTGGGGATATAATTTTAAACATAATATTTCAACATAAAAGCGAGACTGGGGCAAAGTCAGACCCACAGGATCCACTAACCTAGATGACACCACAAATAGCTTTTTCTTTCTTGACTCATAATCTAGTTTGCATGCAAGCCACAACCTAAACCTGACCAAGAGAGCAAAAACCAACGCTTTAATTACACTTGTTCTAACGTCGTATTGCTCCAGAGCACTTGTGGGTGTGCCTGTGTACCCAGTTGCCTGTATAAATCCACCTCATGATTTGTTTTCCGGTGCCGTTGTGTTGACAGTTAGTCAGTGGTGGGCCTGTTTTTCCTGCTGCCTCATGTCTCACACAGATTTAGCTTCGTCCGCTCCTGCCGTAGCCTTCATTTGGCCGCCCTGTGCACAGACAGGTGGAAGACATGTTGTATTGTGAAAGAAGATGACTTTTTACCTCCCACCGGTTTTCTCTATCCACCTGTTTGAGTGAAAGCAAACCGCATTGAGACATTTCACTGTAGCGAATGTATTAAAAGACTTCTCGACAATGTCAGACAGCACTGTATGTGATGAACATGGCAGATTTAGGTTGGAACTGAAGGCAACAAACCAATGGGAAACTTGCTGTAAAGTTGAGAGGCCTGTCAAAATAAGTTTTCACATTTTTTTTAACAGTCACATGCAGTGTACAGTAGGGTTGTGCCCAAAGCAAATTTTAACTGAGCTTGAGAATCAATCATTTCAGTGTGTTTTTCGATTAGTTGGAGAAAGTTGACAGTTGAAAGCTTGTGTTTTTTGTGTGTGTGTTAAATGGCATTTCAAATTCTGTATTGTTTATGTACAGGACACTGAGAAAACAATTTTATTTGTTTTTTTAATGAAATGAAATCAAATTGAAAATTGGGATTGATCAATATGAGATTTTTTTTTTACATATCACAGGCCCTCGACGGCACAGCAAAAACATTTATTTCCATATTATGGCATGCATAGTCATAGCAACACTGCATTGTATTATAAACAGGAGTCTTGCCCAGTAATAATTCACTTATCTTGATGTAGTTACTTGTTTAGGTATTAAGTATATTAGTATACTTTTTATAAGGACAAAATCAAGGCCTTTAGTTACCTCTTTATAACTAACCATTTTATCATTTTTTAAAGGTGCATTGTGTAACTTTGTGGTTGGGAGTCCATGAGGCTTATTTCTATGGATATGTCATTTCTCTGTCCGGAATGTCTCTCAGTATGACATTAAACAGCTCTACCTTACATTTATTCAGTTACAGGTGGTTTCATATCTCAAAAATACCTAGAAAAGCAGGCATTCTGTCTGAGCGGGGTCGCCTCTCCTCAGATCTGACCTGTAACTTGGTCTGGTTTGGTCTCCATGAAGATAGAAAGGTTTAATTCCACACTGTGAAACCTTCACGACAAAGCAATAACATCTTCATGGAGAAAAGTATTTGAACAACCCTCCAACAGAAAAATTACACAATGCACCTTTAAATTCCAGTAGCTTTACTGTGTTTTTCTTTCTTTGAAAACAGCTGCTTCTGGTCTGGACTATATATTTTTTAAATATTGCTTTGAGTCAGCCTGACATAATTTAACTAAATCTTGAATGTGTTTTTGATGAGCAGCCCATTAAAAAAATATGGTTTTAATCTATCTACAATGTTTTTCAATGAGTAAAATATCAAGTTGTGGCCACTTATCCCAGCTACCTAGTGTTTTAAATTGTCATTTATGCAGCATAAAACCAATCCTATCATGTCTTTTTTGCTCCAAAAACACTTTACCACCTCCATCTATTGTTTCTGTTCTTCTATAAATGCCTGCTCGCTTTCTCCCACTCATTATCTGCCTCGTGTTAGAAAAAACAAACTCTCTGCTGCCTGGAGGAGCAGCCTGTTGTGTAACACACATCGCTTATTGTAAAGAATCTCCCTCTCTGCTCCTTAAGCAAGCAGCACTATTTCTTTGTCATTGGCATAAGCCCATTATTTTACATTACGCTGTATTGCCCTATTGCCAAAAACACGAGGATGTGCAGCACTAAATAATAACAGTGGTAAAAATAGACACAAGATAAAAGCAAAGCCACAAACAAACCTTTGGTGTGGAATTAAGCATTTAGGTATTTGGTGGTTAGCGGTAGGTACAATGAGCTGCATTTAAAAGTCCACTGTGTAAAATTTCTGCTGGTGTTTGTCTCTGTGGAGATGTTATTTCCTTGCTTGAAATGGCATTAAACTTGTATATATCTCATCGAGGGAAGCAGATAACGCCACCAGGTCAATTTAGAAGCTCACTAACTGTAAGAAAGCATGTTTTTCAAGGTATTTTTAATAGAAAGTAAATGCAAGCTAATTCCATACTGTGGGGGCATTACAGACAAATGAATAGCATCTCAAAAATAACCGAAAAATTACTTGCACCTTTAAATGACTACTTTTTACATGCTTCTTCTTGTATTTCTACTTTTATCCACACTTCTGGTACCGGTGCATTGAACCTTATGAGGTAATCCAAATCTAATGCTTGAAACCACTTTTTGTACATTAGAAACTCAAGAAAATATATCAATTGGACTCGATTTTATTACTACTACTACTACTTTTTTAAACAGTGGATTAACTTTTCTAAATTGGCATAACCCACCTCTGTGCTTGACCCGTTTCAAAAAGAACAGCAGAGCGCGGTGCTGCTACTTCTGAGTCTTCATGAGTCCCTGGTGGGTAGTTTGTGAAGAGGGGGCGTGTGCGAAAGCGTGGCTGCAGAGGAGTGAAGAGCGCAGGAGGCTGCAGCAGCTCTGTCCACGGGTAGTGAGAAACGAGCTGAGTCAGCCTCCAACTGCCCGCTGTCCCTTTAGCAAACACATACGTACACAGAAACATACACAGAGATATACCGGCACATGCACACACAGGTTTTGGTGATGGGTTACTCATTGCTATTGGCAGGCATCCCCAGAGTTATCTCACACAGAGCTGTATCCTGCCTCCTTCCACTGCTCTGTTGGCTTATTTCCTCACTCAAGCAGAGAAAGACAGGCACAGATATATTAATAGTTTGCTTTAAAGTTTCCGTGTATTGTTAAAACGACTTTTGTTGAAGGTTTTACCATGTTGTAATGTTTTTCCTTCATCAAAAATGTACCTGCAGTTGTGTTACATCATTTGGGCCTTTTAGTTATCCTACTCCCTGGTCAAAAGTACATTAAAAGCATGCATTTGCTCAAAAATACTGTGTACTATAAGCGGACTATCCTCTCCACAGATCCTACCTATAACTTGGCCTGGTGGTGTCTTGTCTCCCTGGAGAAAGATGATGCCGTACTATGAAATATTACAGACAAAGCAATAAAATGTCCATGGAGACGAACATCCTCCATCAGAAGTTGTATATTGCCCCTTTATGAAAAAAAGAAAACAAAACTATTAACTCACATATAACAAATACAATATTTAATTGTTTGATCCTCATGACATCAGCACAGTTATATTGTTAATATTTTACTTTTAGTTATTCAAATCATCACAGTATTATCTCATTAATATAGTTAAAGTTTACATTAATGGCATATTCCTGAGTATATCCTATTCCTTAGATCTCTTATTCTGTGCCTTTTATAAGACTTACATGACAAACACCAAAGATAGATAGATATAACTTCCCTAAAAAGCCATGAAAACCAAACCTAGTTATATTCTGTGCCTCTGTTTATACCACTGGTGCTGAGAGGAGCTTTTAATACAGTTTCCCTGTTTTTATAACTCCAAAAACCAGCCCTGGAAACATAACTGTGGATATGAAGAGAGTCTTATGGCAAATCTTAGTGACACGACTCTTTTTGCAGCTCAAACCTGGGCTCTCGCTAAACCTTATAGGACTGTTCTGAAGACAAACTTAGACACCTGCTGGGAAAAGTAGTCTGCCTCTGTCTATAGACTATTCCAGTCTTTTAATCTTTCAATCTTTTATTCGTTTTTATACTGCATATTCGGCACACTGTGTATAATATTTTTAGTATCTGGCTTACATTTAATTAATACGAATATGAAATGAATTTGATTAATGTCGTTCTAATTTTGAGATGAATGTCTATTAACTTGCTGCAGTTGGAGATAAGTGTCGGCACAATAATATTTAGCTTCTGCCTACACCTGGTCAATGACTTGCTTAGTGTTTGATTTGATTATTCTACTTACTGAATGTTTTATTCTATGGGCATCAGACTGAATATATTGTATGTAGACTGTAATGAGTTAAACATTGACCAAATAAAAAAAACATGGACATAAAAAAAACATGACATTAAAGGGGTGTGGCAATAAATGTGTAATTGAATAAACTGCAGTGGAGAGTATCTTCCTGGAGACAAGCATCCCCATCCCCATCCAGAAAAGTTACATAGTGCACCTTTAATTAAGATAATAATGAATGTCTTGCATTTGAAACGTGTGTGTTAGAACTGAAAATTCTGTTATCACCTTGAGAGTAACTAGTAATTATTTGCATCATATTCTTTAATACAAAATGCTTTTTTTTGGTAGGAATGCACCGATTCAGTTTTTAAAGTTCTGATACCAATTTCAGTACCTGATTTCAACCGATACCAGTGAAGAGACTGAGAACACTTTTTATGAACAAGTATGGCAAGTGTTGTGTGCCACACACTGTAGCTGTTATTCATTTCTCTAGTAACGACAAAACAACTTTGCATTAAAAGCTCAAACACTGAGACTTTCTGAACTACAAGCGGAAAATAGAACCAATCTTTTGTAGCCAATATCCGATTCAGTACATTTTCATGGATAAGTGCCAATATTCAGTATCAGAATCAGTCTATCTCTCTTTTTTTAGACTTTGAATGATGTGGTTCCTGGATTATTAACATGTTAGCCTTGGTTAATGGAAAATACTTGTGTAACTTAGCTTTTAAAACCTTAAATAATGTAAACTCCCATTACATTTTACAGCCTGTATCTTTATCATTACCTTTGGCCATTATAATGAAACCCTCACTGACACATTATCATGCTCTCCATTACATTTAGCTTAGAGTCTATTGCATTTTTTACACTACACACCAACCTCAAGTGCATTTCAGTTATAATTCTAACAGATAATGGGAGGCGCTGTTGGCACAATGGCTCAGAGTTGTGCCCCATGTCGCTCATTTAGCCTCATATTACAGCTCAGAGCCTCCACCCTCCTTAATTCACAATGCATAAAGCTCAATCAAGAAGCTTTCTATACGGGCAGAATAAGATACAGAGAGGACAGGGGAATGCGTAGAGGGCACACAGAATGGAGCCTCCGACATAAGGTTTGATGCGAGTTACGTAACCCCATGAATAAGATATGATGACCATGAGAGTGTGCGGGTGTTTAGAGGGGGATTAAAGGCTTCACACTGCCCTGCTCCAGACCTCGAACTGGGAATATTGAGTGGTTTGTGCATTGCAATGAGCGAGCAGAACAGGAAAAAAAATCTCAGATGCGCAAATGGGAAAAAGTCATTATAAGGAGTGAGCAGCATAATTGTTTAAAATCAAACCATGGTCTGACTATGTGATATAGACTGCCTAGTAACTATGATGTTAACAAGGGCCAAAACCTGTTTAAGTTACAGAGAGTAGTTAAGATTACAAATAAATTACCTTTACTTTGTTAAATTATGATTTAAAATGTAAAAAAAAAAAACACTTTCTTGCACAATCCCTGCAATTTCAATGGAATTTCTGGTGCTGATTTCATAGGCAGAGGTAGTCTGTAGAACTTATCCTTGTATTTTTGTACTTTTTTCCACTTTTTTCACTTAACTGATGAACTATGATAAATATTTACCACAGTTACTACCCCACTAAAGCAAGTAATAATTAGAAAGATATGCAAACCTGTCAAAACAACAGTGTTTTAAAAAGAAAAATAAACCCAAAAGGAGTAAGCAGAAGCAAAGAGCATCCTCTTCCCAGTGTACATTTTAGGAACAGCTGTAATCACCAAGTATAAACACTGTACATATTCATTCTTCATTACCAACTGCTATACATTTATAATCTTTTATGTTTTTGCTAGGAAAGCGTACACCTCTTTTTAAAACAGCTCCCTTTTCTCTAGACTAAAACTAAGATTTAAGTACCATCACAAAGCGCCTTTGAGTTGCTGTGGAAAAACGCTGTAAAAAACAGATGTATCACTATAACGTTGTCTGTGTCTGTAGGCAAGCATGGGACCTGGCTGTGGACATCTGCCTCTCTCAGCTGCCCACCATCATCGAGGAGGGGACCGCCTTCAGAGTAAGCACTGCATTTTCAGCCCATCAGCTCTCCCTTAAACTCACTCAGGTGGAGACGCCCCCTATTGACTTTTATGAGCCGTCGTCTGAGTGGGCATTTAGGGGAGCGGTTTTGGGACATCTTGCTTTTGATGGATTGCTTTTATTTTAGATGCCCGTAAAACTCGGCCTTTCTTGTTTGCACTGCAACTTGTGTCCCGCCGGCGTCTACTGTATCTCAGCTAATCACTCAAACGCATGCTCGGCTCACTCCCAGTGGGTAACGTTGTAAAATGCCAAGTCTAATAACTCAAGTGCGAGTGTGGAGTGAAATATGGCTGTTGAAAGCACAGGGCCTGCACTCGAAGTCACTGGTGTGTAGTGTTGTATTCACTGACATGGCAGGGGACTGTGATCGAGGAGCAGGGTGTAATAGAAACACTATGAGGGGGCTGATTGGGCTGATTGAGCTGATGATCGCGGCTCTTACTGGGTCAAGTCTAATATTGTTGTATATGAGAAAAATGGTCACAGACAGAGCTGTGAGGGACGATGTGGAGCATTGAGGTTACAAGAAAGTTTAGGGCAGAACAGGGGAAACTGCTTTTGGGTAAAATGTGTAAAAAAAAAATGCAAGCATAAACTAAAAAGAAACTGGAGGTGGCACGTCACCTGCACCTCACAGAAGGAAAGTTAAAACCATACTTTGGAACATTCTCTGTGGAAATAGATTATTTGAATGCCTATTGTGGAAGATTAAAACCAAAAGTGCAGCTTTCCATCGAAACGTTCCCACAGCCCAAGTAAGGGTCAGATTTCTGCAAAGTTTTTACGTGCCACAAAGGCTACATTCAGACTGCAACCTGAAGTGACCCAAATTTGATTTTTTTTGCCCCGACGTGACCTGTATCTGCTCTTTTAATGATAGTCTGAACGACACAGATCCAATTTTTTCAAATGCGACCCAGGACACTTGGATATGTGGTCCTAAAACCAATATATAGCCGATCTTTTGACATGCAACTTCAGTCTGAACAGCCAGGTCGCATTCATTCAACCTACATCTGACCTATCATTACTGCCCCACAAAACACCATGGCCAAAAACCTTCTCTTTCTCAATCTCCTCCTTAAAACAAATAAGCTGTACATGTTCTGGCTCCAGTACGACAGCAACTTTAAAATCATCAAGTCATCATCAAGTCGCATGTAATTGGAAGTGTGAAAGACCTCGCAAAAAAAACGGGTTTCACAAAAAAATCTAAATTGAGCATTAAGTCCTGCAGTCTGAACATAGCCAAACAAAACCAGAATTGTGTATTTTTTGTGACTTTGTATATCTTGTGAGTTGGGTAAAAGTGTCAACCTAAAAAAACACAATTCATCCTTTTTAAAACTTTTCCATCTGAACAAGAGGTTTACCACACCAAGTTTGCAAGTGACACTTAAGTTTTTGCATCATTTTCCTTGCCAAGACCTGCACAATCAACAACAATGATGAGATTAGAAAGAAATCAGAGCACTGACTTTTAAATGACATGCCAATAATCTGATCTCCACAAATCAGACATTTGCCGTGCCCGTTAACATAGACAAACGACACAGTAGTTCTTGTAGCTACGACAGACGCAGCAGAGTAATCAGAAAAGTCTTGCAGTCAGCTCTCCTGATGCTGCACTTTTGTCACTTTCTCCACCTGCTGTTGTGGAGTGGACATGCTCAGACGGCTCCCTAGAGGGCAGTTTCCGTCCTCCCTCTGCCTTGTTGCGCTCTAGTCCAAAACACTTACCAGGGCCCTAATTGTGGCTCTGGGGAGCACTAAAGGGGAGCTCAACGCCTTGTCTCCTGTCTGGGATCACACAGTTCTAATTCTCTCTCAGATATTCCACCTTCCTCTGCTGGACATTACAGCAGGCAGATGAGCGTGCTCCTGTCCGCATTGCACTGTTTGAAGATGGTTATGTAACTCAAGTTAAATGGCTTTTCCTTGGTTTATAATGAAGTAGGTTGAAGTAGTTGGTAACACTCTGTGCTTTCACAAGTACAGCTGCTTATATTCACATGAAGTGATCATTATTGAATAATCTAAACAGAAATTTACCCCAAGATACAGGCTTGTCAATTCTGGTCACACATACTGAGTTATATCTTTTTATATCTTTATTCTTGGAGAGATTACAATTACAATTACATTTTAGACTTCTTTTTAATCACAATATTTTTAGACAGGAAAACGGAACGCTAGCTTTACATTATGTCGGAGAATGCATTCAGACCCACAATACCAAAGACCCTTTAAATGTTGCTCACAGAGTGGAGGTTTTCTGCTAGAGATGTTTGTTATTGCCTGAAATGTCCCACAATAGGGCTTCAAACTTGTCCACCAGGCCATGTTATAGGTAAGATCTGTGGAGAGACGCACCTGCTCCCCGTAATGTTTTCTAATGTATTTTGGATCAATAAAATCACCTGTAACAAAATAAACTCTCAATTCATTAAATGCTATATTCTGGCACTTTCCATGCAAAGTAATTTCTCAATGGAGACAAGGCAAACCTTGCTCCAGAAAAATTACAGGCTTTTAATAAACTAAACATCCTCCACGCCTTTTGGTATTCAAACTGTTTCAAAACCTTATCTTCAGTTATCGCTGATGTGCTTAAATTAGATGTATTTATGTATGGATGTAATAAATAATGTAAATATCTAATACAGCCTTCTGTCATGGCCTGTAATTAAGGTATTTCTCTTACAGCTTCCTCCTTACCCTCTTTCCATGTTTCACCAACCGTACTGTATATAGACCTATTACAGTTTGATTATGCACAAATTAATTTGGCCAACCGACCGAGAAGCGTTGGTATTTCCTCGCTCACATCCATCACCACTTCTTACAGGCCTGTCCTAATTCCCCATGCAATATTAACACCGGCTCTGATCAAATCTTCTGCTGCCTGTGACCAATCAATCAGGCATAGTGCAGAGGCAGGAAGGAGAAGTGAGGGAGAGAAAAGGAGCGATGGAGGAGGAGGTTGGGGTGGGAACAGAGGAAAAGGTAGACGGGAGAGAGAGTTGAAGAGAAAGAGGAGAAATAGAATCGGAAATGGGGCTGTAGAAGAGAAAGAGAGAGTAGGCAGAGGGGCAATAGAGAAAAAGAGAGGAATGGAATAGAGTAAAGAGAAAACAGAAAAGGAGGAAGAGGGGGCAAACAAGAGTGAGGTGAGTAGAGAGGGGGAGAAGAAGGAGAGAGCAGTGTAATAGAGAGATGAAAAGGGGAATATTGAGAGAGGGGAGGTATAGAACATAGACATGATAGATTATATAGAGATGAGAGATTGAGCGGTGATTACGACGCATCAGGATTTATGTCATTGGTTCACAGCAGTGTCAGTCTGCAGCTCATGTCTGGAGTGTTGTGACACGATAACCCGGCGACTGCTTCATTATCTGCTCTCCAGACTGTCTGTGGCAATGTACATTATGTGAAATTATGACACAATATTGATTTTTTTTCCCCCCTCTTCTTTCCCACAGCACAGTCCATTCTTCGCAGAGCAGCTCACGGCGTTTCAGGTCTGGCTGACGATGGGAGTGGAAAATAGGAACCCTCCAGAACAGCTGCCCATTGTTCTACAGGTAGAATTACTCAAGCGTTTAAGCAGTATTTCAGTGTTCTTATTGTATTGGGTTCTCAAAAATGAAGTCACATGTTCAGCCACATATCCAAATAATGAACAAATCAAGTAGGTAGTAGGAGGCAATGCTGTTTAATGTGAATCTAGGAATCTCTGAATACTATTATTGACAAAAAAGTACACACAATAAATATTGGGCCCAAAAATACTGTTAATTTGTTATGTATTGAACAGAAGTTGATATAGTAACTAGGCAGGGATATTAATTAGTATTTATTAGGTTATGTTGATTTATTAAGGCACTTTCAAATGTACTAAATACTTGTAATACTTAATCATCTTCATAAGAGCTAAGGCTGTTAATAATAACTGTAATAGTGAGTGATTTTCCCCCTAAAAAACAAACAATAATTTATTAATTTATTGTTAATTTGCATTTTTCTCTCTTTTTTTTTTTTTTTTTTTACCAGTTTACATTAATATTTTCTGACGCCATGTGTTTCTAGTCCAAATAACAATTAACAGTTATTACCAATACTTGCAGTAGTTGATTAGGACCAGTTATTTGTTGCAGCTTTAATTTGAGCACCATCATAAGTTGCAACACAGAGTCACCAAAATAACAAGCTAGTTCTCTCATATAATATTAACCACTGACCATTAAATAAAAGCTAATTGCAAAGAGAAAATCTTGCAGTTTTGACATTCACATGTTGAGTGTGTAGCTCGCTCCTTCTCCCTCCTGTTCTGGGCCTGTCCAGTGCTGTTGTATCAGATCAGGCTGTGGTGGTGGACTGTGTAGAATGGTAATTTCCTGCTGACTCAGCCACTCAGCAGCAGCACTTCTGTCAGCCACCTTTAAACACCCTGGAAAAGGCCCCGTGATTAAAACTGTGTGTGAGAATGTAGCGTAGTGAATGTAGAGGAGTGAATACGAGGCCCCTCTGCAAGGCCAACACGAACTGCAACATTACATAACAGCATCCAACTTCACTGACTTTTTGCTCTAACCTTGGCATAGGTTTGTGGGTAGTTGAACAGGATTGAGAATTACTGTCTCTCTCTCTCACGATTTTGTACACAATACATGGCGATTACGATACGATAACATAACAGTTTTGCCACATGTGATCATCTACATATTGCACATGATGTTTACATAGTCACAGCAGTTTTTTGAATAGCCACTGCCTGCACAAACTCAATACGAAATATACCAATTTAATCATTAAAAACATGGCATAAACTAGTTTCCTTTATTTAAACAAGCAAAATAATGTTGTAAATAAAAAAAAAAAATACTCCTGTCATTATATTGACACATGTTATCAACACTGAATCACAAACTTTAGTATCATGATACACTGATATATCCCCTAGTATTGAGTAGTGATGCAAATAGCAATGTAGGAGGTAAGAAAGTAATGTTTTAGAATAATTAAATATAGCACAAGTTCTGGTAAGAAAAGATTATATGAATTGCACAGTCTAAAGATAATGTACAGACAGATTTCAAATCAGTCAGCAAAAGTTTATAAAAGTGGGAATCATAAAATTAGCAAGTAATGTGTACAAAATACTCATAGATATAGGTTAGCTTTTGATCAAAACATTAAGATTTATTTAATTGTAATAAATAATGAAATTATTTACACCAGATGCTCTCTCTGGGTAGTTTATAAGTGCACCGAGCCTCAACAAAAAACTCAAAAGCACAAAAATATTTTCAGGTTGGTCAAACACAACACACTGCTCCACTCTCACATCCACGAGAAGGACATCCAGCACAAACACAATTATTATATTCTTAGAAACCATCTTTTTGAGCCAGTGCATCTGTCTTGTCTCCCAAACAAGGTACAAGCGACAGGCACTAATCTGTTTACAATACTCTTTCATAAAATCGAAATGAGTATGCAATGTTAGACACGGGGGAGCTTTTGTAATCTTGACAACAGCTATTTCATCCAAAAGGATTAGCAGATTTTGCACAGGGATTATGCTGTCTCTAAACTGTGACGCTAGCGTAAACCTGACTGCACGCCATGCAGTTAAGGAATAAGATACCACTGTGAATCTAAAGACATATGCACCAGAGAATAAAGCTGCTTAGTCACACCTCTAAAAACAGCTATGAAAATGTTATGCCAATATGCAAGTACACAAATATAAGCACTTCTCACAGCCCTCATTGCATTTATTTTTAACTAGGCTCTCTGTGTAATTAGGATTCCCAAGAGTGCTTACAGTTCTCGAAAATGTCTATATTTAAAGTGCTAATGAGCTTCAAAAACGGCTTGAGATGATGATGGCAATTAAGCATGTGTGTGGTTCGCAAAGGAAAATGTTGACTTCTTTTCTTGGGAGGATAACTTACACCTCGTTTCTAATTGGAAAATTTTAAGACAATTCATGTTCATGTTCTCTCGTCCATCCTGTGATGCCACTGGAGTAACTGTGAGGAGCAGGGGCTGACCACATCTCTAGATCTTTTGCCAATTTCATGATCAGATGGAGTATTAGTCTATTATGTGTCCAATTGTGTAGATCAGATAGAGACTTTGACACTTTGGACCTACCTAATACAGTGAGAAACCCAAAAGTTAAGTCTGTAATTTTTCTGATGGAGGGTCCACCACCTGTTTGTCTGCATGGAGATGTTATTTAATAGACGTCTGAAACTGTGGCTGAAATCAGAACAGAGCTGTACACATGAGAATGAATGAATTGAAATGAAATGTAAATTATTTGCTGTACGTTTATTGTTAATGTTTTAATATTGTATTTTCTCTAAAAGCCTCCTGTGGACAGGTATTGAAAATTAGCACTTGAAACAATCCATCTGGTTTGTCCAATGCAATTTGTTATGTACACATCAAATGAATAAATAAATAAAAATTGCTATGCCTGGAATGTTCCATGATATGGCCTTAAATGTACTCATCTCCTTGGAGACCAGCAGGTTACAGATCACCTCTGTAGAGAGCATATCTTATACACTGTAAAAGTGTATAATATGTTTATATTTTTAGATATAAAAGCATGTGATTCAGTAAATGCAAGTTTATTTCATACCATGGAACATTCCAATCTCCATGGACTGAAGCATGTGGCAGACACTGCTCCAGAAAAGTTACATAATATACCTTTTAGAAATAAAAAGCAAGTCAAGTTTATTTGTATAGCACAATTTGTACTCAAGGTAATTTAAAGTGCTTTACAGAATAATAAATACATTAAAATTACAATATAAACATAAATAATCATCATGAGATTGAAAAGAGAGAGAGACATTCAATTAGAGAGAAAAGTGCGGAATGAGAAATGAAAACCTTTCAGTCATCTGCAGCTGAACAGAACCGTTTTCTGCCTGGATTTAAACAGAATGACTCTGGGCACCAGCAGGAGGCCGGTCCCTGAGGTCCTCAGAGTGCAGGTGGTTCATATGACACTAACATGTTACAGATGGACTTTGGTCATGTTTAGGCCACGGAGAGACTTGTACATGAGCAGAGCCGCTTTAAAGTCTATTCTCTGAGCCACAGGAGCCAGTGCAGAGACCTGAGCACAGGACGTATGTGCTCGTACTTCCTGGATTGAGTCAGGACCCGAGCTGCAGCGTTCTGGATGTTCTGCAGCCAAAACCAAATAAAATACTGGAAGGTCAAAGATCACGACTTGTATTTGGCCAAAAGCTTAATTTAAAGGAAGGAAAGACCAAGTGAGAGGAGATGTAGGAGGAAACAGGTGGCTGTCCCATCAGACCTGGCAACCCTTGTGTTTGTAGTGGGTGATAGGGTGTGTCATTTTGGCTGATCTTTAACACTGGCTTACTGCCTCTGTACCGGTTTAGCACTATTCCCAGCATGCATTGTGTGGTTAGTATCACAGTCCTGCCAACACTTATCTCTACCACGGAAGGTTATTTTCAGCACGTGGTAAGTGGTGTAAATGTATACGTGTGGTTAACGCTACATTGAACAGACTGTAGGACAAAGCCAGTGTGAAGTGACTCTGTATAGGTGGGGGTACTAGCATATGGGAAAGCCCTGGTCTATCTGAACACGTCATGCAGTGTTCCTGTGACATTTACGGTGGTACAGCCAAAGGGAGGACCTGCTCAGGGTTACCTCCAACTCCGATAAGAAGCGTGGGAGCACAAACGTTAGTCTAAATGACGTAAGGCTGTAGATAAGGAAGAAAAGGCCATAACAGAACTACAGGCTAAAGAGCATATAATGTCGATGCTGTCAAACCCTGTTAACGAGCTGGAAGCAATAGTTAGTGTGTTTCATGCAAATTACAGTGACTCACTAATGTAACGTACGTAAATGCTGCTTTTTCACATGGTTATGTTCATGTGGGATTCATGCACCAGGATAAAAGGCCTATAGAGACTGACTGGGATTGAGTGATTTGGTAAAATTGGCTCAAAGTTAATCAACAATTGACTCGTAGCCAGTGAGCAGCACCAAGTTGGTAATAAAAGTAAGCGTATTAGCAAAATGTTACGACTGAGTTAAATGGCCCTCTAGAAAAGTCATTTGTATGTCCCAGTTATTTTTTAAGTGATCCCTACTCCCTGCTACAAGTTCTTTTATCTTTCTATCTAGTCAGTGTTTAAACTTTACAGCAGCACAAGTACTCAGAAAACACCAAGCTCAACTCACTTTCATTCTAACTGAAATACTTATTTACTTGTTTTACTCATTTCCACATAATATTAGACCCAAAGTGTCTTGGGTCTCATTCAATTCAAGGAATTGCACCTTGTAGGTTTGTTGGGATGTTGTTTTTTTATGGATTTTTAGATTCTTTAATTAGAAATTTTCGGTCTCTGTTTCCCCCCTCTTCCTCTCTCTCTCTCCCGCTGTCTCCCTCTCTCTCTCTTTCTCTCCCTTTTTCTTGCCCTCCCTCTCGCTTTCTCCCTCTATCTCTCTGTTTCCCTCCCCTTCTCTCTCTTTCTATCTCTCCCACTTTTTTTACCTGTCTCTCACTCCTCTCCCTCTCCCTCTTCCTCCCTCTCTCTTTCTCTCTTCCCCCTCTCTTGCTTTCTCTCCCTCCCTCTTTCTATACCTCTCTCATTTCCTCTCTCTTCTCCCTCTCTCTTCCCTCTTTCTTTACCTCTCTCTCACTTCCTCTCTCTCCCTCCCTCTCTCTTCCTTCTTTCTTTACCTCTCTCTCATTTCCTCTCTCTCCCTCCCTCTCTCTTCTCTCTTTCTTTACCTCTCTCTCACTTCCTCTCCCTCCCTATCTCTCTTTCCCTCTTTCTTTACCTCTCTCATTTCCTCTCTCTCCCTCCCTCTCTTTTCCCTCTTTCTTTACCTCTCTCTCCCTCCCTCTCTCGTCCCTCTTTCTTTACCTCTCTCTCATTTCCTCTCTCTCTTCCCTCTTTCTTTACCTCTCTCATTTCCTCTCTCTCCCTCCCTCTCTTTTCCCTCTTTCTTTTCCTCTCTCTCACTTCCTCTCTCTCTTCCCTCTTTCTTTACCTCTCTCATTTCCTCTCTCTCCCTCACTCTCTCTTCCCTCTATCTTTACCTCTCTCATTTCCTCTCTCTCTCTCCCTCTCTCTTCCCTCTTTCTTTACCTCTCTCTCATTTCCTCTCTCTCTCTCCCTCTCTCTTCCCTCTTTCTTTACCTCTCCCTTCCTCTATGTTTACCCCCTCTCCCTTTCTTTCTCCCTATCACTCAACCCCCTCACTCTCTCCCTCCATCCCTGTCTCTCTCCCTCTTTCTTTAACTTCCTCTCTTCTCCCCCCCCCTCCCCCCTCCCTCTCTCTTTCTCTCCCTCCCTCTCCCTCTCGTTCTCTCCCTCCCTCTCCCTCTCTTTCTCTCCCTCCCTGTCTCTAGGTGTTGTTAAGCCAGGTGCACAGGCTGCGAGCTCTGGATCTTCTCGGGAGGTTCCTGGACTTGGGGCCGTGGGCTGTGAGTCTGGTGAGTCTCTCTCCTCCAGATGGTTTCCAAATCAGCACATGCTTAGTCACAGTCAGTCCAATTAAACCCATTTTGATTAGAAAATACACCGTGAAATGCCTAGAGCTTTATCTGAAATTAGGATTCATTTCATTCTAGTCTTTCAGAAATAACCATTACATTTGGAAAGTCATAGCACATGTGTTTCAATTACACACTCGTATGGATCATTTTCGTTTAAGCAGCAGAATCGGGCGGGCGGTGAACACAGGTGTCTACAGTCACTGCTTGTCAAATGGCAAATTGTCTGTGGCCATAACACAACACAACCCGTGAAGTTTCAATTTGGAGTTGTCCTTTCACAGATAAAGAATGATCATTTAGGCCACACATTTTCACATGATTAGTAAATCGCTTTTTCTTGTGTTTGTAGGACTAGATGATGCAATACATGTAAAAAATAACATCTACTGTACAAACTGTAGCCACTGTATTCAGATAGCAATTTATTGTATATAGAATTTTATTTTATTTTATAATACTTATCTTTATAGAGTTTGTCTATTTTAAGTAATTCTGTACTTCTATTGCTGCTACTGTTTTCTTGCTGTTCTCTTAACTGTGCGTTGCAACACTGAAATTTCCCCATTGTGGGACAAATAAAGTATATCTTACCTTACCTTATCTTATCTTATCTTATCTTAATATCATACACTTATTTTGTATATTCATATAATGCCTCATCTTAGTTGTATTTTTATCCTGTACCAGAATAAGTGAAAGTTTGATGTCCTACTAGTTTTGCTAAACGCAGTCTTTACCAACTCTTTTAAAGATTAAAGAGATCTGAATATGTATATAGGTAATGTCAAACATATATTATATACTTGTCTGTTAAATATGTTACAATACAGTGAGTGAGAACATTTTATTCTGTCTTCTGGAATTATATGTTTTTAATGGTTATTTAAGAAGCACAATATTCCATACAGTCAATACAGTTGCTTCTTTTAGTCTTATAAGGTTTAATGTAAAAAAAGAAACACCTTTAACATGAGACATCAAACTGTTTATTTTGTGCTTAAAATCTTATCTTTCAAATGAATGAAAACATAAACCAGTTTACATTTTAATTGTAAAAAGCAGTTACTATATATTGTATTGTAATTGGCACACTATTCACATCAGCAGCCCTACATGTCTTCTCATGATTTGTCTATAGGTTTATTTTAATGTCTTATTCATGTCTTGCTCTTTGTTAGCCTCCCCCAGCAGCTGTACCCCGGTGACGTACCACCCTTTACCCCGCTCTGATGTGTGCGTTGCAGGCTTTGTCCGTGGGGATTTTCCCGTACGTGCTCAAACTGCTGCAGAGCTCAGCGCGGGAGCTCCGGCCGCTCTTGGTTTTCATTTGGGCAAAAATCCTGGCGGTGGACAGTGTAAGTTACGCAAGGCACAGACGTAGGCAACAAACACTGACGTCATTCTTGCTTTTAAGCACTTCTTGGCATTAGCGGCAAGTGAATATTTGTAATACTGATGTTGTTTCATGTTTGCTGCTCTAAAAGTTTCATGAAGTGACACAGTTGTAACTAATGAACAACCATTCGCCAAACTGTATATTGAGGTCATTATACGAGTTATGTGTAGTAGATTATTTCCTGAATATTTTCCTTGAATCTTTTTTTTATTATGCACATGTACTGCACATATTATTCCTTTTTACATTGTCATTATTGTCAGTTTTTCCTTTTATCTTTTGAGAATTTTAATCTCTTTTCCAGCATCACGAAAATACTGAATGAGTCAGTTCACACACATATTACATATTTGCCAGGCTAAAAAAATCCCAATCCATTTGAATTTGATTAAATACATTAAAAAAAATAATAATAATCACACATTCCTAGTTTTGCATTGACTTCAACCTTTTGGATATTTCAGTGTTTTCTTTTCAGAGTCAGATTCATTCAAGTGTCATTGCACGTTTGCATTGGTTAAAATGTTGTAGTTCATTCAATGAAAAGGGCCAATCTTTGCCATTCCCATGCTGAAGGTTAAACGAAAAAAAAAATAAATCCCTTCAGAAATCATGTAAACTTAGATGAAATAAAAAGTCAAAATTGAATAAACGTAATCTTTCAATCTCTAGTAGAAATCCCTCCACAATTTTCTATGTGATCAATTTAATTCTCAGGATTTGATCTTTCTTCTCTCGGTCTCCTTTGTGCTCTCAGCGTTCATTCCCGGTGAAAAGAAACAGCCTTTGAAGAAAGTTCTGCAGTTGTCAGAGAAGCTCAGGCTCACTGCAACGTGAAAAAACATTTACCCAAAAACTGACCCCCTTCCTCTCCCTCACCCTCTCACACTCTGTCAAACGCTCTCTCACTCTCTTCTTCTTCTTCTTCTCCTCCACAGTCGTGTCAAGCGGATCTGGTCAAAGATAATGGACACAAGTACTTCCTGTCTGTTCTGGCAGATAATTATATGCCGGTGAGCAATTTATCTTCACAACTTCACTACTACTGGCTGACGATTACTGAAGTAAGTTAATGTATTCATTGCGAGAAGTAGGTAGCATCCGAGACGCAAATTTGAGTTTTAGAATCTCAGCTAATAGGCTAGTTTAGTCAAAGCAGTTGTTTATTCAGATTAATTGGAATTCCTTATTTGAACTTCTTGGTTTTAAGTTGTTTTTTTATTCCATTTCGGCAGGGACCAAGTTGAAAAGAATATTTAAATGAACATGCTCTTAATAATATTTACCTAACCAAAAGATATGCTTCTGCTGCTAGTACTTTTCAAAGACAGAAAGTTGCATGTGCACTACTTGTGATCTGTAGAAGTTTTATGGTGTCCCTGCCACCATAAAAGTGATATAGTGCACCTTTAAGTATACACGTGTTATGGTAATAATTGTACCTCCAATAATGGATGTACTTGATTGGGAATATGCAGAGGAACATGTCTGAAAACAGGAGACCACACGGTATAATGTAGTCTCCATCAGTCTGTCTAAGCCTCTGATGTATTTGAATCCGCTTTTGTTTTCCAGGCAGAGCACCGGACCATGGCAGTCTTCATCCTCGCTGTAATCGTCAACAGCTACACCACTGGGCAGGTGAGACTTGTGTAAAGACATGAGCTGTTTAAAAAAACACCTGTAGGGGGCAAACTTACCAAATTATTAATTCACTTTGTTGTCTCGCACCACACTGGAGGCTTCTGGGGCCAGGTGTCACTTTGAGAGATGACTGTATAGCCCCATGTGTGTTTGTCGCAGATATTGGTTATGTCACCAACACTCACCTTTATAATCGCTGTTCTAGCCAGCAGCTCTAAGACACTTTATCACAAATAGTGTCACCTCTCCATTGTCCCCAGTTTCTGTTTCTCAATCCCTCCAGCCTCTGATCCAATATACTGAGATGTGCCGCGTTTAGGGATGTCACTTGTCAATTCTTATAGCATACTCCTAAACCGAGCACACGTAGTTCTTTAACGAAGGGGTATTACTCTTGTATACGTTATTAATCGTTCTCCATGTTGCCTTTTATCGTTGTGGAAGTGCTATATTCACTTTAATACGTTTAGTTTAATACAACAACAGCAGAATCAGGATGCATTCTGCTCATGAAACTACTGCAGGTCACATCAGGTTTGTAAAGTTGTAGTGGATAGTTTTGTATCATGCTTTTGCACATTTATGGAAATTTACTGTGCATGGGTGGCATAGGGCAGACTCGTACTACTAATTGTAAGGAGGGTTCTTAAAGCGTTTGGGAGAGGTCGCAGGACTACTCAGACATGCATGCTTGATGTATAAAACCACTTCAGGCACGTTTTTGATGAGGGAATAGTGCTGCACGGTAGAAAGCTCCAAAAAGTGTTAAATTTAACATAATAATGGAAGAAATATACATCAAATTTTGATATTTTACAGAAATAAAACATCAAGTAGATCAATCGATATCACTGCATCATAAGTTGAAAAGCCAAACACTGAAGAATATCCGTGCCTGTGATTACAAACAAGACTAAGTTTCAAAAACCCAAACGGCAGAACTTTAAAGAAGATGGGGCTTGTGGAGGTCGCTGTGACCATTTAAACTTATGAAGAACAGTATTGAAGTTACCCTTTATGAAGTGGCATGAATTTTGAGTGAGAAATACCAAATGAAAATGAAGGTGTAAGTACTTTCTGTGAATGTTCTGCATGTATTGACTACAAACAGTACAAATAACTTAGTGGTCCAAACTGTGAACGTCACTGTTATTAAATATTAGTAATTAAATAGTTCTGCTTGCCTTACACCATATTAGAAATATACCTGTAGCTTTTAATCTAGTAAATTTTCACTGCTTGACTCCTCATTGAGCAACGAGCTGTTCCCTCCATATTTTAAAAATGTGCAACTTGAAATAGACGGTGACTAAGTAGTTTGGATTATTTCTGCATTTTATATGGCTTTTTAAAAGTTGATAGACTAGCAGAGGTTAATATCTGCACGGTCTCAGCTTAAATGGGAAAAGTAATATCTTCTTTCTTCTGTGCAGCACCTGTGGCTGTCTGGGTTGCATATCTAACTTTTTCCATGCACTTGACTTGCCTCCTCTGCAAACTTTCTCCCACACTCTTAAATAAATAGCCTAACTCATAAAAGCGATACATTCTCCCAGTTCAGCAGAAGCCATTCTTCTTCTATCTCCCCGTGCTGCAGCCTGACTATCACTCCTCCTCTCTCTCTTTCTCCCTTCTCTTTAACTTTTCTATCACTCTCTATCTCCCTCCTTCTTACTTCTCCTCCCTTCCCCTTTTCTGTCCCTTATCCCCCCTCAATTTCTCTCTCTTCTCTGCCTACCTCTGCCTTTCTCTATACCTACCCACCTCTGCCTCTTTCTTTCTACCGACCTCTTCCTTTCCTTTCTTCTTACCTCTCTCTCCTCCCTCCCTTCGTCTTACTTTCCCTCTCCCTCCTTTCTACCACTCCCTACCCGCCTTCCCTCTCTCGCTCCTTCCTATACCTTCTCTCTCTCACTCTCAGGTTTCTAAATAATAAATGCTTTCCCAACATTACAGGAGAAGCCTCTCAGCCCTCTCCACATTTCCATTATTTATCTTCTTACTTTTGAAAACGGTGCTCATTACGGCGTGATCACTTCCTCAAACATGTCACAGAGCACTGGCACCTTAATATTACTCCCCACCTCTCTCTCCTGTTGCTTCTTCTCTTCTCCACTCTGTTCCCCTCTGCCCCTCTCTCCCCCTTACCTCCCCCTACTTATTTCATTTTCTCTTTCTTCCCCTATCTCCTTTTCCTCCCCGTTCCCTTCTTTCTCTCACCTTCCGCTCCTTCTCTCAACCTTTTGCTTCTTCCTAGTTAACTCTTTCCCACCCTCTCCTTCTCATGCTCTTTTCTCTCCAACTCTCTCTCTTTCTTTTCCCCTCTTTCTTTCACCTTCTTTTCTCTTTTGCATAACCGTAGGTGGGGCTGTAGTACTGGTTTAAATGAAGAGCTCCGACAGTAGAGGGAGGTGTTGTCATGACTGATAAAATATATGTTCAAATGACGCCTAAATCAGTATAAACCTACGGGATTCACGACAATGAAAAATTAGAACTGCTGTCATAGCAATTAACAATTCAGAACAAAATACACTATCTTTTGAAAAATGGGAAAAGTCCTCGAAATATTGTCTGTAACGTGTAGCATTACATTTTTGTGATGTGTGCACAGTGTTTCGAGTATTCCACATGGTTTGACAGTGAATACAATCATATTACACTATCTTCTTTTCCTTTTAGCTGCTGTTTTCCCTGCCCTCTGATCTGTTTGGGTGCAGTGATTTGCATATTCAATTGGATTTACATGCTTTTTTTTGACACCTTGATAATATTAGGACTGTGTTTTCTTGAAGCATTTTAACTTTGTTTATGGAAATGATTTTGCGACTTTAGATTCAAGCTTTGTAAACACTTTGGGGAAATTAGTAGAAACAAAATCGTATTCCCTCCACACTATTTTGCTTTTATTAAATTTCAGGTGTTTTTATTGCTCTAAAATACCTAAAATATGCAGTCTTACTGTGAGTAGGCTCGCCTCTCTACAGCTATGACCTGTAACTTTGTCTGATGGTGCCAGATAAATAAATTCAATGCCATAACTAGACTGGGAAATTAAGAATAAAATAATCTGCCAGTTTGCATAGTGAATTAGTACAGTTTAACTCTTTCTATCACTGGAGGATGGCACGTCCATGATAAAAGGTTAGAAACAATTGATAATACACAGACAGAGTGTAAATATCTGCTTCAAACTCACAACTATATCAGTAGATTCTATTATTTTGTCTCTGCCCAATAAGGAATATGTTGTCTGTCTTGATAGCAGAGAGGGTAACAATAATCCAGGTGTGTGTGTATTATATTTAGTTAAACTCATGTTCTTTTTACCTGGCTGATACACTGACCGGGTTTTGAAAGTTTTAGATTTTTCATTAACATATCATCAACATATCAACTACGAAGCTTGTGCAGTTTCTATTATGTTGTTTTCTGTACATCCACTTTACACATTTCCGTAAATATTAACAGTGTGAAAAAAACAACAACTATAAAACATGAATACCTACAAAATAAAAGGTCAATGCACACATTTAACACACACATTTTGGTTAAAAGTTTACTAATACAAGTGTAAAGGGCCTCTCCTCTGCTCCTCCACTATGGCTGCTCCTTTTTGGTGGGTGGATGTGCTTCAGGAGACTCAGTTCCTCTTGTGCTAAGAAGAGTTCAGAGGACAGATCCTGCACTTTTCTGCACAGTCTCTCATTTTCTTTGTTGGCTTGATCTCCACCAACATCAGTACAGAGTGTCCATTACAGGTGCTTGAAGTTTTTCTTTGAGCTTTCACGGACTTTACTGGTGTTGGACAGCTCCTGTTTGAGCTGGACATTGTCTCTCACTGTATTGTTAAAGAGATCTTATCTTATCGCTTTGTACACACTAACTTGGTTTTCCAGCTCTTTAACTTTCTTCAGGAGAGTAGCTTTGAGCTGCAGCATTTATGATCATCTACATTCATCTGTGTTGAAAATATGTGTGTCGTATGTGCGTACACTACACATATTACTAAACATATATATCGCTAATGTTTTTATTTATGATGTGACAGCTGCTCATACTAGCACTGGTTTTAAAATAACTACATTTTGGTGACTGACGCTACTTTATTTTGACATCATTAGTGACGAATGCCAAAGAGTTGTGTGTTGGTTTAGTATTTCCATATTTTCTCATGCACATAATGCAATAATATTTCAAATTTAGGGAGAAAGTTAATGTTTAGTTCAGTGATTCCCTTCGGGGCCCTCAGAGGCACTGTTTGTTTGAAATTAACATTACATAATTTATTTGCTTAATTTTCTACTTTAAATCAGTATTAAGCCCATAGACAAATGTACTGTTAAGGAAAACATTACATATTGTTTTGAAATAACTATACATTATTATTGGGGGGTCCTGTACAATCTATGGATAAACTGGGGGCCCGTGGCTCTGCAGACTTTGTGAATGACTGATTTAACTAAAACAAAATTAGCTGGAGACTGTGTTTGTATCACAAGTAAGGATTATAAAAATGTGTTTTTAATCTTGTCCAATTAAAGCAATTCACAAGACACGCGAGAGTCAGTTGAGATGAACACTGAGAAACATGTTTTTTACATTTTCTCAGTCAAGTGAAAATTAAATGACACAATACTTTCTTTTTTATTTTCATTTGATTTATTCTTTATTTAGCTTGGAAGATCCCATTTTTAAAACCATCTCATCTGTTGTGATTGTGCAGATGCAGATTTCAAACTCAAAGTAGTTTTTACTTTGTTAAATCTTGTTTAAACTTATTGATTTGCCGTATAGTCGCCACTTTCATGTTTTGATGCTTCTCTATCTGCCAGTTAGTGATGTTTCCTAATTTTAAATGGACCTTCTTTCACATTATTTTTGTAAATTAATCAGAATCTCTTATATTGGTGACTTTCTGTTAATGATTTTTCACACTTTCACGCAAAAACCTGAAAATTAAATTGTAAAAGTTCAGTGCTGATATTTCATCAAATTGGCTGAAATAAAATGTAAACATCAACTTTCTTCTGTTTTCTCAAATATCACAAAATGTGTTTCTCTTTTTTTTTTTTTTTACCTCTGTTTTGCTTGCACATTTTTTTCAGATGCACAAACTTACTTGCAAGCACATCTGTTACCAAACATCGTCTACTGGCCTTTCCCTCTCGTCTCTAAAAGAAAACCACATGAAAATATAACCCAAGGATTCTACTCATAAAAAAGACAATATATTATGCACAAAAGCAGAAATGTTAAAGCACTCTTATAAAGGCCAATTTTGTTTTCTCTGTTTCTCTGATTGCTCAGACCTTCATCTACGAGTTCCTTTTGTTGGTTGTAAAGTTGGAAAGTGCTCGTGGGGGTTGAAAGGAGAGGCTCTTGCTGTTGCCTCGCTCCTAATCTCTGTGTCTGTCTCTGGGTGAGGTTTTCAGGTTAACACTGATTAACCGCCTAATGAGTCTCAGCCCGACCGGGAGCTTTAGTCTTGATCTTTTGTAGCTATGAAAGTGTTATTAAGGCCGACCACAGAGCTGCAATGTATTAACAAAGAATGAACATAAACACTGCGGTACAGGTTGTAGTTCTGGAAAATCATTATTGCTCTCCTTTGAACCGCACTGCTTCATCAACTAAACATGACCAGTCCATTATTAAAAAATATATTTTGTAAATGTTACCTGGACTAAACAGACTCCTTAACACATACGAAAATACCGTTTTATAACAAAGATAGTGGCATTATTAAATCAATATGAAAGATTTTCATCAATACACTTTTTTATATTCTCTATTCAGAAGCGTTCAGCCAACATATTTTGACCTTTATTTTGTCAAAAATGTGTTTTGAGAATCAAAATTTACAATAGAAATATTTGTTTGACTAATCAACTAATTGAAAAATAATCACTGACAACTTCTAAAATTAAATGTCAATTAATCTCCCATATCCAACCACCTGACCCCACACAACCAAACAACCCACAGTGTCAACACATTTTTGTTGGGTATCTTTTTGCTGATGACCTGAGGAGAGTTTGTTTTGTTTTGATATTGTCATTTTGAAACAGTCATTACTTTCTATTTGATCATTATTTACTTGTCATCTCTTAATATATATTTTTTTTCATGAATAAACAGAAAAATTACTACTCAAACCAAATGTTTGTTTGTTTAGACCTATTTTTCAGACCCGGAGAGGCTGGTTTGAGAAGAAATTACTGCACTTTTATATTTTCATTCATTTTCATCTAACTTCTTTGTCTTTTTGCTCTTCCATTCAGGAGGCCTGTCTACAGGGTAATCTCATCGCCAACTGCCTGGAGCAGCTGTCTGACCCTCACCCCCTGCTGCGTCAGTGGGTGGCCATTTGTCTGGGACGGATCTGGCAGAACTTTGACCCGGCGAGATGGTGCGGTGTCCGGGACAGTGCCCATGAAAAGCTCTACACGCTGCTGTCAGACCCCATCCCAGAGGTAAAGACCCAGGCAGCACTGCGTTACACTAAAACTCTAATAAAACAAATATGAGTATTTAGGGTACACACTGTATATATGAACAATAATGAAATGAACTCTGCAGACAAATGTCCACTATGACTTCTTGTAGTATTGTAGTTAGTAGTATGTGTGGTGGAGATAATTAAATTTCTTTTTTACAGTTAAATCAGTGCACCAAGTGAGGTTACATTAGACATGTCACAATAACGCACTTTTACTTTATGCTATGTAAATCTTAACAATCCCAGTGAACCAATTTTATATAATGTATGATTAAAAGGCTTGAATGAACCAATAATTATCCAGAGAAGTTTTTCTTCCCTCTACAGCTCAAATCATAGCTTGTTGTTGTGGAATTCGTTATCTTTTCCACTTATTACATATAAATGGCAAAAATCTCCTGACCATTGAAAAGAAATTCTACACACTGTATATATTTTATAGTTATACATCTATCTATATTTATATAATTATGCCTTATTTGACAGATGACTCTCACTATATTTGCTACTTATTTCAAGTTTGTTATTGCTATTTATATTTTTTTCTTTGTTGCTATAAGTTATTGAAGGGGGTGAGCTACTACAGCTACTCCAAAAAATGTTGGATCAATAAAGTTTCTCTAAGTCACACAATAAACATTGAGCCCCAAAATATATTGTTCCAATTATACTGAATGATAAGTTGATATAATAATTATCGTGACATACCTACTAGTACATTGTATACTGCTGGTGTGTCCTGGAGCAATATGCTTTACTTCTGCTGGCTGTTGCTGAAAAAAGCTTAAAAAATTGATTTAATTAAAATGAGTTTAAGTTCACCAGCTTGACTTAGTAACAACATCAGCCCACTGCACACTGTCTGTATCTAATAATAAAGTTGACTCTTCATTATTAAAGTTGCACTTTATTATTGCTGCACTGTGGAAAAAGCTGTTCAAAATCTGTACACATGCATTTGAATATCTTCTGGCCTCCTTTTGTGATTTGAAAATTATGTAATACAGCTTTAACTATATTTATTTACCAAATATATTCATAATTAATTCATTTTCCACATTTTTGTCAACCACCCACTGAACAGCCTGGTAATGTTAATGTCTTCCTTGATATCCTTTCCATTTACACATAATAGTTTCCTCACTGATATAATGTCTGTAGGAATGAGTGAATGAACAGTTGCTATACAAAATTGTGCTTTAGCCTTAGCTCACACTTTAGCCTACAAATAGCGCAGATACATTTTTTAGCCATTTTAAAGCCAAATCAGAGCATTTTAAAGGTGCATTGTGTACATTTTTACATAGCACAGTTGCACCTTTGACACTTCAGTGCAGAAGCATGAACGAACATAAGAAGTGCATCTGTGTACAGCCTGGGCCTTTTTACCTCCTCCAGCCTGCTGCTCCACACGTACAGTTCAAACCAGGGTCTGGTCATGTTCAGACTCGCGCCAAAGGTACCTGTGAGTAAATGTGCTGGTTGTCTTGGAAACGTGTTCTCAGCTTATGGAGCTCAAGTGTATTCATGGGTTTGAGCTTTCAGGTAGATCCCTGCACTCCCGACACAAAACAGCACGGCGCAGGAGACGTTTTGTAGCTCACTGCGGGTGGGTGCGGGTGGGTGCGGGTGGGCGGGGGACTGCACAATGCGGGAACAGGCGGGTAAGATGATAAACTGCAGTCCAGCAAACTAAATATGAGTGTAAAGTAAAATATACAAATGATTAATGTATGCCTTTCACACATAATGTGTGCTGGGTATTTTATTTAATATATAGTAATAAAAACATTTTAAGCAGCCTAAACTTGTGGATGTGGTCTAATCTTCCTCACATTTTAGACAATTCTTTTCCGCTTCTCTGTGTTTGATGGAGCTTCAAAGACATGGCAGAAGAAGGGCTTCTAGCCACTAGACTACAGCAGAGCGAGTGTAGATGAGCAGTGTCTGCCCAGCCCGCGGACCCTGCGCATCGCACATCACAAACACACATGTCCCCAGTGCGGAGCTTGTCCACCACAGTGTGTCCACTCATGTACCAATGTGGACAGGGCAGGTTAAACTTTTTCAAACTACCTGTCCATCCGCCTCACATCAGCTCACCGCTCCTCGCCCTTTCACGCTCTCTCTCCTCCCCTATAGCTCACACAGGCTCCCTGCTCAATGCTGATTAGACCTACCGCGACGTGTGGTTGAAGTTTGCCCAATAAAAGTGCACAAATCCATATTTGTCATGACGTGCGTTTGGTAAATGTGCAGAGGCTTGTTCCACTGCAAAACCATCATTACTGATTCTCAACATATTTATAAATGAATAAATGATTTACATTTTTGTAGTAGGTAGATTATTTTGACTTGGTACTTTTATAAGTAGCTCGCATGCTGAAAAAGTGTGGGCACCCCTGCTCTAGTGAATCTCACGCTTCAGAAACAGGTTCTTTAAGGCGGGAGCAGGACAAAATATCGCAGATGTGGGTGGGAGCGGGAATGAAAATTCTGTCCCGTGCAGACCTCTACTTTCAGGTTATATACAACATTTTGAGGACTTTTTTCTATTCAAAATATACTGTTTTAAATTGTTAATCACTATGGCAATGGATTGATACAAAAGGTGTTCCCTAGTTTCTTCCCACTACTGCTGTGAAAATAAGAGATGCCCCAGTGTTCTTTTTTGTTATACTTATTCTTTGCATCCATCATTTTAAGATTACAAAGTTAGGAAAGAATAAATGGCAAATAGTAATAAGTTTTATTTATTAAATTTGTGAGGTAGATCTGTTTAATGTCATACTGTGGAACATACCAAGCAGAGGAATGAAATATTCATAGAAACAAAGAAACAAACAAAGACCCCCTACCAAAAAGTTATATAGTGCTTAACTTTTTTTTGGACGTGACTTTCTTTACCTGCTGCCTAATGAAAAGAATTGTTAGTTGTTTTTAAGTGAAGTCAGGATGAACTGATGCCAAAAAGCCACAGTACTCAACAGATTCAGTGCAGTACTAGTTTGCTGCAGAATTCGAATGCAAAATCATCCAAATTACTGACTTTGATTAAAGATATTAATTCATTTTATACCCACCATGCAAAATTTTAATCACAACAACTTCAGACTTTCTTCCTACATAGCTGCAATTTTTGAGAAGAGGTGGACTTATGACAAACGTATTATGAGTAAAATGCAAACTTAATTTTCTCCCATATACACAGGTTTTCACTGTAAAACTGGATCATGTAATTTATATTCAAATCTGCCATATGCTACAACCACATAACCGCTACTAATGAATATCATAATCTGAGTTTTATTATAGTCTGTCTGGTAGAACAGCACAGCCCTTCATTGTCGTATATTTGTCTGTGGCCTCGTCCTAAGTCATTAAAAAAGTCAAATAGTGATGAGTTGTTGGGAAGAGACACAATCAGCGACTAAGCAAAAAGTTTAATTGAAATTAAACCGGCGTCTTCGGGGATGCAGCCCTGATGACACGGTTGTTTTAGCTAAAGTCTGAACAACCCACACACACAAGAAGTTATTGTAATTTTAACAACAACAAAAACGGTACAGTACAGAGTTTTACATTAAAAATGTAAAGAACTAACTTGATGCACTTTCTTAGTTTCTTTTTGCCTCATTTGCATTACCTAAACTTTAATATATACATTTAATATATGTGCTTATTTTATCTTGAGCACAATCCTAATTAAATGTGCACTGTGTAACTTTGTAGTGTTTTCTGCCAGAAATTGTATTGCTTTGCCTGGAATATTCCACAGTGTGGCATTAAACATACCTGTCTTGCGTTTATTCAATTGCAGATAGAAAATACCTTGAAAAACATGCATTCTTACCATGGGCACGGTCGCTTTTCCACAAATCTGACCTGTAACTTGACATGGTGATCTCACCTGCTTATCTTCCTAGAGATATACAAGTTAAATGCCTTAGTGTGGAACATTCAAAACAATCACATCTCCATGGAGACAAGCAGGTGGCAGATTCTGCACCTGAAAGAGTTGCCTAGTGCACCTTTAAAGAGCTGAATAAAATGTAAATTACACAAACTCTTAGTCTATTTCAGACTATCCCAGCACTAAAACATCACAAATCAAAGCCATTAAGAAAAAAAGGTTTATTTTATTCAAAGGTTTATTCAATCACATATTAATTTTATTCCCAGAGTTTCTGGTAAAGTAAACCGTCATTGATTTACAAGTAAATACTGCATGCCATGTCTCTAAAACTATAGTAAAGAAAACCAATTACAAGCTTCAAATTGAGTTAGCATTTGACTTTTAGTAATATTTAGTCTCATATATATCTACAATGTGTGTGCAGAATTCATTCATCAAAATAATGCAGCTATATCAAAGAGGCATCTGCGTACCGAAGCATTGTTAAAGTGGGGTAAAGGATTAAAAACTGGTGATGTATTCTGGTGTATTCCACTGGCAACGAACGCTCCACAAATAATCATTTTTGCTCAGTAATTTTGTTCATTTTGCGATTCCAATTCCCCACTGAAAACACAGCCAGAGATGCAGCAAGTTTTGGATTAGACATTCAGCAGAGCGCTCCAAAAAGTAATAAGTTAGGCTGGCAAATAACAGCTCACCGGTGCACACTGGTGTTATAATCTCCAGCGCAATAAGATACATGGGTGAAAATTGATTGGCTTTACTATCTCATAAAACAGTCTGGATACACATGGCAGGTAAATATTTGAGTCTGCAGAGAAGCCATAAATACTGATATGTATGTTCTAAATGTGTCCAGAGATGACTGTACAGATTATAATGTAAGAAAAACATGTGCTTTTGTCTCGCCTTGATAACTGATCCCTGCCAGGGCATTATCTTATAACTGTTAGGACTGGTGGATTTGAACTAAATATTGCAATTACATTTGTGATTGATTCAATAGTTGGATTTTGTTACATTTCAGAGAAGTCTGAAATATGAACTGAATCTAATAGAGGAGTCCCATGCCTTTCAGCACTTGTTTGTCGACCTTGGGTGTCCAGAAAGGCGCCTAATAAATAAAAAATGTATTATGTCTAAACAGCAGGGTTAGCAGGTTTACTTGAATAATTGCATTCTTTGTGATTTGCTAAATGTGATCATTCAAATTGTGATTTCTATTTGAAAACATTTTTGGGGGGGGGATTGTCTGAAGGCAGAGCCAATTACAGCTACAATTAGAGCAAGGTCTGGAAAGTAGTAGGTATGAAAAAAAAAAGGCATTTGGCCAAAAAAATACTTTGGCAATTGGTTTTTAATGGCAAGTACTTTGTTTTAAGTGTTGTTTGCATAAACTTTGATTGTCAGATTTAGCCTAATGTGTCTCTTTGTGCTCACAGGTGAGATGTGCAGCAGTCTTTGCCTTGGGGACATTTGTGGGAAACTCTGCGGAGAGGACTGACCACTCCACCACCATCGACCATAACGTGGCCATGATGTTAGCTCAGCTCATCAACGATGGCAGCCCCGTGGTTCGCAAGGTCAGTGCTGCTCACAAGATCAGAAAACGTAATGCTTATTTGTTTACATATAATGCAATTGTTGGGTTGTGTTAAAATAGGCTGTGGTTATTTCCTAGAAATGTATATTGTCAAAATCTCAGATGGAGGGAAAAGGACAATTTTGCTTTATGGGTGAGACAAGTTTGAACAGAACTATAAAAATGGAAAATGCTTCAGATCTATTTTATTTTTCTTTGCCCTGATTGACTCCACAAACTCATGATAATCTTGTAGCTTGATTAATTATCGAATGTAATCACATTTTGCCACTGAAATCAAAACAATAATGCCACATATTTGATTTGTACAAGTTTAATGTCTTTAGTACATATATCAAAATGACAACTAAACTATTTATATTTACAAAAATGCAGCACTCTGTGAATTATTTGAAAACATTTTGTTTACCATCTTTTAATCTATGATATGCCACTTTTATTTAGCCACTACCAGTAGAAGCCTAGAGGTCATTTGAGTCACTATATATTGTCAGTCATGAAATACACAACAAAACAAAACTCGGATTATTATGAAATATAAATTACAAATGACTTTATTCCAGATGAATATAAATGCCTAGATGTAATTAAGAAGATAAAACTTGGAAGCATGAAATAGACAAGACATTAATTTGGTATAAATTAGTCATGGTGGTTCAACTTTATCACTGTCCTTGAAGTATCAGCACTGGAGAAACATTATCCAATAATTTGTAGCTTAAAATTAAATCATAAATGGGACTAAACTGTGCTTAAGGCAATGTTGTACTCAAACCCTATCTCTCCTCTGTTTAATATAGAGGCATTAATAATACAGGAAAGGATTTATTGCACTTTACTTACATGATGTACAATGATTCCTGTACATTTTCTATCGCACGAGACGATGGACCTGAAGAATTATGGTCGTCTTGGTAACTGATGGGTGTCCTGTTCATGATTAACAGGAGCTGGTGGTGGCTCTGAGTCATCTGGTCGTCCAATATGAAAGTAACTTCTGCACAGTGGCTCTGCAGTTCATAGAAGAAGAGAAGAACTACACTGTACCATCACCAGCCAACACTGCAGGTACATTACACTGTACATGGCACGTCTATGTTACTGAATGTGTTTTCCTGAAGGCATGTTCAAGTTTAGGCTCAAAGCTGTTGTTTTTGTCATCATTTTCTTGGTACTTTTTAAATTATAAATACACTATTAATAATACCTCATTAAAGGGCTCATATTACACTATTTTCTAATCTATGTTACAATGTTTCCTCACCGCAAACATACCTGGAGTTGTGTTTTGTTTCATTCACACATGTTTAACACACAAACCCTGGATATTTAGGCTGAGTTCTTCTCTTAAATAGAAAAAAACTCTGAGCCACCTTGTGATGTCATGCAGTAATACAGGAAGTGCTCCACTGTGTTTTAATCTCCATACATCTTGACTAGAATCATTTGGATGACTTCAGCCCTGGAGTTACCAATATGTAGACAAATTAATACTAAAGTATTACTCAAACATGCGTGAATAATACACAACACAACTCCAGGTATGCGTTTGATGAGGTAACTACATTCTAGCACGGCTTAAAGCTCTTAAAGCACTTTTGAGTCATATAGGAACTTTAATTATTACTGTGTGTGTGTGTCCTGACTGTCTTTTTCTGCTGTTAAAGGCACATGACACCCCCCCATATAAACATACAGTTATAAACAAACTGTACTGTACAGAAATAACTCCTTTACTCCTTTTGACCTGTCGTAATCCCAAGTATTTGACCTAAAATATCCAGTGTCTAACCATTTAACACTGGCACACACTTTATTAGTTATCTATTCTCATGTATTTATTTTTGCAGAGTCTGGAAATCTGACTCCAGTGAGCCCAGCCATCCCACGTCTGCGATCAGTCAACTCCTACACCAACATCCGAGCGGCAACAACGGCACGCAACCTGAACAAGAGCTTGCAGAACCTCAATCTGAACGAGGAGGGTGAGAGGAGAAATACTGAGACAGGCCAAGGGTGGACAGGGGAATAAATAAACAGGCAAAGACAGAGAAGAACAGTCAAATCAAGCCTAAAAAGATTTAACTGGCTCAATAAAAGGAATTAATATAACAAAAGCCCCTAGCACATTTAACTGTGATCTTTTTCTGCACTGGTTGTAAATGTAGCAGTCCGCAGGCTAACTTTTTCAATTTATTACTGTTAATCCTGCGTGCGACTCAGTAAATATTCATAAAATTGGTGAGAGATTGTGGACAGGATTTGTTGTAATAAGTTGGCAATTTCCCAGCTTTTCAAGTCTTGCCTGAAAACCTTGCCCAGTGAATGGAATAATAAATATAATCTGCAGTTCTAATTTGCATAATGTATTAGATGAACACACGGAACACATGTTTCTGAACAGCAAACTAATAGGGTTGAACTGCTAGATGCAGCGATGTGAGCAGAAAGCAGGAGCAGCACCGGGCGCTGTCCATGGTACTGAACTAGCCTTTCACTAGGTTGAAGAAACACTTAAACTGCACCCATTTAAATGCATTCTTGCCTGAGGATAGTTACGTCAAGTAAAACTAATTGTGTCAGTTTATTATTTAGTACTTTTATAATACTTTTTATAATACTGATTTATATAATGGGTGTTATTAATGTCATGTACTGTAGATACTATGCACCACAACCAATCGTTTTTTAGTAAGGTCAATATCATTCCATTTTGTATATATACATTTTTTTTTTATAATAACTGACACATTGGCCTGCACTGTAACAAATTTTAAAGTGCCATAAATTGCTGAAGAAAATATAGACGATAAAAGATACTGAAACTAATTAATGCCACTGACATAATTATTCTAAAGCAGAATTATCCCCCCAAAACTACTTTAAATGTACAATATGGTTAGAAACATGAACTGTAATAAATAAACACCAAAATGAAACGCTTAGTTTGTATCTATAATGAATCAAAGAATCTAATCATAGAGCAAAAAAAAATACTAAGAGAAATATTGAGCCCTCAAAATTATTGAGCAATAAGTCGATATAGTAATACAATAGAGACCTATACACATGTCTGAAAGGCAATCAGCGGAAGTACAATAGTTTGCTTTGCACTAACTGTGATTTTTTTTTTTTTTTCTGGGTCATAAGTGACGTCATTGCCTGTAGTTTACTTACAGTTAGTATGAATCAGATCACTGTCTTTACTCTGGGGTGTTTTTTTTTGACACTGGGGCATTTGTATAAACAAGTTAGTCATTGTAGTGCTAACAGTAATCTTCTCCTTAAAGGCAGAACTTCATTCAACATTTTTCATCACACAAACTGCTTACCGTAAACTGCACTAATCACAATATTAAATCACACACCAGGAGGGGGAAAGAAAATGCCAATGCCTTTTAGCAAACTACTCACTCTGCCGTCAAACTCCCATCATGCATCTCATCGTGTGTTTTCGTCATCCCCACATTTCAGCCCCAAGTCATTCTCAGGGATTCATTGGTTCAGAGTGAGTCACGGTAATATCTGGCAACATGGAATGTCATTGCCAGATTTACTCAGCTGAAATAAGTTATGCCGAGGTTTCATCTGCTTTACAGTAGTGGCCTTATTAGATTTGAGTTTGGCCATTTGCACCGGGTTTTCCTTTTTACAACTATAATAATGATCTAAACGTATTTACATAGCACTTCAGCTGCAGTCTGAGTGCCCTCGTAATCCAATAAGATCTACCTCCTTTACTCTTGAACGCTTCCTACTTCCTACTCTTACTACACATATATATGATTTTTATAGGCAGTGTTTTCTACTGTTTTAAAACCGTGAAAAACGTAGTTCATTTAATTCAGTTTGCAGTGGTCCAAAGTTATTTCTCACTTTATGCATTCTGAAGATCCTGAAATTATTCACCGCGATGCCAGAGCACAGTTTTGCTGCCATGGAAATGCTAACAGCTACTAACACGCTAACAGCGCACTGATTTTCACATAACGCTGACAAAATATCTGTACCGGGGCAACACAGATTTATCTAAAATATGTGAAAAAATGAGAGGTATAGCCACTTTAAACTGAGAGTGAGATGGTTTTCTTTGTGTCTAGGTGGACAAGGGGCTTTCTCACCCGGAAACATCAGCACGAGCAGCAGCGCCAGCAGCACCCTTGGGAGTCCTGATAACGACGAGTACATACTGTCATTCGAGACCATAGACAAGATGAGACGGGTGTCGTCCTATTCATCACTCAACTCCCTTATAGGTAAACTCAACAATACAAATACACTTTTCATAGTTTCATGAATCAACATTCACAATCTTGGTATTCTGACATTTGTAATAGAATAATTGCTTAGCATGTTTTAAAATTTCCAGACAGAAAATAATAATAATTTGCGAACTTTGGTACTGGCACTTTGTTCTTTGTTTGCTGAGAAAAGTGTCAGATGTTAGAGCCTTTCAGCAAAATAAAAACACGAACAGACTGTCCTGTAAAGTACTTTTCCCCAAATAAAAGTCCCAAGTTTCTATGAAGTTCTTCCAATCTTAAAGAAGCCATTCAGATAGCAAACTGGAGCGGCTACACAACTCTACAGCACAGACACACACACACACACACTCCCACGAGCCTGGGGAGAAGACAGGACATTAAATTAACTGTAAAATGTCACAGCACCAGAGCTGAGTCCATGGGCCAGACTCAAGAGGGACCCCATCAGAGCGGGACAAGGAGAAAAGGAGTCCAGGAATAGATCAGGTTGTGTTTTTGTAGTTTTTGCAGACGTGTAGTGGACAGCAGAACAGAGAGCTGACGGGACACACCACTGGACTCAGCTCAGGCCATGAAAGTTGGATTTCTTGGTTCACACTTAGTTTCAGCTGATCCGTTCTGCCCCCAAAAACCTTGTCACTCTGTTTATATTGATCTTATTTTGCCTGGCATTGTAACTTTCAGAATAAAGTGGATAAGATCTTAGTCACAAACTCAGATCTGTGCATTCGAGTTTCATGGGTAATGAAGAAATTTGTGATGTTTACAGTCACAGTACAGCTCTTTATTTTTTCCCCATAAGCACACGTATTTCTTTTTATATGGATGGACCAAGCTCGTCCCTTCTTGGCAAATCCATTTGTCAATCACGTCCATCTGAATTCAGGGAGATGTACCCGTGACCAGAATCACCTGCTGTTCTGGTATTGGAGAAGTGTAAATTCTAACACTTTATAACAGTCTTGTTTTCCCTGAGGTTATGGCAAATTTCCAATTGGGGATTCTCTTATTATTTGGGACTTTTATTGTCATATTTTGAGTTATAAATGTCTTCCGGCAAACTTGCCATGTCCCACTGTGCACTGTTCTAACGTCAGGTTAGAAAATGAGTTGAAATGGAAAATCGAATGGGGAGGCAAATTGAGCTCCTGAGAACAGTAAATGTAACTTGGCGTCAGAGCAAGTTCAGGTGTAATGAAATTTTCATTTCAATGTGTTTTTCTTTGATTTGTTCCCCATTTCATTCCTATTGAAGGTTTGCTATGAGTGAGTGGTTTCAGCTCTGCTTCAAATTGGCCACTAGGGAAAACTAAACGTAAATGTCTAAATTTTAACTTGTAACACATACAGCAAAAGCATAATTTAGATGCATATCTCCTGACAGTGAAACCACTGAAAATAATCAATAATCATGTTCTAGTCTATCTATGGGTTACAGAATGGTGAGAATCTAGGGCTGGTGCCACAGAAAATAACATTTTAAAACAAAGTATATATTTTGAATTGGAAAGTCTTCAAATTGTAGCATATAATTTAATTAATGAAAAATCATTTTCATGTTCTGTATTGGGCTGAGCAATAATACTCAATAATACTCGTGGACAATAATACTCTGTGTGATCTTACTTGTATAACCAGTTGTGTATATTAAGACATGTTTTATATCTCAATGCATTTATCAAGATACGTCAGGTTCAGAGGGACGAAAGTGGCTTATGTGTTCTGTCTTAGCTTCTGTCGCTGTATGAACAGGCTTAAAATATTTGGACAGTTTTATGTTTTGCGTAAGTTGAGATAAGGCTAGGTGACCTTTTTTTTATGTCTGCCACCATATTAACTAATCCTAACCAGTTCCCTAACATAATCTTGTTCTTAAACTTTAGGTTTATAGGTTTATTTATTTATATAGCGCTTTACACAGACACATGTCCCCAAAGTGCTTTACACAGCATTTTTACAGAGCATTCTTCATTCACTCCATACCTGGTGGTGGTAAGCTACTGTTATAGCCACAGACTGACGGCTGACACCTACAGTGCATGTTTTGGGTTGATGGGGAAACCGGTTTGCCCGGAGGAAACCCATCCAGACACGGGGAGAACATGCAAACTCCACACAGAAAGGCCTGGGCGACCCGGGATCGAACCCACAACCTTCTTGCTGTGAGGCATGAGTGCTAGCCACTCAGCCACTGTGCCGCCAAGTTTTCCCTAACTTTAACCTACCTCCCCAGTTTTTCATTGATTAGTGTCATTTGTCAGAATTGCTGTGAAAAGCAAGTTATTGAATGATGACTAAAAAGTGCCCTGTTGGGTTTCAGCTTCCTGTTATAGGGAGCCATTGTGAGTAGTATTGGCCATTCAGAAGTTAATATACTGTTTTGAATTGTTAATTACAGTTGCAAGGCACCCTGTTCTCTGCTAACATAAGTCACTTCCCATTTTAAACTTGTTACCTCTTCTACTGCCATGTGTATTGCAAATATTAACATACACACTGCAGAGAAAGTGAGCAATATTCAGAGATGGAAACTGTGACTAGATGCACACCAGCGTAAATGAACAGCACTTGTATAATCCTGAGGCGTTCCTGATACATTTATGTTGGCACTCATCAAAGCCTGTTGGGATTTTGCCACGAATGTGACTCTTGTTTTGTTTCCTCAATTTTGTTCGGTTTGAAGTCAACTCCTGGGGCCCACGTTTCATCTTGACTGAAGGATGAACCATCTTGTCTTTTTGCAGTACAACGGAGCAGATACTTGTTGTTTTTATTGCACCCACGCTTAAAACAAAAGGTTAAAAATGCATGGAAATAAGCACATTTGTAGTGAATTAAAATACAGCTGGGGTCACTGCTGGACACTGGTCTGAAAGAGCATCAGTGAAGTGTTGTGTGGGAGTCAGAGCAAACATCGGCCAGTGAACTTATTGATTTAATAAAACTGTGTCTTGGCTCGTTTCCCCATTACAAATCCTACTACATTAGAGTAATAGCAGGAGTGTAGAAAGTTGAAGGGTTGACAAAAAAAAACGATATGATGATTTTTTTCATCATATCTGCCACTGTAATCTATTTTTTTTTTTTTTTTTTTTTTTTTTTACCCCTATGAACTAACATCAAGGACCATGTTGTCCACCCTCCTGTGGGCTCACCACCTGCAGAGGGGTTCATAGGGGGGGTCAGGTCCGCGACCCAGCCGGATTAAGCGGGAGAAGATGGATGGATGGATGGATGATGACTTTTTTTCCCAGAATAATAGACTGTAACTTTCAACACAAAATAAAATCCTTTCTTTGATGCCATATGGTCTTATACTAGCTCTGATATATGAGCTGTTAATTGTTGTAATTCTTATATAGGTCAAGATCATAATAATACTATCCAGGAAAGGTCAAATTTGGTCCTGTTTTTAACTATTTTTAAAATGAAATACTCCTTTGAAGTATCATTACTAAAAACTCAGTTAAATAGATCAAAATTGGACCTTTCTTGAACATTGTTATATTAAAATTCACACATGGTAACATTAAAGAAACAAGTATTATTTAGAGTTGACTTTATTTTGTATTTTTAATCATCATTGGGGTATTGCAAACAGTATTGAGTTAAGGCTTTAACTAATGAAAATCTAATTTGAGATTCTAGTATTAACATTAATACTGAAAGAAAAACAATATGGCCACAGTGTCACAGTTTATACTTTTTTGCTTTTTTTTTTGAATAAAATTTGAAAAGATATAGACTGTATACATTTTTTTGTTTACAGTTATAGATGTTGACATTAATAATACACATTAAAGATTCTGTTTTAAATATTTTATTTGCCAACTATACTTTTGCAACTAGTCCCCCCCATATAACAACCCCTTGTGTTTTCCTCATAAAAAAATAAACAAATGCAAGTCTGGACGAACTTCTCGTCTTCTGCTTTCCAACTTTGTCTTGCATTTTTTATGTTGCATTCATTTACAGCTCCCAAAAAATGGCTTTGGTGTGTTTAAAGTATTTTATGTGGTCTACCAGAATTGAAAAGGCCATAAAACAGTGAGGGATAGGCTCATTTAGGCAATAGTTAACATCTTTACTACTGCTCGTCCGTCCCAGTCAGCACACATATTTGGATGATACAAGTGTCATTTCGGGACACGGGCGCAGCGCTGGCCTCTGACGAATGGGCTCTGCCGCACTCCTTCATGTGGACAGTAGAGAGGGATGGGGAAGAGAGGGAGAAAGGTAAAGGTAAAGAAATAGGGGGACAGCAGAGAAAAAGATGAGAAACAAGGGAAAGCAACAAAGAAGGAGAGAAGGGGGGTACGGAGGGTGCGAGAGTGATAGTAAACGAGACAGGAAGAGAGCAAAGACAAAGGAGGGTAGTGAGGGAGATAAAGAGAAAGGGCTACAGAAAAAAGAGAGACGGCAGGTATGGAGGGAGGGAGATATGGTAAGAGACACTAGAGAAAAGGAGGGTTAGAAAGCAGAGAGTGAAAAAGACAAGCAGCGTCGGAGTGAAAAGAGGGGAGAAAACAAAAGAAGAAAGCGAGGTATGGAGGAAAAGAGACAAAGTACAGGAGAAAGAGTGAAAAAATATGAGAGAGAGAGGGAGAGAGACGGAGAGGAAGTTGTCAGAGGGGTAAATTGTGCGCTCTGTAATGTAGTGTGGCGGTTAAATGGGAGAGACACCATAACTCACATTTGTCACTGGCTGTTTACTGCGGCAGCGCGAACAAGCTAGCCACCGCCGCTAATCATATCCTGCCCCTCAGGTTCCAGCCTAATCACCTCTTCCTCTCACACACTCGCTCATCTTTTTATCTTTTTCTCTCAAACTGATGAAAATGCAGGTTTGAAAGCCCCTTTTCTCATTTTTGTGAACAATGACGTGAATGAGTCCTTGTTCTGTCCTGGTTTCGTACAGTACATCTTTGTGAATAATGATATTGCAGTGGTGTTCATTTGTTGCTGACCTATATCACAGACAGATGCAGTGTCAGGCTGATAAAGAGAGAGAGAAAAGAGAGAAAAGAGGAGCAAATCTTTGCCAAATATCAGACATTTAATCCAGGTGACTAAAAATTACTTTGTTCAAAATTGCTTGCCTGACCGGCCAGTCCCTTCTACATCCTGGTCTGGAATTGGGGTGTAGAATGTGGAAAACCTTCATCCTACCTTTGGATGGTCCAATCACAGCTTCTACTTTGTATAACTTGTCGCTCAAATGGAGAAAATATCCTCTCTCAAAAATTCTTGTATCATTCAGAACAAACTGTATAACTTCTTTTACCCGAGATAAATAAGAGGTTGGTGCTTTGATAGTTCAGTTTGCAGAAATCTGCTCTGTTTCTTAGTCCTCTGTTTTGTTTTTCTCCCTTTTTTAATGTTTTTAGTTTGTTTACTCTATTGTGTAGTATATAGGAACTACATGTCTGCTAAGCTTAGTACAGGGCAAAAAAATCAAAGTATGACTCACTGAGCAGCAGATCCTGTATTTTTATTCGTACACATTGACATGGATAATAGACTGGAATATAATACATGTTCAAATACAGACTTGGGCCCTTATATATCATAGAACTGTTGCTAAATCTAGTTTTTGAAGATGTGTTATGAAAGAAAAATGCTTTGTTCAGTTTCATACATTTCCTGTATGTAATTTCAGATATTTATATATTTTTTATAACATCTTACGAAGTCATATATTTTATTCATGAGTTTCCTGCCATTATTTACAGTGTTCAGTTGAGTGAATCCTGGTTGTTATTCCTGTCCACTGTTATCACCTCGAACGCATGAAGGGTTAACAGCTCCAGGCCAAAGAAACAGTCAGGAATATAATGTAAAACAAAAGGGGATGAGGGACTTTAGAATTCCCTTAACACCAGAGGAACAGAAACATTGACTTTTAATATGCACTGTCCTTGTGACGTACTTGCAAAGTTTGACACACAGCAAAGCAAGTCGAATATATCAACCCATTATGAGGAAAAATGCTGGTCACGCTGCCACTGAGGGTGAAAACATCTGCTGAATTAAAGATACTAAATGTACTAGTCAGTTGCAATTATGCATCTTCTGCAATTCATAAAATCATATTGAATGGGTTTGACTTGAATAGATAAGTAACTATAAAGCACATTTTGTAGACAGAATGCAAAACATCAAAGGACAAAACGATGCTATTTCAGAGACAGAGACATCCGCTGCTGTCACTTCATCACAGGTCAAGGTAATATTTCAAGGAATCACTTTGTGTCACAAGTACAGCATTTGTACATTTAAAAATACATCTCACCTTTGAATAAAAAGACACTGGCAGAGATAAAAACCGTGACAGAAGAACTGACGTACGAGCTGCAGAACTGTTTGTCTGAAGGATAAGGTTAAAGGGAGAGTTGAGTTTCATTCACTTAAACAGTATCTATCCTAATTCTAGGAGTTTTATTGCACAAAAATACCTTGAAAAACACGCATTCTTACTCTTAGACTCTATTTAATAACTAACTTGCTTTGGTCGAGCCACATTTTTCTCTCCAGTATAGATAAGTTGCCGTTCTGTGGACCATTCTAGACGTTCTTTAAGTTGTGATACTGCTGAAAGTTTGTTTTGCGATCTAACCAAGTATTACTGTGCATAACACTTGGTGAGGGCCCCGTAGATTTCAGGAGTTTTCCAAAGCATTGTCAGTTTGCATTTCAAGTTTTCCCATTTGGACATTAGTTAAATACATACAGACAATAAAATGTTATATACAACATATATTGGACCTGTGAGTCTAGTCTGGAAAACACACATTTTCTTAACATTTTATTACTTCACATTTTATTGTGCTCAACCTGCATCATCTTGTCATAGTTTATTGCTAACAAACCACTATAGTTTACTGTGGTATTTACAGTGTTTATCAGGGCATAGTTCAAAACGTGCATATTTTCATCTAAGCTTAATAATTGCTCTCCTTGTCTAACTTGCTGCACAACAGTGTTATGGTCACAGGAGTCAGGGACATTTCACCCATGTGTACAAGAAGAAGAATTCTCAGTATGACACACTGTTAACTGTTTGCCTGTTTGTGTCTTCCAGGTGTGTCCTTCAACAGCGTCTACACACAGATATGGAGAGTTTTGCTACATTTGGCTGCAGACCCTTTCCCCGAAGTGTCCGACCTGGCCATGAGGGTCCTCAACAGCATTGCATACAAGGTATAAATATTGATGTACTCTACTAGTCAAATGTTTGGACACACTTTTTCATTTAATGTTATTTTATTATTTTTATGACTATTTACACTGGAGATTCTCACTGAAGGCACAAACAAATATGGTAAAACATGTTTTAGAAGTGAAAACCATTTCATAATGAAGGCCAAGGGTTTGAAGTGATGTGGTGTATACTTTGGGAATATTAATCTAAAATCTAAAATATATTTTGAGTTATTTAAAAAATATATTGCATCTTCCTTTTTATATTTGATATCTTCAGTATTTATAAAATGGTAAACATGCAGGAAAAAACATGGAATGAGACTTTTGTCTGCGTATTCAATCGTATATACACCACACTGTACTGATGGAGGGATTTCAGGAAACAGTTTTCTGCATATCCTCTCACCACTCCCCATTCTGAACCTCTGAATGTAATATGAGTGTTATAATTGACTTTTGAGACTGTCTATTTGCTGGTCGTATTTTGCCCTGTGCTTATGTGAAAAAGATGAGTTTCCAGTACTTAGGCCGCACCCTCCCACTGGCACTTTCTCCCTGCAGAAGCCCATTATTTCTGTGCAAATGCAATTAAGACCCAATGAGTCCCCGCGGCCTGGCAGAGCACGAGCTGCCGTAACTTAAGGAGCCATAATAACCACCACAGTCCGTCCACGCTCCGCAACACTTTGTCCCATTACCTACCTTTAGAACAACAGTCTCAACAGACTTGCACCAAAGAGCATCAAAACACTAGAGTAGAGCTAATATATATCAATAGTTTTCTCCCATACTTAATTAACTAATAATAAAAAGGCCATAAAAGTTAAGATGGATTGTCACACGGGCATTCCGCAATTAAAGGTGCACTATAACTTTTCTGGAGGAAGTTATATATGTATGTCACCAGCTGGTCTTCATGTAGATGCTACTGCTTTACCAGAAATTATCCACAGTATGGAACTAAGCAGGTGACACCACCCTGCTAAGTTACACGCCTGATCTGTGGAGAGGTGACCCTACTCGCAGTAAGAATGTATGTTTGAGCAATAAAAACACCTGTAAATGAATAAATGCGTGAGATATATGGTAAAAATGTGCAACCGCCAAAGCAATATCTTTTCCATGGTGTCAAGCTTTCGGTTCAACCTCCTCCAAGTTACATAATTCACCTTTTAATTTTACTTGGCTTCTGTTTGCATTTCTGTATGTAATAATTTTAATTATTCAGCCATATCGTACAAATAATTATTTCAAAAGATGAATTTCAAAGCAAACAGTTTATATGAGAACTTACCCAAGTAAATGTAGCAGAGAAATTGCTCTAAATAGCGCTTTGTGTTGCATTTTATGTATGAAAAGCGCTCTATAAATAAAGTTTGATTGATTGATTGATAATTGTAACTGTTGTTTACCACTGTATGCATTTAACTGGCTCACTGCAGCACAGATCTGCAGTGTTGAGTTTCTGTGAAGGAGTGCTCTCATATTCAGCGGCATTACCCAGCCTACAGCCAACATAAAACTACAGTGAGGCTTTCAGAAAGGCAGTGAAAAAAAGAGTAAGGGGAAGGCACATTTCACTCACGCTCTTCATTGCAACAGCTCGAATACCACTGAAATCTAACAGTGCCTTTAGCTGCTGCTGAAACAAGCTATAACGGCATTCTGAAATTCTTATATTCATGTCAACTTTTGTTAGATACCATTCAGTTTTCACAAGTCGTGAGTCGCACCTTTCAATACCACAGATTGGATAATGTTATGATTTTGGCTCAGGTATCTAATTATTTGCCCATTAGTAATCTTAGAAATAATGGAAAGAAACATAAAATGACATGTATAATGCTTTGATTAGTCACTTGGCGTTGCAAGTTTGTCCATTTCCCCCTTTTCAGTAATCCAAAAACAACTTTCATCTGACTGCTGAATGTGCACTGTGTAACTTTGTTGAAGGAGGTTGTGTCACCTGCACGTATCCATGGAGATGATATCATTTTACCTTGAATTTTCCGCAATATGGCATCAAACTTATCTATCTTCATGGAGACAAGCGGAGTGCGCCCCCAAGTTACAACTGAGATCTGAGGAGCGGCAAGAATTTATGTTTTTCAAGGTTTTTTGTGAGCAGTACAAACATCCATATGAATCATTATCTAAGTTTATTAGAAAGTACCAGAAAAACAAAGCATAAGAGAATTATTGTGAAAAATACGTATTTATTTACAAGCGCAAACACACATAATAAGCAATTAGATAAGATTCATTGACCAGATATAATACCTGGCAGCTCAGTGACATCGGCTTATAACTCTAGTGAAAATTGGCTAATTAGTTTGAATGGCACTTGCGTCATACGCAATATAAAGCTAATATAAAGCAGTCTGCAAAGCCCTTTTTCTGTTCAGTTTGCTTCTATTCAGAGTTCAACCCAACTTAAGCCTCATGCAGATACTACCTTCTTTTAATTAGGATTTTAAAATGTCAAACGTTATTGATTGGAATCAAAGTGAACAAGGTCAGCAGGTAATTAAAATGAACTCACTCTAAGGACGATGAAGGCTGCATTAAAGACTTTGAACAGGCATTTTCTCAAAGGACGTGGAGCTCAGCATGAAGCCAAGACAAAATTAAGTTAGCGATTTTTCCTCACCCAATCCCGTGTCTGTGACTAATCGTAATTACGTTCTTCAGACCAGTTTTAGCCATAGGATATGAAAGGAAATTAGTTAAAAACAGGCTGAACACACAAAGACCACAAAGACTGCTGGAAAATAATATTAATTACATAGTGCACACTTAAAGGTGCACTATGTAACTTTTCTGGTGAGCTATTTGTCTCCATGTGTCTACCACCTGCTTGGCTCCATGGAGCTCTTATTGCTTTCCATGGAATGTTCCACACTATGGCATTAACCCTCGAAGACCTACGATACCGAGGAATATGTTTTATATAACCGCGCATAACTTTCGAACCGTAAAAGATAGAAACTTACCGGTACTTTTTTTCTCTTTGAAAGCGCAGACACAGAGATTTCTGTATATATTTGCCTCATTATCCTACGTCACACTCACGCAGTGTGTTGACGTGCGCAAAACGAGTGTCCAATAGGAACTTTGTTTTCTGCCAAACTCATGCGCTCCGTCCATTTTGATCGACCCAAACTTTGCCAGAGAGTGAAGTGAGTCAAGATGGTCGACTCCTCTGATTGTGTGTGTTTATAACGAGTGAAAAAGTCGCTCTAAGTGGAGTAATTCTCACATAAATGGCAATCTTGGTGTGCGTAATTGCGCATCCCTTTCTCTTTTTATTTGAAAGGTTTATTTCACTCAAAATGAACAAATACAAATGTAATAAACGCCCTGGAAATGCAGAAGTGCTGTGGCTCTGGCCCTGGACCTGACAGGAGCTGTTTCCATGATTGGCACCAGAAAAGTAATGGAGCGATTGCCCTTTTTTTGTTTTTAGGGCAATAAGGATATTTTTAATTTACTTGCAGACTTGATATTTTGCATTTTTGTAGCTAAGGCCCTAAATTAAGCATTTTTTATGTCCAAAAAGTTTATACATGTTTGCTGTGTGTTTTGTATAAAAGAGTGTGAATTTTATTTTCAGTTGTTTTTTTTTTTCATCTCTATTCCTGGTCCTATAGCTTTTATTACAACCACATGACACAACTAGAGCATCAGCTTGTGAAATAGGCTGTACTGAAAAAAGGATGTATAACAGATTTAAGAGCAAAATTAAGAAACGAAATCCAGGCGAGGAGAAATGTACTAAAATTGCCGTTAGGTCTTCAGGGGTTAAACCTTTCTTATCCAAAGATCTGAGGAAGATTCCAAACATAGTGGAGCAGAGAAGTTACTTAGTGCTCTTTAACCTTTCTGAGTGTTAAATTAGAAAGGTCCATTTGAAATCAGTGCTCATTGACAAGGCCTAATATATTTGAAGTTAGAGCTTTAGAAATGTACTGTATTTTTATGGTTGCACTGACATGAAGTCAGTTTTACTTAACAATCCTAGTTTCTGCTGAGAATTATTAACCAGATAATTTCCCCCAAAAGAACCTCCCATATAATTAATTGCTTGCTAACTTATTTAAGAAAATTAGCAGTTACCATTATTTTAGAGCTTTGAATTATAACACCAATTTTACCAAGAAATTACAATTCTTTTCTTGACTTTCCAGTCTGCTTTCATTTTCACTGTTTCAACTCATACCTCTTTTGCCATTTTATATTAAGTTTAATAATTGTCCAGTACACAGTGTTTGGTTTTTACTGATGCTTTAACACAATTAAACATTTTAGAAGTTAACAAAGTTGTGTTTTGGTCCCAGCGTGGAGCACAGCAGTTTGGAGAAGCTATTAAATCCGTTTCACACAGATTTTTAGCACAAGATTTCCTAAAAAGAGAGCCCACACTGCGTTAGCCTAATGTTTGTTTACCACATGTTGATGCGCTGCAACTGTTGCTGAATTATCGATGAAGAGTTTGCAAAATTGTCACTTTGGCTGGGCCTCCTTCTGTAAACATCTGCTGTTATGTATTCTGCCAAATAAGGGTTAAAGTTTTTCAAAGCCATTTAGGAACACTTGTGGACTCGCCATTACAAGCAAAATATCCATACTTTTATACTTTTATACTTTTTAACAGGTTTAGTCGTTTTTTTAATGATGTCCAGTCTGCAGTTTCTTTGTGCAACTAAAACGTAATTTTACTTTTGGCATTTATTTTACTATGACATTAAATCTCCTTTTATTGCATTGGATCATTTTGTTTAGGATGCCCTCCCTGAAGTAGAATCCAACAAAAAGAAAGACAGTATACTCACCTCTTGTTGCCATACCACTTTGTATTTACTTTGGAGGACAAATTTTTCTCTTAAGGCAGAAAACTTTCATGTTTTGCGATATCGTAGTGTTGAAAATTCACGGTCTCCTTTGGTCACCTTCTCAAGGATTAATTCCAACGACAGTCATATTAAAATGTTCTTGCCTGTTACGATTAGGTACAACTTTCGGGCTGTACTTTATTCATTTTTTTATTTATTCTTTATTATTTGTCTTTTTCATAAAGTCTCTGTCTTGCTTGCGTCTCATTTTACCCAATGTACTGCATAAGTATAAAATTACATCCACTTATGTGACTGCAACGTCCTTAAACGTTATCTTGAATCTTAATTTAAAAGTTTAGATTTATATATTCTTGCACAAGTTTTGTACAAACTTTTCTCTGTGTTACCTTTTAGCCTTGAGACACAAACAAGGAAAAACTGGCACAATTTTGTAATAAGCATAGTAATCAATTCAAGGTAGTAAAATGTGTTTTGTGCGTTAAGTGCTCTACGCCAAAGAGCTTCTGTACCACAGCCCTGCTATTCTTCTCAGATCCTTTGCTTCTGTTGTCTTTATTAGGTTTACCCCTCCCTCACGAGGAGCATTAGACAATCCACAATGAAGAGGTTATATTACCTGCGCTGTGTAATGAGATGCGCTTCTGCAAATTCAGGGGAACTTTGTAAAGAACAGCACATCCTATGCAGCTTCCTTCTTTAATTAGGCAGGATCCGTCATTGTGTCCATGCTACTGTAGATTTACTCCAATAAGTCTTAACGTTACGACCGCCTACATAGTACTTAGAGCTGCGAAATGAATAGCAATTGAAGTCACAATTTTGATGGACACAATTGGCAGAAAAGGGCTGCAGTTTTTGAAGTACAATAATTTCACAAACAGCAAAATATTCAGTTTTATTCTGCATAAAAATGCTAAACATGTCATTTAAAACTGTACAAACATGAATTCTTGCATTAGTTTGTTAGTTCATATTTTCAGTCTTTGTCACTTTTCAACACATTGTAAACAGAATTCTATTGTCAAAACATAAATTGCGAAACGAATCACAATTGCAGTGCTTGTCAGAAAAATCTCAATTTGATAAATCATTTTTGAACTCTAAGGAGAAAACTGTAAGGTGCCTCTGTTGTATTTACCAGGGGTGTAGTGGTTTAAAGGTCCTATATTACACAAAAATGACTCTTGTGCTATGTTATAATGTTGTTACCTCATCAAAAACATACCTGGAGTTGTTTTGTTCCATTCACACATTTGACTAATCCGTTTGTATTAGTTTGTTTACATCTCCGAAGCTCAAAATGCCCTGTTCCAACTTGATGTCAGTGTAGTGAAGACTGCTGTGATCATTACATTGGAGAAACGAAACAGCCCCTGCACAAGAGGATGCACCAGCACAGATCCACGTAAAAGCCACGGGCCACTCGTTTGAGGATAGTGAGGTACAGATCTTAGCCAGAGAGAAGAATTGGTTTGAGAGGGGAGTTAAAGAGGCTATTTTTGTAAAAAGAAGAAAATCCTTCTTTAAACAGAAAGGGAACGCTCAGACACCATCTGTCTCCCATTTCTAACTCCGTCCTCAGACCTAAATCAAAACAAACTAAGAAAACAATAGGTGTAGCAAGGCCAGGTCCAGAGGTGTTTACATCCATTATAGCATCTAATGATTATGCCAATATGACCCCACCCTCAGGGCAATTTCAATAGGTTTGGATGAGCTGTGAAACATATTTGACCTAATAAACTTTTCTTCAGTTCAGAAATTGTATTCCTCCTTTTGCCATGGATTCTACCTGGACGACTGAGGGATTTTACACACATATTCCCCACTGCAAGTTAAAGCTCAAACTTACTGCACATAATATATCCCAGCTTCAAACCTCTCAAGACCAAGACGCAGTTTTAATTTCACTTGCCAGATGCCATTAACACTAACACTTTCATCGTTTGTCTGACAGGCCACAATGAACGCTCGGCCGCAGAGAATCCTGGACTCCTCGATCTCACTCTCCGCCCCGGCAAGTCCCACCAGCAAAGGCACCCACATCCATCCTGCCGGGTGAGAGACAACACCCCACACAACAAGGCCCTGCACACAATACAAACAGACCAGAAGAATGAGCATGAGTCAGCCTGTAGCAAAATGTAACACACAAAGTGATAAAAGGATTAGCAGCCGTGAATGTGCTAGAACGGCTCGGGGATGCAATTTCAGATTAATATCCAGTAATCGAGTGTTTTACTTTAGTTTCAAGTAATGAGCGTATATTGACTTTTCTCTTAAACTTTTGTTCATGTAGTTTAGCAAGAAAGTTTTGATGTTATTGAATTATATAAAGAAAAGGATATTTTCTTTCCTGATATAATTCTTTCTTCATTTTCTTTGTTTGCAATTTTTAATATCTGCTTCCTATGCAAATGATATCTAACTCCCAATTGGACAAAATAAGAAATAAATTAAAAACAGAAACCAATACCAAATTTGCAATGATTTGAATATTTAGAGCTGAGTAAATTCTTAATCTATTGACTGTTCACCTTTATTACTATAGTATTTATACTATGATTAATACAGCTTACGTTTCAAGGTCCTATATTACATAAACCTGACTCTTTAAGCTGTCTTATAATGTTGTTACCTCATCAAAAACACACTTGGAGTTGTATTTTGCTTCATTCACACATCTGAGTAATCCTGGTTTATTAGCCTTTCTACATGCCCAAAACTCAGAGCTCTGTTCCTCGTTTTGATGTCATGGCAGTGAAGGTAAATGGAGCTTAAAAACACGGTGGAGCACTTCCACTTGACATATATGCAGAGCTTGTGTGTTTAACGTGTGAATGAAACAAAACACAACTTTGGGTGCGTTTTTGATGAGGAAACAACATTACCACAGATCAGAAAATAGTGTAATATGGGCCCTTTAAACTGTGTTCATGGATGTGTTTTTGTAATGTATAATTTTATAAGTTTAATTATCTGCTATAGTAAAATCTTGTCTGCCCAGATATGACAGAAACGCGATATATGAGATTTTATCCCATTAATGAATGTATGACCTCTCCAGTGGCTCTCCGCCCACGCCGAGCGGCAGCAGCTCCAGTCTGACCAATGAAGTCCCGAAACCTCCGCCCCGAGAGCAGCCGGCCTCCAGACCCCCCTACACCCCGACCCTGGGGGGACAGGCTCAACCACACTCACATCAGTTCCCCCGCACTCGCAAAATGTTCGACAAGGGGCCCGAGCAGGTAACTGGCTCAAGATTTGTGGATGATTGTATTGTTGTCCTGTGTGTTACTGCCGATATGAGATGTAATAATTTCCCATGAGCGTTACTGAGGTATTCTATGGTTACCTACAGTGTACCATTGCATGATTCCCAAGCCATACTGCGGACACATGTTTTCAAACTTTTACAGTACTTTATTTGCTAAAAAGTTTTGCAGTGGGGCTTTATTGGTGAAACATTGAATGCAAGAAGACTTTGAAATTCAACAGTGGCTAAACCACAAATTAAACATGCATGATTTGAAAACTGAAGAAAATCGGATCAAATCGGAGTAGTAATTATAGAATGATTGATTTTAAAGAAAACATTCCTACAGGGCCCATGTTACGCTATTTTCTGATCTATTTTATAATGTTGTTTTCTCATCTCTGTTTCTCATCTCTCTGTTTTGTTTTATTCACATGTTTGAGTAACTTTTAAGTCAGTCTGTCTATATCTCCAAAGCTTAAAATGCTCTGTTCCTCCTTGTGATGTAAGATTGGAGATGTAGACAAACTAATTAAAAGGGTTATTCAAACACGTGTGAATGAAACAAAACACAACTCCAGGTATGTTTTTGAGGAGGTAACAACATTAAAATATCACTGAAAGTTCACAAGAGTCAGTTTTGCGTAACATAGGCCCTCTAACCAGTCTGGTTTTTAAAATATTTATATTGTTTTATTAGTGTGTTATTAGTATTTGGTAGGACTTTGAAGCTCTTGATAGAACCTGGCAGCATTAGATAATTTACTTGATGTTTGCTGTTCAGGGCACAGAAGATGGGGATGATCCTGGTGGACACAGGAACTACATTTGCCCCGCTCTTCAAACCGGCCTGTGTGATTGGAGCGCCAAGTATTTTGCTCAGCCTGTCATGAAGGTAATACACTTTTTGTTGCGTGATCATTTTGGTTTTGGTGATCATTTCCACTATCTGGGCTCTTAAAACACTTTTGGTCCAGATGATTTCTCTGATTTTGTTTTTCATAAAATGCCTTACTGAAATAAAACTTCTAATTATACACTGAGTTTCTACACTTGCCTTGCTGACCTAAAAAAAAGGTTTATCATTATGAAAATCACCATTATAAACCTCTCCATAGTATACACCTTATTTAACAGCAGTTGCTAGAGAACGCTGAAGTACTTTTTAACTGTTATTCTTTCAGATAAATAATAAATATTTATGTGAGCTCTGCATTTGTCAACCATTTTTCTGTGACTTCAGGATGACTCAGCCCTATGAGGACATGAACCTCTAGTTTTTTCTAAAGTAATAGACTTCTATGGAAAACTTTAGGCAGTCAGGAGATGCTTGCTGTGAGAACAAGATGACTCTGTTAAATAATTGAATCTTGTGAGAGCCATAACTTCACTCCCCCTTGGATAATATTACTGAAAATAAAGCTGCTTTTACAGCGCGTAGTAGGGGGCACTGATATCTGTTTTATTAAATCTAGTTGGTTGAACAAATGCAGTTTGTTTTAAGAGATTTAACAACATTTTTTTTAGTACTATTCATGGGATACACAGCAATTTTAGAGAGTTTTTAAACTGTTTTATACTGCTCATTTAGTCCCTGTGAACATGTAATACTAACTTGGAGAGAGGGAGAAAAAACTGCACATGCTGCTCTTTTTAATAGATCTGATGTTAAAAACTGAGCTCACACCCCAAAAAGTTTCAAAAACTGCTCCATGTGTGAATCAGGTAGCCATAAATATATACACTAGGTACAGTATATGTGTGTGTGTGTCTGTGTCTGTGTCTGTGTCTGTGTCTGTGTCTGTGTCTGTGTCTGTGTCTGTGTCTACTGCTTCCAGTGGCCAGAACGACGTGGCATCACACAGGACACAGGGGCAGGTTTCTGGCTGCAGGGGCAGAGTTTGAAATGAGGATATGGGTTGGACCAATCACACTGCTCCTCATATGTCCAGACCCCATCCCTGTTTATTACTGTAGTTATGTCATCTAAAACATATGAGTCAAGCCGTTTCATAAAAGAAACATGGTTTAACTAAATTTGACACGTGCACACTTGGAATATAGTTGCCCTCTCTGGTAGGAAACCTTTAAAACAGAACAAAGTGTTGCTTATAGACCAGAACATTTCCCTGTCCTTAGACCTGCGACAAGGGAAAAACGCCCTCAAAAATATTAACATTATGTCTTTATTTATAAATAGTTAAAATGAAGAGATATGGATTGTAGTTTATGGAAGAACTTTGAGGGCAAATAATGATGTGGTGGTCTCAAAAAGTGTAAACACTGTAAAAAAGAAGAATGAAAACATGGTAAAAAGGCTGAGACATGAGATGGCAACCCAGAGCAAGGAGGAGAAACTGTTGAGCGAACTGAAACGCTGTGTTGGCAAAATTTTGAGTGCTGCCATAAAACTGAGTCCATTACAACGCTGTGTGTGTGAGAGCGCCTCAAAGTGTGCACACAGGTTATCATATCACTGTGTCAGCAGCAGCAGTGCGCAGGCCAAGGACAATGAAAAATCTCTTCATATGTGGGACTGAGGTGATTAGAAGAGTCCGGGCAGCGGCAGGAGCCTTTATGGTGGAGGCACAGCTGACTGTCAAGTGAGCTGATCCAATAGGCCTTTGGTTTGATAATAGAATTGTTTTCTGCACAATCCGATGACAGTTTTGAAATACACATTTATTGGATTCGTAAATAATATGTTTCATTTCTTTTTATATTGAGAAAATATTATAAACTTTTTTCCTAGTGTAGAACCAATCATAGTTATTGTGTGCAGTGGCAGTACACAACTACATCTCCTCTGAACTATCCCTTTACCGTACTTTAGATGAAAACTTATATTTGACTCACCTGTGATTTCAATTTCTCCTGTTAAAGGCATATCTCTGTAAACAAGTCAACATTTTGTTTTGATACAGGACAAACTGTTAAATTCACTGGAGCTCTGTGGTTTGAGGCAAGAATACACTCTTGTGTAGAATATGAAGGAACCCTTTCTTGCCTTGTTAGCATGTGTGGAAAATCATGTTTAGTCCTGTTTAGTCTCTTTTTTTCCAGTGCCACTGTTGTTTCATCAAATATTTTCCTCAAAATCTGTGGTTTACAACAAGCCATTTAACAAAGATTATCTGAGCTTTATTAATAACATGTATCCTTTTTTTTTCTTCCTTATATTTGAGCAAATTGCCTCAGTACAGATATGTTATATAAGCAGCTTTTGGGGTAAAAACAAAAACAAAGTTCATTGTGTGCTGTCTGCATTCAATTTAAAGAATTTTATTGTCCAATAATCAGCATGCTAGTTGTTGTTAGCTTTACTGTGACAGCATAAACTGCAAACCACCATGCCAGATCATTTATTTATTATGTCCCCTTTTTTCATTTAATATTTTTTTCAGATAATTATTTGGATTGTTGGATGATTTAAAACAAACATATTCTTTCAACATAATATTCAAATAGGGGGAAAATGTTCATTTTAAATATGTACCATTTCATTTTTCAGAGTGTATTTTCCTATTTCTTTTATAGTCTGTACAGATGGACTGTCCTATTACATTGCTTACTAATATGCAGTATTTTACGCACTTAAAGTCCCGGTAGCCTGGTTTCACCACTGTGTACAAAATCTACATTATTTCTACAGATGAAGCATAGCAACCCTGCTGATTTGCATAAGTCCACATACTTTTCACTGCATATTGTGCCATTGATTCACTGCACTGTATATAGAGTGTGCGGATGTCCCAGGAGGATATAGTATTCAAGAGCCCTATACAAACACTCTTTTCACCTCAGGCTTTCATTATGCGTTGCATTAGCGGCCGACACAGTGTTGGACTACCAGTCTGTGGCCCATTGCCTCTCAACACACTCACATAGGCACTGCTGTGGGAATACTGTACCCAGCCACAGCCCATAGACATGTGGAATACATACTAAGCAGGTATTAAGGTGGATGCTTGTGTGTTTTTCTGTTATGTGTTATTCCATGTTCCACAGTATGGCATTAAACATACACTGCAAGTCAAACATTTGGGACTCGCCATTTCATTCAGTGTGTTTTTTTTTTCTATATGCTTCTTTCGACATTTTATATACATACAGAAGACATCACATATATGAAGTAAGTGTAACGCATTTATTAAAGAATTCCATATATCTTGCTTCATATATCTGATGTCTTCCATATGCAGATAAAATGCAGAAAGTGGTAAGAAAAAAAACACTGAATGAGAGGGTGAGTCCAGAGCTTTGACTGGTGTATCTGCATGGAAACAGGTCACCCCATCAGTCAAGTTAAAGGTCAGTCCATAGAGGAGCAAGTCTGTTCACAGGAAGAATGTTTGTATCTCAAGGTATTTTTGAGCAATGAAAGCACTTGTATTTGAAAGCATCTAAGGTAAATCGAATGCCGTACTGTGGAACATGACAAGTACATGACAGTAAGTAGACCTGTCACATTAACAAATTATGAAGCAAGATATATTGGCACAGAGAAATATGAAGATAAACGATAATGTTGAAACAATTTTTTGCCACAGACACTATAATTCAAAAGCAGCATAACCCCAGTTAACATGTTTTTATGGACCGAATCATTAAAAGTCATGGGCTCCAACAAATAAATAGACTGAAGCAATAAGAATTAGCCATAGAAGTTACTTATTCAACCCTCAAATCTTATTGTATTATTGTAAAATCTCATCATTATTGCAAAGAAAAAGCAGACGCGATAAATATTGAGCTCAAAGAAATATTTTTCCAGCATAGAAAAACTGTGGTTCAATTGTAGCTCCGTCCACAGCATATATTTGGTGTCCTTGGGCAAGACACTTGTCTATATATACGTGTAGTGTTGAAGAATTTAGCGTTGGTATTCAGACGCTGACTTCTTTCATTCGGACTCAGGGCCACCTCAGTGTGAAGAATAAATCAGTAATACAACGTTAAGGGTCTCTGCGTGTCCAAAAACTATTAAATGGGATTGTATGATGAGTATAACTTGACGCATATCCTATTACCGAAAGATACTATTAAAATCCTGTGTCTTGTGTAACAAAATTGCCCTATAGGATCAGCCACCCATACTTTAGAAAGCAAATTACTGTATTTTTAACATTAATTATGCAAGCCCTAATAGAATTCTGATTATGTATTAAAGACAAATTAAAAACATTTCCTTTTCGTTTATTGCCGGTGTGTTTGTAAACAACCCATAGCAAAAACTAAAGAATGGTAATGGCATATAGAGCTGGCAGCATTTGCTTATAAGGCATTTTTCAAAGGCGATGGGTTCACTCGTCCTGAATGCTAAATAACCACACACAGGGATACACAACCATGGGGACGCTCCACTCACTGTAATAAATACTGTTGTAATGTAATGCCTGCAGCCTCAGAGTGAAGCTTAAGCAACAGTCCATATGCATAATGATATATAAGATTTGTACTCCGGTGAAAGGGTGAAATATGAAATCACTACACAAGAAGAGGGGTGTGGAGTTAGTTTTTTGGGCTAGCCCTGTCACAATAATAAATTCTGAAGTATGATATAGTACTACGGAAAAATATCACAACACATGACAATATTGAAACTACTTTAGTCGACTCACACAATAACCCTAAAGCAGGATAATACTAATGAACCTTCTTGAAGTGAACCATATTGTAAAATTATGGCCAACAAATAAATAAATTGTTGAAGTTTTAGTATAATGTGTCATAGATGATACTTATTTGACCACCTCGAATGTTATTGAGCTATAAGTAATTATCTAACAGGCCTAGTTTGGTGCTCTGACTTTAAGGTCTTTATAATGGTGTATTCCTGGTTAAACAATGGTATTTGTGCTATTTGTTTATTTATTAGTTTATTTGACAGGGACAGTACACATTAATAAACATTTCTGTAAATGTGTCAGTGTTACTCATAAGCAAGTTTTCAACTGTTGTCCCTGGGCAGGTGTAAAGTGACAACATTGAAAAGTTAGCATTCATACGTTACATTATTAGTCATACAAAACATTATTAAAAAAATAAAAATGTATGTGAATAAAATACAGTTGATTATGTACAGTTATATATACAGTCAATTACATTATGAAGCAAATGTACACAAGTATTCTGTATGTACGTATATCCTACTTAATTACACACGAAACATTGTATTTTGTTGATAAGTAGCAAAGCTCAAACATAGAAGTATTAATTGTATCTTGCCAATTTACTTTATAGCTTGATCAGATTAGGCCAAAACTAGTAATAAGTGAAATGGAAAACTCGTGTAGGGCTTTGGAGTATCGCTGTATCACTCGTGTTCCTCGTCAGAGTGACAAAAACACATGTTAAAGTCATGAACAATAAAGTCAGCTGTCTTCTCCATCAACAAGAGGGATCAGCTCCACTCATATGCAGTAACATAACAGTAATACAGAAGCCCCACCACATGCATAAATAAACATTACTGCAGTGTGAACTCTCACTGAACCTGTGTGTTAGATTAAAGTGGTGCTCCCAATACGGAAATACATTGTGAATACATTTTTTAGACTCTGATATGATTGTCCGTGTGAGTTTACGTGTTTTAGGGCTGGTGTACCATCCTAAAGCAAGTGAAAGCTAACCTGGAAATTTGGGAACAGAATACTTTTACTAAAATATGACAAAAATACTTTCTGGCTTAGTGCTTAACATAACATATTGTATTGTTTTATACACTTTCATGTACAGAAATTATCATTTGTGGAGATGGTGACATAGTGAATGACATGGCTGGGACTCGGCAAGGACTCTAACAATGACAATTCTGACAAAAAACTGAACTAAAACAGACAAGAGTTCAGAAATTTATAACACATTGATTCGTATGCTGCGTTTCCTTCTGTCACGTCTAAACAAATCAGTGATGGACTTGTGTTTGACCCACAGATCCCAGAGGAGCACGATCTGGAGAGTCAGGTGAGGATGGAGCGACAGTGGAGGTTCCTGAGAAACGCCAGAGTGAGAAGACAGAGCCGCAACATCACACAGAGAGGTAAAAATACTCAAGAATTACTGAAATATTAATTCATTTTTCATAACATAACATAAAATAAAACAAAGGAACTGATTATAAGAAGAACCTTAAAAGCAAATACTTGTACATAACACTTCCCGATGCCCAATCCCAAAATCCCAATGACACTTTTCACACATCTTTAAAACACTAAGAAACAGCATCAAGAAACGGGCGTAAAACATAAAAATTAGTCTTGTACAAACCCAAACTTAAGGGAACTGAAATATTAATCAGCTGTGACCTTCTTACTTATTTTGGCTACACTGGTAATCAAAATGTCATCTTAAATTTGAAACTTGACTTGCTTTATGATCAAACGTGGTTGGATCAACTATCTGGGTCATAAAATTTCATTAGTTTATTCATTGAGGGCAATATTAGGGCTTAACTTACATTATTATGGATTTTTCTAAAGATCTAAAGATGTCACTGGAATCAAAGTGAAATGCCCCTTTTCATTTTCTGATTAAGATGTGTGCACAGAACTTGTACATGACTACAGTTGTGGTTATTTATTTAGTTTGACAGAGCAGTTTGAACGTCTATTTTGACTTTTCTACAGGTCAAATGTTTTTCCTTAATGTGCCCATATGATGCTATTTTCTGATCTATAATGTGCTATAATGTTTCTTCATCAAAAAGGCACCTGGAGTTGTGTTTTGTTTCATTCACACACATTCCCTGAGTTCTTTTCTCAAACGGAAAACACTTGTGATGCCATGTGGTAATACAGGAAGTACTCCACTGTGTTTTTAAATTACATACACCACTAGAAACATTTGGATAATTTCAGTCCAGGAATGGCCCATCTCTACTGACCAAAAAGGTAAAATGTAGCTGGTAACTTGAAAACTGCTGCTTTGAGCTTTGGAGATTTAGATGGTTTAATAATAAGGGATTTCTCACGTGTGAATGAAACAAAACACAACTCCAGATATTTTATTATGAGGCAACAACATTCTAACATGGCTTAAAGCGCACAAGAATGAATTTTGCGTATTATAGGACCTTTAGTGCCTTATTTTATATAAATGATCGTCATGATGCCACACGAATGCATATTCACTAACTCTGAATATGAATTGTAATGCTTCTTAATTAAGCCTGTTGATCAACTTGGTTTGTTAGAAAAAAAAAGAAATACATTTTGCAAACAAAAAATCTAACAATATATTCTACCAAATCTAAAATATGTGACATAAACATCTCATTTGATTCAGTAGCTATTAAAACTCTTCTTTTTTTTTACTATAGCATAATAACTAACTTCATTATTACTTCTCATTGTTTTGTAGGGCTATACATATCATTAATGTTTAATTGGTTGCACAACTCTAACCATTTCATTTTCACACAGTATTAATGGCAGCTACTCCTATAATATTGTAGAAAAACACTGTTCTTTTGCCTTAATGAACATGCGGTAAAGCCTAGTATAAAATATGAAAGCGCTTGATTCATATGTTCAACACAGTCTTGATGATGATTTGCTGTTACGATCCTATTTAGGGCTGCAACAACTAATCGATTAAATCGATTAAAATCGACTATTAAAATAGTTGGCAACTAATTTAGTAGTCGATTAGTTGACTAGTTCACGTGACAAAGTCCAAGCGGGAGAATCGGGTGTTGTGAGATGTGTCTATATTGTGTCTATAGCTCAGTGCAGGGGAGAGAGAGAGTGAGTGATTGCGTGCGCGCGCCGGGGCCGCGCTGGATGTATGTCCGCGCGGAGCAGTGGAGCCGGGTCTCGCTCCGTGTGTGTGTCCGCGTGTGCTCTCAGGGATCGGGCACGGCGATCGGGCACGTAGAGGGTAATAGGTGCTACTCCTACAGTGGAGTGAGCTAATAAAGCCCCACTCTGCAGCGAAACTGCCTCCTTTTCTTAACATGTTCATACACCGCAAACGCACGAGGTCCTCAAGGGAGTTAACCCGGAGGAAGCAATCCCGGCCCTGGAGAAGACGATTTCCCCTGTGCTCCCCAACCACGGTTAGGGGGCGAGACCAGGAAAGGTTAACACGGGGAAAAAAGAGGACACTTGAGAAATGGCGTCTCCCCTTTAAAATCAGTCGGACTCTGGTGAGATTTCACAAACATATTGGCAACCTTTTTTGACATGAAAAGTAGTTGGGTTGCATTACTGGTACAAGTTAATAGGAACGTTTTAATCACAACGTATTGTTTGACACTATACAAGTTAAACCGAAGTTGCTTGGTGTTAGCTAGTTAGCACATATTAGCCGCGATTGCATTGGAACAATGTGTTTCTAAGCCATTAACTAGTCCAGTTAACCTCTTAAACCCTCTGTGATTCGCTGGTGCTCCTGTCCGTCACAGAGTGTGCGGTACAAGCCCACGAACACCGTGATTGGTCAAAGCTTTGTTGATCAGACCGCGTTAAGTAATAGAGAGGGGTTGGCAGAGCGAGCACAGCTTCTGTGCGTAAACCCAGGACGCGCGCGGCTAACTTACTTTTAGCACAGTTTTGGAGCACTTTCCTTATTTTTATCCGATTAATAATCGATTAGTTGAAAAATAATCGCCAGATTAATCGATTATGAAAATAATCGTTAGTTGCAGCCCTAATCCTATTGATTAAAATCTCCGCGGGGGCAAAACATTTTCCATTATTATGAGTCAGACACTTGCTCTCATAGACGCTCTGTTCACCCGTAGGTACGAGCGACACCATTTTCTTACAGGCACTATGTAAGCTTTTTTCACACAGAATAGTTAACAGGCTAACGTCATCAAGGCCCCCTCCTCTGGCACGTGGTCGAGCGGATTGGCGTCACAGCTCACGCACTAGTCGGGTTCTTTTTATTCTTTTTTTTCCCGCTGTATTTCCCCTGCATCCTCCCAGTGATGTGAGAGTGCTAGGGCTGCCCCCATTCAGTCTGTTAAGCTGTGAAGAAAAGACACGAGAGGAGGAGGGCGGCGAGGAAGCTGTGTGAACTGCATAAATGAATACAGTGTACAAACAAAAAAGAGGCAAAAAAGTAATACTAGTTTACAACTTTAAGAAGATAAAGTGTGAAACCAATTTTATTTTCCATTTAACCATTAAATTATAATATTTTAGCATGATTTATGATTGATATTGCTATAATTACTGACCGTATCCAATGAAAAAAACATTTGCATACAAGTTAAAAGGAGGAGAAAGAGGGGGATCCTGCTGTCTCAACTGCAAGAATTACTGCAAATGAACAAGAGGTTAAAAGGTAGTACTAGTTAACAACTTTTACTTAAGAAGACAAAGCATCTAGTGTGTAACCAACTTTTCCCTTCTCGCTAAATAATAGTAAATGGTCACATTTTTATGCCGCGCTTCCCCCTTGCATGAAGGAACCACTCGGCCACAGGCACATTCATACACCAGTGTACACAGGCAACATGGGCGAGGTGGGTTAAGTGTCTTGCCCACGGACACAACTGCATTCATCTGTGGGAGCTGGAATTGCACCGCCAACTTGTGAGCCAGTCTGACCACTCAACCAATTTTTTATTTTTTTTTGAGAGCAAGATTCAGACTGACAGATAAGTTACCTTAGATACAAAGTTCAACCGTCAAGATATTTCAGCATGGTTTTTCATATAAACCGATCAATCAAACTTTATTCATAGAGCGCTTTTCATACAAAAAATGCAACACAAGTTAAAATTACAAGAGGAGAGGAAGAAGAGGGGGATCATGCTGTCTCAACTGCAAAAATGACTGGCCCTTTCAAAACATTTGCACACACATTAAAACAACTTATTACACATGAACTATGAGAAGTGGTTTGTACTCACAATTTCATCTGAAAGAGGCAAGAAGGGTAAAACAGGGTTTATTGTTGTCAAACTTCAATTAATTTAGTGATTTACTGCATTTACTGTATATATTATCTCAATCCTTGATGTTGCTTTATTTAACTTTTTTGATGGAGCGTCAAACAGCTGCTTGTCTCCACAGAGATGGCATTGCATTCTTGTCTTTCAAGGCTTTTTAACAATCAGAACACCTATAATTGAATAAATGCAATATGGATAAGTTTTATACTATATTATGGAACATTCCAGACAAACAACAGCATCTGAGGATCAGGTGACAGACTGTCCACCAGAAAAGTGATGTAGTATTACACTATTTTATTTCATGTTATAATGTTTTCTCGTCAAAAATATACCTGGAGTCGTGTTTTGTTTCATTCACACATGTTTAACACACAAACCCTGCATATTTAGTTTTTCTCGCAAACAGGAAAAGTGCTCCACTGTGTTTTTAAACTACATACACCTTTGCTAAAAGCATTTGGATCATTTCAGCCCTGGAATTGTCATTCTCTTCTGAACTAAACGTAAAAAGTAGCTGTTCACTTTAGAACTACCACAACATGAGATCACAAGGTGTAAAACAGATCATTTTGAGCTTTGGAGATGTGGACAGACTAATAATAAAAGATAACGCGAATGAAACAAAACATAACTCCGGTTTATTTTTTCTTATGAGCAGGTAACAGTGTTCGAACTTGATATAAAGCTCACAAGCTCCATTTTGTGTAATATAAGACCTTTCATAAAAAATGATTAAGTGCACATTTATAAGAGAAATATACACCCTTGCACAATGACATAAATCATATATGGAATCCAGTGAAAACCATATCTATAATTGATCCTTATACTGTATTCTATAATTGCACAGTATTCCCCACAGTCGTGTTTGACTTTGTTCTTTTGTTCTGTTGCAAAATTCATACTTCGCCAAAATCTGGAGGCTTATTTCTGGTCGGTGCTTTGTACTTGCCCATAGCACAAACAAAGGAATCGACTGTTTATGAACCTGTTTTAACCAAAATTTTATCACTATACTATTTTTCCCCTGTGACCATCTCTACCAATGCATATTTGATGAATTGTGATAGATTTCTTTGCCTTATTCTTGCAATTATCACCCTCTTCAGAGTATGTTCAGGTACACACCAAGGACAGGCTGTGGACGCATGCACGTGTAGTTTCCATGGCAGCATACAGAAAGACAGACCGTTTTTAGACCTCTTCACTACGCACTTGTGCATTCTTGTTAGTTGGAAAGCTGTAATTTTTAATTTGTCACATACTCAGTGTGGCATTTCAGCTCTGTCTGTTCCTGGAATTAGACTATGGAGCAAATTGCTAAGGACTGTTGTGTACATAGTGTAAAATGCTCATATTTATCAACTATTTTATTCTTCCCTCCTGCTATGCATATATCTTTACTTGTAACTTTTTTTCTCTAAAACACAGAATTTGATCAGAAAATTTTAAAAATGGTTTAGTTAGTCTTTTTTCTCAAATGATAACGCACCAGATTATGTTTGAAATGAGCACTCTGAACGATACCCTACTTTTTATACATAAATTGTAAATCTAATAAATATGCTTACACAAAAATATCATTGCTTCATTAAAAACAATATTAATACTTAATACTTAAAAAATATACAATACTTTAACTTTACTTACTACCCTCACAGTATCAGCTGGAAGTGAAAAGCTTTTAAAAATTGTTAAAAGTTGATTTCATAAGTTGATTGATTAATTTGTGTGGATCATTGGCAAAGAATTAGCATGAACACTGTTTGATTTGTTTTTATGGATCCCCATTAGCTTCTACCATGGTAATCAAGTAGTCTTCCTGGGGCCATTACATAATAATGCAATTTATTCAGTGATTTATAGTAGTTTTAAAACAAAGCAGTGCAAGTGGAGGTGGGAGATATCATTAGAAATGCAAATTACAGTATTGAGTTCAGTCATTAAAAATTATCCAAAACAGAGACAAAAAAGTCCTGGGTAACATTTTAAACAAGGATATAAAGTGAGTATTTTGCCATTTTGTGGTCAATTTTATGGTCCATTCATGTTTTGGCCAAGACTTGAACCACAATCAAGACATTTACAGGAAACTTTGAGCACATTCCTGATACTTTATTAGAATATTGTATTAACAATCTAAAAAAAATAATAAATTTAAATCAAGAAATGCAATATCACCTCCCAAAGTCTAAGATGAGAAACAGTACAAACTCATATTTTCATTATCATTCTTCATCCTCCCATGAAATATAAATAGTTATGTTTAGTTTTTTCTTGAGCTACTGTACACCACGTTTCTGCGTCAGTCCCTGATGCATGTCCTTGGTTTCTCTGTGGCAGGTATTTCCCGTCTGGACGATCAAATATTCATCAACCGAAACCCCGGCGTCCCGTCTGTGGTCAAGTTCCACCCCTTCAACACCTGCATCGCCGTGGCAGACAAGGACAGCATCTGGTCTGTCACTGATCTCTCAGCTGCTTGGGTTATTGTCTTAAGAGAAAAATTGCCTTTTAGCCTCACAGGGCCCATATTACACAATTTTTTTGATTTGTGTTATAATGTTTCCTCATCAAAAACATAGCTGAGTTGTGTTGGTTTATTTATGCATTGATGAGTTCTTATCTCAAACAGGAAAATCTCTGTTCCACCTTGTGATGTCATGTAGTAATACAAAAAGTACTCCACTGTGTTTTTAAACTCCGCAAACCTTCATAAGAATTAAATGGATCAGTTTAGCCCTGGAATTGCCCATCTCTACCATAGACTGTATGTATGAATGGACGTAGCTGGACCACTGACTTATATTGTGATCTTGTTGCCCCTCTCTCTGTAACTGCTGCTGTGCACCTCGTCATTTTGGTCTTAAAATGTTCGTATTAACACGCTCTACATGATCCTGAATTTATCATTTCACTATTTTGTTCCCAAATCAAGATATGAACATGAATAACGGACCAATCAGATGCCTTCATTCCCCGAGGTCCCTCCCGCTAATGTTAACAGTAGGTTTGATTGACAGCAAGTGCATTTCATTGCTAATTAAGCCTCCTTATCACTTTCCTTCTCCCGTCGGGGGGGTCACCTCATTTTGACAGGTTTGAATGACGTATATATTTATTCAATGACAACACGACTTTTCTGGGTTTTAACAAATGGATCAAGGCATTTAATAAAACTCTGTGCTGAACGCTGTGGGTGATGTCGCACTCACTTAGGCCACTTCTTTTATACCGTCTATGAGCTCTACTAAACAAAAGATAAGAAACTACAACTCCATGACATCACAAGGTGGAGCAGAGCATTTTGAGCTTTTGAGATGTAGACAGATTAATAATAAAGGGTTACTCAAACATGTATAAATGAAACAAGACACCACTTTGATGAGGTAACAACATTCTTACACGGCTTAAATCTTACAAGAGTCAGTTTTGATCAAATATAGGACTTAAAAACAGCTATAAAGCCAGTAAAAAGAAATCAAAGTTATTTACAATCGAAAAGTATATTTATTCACAACTTAATTAACTTAACTGAATATAATTATGGCATAAGGTATTAGGGATTTTATGCACCTTATTTTAACAAAATTTAAGAATGTCACAATTTCTGAAATGTTGCTGCCATAGCGATTGTTAATAATAATAAATAAGAATAATACACTAACCCCATCTCTTATCTCTATCCCCTTAATTAAATCGTTACTAAGCCTGAATCACTGTTAACAAACAATTTCTTATTATTTTTATTTGTTAATGCTTTATAAAGGTGTAGTCATAACCATGCATCCATATTGAAAAGTCTGTTTTATCTTTGCAGTTTTTGGGACTGGGAGAAGGGCGAGAGGTTGGACTATTTCTACAACGGAAACCCTCGGTACACACGGATCACGGCCATGGAGTATCTCAATGGACACGACTGTTCACTGTTGTTAACGGCAACAGGTAAACTACAAATCTGCACCAAAATTTAGGGCAATATTTACCAAGTGAGACCTGGATAAAGTGACACTGCTTAATTTGTTGTCCCTAAAACTGCTATGAATTTATCAAAATCATTTATGGCACAATTGTCTAGAATGTTCCACAGTATGACATTAAACATATCTATTTCCATGGAGACAAACCCGCAATGCCCCCAGCCCAAGCTACAAGTCAGATCAGTGGCGTGGCGAATTCACTCGCTGTAGGAATGGAGAGGTATTCATGAACCGTAAAACACCTGTAACTGAACAAATGCGATATAGATGAGTTTAATGCCATACTGTGAAACCTTTCAGGCAAAACACTGAATATCCCCATGGAAACAAGCTTGTGGTCGATCCCTTACCAGAAAAGTTGCTTTTTACAGAGTCTTATCCACATAGTGCAAGTGTAGCGAAGTATTGAATGGACAACGTACCAAATACTAAAACTTTGAATACAGTCGTCTTTCACTATAACGCGGTTCACCTTTCTCGCTGTTTCGCAGAATTTTTTTGTGTAATTTTGCATCCTTTTTTTTTTTTTTTCCCCAGTGTATGATCGCACATTGTGTTCTACGCCCTCATTGGCTGTTCTGCATAATCAAAGGTGGCATGTCTGTTGTTTATAAGAATCTTCTCGCACAGAAGGGGCGAGAGGGTTTAGTTTCCTTAGTTTAGATCGCCGGCCGATTTGCTCAGAGCAATCCTGGAGCGACATGGGGTGAAGGGTTTTTCAGCCTTTAAAGATTTATAATAATTGTAAAAAGTAAAGCCGACTGCCGTACTTTTCGGACTACAAGTCGCACCAGCCAAAAATGCATAATGAAGAAGAAAAAAACATGTATAAATCGCACTTTTATTTTATAAAATCAGAGACCAAGAACCAACATTTCATCTTGAAAGGCGAGTTATAGAAGTTACAGTAATAAAAACAACCGAATAGAGAATAATCTGTGTATCACTCATTCATTCATTTTTCAATATAGAACCAAAAATAAGAAAACGAAAAAACTCTTTTCTTTATTATTTGTCTCTAAAACCAAAATGAAAAAACGGATACCGATTTGTTTTTTTCATTTTTGATTCATATACGATTCATATATTTGGTCTATGGACTGTCAGTGTGAAAAATTTAATATATAAGTCGCACCTGAGTATAAGTCGCCACCCAAACCCTGAAAAAAGTGCGGAAAAATACGGTACGTGGATTTCACCTATTGCGGGTTATTTTTAGAACGTAACCTCTGCGATAAACGAGGGACCACTGTATCTAGAGACAATGTAAGTTCAGTTTTATTCATCACTATTACATTAGCGAGTGTATCCCTGCATACAGTTTCTCTTTGATATAGCAGAAATATTTCCATTTGTGTCTTGTCGGTCCCTCTCGCTTCCTTCCCACTCTTGTCTCTTTTTTGTGAGCACCACCTGCAAATGACTGCACATCTTTTCACACCAAAAAACAACACAGTGATTTCCCAAAACTGTTTTAGTACTTCCTCATTTCCTGCATAACCTCCCCGAATGTTCGTGCCCACGAGCTAAATCTCAAATCTCAGTGCGACTCATTTGTGGCGGCAACCAGCTTTAAATACTTGACTTTCCCAACCCGAATATGGTACAGAGGGCTCATGTGAATTCAGCATCATTTATCATCTGAATAGTGCAGTTACCCTGTATACCTCTGTCCTCATAACACAGGTAAACAATACAAGCACATTTGTTTAGTTTTGTCCAAACACTGACCCCGTACTCCAAGTTAATGCTGTAATGTACGTATATCTTAAAGGAGACACATGCAAAATAAACTTTTATAAGCTTTTGGCAATGTTGTAGTGTTCTCTCCTCATTCGCTTTCTCTGAGTTGTCTTTCAGTTGATTGATTTTTGCATGTTTGCGTCATTCTGTATTGTCCTGGATTTAAGGTTTGAATGCTAAGGAAATTTCAGTATTCACCACCACCTATCTGCTCTGTATTTATACTGCAGTTAGCCATAAAATCCAAACTCCAGGTCACATCTGAATGGTGCCACGGAGCCATTTTTCAACAATAAAATACACTGTTACTCAGGATTTTACATTATAATCTTGCATTAATCTCACTGCATGTTGTCATTTTTCTCAGATGACGGAGCATTGCGGATCTGGAAAAACTTCGCCGACCAGAAGAACCCGGAGATGGTGACCGCGTGGCAGGGGCTGTCGGACATGCTGCCCACTACCAGAGGTCAGCCTTCTGCCGGCGCCCACAGTAAAGACCAGAGCTACTTCTACTATTATCACACCCATCTGTACTCCTATAGTGTATTTAGTCTCAGTCGTGGTCCTGTCCCTACATCATTCCCTCACCCACAACAATCCACTTTCAATACCCTATGTATAGTAAAGGTCATTTGAATAATTAGCTTTTTAATACCTGACATGACAATGACACTTTTGCATCTTGAAACCAGGATTTTAGCTGCAATTACCGGTACTTTCACAGTTGAGGTTCCCAGGGACTTTTTAATTGAACACATCACGTTTTTTTTTTTGGCACTTGCACTTATTTTTGGAGGCTCTACGTAAAATTAAAACTTAACACAAATTCTCTGAGCAGAAACAAACTATCATGTGTAAAATATTTTAGTTTTAATGCTAGTCATTGCTATACAGTAGAGAAACCCAAACTGTCAGTAATTTAAAGGTGCACTATGTAACTTTTCTGGTGGGGGAAATGCTTGTCTCTGTGTCTGAACTTATTATATTCCACAATATGGCAGAAAATATGCCATTCATTCTTACTGTGAGCTGAGTTGACTCTTCACAACTTGCCTTGTCCTGGCGATGTCACCTACTTGTCTCCGTGGAGGTAAATAAGTTTAATGCCATACTGTGGAACATTCCAGGCAATGCAGTGACATCTCCAAAGAGACAAAGCGGTGTATTCTCCACTTTTATTACAAAGTGCAGTTTTAACTTACAGAACTCTTTTTAAATAATCCTTTAAACCTCAGTTTCATTCCTCAGTTGTGTGGACTGAATAGGCAAGTTTAGCAAGCACATATCAAGTAACATAAATCTTTTTGAACTCTTTGGATAATCAGAAATGTTAGACTTTTTATTTTCAAAATTTTTCTGTCGTACTGTCCACAAAGACATGAATTGCAACAGAAATGAGGCCTGTCCTGTGAGTACAGTGTTTATCTTATTAATGTGTTTAACAAGACACACATGAAGTCCCATAGGCTTGTTGGCAGACTTGTGTGTTGCCAGTTGCTCATATTTCAGTAGTTGAGCACATTTTGAGGCCTGGCTGACACTCGGCGTACTCACTTGTCACAGAGCTCCATGCTGCAGTGTTGTGGCAGGTCCTCCTCTCACCTGCTCCACTTCCTCTCTGCCTCCGGCACTTTTGCAGCCACTCTTTCTAGGTCAGGCTACTTTTCGGGGAAGTGTGACAGCTGAACGAATTGGTGTATACTGCCTGAATTCTTGATAGGGTGCAGTTGGCCAACATAAATAACTGTTAAACACTTTAGGAGCATTAGCACTTTGTCAGGTATTGGCGTGAAGTCAAAGTGCCTGGTTAGCGTCAAGTATTTAAAGTGCTAATGACAGGTTTTCATACTTTTCTAATTAACACTTGGTTTGGTGAATTAGTACCTGTGATCAATATTTATCATAGTTTAAAATCAGTTAAGTGTACGTTTGTGGGAAAAAGTACTATGTACAAGTAAAATGAACACCTCTATGGACTACCTGTGTCATTAACACTCAAAAACAGTGACAATTAGCCCGTAAGGACATTTTCTGACAGTTTAAATTTTCGTCGAACAAAGTAAAGGTGTTGTTTTCCTATTTAGACGTGTTGTAGATCTTGTTAACATTATGGTTGCTAGGTAACAGTTATGGAAATGTCCCTGCTGCTCGTGTTCAATTATAAACTTCAAAACTAGAAAAACTAAGCAAGATTTTTGGTAAAAATCTTAAAGAACTACAATTTACACTACTAACTACAGTTTAGTGAAATGAGGAGTCTAATCTATCCTATTTATATGAATAAGTGGTATAGTATACAGTCCCTGACAAAAGTCTTGTTGCTTATCCATTTTGTAGAAACAAAAGCTTATAACCTGACTTTAAATTACTCTGTTGGTTTGGATGAAGTCATCAGGAATAGCAAAGAAAGCAGTCTTACATGCCTCCCAGAGTTCATCAAGATTCTTTGGTTTTGCCTTCCATGCTTCCTCTTTCATTCTACCCCAGACATGCTCAATGATGTTCATGTCTGGTGACTGGGCTGGCCAGTCCTGGAGCACCTTGATGATCTTTGCCTTGAGGAACTTTGATGTAGACATAGAAGTATGCGATGGAGCACAGAATTTGACCCCTTTTATGGTTGGGAATGTAAGAGGTAGCTAATACTTCTTGATATTTTAGGCTATTGATATTGCCTTCCACCCTGCAAATGTCTCGCACACCCCCATACTGGATGTAACCCCAGACCATGATTTTTCCGCCACCAAACTTAACTGTTTTCTGGGTGAATCTTGGATCCATGCGGGCTCCAGTAGGTCTCCTGCAATATTTGCGGCAGCTGTGATGTAATTCAACCAAGGTTTTTTAATTGCCTTTTGTTTAGTGATTTCTGTGCACTGATTCAACCATGGAGGCCATTTCAAGACAGAATTCTGCAAACTGTTCTGGTTGACACAGGGACTTGAGGTCACCGGGACTTGAGGTGACCAGGCCTGGTGGAGCTCTGCTGCAGTGGAAAAGGGGCTGGCCTTGGATTTTCCAATCAACAAACGGTTGATTCCCGAGCAGTTGTCTTGTGGGGTCTGCCGGACCTGGGCTTGTCAAAAACATCTCCAGTCTTTTCAGATCTTTTTCTTATTCTTTGTACTTGACGCTGAGACACATTGAAGGTCTCAGCCACCTCAGCAGTGGATCTGGTCTTCAGCCTCTTGATAATTAACCCTTTGGTCTCAGGGTGGATCTTAGGCATGTTGTCAGAGGTCAAGTTGCAGTTGATGTGAAGGTCTGGTGTGCTGGGGTTCTTTTTATACACACCCACTAATTGATTGATCAGTAACTGATCACAGGTGAGGCTGTAATCTAGGATTGGGTACATCATATGACAAGGCGACAAGACTTTTGTCAAAATCTGACCTTTCTGTGTTCATTAAATGATCAATCTTTCTTCAGTGAAGCAAATTTATTTTAGTATATTGAGCATAATTTGGGAGGGTTTTCGCTTTCATATGAGACATTTCTAAAACCAATCGATTAATTTAAAGTCAGGTTATAAGATTTTGTTTCTACAAAATGGATAAGCGACAAGACTTTTGTCAGGGACTGTAGTATGTGAAATAGTGTAGTTATTGGTTTATTTTGTCTTTGCTTAGCGATTAAGGGTGCATTTGGACAATAATTTTGAATTAGGTCTAAACTCGGACAAAACCATAACTAAATCTGGACTAGACCTGGACTAAACCAGGACTAGAACAGGTTCAAAGTCAAAATCTGGACTTTAACTGTGCTAAAAGGAGCAAATAAGGAGAACTATAAACACACCCTTAATCCTGAGAGGCGTTTGTTTTTTGAAATCCAAGTTAAAAAATGATTTACTGCTTGTGTATCCTGCTATTTCCTAGTCAGTTTTGAACTATTGCTAAATTATTAACACTTGAAAATCCTTATCTATTTATAACTTGCATAAAAAGTTTGACTATCTCTGCTGTAGTATGTAAAATATCATCCGGATTTGGGTAATTGGAAGCAACGAAATCCCAAGATGTCAGCGCGACTGACAGGATTGGAGTGACACGTACGAAACAGTATGCGCATAGTCAAATAGATCTGTACACGAGCACCTCTGAGTTACTATGGCTACACACAATATACAGTCTAACTAGCACCACTGTCTATCGGCCCTGACACCCCGGTCCTCTCTCTGGACTCCCCCACTTCAGGCCCCGTTTTGAGGCAGACTTTAAACATGTAATGGGGGTGCTTGTTATCCTTCTGGATGTATTGCCAGTGACAGCTGTTGTGTAGGTGCTGCTTTCAGACTTCATTGGACGCATCAGGTTTAATATTAGTGGCATCTGTAAAGGGAGAAGTGTCACTCTGGAACTCAGCGGATAGTTTGTAGTAAGTGGTTTTGGTACTTTAACATAAGGCGAAATTCACTAACGTTACAATATCAGTCAGTGGATAATTAGGGGTAACGTGTAGAATGATGGCGCATCCTTGTACTTATATAAATGTTCAGTCCCATTCATAGTAGAAATATTTAAAGGGACAATATTACACTGTATTATCTCTGTTATAATATTGTTTCCTCATCACAAACCTGGAGTTGTGTTTTGTTTCATTCACACATGTTTAACACACAAACCCTGCATATTTAATTTAGGCTGCGTTTTCTCTCAAACAGAAAACACTCTATTCCACCCTGTGATGTCATGTGGTAATACAGGAAGTGCTCCACTGTGTTTTTAAACTCCATACACCTTCACTAGAATCCTTTCAATAATTTCCATCCTGGAATTGTTTATCTCTACTGAACTAAAGGTAAAAAGTAGCTGTTAACTTGGAAACTACCACAACATGACATCAAGGTGGAACAGAGGATATTGAGCTTTGGAGATGTAGACAGACTAATAATAAAGGATTACTCAAAGATGTGTGAATGAAAGAAAACACAACTAGGTGTGTTTTTGATGAGGTAACAGCCTTATAACATGTCTTAAAGCTCACAAGAGTCAGTTTTGTGTAATATAGGACCTTTAACTGCCTTATTTTTCGGACTATAAGTCGCACCAGCCAAAAAATGCATAATGAAGAAGAAAAAAACATGAATAACTTTTTGGGGGAAATTCATTTTATACAATCAGAGACCAAGAACCGACAGTTCATCTTGAAAGGAAAGTTACAGAAGTTATAGTAATAAAAACAACCCAACAGAGAACAATCTGTGTATCATTTGTTCATTCATTTTTTCAATATAGAAACAAAAATAAGAAAATTTAAAAAACTTTCTTTAGTATTTGTGTTTGAAACCAAAAAGAAAAAACGGATGATTTGTTTTTTCATTTTTTATTCATATATACAGTTCATATATATGGTCTATGGACTGTCAATGTGAAAAAATGCAATATATAAGTCTCATCTGAGTATAAGTCGCCACCCAAACCCTGAAAAAAACTGCGACTTATAGTCCGAAAAATACGGTAATAGCAATAGTATTTTAACTGCGACAGTTTATGCAATAGGCTGATTATAAGTGCGATTTTTATGCTATCTTCCAAACATTTAGCTTTTCTCCTTGTCTCCTAATAATATGGAAATAGTTTAGCACAAGTCAAATCATTGTTTGTTTTTGCCTCTTGTAACATAATGTGTTTACTGAATCTCTCATAGTGTAATATTATAGGTTTGTGTTGTGAATATTCTCCACCACTAGCATAGCCTTTGCTGCATTAATAATGTACAGTACTCAATGAAATATTACACACAACTCCTTTCTACTGCCAAGAGTACCTTTCCAACCAGAATGAGAGAGACATCCCCATCCCTGCTTCTTCTCCCCATGTCTGTCAGTAACACATTGTTGTAAACCATCCCTGAAGAGTCTCTTATGTTCTTATGTGTCATGCATTTTATGTTGCTGGTTTATGCATTTTTTTATCTTGTGTTGTTTCCCACCTCAAAAGGCTGAACAAGGCAGCACACAGCGTTCTCTGTAACATGTAAATCTATTGAATGTGACACAAAATGGCTTTATTTCAAAGATTTTGAGGTACAAGTCTTATTTGAATATTCCTTTAGATATTGTGCACCAATCTGCTGAATTAATATTTGCAATTCTAAATTTCACAGTAGCATAACGCCTCTACAATGACATTTTTATTTCCATTTCCATTGCTTACTAAGCTTTAAACTTTAAATCCACATTATATCTAAAGCACATTTTATAAATGTACAAAATTTTATAAAGTGCTCCCCATTAGTTCACATGATAATCTTGTTAATAAGCCAATAAAAGAAAAAAAATTAAAACCAAATAAGAACCATAATAATTAAACTATAAATAGACAGAAATAAAATAAAATATAAAACAAAATACTGGCTCTAAGCATGAGTATATAGCCATTTATGAAGATGATCTTGATAACTGTAAAGTAGTTTATTTATGACACTAGGATTTGATTTGTTATGCAATCTGCACAATTAAAATGATTGAATGTCACTTTAATAATCGTTTAGTTGAACTAAGTGACGATGCAGTTTCATTACTATAATTATTCTCTGGTCTTTGATCTAACGCTGAATCCTGCTCTGTAATTGGCTGAAGGTCCTTGGTGACATAAGCCTTGATATTTAACATGCCAGACAGTCCCTCACCACAGCCTTGTAGGGTTCACACTCGGTTGCTCATTACTGATCAGTAATGATTCATGTTTGTTTAAGGGCATTTGTTGCAGCATTCAAAATTAATCTTATGAAATACTTAGTTTTCTGATACTTTAAAATCACTTGGAAAAACTTCTGAACCAGTCCTATGCCGTTGTGCAATAGTTCTTCTCCCTCATCCTTTTGCCCTTTGGAGAGAGGATTTGAGGAGATGGGTTCTCTATTAGAATACAGATTTGTGGGGCCAAGGTTTAGACTGACAAGATGATACTGCAATGAATCTCGATGAAATAGTCGAGATTTAAAATGAGCAACCCTAAAATATATTATCAGACGAGTATTATAGAATATGTTGTAAAAATGTACAACCGAGTTACCCGTGATGTTCATTCAAAAACTCCAGCTCAAACTAGATGTACAGATAAATATGTAATAAATAAAAAATAAATGTAAATAATACCATTTTATTATTCAGATTATATCAGACCTGAGTTGACAGTAAAGTGAGGGAAACTAGTGCAAATAAGTAGTTAAGCAGTTTTGAAGAACGTGGGAAAGATTAAATGGCAAAAAATGTAATTATTAAAATAATTCAAGTAGGATTACCTGCTGTATAGTCTATCCCCATCTCATTCAAACAGATCAGTCATATCAATGCATTTCAGAGTGATGAAAAATTTGCACCGTTGCCATAGAAAATACCAATTCAAAACAAAATATATCTTTTGAAAGGTCATGGTCCTCAAAATGTCGCCTACGAACAGGAAGCTGAGAACAAAGAATATGATTTGGGATTGTTTGTAGGCCGGTCACGATAACAAATTTTGATGTGTGATATTTTGCTGAAGTAAATATAGATGAAAAACAATACCATGGAAACCAATTTATGCCACTGAAACAAAGACCCAAGAGCAAAAATATTCCAAATCTACAATAAAGTATCATGAGCTGCAATAAATAAACAGCAGAATGAAACACTTGAGTAGTTAGTTTGTATCTATAAAGAGTCCTAGAAGTTATTAATTCAAACCTTTATGGCTTAAAACTTATCCTATAGCCAAAAATAACCAAAGATTCCCCATTATTGCAAAGAAAAAGTACACATGATAAATATTGACCCCCAAAAAATATTTATCCAGCTTTCATACATTGAGCGCTAATTTACTATAGTGCATGTCTGTCTGCCTTGTTCACCCCTGTTGCGTTGTGTCTTTGTGTTGATGTCTGCTACTTGGGCCTTGGCTAATATGTGGCTTACCTTTTGCCCCCCTCCTTACCCCCACCCCACTCGCAGGTCTGGCCAGAAGGGTGTCCATCTATCTGGACAGGAGTAAACAAGGAGGTGAGTGTCCCATCCTGAAGTCGCCAGCTGTATTTTTTTCTTCTCTGTTTCTCCTTTTGTTCCAAGCATAAGCACGGGTCATTTGTAACCTTGCCACATATCGCAGCTGTGATTTGTGCCTGTCACCAAACACTAAATCTGGTTTTGTGGTATGTGAGGTGTTTGATTTTAGATCAGTGCTTTCGTGTCATTCATCCATCTCTTGTTATTCTCTTGAGAGGTTTTGGGTGGCTACTGTTGGCTTTAAGAGGGGTTCACTGTTAAGATGCTGTGGGCTGAAACTGACTGCATCACGTTCACTCTTTTATTCGCTCAAGGTTGTCACAGATTGATCCTTGTTCATTTCATGTATTTAAAGGGATAGTTCAGGGTTTTTTGACATGAATCTGTACGGCATCCCTGTCACCAGTGTCGTGCATCAACACTGACTTACCTCCCGACAGCGTCTTGCCGAGTTTCAGTGGTGACGAAAGTGTCTGGCAAGTTGGTTGGGGTCATGAAAATAAAGCGTTTTCTTCTCAAAACAATATGTGTTCAAAAGAGTGATACATTTGCATCATAAAATGTGAACCACAAAAAAAATCAGACCTCATAATCGCTTGGTACTATTTTCTCTCCGCTCATATCCCTGTGCGCTGTTTCACTGTGTTTACTGCTCGGAAAGTTCACGACAGCATGTGTGACTACGACACCGACGATGAAGACTTTGCCTTTAGCACAGAGCCAAGGGGAGAGATCTTTATGAACCCGAATATACTGATGCCCAAATTCACCAGATGGAGTTAGAACTGCCAGAGAGAGGAGGAACAGTGGTACAAATTGAAGCTGGATTTTTGTTGTTACAGCCTAAATAATCACAAGTCCGCACCTTTTTTCTATATATTCTTGTATAGCTTATATACTTATTGCTGTAGCTCTCACATTAGCTCTCTCATGTCGCGGTGGTCATTGGTCTCAGCACATAAACACTACTGAACTACTGAAAAAAAGTGTTGGATTCGTGCGCGACTGTCACCTGGCGGCATAAACTGCCAGCATCGCGCAGTGATAAGAACCAGAGAGAAAAGATTACGAGGTCTGACTTTTTCGTGGTTTTTGTGGTGCAAATGATCACTTTTTTAACACATTTTGTTTTGAGAAGAAAAACGCTTTATTTTTGTGACCCCAGCCAACTTGCCGAACTACTTTCATCAGCGCCGAAACCGGGGAAGAACTCGGCTCACCAGACGCTGTCAGGAGGTAAGTCAGTGTTGATGCCCGACACTGCTGATGGGGATGCCACACAGATTCATGCCAGAAAACCCAAACTATCCCTTTAGTAAAAGAGGTAGTACAAACCAAACTATCGTAAAGCAGACCTGTTCTGCAAAACTGATTTTTCAGAACTTTTAACCATGTTATAGTTATTTCCCCTTCACATCTACACTCTCAGAATTATATTTGGAGTGATTCTTGCATGTTTGTGCAATCTTTAATTGCTTGTTTCAAGACGTCCTATTGCCAATCAACCCCCATGTTCCCTGCCAGTGGCATATGCCAATTGCTGTCCGCTTACTGAGCTCTCCAATTTTAGTTTCTTTATTGTTGATACTTGTAGGATTTGGCAGCATTGTATAGTATTTTTTTTTTAAATAAAAAAAAAATCCACTACTCACTAACATGAATTGTAGCCATTTTATGTATTACGTATTTGCTAACTCTCTCTCTCTGTTGTGATGACATTTACTGCAACTTTTCTTTTATTAAGTCATTTTGGAATAATTCTGCTCTTTAAAATCATAACATAATGATCCACGGGTGTCGTATATACCAGGCTCAAGCACAAAATGTGTTCTGAATTTCATCACAAATATTTACACATATTTTAAACACATGTACATTATATAGACTTTTCAGTCATGCTCTTGTTATAACCATAGCTATCAGCATTCTTGAATAACCATTGTACATATTCAATGATATTTCTTTCAGTTATAATTTTTCCTCCCAATACTTTCTACATTTAGTGAGTTTGAAAAATCATAATAAGTAAAAGCTTACTTCTATTGAATTCATAAGAGAAGTTGAACTTTATAAATGTCACTACAAAAACCTTTTTAAGATCTGAAAATATTGTCACTTGCTTTGAAGCTGTAATTGATTAAAAAAAAAGTGTCTTCTTTCTACCTCAAAATTGCTGTGCCCCAGTTGTGAGGTGACAGTCTAATTGCATGTTGCTGGTATGGGATGCTAATGGTGCAATCTTTCTAGGGGGATCAGCCACTAGCCTCCAGTTGGGCTTATCCAAAACAAGGCACTGTGGGAATTAGTATGCAAAACAGGGCTGTGGAGGAAACCGAAAAACAAGAGGAGGGCATCACACAGGCCAAAACAGCCTCATGCAGGGTCAATGGGTTAAAAGAGTCGAAGAAATATCTGGACAAGTGCATCGATGAGAAACAAGGAGAGGAAAAACAAGGGGCATATCCGAGCCAGACACCTAAAGTCAGAAATGTAGCTTTTAAAGGTCACTATACACAAATACTCAAGGAAATTTAAGCAAAAAGGAGTGTTTTTTTTCCAGACCTGATAAGATAAACAAAACAGTTGGAGTGGAGACATGCCTAAGCCCCTCTAGGGTCTTTTGCACAAATATTTTGATCTGCCTCCCATCTCCTTTATTTGATTTATGTATTTTCACTTGGTAAAAAATATACTATAGAATACATTATATAACAGAATGTGATAGACTGTTTCCAAAACACTTTCAAGGAGCCTAACACTTGGTAACCTTCATTTGAAATTCTTTAGGCTCTAATCAAACAGTATAAAAATATTTCTATGTGAAATGATGAGATGCTTTCATAAATACAGACGCACACACATCAAGTTTAATAGGAAAATCCATATGGAAAAGAGCAGTTATCAGTTATATGTAATGAATTTGACATTCTACAATATATTTCAACTAAAACTCTATCATAAGATGTGTTGTAACATTTGTACTCTGTACTGGCACATTTGGCTGTATACCACTTCATAATAGTAGCTGAAAGTTAGTATTAAAGGTATATAAAAGATAAAAACATTTGTTTATTTGTTTAAGGATCCCCATTAGTCTTCCTGGGGTCCAGTCTCAAAGACAATAGTTTTTAAGCACCATAACAATCATAAAAATCAAAACATTGAGTTTGAATTACATCATCAAAAACTTCACAAAACACATACCAAACACTCAAAATATGTTACATTAAACTTTTAGCATTTTCAAATAGTAATTTCTTTAAACTTTTTTTTAAAAACAGCAGGATTTTGTATAAACGTGCTACATAGGTCTCCAGGGAGAATAGCTGATAACTTATTGTAACTCAATTAAATATAATCAGTCATTTCAATTCAAATACTGTCTAATACATGACTAAATACTAATAAACTACAACACTAAATACAATAATAAATACAATCAATCAATTAAATACTGTCCTACTTTAGCTGTAAGGTTTTAATTGTACTTAATTTGTTTATGTTGTTGTAAGGCGACTTGGGTGTCCAAAAAGGCGCCTAATAAATAAAATGTAGCACCCTGTGAGATTGAATACCTTACTCTGTGTATAATGTATTCCTGCTTAGTGTTTTGAAATAAGTGGTAGTTGTAATCATTGTAATTAATATGAAAGTAGCATCAGTAGTAGTATTAGTAGCAGTAGTAACTAGCAGGGGAATTGTTAGTCTGTGTAGTTCTAGTTTTTGATTGATGGGGAAACCATTACTGAATTTAGTTGTCTCAAAAGTATCTTGGATTATTAACTTCCCAGAAGGCACAAACAGATCCACTCTGGAAAATGGAGGCGAAAAAGACATCTGAGACAAGACACAAACATCATTATCTGCTGTGGATTTGGAGAAAGCCCGAACACAAATAATCCACATCTCTATGGATTAAATTTGAGCCAGTCTAATTACACTATAATCCACATACTGTCTAAATTGATTCCCTTATACTTTTTTTAGGTTGGATTTCTCTATTACATTGTCCTTTTCACTCTGGAAACTAGGACAGGCCTAGTCTCGGTGGGGGAGACAGACGCTGTGTCCTGCTCCATATCTGCGAGTTCTGCTGTCTTGTGGCTTGTTAATACCAGTCTCAAACCCAAAACGATTCAGTGTGGAAATAAACAGACCTTAAGGGAGGACACCTAGAGCAAAACTCACCTGAAGCTTAGTAAATAGTTTAGGTATAGTGAAAAGTGTATAAATATTTTTAGTCTAACTTTGTGCTTTATATAATACTTGTGTTGTGGATTTTCAGGACAGCCTGTATTTTGCATTTCGTAAAGTTGACTTGTGAATTTCCTTGTTTGTATAACATTTTATTTTATTTAAAACTCAAATCAAAAATACTCTGCTAGTACCCTGCTCCAAACCACATGCCTGCTACATCATTATTGCGATCCATAACAATTTTATCACAGCGCAGTTCAAATCTGATTCATTACACAGCCCTATATGAGTGAAACTTTTCCCTCTTGCAGTGGTAAAATATTCAGTTATTTCCCAGTCCAATTAGAACACAGTTGCCAATCTGTGACAGCCATCTCTCCAGCCACCACTCACTCACTCAAATTTGTACTTAAAGGACCCATTTTGCACTATTTTCTATGTTATATTGGGGTTTCCTCATCACAAACAGACCTGGAGTTTTGTTTCTTTCACTCATGTTTAACACACCAACCCTGCATATACATACAGGAAGTGCTCCACTGTGAAAACTCCATACACATTCACTCGAATCATGTGGGTCATTTCAGCCCTAAAATAAAGGTAAAAGAAGCTGTTACCTTGAAAACTACCACATCATGACATCACAAGGTGGAACAGAGCATTTTGAGCGTTGGAGATGTAGACAGACTAATATTAAAGAATAACTCAAACATGTGTGAATGAAACAAAACACAGGTCTGAATAGGTTTTTGAAGAGGTAACAACATTCTAACATGGCTTAAAGGTGCACTGTGTAACATTTCTAGTGGAGGGTCCGTCACCTGCTTGTCTCCATGGAGATGTGCCTAGAATGTTCCACAGTATGGCTGTAAACTTATCAATATACATGGAGAATTGCAAGTCAAATTGCAAGATAGATTTGTGGAGAGTAAGAATTCATGTTTTTAAAGATATTTTTAAGCAATAAATATCTAATAAATAGTAGTTGAATAAATGCGACACAGATTAGGTTCTAGAAATAAGAATTAAAATCCTGTTTTGCATAGTTTTGAAACTGCCCTCTTTTGCAACCTCTGTGTTGTGAGCGGATTACGTCATGTTAAAATAAAAGAGCGTGAGTCTGGGCTAATCCTGGAGCAAACCTAATAGAGGAATCCTGGAGGAGCCTTTTAAAGCAAACAGGATGAAAAGCGAAGAGGAAAGGGGGTGCGCAGAGGAGAGTTTTAATGAGCTGCAGTAGTCGGGGATCTACTCCATCACCGCAGATAATGGCACATACTGAAAATGCATGGGAAACTGCCTCTGTCCACCGAGAGTTTGGTCAAAGGAAACTACGATATTAATGGAAAACGGATAAATATATCGCAACTTAGCCAAACACAGGGGTGGGATTAGAAGGCCCATCTGCCTCCAGCCTGTTATTAGAGTGAAAATAGCTGTGTGTGCTTGGACTGGAGAGGCGGCCAGGGAAAACCACTCTGCTAACAGCATCATTTAAAGAAGCAATACTCGGTTCACCTGTAATTGTTATAAGGAAATCAGTTACCTACTGTTGAATGTGATACAAACTCTATTTTTTCTGTTCTGTGTAAGAAAAATGGAAATATCAGTTGTTCATGACTTTATACGGCAAATTTGAAACCTACTGTAAGCATTAGTCTAACCTAGTCCAAGTCTAAACTAGATAGATCCCCAAAGAGGAAATTCAGGTTCAAAAATGTATTTGCAAATGTGTAAGAAAATGAATGGATGGACCTCACAATTTATATGACCTGATTGTCAAACATTAATCTCAAATATTTTGGTCTACAACAATTTTGTCCAAACTAAGAATTCATTACAATATTTTAAACAACACTAAACCAGGTTGAAATTACAAATAGCATTATAATCGGTAATAAAACCTCATTAAAAGCAAATATATAATATCTATATAGATACAATATCTATTAAATAATTTGAAGGCACTGTTCCTGATTTTTACAGTCTTAAAAGCATGAAAGAGGAACTATGAAAAACAGTGGGATCCCGCTGAATCTGATATGAGTTTATAAAGTTTTTCTCTCTTTTTTTTTGATGTATTTAAAGGATCTGTACCTGTACTGTGTTTTTCACAATTTCCAAAGGCCAGAGCCAGTTTGGCTAACAACTAGCATGATACCAGCGCACCAACAAAACACTTTATACTTGGAGGCAGACACTTTTTGACCATAAGAGCATTTAATAATATATCTTTACAGAGGTAAAACAGATTTAATTTTATTATATGAAAAAATGAGTGCAGCCCCTTTAAAGACTGAACTGCACTAGAAAATACTTGCACCACACTTTGACAAGCACTGCCTTAGCGTCTGTGTATTTTATCTACTAATATATACCTCTGCCTCTGAGCAGTGGAGATTCACAGCTGAAGAGGCATTGCCCACACTTCTTTGCTCCTCTCTCTTCACTCCGTCGTGTCCACATTGATTTTTGAGTGGGTAAGTAAAACCTGTTCAAGCCCACAATCGGAGACTTTTCTCCTCTAAAGGAAACGGGCTCTAAACTCCACAGAAGCAGAACACTTAGGCATGAGGGGGCTAAAAACATGAGGAGAGGCATGTGACACAGGGATTTGGGAAGTTAAACCAGTGGACCATGAAAAACAATGGAGTCTCACTGAATCAGATATGAGCTTGTAAAGATTTCTGAAAAGAAGAGGGTGGATTTAAAGCCACTGTACCTGATTTTTACCATCTTAAACAGAAGTAGTACATTTTAAGCTGTTTGCAGAGGTCCAAAGTTACTCCCAACTTATTCCTAGCATCCTAATTATTCACTGCAATGATTTAAGTGCTTTTCACAACTCTTAAGGCCAGTACGGAGTTTTTCCGTCACTAACAGTGGGGCCTTGCTTCCGTCAGTTTACCCCAGGGCTATGACTGTAGTAGTATTTCACCATTAAGTCTGCAAAGAAGGAATAATGAGACTGTAATGACTGTAGCACTTTTAGAGGCTTCTAAAGTAAAGTGTAAGTGTAAGGTAAAGCTAACAACTAGCATGCTAATATAGTACTTTCTCATTATCAGCCAACAAAATGCTTTCTAAATAGAGCTTCTTATACAATATAGACAAATAAAGACTAATTTTGCCTGGAAATAAATGGGAAATATCTGTTCCAGGGCCTCCCCACATGCAGATTTTTGTTGTGCCTTCTCAACTCCAGTGACTCCCCAGCTTATTGATTTCCAGTATTATAGAGACTAGAGCTACAAGAGTTCACGGTTGCCTACTGAGGTGCATATTTTTGCTGTGCCACATGGCAAGGCATCTCATTCAGCCCACTTTGCATCCATGAAAAAGGCAGCAAGCTCAAAATGTTTTGCGTTACAACAATTTTATTTATAGACTATAGGTTAAACATTTGGCTTTCACATTGCAATATATTTAGCACAGATGTCTAATTTCACATATTGTTAACACAAAAAATGTAGGTGAACTATTTTAGTTGGACGTACTAAGCAACATCTGTCAAAGTAAATTAATTAAAACACTTTTTCTCACTCACTTTGCACATTGTCACTGATGTGTGCTCTGTGGAAAACAACTCATTCCGTCCCTGAAAATAATGAAATTAAGCACGAATAGTGATGCCTGATTTCATAACTGTATTAAAGTAACTAAAACTCTATTCATTTTGATGGTGGGTTTTACTTTCACAACAAGTTTCTAGGGCAAAATAACCTCCTATATAAAGACGTTGTAGTAATAATTTATATAAGCAGTTTGAGCTACAGAATTTAAATGTAATGGTTCAAGGTCTATATTACACAATATGGATTCATATAAGCTTTAAGCCATGTTATAATGTTGTTCCCTCATCAAGATATGCCTGGAGATGTGTTTTCTTTCTTTTGCGTGTTTGAAGAACCCTTTATTATTAGTCTGTCTACATCTCAAAGGCTCAAAATGCTCTGTTCCAACTTGTGATGGCATCAAATGGTAGATCTCAAGTTAACGGTGACTTTTTATCTTTTGTTCAGAAGAGATTTGAATTTCCAGGGCTGAAATTACACAAATGATTCTAGTGAAAGTGTGTGGAGTTTAAAAACACAGTGGGGCACTTCCTGTATTACCATACCACAAGGTGGAACAGCATGTTTTCTATTTGGGAGAAGAACAGATCAAAAGATGGCGTAATATGGGCCTCTTAAAATACATTGTACTTTATCATGAAAATACAAGTTACTCTAAATGTAGTTAATATGAATAACTTAGGTTCAGGAGCAGGACCACGCTTCAACTGCCCTCACCTCCTCTCCAGTGATTCACAGCTCACTTTGTCCTGAATAACTCGACTCCACCTTCCGAACCCCTATTTGTTCGCTTCCAAACATAAGACGCCTACGAGGGGGGTCCCGTTCCTGCTGGGCCATGTGAAAATTGAGACTGAACCTCCACCCTGAGTCTCAACCCAGCCGGCATATAATAAACGCTTTTCACTTCGCACGTCTTTTTGGCGTGGTCCTTGCTAGCGAAACAGCCGATGAGTCAACGCATGTCACCAGGACTTTTGGATGATCAGTAACACATACCGAAAATTAAATATTACTATATACATATATTACTAATGATTGGTTAATCTGATTTTTACTGGCGCTGTAAACATACTCACTGACTCAACCAGAACCTCCTTTATGTAATTCAGTCAATTCTGTATATTAATATTGGGGAATCTCCGTCTCTCCTCCTCCCACTTTATTGTATCTCAAGCTGCGATCTTCAAAGAGAATAAGAAGGGGTGCCTCTTTCTTTTCTTTTTTCCGCTGTCTTTTTTCACAAAGCCTTTGAGTAGCGCCAGCGTCATATGTTTTTTCCATCTGTCAATGCGCTTGGTGCTCTGAAGAGTGTTCCCAGCGTGTGTTCTGTGCTTCGTGACGTCATTTTGTATTGAAACTTTTGAGATGCCACATGGGGATTGCCACATTTCCTGGCAACGGAGTCAATTGCAGCAAAGAAAACACTTCACGCATCCAGTTCAGTCAATGTATTTTCAAATTTGTCACGATTTTACAGCAAAGGAAAAATGATTAGTTTCAAGTAAGGTTGTTCTGCAAAAGAGGGCTGTATGTCAACTGTCTGTGTACCTTAAGTGACCCCATTTACATTCCTGTGAGTGGGGTCACCTGTCCACGAATCTGAAATGTAACTTGGTCTGTTAGTGTCACCTGTTCGGGTAGATAAGTTTAATACAATGGAACATTTCAGACACAGCTATAGCATCATCGAGACACTGAGCCCCCTCAAAGTTGCACGTAGCAGTGTACATACAATTGCAAAATAAAAAAGACAGTAGCGCCCTTCAGATGACTCAAAATTGACTCATATGAGCTTTAAGACGGGTTAGAATGTTCTTACCTCCTCAAAAACAGACCTGGAGTTGAGTGTCTGAGTAACTGTTTATTATTAGTCTGTCTACATCTCCAAAGCTCAGAATGCTCTGTTCCACCTTATGATACTTACTTATTTAGAATTTATTATTATAACTTATATTTTTGCTCTTTGTTATTATATTATATTCTATTGTGATATGTGCGCTACTGTGTCCAAATAATTTCCCTTGTGGATCAATAAAGTTTTCAAGTTAAAGGGGAACTCCGGCATGATTGAAGCTAAAGTCCATTGTTAGACATGGTCGAATACTGTCAGAAGCCAAAAAACAGCACAGATCAGTGTTTTTCTAGGCGAAGATCTCGCTGTGATAGTGAGTCTGTCAAGGCAACAAACTAGCGTAGTGATTTGGGCAAGTCCTTAACTTCCACATAAAATGCCAATTTGCACACTGAAGAAGCATAACACCACTTTCTAACCTATTTTACAACATAGCCACGAGTCTAATGACCAAAACGCTCTGCCTGCCTCACTCATTAGCCGTCGCCGACTCCAGCAGCGGCGAGCAGCTAGTAGCTGCCAGAAGCAACAAGTGAGGATCGACTACTGACTGTGAAGAAGAAGAGAAACTGAAAGTTGTTGAAAGAAAATGGTTCGGGAATGTATTTTTAAATTTTTCAAAAATCCAAAAATCGAATTCACTCGTAAATAAATGGGATTAGAAACGACATCAGCAATTGAAACTTTTGGGCTTTCGCAATGCACAGTGGGAAATCAACAGAGGTAAGGCTAAAGCTACTTATAAAGTTGTTTGACAACGTTTCCAGACACTAATGAGTGAGCCAGGCAGAGCATTTTGTTTGTTAGACTCGTGGCTGTTGTAAGATGGGTTGGAAAATGGTGTTAAGCTTCTTCAATGTGCAAATTGGCATTTTACGTGGAGTTAAGAACTTGCCCAATTCAGTTTGTTTCCTTGACAGGATCACTGCCACAGCGAGATCTCCGCAAGGCAAGACTGTCATTTTTTGGCACAGATCAGTGTTCAACCTCTAGCAATGGATTTTAGCTTTAAACGTGCCGGAGTTTCCCTTTAACCTTTACCTTTTACCTTTTATTCGATAGAGATTGGAATTTCCGAGGCTGAAATCCATCCATCCATCCATCCATCTTCTCCCGCTTAATCCGGCTGGGTCGCGGGGCAGCTTGCTGCCCAATACTCATAGCACCTGACCCCCTATGAACCCCTCTGCAGGTGGTGAGCCCACAGGAGGGTGGACATTATGGTCCTTGATGTTAGTTCATAGGGGTGCGGGCATGTTTTGGGTCGATGGGGAAACCGGAGCACCCGGAGGAAACCCATACACATGGAGAGAACATGCAAACTCCGGACAGAAAGGGCCGGGTGACCCGGGAATCGAACCCTTGCTGTGAGGCATGAGTGTTGCCACTCAGCCACAGTGCCGCCAGGCTGAAATCATCCAAATGATTCTAGTGAAGGTGTTTGGAGTTTAAAAACATAGTGGAGCACTCCCTGTATTACCACATGACATCACAAGGTGAAACACAGGGTTTTAGGTTTGCGAGAAGAACTCAGCCTAAATGTTCAGCAGGATTTGGGTGAATGAAACAAAACACAACTCCAGGTATGTTTTTGATGAGAAAATGTTATATATGGATCAGAAATGTGCATAATAATAATGGGCCCTTTAAAATGAGCTGTTTAAAGCAAGTTACTGAGTTAAACACTGCGTAAATCAAAATAAACGTTGGTGGAACAGGTGGCTGAGCGGATATGGGTATCAGTTGTTAAAACCGATGGTGAAGTGACTAAGGGACGGCTGTAAGTGATGCATGCTGGGATTGCTGTTCCTCTCTTGAAAAACTAAAAGGAGCTGGGGGACTTGTGAGCTTTTGTTGTTTGTCCTCATCCATCACAGAGACATCCATTACTAAAATCCTATACCTCGTCCTGTCCACGCTCTGCACTTCTCCTCTTCTGCCGTGCTGGACAAGAGGTTTGGGCAAAACATCATTAACAGAATAGACTTGAAAGGCTCAGACTCTTTTGAAATACCTTACAAACACTGCATGGACCTCAGCTCCAGAATTTGTTATTTGGACTAAGGGTACCCTGTTGCAACTTACAACTATGACATATTTACCAGCTCGAAATCTTGTGTACCACTTTCTAAAAGTTTCTTAAAAATGTGAAAAAGATCTAGTTCATTTGAAAAAGTTTCTAGTGGTCCAGAGTTATTCCTCACTTACCTTATGCATTTCGAACATCCTAATGTTTCACTGCAAAGAGTTTAAAATCCCTTTTCATAACGTTCAGACACCAGTGCGTGCTTTTGTCGTGACAGAAAAGCTAACAACAACTAGCATGCTAATACAAACTTCTTTCGAACAATAAAATGCTTTTTTAAATAGATGCAAACAGCCTGCAGCGGACGTACTTTGACCGGGAGAGCAGCTTATATAACATATGGGACAAGACAAATCAAATTTTGCTCAGATACATCTACAGATAAATATAACAGGGCCTTTAATACAGCAAAAATAAAAAACTTAATTCATAATGAACACACACTTCATTAGAAATGATTAATAAACAGTGTGTTCGTTAAGTCTTCCCATGCTTTATAAGGCTATTAAAAATGTAATTATTTGAAAGTGTTACCAAGTCCACATTGCCATTTATTTTTCTTAAACCACCTCTGTCCAACAGTCCAAACTCTGGCCTCAAAGTTGGAGGTGCTGTTTTCTCTTATCTGGTCTCTGGTCTAGACTCAAGTTGAGATGACAGGTTTCACCGAGTATATTCACTCCTTGCCGCTTTGGCCTCTTCACTTTCTGGTTCAAGTGCAGTTTGACTGATCTTCAGCCAGGCTCTGCTGACGTGCTCCAGGCCTGTCCCAGAGCTCCTCTAGACACGACGCCCTCTGAAAACTCAAACATGCACTTTGAATCAGCGTGAAGGCTATAGATAAATGATTATAAACCTCAAATGTCTGTTTTCATTACATCCGGGTTGCACATTAACACATGAAAATGCCTAGAGTTACCCAAGCTAAGACCTTGTGTCAACTACATTTATCTGGTAATACCCATTATTTTGACTTTTTAGCGTATCTCCTATCGGCCTTAAATGTCCAGCACAGGCAGATATTTTGTTTTGGATGATCTGCTGCCTAAAAACACACACAAAGCTTTATTTTTTATTTAAGAGAAAACTACACAGTTCGCTTATGGGTTTGTGGTGAAAAGGGCTGTGGATAAGTTTGTGCAAAATAATCAAAATCGGTTCAACACCGGCTCAAAAATATCGGCTGAGCTTATCGGCTATTGGTTTCTCTGGATTCTAAACTATTAGTATCAGCCTTGAAAAAAAAACATATTTTTCTTTCTACACATTCCTAACATCCTATTCGCTGCAATTTGTTTTTGTAATGTTTACATAACTTTGAGGCCAGAGTAAAGTTTTGCCATCACAGTTATGCTAACAACAACTAGAATGCTAACAGCGCACCAGCATTATTTCCCGGTTTGCGGGTGATAAAAAACATGGTATAATAGGATGCATACAGTACAGCGACCTCATTTTGACCCTAAGAGCTGTTTTTACTGTTCAAGGCAAACATATTTTGCTTTATTGCATGAAAAAATGGGTACAGCCCCTTAAATTCAGTTATTTTGAAAAGATCTCGCCTCAGTGGCTTCTTGATCAATAGGTTAATCCCTGTATTACACACTCATGGTATAGTCAGTTATAGGGCTACAAATGACAATTCTTTTGCTAGCCCTAGTCATTTGTTGAACTAATGGTTAATATGAGGGCTGCAGAAGGTGGAGTTGGCCTCAGTCTGAACGGTTGAGTTTGAGCCCAGACACAGGGCAGCTCAGGGTGGCACCAGCTGTGTGAGATTTATTCTAACCCTCTGAATTCATGTGCACTCCCTTTAACCAGTGTGTTAGATCACAGCACCTCTGAGGCGTTAAATATTTAAACAGTGGTTAAGAGGCCCCCTCTGTTTTGTTTGTACAAGACTTTATCCATTGCAGTACCTCTCTGAACTGCAGTGGTGATTTTTCTTGTCTCATTGACCACAGTAGGGCTTAATTCATTTAAAGCCATATGGAATTGTCACTTCTGTAGTAAATACAGTGATTGGCTTCATATTACTGTTTTTGCATTTTTCAGTGTACGTTATGTAAACATAAAATATTACCATATAAATTATTACCTTGGCAACTGTAGTAATAATAGTAATATTATAACATAAACACAAACCACAGACTATTGTATACACTGTATCATCTCTTTTATTTAACTAGTCTGGCCCCTAAACTAGTGTTGTAATGATTTTAAAATTAGATTTTAGATGATAATAATTTTTTTTTTTGTTGTTGTTGTTGCTATTTTCAAGACAAAATTATAGATTTTTAATGTACAATAGAACTAGATTATTCCATAACTCCACAAATAACTTTGTCCTTTTTTTTCAGTATTGATAATGAGTTTTTAGCTTTATTCTATTATATCTATTAGGCATCAGTGTACATTGTTGTTTTTTAATCATCAATATTGCAAAACTTTCTCCATTGAATCTCGACTTGCAGCTTGTTGTGAGGCCACCTGAATAACTCCTGGTTGTGTAACTTTTGATAACTGGTGGTTTTGTGCTGGTTGTGTGATGCAGGTGCAGGGATGGTGGTGGACTGGGAGCAGGACACGGGTCTCCTCATGACGTCCGGAGATGTACGAGTCATCAGGATTTGGGACACGGATCGGGAGATGAAAGTCCAGGTAACACACAGACACATTAACATTTTGGAGAAAACCATTTAAAACTTTAACTTCAGTAGAAAACATCGTACCCTCCACTCATCGTCCTGCATTTAAAGTGGTGAACTTTAACACCATGGATATTGTCTAATGGCCGAGCACTACGGTGCCACTGCGGCCCTGTTCTGTTTAAGACAAATTATCCGTAGCTTAGGGCAGTTTAAGTTGTAGTTAAAACTTTTAAACACACATAGTAAATGTGCACTTTTCAAATGGTGAAACAAAAGGATAGGAGGTAGAACAGGTACTTGTGTAATGGAAATTAGTGCTTCAAAAACTTGGGTGATTAAAGGGTGGATCAAACGCAGAGGACAAAATATTCAACAATGGTTCAACAAGGTTTAAAGGGAATATTTCCAAAATGCAGCAAAAACACCAGTTCACTGTGTGTTTGTGTTTAATAGAGTGGGATGAGCAGCATATTGTGTCATGTCAGGGACTCCCTCACAGTTCACTGAGTGTTATTAAAGGGATTAATTGGGATCGATCGCTCCGTGCATCTCTAATACAGATGTAAAGGCTACAGCGCTGCTCAGACGTACAATATGAACAGCTTATATTCAGACATCCAATTTCCCTTTTATTATACTGTCAGCTTTCTGCAAAATAACACTCCTTCATTTCCTTAAAGCCGCAGTATGTAACTTAACCAAACATATGTTTTGTGTTTATTGCACTGAAAATCATATGAAACTGAAAATATGTGTCTTTACTATGAGTGTATGAGTATACTTCAAATGAGCACAGTACCTTGTTTCAATACTAGTTTTAGTATCTAAACTTTTTGGCTACAGGCTTCATAGTGCTGAATCATATTTTGCCCTGTTGTCCACTCTGTTGTCGTAAGAAGTGACATTTAGCGTTTAGTAAAGTAATGCAGCCCATTAGTGCGCTTTTGTGTCTTTCTCTCACTTTTGTCTAATGGTCGTTTGTGCTAATCAGCGCCTTGATGGATGGAGCAGCCTGGAGTACCAAAGGCCCGGCTCGTGGCTACTTATCGACGTTGGTTTTTAGTCTAAATGAGCCAATAGTCTACAAACTACATCATTGATTATTTGCCTAAGAGTTTCACGAGTTGGGACACTTGTAAAGCAGTGTTTTTGTCTCTTTTTCGGACAGGACATACCCACTGGAGCGGACAGCTGTGTGACCAGTCTGTCATGTGACTCCCAGCGCTCCCTTGTCGTCGCAGGCCTCGGTGATGGTTCTGTCCGAGTGTTTGATCGCAGAATGGGCCCAAATGAATGGTAAGTGTTAGACCTGATTTTTCTTAAAAATTTGAAAATTAGAACTTTAAATGATTTGCGGCAATCCACAGTTATTCCTCACTTTCCTAACGCATTCCTAGCAGCCTAATTATGCACCGGGTTGAGTTGTAAGCGCTTTCAACAACTGCAAACCTAACAACTAGCATGCTCACACTGCACTTCCAGGTTTGTGGCAAAAATGCTTTATAATTAGATATAAACAAAACACAGCGATCTCCTTTGACCCTTAACTGCTTTTACAATATAAATAAAACAAACTTTGCTCAACTACATGGGCAAACAATATTTTTCTTAAAAAAACTGAGATAAAATTACAATCACTTGTGCCTCCATATAAAATAGAAAAGACTGGTTTGGATCTATGGGAGAGGTTTGTAAAGGAAACAAAAAGTAGCCGCTTAATGCAGATTTCTTCAGGGGATGATGTAAATACTGTATAAAATACTAATTTGCCATTAATGAACTACAAAATGCAGAACCACGATCTATGGGTGACACTACACAGCAGATTTAGTGAACAACAACAACAACAGCAACAACAAGTCAGTTCCAACCTCACCCAAGGACATACTGATGATGTTTTTTGTAGCTGGTTATTATTATTGAAGAAAGGGCATCTGACTATTTGCTGATCATTTAAAAAAGAGTGTATGGAAAATATACAGTTTACCTTGTGTATCAATGCACTGCAGCCTTATGTGCTTTACTGTTCTTATTTATTGACTCTTGCATGTAGCATAAATTAGCACTGACTCCTGGCCTGCTCTTTGACCTCATTAGTGTCTCATTAATTCCATGTATGTTTATTATGGCATAAATACCGACTCCTAACAGTGTTATATAAAGACATTGGAGACACTTTATATATCCATTTACCACCACTGTAATTCCCAACAGGAAGGCGAGTTATGTTATGTTTTGTTTCACAGCCATTTGTCTTAACACGATCTTAATTTCTGCCTCATGAGAGAAAAGAAACAGTAGTTGGGGCTCATTCATATTTTCATATTTATTGCCAGCCCCATAAGGCAAGAGAGGTGTTTTTGCTTAAGACATAGAATAAATATTTAAATATTGACTTTAAAGGTACAGTGTGTAACTTTCCGGGGGTGGCACGTTAACCTGCATCATTGCATGGAAACAGAAAGCCATATTTCAGAACATTGTCCAAGGAAATAGATCAGTTTTATTCCATATTGTGGAAAATGTAGCCAAACAACATCTACATGGGGACTAGCTGGAGCAGGTTCTCCTCCAGGCCAAATAAAAGTCAAGTTTGTAGAGCAATATTTTTAAAAAAGTTTCCGTTTTAGTGTATTTTTGGCCAAAAATAAAAAAGTTGCAAACTGCAGCTTTAATTACATGTATTTTGACGTCTTATATCCATGTAATTATTTTTATTTTGCCAAACCAGTCTTTTTTATTTTAAAATAATGTACTTAAATTGTATCCTTTTAATTCCCATACATTAAAACAAAATAATCATGTGGAAAAAAGATCACCCAATACATTTATTTAAAGAAAACTTTTAAGCTTTAACCATTCCAGGGAAACGTCAAATTGCTGCTAATCGGCGGTCTTGTTAGAGTGTGTGAAGTGAGAAAAGGGATTCTTCTTTTTGTGGTCGAAATGTTCCAGTATGGATAAAATGTAGAGAGCGTTTCAAGAACACTTATTATCCCAGCTCTTCTGTCGCAATCTCACAGTGCCACCCAGTGTTCACCCCTCTGTATTACACGGCTACTGTATTAGAAACCAGCGTTGTAAAATAAAGTTATGTTGCTTGTAAAGAACAAAACACCATCGCTTCTGTTTATTACAATACAATGTTAAGTTTACTTTTGTAGAATGTATTTCAACCAAATTACTGCCTGTTTTATGTACTAAAGAGTGCACTATACACACTGTAATATGGAGATTTGAATGTTTTTTTGCAGTCGCGTGATGACGTATAGAGAACATGGCGCCTGGGTGGTCAAAGCTCACCTGCAGAAAGAGACAGACGGTCATATAATCAGTGTCAGGTAATGTCATATATCATTTGTTACATGTTTGATATCTAGCCCCTGAAGACCTAAGGGCAATTTTAGTACATTTCTCCTCACCTGGATTTTTTTTCCTAATTTTGCTTTTAAATCTGCTCCTTTTACCCTATAATGAAGTGTTATACATCCTTTTTTTCAGTACAGCCTGTTATTTCACAGTCTGCATGTTGTAGTTGTGTCATGTGGCTGTGATAAAAGCTACAGGACCAGAAATAGAGATGAAAAAAAAAACTGAAAATAAAATTCCCACTCGTTTATACAAAACACACAGCAAACATGTATAAACAACTTTTTGGACATAAAAATGCTTAATTTAGGGCCTTAGCTACAAAAATGCAAAATATCAAGTCTGTAAGTAAATTAAAAATATCCTTATTGCCCTTAAAAAAAAAAAACGTGCAATTGCTCCATGACTTTCCTGGTGCCAATCATGGAAACAGCTCTTGTCACATCCAGGGCCAGAGCCACAGCACTTCTGCATTTCCAGGGTGTTTATTACATTTGCATTTGTTAATTTTGAGTGAAATAAACCTTTCAAATAAAAATAGAAAGGGATGCGCAATTACGCACACCAAGATGTGTAATTTGCCTTTTATGTGAGAATAAAGTTCACGTAGAGCGATTTTTTCACTCGTTATAAACACACACAGTCAGAGGAGTCGACCATCTTGACTCACTTCACTCTTTGGCAAAGTTTGGGTCGATCAAAATGGACGGAGCGCATGAGTTTGGCTGAAAACAAAGTTCCTATTGGACACTCGTTTTGCGCACGTCATCACACAGCGTGAGTGTGACGTAGGATAAAGCCGCAGAAATGTACGGAAACCTCTATGTCTGCACTTTCAGAGGGGAAAAAAGTAAGTTTCTATCTTTTACGGTTAGAAAGTTATGCACGGTTATTGTAAACGATAACGTCGGCCTTTGAGGGCTAGGTACCACTTTGTATTAACTACACCTTAATTAGTCTTAATAAAGCCTGAACAGATAGTCCTATAATAACTACTTTGTTAAAGGGATAGGGTTAAGTCGTTAGTAAGCTTAAATTATTCTGAAAGGGCCTATATTATGCTATTTATGTTATAATGTTGTTTCCACATGAAGAACATACTGACATATGTTTAACACACAAACTCTGCACATTTAGGCTCTGTTCCCCTTTTAATGTCATGTAGTAATACAGAAAGTGCTTCACTGTGTTTTTAAACTTCATGCACCTTCACTAGGATTAAAATAATTAAAATAAATTTGGCGCTGCAATTGCATCTCGACTGAACTAAAAGTATCTGTTAATTTGAAAATTAGCTTCATGACATTTTGAGCTTTGGAGATGTAGACAAATAATGCAGAATTACTCAAACATGTGTGAATGAAACAAAACACAGCTCCAGGTCTGTTTTTGAGGAGGTAACAACATTATAACATTTAAACTCAGAGTCACCTTTAAAAAACTATTTGTTCATTATGAAGTCTTTGTTTATGCTTTATTAAGACTAATTAAAGTGTAGTTGTTATAAAGTGTTTTTTATTTGTGCTTAAATTATTGTTATATTTTCTTTTTAGTGTTAATGGTGATGTGCGTTTCTTTGAGCCACGAAGCCCAGACTCGGTCAATGTGCTTCAGACTGTAAAAGGACTGACAGCTCTGGACATCCACCCACAAGCAAATCTGTTCGCCTGGTGAGTCCCAAACTATAATGTAGTGAAGTACATTTACACATCATTAGGATTTAGGTATCATTAATATGACTGACGGAGGTTGTGACTAAAACTGATTAATCATATCTACTGTGAGCCCATTAGCCCAACTGTGTATTTAGGCAGATCAGGTTAAAGGCAATTTAATGATGGCCTCACATTGTAGTTAAAGAGTATTTACAAAACTGCAGTTCTCCTGGGATGTTCCAGGGTTTTAGTGGTGAGGAACGTTCAGTATTTGTCATATTTGTCAGTGGAAGGCGCCGTGTTGATTTGACGGTGAAGCACATGGATAATAAAGGTTTTCTTGTGTGGTCTGAAGTTACTATTAGTGTTTGAATAGGGGCTTGGTTCAAATGTACCAATAATTATTTTGAGCAATACTAATAACATGGTCATCATGGTTTTGTCTTATTTTTATTGCTTTGTATAAGACACTTTGCCACAAAATCAAAAGTTCATTAAATGATTAAATGTTACCTCAGTCCTGATATGCTCTGGAGTCATGAATTCTAGATGAAATGTTTATTTTTATTTTTTTATTTTATTGCATATAAATTGGCTTCATTCATGGTAAGGATATTTTTAGCTGTAAAGATATTTTACCTGACTACTGGCCTCTTGTTTCTTAATAATATTGTCTTGTAAACCCATGAAAGGACTGGACATATGTGTTTTCTAGACACAATAACACAGGGGAGCTGTGGGGTCTTAAAAGTCTTTAAAAGCTCTTAAATTTCATGTTCTTAAATTAAGGCCTTAAAAAGTCTTAAATTATGTTGTCCAAATCTTTTTTTTTTTTCACCAAGGTCTTAAATTTCATCATTCATTTCATCATTTTTTTTTATACTCAACCGGGCGGTTGCAGTGCAATGTGAGACAAGACCATGTGAAAGCTTAATTTGTCTTGTTAGAATGTTATAAGTGATTTTTGGCCATTTTACGAGCCATACACACTACTAGAAATGAGTTCTGAATGAGATTTTATAATAAAAGTATTTCATGTTATTTAAAGCGGTCATTATCAGAATTGAACATACAGAACAGAACATAATGGGTCCGATGATGGCCTTCATTTTCATTTAAGTTGACTTAAAAAGGTCTTTAAAAGTCTTACATTTGGAATAGCCCAACCTGGGGATACACTGTAATAACAATAATTTCATTCATTCATACATACAGTATTAGGCAGGTTGTCATAATGATGTCAGATTCCACACCAAATTGCACCATACACGGTATTATATTTAGCGGTTTAAAAACTTTCTTGACTCTTGCTTCTCTCTTTGTCTTTTTCTCTTGTGCAGTGGCTCAATGAACCAGTTTATTGCCGTGTACAACTCGAACGGAGACGTGATCAGCAACATTAAATACTACGACGGCTTCATGGGACAGAGGATTGGTGCTATCAGCTGTTTAGCCTTCCATCCGTACTGGGTAAACTGCTGCCTAAATATCTGCCCATTTCTCTGTTGTTGTTTTTGTAATAATACAGAATTGATAGATGTATTTCTTTTTTCACTTCTAATATAAAAGAACATACTAAAAATACGGAACATAACCGTCTTAACCAAAAACTGTCCATCCATCTTCTCCCGCTTAATCCAGCTGGGTCGCGGGGGCAGTTTGCTGCCCAATACTCATAGCACCTGACCCCCCCTATGAACCCCTCTGCAGGTGGTGAGCCCACAGGAGGGTGGACATCATGGTCCTTGATGTTAGTTCAGGTGCTGCATGTTTTAGGTTGATGGGGGAAACCCATCTAGACACGGGGAGAACATGCAAACTCCACACAGAAAGGCCCGGGTGACCCAGGGATCGAACCCGCAACCTTCTTGCTGTGAGGCCTGAGTGTTGCCACAAAAAAAAAGTCAAATGCCAAAAATGGGTTTTTACAAGTCCTAGAGCAGGTTAAGTGTATTCAATTTTAACTACTCAACAATCTAATCAAAAATCAATTGTTTCTAGATTACTGTGATGATTTGGGCACCACAAAATCTAAACACGAACTAAAAAATGGGATTAAACCTGGTCTAAAATGAATCTAAACCATGCATAAAGTAGTTCAGAATGGTGGTTAACCTAAAAACATTACATGTGCAGTACCTGATCTTGGCCGTCTTAAAAACGTGGAAAAACACAACTAATTTTAAACAGTTTGTGCTCCTCTCTTACCTTTTGCATACTGAGCATCCTAATTATTCACCACGATGAGTTTATAAGCACTTTTCACAACTTTCAGAAGCTAGAGCGCTCTGAAACCACAGTGAACGCCTATAATTGGGTGTAAATTCTCGAAGTTGGACAATGATAGAAACTGTAATTATAAATTCTCCAGCTTGGATGTTGTTGTTTTTTTGTTGAAAGGTACAATGACCTCATAGCCTGTGAAGTAATGTGAAGTATGATTTGGATTAACGGTGCTTTCCTGATGCTGAATGCTGAAAACACATTAACTCTCCTAATGTCGCATTTGGGCCTGTTTCCACGGAGCTTTCTATATTGCAGCATTAGCAGGCTGCCAGGCTTCACATTACATTACATCGCATTCGACAAATAAATGCGATAATATGAAATGAACCCCGTATTTATGATCCATGAATGTACAGGGACCAGGGAAGTGGGAATGTAAAATGCATTTTAAGACATTTCTTTTTTAATTGTCAAAGAACTGCTCCTTCTTCTCACAGCGAAAATCTACTGAATCAAACATTTCATATTTTAGGAAGTTCATAAAAATGCTGACAGGGAAATATTAGGTCAAGACGCATTTCTAATCTTGGATATTTTGGTAATTTATTGAAAAAGTCTGTTCTAGTAAGTCTTTGCTTTTAAATCTTACACATTTTAGGTCCTATATTACATGTTTGACTAATCCTTTATTATTGTCTGTCTACAGCTCCAAAGTGCAAAATGCTCTTTTCCACTTTGTGATGTCACTTAGTGGTAATTTTCAAGTTAACAGCTACGTTTTACCTTTTGTTTAGTAGAAATTGGCAATCCCAGGACTGAAATCATCCAAATGACTCTAGTGAAGGTGTATTTGAAAACACAGTGGAGCACTTCCTGTATTGCCACATGACATCACAGAGTGTTTTCTATTTGAAAGAAGAGCTCAGCCTAAAGATGCAGGTTTTGTGAGTTTAACATGTGTGAATTAAATAAAACACAACATAATCCAGGTTTGTTTTGATGAGGGAAACAACATGATCGGAAAATACTGTGACGTGGGCCCTTTAATAAACTGTTTGTTCATTGTTAATTACGTATTTCTTCATTTCTTCATGTTCCTCTCTCCACAGCCTCACTTGGCGGTCGGCAGTAACGACTACTACATGTCCATCTACTCAGCAGAGAAGAGACTGGAGAGGAGATAACACACACCAGCATTCACCCCCAAACAGGGCTGTGCAATGAATTTTAATTGAGAATTGAATCAATTATCAGCTTGGGGATTTCAGTCGAGTCGGTCTACAGCCAGTCAGTAAAAGCATGTGGTTTGGAGTTCAGACTTTGGACAAAGAAATCGGACTATATTTTTGTTTTGTTTAAATGGCAAGATTTGTCTAGTTCATGTTCAAATTAATGTTGAAAGCCATTTTTATTTGTTTTTAATAAGACAAAAATCAAATCAAAAATTGTCATTGATCAGTATGAGGAAGGAAAATCGTGTTTTTTTGTGTGTGTGTGTGTGTTTTTTTTTTGTCATATCACCCAGTCGTACCCTCCAACCACCCCAGTTTCCCATGACCCCATTTTCCCAAATTATGACTGGAGACCTGGCTCTGAGCTCCGGGATGTAAATTATATTTTTGTATATATGCAATTACTCCCAACCTGAATGTTCAAGTGATGGCTGCTGCAAAACATGAAACTTGCTACAAAAGACTCTCTATACATACTATATATATATAATTACCTTTTCATTGTTTATTCATATTCTTATTATGGAGCTAATGATTGTAGACTTGGCCATGCTGCAGGCTGTGTATATATAAATAAGTCTATACAGAAGAGGACAGAAGACAAAGGATTTATTTTAAAACGAAAGAGAGAAAGACTTGTTGCATCGCAGCTAGCGTCACTACCTTGGACTTGAAAACACCCTCCATGCAACCTGTAGGGGGCACATTTTTGCTGGACCTCAAAATGTGCGTTCCAAAAACGGACAGATTTAGCCTTTGCTGCGCCTTCAGATAGACTTTAAAAAAGCAAAAACGGACTGGGTTCTGTCTTGAGCGGCGCATGTCACCCTTGTATGAATATGCGTGTATGTTTCAGCACATATTAGCACAGTTCACTTCCTTGTTCACTGTCTCCAGCGTGCCAAATTTTCTTTTTCCTTGCTAACACCAGGTCCATGGCTTTTTGTTGTTTTGGTTTTATTTTGAGACGTACTACCTGTTATAAGGGAAACTGTGTCCCGAGGTGGGTAAAGTAGCTAGCTAAGAAAGAAAAGTGTTACGCTAACGAGAATGGTACTTCTGCAAAGCAATAATCATGCATTCTAGGACCTACCCTCATGCCCCGCCCCTTCATGTCAGAAAACACTTGAATGCAAATTTAATCACAAAATGCGTTTGATTCAAGCAGCCATAAAGCAATACAAAAACTACTTTATATTTTGAGTGTCACATAGAATAGTTATTTCCAGATTCATAAATAATAACGCCATTATTGGTCTTTCAGATGTAAACAAATGAATTAGTTATGTATTTTATTTTGGTTTTATTCTTTGGTTTTGGATTTATTTGAAAAGGAACCGGCAGGAAGATAGTTTAAGGTCACATCTGATCTGGGTCATGTCACATTGGATTCAAAGCTGCACTGTGTAACTTTCCTGGTGGACGGGTCCATCATCTGCTTGTCTTTATGGTTTATTGCATTGAAATGTTCCACAGTATGGCATTAAAACATCTATTTAGCACAGCTCCAACTACAAGTGTGTTAATTTTACTAAAATACCTTGAACTCTTCTTACCACAGATCCGACCTACACTAAAAGTCGAAAGTTTGGACACACCTTCCCCCTCTTTATTTTTATTACTTTACACATCAAATATATAATCAGATGAATGGAATAATGTAACAAACAAAATAAAGTTAAATAATCTTTACATTTTATATTAAAATCCTCAAAGTATCCACCTTTTGCTTTGTCAAAAAATATTTTGTAGTGTTATTTAACGTTTTTTCTTTACTACATAATTCTGTTTATCTTGTTTTATATATTTGACGTCTTCTGTGTGTGTATAAAATGTAGAAAATAGTAAACATATATAAAATAAACCCTGAATGTGAATGAGCTGGTGTGCCCAAACTTTGGACTGGCAGTGTTTACCTCTGCTTTTCTCCATGGAGATAGAGAAATTTAATGCCATAATGTGGAATATAAGCCATGCAAAGTTAAGACATTTCCATGAATACAAGCAGGTGGAGGACCATCTTCCAAAAAAGTGACATAGTGTATCTTTAAAATGAATAAACATTACGTTGCCCAGTCCGATGTCCCTTTGTACGACCCTGCGATTCCCCGTGTCACTGTGGTGCTGCTTGTCGCTATAATTTCCTCGTGATATCAAAATGACGTGCCTCTCCTCCAGCTTTGCTTCTGTAACTTTTTTATTCTTAATCAATCTGTTACATAATTTTGTGCTTTTAATCCTACTTTTTCCGTTGGTAGGCCTCGACTTGAGTAAGATGGAGGCAGCAGGGCAGACAGACTTGTACAATAATTTTTTGCTACTTCAACGGGCTTATCTCTTGATTTCCCCCACAGTTTAAGCAAGAATTCATGATTTGACCAAGGTTAGTCCACACTGACACTGACCTCTCACCAAAATCACAAATGTCTCCAAAAAAATTCCTACTTTTGAGTTGAGTTTTTGGAGAAAAAGAAAGAAAAGACAAAGTAGTGAGAGAGGAAACATACAAACAATCAGGGTTGTCTGGCTGTTGGCTGCTTTGCTGATTGTGGTTCTGAGACGGAGAAATAAACCAAATACCACACTGGACACTCTACTGTCTCTGAATCTTTCTATAGAGCCGTAGTGGTGGATATTGGATAATGAAAGAAGAAAAAGAATCTATTTGACCTATTTGTTTTTTTGGACATTAAAATGGAAAATGACCTAATTTTTGGCATGATTTTATTTTTTTATCCTGTAGTTGGTGTTCATCTAGTCTCGGTCCAGTTTTTATTTTGACAGTTTGTCTAATAACTGAACATACTTTACAGTTCATGTTGTTTGAAATATTATACATTAATATAATTTGATAATACTAAAAAATGCCTATGAGTTTTATGGTAGATATTCTAAAGGTAAATTCTAATGCAGATGCTACATAAAGGATAGGATAGAAGGATCTTCTTTTGGTCTTAGTTTAGTCTCAGTCTAGCTTTTATTTTATTACAATTAATGAGGCTGATATATTACAATAATATAATTTGGTAAGAATAAAAATGGTTAGATGCTATCACATGTTTTTCTAATTTTGTGCAGACAGAGCATGTAGGAATTTTATGGTAGACATTTTACATGCAAATTCTAACGCAAATACTTGATAAAAGATGGGATATAAAGACAAAATATATATAAACTACATCTGAATGAAATATGCACAATGGATGAAATAAAAACATATAGCCCAACATCACAGCTGCTTAAACTCGGGGCTTTAAAGGACCCGTATTACGCTATTTTCTGAACTATTTTATAATATGTGTATGATTCCTCAGCATAAACATGACTGGAGTTGTGTTTTGTTTCATTCACACATGGTTAGCACTGAAATCCTGCATATTTAGGCTGAGTTCCCTGAAACAGAAAACAGTCTGTTCCACCTTGTGATGTCATGTGGTAATAAAAGTGCTCCACTGTGTTTTTAAACTCCATACACCTTCACTCGTTTCATCTGGATGATTTCAGCCCTGGAATTGCCCGTTTCTACTGAACAAAAGGTAAAAGGTAATGACATCACAAGGTGGACCAGAGCATTTGGAGCTTTAGAGGTGTAGACAGACTCATAATAAAGGGTTAGTCAAATGTGTGAATGAAATAAAACACAACCCCGCGTATGTTTTTGATGAGATAAGAACATAACATTGCTAAAAGCTCACGAGAACCAGTTTAGCTTAATATAGGACTTTTAAGCAAATATGAGTAAGTAATACAGGTATTTAAAGTAGTATTTTACATCACTTGAATACAGTTTTGCATACTAGCTACTTGACTGTGGTATTGGCCCTCCAGCTGTGATTCAAGTGGTTTCATGAAGGTGGTGGGAAGTGCAGCAGCTCAAACAATGCTGCGTCAGACGGTGCTTTGTGAAACAGGAGTCAAAGTTCAACGGCCTGACGACTGCGTACATAGCGATCCCGTCTGCGTTACGACTACACCACACTTCACACACAGACACACAGGCACACAGGGCCAGTTCACGTGTTATGCGGGGACATACCTTACTTAGGGCGCGTCCCGTTTCTCCTCACAGGCCTCCTTCATTCCCCATTTGGGAGAAAGAGCCACACAGGAGAGAGTTTGGTTATTTCCAGTCGGTTCTTCCCTCTGAATAATAATAATAATCAAAATAATAACAACATATATATACTATGTACATGATGGACAGCTGAGGAGCCAAGGAGGTGAGAACAGAAATGGGATGCAGCCAAAAAATCCATAGCCTTATAAGCCTTATCTTGCTGCTGCTTTGATAACTATAACAATACCTTCAAAAGCTCCACACTTCATCATCTTAGTTCAACAATGCAGGTCTATCAAAAGTGATGTCCTTGGCACACACACAATTTGGAGTCCCCACAGAACTTGGCAAAGACGTACACACCGATATAACACACACGCATAACACACACACATAACACACAGAGACACACACAAAGCCAGCGAGGAGTCCAGGGGAGCACATTCCTGAGCGAGAGAGACGCGGGCAGTCGGGACATCCTGAGGAAACAACACTCACTTCCTGTCAAATTAAACCAACTCACTGCTGCTACTCGTGATAACTGTCTCCACCGAGGTACCACCTTTGGGTCCCCCGCTCGTCCCGCCCACTACACCCAAATCTACCACCCAAACATCCCACGAGCCCGCCACACCAGTGCGACTTCAGGAGCGAACTGAAGATGGGATTTTCAGAGGTCGGGATGGGCCTTTTGTTACTGCTCACCTCTGTGCTCCTGTCCAGCGGTAAGGATGCTGTCTAAACGCTGAGGATGGATTGTGAGTTTGAATATTATACGTGGCTAATATGTCGTCTTTTTTTTTTTAATCAAAGGTTTGTGGCCATTGAGAGGAGTGGACGCTCAGAGCTGTAAGTACAAAACTTGGTTGCACTTTATTTTTATTGCATCTGTGGGTTTTATGTGCCAGAGTGGGGGTTAACCAAGGTCACTATTTGTTTTTATACTAACACAGACTAACTGACCATATCAATATGACATTTTTTTAAATGTCAAAAATTCAGGGATAAAACAATACATACTAAAATAATGATTCATCTAAATTGATTTATTCAAACATTTCCATACTGAACCTTTCTAATCCAGGGTTCTAATAATAGCAAGAATGTATATTACTGTATGTTAATGATCCTATATTACACATATTTACATTTTTGAGCTTTAAGACATGTTATAATGTTATTACCTCATCAAAAACATACCTGAAGTTGTGTCTGAGTAACCCTTTATGTCTCTGTCTAAATCCCCCATGCTCAAAATGCTCTGTTCCACCTCGTGATGTCGTGAAGTGGTAATGTTCATTTTAACAGTTCAGTGCAGGCTGATGATTCAAGTGCAGAATTTATCCAAATGATTCTAGCGAAGGTGTGTGGAGTTTAAAAACACAGTGGAACATTTCCTGTACTAACACATGGCATCACAAAGTGTTTTCTGTTTGAGAGAAGAACTCAGTCTAAATTTGTGATTGATTTGTGTGTTAAACGTGTGAATGAAACAGCTCCGTGTATGTTTTTGATGAGGAAACAACTTTCCAACTTAGATCAGAAAATTGCGTAATATGCGCCCGTTCACCTCACTTGAACCATATTTATTAAGTGTGAAGCAAACTTTGACAGTACAGTCTGAACTTTGTGTTTTATTGTATATTTGGACAGTTGTTTCGTATTTTTAGTAGAGTTTATGACTAAGTTCTTGGAGCCTTTGGGAGAGTCAGAAGCACAAATAAACCAGGTATCAGTGAGGTCGTCTATGGGAACTTCCTATTTGATAATCTGTGTATTTGGTCCTTGGCTGCTGGTGAAGGTGACGTTTTGGAAAAGTTGTTGGGAACATGTTTTCAAACAATGTCACACGCCTCTCTGTCCTCAGTCCCTTTGTGAAAGTCATTAGAGACTCTGTACGGTTTAAAGTGAAAGTAGAAGTTAAGGCCACGAAAAAAAACTTAGCCTAAGGTTAGACTTTTTAATTTAGCTATTTTGCTATGAGGCTTTTAAAGAAAGTGGCGCGGTTTCTTTAGTAATACCTAAATCACCACCCATGAAACAGATTTTTTTTCTTTTTTGCTATGAGTAATTCTTATATATTTCTATAAAATGCAAAATTGACTCCTGAAGCTGTAAGTCATGTTAGAATCTTGTAACCTCATCAAAAACAAACCTGGAGTTGTATTTTGTTCCATTCATAAATGTTTAAGTAACCCTGCAGCCTTTTACCTTATGTTTAGTAGAAATGAGCAATTCCAGGGCTGAAATAATGTATGGCGTTCAAAAACACAGTGGAGCACTTCTTTTATTATCACGTGACATCACAAGGTAGAACAAAGTGTTTTCCGTTTGAGAGAAAAACTCTAAATGTACAGGATTTGTGTGAATGAAACGAAACACTTGTGTATGTTTGTGATGAGGAAATAACATTGGTCAGAAAATCACGTAATATGAGCTCATGATTTTGATCACAAACTCATCTAGACAACCTATTATACCTTTTTATTTTTAGTATTTCTTGTTGTGGATTTGTCATGTGGAGTAGTCTTTGGTTTCAAACTCAACTTTTTCCCCACCTATTGCTAAAAACTGGGATGAAATACTTTAAAATAGCCGTTCTGTTGTGTGATTTGGTACCCACTCCTGGTTCAGTATACGTCTCAGCATGTGTCCAGAGGGATTTTGGTCCTCTCCTCCTCCCACTGCCAGTGATTGATGCCTCAGTGTAGTTGATGTTGTCCCTCCTCTGTTTGTTTACCTCACACAGCCACAGCAGCAGACTGGTGTGAGCTCCATCTGCTACAGCGGCTGCTCAGGGCTCATTACACAAACTTTAGAAACTCCACTCAAAGGTGATTTACTTCAAAGCACTAGATTAGTATCACCTGAATCTGTGTGAGTTTAATCAAAGTTATCGCGGCATTGTCGGCCATTTTAAAGGTCCAATATTACGTGAAATTGACTCTTGTGAACTTTAAGCCATGTTAGAATATTGTTACTTCCTCAAAAACATGTGTATTGTTTCATTCACACATGTTTGTATCACCTTTAATATTAGTTTGTCTACTTCTCCAAAGCTCAAAATGCTCATGAAGAGGTAGTTTTCAAGTTAACAGCTACATTTTATTTTTTGTTTAGTAGTGATGGGCAATTCCAGGGATGAAATGATCCAAATGATTCTAGTGAAGGTGTATGGAGTTTAAAAACACTGTGGAGCACTTCCTGTATTACCATATGACATCATTAGGTGGAACAGAGTGTTTTCAGTTTGAGAGATGCACTCTGCTTAAAAATGCAGGGTTTATGTGTCAGAAATATCAAACAAAATACAACTCCATGTATGTTTGTGTTGAGGAAAGAACATTATAACAGATCAATCAGAAAATGGTGTAAAATGGGCCCTTAAACTTTGTGCAAATAAGGTCCATAAATGTAACTTAATTAGATTTTTTGTTTAATTTATTTATGCATTTGGTGTACAAAAAAAGTACCAAAGATGTCAATTCGTCAAAGTATAATCATAATTTCAAATAAATGGTGTGAATAGGTGAGAATTGCTGTTTTGGAGAGAAATTTCTGAAGTTATGATCCAATAAAAGTTGAGCGTTATCAGTGTTTGTTTGGAACTGGCACCACAACACATCATTAATCTTATGGCATAAAGTCCTTTCAGCTGAAAATAATTACGTCTTATGGGTTTTCTGAAGCTACTGTGAAATAATAACTTCCCTTTTTTTATTTTTGCCAACAGGAAAGACATTGAACTTTGTGACTTTTTGTATAGACCCAGTAATTACAGAGATATTAAGCATAAGCACCAAATCTGCAGTCTTTCAAATCCACTAAAGAATTCTTGTCTCTTGCCCTCACATGTCATCTGAAGTCAACCTGTGGACGAAAACAAAATGTTAAATGTGAGGGACTGCATTTCAATAAGGCGGCTTTGGCTTTGTCACTGCAAGCTTCACTAATGAGTCTATTTGTTAGGAGATTTCTGTTTGGAAAATACTGAAATGACTATTTGATAAATATTAACTGACTTCTCAAATATCACTGTTTCTGTCCAACGTGTTTCTGAGTCATTTAGTCGTTTAGTTTTACGTTTAATATCCAACACCAACTGTGGCTTCTGAATCAGGCAGACATAAATTAAAGCTAAACACTTAAAATCTTTACAGTTATTCATTGTGACATAATAAATATTAATGTCGGTGAAGCTAAGTGATGCAGATGGATTGTTATTTATGACCAAAAATGGGAGAAAACACGAATGCAGGAGTGACTAATTTTCTTCCATATGCATTGTTTTAGCGCATGTCTCACACCCAAATGATGTCAGGAGTCTAACACAAACATATCGGCTTCACCTGCTGCCCACAGAATGGAAACTGCTCACAGAGGAGACCAGGGCCTAACTTTTCCAGCTTTCTCTTCAATTGGGAAGTGAGGAATCGGAAATGCCAGGACTCTTAAGCACAACCGTGACTGATGAGGAAACTTCCTGAGTGTCAAACATGAATCAGATAATGATATCATAGGAAGTGTGAGAATGGTTTTAAAAATGCATTTGTCATCGCAGAAGAAAGAGATAATATTACTTTGGAAGGATTTTTCACATATTTTCTTTAAGGTAAACTTTTTTGTCCCCATAAGGAAATGTGATGATCTTGTTCCTAAGTTTGGGCAGCACCACCTTAGCTGCTGCCATATTGTTGTGAGCAGCTTTGTTTTAACAAATCTAACTCTTTTGGCCTCCTCCTGCTTGACTGCATGGATGGAAATGGTGTTCTTTTAGCAATACTGCTACAGTATGGCACTTGGAGAACCTCCAGGGAGTATGATTTTAACTTTCTGATTCCATGTAATCATGGAGCTGACGTGGCACCACCAGAGCGTTACATGTTATACCCAACAGAAAGTCAAATTAAACAATGAAGCAGTCATTGGTATGAAAAATTACCCCTCTCTGTATGTCTCTGTTTTGTCCCTCCTCAGTGTTCACCATCCGCTCCATCTCTCTGTCCCTGGAGCCCGGTGAGGACGTGACCCGGGACACTAACGTCACAGTGCGGTGCAATGCGATGGTGAGCACTTCAGGACTCCAGCCTCTGAGCAGAGAGTACAACATCTCCAAAGACGGCACCACGATCTACTCCAAAACCACCAGCAGTGAAGAGGACTTACTGTACGCCCTGCCCCATGTGCGAGTGTCCCAGACGGGCAAATACATGTGCAAGATCAGCATCGAGGGCAAGAGCCAGAAGAGTGAGGCGCGCAGGCTCAGAGTCACTGGTACGAGAGACAAGTTATTGAGACTCACTCATGCATGTTTGAGTAATGTTGAGTCTGTATTTACTTGGTTCTCAGATGTTTTAATAATGAGAATCTGCAGCGTTATGTTGTCATTTTGGCACTATTGTGAACTGTAGGTATATTAATGCAATTTTGTTCCCAGACTTTTTCCTTGGAAGGCTAAAATTAATTTCAATAATATTTTAATATTGTGGTTAAATTGTTAGCAATGATTGTGCTTTTGGGGGAATATAATTGCTTGGATCTAATGACTCAGAATTTAATTAAAATAAATAATCCTTATTACCGCACCCATTCACAGTTTGGCACTTCAGGTCCCTCTGGTATACACCTAAATATTTTATAAAATGTATTATTGGCCACTCCAAATACACTAAATCATTGTATCCTATTTTTACACCATGGTATTTCATCATCTGTCTCTAATACCACCTGTTCTTTTCCAGGTCTGTCCCCTCCAGTCCTCCGAGTTGAACAGACCATGCTGAGTGAAGAAGAGGATCTTAAGGCCAGCTGCACTGCTCCTGGAGAAACTGGTGTTATTATGTTTTACTTTTATGAAGATGATAAAGAGATACGAGAAGAGCGTGTGAAAACAGACCACGTGGAGGTGGCGTTCCCCCTCAGCGGCCCGGGACAGCACACCATAGAGTGCTCCTACAGGGTCCTCCTCACGCCCGACTCCATCCTGTCAGAGAAGAGCCGCCCTGTGCGTGTGTCAGTCAGAGGTGAGGGCTCAGAGAACTACAGCAGACAGAGCATTATTAACTGTCTCCATGTTTTCATTTTATTTTACGTAGAAAAGTTACATACAAACAGGTGGCTGACCCTCCACCTGGAAAGTTACATAGTGAACCGTTAAAAAAACAAAACAATCTACGACTTTGTGCACAAACTGAGCAGAAAATTTGGTGTTGTATTGATTTTTTTTTAATACCCCCCCACAGAGCTGCCCTTTGTACCAGTCCTGGACATCTTCCCTCAGTACAAAGTGTATGAGGGGGACCAGCTGAGCTTATCCTGTGGAGTTCAAGACACTTATCATCATTTTACCCCAGTGGATGTGTATCTGAGTCAGGGCATTAAGCTGCTGAAGACTGGACAAACAAAAGTGAACCACACCATGAAAGTTTTGGCCAGAGACGCAGCAGATTTCGAGTGTAGCTTAGACACTGGAAAAGTGCAGAAGGCCGTGACCAAGGCCGTCCCTGTCACTGGTGAGTACATTTGGTGTCTTTATCGGGATCCTACATTACCATGCCAAATTCTCCTGGATATGTATTCCAGGACACAATCTATCACAAAATGATTGATATTACAATATTGACTGAAGCTTTTATTAATATTGCAACAAAATAAAACACAATATCATCAAGGTTTTTGTAAGTACTAGATTTTAAACCTCTATTGAGTCATACATATATACATACAGCTGCTGAACTTGAACCAGACATAATTATTTTCATGATTATTTTATTTTAGAGTTGTCAGAAGTCAATACCCAGATACTAATAGACACTAAAACTGGTATAGAAAGTAGAATGAGTCATGCTGAAGAGAAATCACATAAACCAGGCAAAATTGGACCTTTCCTGAACAGTTTTATAAGGGCATCAGTTGTATCAGTGTGAATCAGGATGGTAGAATTAAAGAAAGTACTACTAAAATTACATTATTTTGTCTACATTATAACTGCAATATCAAAATCAGTATGAGGTGTTGTGCATTTTCTTTTGTATCAAGACTGAGTTTGAAATTTTAGTACTGCAGTATATTATTTACCATTTTATTCTTCTTCTCTCCAGAGCTGTTTTCAGTGCCCACTCTGACCATGACTCCAGCGCAGGTTTTTCAAAAAGAACTCATGAGACTCATCTGTAAAAGTGATGAAGTTGCGTCCGAGCGATTGTCCGGTGAAGACCTGACATACTCCATCGACCCTCCGCAGATGCACCTGGTGGAGAAGGAAAAAGGAGTGTTTTCTGGAAGAGCTTTAGCCGTGGAGTTTAATTACAGCTGTATGGCCCAGGCCAAGGGCATCGAGAAGCACAGCAGGATTCTCACTGTTCGCCCAAAAGGTACATTTTTATAATATTATGATAGGGGTGGGATGAGATACAATTTCCACAAAACGAGACATGAGATTAGATATATAAGAATGAGATCTGATGAGATTTTGGCATTATTTAGGCTATAATAAATTAATTGTGCAATCCAGTTCCCAATTTTAGCCTTACTTGAATATTTCTGCTGTCATTGTTGCACTGTTTTTTGGGACTACACATTCTCAGAAAATGTAACTTGCTAGTCCTCTATTTATTATCCAATCCAAACATAAAAACATGGGGAGAAATCTCACAACATAATTTTCAGCACACTGTAAACCCGAATGTTCAGAGTAATTAAATAGATGATTTTGTGTACACTCAAAAGTTTTAGAAATAGTCCTACTAGCTTTATTATGCCAAGCTGTTGTAATATGTTCTTCTTTTTGAGTTATTTTAACTAATATTTTTGATTAAAGTGAACTATTGTGGGTATAATTGAGCAATACATAAATGAGTTACAATTTAGTAGAATTAAGTAATTAAAAGTCCTGTTATTTCTATTGTTTCAAATAGGAATGATTTAAAAATAGGACAATTATTTTTTTGACTCTTAATTAAGCCTTGACACTTCATATGCAGTGGTAAATGTAGATTCCAATTTGCTGTCTTACATTTATCCAGGCCTATATGTCTTGAAAATGAAATCAAACATTAGATAAAGCTAGTTTATAATTTAGCAAGTAGCATATTTTTGTGTTTGGGCGTCATGAATGCAAATGGATGTTTTATCTCTCGACTACACAAATTAGGGAACCATTTTTTTAATCCACAACCAGATCTACACATAATTAATCTATAAATGACAATATTAATTATTCAAAGGAAGAATTAGGATAGCTGAATTTATTTCCTCAGTTAAAAAGTTCCTTGCACAAATCACATTACTTAAAAAAAAAAATCTGTCTCAAAGGGGAACAGATTTGTTTTTAATGGCATGAGAGCATTTCCACATTTTTCACACTGAAATATTTGCATTGTATGTACATGTATTGCATGTTTGTTTTATTCCATTCTAATATTCACCTGTTTCTCTGCTCCTCTTCAGTGGGAGTGTCCATCCCTAAGATCACCATCATGGACAGGGCTATTATTGGCAGACCTTTTAAGATTCGCTGTAAGTCTGATAATGGCAGCCTGCCCATAAACTACACCCTGATGTTCGACTATGCAAATGTTGAGACAGTGACGGTGAAGGTCCCGTCTGACGAGGCTCTGTTCAATGTGACGGTGCAGAAACCCAAAGACATCAGCAAGTTCATGTGCGAGGCAAAAAACCGCCAAGCCCCTGGCCTGCTCAGTGACAACCTGGAAGCTACCGTCATAGGTATGGTATGGTGGGCTTTTTATTTGTACTGGGACAGTGCACAACAATACATTAACCAAGACAGAAGTTGTAGGAAAGATGCCAGGTTATAGCATGAAAGTTAATTTACAGTCGTGGCCAAAAGTTTTGAGAATGACACAAATATTACATTGTCACAGGTTCTGCTGCTTCATTGTTTTTAGGTGTTTTCTCACATGTTTTTTATGGTTTACTGAAATACAATTACAAGCATTTCATGAGTATCAAACGCTTTTACTGAGAATTACACTGAGTTCATGCAACAAGTCAATAGTTCCAGTGTTGACCCTTCTTTTTCAAGACCTCCGCAGTTCTCCCTGACAGCTGTCAATCAACTTCTGGACCAAATCCAGACTGATGCCGTCCATTCCTGCATAATCAACGCTTTGAGTTTGTCAGAATTTGTGTTTTTTTTTGTTGTCCATCCGCCTCTTAAGGATTGACCACAAGTTCTCAGTGGGATTAAGATCTGGGGAGTTTCCTGGACCTAAAATCCTGCTGGAAAAGGCTTTGTTCATCACCAAACTGCTCCTCGATGGTTGGGAGAAGTTGCTTTTGGAGGACGTGCTGGTACCAAAATTAATATTTGTGTCATTCTCAAAACTTTTGGCCACGACTGTACACTTGTAGTCCCTGAGCAGGTTGGTGAGAGTACAGAGTACTGAGAGTACAGATTCAGTGTATAAAGATAAACTGACCAAAAATATATTTAAACAGATATTACTTAGGGTTACAGTGTTGAAATATTATTCTAAAAACTGCATAAGCCAGATACACAAGCGCATGCACTCTTAGCAGCGTCCACCCTCCATCAAGGCCCAACATTTGCACATTCACACATTCTACATTCTAGGCCAGGGGTCATCAAACTAAGGCCCACAGGCTTGAACTGGCCCTAAGAGGCAGTCCTCAATTTACATTTGCCGCCAAATTTTCGTCACTTGACAAGCTCGAGATCAAGCAGTGAGAGTCAACGCAGGCGAAAATAAATAAATGGATTATTGGTGGTATTTCAAATTAAAACAAAGTGTGAAGTACTTACTACTTTTACAAACCACTAGTAACGATAAACAAATATGTGCCAGGAATTCTGTGTTGATACAGTGTTGTGGAGGCTGTGCCAGGCTCGTCATTTCTACTACACAATGAGGCGGCTGGTCATTTTTTGGTCTGGGTTATACAGTTCTGTTATAAGGCCGACCCAACCCCGGCCCCCATCACAGTCAGGAGTGATAATGTGGCCCCCAGTGATAAAAGTTTGGTGACCTCTGATCTAGGTGAAAGTATTCACAGAAAAAAAGAGAGAGAGAGAGTGAAAAACAGAGAGAGAGAGAATGAGAGAGACACAGGAGTAGTATTTATTTATGTAGAGAGAGAGAGACCATTGTGTGTGCATATGGCGGCACGGCGACACTCAGGCCTCACAACAAGAAGGTTGTGGGTTCGATCCCCGGGTCGCCCGGGCCTTTCTGTGTGGAGTTTGCATGTTCTCCCTGTGTCTGGATGGGTTTCCTCCGGGTACTCCGGTTTCCCCCATCAACCCAAAATATGCAGCACCCCTATGAACTAACATCAAGGACCATGACGTCCACCCTCCTGTGGGATCACCACCTGCAGAGGGGTTCATAGGGGGGTCAGGTGCTATGAGGATTGGGCAGCAAACTGCCCCCACGACCCAGCCGAATTAAGCGGGAGAAGATGGATGGATGGACTATTGCACTACTTTCATGTATTGAAAAATGGCAAAGCAAAGTAAAGCAAAAAATGTCTCCCTTAGTCAGCTGGTATGAATAAATTCTGTATATGCTTAAATGTGTATGTACACATTTAGTATGCAAATGTAGTATTCTTCCATTACTTTTTCATTAATTATGAAATTTAAATTACATATCAGACTGTTCTGTTGTTCTGTACAGAACATAATATATCATAAGAAAACCACAGTGCACTATAATATCATGAATGCTCTTTCCTCTGCAGAGCCTGCATCTCAGCCACTGTTGACCGTCATCCCTCCCCTGCCTGAGATAACAGAGGGCTCAAACCTCATCTTCATCTGCAGCATCAGAGGAACGCCCCCTGTTACCTTTAAAGTCTATCGCTATGGTTACGACCTGCCGCTGTTCACCAGAACTTCTGCCGAAAACAACACCAGCTTTGAGATCCACGAACTGGGCAAAGATCACAGCGGGATGTACTACTTTGAGGCTTTTAACCATGCCAACAACATCGTCAGCAGTGAGCCAGTCAACATACAGGGTGAGCACAAGATGGTTTATACTTTTATTTACATATTACCTGGCTCACAGCATGGCAGGCTTTTAATCATTTTGAACTGTTTGAGTGTTTTCAGCTTTAAATTTAGTAAACTTTTATGCTACCATTTGTTATTAGATTGGCTGGCCCACCCGTGTTGTATTCTCGCATATCACCACTAGGTGCTATCTACCTTACTTCTGTCTGATAGTGTGCCAGCTGTGGCCTGAGAGATGCATGGGGGCTGAGTGGCTAGCACCCACGTTTCACAGCAAGAAGTTTTTGGATTCAATTCACAGGCACCTGGGCCTTTCTGTGCATGTTTTCCCGTGTCTGGGTGTGTTTCCTCCGGGCACAATAGTTTCTCCCATCTGTCCAAAACATGCTTCAATAAGATAAGATATCCTTTATTTGTCCCACAATGGGGAAATTTCAGTGTTGCAATGCACAGTTAACAGAATTACTTAAAAATAGACAAACTCTATAAAGATAAGGATTACAAAATAAAATTCTATATACAATAAACCGCCATCTGAATACAGTGGCTACAGTTTGTACAGTATAAATAATGTAAAATTTTTAAAGTGGCTACAGTATATTATGGTAATAAATAAATTTGTAATGGATAAAGTGACTGCTGGACATCTTATGTATTGCACATGGTTCCAGTATTGCACAGGCAGCAGAGTTCCTCCAGCTAAGGTTGGGCTGACTAATCCTAACAAGATGGGAGATGGATATGGGTCTGGACATGGAAGGATGGGATGGACAAATTTCATCCCATGTGTATCATAACCGTAACCTGACTTGTAGATGGTAGCTTCAAACACCCTTACGTAAGGATATGCGTCGTATCAGGAAACATATTGTATAGTGAGGTTCTTAACAATACCCATCCCTTTATTAGGCTCCCACAGCAATTACCTAAAACATCTTGATTTATAGATACATGTCACAGACGATTTCCTGATTGCTGTTTCCTCCTCTCTCCTCCAGTGCGCTTGGCATTGTGGAAGAAGATCGTGATCGGGAGCTTCTGTCTGCTGGCCTTGTCCATCCTGGTGGTGGTCTTCGTTCTCTGCTTTAAAACTCACAGAGGTAGACAGACCTACAGCCCTCCGTCTGTGTCCTCTTAACCTCACTATGTACGAACCAGACATCAACCTTCTCCTCCTCTCTCACCTCTCTCTTTCTCATCTCCTTCTCCCTCTCTCATCTTTGTCTCTTATTGTAGGTAAAAAGGAAGGAGCCTCTGAACTGTCAGTGTGAGTTGGAATCAGTATTTATTTAATTGAATTGAATGAATTTTGCAGATAGAGTAGTTTAAAGGTGGACTTTGTAACTTTTCTCGTAGTGGACCCGCCAACTGCTTATCTCTTACTTGATATCGTTTTGTCTGGGATGTTACACAGTTGGCATTAAAATATATTGCATCTATTAATTGCTGATGTTTTAATTGCTAAAAAGATATAAAACATTAATTCTTACTGCAATCAGGCTTGCCTCTTCATAGATCTGACCTGTAACTCGGTCTAGTGGCACCCCTTATTTGTCTCCATGGAGATAGGTAGGTTTAATGCCATAATGTCGAACATTCCAAACAAATTAAGTAAGGAGACAAGCAGAAGGCACCAGTAAAGTTACATAGTGCACCTTTAAAGAGAGAAAATTAGAACATCTTTGGTGATAGGGATAGAAAATCACATTATTTTCTTTTATAATAGTCTGACTCAAAAGCATGCTAAATCAATATCTCTTGATAATTACTTTAGTTATGAAACAGATTCTCTTTTGTATGGAAACGACGTGTTTGTTGCACAATGTAATTTCATGTCATTATTATTATTTATAGAAAGCCTGCATACCCTAAATCAGATGAGACTTTAACACTGAATCTAACCCATGAACCCACTCCGGTTTATGACACGCCCACAGGTAGCCCACTGTTTTACTGTTTACTCTTGTTCATGTCCACCTTAACCAACTCTTCATTACTGACTCTCTCAGACCAAGCACTTAAGTAGCTTTCTAACATGCATGTAACACTGTCCTACTAACCCCATCAAAGAAGCTGGGATAATGTGCAAAAATCAAATTATAAACCATTCTCAGGCCTATTGAGAAATATATGTTAAACCAGCTTTATGTAAGTAAGTTATGTATGTACTAGTATTTTTAGTAAATACAGCTCTGGAAAAAAATAAGAGACCACTGCATTTTTTTTTCCTGAAATCAGCATCTCTACATGTACGACCTCATTCTGCTTCATGAGGCACTGATGAGGAGATCACCTGAACCAAACCTGATTTAAGGAGAAAAAGTATAAAATCCACTGCACCATTACACCAAATTATGATTTCTGAACTCTTCCTAAGTGAAAACATTAGTATTGTGTTGTTTTCAAATTAATATGATCTTGTTTTCTTCGCATTATTTCAGGTCTGAAAACAGTTAATCTTTTTTGTTATTTGTCATTTTCTGCAAAAAATGCTCTAAATGACAATATTTTTATTTGGAATTTGGGAGAAATATTGTCAGTAGTTTATAGAATGAAACAAAAATGTTCATTTTACTCAAACACATACTTATAAGTAGTAAAATCAAAGAAACTGATCATTTTGCAGTGCTCTCTTATTTTTTTCCAGAGCTGTATATTAACTCAATGTCACTGGATTAAAACTAGGAAGTGTCAAGTGGCATCACATTAATTTGTCCATTACACACAGTATCCTGACTTTTGAGAAAAATATGTTGAATAAAAACAACATTGTGAACTTGAACTTTCTTTAGAAATGCATTCATAGGGTGACCAGATTTTCAAAATAAAAAACTGGGACATCCCTGGTTTGTGGTGGTTGGTAATGACAAAACTGTGACACGAGTGCGTAATTAAGGAACATTTTTATGCACTCGGTCAGTATAGCCACAGTTCTTTGTATTTTGGTCATTTATAAGCAGTTTTACTGTATTTTACCTTAAAAAATGACAATTTATGCCTCTCTTTACTGCTGGCAGGGATCAGATTGGTCGAAAATAGGGACGCCTGGGACACTTCTAGTATAAAACTGGGACAAATCAGTGGTTTTGGATAAATCCGCTGGGGCAGAGAACACAGGGCTCAAAACTGGGACTGTCCCGGGTAAATAGGCACGTCTGGTCACACTATGCATTCACCCAGATGTCACTTTTGCATGAACTCATTCTTTTTTCTGTTGTTGTAAGCAGCATCTGTAGTACTACAATCTGGAAGTTTAGATTGTAGGTGGTAGTTCTGTTGTGTTAGTGCATTGTTGTTGCAAGGTTCTTAGACAGCTCTATATGATCTTGTTGCAGACGCAGTGCCAGGCTATGAAGGCATAGAGGGGAGAGAGACCAATGGGACGAGAGCTAGCGTGGCATCGCTACCTGCTAACATGAGCTACAGTGTGTCCGCTGCAGTTTAGAGACAACTCACAAAAAGATGGATCTGAACTTTATTTTGTAAATGACTGAGAACTAAATGGGAAGGATCATAGCAACTGGACTCTACTTGGCTTTTGGACTGTCAGAAGAGGCATGTTGTAAACCAAAAAGACCTGTTGTTCCCTCTCCCCTCCACAGGCTTCTTTTGTACATTACTATTTAAACTCTTTATCCTGTGTTTCTGACTGTTCTCTTTCTGTGCTCCATGTTCTGTTCTCATTTTAGATATTACGTGCAGGAAAATGTACTTTTGTGCTTTTCTGAGAACTATTCAGTCTCTTGTATTATAATACACTATTTATTTTTTATTTGTTTTACATTTTTTCACTGTCACTGGTTAAATCCATATGTCAGTCACTAAAGGTATGACCGAGGTGACAAACAGAAGGTGGATAATGTCTGTGTCTGAGAATGAAACTACATAAAGCACTGAATCACAATATTAGAATATTGCAGGCCTGTCACAATAATTATTGTACCTTTAAATCCCTTATCGTTCAGTATATGAAAAGCTGTAACAATACTGTATATTTTGGGGCTCAGTATCTACCGTGTGTACAATTTCTTTGTAAAAGTGGGGAGATTTGGGCTATTTTAGTGGTAATACAATATTATTTGAGCTGCAGAAGGTTGAATAAGTGACTTGTATGGCTAATTATTGGTCGATTCTGTTTTTATCTGTTGCAGCTCAGGCTTTTTAATGATACTGTATATTTAGGGATTGTCTTGCATTATTGCCAATGTGTCAGTGGCATAAAGTAGTCTCAGTATTATCATTTATCGCAATTTTATCATGTAAAAGCAGTTAAAGGCACACTATGTAACTTTTCTGTCAACCACCTTCTTGTCACCATAGAGACATGTTATTGCTTTGCCTTGAATGTTTCACAGTAAACCTGTCTAGCTCCACATAGACAACCAGGCCTAGTTACTTCTGTGGAGTGTTTAAATCCATACTGTGGAATATTTCAGGCAAAGCATTCCCATGGACATCTTACATAGTGCACCTTTAATTCGCATGTATAGTTATTTAAATACAGTATTGATTATTTATTTATTTTTTAAATGCAGGGTCCATAGTGGCTGGGTGGGATGCAGAAAATACACTCAGTTTGCACAGTTATGCTTTGTTAGTTTTGATAGAGCCTTAATCTGATTTCTACAGTCTGGCTCGGTTATAATCATGGTTAAAATATTGCTGTAAAGTACTTTTTCAAGAAATGTTTGTATATATTTTGTTTGATTCCACTGTCAAAAGAGGCGCTTAGAATAAAGATTTTAGTTTTTATATCGGCTATTGCCTCTTATTCTAATCTAAGATCTTCTTATCATATCTCTCTGTGTTAATGTACTCTGAAAAGACCCAAGGACCACAGTTTAAGTCCATGAAACGTATCCATTTCCTAAAACCTCTACAGAGACTTCCTTGAAATGTTGGAACAATAGAGTGAAAGAGGAACTTCCTATTTTGGCAGCGTGAGTGCAGGAGTGGGCGGGTCTTCGGGCCTGGGTTTGAATGCATGCAGCAGGTGGTGGAAATTAATCACATAAGACTTGGTAAAACTGTGAGTCAAAAAACATAACCAGTGGGATGTTGTTTTGCCTGGACACAATGTGGTACTGTGGCTAATTTAAATGGATATTGTGTTCAAGAATGTGTTTTGAACTTTGTGGATTGACAGAAATACTTTATTGATCCGCAAGGACTTGGACACAACAGCTCACACATTACAAAATCCAACAATGAAGAAAAGAAAACAAAATCTAAAAAAAAAAGAGCACAGAATCTAGTACAGTTATAGTATGTTAGGGCCAAATACTCTACTTAAAACAGTTTTCTTGTAAATATATTACTTATTTGCAGGAGTAACATAACTGGATCCAATGCACTTAAATAATTTCAACTAGAGTTTTAGTATTGTATCCATATTATAAAATCTGAAATTATGCAATGTTTAATCTTAAAATCTAAAAAAAAAATAGTTGTTAATTAAGTATTTTTCTTGTGTCTTGCAGCGACTAGAGCAGTGGCCAGGACCACTGTTAGTGTCTGGACTGAAAGACCACCACAAGGTAAGACTATATATGCTTATATATACAAAGAGTTTATTAAGAATTAATCATTCTCAATAAACGCTCTATGTATTATGTATAAAGTCTTTGTTCATGCTTTTTTTTTACGCTTTATCTTTTATTGAAATTGTTTTATATTAAGACTACAAAAAACAAGTGATCAAACATACTGGGGTTTAAAAGATAGACCTACACAATCAAACAAATAAAAGCACAATCGGTATTACAATTTAACTGTTGCCCCTTTCCCTTAAATATATTTCCCATTTTTCCCAAAAGTCATCACCTGTTTATGCTTTATTAAGGATATGTAAAGTGTAGTTATTATAGGAATTACTTATGCACATGATTTTCATTCCAGCCAGTGAAGAGAACAGCGTAGTGTCGAATGAGCCTGACGTGGAGTACACTGAAGTGGTGCATCCGCGCTCAGCAGATCCAGCAAGAGGTGAGCACTGCCTCTTCTTTACTCTAAACTGATTTCTCTGCACCAAAAATCCAAAACCATTTACTTATCCTCAGGCCACATTCCCTGGTTGTAGATAAAGTGGACCAGTGCTTCCTGGGTTTGGTCTAATTGTAGATCATTAAAGAGTGTTCAGGTTTTTGGGATTTCCACCTCCACAGAGACTCTGAACAGGAAGTGCTGAGCTGATAGCCGCTGTGCTGTGATATGAGAGAGATATGAGAGAAAGATGGTGGCTACGCACTGTGACCAATACTGAGGAGACGCATCAAAAACAGACATTATGTTGAAGACATAATGTCTGTTTTTGAAGCAGACATTATGTTGAAGACATAAACATGATATTTCCTATTTGTCTTGACAGCTCCACTGAAGAAAGGCACTGACACTGTTTACAGTGAGCTACAGAACTCTCCACATGGTGAGTTTCATTTTATCAGTAGTGAGAAGTGTGAAACGGTCCTGAAAATGTGTACTTAAGTAAAAGTTACATGGGACTTCTGTCAAGTATGCATGAAAAAACGACACAGCTTGGTAAATGAGTGATTTAACTGTTTAGACCCAAGTGATTTTATACTGCAGTCTGTGTATTCTGAGCTATCAGTAGTGAAAGAGTCCTGAAAATGTTACTTAAGTAAAAGTTACACGGGACTTCTGTCAAGTACTCATGAAAAAACGGCCCACGGAGCTTGGTAATTGAGTGATTTAACTGTTTACTGTTTATTTATTTATTTATTTATTTATTGTTTATTTGATAGGGACAGATACAACAAACATAGATTAGCATCTGATGCAGGTACCACAGTGTTTTAGCCAAAGGCTAATTCGCAACACCAGTCCCTAGGAGGGCTTTTAAACAGAATTCAGTAAGTAAAAATAAAATAAAATGTATTGATAATGGTTTATCAATACTGAGAATAGAAGAAATGGATAAGCTAAGATATATCACATTATACACAGGCACATAAAACACACTTGCACTGTCATTCCCCTCACAAACACAACACAAACATACATGCAGTTACACATGATCACACTGCTGCTGCTGAATAAACCAGGACTTAGTCTGTTTCTGTGATTTTATACTGCAATCTGTGTATTCTGAGCTACATCCAATCCGAGCAGACGGTGCAGTATTTGTAGATTTAGAGAGGGGCACACAGAGCAGTGTAGTGAGAGTGTTTTCAGCATCTCCTATGATTTAAAATGTAATTAACTCAGAAATGTAATTAAATCGGCTAGAATTACACTCAAGTACCAGTACATGTTTAAAACCTCCTCTCACAAACTTCTATTAACAAAAAACATCTGCTGTAACTTGAGTGTTAGTTACTGTCCACCTGTGTATTTATTGGTCAGTTTTGATCATAAAGTCATATTTGACCAATAATATAACCCAAAACCAAAACAGTTGGCTTTTTTCAATAAGATAAACCTGTATTACACCAAAAAGGTCCAGGTTTGAGCTGATGCTTTCCCTGTGTCTGGATAGGTTCCCTTTAATTAAGAGTGCAGTAAATGTACACCATGCTTTACTCTATGACAAAGTGCTTACTATATGGTCATGAGTCATATGTTCCTTGGATGTTTGCATCAGTTGTGTTCAATTCTCATTGTGTCTCATTGTCCAAAACAATAGCTTTGGTATTTGAGACACTTTTGGAGCATGGCACATTTTATTCCCACATGGAGGCATATCTTGTAGTACCCATCAGGGCAAAGATAAGGACTGAAAACTCTTTTGGCCATAAATGTATCCTGTTTCTGCTGCCTGGAACATCCTGTTATTAGAACAACAGCCAAACTCTGCTTCTGTCCATCAGTCCGAGCTTTAATGTGTTCTTTCAGCAAAGACAAAGGAAGAATAGACCTGGTTAAAGACATTCACTATATGAACTAAATACTACACAGAGTTTACAGTTGTTTCGTTATACTTAATAATGCATTTATGTATTGATGAGTATCTAAGTATGAAATCCATGCGTCAACTGACTACAATCCCAAGCAAAATTAGGTACACTTTCAATAACATTTACACCTTAATTAGTCTTAATATTTACACCTTAATTAGCCTTAATAAAACATGAAAAAAGACTTAATTCATAATGAACAAATGTTATTAAGAATGATTAAGTCAGGATTTAACAACGATACGTAAGAGGTTGGTGTTATGATTATGGATAAGATAGTGAGCGTATTAATTAAGTAAGTTACTAAGCCTGAATTATTCTTAATACAATATTTGTTCATAAATGTTTAGGGTTGCACAACTTCAGTCAATAAAAAAACTCTCAGGATAGATACTCACATTTTAAAAAAATTTTTATCACTTGGGAGCAATCGGAATACCAACTTAAGTACCGCTCCTTTAAAAAGCTGTTCTTCAAGTATAAGTAAAGGTATGTTGTTTGAAAATCACTTAAGTGTAATTGAGTGAGTATAACACATTAGGACTTCTGCTCAAGGCCAAACTATTCTTTAAAACAGGGGTGTCCATCCTGTAGCTCAGGAGCTACCAGTAGCTCTCCACCCCCCTCCAAGTAGCTCGCCAAAGAATTTCTGTATTACATGTATTGCACTTATTAACTAGAATCTGATTAATTACCATTGTAAATGTATCATTTTGATGCTTAACATTTACAGCAATAAATGGATAATGGTTTATGTTCAATAGGCATCTCACTGTACCCTGTCTAAACCTTGCCATAGCCCTTCTGCTTTCTCAATTTCTTGTGACTGCTAAAAAAAAGCTATTTGGAATTTTTGTTTCATAAACGTAGCTCACCAGAGGAAAAAAAGTTGGCGACACCAGTTTTAAAATGTAATAAAATGTCAAATACAGTCTCAGCGTTAGTTCCGCCTCCGTCTGTGAGCAGAGGCTAAAAACACTGCTCTAAACCACAGGGGCAGGTTTGTTTTGTTTTAGAGGCGTCTAAAGCCTGGTGCAGAGTAGGAACAGGGGTCAAAGGTCACTGTGGTGTGTGCATCAAAACAGGACTCTGGTCTGATCCATGCTGTTTGTCCTCCACAGGTGAGGCCGATCCACACCCCTATGTGAGTACACCGCCCTCTGGCTGTCACTGCTGTGAAAGAAATGAGTTTGTTTTTCACACTTCTGCAGACAAAGCCCTCAGTGTGGACAGGAGCAATGTATTGTGTCATGTAAATAGTGTGAGCTCAGAAAACATAAGTGAGGACTTCTTGGTGACAAAAAAAAAAGGATTTATATAGTAGTATGTTTTTACTTTTGCACACTGTTAAGTTACTTTTATTAGAGGTTTAAAAATAGGGTGCATTTGGAAAGCATGGTCCTGGAGAGGCTCCTTTTCCACTTCACTGAGAATGATTTAATAATAATCAATCTGGAAACCGTATTTATTTATTTATTTATTTTAAAGCTTTAAATAGCCACACAGCTGTATACATGATTCAAACTGATGCTTTATTGAGAAGTTTAATCCACTGAATGTTCCACAGTATGCTACTAAACTTATTTATTTCCATGGAGACAAGCAGGTGAGACCACCAGTCAAAACAGTCTGGATAAATACTATATAGATATGTTTAAAGCCATACTGTGGAACATTCCAGGCTAAGAAATAACATCTCCACTGGGTGCACATTTACTGGGAATTATTGGCATAAATAATAAAGCAAAATAATGCCATGTAATGCAAATCAGTTATTACGCCAGACTGTCAGTGTGAATGTCTGTGTTGATAGAATAATGTCTGAAATAAAACTAACCTAACTAACTAATGCTGAGGGACTATTTTCTCATATATCAGTCCGCCGCTGCCAAGCTTTCTATCAGGGAAGGACAACTCGCTGCTGCTGCTCAAACATAAATCCTTCAAATGCAATGTTGGTTTTACTTCGAAAATTATTCCATCACAGACATTCACATCGATAGTCTGGCATTATAATTATTTTACCTCGGGTGTTCTGTGGAGAGGGTAAGACTGTTTTAGTGGCAGGTTAACTATGCCCATTGAAAAAGTGTCTTCACACGTCTTCAACACTCACTAGGAAATGAGGCCTTATGTCCAAAATTCAGAACTGTCCCGTTAACATAAGCTTCTACTTAAATCCTTACTGTCATAATGCTTGTATGATATATCGTAATGCTTTCTTGCCTCCCTCCCTGCTCCCATCTGTGCTCCTGTCTGTGCTCCTATCTGTGCTCCTGTCTGTGCTCCTGTCTGTGCTCCTGTCTGTGCTCCTGTCTGTACTCCTGTCTGGGCCCCTGTCTGTGCTGCTGTCTCGGCCTCTTTCTGTTCCCCTGTATGTCCCTCCGTCTCTTCCCTGTCTCTGCCCCTGTCTGTGACCCCGTCTCTGCCCCTGTCAGTGCCCCGTCTGTGCTCCTGCTTCAACCTTAAGAACTCAACTGTGGAGGAAAACTTCTGTCAGAGTTTCCAGTAGAACAAAGACATTTTGGGCCGTGGCTTCCTTCCCTATCTCCCCTCCCCATCAGCTAACAGCCTCGGTGCAATTACCTAAGGACCATCCCACGCACTGTCCCCTTATAGCATCCTAATCAGCGCGGCAATGTTTGTCCCTAAGAGGCACCAGTAGCACCCAAAATGTTAAAATAACGGTCAGAGGAAGTGACATAATTGACTAAAAACAGCTATTTCTTTCATCAGTGGAGCGTCCTGATGGAAGATAATGTATTTACAGTTTAATATGTCCCAGTATTATGTCTGCGACTGCTGAAACTGATCGTCAAATATAATGCGGAGTTTGAACAAAAGAAAGAAAATATATTGAGTTGAAGCGCTATACGTAATAAGAACTTGTGCTGTGGCGGTATGGGAGGTGAAAAGCTGATTTGAAAATTTGATATGGACTCACATTTGAGGAAATTAGACACACCACAAGGGAGTGTCTCTATGAAACTGCAGCTCTGTTTGAAATCTTCAGGTTGTTTTAATATACAAAATAATTCCACTGTGACAAATAATAGGGTTTTCTAATACTTCTCATTTACAATCAAATTTTATTTCATGATAACTTTTTTTTAATATGTCGCTGGCTAGTGCTGTTAAAATTTAATTTGATTGAAGACAGAAGAAAGAAGTTATGAGTGCTGTTCACAAATATTATTACTAAAAGTTATTACATACAATGGACCAGTTTTTCTTCAGAGTCAGAGCTGCTGTGATCCATCTTTCCAATCCAGTCACATTTTAACTTCTGCTCAATACATCAAATAGATACCCAAAAATAAGAGTTATTAATTTAAACTGCTTGTCTCCATGGAGATGTTAATTGTCTGGTTGTCTGGAATGTTCCACAGTGGGACATTAAACGTTTCTATCTGTCTCTATGAAGACAGTCAGGTCACGACAATGAGTTACAAGTCAAATCTGTAAATGTGTATGGTTTTCCAAGGTATATTTTATAAATGAAAGTGCTTGTAATTGAATAGACTGTGGAAAATTCCAAGTAAAATAACATCTGGAGGCAATGGATTCCTTCCCAGAAAAGTTACACAGTGCACCTTTAACTTATCTTTCTCATATAATAATAATTGTATATATTTGTCCATACAGGGCTCAGTAGAGTACGCAGATCTGAACGGGGAGCAGCCTGACATGAATAATTACCCTCTGAACCACTATCACCACGAGCTGCCCGTACCCGTGGACTGACTGTACACTGCCCCCGTGTGTCCTGCGTCTGAACTGCACTAAAATCTGCACTGCCTCGTCTGTGACTGCCACTGTCCAAGCTGTACATATTATGATTTTATAATAAAGCATGTTATACTTTTTAATAATTACGTCTCCGTGTTGATTGAAAGACTTTGAAACAATGTAAAGATAATCGATTGTTAGTATTTTTTACCACCTTGAAAAAGCTCGTAGACATGATTCAGTGTGTTGACAGTGAGTTGAGATGCATCTTCAATCAATTAATGAAACTGTTTTCATAATACATTTTACAACCACAGTTGCCAAAAACAAGCAGAGTCAAAGCAATACAAAATACTGTACGTATATATGTGTCATAAACCGAAATGTGCAAATTTCAGAACTTCAGTATTTTATAAACTGCAAAATGTTCTAAGAATAAATGTATTTGATTTGTACACCACCGGAGGCAGTTGTTTTCACATACGTCACTGTCCACAGCAGGGTAGTTCACAATATGATGGTATAAGTAAAGGTTTTCTAAATTTTGCCAGATCGTTAAGGGTCATTAAAGTTTGCATTATTATCAAACTTTCTTGATTTTGTGCTTACTGACCTACCATGATCTACCATGATCTACCATGGTCAGAATGTTTTCTGTTGGATATTTTTCTTAAGTGAAAGCTGCACTAACCAATCCCTAATCTAACCCAGGGCTGTATTTGAGGACACCTTTATTCTGCTAAATGGGCCTAAGTGGTCTAGTGCCTTTAGAAATGCACTAATATTACCTGTGTTTCAGGTAATGTGAAAAGCAGGAAAATCAGGACACATCTTATGACCTAAACCAGTTATTCTGTTCACAATTTAGATCAAACTAAGCTTAAGAATTCAAACCAATAAAATGAATCTTAACCATTCAAACAAATAAACCAAGAAAGCTTTTAGGTTTACATAATTTGAGCTCAATTATTTAGGATCAGTGGAAGACATATTAAACAGTGTAGTTTTGTTAAAGTGCATTATTTCACTATTTCACTAAAACGTAGTTAATAGTACTTCCTGGTTGGACACAGGCAGCAGATATGATATGGCAGATAAATTATTAGGAAATTACATAACTGTTACCTTTCAACCACAATGTTAACAAGAGCCGTGACATGGCTAAACTGCAGACTGCAGACTAACAAAAATTACAACACATCTATTTTGTTAACCACATGTTTAATCTCCCAGAAAAATGTCTTCGTTGTGCATAAATTGTTCATGTATTTTGGATGGAATGATGACAAAGGTAGAAGTCATGTTCAGAACTTCAATATTTTATAAACTACAAAAGATGTTCTGAGAATAAGTATTTGATTTGTACACTGCCAGAGGTCGTTGTTTTCACATACGTCCACTGTCCACAGCAGGGTAGTTCACAATCTGATGGTATAAGTAAAGGGTTTCTAAATTTTGCCAGATGCATTTTGCCTTTTTCATACTGACATTGTGAACATCTGCACCAAAAACAGATCCATTAGGACGTCAGTAAAGGGTGGCACATTATTCACAATTTTTAATATTCTACATAAGAATGTGTAACTTTTGCAGCAACAGAAACTTGAACAATACAAAGATGAGTCTGCTCATTCATAATCTCTCCCTGTCTCCCTGTACTAATATGTCCAAAATTCCGAACTGTCCCTTTAAGTATTTTAAAACTGTGACAAACTGTGCCACCCCTAAATGTGCAGCAGTTGACTCCATTTTGGTACAAATGCTTATAATATCAATTGAAACAAAGGCAAAAAGGATCTGTCACAATGTGGTGAAAGTTAATTTTACAAATCACCCAGGTCCACAGCTTGATCTTGGCTCCATCTTGTGGCAAAACTTGCATTTTCCATTTAAATTTAAGTTTGCATTATTATCAAACTTGCTTGATTTTAACCTACCAGGGTCTAACAAGGTCAGAGTGTTTTCTGTTGGATATTTTTCTTAATAACAAGTGAAAGCTGCACTAACCAATCCCTAATCTAACCCAGGGCTGTATTTGAGGACACCTTTATTATGCTAAATGGGCCTAAGTGGTCTATTGCCTTTAGGAATGCACTAATATTACCTGTGTTTCAGGTAATGTGAAAAGCAGGAAAATCAGGAAACATCTTATGACCTAAACCAGTTATTCTGTTCACAATTTAGATCAAATTAAGCTGAAGAATTCAAACCAATAAAATTATTCTTAACCATTCAAAGAAATAAACCTATAAAGCTATTAAGTTTACATAATTTGAATGTTTAATCTCCCAGAAATTTGTGCATAAATTGTTTTTTGTATTTTGGATGAAATGATGACCTATTCAGTTTTAGGACTCAGCGCTACTTCCTGTGTTTTTGTACTTTTATTTTCAAGTGTTTTTTCCCCACAAACTCTCCCTTAAGTCCATTTTAAAGTGCATACATTTTACTTTTACTTATACTATTATATACTATACTATTTGAGAGAAGGAATCTGTACTGTTTCTTTTTACTCCACATGTCTTTTTTTATTATTGTCTGAGACCTGCTGAAAAGGCTGAGAGGTTTATTTCTGACACATTTGTAGTCTGAGCAAACAAAAATGTAAAACAACCAGGAAAAAAACTCTATTCTATTCTAACTCAACTCAAAATTCAGCACAAATCTTTATCAAAACCACTTCTTATAAGACCTCAAGACCTGCACAAAATACATTTTACTCTTCAAGAATTTCTAAATTGTGAAAAAGTGTGCCATCCCTAACTGTGCAGTAATTGACTCCAACTGAAACAATGCAAAAAGTGATCTGTCAAAATTTGGTGAAAGTTAATTTTATGAATCACCCTAGTCCACAACTTGATCGTGGCTCCATCTTGTGGCAAAACTTGGTCTTTTTCCATTTAAATTTAAAGTTTTCATTATTCTCAAACTTGCTTGATTTTGTGCTTAAGTGCACTAACCTACCAGGGTCTAACAAGGTCAGAATGTTTTCTGTAGGATATTTTTCTTAATAAAAAGTGAAAGCTGCACTAACCAATGACTAATCTAACCCAGGGCTGTATTTGAGGACACCTTTATTCTGCTAAATGGGCCTAAGTGGTCTATTGCCTTTAGGAATGCACTAATATTACCTGTGTTTCAGGTAATGTGAAAAGCAGGAAAATCAGGACACATCTTATGACCTAAACCAGTTATTCTGTTCACAATTTAGATCAAACTAATCTTAAGAATTCAAACCAATAAAATTAATCTTAACCATTCAAACAAATAAACCTACAAAACTAATAAGGTTTACATCATTTGAATGTTTAATCTCCCAGAAAAATGTCTTTGTTGTGCATAAATTTTTACTTTATTATATTTGAGAGAAGGAATCTGTACTGTTTCTTTTGACTCCACAAGTCTTTTTTTTTATTACTGTCTGAGACCTGCTGAAAAGGCTGAGAGACACATCTGTAGTCTGAGCAAACAAAATGTAATGCCAAGGAAAAAATACTCTATCCTATTCTAACTCAACTCAAAATTCAGCACAGATCTTTATCAAAACCACTTCTTATAAGGCCTCAAAACCTGCACAAAATACATTTTACTCTTTAAGTAGATTTTTAAACTGCTACTTTTACTTACGTTGATTCTTTTATGTGATACTTTTACTTGTTTTTGCACTTTGAACATTGGGTACGCCTAAATAGTACCCCTCGTCTCAGATGGTGATGTTTGAGTTTTGTCTCGCTGCTGATGTGGCACTGATGAGGGAAGTCACAGGTCTTTGTGTTAAACCACTCCTCAAACAGACAGAAGGGCGACATTAGCATAAACATTAACGCTCCCTCACAATACACATGCAGAAGAACAGGAAATACGCAGTGGTCACCAACAAACACTCATCAACAATGCAGTAAAATGTATTGTAGATTAGATCACTCCAGGACCAGGCAACACCCTACTCTTATCCTACTTTTAATTTCACTAATTTACTCATTTTTTTTTCAAGAACAATACCTGGAAAGTATCTAAACATCCAAGACTGGGCTTTTTATGGGACTGTTCTCACATGTGGCATATTATCTAACCAAGTAACAATAATAGTAATGGTGAAATTGCAGCAGTATTTTGTGTGTAAACAGTCAAACAATTAAATGCTTTCTATTTAAATACTTTACTTTAGTCCATGTAACAGTTTTATCCACTGTTAATTTCAATTATGTAGCCTATATAATCCATTTAAATTATATAATCACTGTTAATTTAGGCCACAGTATGAACATATTTTGCCAAAACAGCCAAACAAAAGTGTTTTTTTCTTATTTTGGTTGGTTAGTTGTTTTTTGCAATGAAAATAATGAATGTGTCCTTACTCTGAATGGGCTTGCATCTCCATAAACCTGATTCATCTCCATAAACCTAAACCCCTGCCTGTTTCCTTTGATATGTTGTTCCCATAGACTGTATAAAGAAGAGGACTAAAAGAGTTTGACGTCATCCATAGTGTTTGGCTCCAGTCAAATGAAGCTCACAATGCTAGCGGTTACAGGAGCGACTGTGAAGCCGAGTTCCACATGAGGAATAGAAATTTATTTACGGATAAAATAGACAAAAACACCAGGATCATGTAGAGCGGATTAATATGAATACTTTAAGTCTAAAATAACAGGGCTCAGTGCTGCCGTTACAGAGAGATGGTGACAATTTTTCAATGTTAAGTCATTTGGAACCAGAGTCGATGGAGCCAGAAGCGCCCCCATGCTCACTTCCTATTTGGAAAGCAGCAGCTAGTGGGTTAGCTATGTCCATTTATATATATATACTATGTTATATGGTTGTTTCTTTGGCCGTTATCTTTCACAGTACACTACAACACATGCAGATGATCTCCAGAAAGTTGTAACTTTAACCTATAATATAAAAGAAGAAAAATAGAAAAGGATCTCATAATATATTTAAACTGGGTCAACATATACACTTTTTAACTGTTGGGTAATATGTAGAAGTAGGTCTAGTCATATTTTAAGGATCAAATGATGTGATGATGTGGTGGTACGTCTTCTTCCTGTGAGTCATTCTGCAAACACCAGACCAAAACCTCATCTGAACACTGGTCTTCAGCACCATTTTGCTTTATTATGTTTATTATAAGCCCACGTCATGTTCAGGCTTCCACTAATTGAAAGTCCTGATGCACAAGAACTGTGTTGTCATGGAAACAGCAGCAAATTGACGTGGAGTGTAGACAATGATAAAAACTGGATACGCCACAGTACTTTTAATTCACGTAGGCCTGTAAGCTGTACCAAGCCTCATTTTGTACAATTTATAAGCAATGTACAAATAAAAGACATAGATTACATAGACATAGATTGTTCTACCCTGCTTTGAGTTTAATGTTGTTGTTGTATAGGCTATAAAATTATAATGACAGCATAGAATTTATATATAGGTCTAAATAGAAAGTGGCATATGCTGTCTTTTTGTTTTGGCAGAATTAAACAAAATGCTTCTTTGATTTATTTCCATAATCAATAGTAGCCCACAGTTTTTTTCGTCTCCTATTTTATTGACAAATGTTCGCATCATCTTTTGAGCATCTAGGAAAGTACAAGGACACAAGACTAATCTATTATTATAATGGTCTGTCTGAATGAGTTTGATTTGAATTGGTGAAATCATGCAGCAGCCCATGTTCAGTTTTGTAGTTATTTCTGTCATGAATTCATTATCATAGAGCTAGTACTTATTAAGATGAAGTCCTCTGAATTAATAACTGGATCTCCATTGGCAACAGCAAAATCTGAGCTGTCGTGGCCATTGTAATGATACCGATGTAATATGGTGTAATATGTACCGATGTAATATGGTAAGCCTACAGAAATATGAATAAAACCAGATTTACAACAGATCTTGATTTTAAATAAGTTACATGTATTACCATCCATCCATTTTCTTCTGCTTTTCTGGGGCTAGGTGAAGGGGGCCACAGTCTAATTAGGGACTCCCAGACTTCCTTCACCCCAAACACTTCCTCCGGCTCCTCTGGGGGGATCCCGAGGCCCTCCCAGGCCAGCCGAGAGACATAATCCCTCCAGTGTGTCCAGGGTGGGACATGCCCGGAGACATCCAGAACAGATGCATGAGCCACCTCAGTTGGCTCCTCTCGACGTGAAGGAGCAGTGGTTCTACTCTGAGTTCCTCCCATGTAACTGAGCTTAATTTCGACTGCTTGTATCCGCAATCTTGTCCTTTCATTATCCAAAGCTCATGACCATAGATGAGGTAGGTAGGAACATAGACTGACTGGTAAATCAAGAGCTTTGCCTTTCACCTCAGCTCCCTCTTCACCACAACGGTCCAATACAGCGACCGCATCACTGCCAACACTGTACCGATCCGCCTGTCAATCTCACGCTCCATCCTCCCCTCACTCGTCAACAAGACCCCGAGATACTTGAACTCCTCCACTTGAAGCAGAGACTCCCCACCCACCCGGAGAGGGCAATCCACCTTTTCCCGGTCGAGAACAATGGCCTCAGATGTGGAACAGCTGACCCTCATCCCAGCCACTTCACACTCGGCTGCAGACTGCCCCAGTGTATGCTGCAGGTCCTGGTACGATGAAGCCAACAGGACAACATCATCCGCAAATAGCAGAGATGAGATCCTGTGGTCCCCCAACCGGCCCCCCTCCGGCCCCTGGCTGCGCCTAGAAATTCTGTCCATATTCTGTCCAAATTCTGGCCAATGAACAGAACCGGTGACAAAGGGCAGCCTTGGAGTCCAACATGCACCGGGAACAGGTCTGACTTACTGCTGGCAATGTGAACACAGCTCCTGATCCAGTCATACAGGGACCGCACAGCCCTAAGCAAAGGGCCCCGGACCCCATACTCCCGGAGCACCCCCCACAGGGCACCACGAGGGACATGGTTGAATGCCTTCTCCAGGTCCACAAAGCCCATGTGGACTGGTTGGGTAAACTCCCATGAATCCTCAAGCACCCAATGGAGGGTGTAGAGCTGGTCCAGTGTTCCACGACCAGGCCGAAAACCACACTGCTCCTCCTGGATCCGAGGTTCAACTATTGGTTGGATTCTCCTCTCCAGTACCCTGGCATAGACCTTACCAGAGAGGCTGAGGAGTGTGATTCCACTGTAATTGGAACACACCATCTGGTCCCCCTTCTTAAACAGGGACCACCACCCCAGTTTGCCAGTCCAGAGGTACTGTTCCTTATTTACGCATGATGTTGCAGAGATGTTTCAGCCAAGACAGCCCCATAACATCAAGAGACTTAAGATACTTAGTAGTCCCCCAAGCCTCAGGAGTCCCCCGAGCCAATAAGGCCCAATAGGACTCCTTCTTCAGCCTGATGGCATCCCTTACTTCCACTGTCCACCACCGGGTTCAAGGATTGCCACCGCAGAATCCCTGGTTGGTGCACTGTCCTGTACCTCTCCCAGGGACTCCAAGAAGGCCGGGTACTCTGTACTGCTGTTTGGCCCGTAGGCCGCCACAACAGTGAGAGACCTGTCCCCAAAGGTGCAGGGACAGGACCCTCTCGTTCACTGGGGTGAACTCCAACATGCAGCGGCTGAGCTGTGGGGTAATGAGCAGGTCCACACCAACAGGCCACCGCGGGCAGCGCCAGAGAAGTGGAGAGTCCAGCCCCTTTCAAGGAGTGGGTTCCAGAGCCCAAGCTCTGTGTGGACTATATCTAGTTGATAACGCTCAACCTCCTGCACAAGCTCAACCTCCCCCCCAGCGAGGTGACATTCCATGTCCCCAGAGCTAGTCTCCATGTCCAGAGATCCAGTCGCCGAGGCCCCCGCCTTTGACTCCCACCCAGATCACCATGCAGGTGGTCGGTCCACGGGAGGACAGTCCCACATCACTCCTTCGGGCCGCGCCTGGCCAGGCCCCATGGGGGGAGGCTCGATGTCGTGCACCCACGCCAGGCCTGGCTCCAGGGTTGCGCCCCAGTACTGCCATTCCGGGTGACGTCACTAGTCTTGTTGTATTTTTCTTCATTCTTATTCACGGCACTTAGTCTAACCTGTCCCCTTGGGGCCCAGGATCATTTGGTCACTCAAACCCCTCCACCACTTTAAGGTGGCGGTACATGTATCGCCACATTTATCAAAATATTTTAGATCAACTGGAAGTAAATATATGAAGTTTTCATTTTTGATCAGTACAGAAGCAAAATACATTTATTTATATTCAACATGTCAGTTTCTGCACATGGATATCTCAAATGTAACAATTTGAAGCGAAATATTTATAATTTTTAAAGTATGAATTACATTCCAGCTTGTTCTTCTTAAAAATCTATTATGATTCAATGTAAATATCACAATTCCTACTAAGATTTTAAAAAACAACATTATTTATTTGACAAGATCTTTGTATTGGGTGTATCACTGACAGCACTTTATTGGCCCATTTCCCCATTCCTCTTACACATGATGTGGCCAAACCAATAATGACAATGCGACAAACTGTCAGCTCTCATAGCCAATAGGAACAGGACAGCAGGAGCTCCACACAACTATCATTGTAATATTATTTATACATGGTTTACATACAAAAAACAACAGTCCTATCTAAGGTTCACAATGACACAGCCTGCAGCCTGTGTTTTGACCAAATCTGATTCAAAGCAAAGCAAATACTAACCCAAAGTAAACACTGATAATATTTCATATGATTCATAGCGCACTGTGAAATGGAAAAGATGTTTTGGGGTTCAGTTCAGGTAGCCTTGATCACTGATCATTGAAAAACTGGATGAGCCAAATAAGGAAACTGGAAAAGTGTCTTTATTTGGCTCATCCAGTTTTTCAGAACCAACAAGGTTCATTTGTTATGCAAGAATCAAGGGGCAGTACCTTGATTCTAGGCTGATGTCCTTCTAAGTTTAATCAACACCATTTTTAAAAACAAGTGCTGCACTATTTTGCTCTATTTTTTAATCAATGTTTTTGCTTAACAAATTGATGCATGTTTTTCAACATTCACGTTCACTCACAGAATTTGCATGTAGGTCTACATGGTGACTCCCAATATGTCTGAGTCAGGCAAGGTCCATATAAACCACCATCTTATTGTGATTAATTGCCAAATTCACAAATCTCTTGAAATTGACTTAAAATGCCTTACCTTAAATTAACTTTGAACTCCCCTAGGCAATTTCGTTGTTGCTTTGATGGTGAAATCACCACATCTCCCCCTACATAATTATAAAGTTCATCCTCAAATAAGTTACATCAGTCTAAAAAAAATGCAGGCTAATTCTGGCTGTAGTGGTCTTATCGCACATGAATCCAGAACATATCTTTATAATCAATGTCACTCTATTACGTGTGAATGGCTTTGTTTTATTTTTCCGTTTAAATTTCTGTGATTTCGTGATGTTTATTTCATCAGTGCAGTGTCCTGGGGGCTTTTGGCGTGGGGCTTTAGGAGGAGGCAGCTGCGCGTTTCACTTCCAGGTGCCGCGCGCTCTGGTCCAGTCACATTTCAACACGAACGGCTTTGGGCCTGATAAATGCGCATGCGCACCACTGCTAACCTCCGGTTTCTGCGTGCACTGCCACGTTAGTAGCGGTAGACACAAAATACCAGCTACTCTCCCAGCCTTAAGCAACAAAAAGACCATAACCTGCACCACTTCTGCCACTTGCAGTCCCTCCTGCACGGCCCAGCTGCTCCTGTGTCTCTGTTCGTAAGAAACTCAGCGCCAAAATGTGGAAGTTTGTCTTGCTGTGCGCTCTGGCTGTAGCCCGAGCTGAGATAATTGAGGAGGAAGATGTTCTGGTGCTGAAGAAAAGTAACTTTGACGAGGCCCTGAAAGCTCATCCAAACATCCTCGTTGAATTCTGTGAGTATTTTTATCTTTAATACCTATACAACTATTTAGATCTTGCCTACGGTTTCTCTAGCTTTGTAGATAGTCGCTTATGTAGCTTCATGTTAGCACGAAACTTTGACACAAGTTGCTGCTCCTATGGCAAACCAATTCATATTGCGTCCACTCATGCGTAATTTCCATGTCTTTTACTTATAGCAACAACTCCAGATCACCTGAAAGCAAGTACTTTAAATAACAAATGAGCTACGCTGTGCAAGCATCTCCCGGTGATAAGCTCATAATTTATTTCCATGGCCTTTCCCTCTCCTTTAAAATGGACTCCGCTGCGTTTACTCCAAATGCGTCGTCGCCAATGAACCGTGGCCTGAAGTTCATTCATTTCGCGTTAAGGAGCGCTTTGATCACGTTACCAACCCACTTTAAATGCCCCCCTAACTATTGTTACTTAACCTGCTCACTAGTTTGTCTTTTTGATCAAACGAACTTTATTCCCCAATGTCATTTTTGTTATCGAATTGTCCATTATGTGCAATGTTTTGTTCTAGTAATGCTATCAAAAAGTGTTGTGATTTTTATGCATGATTTGTTTTCCTTTCTGTGAAGTTTCAGTTCAGTTTCATTACTTTTACTTGCCGTTTACTTTCTCCTTTAGTACACCTTGGAGATGTTTTTACGCACGGCTTGTAAAACCCTATTTATGAATAACTGCATATATCTATTTATGCTAGAAGTCATGCATTTTTACTTTATTTGCGTTTGCATTTTGGGACCCCAGGCACCGCTACTTGACCTGCAATGATTGTCAAGCCTCTAGCCCAGTGAGGAATGACTGGAGTCCGGTCTGTCCAATAGGCTCAGACTCTGGAGGGCCCGTGGGCTCTGGGCGTGTTCGCGTCGTTCAGAGTTGGGCGGGATCGCTGAGCAATTGTGGAGTAGGTTGACGTGTACTTAGGCCACTATTACAAACTTGCAAAAGTTCATCTGAAGAGACAAGGAAGTTTTTCTCTATTGTGATGCAATCTTTTATTTTATGAGACGTGTCACCTGTATGCAGAGACTCTGTTAGTCATGTGCCTCCATTTTTAAAGACACTAATGGGTCCCATGTCTTCTAAATTATCATTAGGTCTCGAGTGTTCCTCAGCTACACAGTACTTACAATAAAATGCATTCTTTTCTATTAGACCTATTAGTGGGCTACATATTGGACACTACTCTACACTACTCTATGCTACTCTACACTACTCTTGGACGCTATTTTTTAGTAAATTAGTTGCTCTTCATTGTTCACAAAATTGTAATTGGTTGTCAGCCATTTCAACTATTACAAAATGTACATTAACACCTATTTTAATGTTGTTGTCTATGTATTTCTTTTTTGTTTAATTTTTAGAAAGGATTCTCTACTTTGCATACATATAGTTATCATCATTATAATAAGCTGTACAATTTTAGTCCACTGTCACTTGACTCCTCATTTTTTTCTCCCATAGATGCTCCATGGTGTGGTCACTGCAAGGCCCTGGCCCCGGAGTATGCCAAGGCGGCCGGGATGCTGAAGGCAGAGGGCTCAGAAATCCGCTTGGGCAAAGTCGATGCTACAGAAGAGACAGAACTGGCTCAGGAGTACGGCGTGAGGGGCTATCCCACCATCAAGTTCTTCAAGGGAGGGGAGAAGTCTTCACCCAAAGAGTATTCTGGTAAGTGCTAATTTATGTGAAATGTCTTTTTAAATAAGTAATCTTCTTCCTTTATGATAATTAGAGATATCTTATGTGGCTTTGGTCACCTCTTTAGTGCTTTGCTGCGGCAGATGTAGTTAGTTCTGTATGATTTTTGACAGTACTAGAAGCATGAAGTATTACACACTATTGCATGGCCATTATTTGTTTAGCTTCTTTTTATACTATGGCGGCAAAAATTACACTTTGCGGGGGCCTCCATAGCCTCCTGGGAAACACTATCACTTTGTTTTGCATATAAAGGTAATAAATCGCCACTTAATTGCTAGTAATATTGTAAAAGGCCTTTCTCTTTTGTAAATCCCTCTACTGTAGCTGCTATTGGAAAAATAAATAAATAAATTAATGCATTTTACTGCAAGGTTAAAATGTCATCAACTTGCATCAAGCTTTTTCTATTTTCTTTACTTCAAAGACCTTTTTTTTGTAAACCTGATGTAACGGTGAGTAAGCTTTCCTATTGCTAACACATAGGCATACAGCATAGACAGCTTCTATTCATATCCTGACTGGTCCTGGTAATTTGAGCCATCAGAGCTTGGCCAATCAGCTTTATGGAAGTCTTAAAATGGGCGGGGCTGTGTGGGCACGTTCCCCTCATGCTGCTTACAGTGTGGAGCAGAGATGTGCAGGTCTTCACGTCGTCCCGGCTGTGGTGGGTCCTGTTTGGGAAAAGGGGAGGGCTGAGGTGGAGGCAGCAGAAGCGCTGCTTTTGCTCTTGGGTATTGTTCATAAAGATGGAAGACGCATCACTTAACAAAGTAGCTGTTTTCAAAGTTGCCGTCTATTCATTAAACTTCTGCAATGTGTAATCTAGGGCTGGGTGAAAAAATGAAAACATTTTTGGCCACATGTTGGTCCACTTTTGTTTTACATTTTGTTTTGTCATTAAAAACAATATCTTTCAATATTATTTTTTTTTAAAACATAAACGAAACAGGCGTTAATCAGTGCTGTTTAACACGAAAACAGTACAATTTATCCCTCCCAAAATTTGAAATTCACTGACTAATTTCTTCATTTCTAAATGGAGAAGCTACCTCCTTATTGTGAAATGGATTTCTTGCCTATTTTATCACTTAAAGTTTGAAGTTATGGTATAATATTACGTCCACAGTTCAGTGTACGTTTGTTTTGAGTGTTGAGGTAAAGATTAATTACTGTAGTGACTAAATTGGAGTTCTGTCTTGGAATAATAACATCAATAAATAAGAATTGATGGGTCTTATGATTTTCCCCTATTGATTTTGTTACAAGTCATAGTTTGTTTTTTCACTCTTACTTATTTGTAGTGTAGATGAACCCAATAAAGGATCTGTTCTGACTTCTATCTTGTGTTAAATGACTCCTGCATCAGACTGATTGTATTGTTCGTTGCAGCGGGCAGACAGGCTGATGACATTGTAAGCTGGCTGAAGAAGCGCACGGGACCCTCCGTTGCACCACTGGACGGAGTCAGTGGGGCAGAGTCTCTCATCGCCGACAATGAAGTGGCCGTCATTGGGTTCTTCAAGGTAAGATTTTGGTTTTGTTTTCTTATTGTACTGTTTTTTTTTCTACTTACAAATTGCAGAAGTCGTCTATAAGTACAACTCTTCTATTTGACCTTATGGACTGATATGTTTGCATAATGTGATGATTGATTCAGATATGGACACATACAGCACCATATAATACAAACTGGTTATGCAAATTGCCACCACTACAATGTTTTGAGTTACAACTCGATTAAGGAAGAAATTAGTACAACTCGTAGAACTTGGCCCAATAATAAATGGCGATTTTTCAGATGACTCAATATTTCACTTGACTTCATAATTCAAAACTATTCTGATTAGTTTGATATTTTTTGGAAGACTAAATCTCTTAAAGCTACCATCCGCAATTTTTTTTTAAAAAAAAATATATATATATATATATTTGTTTTTTAATCCCCCTCCTCCCCCTCCTCCCTCTCCTCACCTTTTTGTTCGGGCTCACCTAGTCGTCTTCTGTCAGTCCAAAGCTGAACCACTATCGGACTACAGCAACATGGATAACATCTAGTGGGTTTATATGAGGATGCAGAATGGCCGGGTTGGCCAGTCTAATTACAGATGGTAGCTTTAATAGTCCTTATTAAATTGTCAGCATTACCTTAATTGACTGTTTATTTTTGTAGGATCCAAAGTCTGCTGATGCCCAAGCCTTTGAGAAGGCAGCAGAGGCCATTGATGACATCCCCTTCGCCTCCACTTCTGATGACGCCGTTTACTCCAAGTTTGAAGTGAGCCAGGATGGTGTTGTCCTGTTCAAGAAGGTAAGAGCAGTACATGCACCTTCTGGTATTATCCAAGTACAGTGTTAACAGCTGGTACCATAATTACAGTGTTTATTATTAGTTACTGAAGTCATACTGGTGATTTGAATCTTTGTAATGTGATGCTGTTGACCGAAGAGGCTGTGCTAATCTTAGCTTGTCTGGGGTGGCATGAAACGTGCAAGTCAGTGCGTAACCTCCGAGCCAACTACAGACACATGTTTACTTGATTTAGGCAGCAGTAGTAAGTGCAAGACCAAGTGCAAAATGTATTAATTTATTTTGAATTGCATTTTTACACATTTATGGTTACTTTATCTGTAAGCTGATGTTTGGAAAGGTCAGTCATCTTGTCCAGGTTATATTACGGTCAGTTCAGTAGCAGGGAGGATGAATTTTATTTAACTTGTGGTGGTAGATATCATATTGGTGATACTTGAATGTCAACATATGCACATTTGGCTGATTTCTGAGTTTAAAATTCAAAATTGATGGTATTTATGTTTGTAATCCAAAAAATATCAAGATTTATTGTGCATTTTGTTCCTTCAAGAGCATCCAATGACTACATGTAAAGCTTTGTGACTCACCTACCTCCCTTTTCTCTCATCTCATTAAAAATACAAGGCTTTGGTGTATATCTGTTTTCTCATCTGTAATCGGCATATACAAGCCAACCTGTTGCTTCAAGCCAGGTCAAAGGTTTCATTTATTGTTACAGAGAAATGAGCATCACGGTTGATTTATGTGTTGCACCATTTCAAAGTTTTCTGTGAATAAAAATTAGGCAAGCAGGTCATGAGAGGCCACTGTTATGTTACAAGACGGGAACTCAATCTAGAGAAATTGAACTTCGTTTCAGGGCAAACTATCACAATTTGCCTGGCTACCAATGCTGTAATCTAATACCAACAAAATCAGTGAGTGATATCAGTATTTCAGGCTTCTCAAATGTTAATGACAATTGCTAACCAGTGTTGTGTGTTCTGTGAATAGAAACTTGAAAGGTGCGCTGTGTATCTCGGGGTGCGGTGTCTGCCAGCTGTCTCCATGGAGATTGTTTTTGTTTATTGTTTGCCTGCAGTGTTTAATAGTATGACCTATTTTTCATTATTATATTCATGTTTTTAATGTTCAAACGTGCCTTAAAAGCCATGCATTCTTGGGGTTGCCTCCCCACAGATCTGACCTTTGATCTGACATGCTAGAGTCCTCTGTTAGTCTCAATGGATGGTCCAGACATGGCAATAACATCTCCAGAGAGACAAGCAGGCTGCATACGCTCTTCCAGAAAAGTTCAAGTGCACCTTTAGCTTTGTTTTCTGATATTGCTTATGTACAGCCTCTGTTTTTAAACCTTATCTTTAACATAACCCCTGATTATAGTAACCTTAGCCAGTGGCATTCAGTAACTAAACCCTCTGAAAGTGTTTGCTCACTCTTAATAAACAGCTGGCTGCTTGGACTTGTTTACTGCTCACGGTGTTAAGGGCTCCAAGTGCTTGTCAGAGGGCATTGAGCCTCTGGCAAAGATCCCTTTTCATTTGTGTGCCAGGAAGTAGCTATTCTTAAAAAAATATCCCTGTTCACATGTCAACAGGGCAATGAGAGCAGTAAAAATAAAGTCTTCTATGGTAAATCTATGTACGATGTTTACGGGCAGATTATACAGACAGACACACAACAGCTGACTGGATAATTAGATCTGGTTTGTTTCCATGTTGTTTCCAGTTCGATGAGGGACGCAATACTTTTGATGGAGAGCTGACTAAAGAAAACCTCTTGGCTTTTGTCAAGGCCAATCAGCTGCCCCTGGTCATCGAGTTCACAGAGCAGGTACTGTAATGTTTCCAATTTTTCAACATGATTTAATAAGATGTATATACTATTCTCACTATATCACACTCACAATTCTATTTTGGTACAATTGTATACATTTTATTTGTGATCACAATAAAATGTATATTAGTAATTCTGTTTTAGCCCGTAATTATTTTACTTGAATATTAATGCACTTTTAATCATTTTTGTAATGTTAAGCCCTTTATAGAGCACAGTAGATACACAAAAATAGTTCCAGGACATGTGCCTTACCTATTCATCCAACTCTGATTAAAAAATGTTATGTTTATGAACAACACCAGCTGTAGCTTAGAAATTACATGTCCATGGATATTGCTGCTGTGTCATTGGGCAAGACCCTTCACAAACTTGGCTTTCAGTTTCAGTAGCATAGCAACTTCTGTGACTGTGCATTAAAATAATTGTTTTTTTGTTTATCCCAGACTGCTCCCAAAATCTTCGGAGGGGACATCAAGTCTCACATCCTCATGTTCCTGCCCAAAGGTGCCTCAGACTTCCAGGCGAAGATGGACGAGTTCAAGAAGGCAGCTGCAGGATTCAAGGGCAAAGTAAGTCAGATTTTATATAAATTATAAATGCATAAATACATAATTTCATTCATAAAATACAAAAGGCATGAACACGTCATAAAATTAAATGTAAAAATGAAAAAGGAGCAGAAAGCAGAGCCTGCATCTACGATTTGTCTTAAAAGTTGTCAAAAAGAAAAAAATCTGTACTGAAACTAAATACTCATTTGAGCAGGTATCAAACTTTGCTCCATTGATTTTCTGTATGGATTTTTCCTGGCTTAGAATAGTCTTGATGTTTATCAGAACTAGTAAAGGACCACACAATAATCTAAATAGATGGAACTTATTTATTGGTGAAAATTATATTATATTGTTTGAAGGAGGGTTTTAAATTGTGATATTGGCTATGCCTTGTTATTGAAATTGAGTTTTCAGTTGTATTATTGTGACACCTCCAGTCTATATTTTAATATTAACCTTCTCCTGCAGATCCTGTTCATCTTTATCGACAGCGACGTGGACGATAACCAGAGGATCTTGGAGTTTTTCGGTCTGAAGAAAGAAGAGTGTCCCGCCATCCGCCTCATTACCCTGGAGGACGAGATGACCAAGTACAAGCCTGAGAGTGAGGCCATCACAGCAGAAGGCATTACGGAGTTCTGCACACTGTTCACCGAGGGAAAACTCAAGGTAAAGCATCCACTGGGCATACTTTTATTTTTAATCAAATGAACCAAGAAATCCAATTGGTTTAGTCATTTCAAGGTGCAACTCATGCTTGGTTTGAGCTCATATCAAGTCAGATGTGGTGTATGAGCAAGTTTGAATGCACTCTTGATCACAAATTTTGAAATTTTACCTTATCTTTACTCTTGTTTTTTACCTCAACTAACAATGGAAGTACTTTGATATTACTGCAGAACAATATTGTATATCCTTCATAAATGTTATAGAACAATAATGGCTACGAATGGCTTAAAATACAATATAAAAAAAGAATTTAAGCCACGATTGAAGAAATTTCAGTAGTTTCCTTGAATTGTCTGTAATTTTCACTGTGGAATTGTTAATAGTTAAAATCATGTTTCTGTGTTCGTAGCCTCACCTCATGAGCCAAGACATCCCTGCCGATTGGGACAAGAACCCCGTCAAAGTCTTGGTTGGAAAGAACTTTGAGGAAGTCGCCTTCAACCCATCCAAGAACGTCTTTATTGAGTTCTGTAAGGATCAAGTTATAATCTTTGTTTAATACTCTAAATCCGTAATATACCTATAGCCAGTGTAAATGATAAGCATTTCAATCCTGGTATAGGTCTCACATTTGTTCTCATCCAACTTTGCCAAATTATTTTAGACACTGTTAAATGATCTGTTGAATGAGCTGGTCGAGTATAGCTCCTGGATTTCATTTATGGTGATCCACATCTAAATGTGAACTATAGTTGGAGGAATTTTCCATCTCAGAAGGGATCAGGCCAACTGTACTGTGCACGTGCAGGCCCCACCAGTGTACTGCCGCCGGACCAGACATGAAAGGGCAAAAGTATAAAAGGTTACTACAAATAGTGTTTATAGGGTCTGTGTTAAAATACATATATAGAGAATTGAATTGGTTATATACAGTAAATAATTAAACAACCACAGACCTCAGTAAAGGCATCTTGCAACTCTTTAAAACAAAACTGTGACCCAAACTCAAGATCAAATGTCAGATTTTATAGTTGTGCCCATATAATTGTTGGTATTGTCCAGTGTTTGTTATTCAGTCACATGTCCTTGGCCCCTTTACTCACCAGTTTGTAAAAAAAATTCTCATCCATGACTAACATTTTTCATATCTGCAATATTTATTCCAAACATTCAAGACACAGTATTATAAGTAGACTAGAATGATGGGGCTGCAACAATTAATTGTAATAATTGAATAGCTCATAAATGTAATTCTATTTCTGATGTTCATCAATAATAGTTTACTAGACTATATTTCGATGCCTTCGGTCATAATTTTTTAACTTTTTGGTTAGGTTAAAAATGTATTTAAATCTTAATGTATAATAGAAATAATTATTTGACTAGCTGACTTACCGGGAAAAAATAGTTGCTGACTAGTTAACCGCTTAAATCATAGTTTTATTTATCAGTTTCTGTACTATTAATGTTAAAATTTATTTTCAGATGCCCCTTGGTGCGGACATTGCAAACAGCTGGCCCCTATCTGGGATAAACTGGGAGAGAAATACAAGGACAACGACAACATCGTTGTTGCCAAAATGGACTCCACAGCCAACGAGATTGAGGCAGTCAAAGTGCACAGTTTCCCCACTCTCAAGTTCTTCCCTGCAGGAGATGACCGCAAGGTGAGCTCCAGAGTTAAACTATGGCCTAAAAAAGACCTGGGCAGATTATTGAAATATTGACCATGTGATTATTGTTTTGACAATATATGAATTTTGAATATTTAGTTTTTGGTTCATTATACATTCTGGGAAAACAAAAATTAAAAAGGTAAACTTCAAAATGATGATATAAAGTGATATTTGTGAACTTTTGTGGGTAATTTTAAACCTCATCTAATAGTTAAAGATAAGTTTAGGCCCATTTCGGCTGCATTGAAATATTACTCTTATTATGGGGAAACTCACCACCCCCAGTCTAAAATAGGGACATTGAGAGTCATTTAATATACAATCATCACAACTAAATTATAATGGTGACAATTTATGCTAAATTAAGTCATTTCAGTTCAATATATGCTCCAGATAAAGTGATGTGCTTTTTTTCCTGAATGATTGTGACGTTATTGTCGCACAAAGCTTGTCACATGGTTGAGGAGTGTGAATCTACTCAATAATAGGAATAGAAAAAATTAAGATTATACTGTAGTTTAGTCTTAATTTTAACACAACAATGTTATATTGTGACATCTCTAATCTACAGGTGAATATTTGACCATTGCTTCATTTTACTGAACCAATAGGCAGGTTTATCTTTAAAGTTGTGAGAAAGTGATCTGTTCTAAATGAGTTACCACCAAGTTTCATTAGTGCCGTGATATAACACGTGCAGAAACCTGAGCTGCCTTGGCTCCGTGTTACATTCTCTTAATATTAAATGTTAAATAGATTCCTGCTCATTAGCTTTACTACGAGTCTTGGTTTAGCACCTGTTGAAGTCCCGCACTAACCATGAATTATGGTCAGTTATAAAAATTGGTCTAATGTTTGGTACTAAAACTGTTTTCTCCCATTCTCTAGTCTGTGTATCCATGCGTCATTCCCAGTTTTCCCCTAAATGCCTGAGATTTGTCTTTTTGAACAGACTAATTAGGATAATTTGGGTAAATCTGATCCTTTTTTCATTTTACCGATCACTGACACAAAAAGAATATGATATGATGATATGATTTTGATAGTAATATTTTAACAATACATCAGGAATTGGCAAAAAAAACATGCCCAAAGGGTTTAAGTGTTGCACAAAACCTGAACTACAAAAGAAATATAACTTTATAGCCTTGTTTGGAAAATTGCACTAGACATTTTTGTTCATTTTATTTTAAATCAGCAGTTTTTACAGCCATTTATTAAATCATTTTAAATAGGTATACTCCAGTATTGTTAATTTGCATATGTCCCAAAAAAAACAATTGCAACGTATTTATGGAGCACCATTGCCAAATCTAGTGTGGGGATTTGATTTCTGCATGAATAATGTATAAAATTTAAAAATTGGAAATATCTATGAAATGTATTTGACTTTAATGACTAATGAGAAACTTTTTTAATCTTATTTTTTTTTCAAATCAGCATGAAAATATACTTTTTTTTTTTTTTTCACCTTAAGCATGTATATATATATATATAAATGGAGTAGACTGTTACCTGTCTATCTTGACCCATTTCTGGTAAGTTATTATTCAGCTTTTTTTAATGTGGGTGCCAGGGGTATATTAAGTGTTTAGCACGTTAACACCTTTGGTTTACAGTTTCTCTCCCCTCAACCACGTGTTCATTTTCATATCTGAAGTGAAGTGCCTTTCTGTTCCAATTTTATTCAAATACTAATCTCAATTAATAGCATTTGATATTACTTTTTTTTTTTATTGATGACGTACTGTCCAATTTTTGAGCAAGTAATTTGCCCTTAAATTATGCATTTTAAACATATGTATATTGCCTTATTTTGTGTACAGGTGGTTGACTACAATGGAGAGAGGACACTAGAAGGCTTCAGTAAGTTCTTGGAGAGCGGCGGTAAAGACGGAGGAGCCCCAACTGCAGATGATGATGATGATGATTTGGAAGAGGTAAGATTTGACACATAATAAAGCCTCCTTATTCAGAATCACAATAGGATTTGTTGCCATTTTAATTAACAATTATTGCTCAAATCAATTGCAAAAAATGTGCTTGTAAAGAGAAAATTTGATTCTGGTGCTTGCTGCTGGTTTAGTGGTTTGAGTCGCACATATGCAAATAATAGAAATAAAGAAAATGAATGACATGGATGCCAATGCAATGCCACTTGTTTAATCTATAGCTGCTTTTAAACATAACAATCCCAAAAGGTTTATAATGTTGTGGTCTAAATACCAATAACTGTGACTTTTTAAATTACTGAGCAGCCCAAAATACCATATTCGACCCTTCTCTGCACACCTCAATAGTTTGGTGTCACATTTTCTCGCTTGCTTTTTAGGGGGGAGATTGCATCATGTCTGTTCTTTAAATACCACAGTAACCTTAGGAGTTGCATAGTTGTACAGATGACTGACATGTGTAAACAAAAACAAGATTTTAACGAGCTTTTGCAGGAAATCTTGCCATACCAGCAACTTGATGACCAACCAGAAGTGCAAGGTTAACTGCTGTGTACAAATTCCCCATAGATTTTAAAACTTTGTGTTCATATTGTAGTATGGGTAGAAGGGTATGGCATCCCACCTTTGGCTTGAACTAAATTGATTTATAGGTATTTTCCTATGAAATGACCAAAAGGAAAAACAAAAGAGAAAACAAAAAACTATGGGTACAAGGATAACCTTCTCAAATTTGCAATGTAACGACTGCAATGAGAAGCTGTTAAGTATCATGTATGTAATTTATGAGGTAAAGAATATAATTTTGAGACATGCAATGATTCTTTATTGCTATGTTGTTGCATATTTCTTTCAAATGTTAATGCAGAACAGAGTTTAATTCAAAAACATAATTTCACCAATCTAATGCAATACATTTTTGAGAAAAATCACAATTGAAATTTTTATTAAAGTGGTAATCCTGAAGATTTATTATGGCTCATCTTCACTCACACCTTTTCCCTCCATTGGCTTAACGTACACGCCCCTTTCCCAGAATACCTTCGGGCTGCCCTCTTCTCTAATGCCTTGTGCAGCTGTCGGCGGTGTTTACAGGGCTTTACACTGAGACCAGAGCCCCGTTAAGAGCCACACGTGCAGAATTTCTCTCAGCAGTAGTAGCCCGCTTCCCCTGCAGCCTCAGCTGTCTACAGGCGAGACTTGAAGCTATTGTTGTGCCAAGTATACAGCCATTTGTCAAGTGGTGTATGGATGCTATGCTAATATGACCACAAAGCTCTTTTTTATTTTTGTAGGATTTTACAAGCTGACAAATTCACGATCATTTTGTTATTCATTATAAAGTCAGGAAAATTGCTGTAATGGCAAACAGAAATGCAAGGATGCAAAAAGAAGCATGCAAATACTGGTGAAAAAATTAAGCAAAAATGTCTAGATATGTGTGGTCTTTTGTCAAATTGAGGTAAATGAGATTCTTTGTGCATTTAAACTTGCACTTACTAATGTGACTAATTGCAGAGAAGAAACACAAAGCCATAAATAAAGTTAAGTTGGTTAAGTTATAAATAAATCTCTATTACTTGCAAAAAGACTCCACTATTCCATATACTGTCCACGATTAGAGAAATTGTAAGGCTCACTAAACAAAATCTTAAACATTACAAAACAGTAAAAGTTCCATAGGTAAGTCACTCAAAGGTGCGGTACACAACTTTATTCTGAAGTGAGTGGAGATGGAGATTTTTAAAATGCAGTTCTAAAGTTATGCATGCACACAAGTTCATGCATGTGATATTTGGATAATGATTTATCTATTACTATCTGTATTTACGGATAGCCCCTTGAGAGTCCATAACAAGTACATTTCCTCACTGAGGGATGAGTATTCAGTTCTTTTCTCTTCTTAACCACTTGTTTTGTGCTACAGGATTTGGACGATTTGGACGAGGGACAGGATGATGACTCTGACGGAGAGGAGGTTAAACGTGACGAGTTGTAAAATAAAAAACAGATCAGGAGAAAGGAGACGTGTCCCGCCCCAAACCAGTCACCGTCACTACCTTCACTTACTTTGCCCCCCCCCATTTTCAGTCCCATGAACATTAACATATCCCCTTAAAGGCCAGTCAAACGCCAGATAGTCCTTTGCCATGGGACCGCCAGCTGCATCTTTGCTCCTGGCCAAAATGGGATGAAGAGAAAAGAAGTAAAAACTCACCATGTTTTTTTACATCTACGTTGGAAACCTCAATGCCTTCTCTACAAAGCTTCACATCAACTGTTTGCTTAGATTCAGACCAAATGTAAAAGTGGCATTACAATTGATTTATTATCAAACTTCATGTTTTTTTCAACTGTCTTTTGAATACACTATGTGCCATTGTTCACTGTGAGGGCATGGGCAGCATTGAGTGCAACATAATCCCATCTAATTGTCCAATCTTTTTGTCCTTTTCCCTTTTGATTTGAATGCAGAGGACCAGGTTTTGTGGTTGGTTTGTAGAGCAATTCCTCAGGGGGACATGGGGATATCCTATTGGTGTTTTTTCTTTTGTATTGAAGTCAGCATCCTCTGATCCTGTTTAGCATATCACAAAGTCCTATTCCCCCCATTTGTAACCAAGACCAATTTATTTTACTTTAGGTTGGGAAGCCTACATTATTTTGTTCTTTCATTCCCTTGTCAACTTCCCGATATAGTCTCCTCATTTCGCATTGCTGCTTGCGTTTTGTAAAAAAAAAAATAATAATAATGGTTAACTTTTTGGGGTAAATCTTGTTATTTAATTGCTTTCTCGGAGGATTTTTATAATTTAGGTTTTGTCATTTTTAAATAGTGTTCAAATGTGCCCAGTTGTAGTACGTTGGCCTTGTTTGGGGCCCTTACACACAATTTTGAAGAGTTCAAACTGAAAACTCTTGATAGGTTGCACTGCATTTATGCCTATTTGGAGATTTACTACTAAACATGCAGGCAGACTGGTGCAGATTACTGTCAGGCTGGTCTGAGAAACGTGTCTATTAATACTAGAAAGAAAGGGAGCAGTTGCATAGCCCTATCCCACACTCATGTACTTGACACATCCCATTTGGCTCTACCTTGTACGTTGTTGCTGCAGAGTGCTATGGGTGCATGTTTGTATGGAGTGAATGATAACTCTGTGATGAGTATACTTTGTGAATTAACGGGTGGGTGAATGTGTGTACTTGTGCGTTTGTGTGTATGATGGAAAGGGTCAGCCTCCAGGGGATGGGAATAACAACTGTACAACCGTGTGGGGGAAAAAATGCAACTTAAGCATTCCATCATATTCAAATTGATGTGGAAACGTGAAATGGTGGCCAATAAAAATAAGAAAAATTACAGATGTCTACAGTGTTTTGTTACATTTTTGTTAAAATTTGTTGGGTTTTTCTGTGAGCTTTGACTCACCTGGTTAAATACGATCACCTGCGATTACACCATGGGGGAATATCCCTTTTGGACTCTGCAACATCTGCCAGGAAAGTTGATTTAAAAACAAATGTATGACTAAGCTAAATCATAAGACCCCTTACTGCAAAAGTTGTGTCACAACAACAGGCCTAGTCTAAGACAAAGTGATGTTTAGTAAGATACAAATGATGACAAAGTTATTCAATTGGAAGAGAAGACAAAAAAATTAATAGAAAAAGTTGGATTCATTATGTCATTATTTATCCAACAAGTTAATGATTAAAGAGGCACTTTGCTTGGTGACAGTACCAGGCCAAGATGCAGGTCAAATCTGAACAATCAAGCTCACTCAAAGGAAGTAAGCATGTTTTGTGGGTATTTTTTCAAGCAATAAAAACTCAATTGAAATAAATTTAAACTAGATAAGTTTAATACAATACTGTGGACCTTTCTAGACAAATGAATAATATCTCAATGGGGAGAAGCACCCTCCATCATCACCTTTAATATGATGATGATGCTATCTTAGTCAAAAGGGAAACCACAGTCATTGAGAAAAACCCTTCCAGAGACTTCTACCACTAGTTAATCTTAGAATATGACTGTGTTTATGTGGGCTCTTAGTGGTCAGCAGGGTATGAGCTACCTCACCTCTGCATGGCCCTGCATTTGGCACCAACAGCCCAGCAATGAACCACTTTAAACTTGACCAGAGTATATGTGACATGACCAGAGCTGCCCCCCTCCCCATTCCTCCTCAACCCTTTGGGATGTCACCACTTCCTTAAGGAGGAATGCTGAGTAACCTGGCACTAGCTGAAAAGGACAGGACGATGTGCACTGCGTGAGGGGGTGGTTGAACTTCAGTGGGAGGGACTTGGGACAACAGTAACTCATCTTCTAGATCTTGCGACTGGATGTGCAGGCTGCCAGCCCTGAAAATAGATTGGGAGAGGGTATAAAGAGGCGAAAGGGAAGGCCCAGTCAGACGAGCTAAGATTGCCTTGGAGAGAACTACTAAATCTTCTGAATCAACTTCCTTTGATTTGATTTTACTGGAGTTTTTCCATTTGATTTTTACTTGCTTGGAAGTACAGCTATCAACCATGATGAAGTACTACAATTGCCCAGTAGCTCAGCCCATTGGCCCCAAGCCTTACACCCAGGATTGTGGAATCCCAATTACCTGCAAGAGAACAGCCGAGTTCAAGCCAGCCCGCAATGTTCACTTCCCAAACGACATAGTGTTCCAGGACTACATTCGACAGGGAGAGATGGAGAGGATCGGACTCTTCATCAGATCCAAAAGAGTCACTTTGGATACCATCTACCCCTCAGGTAAGGACCAACTCTGCAATGAAACGTTTGAACACATATACACATATATTCATGTTACTTATCTTTTTATGTACTTTTACTTTTTGGTCAAATTGGCAAAATTAACTAAAATACTTTACACATTTTATAACCAAAGACGCCATAGCAGAATTTGCACATTTCAAGGGTGTAGATACAGGTGGCAAGTTTTATTAAGTTTTTATTCATCTCCAGTTTTCTAAATTGCTGAATAAAAGCAAAAAAAAAAACTTCTATAGGTTAAGAATACAATATAAAAGACTAATATTTCTCTTTCTTTGAATTAAGGAATGGCTGCTATTCATGAGGCTGTCCTGGCTGGGAATCTTGACTGTGTGAAACTGCTGGTGAGCTATGGAGCAGACATCCACCAAAGAGACGAGGAGGGCTGGACTCCTCTCCACATGGCTTGCAGCGATGACTACCCTCACATTGCAAGGTGAGCAGCCTATACAATTAATATCTTCAATGTATGGATAATTTTTTCCCTCTCCTATAGAGTTGTCCATTTACACATTTTTAATTCAGTAAATTTTTGGTTTTGAGAAACAACCTACACCAAGTCATATGCCAATTTATCTTAAAAAACTAAAACATTAAATTACATTACATTACACCTTTCACACCTTGTCAAAAACCTATTAATGCACAGTTAGTTTACGTCACAGCGGTAAGGCAAGCTGGAGAACCATCTGTATTCTTGCACCTCACTGACCTGACACCGCGCATACTGATATAACGGGGCGGATTTTGTTTCTGCAGGTACCTCCTCTCTCTTGGAGCAGACCGGAACCTTGAAAACGACTGTGGAGAGAAACCAGAAGATCTGATTGACCCAGATAGTAAGGAGTTGTTGGAGCTTTTTGGCCTTTCTGCAAATGACTGAAAAGGACTAGTTAATCTTGTGTGATAAACCACATAAAACCACTGCCAAGTTCTGAAGCTGTATGGCAGAAAAGGGCGGACAGCGCCACAACTGATCAGCATCCTGATTTTGCAAGCTTTTCCGACCAAAAATTCAGAAAATTGAGGGAGAAAAAGCCGTGACAGAAAAGTTGGTCATGTGACAGGTATAAACTTGCCTCCAAGGGGGTAGAGCCTCAGTTATTTTAACACTGCAGTGAATCTATCCTGGTATCTGTAGGAGGTTGGCATGTTGTGAAGGACTTAGGAAGGCTTTGAATGTTGTGAAACGCGATGCTGTTGTGCTCATTTGAGCTAAAAATGGCATAAAGCATAAATACTGTTGACTGTCTTAATGGTAAATGTGTTTACAATGTAAAAATGTATGCAAGCATGTTTCTCCTTTGTGTGGACTATATCTTTTTTATAGTTTTGTTTTGACTTTGCTGTATTTTTTACCATTCCTTTTTATAATACACTTACATATATGTTTCTAATAAATACATATAACAATGATTAAAATTGTTTGTTCATTTTAAATTAAAATTTTAAACTTTCTGACCATGTAACCCCATTTACAACAGATAGAGAAAACAATTCATGTTTAAGACTTTTTAATAAAACATGAATAGATTAGTTGACAGAATATCATCCACATAAAAAGAATGAAATACAAAAACAAATATTTACAGGCAATGCACAAAATGATCAATTCTCTGCCTCATTCTTTGAACTTCCACTCCTGTCTGCACATGGGGCACTGCTGTTGGACCTGCTGCGAGTTCAGCCACTTCAGGATACAGTGCATGTGAAAGCAGTGAGAGCACTGACCCCAGACCAGCGGGCAGTCATCCCCAGGGACTTTACCTAGAAAATAAAGAAATACTTTCTAATCAAAACTATTATTAAGCCTTTATACCACACAAAGCTTTACAAAGAAAATACAGAACAAATAATCTACCCTGTAATATAAAATAGTGTTGCCACTATCACAATACAAAATGTCAATCTTGATTTTAAAACTAAAAAATAGATATTTCAATATCACAATAATAACCATATTAGTCATTTTAAACAACAATGCATTTTTTACCATGTGGTCTTAGTAAAATAATAGTTGAATATAATTCTAAAACTTCCCAAAAAAAGGTTAAATTGTCATTTTTCTGAATCAATACGTCGATTAGCATCTGATTGTCGATTTTTTTGGCAACCCTAATTAATGTCTGATGATTTAAAGCTGTATTTTCTGCTTTTTAACAATACTGGTTGTCATGTTTCTTTATTTTTTATAACTGAGGAATATCTCACAAGGACAATGAACTCTAAAGCTAACCCAAAGCTGCACATCCAACTAGAAAATGTGGAAAGTCCATTCATTGATGAAACCAAAACAAACATGCTAGCAAAACCAGCTGATTACTCACAGTCAGGACAGCAGCCATTGAAAGGCATCCTGCAAATGCCACAGTTTTCATCATTCGCCACCCACAACCACGAAGCCACGCCGTTCCACTGTTGGATCTTTACCTTCATTGTGTATAATACAAATCTGACCTGGAAAGTAGTAAAAACATCTCAGACTGGTACCTGAACTAGCAACTTTTAGCTAGCCGCAGAGAGCTAGCCAGTATATCTTGCCTTTGTGTACCTACCTCGACGAGTTAAAAAGCCACCAAAATACAACCAAATAATTTTAAACTTCCAGGTTGCATGAACTCAATCAAAATCTTAAGAAATTTTAGATAATTTCATGTTTCTAATGTAATGTGTCTGTCTGCATGATAAGTTTCTTCTTTGGGGAAAAAAGTAGCCAAGAACAGTTTTAACCATAGAGCCCTGCCCCCTACAGTAAGAACAAGAGCTCCGCCAGCGGGGCAAAATACGCCCGTACTTTGAATTATTGTATATAGAATTCTAGAATCGGAATTCCACCAATCAGATTGCAGCAACAGAACTTAAAGACACTACAAAGCTTTAATGTGTCAAAGCTCAAAGAAGCAGAGAATGTGGGTTGTTCTCGCTTTCAGCAGCAGAACATTTGAGAAGAGAGTTCAGATCTTTCATGAAGACAAAGCTTCAAAGACTTCAAAGCTTTGAAGTGTCCACAGACGGACGGACGGACGGACAGACGGACGTACGGACGGACGGACAGACGGACGTACGGACGGACGGACAGACGGACGGACGGACAGCGCCATACCATAATACGTCCCGTCTTACACAACGGGCGTATAAAAACGACAACGACTAAACAATGAGAAATGCGATCGTTAAACATTTGAAATTTAATTTTCACCGCAAGAAACCAATCATATTTCCCCAAGACTATATCTGATAATCCAATATTTAGTATTTTTGATAATATATTAGATTTCATTTGTAATCAAATGTCATTGCGTATAATGACCACGAGATGGCAATCGTTTCCGTGAGAGATTCTTGTATTTTTTTATTCTGAATAAATATGCGAAATATAGTGTTAGTGTTGCGGTAAGGTTTAATAACATACGCAATGATGTTGTTAAAACAATATTAAAATAAAATACTTTAAAAAGGAAAAAAGTGTAACCACGTGATCTTCTTCTACTTCCGCAAACTCTTTACGTCACGTCCGTCTCTTTCAACATCGCGCCACCGCCGCTCATAAAGGCTTTTTGTCGGACGCAAACTTCATTGTTCAACTTTGGATCATCGTGAAACTCAAACTCCACGATGTCCGACAAAATAAACATGTCCTTGGATGACATTATCAAGCTAAATAAGAAAGGAGGCTCTGGAGGAGGTGGGCGCCGCGGACCGTCTAAAGTACCACAGCGAGGAAGTTCAGGGCGAACCGGCGGCCGACCGAACGACACTTTTAGGCGGAACAACAGGCCCGCACCGTACACAAGGGTAAGATACAACTAATTATAAAAGTCTACGTATCGCTGACTGCTAAACTCAAAATACAACCTTGTTTTATGTCGAAAGTTAGTTAATTGTGTTCATAACTCCACGAACGACTTGACCATGTATTGCAAACATGACATTTTGTATTAAAACGAAACTGGAAACACGTGACAGGCAATGGTTGAGTTCGTCAGTACTTTGTTGACCACTTAAATGTCTGAAATTTAGAAAACGAGGTGGCTTACTAAACCAAAATGGCGGCGTGTTGTGTGGAGAAGGCCATTATTACTCATCAAAGTGACTTGTTTACCTGCAGTGCAAGATCACCATCGATTCTACATATTTATTAGTGCAGAAGTGATGAGATTATAAATTGGCTATATTTCTGAGGCCATTGCAAATCGAATCTATTTATACAATTACACATTTATCTACTGAGATATGAAATTAAATGGAAAAAATGTGTTTGTCTCAGTGTTAAATTGTATGTTTCAGGCACATTCATACTGAGGTGTTTTTTTAACAGGGTGGTGTCCTATGCATGTGAATATGGTGGAGCCTCTCTACAAATGCTAATGTCCTTCACTTTCACAGCCAAGAGAACTACCAGACAAATGGCAGCACGACAAATTTGAAGAAAGTTTTGGTGGCTCGAGGAGACAAGTTTCTGCAGGGAGAGCTGTGGAGAGTGGCTGCAAGCTGCTCATTTCCAATCTAGACTTTGGTGTTTCTGAATCAGATATCCAGGTAACTGTTACTCATTGGTCTTGAGTTTCATTTTGTGATATCCAAGTGTTAACGTTTGCATATTGTGTTACAGGAGCTTTTCGCAGACTTTGGGGAGCTGAAAAAAGCATCAGTACATTATGACCAATCTGGAAGGAGTAATGGAACAGCAGAAGTCATCTTTGTAGATAAAGCAGATGCCTTAAAAGCATTGAAGCAGTACAATGGTGTCCCGCTGGACGGTGAGGGCCGCTTGAAGTGGACATGTGTGTCATGTACTTTGAGCGTTTGTGATTCAGTGTTGAATTGTTTTAGGTCGGCCAATGAAAATCCAGCATGTGGTGGAGGCACAAGAAGAACGAGTTGCATCAAGGTAAATTGGGAATGAAGTGCTCATAAGTTTTATTTTGTTGTATTTGCTCTATACTGGGACCCTGTGCAATAATGTAAGATAGTAATTTATTGTATATATAGTTTTGATACATAGTTTTATAATCCTTATCTTTTTAGATCCTTATAGTGTTTGTCTATTTTTAACTTAACTGTACTCTATTGCTGCTACTGTTTCTTGCTGTTCTCTTTACTGTGCGTTGCAACACTAAAATTTCCCCATTGTGGGACAAATAAAGGATATCTTATCTTATCTCTGATTGAAGATTTATGTATCTATAGAACCAATTAAGCCAACTTAAATATTAACATACAAGTAATTTCCATTATCTATGTCAATTAGAGCTTTTCCTCAAACCTTCTTTTTCCACAGAGGTTTTGACAGAAGCAGACTCGGGCAGGCCAAGTTTGAGAGGCCTGAGAGGAGGCGAGGTGGTGGTGGAGGAGCTGGTCGTCGCGGAGGTGGCAGTAGCAGCAGAGGTGGACGCGGTGAGAAAAAACCACAACTTTCAGCAGAAGAACTCGATGCCCAGTTGGATGAGTACAATGCCAAGGTAAGAGACCAGAAATAGTTGTTTTTAATATCCCTGTTCTATTTAAATGTCCTTTTTAAGTTTTTTTTTGTTTTTTTAATAATAATTTACTCAGTTTTTTTTACTCACTTTTCTGCTTTTAATGTGTGCCATTTATTCTATCATAGTTGATATTTACTATTCATTGTTTTATGTTGCACCATACTGCCGAAACAATATCCCCTTTTTTCTTTTTGCAGTTCCAGATGGACACCAGCTAAACTCACTCAGGAAAACCTTTGAGCAGTTTTTACATTTTACTTTTTTAATCTTTTTATTTGGGGGGGTCTTAAAATTTTGTATATAGTTCAGATTTATTGTATGTGCAACACAGATATTGTATATTGATGGTTTCCATGGATGTTTTACTCTTGTTTTACAAGCTCTTTACTATTAATGTGAATAATTGCAGTAAGCATTATTTTACCATGTTTTTCAAGTGTTGTGAAGCAGAGCTGTATGGATTCATGAATGCCATTGTAACTGGCTGTATTTGTGACTCATGTACATTTTTTTTTTTTTTTGCCCAAAAAACGTGCTGTTTGACTTTGTCTATTATTTCCTTGTCAAAAGTAAAATGGCACTTTCACTGCCTAAAAGCAATATTGTCTGTACCGTCTCAAGGTTATTTGGTTATAATTAACTATTTATTATTTAGTGACTGGTATAAAACTGAACCTTTATAAACGGGAGTGGTACAGTACGGTTCCCCTCGTGCGTAATGACGCGCACGGTCCTCCCGGAAACGTGTTACGCGCCTGGCACACACGGGGCGGCGCCGTTCCGTTGTTCGCCATACTTTCACTGTCACAGGAGCGACTCACACTTTCTGCAACAGCGCCTGAAATCACAGCCGCACCAACACACAGGTAAGTGTCTTTTAGCTGGAGGCATCTGCTAGCGCCGTATCCAAAGGAGAGGCCCCGTGCCATGACGCATAGGGTCATTTTCCATCTTTGGATGATGGAGAACTTGATGCTAATGTTAGCCGCTGGAAAAGGTTAGCATGATCTGTGCCAAAAAAAAAAAAAAAAAGACTTTCGCTCCCTGTCCCACCCTGCAGCAGTCATTCAGGGTATAAAGTTGATGGCGGCCTTAAAGGTTTTGTCAATGCGCAATTTGTAACTTCTGTAACTAAACAGAGCTGTTGCTTTCTGCAGACAGTCAGTCTACTTGGATGCCGGTTCTCGGGTAAAATGCAAATTTTGATTCCTTTGTTACCTTGCCTAGGCGTCATTGTGGGTTAATCCTTTTTGAAGTATTAAATTATACCGCATTCCCTTGTTAAACGCATCGCAACCAAAACACCAGCAGCTCTGACCAGATTCTCAGATTTCTAGAATATTCAGTGTCGCTTGGAAGATACAATCTTTTTTTTTTTTTTTCTTTCATGACCTAACGCAGCCTCCCGACAATCTGCTGACAGCATCACCATCTTAGTCATCATCCAATAGTGGAAGAATTGTATAGTCTAAATCTGTGTAAGCTAAACCCATTTAGGCCTATGGGTCTTGCTCTTAGATTTGGGTGGGGTACTCTAGTCTAGACATCTGTGTAGGGTCATGTGTTCATGTTGGGCTTTTGTATTGGACAAATAAAGGTCATCGTTCATATAGCCTATAGACAAGAACAACCATTTTAGCAGTTTTGTTTTTGGCTTGGAATAAAACTAGGGCAAAGGTCTTATGGATGACACAAGATCAAATAAGTTGTATGGGCCTATTCAAGAATGCTGATACCCTCCTGTTTTAGCTGTGCAAGTTTATTGTTTGTATGTTTGGAAAGGAAAGAAGGGGAAACTACTCATTTGTCATTCCTATAGGCTAATATGGTTTTTGAAGCCAGCAGTTACATAATACTACTTTTGTGCCCTCTCACTCCAAGTGTCATTGTGAAAGCCTATATCTGATTCAGTGTCATGTAAAGGATGGGCTGTATTTTCAGATCAAATGATGAAAGCTTAAATGAGATGGAAGCTTTCTCAACCGCTGTTTACCTAAATGTGGGTTTTGGAAGGCTTTTCCCTCCAAAGTGAAGAAACATCAACCACAATCCTGGCTCCAGATGTCACAGGTTGGAGCCAACGGAAAAAATTTCACTAGTCCCTTGTTCATGCTTGGACATGTTTTTAGACTAAAACATACATTGTTTTAGAGCTCTCCTCAATACATTCTTGTGATGTTTCCAGTGTGGGCAGGTCTAAAGATAATCTATTCATGGTGAACTACAGTATATGAGATTGAGTTTGTAACCAAAGATAATTGTATAGTTATCCTATTAGTGTGATAATGATGATTACGGTGGTGTAATATAAAAGACACTCATGCTTTTCAAATGAAGGTATAGACTTGATTGTTTTCTTAATTTTGCAAATTGTCTCCTGCAATTGGTACATCCGTTAATGCCTCTGAGGCAACTTGTCTGGAGCAGTCTTGAGCCAGAAGCCAGAAAGGATTAGCAGATTGTGCATGTTTTAGGTTTTAGTTTGATGGAGTAAAATACAAAACAAGTAACTACACACATTAAGGAGATGACAACCAGAAATTTAACTCTTAACCTTCTTAATAAGTAACTACATGCTTTTCCTTCAGTTGTAAATGTACAGTTGCTCTGTGTCTAAGATGTTACTCATAAAACGCATACCTTTATGTATGAGTTCACATCTGTATGCAACACGTCTTTAATCATAGGTTCACCATAGTAAAACCATGACCGAAGGCACTATAGAACTCTCCACAAGATATTTGCTCTCATAAAACTGATTCCTCAATAGTAATTCAAACAACATTTTCAGCTCCATTTGGATTTATAGGCATTAGAAATAATAAATGTATCAGAAGAAAATGTATTGCTAGTCTGTATTTTATGGTAAATCAAAGAGCAATAACATCAAACATGATTAAGTTAGGGATGTGAGTCACAGCAGATAATGTGCAGATGGGTAACATATGGCCAATGCAATACGCACACACAGCATGACCATCTATGCATCTATAACTCTATAATATATCATAATAAGTGCAGTGGAGGGAGCTCGGTACTATACACAGACTGAGATGGGCCTTCATAAAGCATAGCACATGCACCCACTTGTTGACCATGTTTCTTGAGCGTTGTGGTCAGGAGCAGCAGATGAAGCCTTTAGCGGCAGCTGTGGCTTTCTAATGTAAACTGGAGTCAGGCTAATGACTCAGAGCAGCTAAAATAAATTTAATGGACAACCTCTTGAGTACACGCTATCAGCAGTTTCTCCTTTGTCCTGTTCTAGTGGCCTTGAGATTGTAGGGTTTGTAAAGGGTCAGTAGTTTTGGTTACATGCACACTAAAAATCAGATTATTATTTGATTTTTTTTTGTTTTAGTATTATTAAAATAAAAATAAAATGTAAACAGGCAAATGATCAAATTTCTTTCTGATCATGGTCTTTCTGATTGCTCACATCTCAGTTTACAGTTTGTATGTCAGTTAAATAATCTTTAAGGTCCAGAAATCAGATAATCAGATTTTGCATGTGAGCAAAGCCAGTGACAGTCCATGTTTTTAGATTTTGCTGTGCTGGACAGTTTTGTTTTATGACTATGAAATGTGATCCTAAAATCAATTGCTTGAAATAAACTAAAGGGAAAAAAAATCATCATTATTATTGTATTCCTCTCAAAATGGATGTATTGTGTTGTTTAAAAGTTATGTTATGTTTAAAAGCTATAAAATTCACTTCTAAACTGGATTTACAACAACCATTAAAAACAAGCAATTACACAGTCAATGGTAAATTATTTTCTATTTTTAATGTGTCATCTTAATACAGTGATGTTTGGTTAGCCCAAAACTTAATGACCTTGATGACCACATTTAAATTGGTTATTTATTCATCTATATCAGCAGAGGATACAATAAATCTAGCACAGCAATAAAACAGTAAGTTACATTTCCCGAAAGTTAATGCAAATAAAACAGCAAATTCATTAGAAAGTATAAGTTCAAGTATAAGTTAAGTATCAGACCTGGGGCAGACTGGTGTATAGGTGAGGCTGCTAATCTGTGGACAAACTGGTCGTAATTGTAATCAAACTAATTAATTTGTAGTATAGTTATAGTTACACATATATATCGTTAAGTGCAATAACATTTTAGTTGTTATGATGTAATAGTCTGGCTCAGTATTTGGGATATGAGATGCAATGTTTCTTATACATAAACGCGATGTCGTCGATAAACACGGCTCTTCCTGCTTTTGTGTGTCAGTTGTTTTTCTCTGTCCAACTCCTCACGTGGAGCGACCTTTCCTCTGGGAAGCACACAGGCTCTGCACAATACAAACACAAGGCCATTCACATTAGCCCTAATTACAAATGATAATTATGATCAGGACTCTACACTAACTTTTTCTTTCAGGAGCACACGTGCCCCTAAGTCAAAAATTTTAGGAGCACAGGAAAAAAAATGGGGGCACAAATAGGTTTTCATTTTGAACGATTATTAGCAAAACTTGCGCACACCAACACCAACACTGAATAAATTTAATACAGAAAACAAAAGAATTATGACTGTACTTTTCCTGCATGATCGCAATGTTTTTATAAATATATCTTCATTTTATCTGATTAATATTTAGACTTAAAATAAGCCAAAGAAACTGTACTGCACTGAAACACTCTGTGGCCCTTTTTGGACCCTCACCCACAGTTTGAGAACCTCTTCTTTAAGAGAACTTCCACTGGCACTTTACACAAAACTGCTTCAAAGTGAAAAACGTAGGCAGGATTTTTAAACCTGTTTTTTCAAATTCCTAACTGGAGTTACATTCTCTTACTGGTTTTAAAGTGGTATTTTAGCCTCTGCACATTTACCAAACAAAACGCACATTGTGACAAACAGATTTATTTGGCATTTTCTTAGGCAAACTTCAGCCCACATGTGGGCTGCTCTGTGCTGTAGGTCTGCTCTGCGTGGACACGGACATAAAATTAGTATTGTGAGGGTGCGCGCTGTGGACAAGCCTCACGCTGGCGGTGCCGCGGTGTCCGCGGGCTCCAGCACACAGGTCCCGCACACTGGTACAAGTTTAGTGCCGACAGCAGCGGCCGTAATGAAATATGATTGCATTCAGTATTCAGACCTTGAGCCCGTAACAAGACTGAGTCCAAACCATCGCTTTAGCGGAGGAGGAAGTCCAGTGGCACGGGGGTGTCTAATGAGTGGTGGGACAGGTGTGGGTCCTGCTGCGGTGCCGCTCCTCATTTAATGTGGACGTGGGTGGGTTTTGAAGCGGATGTTGTTCGTATGAGTGATATCGGCCACACGCGGAGCTCGTATGCTGGAGTCATGCGCGGTCGGAGGTGTCGTGCCCGGGCACGTTTCGGCTGCGCTCGCGCTGGGAAAGCATGCGGCGCTTTAGGCAGGGCTCTACAGTGCGCCCATTTCACTCGCATTTGCGAGTAAATATTTCTTCGTGCGAACGAGGAAATCAAAACAGTCGCACCGGTGCGAGTGCTTCTGCAGCCACAATAAGGAGAGCTGCGCACAGACGTAACGTGACGAGTTAAACGTTCTAAACGTGTCAAACATTAGGGGCAAACTCACACTAGGACTGTGGAACTTGCCCAAGCCTGGATCGCCCCTAAAGCACCTCACGCTTGCCCAGCGCGAGCGCAACCGAACCGTGCCCAGGCACGACCCCAGCATACGAGCTCCGCGTGTGGCCGATATCACTGATACGAACAAACTCCGCTTCAAAACACACCCACGCCCCCTTAAACGAGGAGCGGCACCGCAGCAGGACCCACACCTGTCCCACACTCACAGACACCCTGTGCCACTGGACTTCCTCCCCCGCTAAAACGATGGTTTTGTCTTGGTCTTGTCTCGGTCTCGAGCGCATTTGGACTCGGTCTCGTCACGGATTCAAGGTCTGAATACTGAGTGCGGTCATATTTCATTACGGCCGCTGCCTTCGGCAATAAACTTGTACCAGTGTGCGGGACCAGTGCGCTGGAGCCCGCACACCCACGTGTACCACTGTGTATCACAGGGGAGGGTAAACATACCAACTGTACATCCGCCTCACATCAAATACGACAATATTAATTTTATGTCAATGTCCGCACAGAGCAGAGCTACGGCACAGAGCAGGTGATATGTGGGCTGAAGTTTGCCTAAGAAAATGCCAATTAAATCTCTTTGTCACAATGTGCGTTTGGTTTGGTAAACGTGCAGAGTCTAAAAACCACTGTAAAACCACTAAGAGAATGTAACTCCAGTTAGGAATTTGAAAATACAGGTTTAAAAATCCTGCACACTTTTTACACTTTGAAGCAGTTTTGTGTAAAGTGCCAGTGGAAGTTCTCTTAAAGAAGAGGTTCTTAAACTGTGGATGAAGGTCCAAAAAGGGCCACAGAATGTTTCAGTCCAGTACAGTTTGTTTGGCTTAATTTAAGTCTAAATATTAATCAGATAAAATGAAGATATATTTATAAAAAACATTGCGCTCATGCAGGAAAAGTACAGTCATAATTCTTTTTTTTTTCTATTAAATTTATTCAGTGTTGCGCAAGTTCTGCACTGTTATAATCATTGAAAACAAAAACTTACTTGTGCCCCCATTTTTTTTCTGTGCTCCTAAAATTTTTAACTTAGGGGCACATGTGCTCCTGAAAAAAAGTTAGCGTAGAGCCCTGGCTTTAGGGGCGATCCAGACTTGGGCACGATTCTGAAGTCCTAGTGTGAGTTTGCCCCTAATGTTTGACACATGTAGAACGTTTAACTCGCGACGTTACGTCTGTGCGCAGCTCCTTATTGTGGCTGCAGAAGCACTCGCACAGGTGCGCCTGTTTTGTTTTCCACGTTCGCACGATGAAATATTTACTCGCAAATGCGAGTAAAATGGGCGCACTGTAGAGCCCTGATTATGATGTTCAAGTAAATAAGCTGTTTCTTTCATCACTGCCGCAGAGGCATCTCCTAGGATACAGATATACTGGCACCTTCTTAGAGGAAAAAATGGGTAACAGGCTAAAATAGTATAAAGGTGCACATTATGTGTCTTTTATGGAGGAGGCTGTGCAAACTGCTTAGTGTCAGGGAGATATAGTGCACCTTTAAATTATGGATATTATGAGGTAGATAGTACTAATTTATTGTAGCAGTTTCCTCAACATTCTTCTGACAGTGAAGCAGAGGCATTCCATAAATACTTGTGGATCAATATTATTACTGCTGTTTCTTTCATGTATTATCTAATTTAGTGTGTCTGACTTTGAGTTTACTATGCAGTTTAACGCTCTAAACAGTCACATATGCCCTTTTATGAACTACGCATGTGGGGCTAGTGTTCTTACTGTGAGTACTGGGACATTTTGTAATATCGGCACATTATTGTTAAACTGCATAATAATTTCATTTCATCTCAAATAGGTAATTGTTAACATCAGTCCAATAACGTGAGCAAGTGAAGCACATAATTCAAACGCTGTCATTTTGTTACATAATTTGTCTATTGATATTGGACCACTGATGCCATGTGTTCCCCAGTTATTTTGAATTAGTTTTATAACGTGCGTATTGCATAATAAACTGGAATAACAGTGTTGCTTACGACAGGCAAACCCTCAATTAGTTTGGGTTTAGCACACATGGCTGGGGGCTCATATTTATCATACCAGAAGCAGCTGCCCATTCTTCTGTCTGACCCAAAGTGCCTGGGCCGAGACACACCCCTTCCTCTTCTTCCTCCTCTTCCTCTCCCTCCCCCAGATAAAAACATCAGTCGCTCATGTGATGTTGAGTGCCTTATTCTCTATTCCCTTTGTGTTCAGGTGATAGGACGCTGCAGGCAGAGTCAGTGGTTGTCAAAACATTTCTAAAATATTGCTCCTTAGGAACAAACACAATCACAGTGTAATTAAAAAATGAGATATAAAGACAACTACTAGCACCAAAAAGCTCTGAAAACTCACCTTTTCAAAACTGCACTGCACTATTTACGTAGCATCTAGGAATGTTATATCAAATTTTAGCTTTACGACACATAATTTGACTATTATTCACAATAACTGACCAAACACCAGTGACAATGTTCCACTTTCTCTCAAACTGTTTAGAGGATTGACATTCCTCTAGTTTGTGACCAGTTTTGCATCAAACTTTCTGACTATGAAAATGCTATAAATATGAAACTAACACAGAGTATATACATTACATTTATTTGCTTTTGAAAATGTTCATCATTGTCTCTTAGAACTAATTATACTGTGATATAAAAAAGCACAGTAAGCACACCCCTAGCTGCATCCTGTTGTTTGTTTTATTTTGTTTGTTCCAGCTGTAAAGTGTTAGAAAAATGCATTCCTCGACTGGGGATATTATGGTTGTTATTTCAAGGGCCCTTAGGACAGTCATACCCTTAAAACTGTTTATTACTTTATGGACTGTCATTGTCTTTTAGAAAAGCACCAAATAGTATTTATTGCTGAACTAAATATATAAATACAGGACTATATGTTTTGTTTTTTGTTATTTTCTAATATAATTTGTTTTGGGTTTTTTCAGCAGTGTCTAACTGTGAATATTTCAACTCAATAGTCACAGGAACAGCATGAACCAGTGTTGAGAAAGCTGACGCATGCAAAACATTTTCCACAGTCCTCTCATGCATTTTAAGAGATACGTGTTTGGTAAAGTGTGTTGAAAGTACGTCCAGTAAAATATACAAACAGTTAAGGTGCACTTCATGACTTTTCTGGTTGGGGGGTCCATCACCAGCTTGTCTCCATGCAGATATTATTGCTTTTCCAGGAATGGTCCAGAGAGTGAGACAGAGAGATACTTTATTGATCCCAAGGGAAATTCAAGAATAAGAAGTCCCACAGTATTACCTACCTATACAACTTACCTATCTCTATGCCATGTTACATATCAGATCTGGAGTGGAGAGCTCGATACATACCGTATTTTTCGGACTATAAGCTTTTTTCAGGGTTTGGGGGCGACGTATACTCAGGTGCGACTTATATATTACATTTGTAACCCTGACAGTCCATAGACCATATATATGAATTGTATGTATGAATCAAAAATTGAAAAAACAAATCAGTATCCGTTTTTTTCATTTTGGTTTTAGAGACAAATAATAAAGAAAAGAGTTGATTTTTTATTTTCTTATTTTTGGTTCTAAATTGAAAAATGAACAAACTAATGATACACGGATTGTTCTCTATTGGATTGTTTTTATTACTATTACTTCTATGACTTGCCTTTCAAGATGCAATGTCAGTTCTTATAAAATAAATTTCACCCCAAAAGTGCGACTTATATATATTTTTTTTCCTTCTTCATTGTGCATTTTTTGGCTGGCGCGACTTACAGTGCGAAAAATATGGTAGTACATAGAACTGAAGAAGCTACATGGTGAAAATACTTGTTGTTTTACAGAAATGGCCGAGGATGACGTGACCCCGGAGCAGTTGGCCGCCATCGCTGCGGAGAATGACGAGCCTGAGTCCGTGAACTACAAACCTCCAGCACAGAAGACGCTGCAGGAGATCCACGAGCTCGACAAGGAGGACGAGAGTCTGCGCAAGTACAAAGAGACGCTGCTGGGGCCCGGGGTCGCTGCTGTTGGTAAGAGCGCAGGGAAAATACTAGTTCATGGGTGGGCAGTTATTATTTTCCTGAGGGCCACATTTGAATCCAGCCATACCCAGGCCTGGACATGAGAAGATAGTTATTTTTTTTTATTTATAGGTGTACCAGTGCAATTTTCCATTTAAGGTATTAAATGCACACTGGTAAGATCTGGGGGAAACTGAATAAAGGCTTAACACACTACACACATACCACACAACCACACACTACAGGAGAATTTGCCTGATTTTGGCTGTGATTTCTTGTGACCCGACTTTTTGTCTTTATGTGCAATTTTGAAGCCGCTGCTCCTCATGTGCGTTGTCAGTGTCAGATCATAATCCCCAAACATCAACAGGCGATAAAACAAAGCGTCGGGGGCAGAGGAGCGACGGACACAGAGACACAACATACAAACTATAGCGAATATAGCCAAAGTAAAGACTTTCTTACTCACCTAATGTAAAGTGGTAAATTTACATATCCTGCTGCAGTCTTTGCAATCAGATTTTAAGTCTCGTAAGTTTCACCTCTGTGGTCTGTGGTGTTTGTGCATTTTGTCGCATGTTTAAAAATCGTTTAAGACCGAAAAATCCTCTAGTGTGTAGTGGCCTTTAGTGTGTGATGAAAATCTTATTATCTTATCTTATTATTATTTCAATATTTTAGTAAATTGAATTGAGTTTTTGTCTAAGTAATGCTTGTTGGATATTTTGTACACTCCTGTTGCGATACTTACCCGATTCAAATTTCTTTTATTGAATTTGAAATGACAATAATGAGAAAAGTCAAAATACTATGTTATAGAATAAAAATCATCTAATTGTCTTCATTGTCCAGCTACTATTTTAAACCTTATTCTCCTTATGTTTTACCAGTATAGGCAGGGACCATTGTTATTTTGCTGTTAAATCTGTGGTGTCACCTGCATAGGGACTACAGATGAAAATTAGCATTTTTGCTATAATTTGTCATATTTACACTGCAATATTATAAATGTTCATTAATATGCACTGTCCCTATTAAATAAATAAATAAACTGTCCATTCAAGACATTTTTCTTGAACGTGACTGCTTTTTCCATTCATGTACATTATTTTAGGTCATAAAACGTTGAACAAAGTGCAGTATGTAAACCTGTAAAGTCTCTTATAAAACCCCAAATAAGATTTTGCTTAAAAATTCTTTCAAATGAAGAAAATGTCTTCCAAGAATAGACTGGAGTGTAATTAATGCAGAGCTGTCCTGACTACAGCACAGATGGCCTGGTTCCTTTACTTCTCTGTGGACCTGTGTTCGTCACACTTCAGAAATCACTATCTCGATTTATGATACAAAAAAGGAATTATTATCCATAAATGACCTGATCCTGACTTTAAGCATTGAGAGAACATTGAGACAAATTAGACTGACATTTTGCTGTGCTCTTCTCTCAGATCCGAATGTTCCAAATGTGGTGGTGACGCGCATGTCTCTAGTCTGTGAAGGAGCCCCCAACCCTCTGGTGCTCGACCTCACAGGTAACAGAAAATCTACTATAAACTAGACATACACATCATATGCAGTTGAAAAGAAAAGTAAATGACCTTTCGATGAACTGTTTTAGGTGTTGTGCTGTTTTGTTGTGGAGCGCTCATGAAAACTGGCACTGATGTGTGTTGTTTTGTGATTGTGATTTCCTTCAATTAGCTGATTTCCTATTCTAGTCTAGCTTTAGTCAAACTGAACAATAACAATGACTGCATTATTATTCATTACTCTTTGTAACATATTATCTATATTTGTCTTATTGTATTGTAGTCTTATGTCTAGTAAAATGAAAAAGGGCTATACTTACAGTTATTTTTTATATTATCATTCAGGCTTTTTGGCAACAAATCAGAGCTTGATATTAACATTTGGATTTTATGCATGTATTTTGTATGAGGTTGAGGATCCCTTATATATTCCATCCTTTTATAATTTCAGTAGTTGAAAGGGTAAAAATTGAAAGTTATATACACAAAATTAAACACATGCAAAATAGGATAAAAAACGCACAATTAATTTCTGGCTTGTAACGTTTGAAACATTGTTCTTTTGAATCAAACTTACTATGAAGACCTGACTATACAAAAACTAAATTACATCAGCTCTCCTTCGGGGGGGGACTACTCTACTATGTCTCGTGATTCATTTCAAACTTATCAAACTCCACGTGAGAGTGAACCAGGTCAAAGACGCTCTTGAGACATAAAAGAAATGTTATTTTCAGTTCGGACCCCGAATGCTCCTCTCCAGCTGCCCCAGAACACTATGTCCTGTCAAAAATCACAGAGACCGCCCATTTTCCTCAGCCCCATAAAGCCGTCATGCATTTTTCCATTAAAAGTTTGGACACTACAGTAAAATAATCTGCCTAGTTCCTTATGTAACAACGCTGCAGGTAGAAATCACCAGGTTGAGTTTTTATTGCAGTGGTCTGTCATTCTTTGCAGCTGGTGTGAATGTTAAATATGTTTTACTCCATCTTTATAAACACAACCTCTTGGTACAACCTGTTATAATGTGTGAGTGGGGTGGCCTCTTCAACCCGTAACCTGATTTATCTCTGTGGTGATAGATAAGTTTAATGGCACATTGTAGAATATTTCATATATCTTCATGGAGACGAATAGGTAAGGGTAAAAAAGAAATAGAGTCAACAGTAAGATCAAGTAGAAATAGGTCTTTAACATTTACATATGCCCTATGTAACTTTTCTGGTGTTGTGTCTGGTGTTGTGTATTATTATTATTTTGCTTTTATGTTATTGCATTGTGTGGATGTCATTAAATGTGTGTATTACCTTGAAAACAAGCAGGTAACACTTATAAGAAAAGTTACGGGTCAGGTTGGTGGAGAGGTGATAAAAATATGAAATAAATGCAAGACAGATATGTTTAATGCCATATTGCAGAGCATTCCAAGCAAAGCAGCATTTCCATGTTGTGCACTTTTTAAATACAGCATAATTTATTTGTTACACCCAATATTGTATTATGCAAAGACACATTGAGGTCAAAGAGGTTTAACATATGGAGAATGTACGTGTGCGTAGGTGAGTCTATTTCCAGAGGGATGTTCTGTGGTGCGTTCACTGACATGTTGAAATCTAATCTGAGCTCATCACAGAGGGTACATTTACATGGACAGAAAAAAAATCTGATAAGTAGATAAATCAGATATTCCAACTACATCTCATTTTTTTGTGTTTTTACATGTACTTACACCTAATTTAAAAACACCCTTTTCAGTCTTTAATCTTCCTTTTTTGTCTTTTTTGTCATTAGTGTGTCTCTTTTAATAATTTTCCTTGTCAAAACATGTGCAGGTGTGAACAGTGAGAAATAAATCAGATTACTCACATAATCTGATGACTCCAGAAATCAGACAATGATCAGATTTTTGGTGGACATGTAAACATAACCTGTGTTTCTTTGGGACCCTGTAGGAGACCTGGAGACCTTCAAGAAGCAGCACTTTGTCCTGAAGGAGGGCATGGAGTACCAGATCAAGATCAGCTTTAAGGTACGCACACAAGTACATGTATGGTGGGTTTCTACGCTTCTTAAGGACATTACACTTAAATCCATTTTTTAGAGAACAATCATAACCTTAAGTATAGTTATGACTTGTTTAACATTAACCTAAACCATAATTTGAACCTTTTTTAACCCATATCTGAACTTATATCATATCTGAAACTATGTTGTGAAGCCAAATGCCAGAATAAGCTTTACTGCTCTTCTCACTGAACAACGGTCTCAGCAAAAACTTTTGACAGTGTTGTAGTTGTATCCAAATGGCACAAGAATACACAATTTGTTGCAGAAATTTGGAAAACATTTTTAAATAGTAAATATGAACCCACAATCCATTTTATTTAAACCTCTTATGTAAAAATATACGGCACGGTGGCTGAGTGGCAACACTCAGGCCTCACAGTAAGAAGGTTGCGGGTTCCATCCCCGGGTCGCCTGGGCCTTTCTGTGTGGAGTTTGCATGTTCCTTCCCGTGTCTGGATGGGTTTCCTCCCCCATCAACCTAAAACATGCAGCACCCCTATGAACTAACATCAAGGACCATGACGTCCACCCTCCTGTGGGCTCACCACCTGCAGAGGGGTTCATGGGGGGGTCAGGTGCTATGAGGATTGGGCAGCAAACTGCCCCCGCGACCCAGCTGGATTAAGCGGGAGAAGATGAATGGATGTAAAAACACTGCTAAACATTTTTTTTTTATTTCCTTGCTTTTCATTCTCTTTGTGGCTTTTAGTTTGGATATTTAGATGTTTAATCCTTGTTTTGACAACAGACAGCAGTAGGGATCACGAACTTTCCACCAACGGAAAAAAAACAAAACGATTACAAGAACATTAACCATAATGATGTTGAATTTGTGACGGTATTTTTTCTACACACTAGCTTGCCTAGATGAATGTCCATTAGACAAATTAGTACTTCATTAGACAAGGTATGCAAATGCCATTTTTTGTTTTGTTTTAGGTTGTAGGCCTTTAGAGACCCTCTTAAGACACAGTATGTGACAGAACTAGTTCATTTTAAATGGTTTGCAGTGGTCTATAGTTATTCCTCACTTTCTTAATGCTTTCCGAGTTTATTCACCACTCTTAGACATCAGAGCGAAGTTTAGTTGTCAAGGTAAAGCTAACAACAACTAACATGCTAATACTTCATATTTAGATGCAGACAGGATGCACATATTGGACATAGTTTGACCTCAAGAACTGCTTGTACAATATATCTGTACAGGGGAAAGACACATTTTGCTGAAATACATGAAAAAAGGCACAGGGCCTTTAAGTGTTTATGTGTATTCATACTGTAAACTTGAGGGATTTTAGTGTAATCTAACTATATATTTTATTGTAGAGCGAAGTGTTCTACAGTGAACTAAGAATGTTCTTCTAGTGCAGTTTATTCCCTCTGAGCATCTGTAACAACAAGAGGAAATCACAGATGTTTTCTACTGTTTTCTGTGGACTTAGATGTGTTACATTACCAACACGTCAACTGACAGTATGAGCTATTCAGTGTTATAACAATTAACCAGCCCCAGAATGCATTTTGAGAAAAAAACAAAAAACAAAAGATAAGTTTAATCTCAGGCAAAGCAATAACATTTCCGTGGCAAAAAGCGGGTGACATACTCCCCACCAACAACACACTATTCATTTGTATTGTGTGCAGGTAAACAAGGAGATTGTGTCGGGTCTCAAGTATGTGCAGCAAACTTTCAGAAAAGGAATCAAAAGTGAGTCAACCTTTTCCATATCATGTCCAAAATTACACCCAAATATTACTTGATGCATAATATGACTCTCTTTCACTCCTTTCCATCTCTTTTTCTTCTCTCAGTTGACAAGTCGGACTACATGGTGGGCAGCTACGGACCCCGCGAAAATGAATATGACTTTCTAACAAAGATAGACGAGACTCCCAAAGGCGTTCTGGCTCGAGGAAACTACAACATCAAATCCAAATTTACCGATGACGACAAACACGACCACCTCTCCTGGGAGTGGAACCTGGTCATCAAGAAGGACTGGACTGACTGAAAACACACGGATTACCCACAAGCCCCTGCAGTGTCGGCCATTTTGCCTTGTTTATTTCTTTCTTGTTGTGCATTATTATACACAGTCATCTGGCCTTATAGTTTCGTGCCTCGCTGTCTCAACTCTCGGCATGGCCCCCCTCTGGCGTCAGCAGCAGCAGTAGCAGTTTTCTACTTTATCCGTCCATTCATGCTTTTACAGGCACATTACAATGGGAAAAAAATGAATCTATTTATCGCAATAGTTAATTTTAAAGGGAAATTTTAAAGATTCATCAGTGTGAAACAAAAAATATCATAAATAATCACAACTCACTACATTTCATTTGTTGTGTTTTTTAATTTTCTTTAGATTTTCTCACAATTTAAATGCACTTTTATCTTTACTTGAATAATCTTTCATTATACACTTACCATAGTATTCTCCGTTGTGATGTGCCTGTAAATTCTTTCGCACAGTCCTGCCTTTCTGTTACCCCTCCACTACTGAGCTGTGCCATCATGTAGCACCTTATGTCATCGTCTCCCATTCACAATTTTATATTTTTATTTTATTGCGGCTTGAAGAGATTAACCCTGCCTTCCAGTGTCTCGCAGAATGGCGTCGTCTTCCTCTCTCCGTATGAAGTACAGTGGAACAAGCAAGTGTACAATCAACTTTTGTTTGCCTTTTTATATAATACATGTATCGGTGGTTGTATATTGTGACTGTATCCACATTGGCTATTATTGTGCACACCCCACCACAGCCACTTTCCCTATAATGTTAGTAGGTTGTGTTTAATTGGTTCTTAACGTCCCGTAGTTTTAAATTGAGATGGAGGATTGGTAAGGATTTTATTGTAAAAATGTCTGCTTAATAACAGACATTTCTAGACATTTGCATTTGATCTCTAAGTTTTTGCTCTCAGTACCGAAACATCTACATTTAAAGGTGCACTATGTAACTTGTTCTGTCAGCTGCTTGCCTTCAATTATTATTGCATTGGTTGGAATATTCTACAGTGTGGCAATGGCTGTGTATATGTTACATTCGTTCAATAATAATGGTTTTACTGGAAAATAAATATTCTGAAAAACATCAATTCTTAGTGTAGCTGGGGTTCCCTCTCCACAGATCTGACATGTAACTTGGTGATCTCACCAGCTTGGCATTAGATCAGTTTAATGCCATAAAGTGGAACATTACAAGCAAAGCAATAACAAGCAGTTAGCGAACACTCCACCAGAAAAGATTACATAGTGCGCCTTTAGATTATAATGGTGCTATGATTCATATAGTCTTGATTGTACTAACTAGACTTTCTGAACAAAAACAGTTCAAACAAACAGAAATAATCAAGTTTAGTTGTGTGGAATAATAATTACAAAAACTTTCATTATATTTATATTATACTTCTTGTCCTCCATTTGAATTTTGAACTTGATCAAATTCATCAAAAGTGAATAACCTACAACCTACAGAAAATACTAGCGTTCCTTCGTTACTAATTCCATGCTTCCTTGCCTATTTGCTGGCTGACTTTTGATATAGTCGTACCAAAACCTGCCTTGGACACAAATAAGTCATTCAGAGCTGCTTAATTGCACCCCCTGTTGTCCCAAAATGTATTCACCCATTTCGCTTTTAATGGGAAATGGGGCCAAAGTTATTTAGGGACTATAACATGCAAGTATAGCGGCCTTAAATGTACCGTGTATTTAAATATAGATGGGTGCTCTGCAGAAATACCTTGCCTTGTCATGCACGAGTTGAGTCGGGTGCTGAGGACGGCTGTTCAAAATAGCAACACTTTGAAGAGCCACTTATGGGTCTATGTGTATCTATAAGTGATACTACTCGACCTATTTAGGATACATACTTCTGAATGTAGTTAACAAGCCAAAAGCCAAAATTATCCCTCTTAAATCTTACTCAACCAGGTCACTATATGCGGAAATAACTGCCAAACCCAAATTAGGGAAGAATTTAATAATAATCAATGAACCCATGTTTATAGATACCTGCAATCAATATGTCAGTAATGCTTATTCTGATAGGACAGAATATATTAAGCTGATTTTAAAACTTAAACAATAAAATATTCAAACCAAACCTAGCCTACTGCTAATGGTTGAGTAAAAGTAATACTGTGTTAAAATGATGTACAATATATTATATTTTTGGGGAGTCGGGAGCCAGAATTGATAAGACAACAGACTTTTGCACTTCCCTGTTTTTAGCCAATACGGAATTACATACAGTTTCTCTCATTCTTGGCACTTGGATAAAGCAACAGGACAGTATAAACTATTGCTCAAGGGAAATGAAATCCATGGTTTGTAAATGTTTTAAATAGTCTTATGAAAGTGTCGCTTGAAATGTTTCCTGTAATATTCTAAATTGTATTGTTGAGCCGCTGTCTTGGCCAGGACTCCCTTGAAAAAGAGATTAGTGATCTCAGTGGGACTTTTCTGGTTAAATAAACGTTAAATTAAATGAAATAAAAGAATTTTATCTAAGCTTGAGTGAAAATCAAAATAACAAAATGTAAAAATGTCCGTTTAAAATTTCAATTCCAGTTGTTTGAATCTGATTTGAATACAAAAATAGTTATTATCCGCTTTTAAATTGGAGGTATTAGTTTCCCGTAAGCTGCCCTCAGCATCTGTCTCCAGCAGCTCTGGTTGTATGTGTGAAAAATACCATCAAACTGTAAATAAAGGGCTTAACTTTTGCTCCCAACCAATAAAACCCTATGTAGCCCTGTTGTAGATGAGACAGACTTAACAGAATGGTGCGATAGAGCTAAGTATACACTAGTGCCGCAATCTGAATGTGCTCAATTAGAAAAACGGATTAGGCAAAACCAGTGTTAATATTTTATTTGTGAGGCCTTATTATTTTGGGCAATAATCTTTTAAAATTATTGTTTGTTCCCCTTTGCCTTAAAGCACATAATTTTCCCAAAACAGGTGCAGTTCAGTGAGTTCAAATGTTGTGGAAAAAGTTACATAAGTTTAGTTGTTCAAATTAAAAGCCAATTATCAAAAATGTGAAATATTTAAGCCTATATCACAGCCTATATATGGTAATGTACTGATTATAAAATATGTTCTCTTCTGATTCTCACACTTTGTACTTGTAATTTGTTAGACTTTTAAGCCAGATGCCCTACCAACACAGCCCAAAATTGTCACTGGAGATATTGGTGCTTCCTAAAAAATGTATTTGATGTATTTTATGCTTTTTGTGACTTGATAATTAACCCGCAAGGACCTCTGACATGAAGCAAAAGTTCATATTTTTACATGATTTCTTTCCAGACAGCATCATGAAAAAGCTCTAAATACTTCACTCTTTGTACCAAGTTTATACAATACCTGTATTTTATTTTGAACTACCAAATCTATGGACTTTGCATGACATTGTTACTTTGAGGTGCATCTGGACAGCCCTTTTACATTGCTGATGAAAATGAAGGCGGTGTCTTGTAATCGTGAGTTTAAGCACAGAGAGAAAGCACAGGAAGAGGCTGAGTTTGACACTATTTGCTGCTTAAGATCTTGATAGTGACTGAAAACTGACCAAGAACACGAAGGAGAGGAGGATTTTAAAACACTAAATAATTGAAAAAGTTGAATCGTGTACTGTACCCGAACACTTGGATGTAAAACTCTTTTGCTGATGTTGTGTTACTGGCTCCATACATTCCTCATGTTGTACAGTTTGTATGAAACGCTGGCATGTCGGTGGGGTTGTGTATTCGGACATCGATTGTGATTGCTCTTATCGGTCAATAAAGATTTTACTCAAGATTGTTCTCATACCTTTCTTGTAAAATGTATTAAAAGTAAAACATATTTAAGTTATGCTAAAATAAAAGACAAATAACATGAGAATTTGGTCTCAAACTTTTTTGTATATGAAATGTGTAAAATGACCAATACACGACTGCATATTTCTCTTATTGCCTATACTCATACAACAATAAGGGAGTTTGTTGATATCTCAGAGACAAATATGGCTTACATATGAATTCTAAAAGCCACAATAAGTTGCTATATTGCTTTGTATCCCAACTCTGGGTCCCTAAACTTTCACCGGGGGCTTCCATGAGTCCTAAAAAGACATTAAACCTACACTGCTTAATTTATTTCCTTTAAACAAACAAACAAAAAAGACATAACTGATCCAAATGTGTTATGTTGTTGTTACTCATCTCTCAAGGAAGTACAGAACAACTTAATATACATAAGAGATCAAACACTGTGGGACTTTCTGTGCTGACTATACGATATCCTGACAATGTTCTACATACATTTTAATGCCCAACCAGAATATCGGATTGGTGCTTCCCTAATATCTAGTGTCTTTCTTTTCATGATGACTCCTGTTCTTAACCATAATTGTTTTATAATACTGTAGCTTGACCGGTAGGGAGACAAATGTTGGAGTTGCCAGCGTATCCACTGGTAAAATAAGAGTTACGGAGAGAAAAAGGTAGGAAATAACTGCTGTAGTGGAAGAATTGTTCATTTTAAAGTATGTAAAGTCCTATAATTATCACGACTGAATCACTGATCAGACATAAACACATTACATTGGATAGATACTTCACTGATCCCAAAGGAAAGTAATAAATGTGAATGAAGAGGGACTTCTCCGTGTAGTTTTACCTCTTTGTTTCTGGTCAGTCAGTTCACTTATCCATGTAATTATCCAATATGTACCCGCCACATTGTGCAGTAGTTGCAGAAAGAAGAAATAACTCTTAAAAGTACAAAGTCAGAGCCATGGAGCAGGTGTGTTAATTCTATATTTCTCACTTAACAAAACAATGATGCTCTTCTAAAGGAAATAGAAAAGTTAGGCCAATACCTACAAATGTTAAAAGGCACAGTATCATAATACAATTTGACATGCAGGGAGTTTTTTGTTGTTGTAAGAGTCGTAAACATTGAGTTGACCCATGTTGGCCACTTGTGTTGTATAGCAGTTAGATGAATACTTGTAAAGGGCAAATGCTTTCCGGAGCGGTAATGCAAAATGTACAGCTACTTACAGTACAAATTATAACACGCGCATCCTCCATTAAAACATGAGATGATCGTAACAAACCTCTTCAATACAATTCCCTTAGCACCCACGGCTGTCCTGTCACAACTCAAAGGAGCGCCGTGCAACTTTTCTGGTGTAGGCTTTGCCACCAGGTTGTGTGCATGTTTTCACTTTACCTGAAATGTCCCACAGTATGGCCTTAAACTTATCTCCACGGACACAAGCAGGTAACACAAACAGGCCAAGTTATAGGTCAGAACTCGGCCACTTTAGCTTCTTTAGCAATGTAAACACATGTAGTTGAATAAACGCAAGATTGATAAATTTGATGCCATACTGCAGAACATTTCAGGTCAAGTAGGCTGTGTAATCCCAACCAGAAAAGTTACACAGTGTACCTTTAAGAACCTTTACATTTGGACAGATGTTTTTGTACATAAATATAATACAATTTAAATAAACATTTGAAGAACTGGGGGGAATAGCATGCAGCTTTTGGTCCAGGGTTAACAGTCGGCTAAATTCAGACACAGAACTAGTCCTGAGAAGCAATACTGACCACTTAAAAGTTTTTCCCAAAGGACTCCCAAAAACAGAGGGTATTTTTGGCACATAAGCCTGCCTCTTATAGCCACCAAAGGCCTGTTGCTGGAAGATAGTGACAGATATATTAGTATAAAGGAAACTGACATATTATAATCAAATTAACTCTCCTTTCCCAAATGTTGAACACCTCTTACCAAAAATAATAAACTGAGAAAAGATCCTTACTATGCAACTGGAGTGACACTGCTCATAAAAAGCTATTTACATCAAAAGTAATAACCAAATCTTTTGATCAGTGTTACAATTTTGAAAGATTTTCCTATTTTGGAAAAACAAAATAATTACTTTTCCAAAAAAAAAAAAAAAAGTATTTAAAATGGTCTAAGGTTATCAGTAAATATAAACTGGAACAACTTTTACTTATTTATGGTCAATGGTATTGTATACAGTATAGTTTAGATGGATACTACTGAAATTTGCCCTGTTTTCAGATTTCTGTGTATTAGTAGACTGCATTCAAACAATCTATTTACCTTAAAATGAAAAATTCACATTTATAAACTAAAATCTTTATATTTTGTTCTCCAGCAACAGGCCATGATCTAACCGATCAACACATGCATGGCTTTAAAATTAACACAGATTCTATACACACTGTGGCAACTAAAGCACATTAAAATATCCCATTTAAAAATACAATAAAAATATAAAAGTGGATGTCATTATGAACATCTCGTCAGTCCACAGCAGGTCCAGTGGAGCTTGTATTACAGTAGTTCTGCCAAAACACATTGCAAGTTTACAGAGGCCCAAACGCAGGGCAAAACCCTGATAGATTCCAGTTGTGTTATTTGGATGTGCTCTCGACACCGGCTCTGGTCTTGTTGTCTGTATTCTGTTACATACTGTTACATACGGTCACATACTGTCAATGATTCATCTTGAAAGTTTGCTGATCACTCGAATAAGCGCCGCGTTTTCATCTTTGAGTCTCTGGTTGTCGGCTTTCAAGTCTCCCAAAATCTGAAGAAAAATAATGTGTGGGAAAAATATCAAGAAATCTGAGTATTATTTCTTGTGTTATAGTTAGATTTTGGGATTTAGGTCTCTCAAATTACAGTAACCCTTGGCATATATTTCATACAGTTAATTTATACTAGATACTTATTCTTTTCTTCCTCATACATTATCAAATTACCAGTTTTTATGCATATTCATTGCATCCTTTACTGGCAACAACTCTAGCTATGGAAAAATTGCTAGTTGCCCGTGTAAGTAATTGATATCTAACTTCATTCTGCTAACCTCAGTGTGTATGTGGATGGTTAATGAACCTAAAAACCCTAAAACAAAGCCTCAGTTGGACCAGAGAGCCTTTCCTGTGATGTGAGTCGTTACTACAGTGCATTATTGACTGAGCTGCAGGGGCCATTAGACTGCGGATCAATTATAGAAGATACAATTAGTGTGTTTGTTCACTGGTCTAAAGCTGAACAAACACACAGCTGTTACAAGTCTGGAGTTTCACATGTTTCGCAGACAAACGCATTATTTATTTATTATTATTTATTTATTATTACCCTGAGTTCATCCTCCATTTCCACTGCTCTGCGCTGTAGAGTCAGTTTCTCCTGTAACACAAAATGTAGAAATGCAGTTACCATTTTGATGCAATATGTTTATTTGGACACAAGTTATAATCAATCAACATATCTTAGCGTTCAACAAAGAAAAACACCTGCGATACATATTCTTGTTCAGCTTTTATGCAATAATGTGGACATTTAGCTGCTGTGTAAATTTCTAACTTACAAATCTCTCCAGCTCTAGCAGTGCCGGCCGGTCAGTAGTTCCCTCTTGACTCTGCCACAAAGAAAACAAACATTGATTTCAAAGTAAAGATTGTAAAATAGATGAGATTCTTATATTGTAATTAAATACTGAATGCAGACTTTGCTTTCCCATTACAGAACAGCTTATGTTAGCAGTAAGAGTGTCAGTGCTAAAAATAATCCGATTAATTTCAAGCAAACGTGCACAAATGTCCACAGAACAGAGAAGAGAAGACAAGAAAAGTGAATTTAAGGTTTTAAATAGACATATTAGGTAATTTAGCGACAATTACAACACACAGAAAGCAGCTCAAGTAGTTATTGTGCCTTCTGTAGTTTAAATAAAAAACAAATAATAAAACAGTAGCATTGAATAAGGCTATTAGAAGATTTGTAGTGAAAGCAATTTGAGTTATAAAATGATATGAACAAGTTTAGTGAAAGTGTGAGACTTTAAAAACTGCATGACAAGAAGAAGAATGCAGGATTGTGTACACGTAAAAGAAACAAAAACCAACTGCAGCTGTTTTTGGTGAAGGAAAATCTTTAAAACGTGACTCAAAGCTAGGTTGGCTCTGGCATAATGTGCGACCTCTAAACTTGTGTTCAAATGCACAGCTAGCTCCTCCGCTCATGAAAGTTACAAAGGCTAAAGCTAAAGGTTAAAACAGCATCAAACCAGCCTAACCTGTCGCAGTCTCTCCAGCTCCACTTTGTTCTGACTCAGCAGGAGCTCGGTCTCCTGCAGCCGGTCCTTTAAAGACAGATTCTCCTGCAGCACCTTGAAGTACAGCTAGAGGGCGACACAAACACACACAAGCTGCATAAGTTTATGGGAGTGTGGGAAACTCGCTGACATGTGGTTTGGTTGCCATTCCAGTATGTACAGATATATCAAATTTCTTTCATTATAATGTCAGTGCTACATACCGTCCTATAGTCAGCAGATGAGTCGTCAAATTTATTCCCCCTGAAAAAATACAAGACCTTTTAATATAAAGCAATATTTTAGCAGGTTACTGTACTCCCAATATAATTACAGCTACCAATTATAATGGGAGTTGACAAGTCAGCAATTAATTTGCACCTAGTCAAACCATTTTTTTTTTTTGATAGTGCCTTGGAGCAAAAATGAAAGGCAAAAATTAGGCTTAATTTTATTTTTGTTTTAATATCCGTGAAGTCTCTGCTGTGCACATTATATTTCCCAGCAAATGGTATGGATCAAATGTTTGTTTATACTCCAGATAACGATGAAGAACAGCATTAAAATGATCAATAAATATTTCAGTTGTCATTTAGTTCCGATTATTCTGATTGATTGATAGATACTTTATTGATCTAGAGCCAAAGTTCAGCCGCAGCAAGATTTACATTGCGCTTCTCAGTGCTGTAGCCCTAATCAAATACATAACATTTTTGGTCTATAAAATCCTGTATGTTTTTATGCAGGTATTTTTAATCATCTTCACCCCACAGGCCATGCAATAACACAGGCTGAGTCTTGCTTTAAAGGTGCATATTATTACATTCAATAGACTCACTGTATTGTGCTGTCCCCATTGGTTTCCTCTGGTTGAGCATCCTCTTCGTCATTCTGGAAACATAATAGTTCAAAAAGTAAGGTAACCATAACAAGCATGTGTTTTTGATTTAAAAAAAATGTTTTATGTATTATTTTTTATTGTTTCATTTGGTTTGAGTTGGCTACGTATTACAATTTATGTGCCAAGACTGTTTTCAAACAATGGTACTATAACAAGTATTCTGTGGACTGGCTGCTTTGGGTGCTCTTTGTTAAAGACACGGTTTAGTTTTTGACTTGGTTCAGCCCTAGTTTTTGGTATAAAAGCAACATATATATACAGATACCCAAAGCCTGAAATGTGTATGACCAAATAAGGCCAAATAAAATAAACAAATCTGCACAAATTGGATAACATGTGACATTTCAGACATCTGCCCTTCATCAGACTCTGGTTTGGACCTGGCATAGTCCTGTTATAGACTTGGTTTCAATCTGGTGATACCTAGCAAAGCCAAATATACTGATCTACCCCTGCTTTTCAGTTAGTTCTGGTCTTACACAGACTTTCTGGTGAGGTTCTGGGTATATTTAAACTCTAAATTCATTAAATATGTATCAGGCTTAGTCTTGGTTTGGACAAGCTCTTCCTATGACCCTCTTAAAACTGACGTAACCCCATAAAGAAATGGCTCAAACTGGTTAGAAACGGGTTTAGCTGTAACTCCTGCTTTTAAACGTTAAATGCTGTTTTTCCCTCTCTGGCTGTGAGCTGAATAATTGTCCTAAAATCCAGTGTTGACATGTCGTACCTCTCCTCCCGTCTGGACGATCCCCGTGGAGCGCCTCTCTCTCCTCCCTCTCCGCCGGTCTCGAACGCCCAGCTTCTTCTCTGCTTCAGGCTCCTCCTGCTTCAACGGGTCAGTGTCTGAAACCAGAGGAAATTTGGTTTCATCACTAAACTGCATGTATATTATAAAAAGCAGCCATAGAAAATGATTAATTATAGTCAAGTATGTCAAGATCTTTTGAAACCGCTGCAAACTAATTTCTCCAAGGGCACAAATAAAAGTCTATTCTATCCTAAATAAAGAAACTGGCTTTTGATTTTAAAACAACCCGTATGAAATATGGCAGCAACAAATAATTTGATTCCTTGTGTCTGGTCAATTATTTAAATAATCATTACCTAATACTCAGTAATTATTATCTGGACTACACATGAACACTTATTATGCACTGGGAAGAGGAAGTTTTTCACATAAATAGTTTGTTACTGATTCAAACTTGAACAGTACAATTTAAACAATTTCTAAGTTTACAAGTAAATGACATGTTTCTATTCATTTGGTTAAATTGGGCTACAACATAGAGAATAGAAAGCCCTACTCAAGAACAATGATTTTATTTATAAATGATAGATTAATTGCTTTAAAAAGGTCATAAAATAACAAACAAACAACAAAGTGTGTAGCAGAAGTTAATCTAGTACCTATAAATAAAACCCAGGAAACTGAACTCTTCTGAATGGCCATAGTAATTTTACAGATGTGGGCCAATCTGTAACAGAAATAATCTTTGGGCAATACAGGAAGCTGTTATCTGAATCGCAGTTCAGTTGGCAGCGTGTCGGGGCTTGAGAGCGACAGGCTACGCTACTTCTGTTTTCAGTCTTACGGCAAAGCAGTGAGAATAGACATGTAGACTAACGGTTCAAACTGTGGACAAAGGGTATGCACACACTTGTCCTGGTTAAAGCCCAGTTCAGTCCTGATTTGAACTTGATTTGACCCAGTTCCAGTCCAGTTCTAGTCCCAGTTTGATGAGGTGTGTGAAGCCAATTCTGCCTTGAAAGTACTGCATTAGCCATTCAAGATTTTGTAAAATACTTAACATTGGAAATTTCACTTAAAATATTAATAACATACAAAACCACCACAGCTGCCAGAAATGCAAGGAGATAAAAAATGAAAGCCTGCATCTTAAACATAAATATGCACTGAGTTTAGTACTACTTTAGACAGTAAAAGCTATTTTCTGTGTAGCACACTGGCTGTTTTAATCTTCTAACTTGTAAAGCCATGTTGTTGCACAGTATAAAAGTGAGAAAAAAATCAAAACTGAAACACATTTTAGACCAAAGTACCAAACCATGTTCCCTTTTTGTAAATGTTGAAGATAACTTCGCCAAAAGCAGGATAAACTTCGATGAGCATTCAACCGTGTTAACCATGTTGTAACTGTGCTCCATCCTTGTTATATTACTCAGAGTTTTTTCATGCACATTTGAGAATTTCTGTACTGTCCTCAGAAAAGTTCTGTTTTTACCTACCTACCTAAGAAATGTGTGCTCCCAGTCATACGTATAGGATTTTAAAATGTCATACAGCTGTTTTTCAGAAATAAAAACAAGTAACTTAAAATCTGCTGCTTGCTATGATTAAATATCACCATGAACAGGTGGGACCAAACAGTTCTGCTGTTTTGAACAGAAAGGATCCGTTTCTATTACTGGGATGTTTTAAATCAGAAGTTTACAGTGAACAAAATGTAAAATAATGAGATATGCATGTTTTACGCTAAATAAAATACAAAAAAAGATGTAATGGCAAATAAAATGAGAATGAAAACTCATAAGCTGGTAGTATTTCTCACCTCTTTCTGCGGGGGTCAGAGTGATGATGGGGCTCACTGGTTGGACAGTCCGAGCAGGAGTCGGCTCAGCTGCTTTGGACACATTCTTCTCTGCTTCTTTAAGATCTGTGAGGGTCACACCCTGGAAACAAAAATATTATATAATTTGTCTTTTTTTTCTAGAACAAAAGTATCCTGTATTTAGTTCAAATTTCAGTCTTCTCTCAAATGTTAATGCTCCTGGAGTTGTTCTTTGAGCCAAATCATACTTTTTAAACATATGCTGCAAATCTAATTGTAATTGCAATACTAGTCAGAAAACTTAACTTCATGATTAATTTTGGCAGTGTGTCAAGGTCACTTTTTGACATTATCACAAGTTAATTTGCACTGAATGAGTTGTGACAATAATCTGTTCTGACAAGTTCCACTGAGAACAGCATTGTTATCCGATACCACTGAAACTGTGACTCTGGCATACAAAGTCATAATTCAGGTTGTTGTGCTTGTTGACAATGTGAAATAAAAATATGTTTAATTTCACAGGAAGCAATATAAGAATAGAAAGACAGCTATATTATTCATTATTAGCTTCCATCACTCACCAACAACCAAACACATCATTTTAATGCAATACAGGAAGGTAAAGCGTCAACACAATACAATTTAAATATGAGATGCTGTTAGTTGTACTGAACAGTCTGCTAACCAACTATAAATAATTACATACTTTCTATTTATCACAGAAATTTGATCTATAGAGTTTTATTTGACAAACTGCATGTGTATAAAGACAAAAGAGTAGAGTTGGACATTTACAAATCTTATGACAACATCTACTTCTACAGCACTGCTTCAATTTGTTACCTTTGTATAATAAAATCTCAAGATTGGTAATGACAAATGTCACTAATCAGATACAAGAGAAATACTGGATACCGGTACTTTTAACTGAATAAATCTATCTTCCACCACCTAAATTCTTCTATTTAATTAACATAACATTACAAACAGGGTGAAGGTGATATTTTGTATGTATGTACACCACAGAAATTCATTCCAACACTGTACTGTTAAATTAAACAAATAATAAAATACAAGCGAATGAGGAATAAATGTAAAATATGATTTATTTATGTTTTACCTGTGTGGAGCGCCGTGTCTGACGAAGCAGCCGAGAGCGAGCTTTTCTCTGGGACTCCGACTCTTCGTCTCTGACTGGAGCCTGGAACCTGCACACAGTTATATTACATGACATTAAAAAATAAAAATATAAGTAAATGGAAAGCGTACAGATATTAAGACAATTCTCCAAACAATGATCAAACAATTATATAAATTATTTTAAATGAATGATTGTTACTGAACATGACTAAAACTAAACGAATGTGAGGGATAAATAAAATATTTCATTCACATTGATGACAATAATTGACATGATTTACATATATTATGTATCTCTTATAGAATTATTTACAATTATGTGATCTTAAGTTAAAGGCAATACAGGGTTTAATTCAGTATATCAACACTACGGGTCAATAATATTTAATAAAGATGGGGGTCATATAAAATGAATGTAGTTAAAAGGCCAGTTTCTGTTGTGTTATAGCAATTTTATAGAGTTTTTCCCACAAGCAGAAATGATCAGTTCTAATTCTTTTTTTTCATAAATTCCTTTCACATATCACTTAAGAAAATATCACGCAATGAATACATGCCGTCTGTTTTTAAATGTTCTATGTGGACCCTATATGGAAAATAAAGGTTGATTGACTGAATGGGGAAAACTGGCTCTTATGCTGCTTTCATGTGGTGTGGGAAAGATGATCCTTTCCACTTGGCCATTTGGGAAGTGGAAATTATGAGTGCGTTGTGTTCAAGTGCTTTTATTGTCGCAGTGAAGTGAAAGATGGCAGACCCAGAGTTTATCCTGACCTGTTACTTGGGTAAAACGGTGTTAGACTTGCTAATTCATCTAATTCATTCATTATTCATCATCATTCACTGTTAATTAATCAACTAAACAATAAGAGTATTTTTAAAAACGACAATAAGTGTAAATGCCGATGTTATTAAAATGACAGGACTGCAGATGGAAATTAGCATGTTGCTAAATCTGGTGCAGCCATCTTTTTAATGTACCTGCACATTGTCCTTCAAATAAATAAACAAATAAATAAATATATGTCACAATGCAGACTACAAACTAACCAACCAACAGCAGCAGAGACCATTTAACAGAATGCAATGTTTAACATCACGACACTTTCGCTGCTCTTCGCCATGTTGAAAGGTCAATACTGATCTCATCTCAGCAGCTCGTGTATAATAAAAATCTTCCAACTTTCCAGTGGAACTTACGATGCAAATGGGTGAGTCACTTTTTGGTATTTGTAATAATTATCATAGGATGTGAAGGCACCATTACCCCCCATCTGGCAGTATAATATTCCAGATCTGAAAACAACAATTTCTCCAAATGAGCCTTACTTTCTGCGATCAGAACCGGGAGTGTTGGGGCTATCGGCTGGAGAGTCTTTTGTTTGAGGAGTGGGTTGGACTCGTGCTGTGCGGTTTGCCTTGTCGTCCTGCTCCTTCTCCTCGTCATCGTTTTCTTCTGGGGTCTGGATGCAAGAATATGGAACAATAACATTTTCTGTTTTTTAGTATAATAATATTTTAAAACAACTTCAACTCCTCTTTCACTATCCACAAATCTCTTCTTGGTTTTGGTCTCCTGTCTGACGACTTTAACCCAAGCATCCTTAAATCAATATATTCACCAACGTCAAACTGCATTCAACACCAAAATCGGGATTTGCCTGGGCCTAACTGGACTAATCCCTGAGCTAAACCTGGACTAGAGTAGAACTAAACCAGGACAAGTGTGGACACAACATTATTGATTCATATGAGCCTTTCCTTGTACACAATACAAGTACACAGCCCTTTCACTGCCAAATATTTCCAAACAATCTCAAGCTGAGGAACAGTTCTTCTGGTGAATTTACTTTTGACCCCATCCATTCCCATCATAAACAAATAAAAATGCACATAATTCATGTCTTACCTTGTCAGCAGGACTAATAGTAGAAGTGGTCATGCTCTCTGTGTCTGGACTGGAAACTGCAGAGCTTTCTGAAACAAAGAAAACCAAACAGCATTAATTATATATTTTTAATGCATGATTTTGTAACAAAATGTTTTGTAATTGTAAAGTATTGCAAATGCAATTATATTTGGAATTTGTGTTTATAAAAGTATCATTCACTCTTGCACACTGTAAGCAACTCCAGGAGCAGTGACATTTGAGATAAAATGTGAAGTATGAACTGAAAAACTAATTCAAGAATCCTATGAATTTCAGAACATGTTTACACAGGTGTAAACTGCAGGTACGACTAGATTTCTGTAAAAAAGACAGAATATTTTATTCTCTGCAGAGGAGATTCAAGTATCTAAATAATTGCAGCCTTTTTGTCTAATCGTTATCAACAAACTGAACAGAATTTTCAGCAGGAATTACATTAAATAAATACTGACCAGGGCTGCTCTCTTTCTCCTCATTGAACTCGTCTCCAGACACACCCCTTTCTTTAGATTGGTCCTGTACATTCATCTTGTCTTTGCTGCTCATCCTGCAGACAGAGCTTCTATAGGAACAAAAGAGAGAAATGTCAACACGTGTAGCTTAAATTAAATGAAGCAAAAGATAAAATACGGCTGATAAAAGGAAAAATCTGAACTGTTAATTTTACTCACCTCCGCCGTTTGTTTTGTGCGTTTGCAGTGGTGGAGCCTTGTTGGTTTTGTCTATCCAATATGGACTGTTCCTTACGCCACTGTAATAACACAGAGCTATCAGCCACAATCCAGAAATACTTTGAATTCTACGTGAAATTTCCTTTTGGATTTTCCCTCCTGGTGTTGCCACAGTAAAAAATCTGCCTCCTTAAGTGATTTGTCTTTGAGTTTGCTGTAAGTTTTATGTGAAATGTCTTCCCTGGCCTGTTCTTTTCGCGGTATCTAGGCTTGAGACAGGCACAAAGACTATGCACATTATTTTTTATTATATTTATATATGTATTTTTATGTCATCTATTTATTATGGTGTAGCCAGATACTAAATGTCATTCAGTCAGATTTTAATAATAATAATCATTTTTATTATTTTTATTTCACAGATTTATACTCTCATATAGAAAGTCAGTAAATATATGAAAAGTTCAAATGAAATTCATATTGACATCACTATTCAGTCCTGAACTTGTGCACTATATGTAAACAATTTTCTTCTATGACCTATCCATCTTTCTATATTCAACAGATATTTTGTACTTATCTTCCTGTAACAATTGAATAAGAAGTATATACATTTTTGGCGCTACAGAGTAAAGAGTATTTAAGTCTTACATTGGCCTGTTTCTGTGATAAATCCTCAAGGAGCTCTTCGACACTTTCATCTGCAACGTCAAATGGCGTCTGGCCCTGCACATTTCAAAACAAAACATGAGCAAAATCAAAAGAATTTTAGCTCAATATTAAACCTGCGCTATTGATGGGTCTTACCGAGTTGCTGCGTGCCTCCATGTTACACAGTTGTTCAGCCAAAATGTAACAGGCCTCTCCCTGACCCCAGTGCGCCGCTGCGTGGAGAGGTGTCCAACCATCGTTGTCTTTGGCCGAAACATCCAGTCCACACTGACACAGTATTCTGCAAAGAACCATGGGATAGACCAGTCACTCTTAAAGTTTAACACCAAGTGCTACTTTAGGAAATAACTCATTTGCAAAAACAGATATGTGCCATTTTTAGGATAAGATAAGATAAAATATCCTTTATTTGTCCCACAATGGGGAAATTTCAGTGTTGCACAGTTAAGAGAACAGCAAGAAAACAGAAGAAGTACAGAATTACTTAAAAATAGACAAACTCTATAAAGATCTATAAAGATTAGGATTATAAAATAAAATTCTATATACAATAAATTGCTATCTGAATACAGTGGCTATAAGTCATCGGAGGTTAGCATGTTACTATTAACAAATTATTAATTACAAAATAGTTATTATTAGACTGTTTAAAATAATGCCAACACAACATGAATGCTTAAATTGCCAGAATGATGTTTTTGTGCTTAGAGTGTATCTGCATTTTGGATAGAATTTTGTCTGTCTGTTTTAGATCTGAGCACTACGTCCTACACTTTCTTCTCAACTTTTTTTCCACAAACTACCACTTAACTTATGTAAAACTATGATAAATATTTACCACAGGTACTATCCAACCAAACCATAAAATAATTAGAAAAACATGAAAACTTGTCATATGCACTTTAAGTAGATCTAAACCAAGTTTAAACCTGTTTTGAACAAGAGGAAACCTTTACAAAAAACTGTAAAAGATAAAGAACATATCTGAGCCTTACTTGAGAGCCTCTAGATAGCCTTTAGCGGCTGCCACATGCAGGGGGGTGGCTCCTGTTTTGGGGTGTCGTACATCGGCCGGGGGCCCCTCCGTGAGCCAAGCTCGAGCATCCGTCATGATCTGCTCCTCCTCCTCCCGTTTGGCAGCCTCCAAGTCCACACCTGATCATTAAAGTGTAATTAGTTTGTTATATGAGAATGAGAGAACAACATTCACTGGCAACAAACAGCTCTGAATGAATAATTAAGCACCTTTTAGCTTTACCTAAAATATAGATGATATAGGGAGGGAGCAGGCAATATTTAGGGGGGTTTGAGCACTGAGTTTTAACCACAGACCATAGCCAGAAGAGCCTGCATGCAAACTTCTACTATTTGAAACTTCTATTTGGAAGGATGCGTTAACTATGTCCATTTATATAGAGAGTCTATGGTTTTAACTTGAATCAACTCGAGTTGCTACATAGTTCAAAATGACTCAAAAGTAAAAATATGGGTGTTTATAGAATGAAATGCTTAAAAAAGACTTAAAGTTATAAGTAGTTAATCATTATGTCCTACTAAACATTTTGCATACAATTTGTTTAGGACATAGTGCTGCCCTGACAGTAAAATACGTGGCATTTTCATATTCAACTCATTAACCTACTACATTAAATATCTTGTGCAAAGGTGTAACTTATTTCCGGTAGGAGGTCCACTACCTTCTTGTCGCCGTGAAACTGCCTGGAATGTCCCAAGGTATCGCAAATACACTTGCATTCATTCAATAACATCATATTTATTTATTTATTTATTTATTTACATATTTATATACATGTATATATATGTATGTATATATATATATATATATATATATATATATATATATATATATATATATATATATATATATATATATATAAATATATATATAAATAAATAAATAAATACATAAATAAACGCATTTCTCACCTTCCACGGTGGTTGGTCTCTCACCCTCATCAGCTCGGGTCCCCTACCAGAGGCCTGGGAGCTTGAGAGTTCTGCGCAGTATCTTTGCTGTTCCCAGTACTGCACTTTTCTGGACTGAGATGTCTGTTGTCCTTCCTGGGATCTGCTGCAACCACTCATCCAGTTTGGGGGTCACGGCCCCGAGTGCTCCGATCACCACAGGCACCACCGATGCTTTCACCTTCCAGGCCCTCTCCAGCTCTTCCTTGAGCCCCTGGTATTTCTCTAGTTTCTCGTGTTCCTTTTTCCTGACATTGCCATCGCTCGGTATTGCAATGTCCACCACCACGGCTTTGTTCTCTCGCTTATCCAGAACCACGGTGTCTGGTTGGTTCGCCATCACCATTCTGTCAGTCTGTATTTGGAGGTCCCACAGGATCTTGGCCCGCTCATTCTCCACCACCTTTGGAGGCGTTTCCCATCTTGATCCTGGGGTTTCCAGCCCGTACTCTGCACAGATGTTTCTGTACACTATGCCCACTACTTGGTTATGTCGCTCCATGTACGCTTTCCCTGCCAGCATCTTACACCCTGCAGTTATGTGCTGGACTGTCTCAGGCACTTCTTTGCACAACCTACACCTTGGGTCTTGTCTGGTGTGGTAGATCTGGGCCTCTATTGCTCGGGTGCTCAAGGCCTGCTCCTGTGCAGCCAGGATGAGTGCCTCCGTGCTGTCCTTCAGACCAGCCCTCTCCAGCCATTGGTAGGATTTCTTGATATCAGCCACTTCAGTTATGTTCCGGTGGTACGCCCATATATATATATATATAATTGCTCAAAAGTACCATGATAACATGCATTTTTACTGTGAGCGACCTCTTTCCACAGATCTGAAGTGCTCTAATCACTTTTGCTAGTGGGGTCACCACCTCAATGGAGATAGACAAGTTAAATGCCATACTGCTGAATATTAAAGGCTTTTTAAGTGGACATATTATGGATAATTGACTTTTTAGAGCTTTTAACCATTGTTAGAAGGGTTTTCCCTTATCATTTACCCTCTGGAACTTGTATTTAGCGTTTGAGTCATCTTTATACTCCTGTATTCAAGACATCATTGCTCTGATCTACCCTCTGTAATTCTGTACTTACTTACTAGATATGTAACACAATGCACATTTAAACAAACTACAGATACAACCTCACCTTGTTTAACTGTGAATTTCTGAATGAGCGATTCTGTGGTTTCATCCAGTGCAATGTCCAAAGGAACATCCCCATCACAGTTCACCGCAGAAAGACATGCATCATGCTGCAGAAGGTACCTACAACAACATCAATAGACAAAGACTATGAAGCTCTCTGTATTTTTAAACAGAAGGACATCAGCCTGGTCACCACTTTCTCCTCGAGTCAAGCTCAAACAGGACAGTGCAATCAATGATTATTTCAGTGATGCATGGTGTGAAATGAAGGATCTCATTGGTCACCTATCATTTTGAACAAAATAAAAATTTCTCTCATCTCAGATGAACAGTTTCATGCTTCACTTATTGATTCTGCAGAAAATCCTGATCTTTTTCAGTCCTCTTCACCCTCGCCCCTTTTTTTAAGCAGCCATATTTGATTCAAATGGACTATGCGTGTCCCTGATCCTAATTCAGCTGTGAATCACATCCATCCAAACTCGAGGAGAACTACGGGTGACCAGACTCACATCATCATAAAGTATGTATTTCAGATCCTAGACAAACAAAATAATAGCTCACCAAACTTTAAATAGGACTCACCTTCTACCATTGCAATGCTGCTTTCCCTAACAATACCATCCAAAAATGTACACCAGTTCGTTAAATCATTTGCCTTACATGCTTACCCTGCCAAGTTAGCCTACTCTTGGCTTAGCTGCTGTCCTTCCAAGTGCGACAACAATGTCAGCATTGTTAAATGCAGAAATACCCTGGCACCCACACAGTATTGTGATGTCCCTGCAGAGGCAATGGCCCCTTTATTAGGCAGCTGTTGTGCTACTCAAATACAAGAGGCTATAGTGTGTGGAGTATAGGCTTCATATTAAGACTCGACAAGTCAGGGCTGCATGGGAACGGACTGTACGAGACCAAAACACCAGACCAAAACAAAACAAAGAATCAAGAATATTGTGGAGTGGGTAAATACTATAGCAGCTCTATGAATATAACTGAAAGGTCAAAGTCAAAAGCCATAAGGGAAACCTAATTATGAACAGTTGCTGAAGAAGGAAAGAAATGGCATATTGACCAGAATAAATCCATTTATTTGAGGTAGTTTGTCTGGTTGCATTTGAATTGGATGAATGGATTTTCCCCATGCAAAAACTATTATAAAGGAATGGCACTGCACATTTATGCTGATGATAAAGAATGTTCTCAAAATGAAAATTAAAAAAAAAAAAAAAGAAACACTGCAGTTCTTTTATGACCACATTTCTGAAATGAGTATGTGTTAAGTTTATATAGTGTCAAAGATGTATTACCATGACAAGACTATGCCGTCAGTGCGGTACAAGCAGTCCTTGAATGTATAGCCTATGTAAGTATGATGGTTTTTTGCTGATTTTGCCCTTACATAACATTAAGAAATATTAAAATATTATACAGTACAAATCAGTTGGTCAAGCAAGCAGCACAGAGTGACAACAGCTCGTCTTGGCACCGAGTTTGAATCTGGACTCCAACCGTTTGCTAAATGTCTGTCCCTGCTGTCCTCACTAATTTCCTGTCACTATTCCACTAACTTAAACTTAGAGGCCAATGAATCTCTCCACACTTAAACAGAAATCACAACAGAAAGATAAATAAGCAAAGATATGTAGACATTATTATAAGCTATGGTTAGTACGTACTCTGCTATCTCTGAATATCCGCAGGAGGCAGCCACGTGCAGCGGAGTCCATCCCTCGCTGTCCACTTGGTTCACACCAGCACCATTTTCCAACAGGAACATCACCATCTCTATACTGCCGTCTATACAGGCCTGTGAAAGGACAGAAACAATGTGTCATGGTCTTCACTAAATTATAAATGTAATTACTACAGTGAGTCTCAAAAGGTAGTGCGAGTTTCACTTGCGTTTGCATGTTTGCACACTTTATGTCATCATCTATTTCTGTTTCAGATGAGGCCTGCCCTATTTTAGCAGTCCTGGTGTAGTCCTAAAATGGTCTTTATATTCCCTATAAACAAATTTATTCTTTGCATTTGACACATTCAATGCCACATGGAGCAGTAAGGACCCTTGAGTGACGATAGCGCAGCTCCTGGGACCCTTATCCAGATGTTATTCCAGGTCAGGTTACCTGGTTGCATAGGCTATAACCCAGTACTTACTTGGAGTAAACTGGGACTAAACCCAGGATCAAAACCAGGACTAGATCAGGATTATATAAAGACCAATCACGGTCCTCACCAAGAATAAAATGGAGCAAAACCACAACAGGTGGGAACACAGCATTAAGATGACTATGTACCATCTGTAATAGATTAATTTGGGCCTAGTTCAAAGCGTGTTCGTTTCAGTGATTTGGTCCTTGCTGTTTAAATTGTTATATCTTGTTTTAAACTGGGCAGAATCCTAATTTAGTCCCATGCTTCAACCATTCTTTATCTCAAATACAATAGTCTGGCTTTCATACACTGCTGAGTTATGTGATGTGACAGTTTTACCTGGTGCAGAGCAGTGATACCATCTGCGTTTGAACAGTTGATGATGTCCGGACCATCTTCTCTGTTCATCAGTCGAGCTTCGGTCAGCATCGCCCGGGCCTCGTCTGTGTCTCCACTCGCACATGTCGCCAAGAACTCAGCCGCACGGTCGAACCTTACACTCTTCCTAAAAATATACTAGCTTTAGTGTACTGCTAATACAAACTGATGCTAAATATTAATGCTACAGCTATGACAATCCACCCATTATAATCACTGACTCAACTCTGAATTACAGTTGTCAAATTGAAACATTCAGTTTTTGTTTACAGTTCCCAATTTTGACCAAAAGTCAACATCAGGTCTAAACCAGGCTAAAACCAGGATCAAACCATAGCGAGTGAGTATGCACCCTTAATCCTGACATGTACTCCTACTGTTTGTGAGTATACAAAAAATGAATTATCTTTCAACATTTTACCCACCAATGAAATCCACACCTCTAAATACTTAAACTCTAAATGATCATTTGTTTGGGTATACTAAGAAACAAATGTATAGGCTAAAGCAACGCTAATAATGTACTAACCTTTATATAGGCCAACAATAAATCTGTTATTATTAGACTTGGATTCAATTATGGGTTTTAGGCAGGATGTACACTGAGCACTTTGCTGTAATGTTATTATAAAGCTATGCCATGTTAATAAGAGTTATCATCTACAGTAATAACATTGTAATTTTCCCCAAGCCGTTGAGACATTCTTGGATGACTTACAATGAAAACATTATGACAAAATGTCACACTGTAACATAATCTAGTCTACTTAAGCCCTCTGTTACATTTGACACATTTTCCAGGATGAGGAAGTTATGAAACGACCAAAGCTTCAAAAATAGAGCTAGTGTCAGGGCCTCTATTCTGGTTTGTGACAATAGCACTTGACAGTTGTATGAGTGCTTGTTATTCCGCCGGTGGGCTGCTGCTGCTGATGTCCCTGCTAGTTACTACACAGTTGCTGCCTACACGCTCCACAAACCCACGCACAATGTTCATTTTTAGCTTGTTAAAACGCCAAATACCATCGACTCTTGGCGGATAGACAGACTGATAGATCGCATTGCTAGAAAACAACTCAAAAACGATTTATCCTACCGTCTCTTGATAAGGGGGCTGATACGCTCCGTTTCCCCGGACTCTGGCTGGTTAGTTGGCTGTTCGCAGAGCTTGGCCTCCGGGCTGAGTGGAGCGCTCTCGTCGGCGTCGCCCCTCCACCTCCTCCTGGGCACCGCGGAGGCTTTGTCCGTGCAGGAACCGGCCCATCGCTTGAGCTGCTCTCGCCGCTTGGACCTGGCCGAGTCCCCCATGACTTTAAGCGCGGAGGAGGACTGCGATTTTAAAAATAAAACACGCAGCGCTGGGAGGGAAGGACACACCCTCCATGTGTACACTTTCACTTCCTGGTTCTGTGGATGTTCAGAAGAAGAGGCTGTGGCGCGCACCCGCGGATCTCGGGAGCGCGCGCCGCGGTGACGTCAGTGCGCGTGTTCGCAGCTTTGGGAGGAAACCGCAGGTCTGTGGAGGAAACTCGAGTGGACAACTAACCTGTGCTCTTCCTGTCATTGTGCTCCTGTGTTTGACTTCATGGATCATCTGTAAAAACACAATGAGAAATGCCCCAAAGAAATACTTCAGTGTATTTTAGTGAAGCCCCGGTTGGCTGTAAACGCGTATCAACAATACACAATAAAAGCGTAAGCGTAGGCCCTAAACTTGTTCTTTAGGCCTATAGGTGCTCCTATAGGCCACTACTGTATATAATCTGCTCCCTGCTATAATCTTCTATTCTACATTCACTGCATTTATGAACAACACTCTTATGTTCATAAAGTAGTAAATGTTTTCTATAGGCTACGTGTGACTTTACTGGTGTCGGGTCCACTACCTGCTTGTCTCCCTGGAGATGTTATTGCTTTGCCTGAAATGTTCATGATGTGGCTTTAAAGTTAACCTATGTATCACCATGAGAAACAGAGTAAAAGTGAGTTAAAGAGAGTTTCTGGCCATACCGGCTCGTCAAAGCCTGGTCTTGTCAAATCTCAGAAGCTAAGCAGGGCTGGGCCTGGTTAGTACTTGGATGGGAGACCACTGGGAAAATCAGGTGCCACAGTGGGTCAGGCACAAAAACCTGTGTCCTTAGGCAAGGCACTTCACCTAGTATTGCCTGGTATGAAAGTGGTGTGATAATAATCGTTGATGGCACTGATTGGCATTGGCAAGGGTATGGAGTGAATGAATAATGTTCTGTAAATAATGCTTGGTAAAGTGTCTTCGTGACATATGTCTGTGAAAAGTGCTATATAAATAAACACTTCCTTACTAAAGGTCAGATCTGTGGAGAGGTGAGCTCATAAGCATGCATGCCTTATATTGTTAAACTCCAGTAATTTACCAAATGCAAGTTTAATTCCATACTGTGGAACATTCCAGACAAGGCAGCAACATCTCCATGGAGATGAAAAAAAAATCCGGCACATAGCACCCATAATGTTATTTAAGCCTATACACAGGTTTGTGGTGTGCAAAATTCAGGCCAAAAATAATGTAAATAATAACATTAAAACAATAATAGGTGGATTTGCTTGTTATTTATTGAGAAAAAGACAGTAGCTCATAACGTACTAGTATCGGCATATAGAAAAATACCTCCTGCTCCATCTGCTGGTGTCTGTCATCATTACACATTTTGAAACAAATATCCAATAGACAAAAAGAAGAACTAACCCCGCAGGCATAGTAGACATAGTAGATGATCAAAAAAGATAAAATAAGATAAAATAAGATAATCCTTTATTGTCTCCCATGAAATTTGTCTTGGGACAGGGGGTCACATGCTTTAACACAGGACAAGACAGGACAACACAACAACGTAAGCACCACGCAAACATCCACCATAGAACAGAAATAGAGTTTTAGAAGTTTTTATGTGGGTATGAGTCACAGTCACGGCCAGGGATTACTCAGATTTATAGGCCTAATAACAGTCATCATCACAAATATTCTGCTCATAGGACAACGTACTCTTGAAGTAATCTGTTGAATAGGTCAAAGTTGAGAAGCAGCAGCACAGAGTTGAGCAATGCACCTACACGACCAGAACAAACATATGTAACAGCTGCTTGGTCTCTGTTTACTGCTGGTGTTGAAACCGCTTCCCTATGGTTAACATACTGCAGCTGGTCGCCCCCAAATGAGACTAAAACTAACTTAAAGATACACATACATATGGAGTCATTGGGTTGTAGGATCATCTGGCTCTGACGAGGCCATTTTTAAGGGTTATTATACCAGTTATATAAATTCCTATTCAATATTCAAAGCAAGAATATATCATGAATGAAACTTACTAAAATATTAGAAATGCATCGTCAATCCAATAGTTACTGCTTCTACATTTGTACTGTTTTTCATGAATTTCCCACTGTATTAGTATTATTATTTTTTATCATATTAACATCTGGCGGGGGACTACCGATGAAAAATAGCCTTTTCGGCTAACTCGGGTATATTTACATTTGTTGTAATGTTTATTATTAATGTACATTGTCCCTTTTACCAAATAAATAAAAAATGAAATGAATGAAAATGAAATAGTGTGTGTGTGTTTATTAAAGGTGCACTATGTAACTTTTCTGGTGGACCATCAGACACTTATTATTATTGCTTTGTCTGGAATATTCCACATTATAGCATTAAACTGAATGGATTATGGGCAAATTTAAGGAGAGGTGAACTCACACAGTATAGTGCATCTCTTGTGAGGTATTTCTGAAAACACATGTAGGTCAATTGAGGCAATGCCTGGTAGATAGTTTGATCACCAAGGGACATTCAGAGACAATAGGTGGCAGACTTCTCCCCCAAAAACGTTTCCGTAGAAAGAAAGCCAGAAAGAAAGCCTAAAAACAGCACACAGACTAGGGGTCAAACTTCACACGCTCTGAACTGCTGTTTAGTTTGGTGATATAAACCAACAACACTGCAACAAATGAGGTAAGTCAGGCCTAAAATAGCTCTTCTATGAATCCCTGCTTGGCACAGGGACGCTTTGTAGTTAGCTATAGTTTGTTTTATCAGTCTAATTTTATTTTGTGTGTTAAAATATGGATCCAAGCTTCTTCTGTTTCTTACTTCATAGCAAAAGTATATCCCGTATTGGATATTAACTTAATTGGAGTTTATTAACCATTGACAATTAAGAGAAAATATTAACACTAAGCCTGAAAGATCAGACTTGTTCTATCGCTTAGAAATTCGCAGTATTACAAATTTTTAACAATACTGCCATCTAGTGTTCAGAAATTGTAGCCTACTAGAGGACATGGACATTCTCATGGTCTTATAGAGGCATTTTGTGAACAAAGTCTTCAGCTGCTGTAGCAACAACATCAATTGCATCAATTTGTAGAGACACTAGCCCATAACGTGAGGATTCTTGACTAAATTTGCTGTGATTCTTTGTATTGATTTAGTATTTTAGCATTTATATTTTCTTGCTTTACATCTAATAAACAAAATAATGTTTGAAATAACTAATGACTGGAATAGGAAAATTTTTTGAGTTATCCCCTTAATGAAAATGCATCAAAATGTTTATCAATTAACACTGATTGCACTGATTTTTCATTCTAATCTCAGGATGTCTTCCTCAAGCCCATCTCTGGCACACTCCTTGCCCCCTCTCAGTCTCACTCGTCTGGCCCGGGAGTGGCTGGCAGAGGACACCCCACATTTGGACCCGGCTGGAGTGTGCGTGGGGAACAAAGAAGTTGAGGCAAGACTTCTTTGTAAGAGCCCAAACAGTGTTCTGGCTGGGAGCCCTTTCTTCACCGCAGTGTTCAGGGAGGTGGGCTGCTCTGTGGAGTGGAGATACCAGGATGGAGAGAGAATCGGTAAGTATATTTATGTCTATCACATGAAAACCCCAGGCATAATAGCAAAGGATATACACTACCAGTCAAACAATTGGACACGCGTTGCTGGAAATAATTTTTTGGTTTTCATGGTAACTCTAAGAGGTTTTCCAATAGTTTAACATAAAACAAGGACAGGACAAACAAAAATAAGTAGCGAGGAAGCATCCATTTGAGTTTTGAGCAGTTTTTTGAAGGTGTTTATTTTAATTTTTTTATGTTTACTACTTTACAACTACATTTTATATACATACAGAAGACATCAAATATATGAAGCAACATATGGAGAATTATGGAAGAAACAAAAGTTAAATAAACCAACATTTTTATATTTTATATTGAAACGCTCAAAGTAGCCACCCTTTGCTTTGTTGACATCTTGGCCTTCAGAGTTAAGTCACCTGAAATGGTTTTCACTTCACAGGTGGGTTAAGAAAAGAGTGCAAAGCAGTGATTAAAGCAAAGTTTTAAAACTCTAAAAAGAGTTTTGAGTTTTCTTTTTGTTTACTACATTCCATATGTGACTATGCATATGTAATGTAACTCCTATCATAATGTAAATGAACATGGAAATCAAAATTAAACATAAATGTCCAGACGTTTGACTGATAGCCTAAAATGTGTCAGTGGAAATATAATGACTGCTATAAAATCTCACAATAGACTTACTCCTACTTCAATTCAGGGAAAAATCAATCAACCAATCGAAGTAAATTTATAGAGCACTGTACAATAAAGAAAAAACCAAAGTACAGAAATATCTAATAAAAAGAAAGAAAGAAAAAAGAAAGACTCATTCTTACATTCTCATATACAAGGTCTTTTCAGTTTAAAATGTCACCTAGTAGCAAAATTCATATCACAATTTTCATATCTAGATCACAATATAGATTTTATCACAAGCTATGGTCTTTTATACAGTTCATGGTGAAAAGCTTCTGTTTTTGACCATAGAGCTGCATTAAACAAAAAAGCAGGGAATCACGATATTTTTTTAGTTTTACCAAAATAGCATATGGCAGGGCTGCACAACTAATTGCAATCAAATCAAAATTGCAGTTTGAGTTGCCACAGTGCCACAATCTTTTTTATATTTACCTCTAAAGATTAATGTGATTCTTAATTTATCAGTTCAACAGAATGTTACTTTAACCCTTTAACTACCCCACCAAGAAAAAAGCTATAGAAAAAAAAATGTTTGCATTTTTTATAGCTTTGGGTAAGTAATAACCACAATCTTGTGTTTTTTTTTTCAACAGACCTTTTAGTTTTAAAAATAATGACCTCTACCAAATGGTCGAGATGTCATTTTATGGTTAACGTATAAAATTTGAAATGGATTCATGTGGATTTCTTTAGCTTTGCATACCTCTACCAATTAGTAGAAATGGCTAAATCAGTTTGAGTTAAATTAAGCCTCTTATTGAAATATAGTGACTCAAAATGTGCTGAACCATTTGGTCGAGGAGGCAGTTAAAGGGTTAAAAATATATCAAGTTGTTGAAATATCTGACTCTTTGCAGGTCCAGATGCTGTGACACTGACTGCTGTAGTGAAAGGCCCAGCAAACTGCCTTCTTTTGGGGGAGAGGCCTGCTCTGAACTGCCTGGCCCGTGCTTCAGGTATAGCCACGCGCTGCTCAGAGCTCCGGGCCTCAGCGGATGCAGTCGGGTGGAGCGGAGAAGTGGCCGGGACTCGAAAAACCACCCCCGGCTTCCGTCTGGTGGAGAAGTATGCCATGTTGGTGGGAGGTGCATCCACGCACAGACACGACCTGAGTGGGATGGTGATGCTGAAAGACAATCATGTGTGGGCCTCAGGGAGCATCACAGAGGTACAAACAAGCAAAAATCAGAAACATGAATCAAGAGGATATCAAAATAAATAAAATATCAAATAGAGTAGTAAAGTAAAAAGAACATAATTTGTTGTTTAGCACATTTCGCACATAGTCTACATACCATGAATCCCAGGTCAAAACTAGTTAAAATCATATACAATTTAGGCTATTGTATGAAAGTCCACTGCCAAATGTTAATCTAGAGAAGGAGTAAACTTAATGATAATAGTCAGTAATTCAAATAACAATTAAAATGTGTTTACTTTACCACCCATAATATAAAAATGACATGATGTTATTAGTATTAGACTGATGCAGTTAAATCATTCTGGTCATGTAGGATTTAAGTGAAGTGAATTCTAACACAGATGCTTATGGAGAAAAGGTATCTCTATCTACAATGGCTGTTATTGTGACTATAAACACTGTATGTTCTTATGTTCAGGCCGTGAGGGCAGCCAGAGCTGTGTGTGGTTTCAGCAGTAAAGTGGAAGTTGAATGTCGTTCTGTGGAGGAGGGTTTAGAGGCGGCTGCTGCTGGAGCTGATATAGTGATGCTGGACAACTTCCAACCACAGGTACTTCCTTTTGGTTTCCTCCCTAATACAGTATGTTTTTCCACCTTAATATGTTTTGAATGAGATGTATACAGAAATAAAATGTCTGGTCATTTGGTTTGCGGGAGAAAAATAAAACATGTGTGGTAACTTGTGACTTGTAATTGTCAATACAAAAAAAAAATAGTGCAAAGATTCAATTATTATGGATTGTGCTGTATAAATAAAATTAATATAATTTCCAGGAGCTTCACGCAGCTGCTCAGAGACTCAAAAAGGACTTCCCGTCTGTTCTGATTGAGGCCAGTGGAGGAGTGAGCCCTGAGACCCTGCAGCAGATGTGCTCCCCCCACATCGACGTCATCTCTCTGGGCTGCATCACTCAGGGCTGCCCTGTGGTGGACTTCTCGCTGAAGGTCATTCACTGAGAACTTTATTGTAAAGATAAAACAAATAAAACATTACAATATTTTTAGATATTGTCAAGATTAATTCAGTGTCTTTAATTTGATCAAATTAGTAAGCAGACTTGAAACTGTGGATAGAGAAAATAGAAGGTGAGAAACTCCACTTCTCAAGACAGAAACTCATCATAGTCACACAAGTTTGATATTCCACAAAGCTGTTATGGACTTGCAAATGATTATTAACTGATTAATTAATATAATTATATCATATCAAATAAAATACTAATATTTTCTGGCTCTTTTGTATAAAAAGCATCCTCTTTCAGCTCATGGAAGGTTTTAAATGCTCAATCTCAAAAAATCTCAAAATGCAAAATATGTTTGTACATCCATTATTATTTAATAGAATGAGCTGTTGCAGCCCTAATAAAATTATGAAGAAAATGTTCAGTCTTAGTTTATAAATGCATGAAAGCTGCTTTGGACTAACATAGTGGTGCTTTTTCTTGGTTGCTGCTTAGATCAATTAAATTAATTGATTGTAAATCTTACATACAACACAGCTCTGATTATATGTTGCCTCAAAAATTACCTAAGAATTACAACGTTATATTGATCAAATTTAAAACAGATGTAAAATCTACTTTTTGGAGCTTTCAACCATTTGTTTCCCCCTCACCATTTTCTTAGTTTACAGCCTGGAGTTGTATTTGGAGTGATTCGTGCATGTTCATTAATCAGCTATTTTCACAAAGGCATATGGTATTGCTGGTCAACCCCCATTTTCACCTTTACTTACTTCTTATCCAATTTTCTTTTCTTTTCTTATCCAATTTTCTTTTCTTTTCAGTGATACATGTATGATTCAGCAGCATCTATATCTATACTATTGGCTATTTGATTTAACCACATAAAAACTCACAAATTGTTGTATTTGACGATATTACAGCAGCTTATTGTGCAACTCTTACTCTGTAGCCTATGGGAACAAATATAGTCATTTAATTGATCTCAGCTTCTCGGATGTTGTGGGGAAGTTTGCAATACTTGTATAGTCATGGCAGCTTACAAATTGGCAACATGTTTGGTGAATAATAGCATATAACATAAAAATGACTGCTGTAATCAACATACTGTACGTTCTTGGTTGATTAAAGATATGGCCTGTGCATTGACTGCTTGTCTAAAAGGGGGCATGGCATAACACTGTCAATAGTTTACAAAAGTATTAGGATCTCTTGCAAAAAAACATGTGAAATAGAAGTTTAAATTGTTCAGTCACTCCTAAAACTCCAACTAGCTGTTCCAATACGAACCTACACAATTTAGCCATGTTGACCTGGGATGTGTTCCAATAAAATTTGTGAACACAGGACAGGGCGTAGTCAATTTCAAACATCCTGATGCCAAAAAAGGAGCCAGCTCAGGACTCCGGATGTCCCCCTTAAATTGTGCTTGGGCATTTTAATGAAAACTCAAACTTCCAGAGGATGAACACCAAAAATGCAAGTCACTCGTGTTTAAACCAGCTACAGAAGAGCACAGCTGCCTCAAATATGCAAGGAAATTGCTTCTTTGTTCTTCAATTTATGTGCACAACTGGTAAGAACTATTAAGATTTACTAGCCATTTATTTTTTCATATTACCTTAGATTTTCTAATTCAGACAGTACAGGAAATGCTCAAATGTATTTTACCAACATTAATCAATCACAAAAGGATGTGTTGCAAAATATCATCCAGCTTCTGTGCACCTACAATATATCTCTATCTATTAAATATCTATTAAATGGGAGGATATTATGTAAAATCGACGGCGTGAATGCTGTGCCCTCATCATTGGCTCACTCATAGTTGTATTTTGATTGATTGATTCATGCAGTTATCCTGTCTTATACTGAAATCAAGGCTTGAGATATATTTCTGTATCTATATTTCTATTCAGTCTCAAAGGATGCTAATATGATGTCTTAAACGGACTGCAGTCATGAAAAGGGATTTTTTCAGTTTTTTCTATTAATGAATGCCTGAACGTTAAGGTTCAGTGAACACGTTTAGGCAGCTGAATACATGGCTGTTCGAAGAGTGTACTCCCAGAGAAGTGCTCTAAACACTGAGAACTTTTATCTGCTCTGGAAATGGCCCGTTCAGAGGAAAAGGACCCTGTGGAGAGGTGGAGTGAGAATGATGATGGAAAACTTCCTCCACCCAATCAGGGTCCTGCAGCCAGACACAGAAGAAAGGAATGAGAAACGTATTCCAAGGGCCTCAGCCAGAGACAGAGCCAACGTCTCAGCACCAGCAGCACCACAACCAGTGAAGAACTTAGGATTCAGATCCACCTCCACCCCTCCCCACACTTTCCCTAAAGCTGTGATCTCCAAGACTTACAATCATTATATATATTCCCTGGGCATGAAGAATTAATTCCACAATTCAATTAACAACCCTGCAGCCACTTAAACATTTAGCACTGACTGATTTTGTAGCTGACAAAATGGTCAGCTCATTCATCATTACCCGTCTGAGTTCATCAGCATGTCTCCTCAATGTGTTTCTTAAGTCTGTGCTGAGTCGCTCACGTAAGATGGCTTAGTCACTCCTGCAATAATGATCAGACTCATTTCAATAGCATAAATCTAAAGCAAATCATAGCTGGACCTACTAGAATTGGTCCCAATTCATCAACTCTATTAGACTGGATATTAGTTACACATCCAGATAAAATAATTTCATCTGGTGTACTTCCCGATTCAGTTAGCGATCACTGTATTGTTTTCTGCGTATGGAAAATTAAAATACCTTCGCTTGTTGATGAAGGCTGGAATTATTTTTATACAGAATTTCTAAAAGTTGTAGATAAACACACACCCTGGAAGACAATTGAAGTTAACGGCAGACACCTACCCTGGAGTAATAGTGAACTACTAGAGATTCATCTTTGAAGAAGTATCACTTATCAAAAGACTCTTCCAGTCTTGACACTTACAGAAAGTTAAGAAACATTTGCACAACTAAATCACAAAATGCTAAAGCAAACTACTTCAAGGACTATCTAACCTTTGATTTTAACAATATCAGAATGTTTTGGAACAGACTAAATATGCTGACTAGTAAATCATCCAAAAAGCAAACTGAATTTCTAAAATTTGGCAATGAAACCATAAAGCATCCCCAAAGTATTAAATAGTCATTTTTCTTCATACAGTTCTGAACCAGTGGCTGCTTTTCATTTAGATGCTTTTTTTTAACATGCCAAATGCAACATGCTTCTAGTAATAATAGATTTACCTTTAAAAATATTAAACCTGCCCAAGTTAAACAGATTATTGACAGTTTAAGGTCAGATACAAATCCAGATTCTGATGGACTGGAGGTTAATTTTTTTTAAAAATGCCTCACATGTCCTATCATACCCCTTGTCTGACTTATTTAACCTCTCCCTTACAACTTTCACCACCCCACACGCATGGAAATGTATTAAAATTACACCTCTATTTAAAAGTGGTGATTCCTGTAATATAAGTAACTAAAAGACTTGATCGCCGATGTCGTTATTAATCCTGATTATTTATGAGTGAATTATATTTTTTGAAAACACTAAAAAAATACAGTCCCAAACTATTTTCTCTCAACAACTCTCAGTTTCTATTGTTCTTCACCGTCAGTAGTCGATCCTCACATCCTCACTCTAGCTGCTGGAGTCGGTAGTCGAGTATTTTGGGCTTTTGCAATGCGCAGTGGGAAATCAACAAGAAATCAACAAGCCTTAATGCTAAGGCTGCTTATAAAGTTATTTTATAAAGTTTCCAGACCACTAATGAGTGAGCCAAGCAGAGCGTTTTGTTTGTTAGACTCATGGCTGTTGTAAAATGGATTAGAAAGTGGTATTAAGCCTCTTCTGTGCAAATTGGCATTTTACGTGGAAGCTAAGAGCTTGCCCCATCACTATGCTAGCTTCTTGTCTTGACAGAGTCACTGCCACAGTGAGATCTTGGCCTAGGCAACACTGATCTTTGCCGTTTTTTGACTTCTGACAGTATTCAACCACCTCTAGCAATGGATTTTAGCTTCAAATGTGCCGGAATTCCTCTTTAACATGTTGCTTCAATTTGAAACATTCCCATGGTATTGGTACCACAGGAGTCAATCATGGGACCCTTTCTGTTCAGTCTATAAATGCTGCTATTAGTTATTTTGCAGCAATAATGTGTCCTTGATATATTTCAGCACTGCATCATTTTCTGGTGAGGGAACGTGGGACACTCTGTGCATGACTCCACTGAGATAGAAAGTTGCTTTTATGTCTGTTATGTGGCTGAAAACTTAGACAAAGTGACTTTAATTGTTTATTGCTGTATTGAATCTTCTATTAAATTACATTTTAGCAGTGGGTATTTCCTTGGCCTTTAATATTGACTTGAGGAACCCGGAAGTCTACGATGGAAATGCAGATGATTTCTTTGGATTCAAAGTGCTACAGGTTGGGTCCAAAAGCAACAAAGGGTAAGACTTTCTTTCTGTTCTGAAATCATGTTTTCTTTTCATTAATAAGTGATATTTCTTGGACCCTCAGCGTTAACTGTTGCTTCTCCACAGAATCATAGTGATTGCCCCTCTGTATATGAATGGATCTGGTGCAGTTTACCTCCGCAGGAAAAACAGCGAGCCACCCCCATTTACACCACCACCTGCAGAGGGGTTCATAGGGGGGGTCAGGTGCTATGAGGATTGGGCAGCAAACTGCCCCCGCGACCCAGCCGGATTAAGCGGGAGAAGATGGATGGATGGTAAAGTTATTACATATAACACCCACTTGCTTTTTAGTTATTGAAACAACCTGGCAAAAGGTGTTGTTTGTACCATGAATGGCTCCCAAACAGACGTAGAGTCAGGAAAGAGTTTTAACCAGATTTAATAAGGATAAGGTGAAGGTATAAAATCACAGTTCAAATACTGTAGGTAAGGGCCAAAAATCCTTAGCACATAGAAATACCAGACATTCACTGATGTAACACAGGTCCCCCACATTAAGACGGGGTAATAAACAAAAGCAGAGGGCAGGAACGAAAAATGTGCAACAGAAACAAGGTAAGTGATTAAAAAAATAAATAAAAAAGGAAGCAAAACAGGACATGATGATGTGACGTGAACGTGACAAATGTGCACTATGCAATTTGAATATATTACAACTAAAATCATCATAAAAAGGACTCCATTTAACTTTAAAATTAGACTCGAATGAATTTATCTACTCGGTAATGCTTGCTGAAGTGGTTCACCATCTTTTCAGATGTTTTATTTTCTGTTTTTGTCACTTTTGAGTTATTATTACAGATTTAATTTACAGTTGCATTTAATTTGCTACAACCTAACCTGAAACCAACTTTTTATTTTTTTTATTTTTCTGTTCAGCTCTTACTGACGGAGAGGAGAAATTGCAGATCAAGCACTTTGGGTTGTCTGTAGCAAAGGACCCCACACAACCTCAGCTAACTGTAAGCGCCCATTAAGCAGCACAGAATAACTGTTCTGACGGAGGGTCCAGCAGGTGCTTTGACTGGGATTTTCCACTGTTTGGCATTAAAATTTCATCCATCTCCACAGAGACAAGAGCAGATGACCACACGAGTTATAGGTCACATCTTTGGGGAGGCAAGCCTAGAAATAAAACCCCAGTAGTAATGCCATACTGTGGAACATTCCAGGTAAAGCAATAACAGCTCCACGGATAAAAGCAGATCATAAAAATAATAATACATAACACTTGTATAGCACTTTTCAAACTCAAAGATGCTTCACTACAGTTCAAATAGACAATCTCTGGTGACCCTTCATCAGAGTAAGTTACATAGAGCACCTTTAGCTAAAATATACTTATATTGTTAAATAATAATTAAAAAAAATCTTCTTTCAGGTTTGTAGTCCTAGTGTGGTAACTAGATGTCATGATAATTCCTACATGAATGGTGTGTGCTTCAATCTCACAGAACAACTACAGATGCAGTCTGTGTTCATCACTGCTTTTCAAGGTTTTTCTTTCTTTTTTTTTTACATGAAAACATTGTCGATATTCTATTATATCTTAATTATCGTATTGTTATCGATTGTTTTCTATCTCAGTTAATCTGCTTACAGAACATGGTTTATTAATGTAAGATATTTTTCTGTTGATGTCAATCCAAATGGCACAAATATATTTTCAGCTTGCACCAAAAAGACAGTGGACCTTGTTTTTCTGTTTGATGGCTCATCAAGTATGACAGGAGAAGAGTTTGAAAAAAATAAGGATTTCATTGAGGATATCATGTTAAACCTTAAAAAACACTTCTATAAAGGTAATTATACATAATCTGGACAACTATTTTTCAAGTTTATTTCAAGAAGAAAGACTCACTGGCCAGGCTCTACAGCATCATGTTTTTATCAATTTCCACAGTTTTGATTTTTGCTCTTTAGTTTGCAGCAGTGCAGTTTTCAACTCAAGTAAGGACAGTTTTCACTTTTAATGACTACACAAAGGGTACAGCCAGCAGTAAGCTCAAGAATGAACCGCAATTCAAGGCTCTCACCAACACACACAAGGCACTGGATTTTGTTCTGTGAGTTTGAGATCAGCCTGAAGTTCTGATGATCATTTATTTACAACAAACCCATTTAGCCTTGATAACATCTTTTTTCTTTCCATGTCAGAACAAACCATTTAAACGATACTTCAAATGGAGGATCTTCTGATGCAACCAAAGTGCTGGTTTTAATCACAGATGGAGATTCAAGTGACTCAGACAAAGGCAATAAGATTATCAAGAAGTATGACTCAATGAAAATAACTCGATTTGTCATTGGGGTAAGTGGCAGAACTGTGTGTAACACATGACTATGGTACTGCTGCTCCCTTCAGGAGTATTTAACACAGTCTGATTATTCTAAAATTATAATACCTCACCTACAAGGGGTCAAACATCTTATAAGTCTGACATTTTTAGGGGGAACACAAATAAACAAAAATAAAATACAAATGTCTGTGGCTGGAAAAGTTTGGAGAAACTGTCGTCTCTTTCCAGGTGAAAAATGTGGATTTGGCAAAATTGAGAGTTATTGCTTCAGAGCCCAAGGACAATAACACATTTCACATTAAAAACTACAACGAACTGACTGGCGTGCTGGAAAACTTCCAAAAGAAGATCTTTCAGACTGAAGGTATTTTTAAAAATTCACTCTGTACATAAAAAACAAACTAGTGAGACTATGGTTAATGTTTAATTATGTTCAGGCACAACAGCAGCTCTGGCTGGAGACTTGAAAGAGGAAATGGCTCAGACTGGATTCAGTGCTGTTTATGGCAAAGTGAGCAGATCATTCAGTTTATGAAAACTTCTGAACTAGAGTTGCAAGACATTAAAATCAAAATTTGAATGGTTGCAATTATTTTTGCAATGATTTAATGTAGTCGTATTAAAGGGGTGATTGATATTAAAGATTGGAATTTAAGAGTTCAAAGTTAAAGCAGGACTCACGTGGTCTTTGTGAGTATTTGGCTTTGACTGGAAGTAGAGTTTTGGTGCACCACTCAACAAATGATATTACTGTTCCACTATAATCAATTATCTAAATTAATTGATTAATTCATTATTAATTCAACAATTTTTCAGAAGGTTTGTAAATTCTTGTCCATATTAGTGCCCCCAGCGTCAGGCTGAAGTTTGTTTGTTTAAAGAGGAGCAGAAGACACCTTCATAGTGTCCATGCAGTTTGAATGGCAGCAATGGTCACAGATTAAGGCCAATTAAACCAAAAGGCTATTGGCAAAAAAAATGCAAATATTGACAGCTAGAAAAATATGAAAGCATCGCTTTCTGCCAGATCAGCTACAGACAGAACTGGAAGTTTTAACTTTTTGGTCGTTGTCTCTCTAAAATGTCCAGCAGAGAAGATAAGGAGTTGCTCTGTGTCTCCCTGTTTCTCTGTCCTCTCTGGTCAAACTCTTTTGTTGAACTGACTTGTTGAACTGAGGGTCTCCTCAGTGATAACAGTTTATATCCGACTGTAACCACCCACTTAAGTTTGAGCGGCGAGGGAAGGCTAAACCAGTGCGTGTGACTTGGCTTAAGTTGAGTGGGGGATGAGGAGAGGTCTGTTATCTAAAATTTGCATTATGAACCATCAACAGATTTACACAAATAGAATATATTACAATGACATTTACAGATCAATATTCAAACAACATGACATTCACAGCTTTAACAGTTTACACCGTTCTTCTTCTGTCTGTGAAGAAAGTCATTATTGATTGACTGTTTGAGCAGTGTTTTTTATTTGTGTCTTGATTATGGCTAAGTTTATCTGAATTTACTTCAGTCATTTAGTTTCTTTGTAGGAGAAACATTGTAGATCTTGTAGCTCTTTTGGTGAGTCTTTGTAGAAGAGAAGTTAGAGATTGTTTCTCCTTGCAGAACACAAGTCTCTTATCAGTTTTGTTTTAAGTGACAGCTCCAGGGTCCAGAGAGCTGAAGGGAAGTGGGGGATGGTTGTGCATCCACAGTCAGAAAAGGTATTCAAGCCCAAACTACTTGGTTTGATGAGAAATTCCTTCTTAAAGTTGTGACACCAGGGTAACAGTGAAGCAGGTGCTTCTTACAGTTTCATGGGTCAACCTGCAATACAATATTAATTACCTTTGCAACAACAAAATTTCAAGACCCTTCTTATTATGAACCTCTTAATTATTGTATTAGTTTAGCATTTCTTAAAGTCTTCGCCGAAATGTTAACGCTCCTGGGCTGGAATAACTTTAAAATGTGCAGCTAAATCCTTAACTCTTAAATATATTAATAACAAGTACAATACATATATATTATAATAACTGTTCAGTCCCTAATCTGAATCGTTCAGTCCTAATCCTACTGATGTTTCTTTTGTTTGTGTGCACACTTCTCAGGATGCTCTGCTCTTGGGCTCGGTGGGCTCACAGTCGTGGAGAGGGTCTCTTCTTGAGCTCCGAGGGGAGACAGAGTCACAGATTCAGGATTCAGAGCAGGAGGAAGACTCTTACATGGGTACAGGCTCCTTAGACAGGAAGTCTATTCAACAATTTAACTAAAATTTCATCATAAACCAGTGTACCATTTGTCCCGTTCCCAAGCCCAGTTTAAGGTACACTATGTACATTTTATGTTGGGATGCCAGTCACCTGCTTGTCTCAATTTCAAACTTTCTTTTGCTAATACCCAAACATTTGTACTAAGTAAAAGGACAGGGCCAACAAGGCCAACAATTACAAATACAAATCATTTTGCCAAATTTGTACTTAAGTAAAAGCTTAATGTATGCATAAAAAATACACAATGTATAGTTACTTTTTAAAGCTATTTTAATTGCTTTTATACAAATTTGATTTCATTTAACTGTTTAACACTGAATTAAGTTGTTTTAAGCCACAATCCACATGCTCTGAGTTCAAAGCAATCCAGTGCTGTTATGTGTTTGTGAGTGTAGTGAGGAGCAGAGATAGCAGTGAGACAACAGTGGATAAATAGGATTCTGATTTTGGATGTTCTCTGTAACTTCTCTAATTTTAAATGTAACTTTACAATGATATGACTAAAATATACTCAAGTACATGTACAGGTTTAAAAATATACTCAGCCAAAGTAACTTGCATTTTCATTTTAGAGAAAAATGACACAACCTCCTAATGAACCTCTGTTGGTTGTATTGATCTGCCATTCCTGTAGGTTACTCTGTGTCAGTGGGGGAAAAGAATAAAACTGCCCTGTATTTCACTGGAGCTCCGAGATCCAAGCACATGGGACAAGTCGTGCTTTTTACATCCACAAGTGGCAATTGGACTCCTGCTCAAAGGATCAATGGAGAGCAGGTGGGAACTAGGGATTGACAACATATGGAATTGCAAAGACAATGATGAGTTAAAGAGACTATACATTTTAAAATATTACCACAGCATTGGCAAATATTGGTTATTGGCTATATTGTCCACTGCCCTATAAAAATCTTGCTCGTACAGAATTGACAGTATATTAATTTCTTTATGTCCAGCATGCCTCGTACTTTGGCGCAGAGGTGTGCTCCGTGGACGTGGACTCTGATGGAAACACTGACTTCCTGTTTGTGGGAGCTCCTCTGTTTTACCAGATGCATCGTGCGGCTGAGGGCAAAATCTACATCTACAGACTGACTGAAGAGGTGACAGTTGTAGTCATGCTTAGGCTAATGTCACTTTAAAGTTTCATGCATCATTCATTCACTCTTCATTCTTGAGGCCCAGGGGTATAAGAGGAGGAGGGATAAGGAAACTGTGCCTGTTTTCCCTCTGTTCACTTCACACACCAGTCATTCAAGGGATAGTTTAGGTGTTTTGATATGAATTTGTATGGCATCTCCGTCAGCAGTGTCGTGCATCAACACTGACTTACCTCCCGACAGCGTCCGGTGAGCCGAGGTCTTCGCCGGTTTTGGTGCTGACGAAAGTGTCTGGAAAGTTGGCTGGGGTCATGAACATAAAGTGTTTTTCTTCTCAAAACAATATGTGTAAAAAAAAGAGTGATACATTTGCATCACAAAATGTGAACCACAAAAAAAATCAGACCTCATAACCACTTCTCTGTCCCTCCTCTCTCTCTCTGGCCGTTCTAACTCCATCTGGCGAATTTGGGCATCAGTATATTCAGGTTCATAAAGATCTCCCCTTGGCTCTGTGCTAAAGGTCATGTCTTCATCATCGGTGTCGTAGTCACATATGTTGTCGTGACTTTGCGAGCAGTAAACACAGTGAAACAGGTGCAGCTTCACCTGGCGGCAACGTGAAGTGATATGACCGGAGAGAAAATAGTACCAAGTGGTTATGAAGTCTGACTTTTTTGTGGTTCACGTTTTATGATGCAAATGCATCACTCTTTTGAACACATATTGTTTTGAGAAGAAAAACGCTTTATTTTCTTGACCCCAACCAACTTGCTGGACTACTTCAGCACCCAAACTGGGGAAGACCTCGTCTCACCTGACTCTGTCAGGAGGTAAGTCAGTGTTGATGAACGACACTGCTGACAGGGATGCCATACAGATTCATGTCAAAAAACCAGAACTATCCCTTTCATGGGGAAACTGTGTCAAGTATCTTTCCCAATGGAAAAAGTATGCTTTGGACAGTTAGGGTTAAATCAGAAACCTTGGCTGGATTGCAAACAACTGAGATACCCTGATCACATGTCATACATTTAATATCACATTATGAATTATAATTTATTTTCTTTAACAGTTGAAGCTGGTAAAACTATTTGACATCACTGCACATGTCATGGGGCGGTTTGGCACAACTATCGCCAGTGTGGCTGATGTGAACGGGGACGGACTCCGAGACGCTGCTGTGGGGGCCCCACTCGAAGACCAGAACAGGGGAGCAGTGTATCTGTACCTTGGGGACAGGAGCAGTGGCATACGGAGCACACACAGCCAGGTACAATACAGGTGTAACAGGTTACTCAAAGCTGCCTGAAAATCTGACAAACCACTGTTGTTGCAGAGGATCCTGGGGGAGAGTGTGAATTCCAGACTGCAGTTCTTCGGTCAGTCCATAGATGGCAGCAGTGATGTTGGGAATGATGGTCTGCCTGACATTGTGGTCGGTTCACGTGGATCTGTGGTCGTTTTAAAGTTTGTAAATCCTTTTAAGAACACCGAGCATTATCTAAACATGTACTGATTGACATTTTCTCTTTGCAGATCCAAGCCGGTGTTCAACGTTACAACTCGTTTTACATTTGAACCTCATGAAATCAGTATTGACCAGATCCAATGTCCTAGTGCCAGTGATGACTTTATACCTCTGGTCACTTTGACAATCTGCTCTGAAATGGTCGAGGCAACAAAGAGCTCTGCAGGTACAGCCATTATACTACATATACCATTTAAAGGTACAATGTAATTTGTCTGGTGGAGAGACACCACCATAAAACCTACACAGCACTGACTATCTTAACTCCTGTGCAGAAGCTGTGAAACCTGGACTGAACATTTCCTATTCTCTGGATGTTGACCCAAAGAGACAAACGTTTAGAGGTTTTTTTAATTCAACTATAAAAAGGAGAAATCTAATTGAAACTTATGAACTGAGAGATAGAGAAACCTGCTTCAATCGCTCTGTTTACATGCCGGTCAGTAGATTTATTGTATACATTCCTATATTATGCAAAATTGACCTGTGAGCTTTGAGCCATGTTATAATGGTGTTATCGCCTCAAAAACTTAAGTTCAATAGAGATTTGCATATTCATGGGCTGAAATTATTAAAATTATTAAGACTTTTCTGTTTGAGAGAAGAACTCTACCTAAATATGCAGAGTTTGTGTGTTAAACATGTGTGAATGAAACAAAACACAACTCCAGGTATGTTTTTGATATGGAAACAACATAGATCAGAAAATACCCTAATATGGGCCCTTTAAAATATAAAACTTTGTCCACACTCAGGCGTTAATCATAATTTTGTTTTTCAGAAATGTGTAACTGACACATTGTCACCGATCAAAATTAACATGAACTTTTCACAAGTGGAAAGTGAAAAAGCAGATGTAGCCCTCAACACTGACAGTGACACGGAAGCATCTGTGGAGGTATAAACATGCTCTTATCTGAGAAAGTTTAGCAGGGTCTCCACAGGGTATTAAAAACACTGAAAATCATTAAAAGAATTTTGCTCAAATGTATAGATATCATTTTTATGCAACTGTTTTTGCAAATGCAAATTTGTATACTCTAACTCACACTAAAGTAACTAAAAGTTTAACTTGCTTGATGAATCAAACATATAAAACCAATCCACTTTATTTGTATATACAAATAAAATAAATTCTAAAAATATACAAATTATTATAACCAGTAAAATTGCATGTAAAAAAGCACACAATGTGTCATTGTTATTCCACAGTGTAATCAAATAGCTCATTTATCGTGTAGTACATTATACATCATGTTTTTACATGTGTCATTGGTATTAAAGTCCGTTGATTTAAATCACATTATATTTGGCCTGCTGATATTGACATAAACTCTGTTTAAATGTTGCTAAATAATTCTCTGCTTTGACAGGTTCCCTTTGAAAACAGATGCCTCAATAACACCTGCATTGCTGAAATTGAAGTGGATTTTGACTTCATGTATATAATTATGTAATATGTAGTGAATATTCAGTTAGCAAATTTAAATCCTACATCTTATTCCTCCTCCACTTTCAGGACTCCATCTTTACTGGTGGCAGATCATAACTACTTCAGTATGAACGTGACTTTGTTCAACCGCGGTGAAGACTCGTACAACACCAGCCTCACTATACACCACCCTCCAGGACTGTCCTTCTCCAGGATGACTCTAGATCTGGTGACTTAAAAAAAGTTTTGAGCCCATAGACTTTATTATAAAGTGGGAGATATTTCGCAAATGGTTTATGATATATATTGCAACTTTTTACTACTATTTACATTTATAAAATATAATACCATCTGAGGGAGGAACACAATAATTTTTACCAGTATTTTTATTCCTTTTGAAAGGATTCAAAGTCCAGACCACTTTACAGTTGTAATGACTATAAAGACAGAACAGTCTGTCATGTCAGTCTTCCTGTTTATCGCAGCCAATCACAGGTGAAAAAAAATCCTGCAGTTTCAAAATGAGCCATAAATTCTGACTCAAAATAATTTGTACTTTTTCTGTTAAGGCCAAGTTCATGAGTGTTTTCCATGTAATAAGAGATTATGAGTGGAAGGAGTCCTTAACAGTGAATATCACCGGACACAGGTACAAATACATGAATTTTATTTAGAAAATGTTATTTTAACTGCTATTAAAATCCACAGTGATAATCAAAACTCAAGTAAAGGCTCTCTGGTCAAAGTCATCCCAGTTCAGTTTGAAATTAAAATGGTACTTTTGGAGTAAGTATAATAATATCATTTTACCATTAGTTCAACTTTAATTAAATTGTAGTTTGTATATGTTTTAAGGGGAGAAAACAGCATCACTTATATGAATTTTACCACTGAAGATCCTGCCCCAAAAAGGCTACTTACTAAATATACAGTAAGAGATGTATTGATTGCATATGTTTATATATTTCAATATTATTAATGGTATAACTTTTTAGTAAATGCTAAACATGTTCTGCAGTAGACTGTAAAATATGTCTTGAATTTCAATGTGCAAAGTTGCCAATAGATGGCACAAACATGCTTTTGTATCTTCATGTACGCATGTGTATCACTAAATGTTATTAGAAAAGTACAATGTCAGCAAATACTGATGTAATTTTACTTATTTTAGGTAGATAATTACGGGGAGAGGGATTTTCCTGTGAATGTGACCATTGTTTTCCCCACAAAACTCAAGCACAACCTTGAAATTAACAATTATCAAGTCCTAGTTGAGCAGGTAAACTCATATCACATGATGTCTTCTGTATATATAAAATATATGTATAAAATATAGTTACTAAGCTTGAATCATATGTAATAAACTATGTTTATTATGAATGCAAATTACAATATAATTATTATACAGTCACTTTGGGGTTTTTTTGTTTTATATGAGAATACAACCCAATGCAGAGAAAGTGACAATGAATCCTCTTCATCTGAAAAAAAAGTTGCCGTAAGATAATTCTTATTTTAATTGTAACCTTTAATTTTAATGTGATATTGACATTATTAACATTATCTGAACAGTACTGCACCCCAGAGCGAGAATGCAAGTACATAGTTTGTGACTCTTTTCTATTGACCAATGAATCTGTGGAGTTTGAATTGTCTGGAGAAGTGCAGTTTAAAGACCTCAGTCAACACGTAAGAACCACGAATAGCAGGTCTGTTTTGGAATAATGTAATGAATTGTAATAGCAGTAAATGCCTTTTAATTGTTGCAGAATGTACCTTTCCTGAAGCGATACACTGGTGATCGTGACATGGTTGAATTTCAGAGCTTTCTTTTTGTTGCATATGACCCTCAGAAGTATTCACTGGACTCTTACAGTCAAAAGGTGTGTTACAAGAGCACAGTTTATTCATTTAAACTATGTGGCTACGTATTACATGTGAAAATGATGTATCTTTTGACAGATAAAAAGGGAGGGTCCAGATGACAACCGCTTCTGGGAGAACTTTGATCCATCAGTGAAATCGGTACATTCCTTAAGTGACGGATAGAGCCAAAAATGTGTTGTTGACCATTCGAAAGATTATAATTTTATTGCACTGTTAGGATACTTGTTAAAAACTAATGGGCAGACCTTTTCTGGCAATGCAATAACCATGGGAGAGAAGTTAAATAGTGTACCTTTAAAGGAGCCTTATTACGCTATTTTCTGATCTATGTTATAACGTTTCCTCATCAAAACGACCTGAGTTGTGTTTTGTTTCATTCACACATGTTTAACACACAAACCCTGCATATTTAGGCCGAGTTCTTCTCTCAAATGGAAAAATGGTGTTTCTAAATGCCATACATCTTCACTAGAATAATTTGGATGGGTTAAATCCTAGAATTACCAGTCTACTGAACTAAAAGTAAAAGGAGCTGTTAAACTGAAAACTGACACAATAAGACATCACCAAGTGGAAGGAATACACAACAATATAACAATTTTTGGTAATATGCAACCCTTATGTTAAACTATAGGAAATTCTACTACAGTGACCAGAGCACCAAAGCGTATAAAAGTGCATATTGTTGTAGAAGTTTTCAGCTTGTCCAAGAAAGGGTGGAAGTAATAGGCTGGAGACCAACTGGACGTCTTAAGCATAAGTTTATTTACCATCAATGATACGGGCCTGGGGGGGACTTGAAAAATCAACATAGTATGAGTCCAAAAGTGAACATAGTCTGATCTTTGAGTGTTCAAGTCCCTTGACGAAGCTTCCAAAGGAGGAGGTTTATAAAGCGAGTGTGGGGAGACTATGAAGGCCAGGAGACTCCAGTTAGACAGCAATATGCCCCAGTTTAGATAGTGGTGTGCCAATAGTACGCCAAGAGATGATCATGGTGTAAATAAAGCTTTTCTGAGTCAAAGTTAAACTGAGAGATGTACGTGGAGGATAAATTACTTAAATTCTCTTATACATATGACAAGTTAGTACTTATTTCACCAAAACATAGTTAACAACATATACAATTTTGGACTGATATGAAACTATAATAAATTGTCTCTATTCTCTGACTGGAAAACACAAACAAACATAAAAACCTGTCATATGCATAAAAACATTACGATGTAAAAATTCTGTTTATTCCCCATCAGAGTGAGGTTCTCATTGAGCTGATATTTTTGCCTGACAAAATGCTCATCATTGTGACTGGAGCTGGAGGGGGGCAGTTTCTGATCCTTCTCTTCACAGTCATCATAGTTAAGGTGAGTTCGTTAAAATAAATAAAAAAAAGTAAATCCTTTGTTTAAATGTGAGTTAATGAATTACACAAACGAGCGTCTTGTCAGCAGATATGTTCAACTTCGAGAACTACAGCCCAGTATTCACTTGTCCCAGTAAGAAACCAGATGGAGTCGCAGACCAGCACAGAGACTGGGAAGTACACTGCTTTTGATGGACTTGCCTCCCCGGAATCTAAATGTGACGATTTTTTAGACGATCAACCAAGAAGGAACAATCTAATCTTTGAGGGGGTCTGTGAACTTACTCCAGAGCGACTGGAGGACACTGCAGTCCTAATTCAACACATCATCTCTGCTAAACTGAAAATTGATGCAACAGCGATTAATATTGAAAGAGCTCATAGAGTGGAAAAAACAGACAATAGTGAGAATTGTCCAAGATCTATTATAGCGACGTTCTCAAATTATAAAGATAGGGAGCTGGTTTGGAAGAGTAGAAAAATGTTGAGGAAGACGGCGCCAGAAATGTCTTTAGCCGAGGATGTGTCAGAGGCGGTTAGGCAGAAGAAGAAGGGAGCCCCTAATTAATGTAATTCTGCCTTAATATTTAATCACTAAAGCACTACAAATTATGTTAAAAATACACAAAAACTGTAATGTTGGTAGTAACAGCACTCTTTATTTCTGAATTTTGTGGAGTTAGGGTTAGGGTTAGGTCAGTGCAATAAAAACTGAGAAAGATGCTTTTATTTTAGCCTATTTTTGGGGTAAAAATTTACACAGTTGGAGTTTAAATGCCATATGATGTTACACTGGCTTAACTGTCATGTCTTTTTTGGGTGGTTATGCTAATCACTTACGAGAAGTTATGAACAACCTCACACCTCTTCTTCCCTATATATGTCTATACCTTTGTTCAGTTTCCACTTTTATTAAATGCACTAAACTAAATCTGTATTTTTTATTTGATATTTGAAAGTAAAGTACCATAATAGTAATATAATAGCTTATTTTTTTTAGCTAAATATGAAACCACAAAACCATAATATGTATTTTGCATTAATAGCTACTCATTAGCAACAGTTTTTTTTTTTTACAGTGGTGAAATCTGAGAACAAAATGAGAACAAAAACAAACTCATATGTTTTTAAATTTCCTATATTATAAAAAAATTGACTCTTGTGATCTTTAATGTTGTTTGTTATAATGTTAACTCATCAAAAATAAACCTGCAGTTGTGTTTTGTTTCATTCACACACGTTTGAATATCTCTTTATTATTAGTCTGTCTCCATCTCCAAAGCTCAAAATGCTCTGTTCCACCTTGTGATGTCATGATGCGGTAGTTTTCAAGTTCAAGTCAATAATTTCAGGGCTAAAATGATCCATTTGTTTCTTGTGAAGGTGGAGTTTAAAAATACAGTAGTACACTTCCTGTATTACCGCATGACGTCCCAAGCTAGAGCAGAGTGCCTTCATCTTGGGAGAACAACTCTAAATATTCCCGGTTTGTGTGTGTAAATGAAATAAAACTCCAGGTATGTTTTTGATGAGGAAACATTATACATTATAACACAGATCAAAAAGTTACCTTGCTCAACATGGGCCTTTTAAGTGCATTTGAAAATATTACTGCAGCTTATTGTGCAACTCTTTGCTTCTCTGAGATTTGAGGGAAGTGTGAAATGCCCTTTGTACAGCCATGTATTCAGACATTAGGAAACATTACTTATTCATAATGAACTCAAAATGGCACCTGTTTGTTTCAGTTTGAGTAGGTCTAGACCATGTATGACATATGGCCTACCAAACATATTTTATTAGGCTACTTTTCTACAAAATGAAAAACAATCTTACTGTTTTGAGCACAGTAAAACACGCAACACGGTGTGAATCAACACATTTTGTCCAAGTTAAATCTTAAGCCGATATTCAGATTCAGATTCAGATTCAACTTTATTGTCATTACACATGTATTTATACATGTGAAATGACAATAAAGGCAACGACATCTGGTTTAACATCACATCAGAAGTGTAAGGAGCAAGTGCGATATATATACAGTATGTGGAATATGTACAAAATAAAATATAAATAGTTAAAATGTTTTATAACTATATAAATATCTAATATTATATTATATTAAATAATAATTGAATTAAATAAAAAAATTATATCTAAACCAATAATGTAATGGAAACATGTAAAACCTTTGCACTAGACTTTTGTTTTTAAGTTGATGTTATATAAAAAACACATTCACTAGATATGATTGTTGCTTATTGAATTATATTAAGTATCTTGTAGCAAATTATGATCCACTGTTTTAGATTAAAACTAACTATTGGTAGTTTAAAGATTTTGTAATGTGATGATCCCCCATCTGGGGATGGGGATGGGGGGCATAGTTTTTCCAGTGAACAGTGTAGGAGAATTGGGTTATTCTTTGAGTATTGGATGGTTCCTATAGTTAAAGAATGTGGTAATTGAATTGGATTGATTGGAGTTTTGATTATTCTGAGCTCAGCAGCACCACGTGGCCTTTGTGGTCCTGACTTTACTAGAATTAAGAGTTTGGGGCACCACTCAACTAGTGTTGAGAAATATTACCAATACAATATAATCAATTACCTTTGTTAATTAATTAATTAAACATTTGATCTGAAGGTTTGTTAAGTTCTTTGACATGACAGGGACCAGAATCTGAAGTAAAAACATCACATTGATCGAGTAAAACTGTGGTTTATGAATATTTATTGACCAAGTTAAACAGTATTTAAATATAAAATTATGCAAATGAGTTTAGAATGAGTAAAATGAGGCTGATGTGGACAAAATAATAAGAGTTATCTAAAGCTGTGTTGCGTTTGCACTGATTGATAAGAAAGCCTTTCTGTGACAATGCACATACGACCAGTAGAGTGGAGATGTCGTTCAGTGTTGTATATATCGGTCCATATGCGGACTGTGGTGTGGTCCTCAGGGCGTTGGATCTGAAGAATCAAACTTGCTGAGACAGACGGAGGCCCCTGAAAACACTTTACCCTCAGTTTAAAGAGGTGTGAGGACAGTTGCTTAGTGTCTGTCAGAATAAGGCAATTAGTCAAAAATGCATTGAATATAAAATGCAAATGTTTAGATTTGGGAAAAATGGTCAGATTAAGCTACAGCTGTAAAAACTTCCTTAATCGAAATGGTCACGTTTATGTTGTATAAATGGCAGATTCACAGGGCAATATTCTTACAACAGCCTTGTACTTTGCTATGAAATAAGGTAAATGAAGTAAGGCAAATGCACAAATGTTGAACCTAATCATTTTTATTCTTGACTAGACCCATAAACTCACTGTCTTACAACAAAATACTGCATTTTAACAGTAAAAATCTGCATTAAAGATAACTGGCCTACAGAATGCTGTGAAAACCACCAATAGGCTACTTGATCCGCCCAACTCTGCAGTTTGCTCTAACAGGAACATCATGTTAAACAAATTCAGTAAACAGTTTAAGATGACCTCGTTCACACCCTAAAAGTATACGGTAAACTTTTTTTTGGAGGCGAGGAGTGGCCATTTGTTAAAACCACATGTCAGAAAGGAAGAGAAAGCGACTTGGGACATCCACGCTGAAAGAGGAAGCTGGCGACATGTTTTCACTGAGAGCATCTTGTGAGAAAATGATACACTACCTGTAACAATACGCCCAAGAAAACAGGAAACGCGAGTCAGACTTCATAAAACTGGCTACAGACGATTACAGCTGGCACCATTATGCATCAAAAACGCAAAATTTTCCTCCTATACATGTGTGCAACAGGTAAGAACTAGTTATATTTATGCACTGATATTTGCAGACAGTTCAATTGCAGAGGGAAAAAATATGTAACTTTTTTTTTCTGACAAGCATTGTGATTAGATTTGCGGTTTGTTTTATTAATTCTGTTCAAAGTTCACATTTTAAACACGTCCAGGAGAATTACCAAAAGCTGGAATATGAAGTGATAAGCTTTGTGTTTCAAAACGTGTTGGTACAGATGTTACTACAGATTTTAGTTTATGGAGGAAATTATGGGTGGGGCCTACTTAAAGAAATTAAAATTGTGTCTAGTCAAATTGCGTTTTTGATTCGATTGCGATTAATTGGAGTTGCAGAATATTTGTTGCAGTTTTTGATAGCTTTCTGATCTTATAATTCAGACAGTACAGGAAATGCTCTAGATGGAAGATATGACATAAAACCACAAACGCAAACTGCAGCCTGCTTCTGCCCATCTGCATCTGTGCACCTCCTGGAGTTGTTACTTTGAATAAATCGGTGTTATGTGTCAAATCACATATTTTACCCACTATTACTATATTACTATATCATATAAAATTGACATAAAATTCACTGTTGACAAATAACAAAGAAAGATTGATAATGTTATGCCTGTGTTGTTAGAAAATAATGTGGCCAGGTGGAAAAGGGGAAATAATAATTAATTGTTTCATTATTTGGAAAGTATTTCTCCTTTCTGTATGAATACGGCGTGTAAATTGTCTGAGGGCTTCTTTTTGTCAACCTCATGTCTCTCATGTTAAAATGCTGTGTCAATAGATGAGACTAACGCCCAACCGCAGTGATGAAACCTTCAAGTTAACTCAGAAGTTGCATGTAATGGAGTGTTGCAATTCCATAGCTGCATAGCAAACAAAAATTTCAGATTTGCAGATTCCGTCAGACTAAGTTTGTGGCTTTGTTTGTTCAGCCATAATGTAAATAACCATAAAATTGTATTTTAGCTGTGGGCCTTTCCTTGGCCTTTAACATTGACGTGAGGGGCCCTGAAGTCTACAATGGAAGTGCAGATGATTTCTATGGATTCAAAGTGTTGCAGGTTGGGTCCAAGAACAACAAAGGGTAAACATCCTTTATTTCTTTTGCAAAATAATCATATTTTTTCAGTAATAAGTGACATTTCTATCAAATTGCATGTAGCAGAATTGCTGTTTCTTTTGCATTCCCTGTTAAACGTTGCTCCTCCACAGAATCATAGTAACTGCTCCTCTATATAAGAATGGATCTGGTGGGGTTTATCTCCAAAAGCAAAATGACGAACCTCTTCGATTCACGGCAAAAGGTAACCAAGTGTGAAACAAATGTGATTAAAGGTGCACTGTGCATCTTTTGTTTCAAGTTTTTTCATTACTGTGATCAACTGTTTTGTGTTTAACACAGCTCCATGTTCAAATATGCATATATATATATATATATATATATATATATATATATATATATATATATATATATATATATATATATATATATATATATATATATATATATATACCTTTTACTTTTCCCGTCCACTCCTCCTCAGCTGTGAGTGATTTGCTGAAACTTGAGTCAATTTAATCAGTGACGTGTGAACTTTCAAAACAAGCTCACAGTTAATTACCTCATAAACATTGTGATATTAAGACTTTAATTTTACAATATTGAAACAAAATTGTACAGGATTTTGTGATAACAGTACAGTCTAACTTCAGTGTCATTAAAGGTAGACTTTTGTTTTACTTTGCTTGAAATGTGCCACAGTATGGCATTAAACTTTTCTTGCATTTATTAAAGTACAAGTCTTTTTCTTGCTAAATATTTCCTAGAAGTTCTACCACCTACATCTGACTTGCAACTTGACCTGGCTCTATCCATGGAGACAGATATGTTTAATGCCATACTGTGGACCATTCCAGCAAAAGCAATAACAACAATAATTTATTAAGGATAGCACTAATTTCCATGGGGACAAGCAGGTGGCAGCCCCCTATAGCAAGTTACATAGTGCAGGTTTAATCTGTCCAGACAAACCAAACTTAATACGACTCCCATAGCCCTACAGTTGTATCTGCATTTTCATAATCTTCTCAGCCCTTTTGTTCATATCGTATCAGTACTAACTAGGCAGTGGTTACATTTTTTATTTGTTTAGTGACATTTACTTGGCCTGTGAATCTATTCAAATACACAATTAACTGATGATTTATTGATATTATGTTCCAGCTGTCATTGTTGGAGAGGAGGAAATCCCTGTTAAGCACTTTGGGTTGTCAATAGCAAAGGCTATTACAGAAAAACAGCTAACTGTGAGTCCTTAGTAACTAAGATATATATATTTTTTGTTACTTTAAATGATGATCTAAACTGATCTTTCAGGTTTGCAGTCCCAATATTGTTACTAGATGTTATGAAAACTCCTACATGAACAGTGTGTGTTACACGCTCACAGAACAACTACAGGAGCAGTCAGTCTTCAAACCTGCTTTTCAAGGTGAGAATTCAAATTATAATAAAGCACTGGCAATATTATGATAACTTAATTAGTATAACAGCTTTATTAATGTAAGATATTTTTTCTGTTGATGTCAATCCAAATGGCACAAATATATTTTCAGCTTGCACCAAAAAGACAGTGGACCTTGTTTTTCTGTTTGATGGCTCATTAAGTATGACAGGAGAAGAGTTTGAAAAAAATAAGGATTTCATTGAGGATATCATGTTAAACCTTAAAGACACTTCTATAAAGGTAATTATACATAATCTGGACAACTATTTTTCAAGTTTATTTCAAGAAGAAAGACTCACTGGCCAGGCTCTACAGCATCATGTTTTTATCAATTTCCACAGTTTTGATTTTTGCTCTTTAGTTTGCAGCAGTGCAGTTTTCAACTGAAGTAAGGACAGTTTTCACTTTTAATGACTACACAAAGGGTACAGCCAGCAGTAAGCTCAAGAATGAACCGCAATTCAGGAGTCTCACCAACACACACAAGGCACTGGATTTTGTTCTGTGAGTTTGAGATCAGCCTGAAGTTCTGATGATCATTTATTTACAACAAACCCATTTAGCCTTGATACCATCTTTTTTCTTTCCATGTCAGAACAAACCATTTAAACGATACTTCAAATGGAGGATCTTCTGATGCAACCAAAGTGCTGGTTTTAATCACAGATGGAGATCCAAGTGACTCAGACAAAGGCAACATTAGCAAGAAGTATGACTCAATGAGCATAACTCGATTTGTCATTGGGGTAAGTGGCAGAACTGTGTGTAACACATGACTATGGTACTGCTGCTCCCTTCAGGAGTATTTAACACAGTCTGATTATACTAAAATTATAATACCTCACCTACAAGGGGTCAAACATCTTATAAGTCTGACATTTTTAGGGGGAAGACAAATAAACAAAAATAAAATACAAATGTCTGTGGCTGGAAAAGTTTGGAGAAACTGTCGTCTCTTTCCAGGTGAAAAATGTGGATTTGGCAAAATTGAGAGTTATTGCTTCAGAGCCCAAGGACAATAACACATTTCACATTAAAAACTACAATGGACTGACTGGCGTGCTGGAAAACTTCCAAAAGAAGATCTTTCAGACTGAAGGTATTTTTAAAAATTCACTCTGTACATAAAAAACAAACTAGTGAGACTATGGTTAATGTTTAATTATGTTCAGGCACAACAGCAGCTCTGGCTGGAGACTTGAAAGAGGAAATGGCTCAGACCGGATTCAGTGCTGTTTATGGCAAAGTGAGCAGATCATTCAACTTTATTTTTATGGAGACTCACAATTAGCACATCACAAAGGCTGCAATTACTAAAGTTAGAGTAAATAACAGTTCCTGTCAGTTCATAGTTTAGTCTTAAATTTAGTGTTAATGCTCCCATATATGTTTAAACTGCATATTCTTAACCGAATCAGACAGGATAATCCCTTATTGTTTTCCATGGGTTAGTGGGTCATATGCTTTAACTCAGAAAAAATATATCACTACAACATAACCCCATACAAACAACATCCACCACTGAACATAAATTAGAAATTAAGAATAACCGCGAATGATACACCATCAGTGATCAACGATCACCATAACTCTATGTCTTATGTTATATTGTTCTATTAGTAACTGCACATTCCCTTGGCCCATGTACAGGGAAATTTTTAATCTTGATTAAAAATGGCTAAAGTATAATGTAAAATGTCAATGTATTCTCAATAACAGTGCTTTTCAGGAAAAAAATGTTTAATTCTAATTTAATTTCTCTGTCGACAGCGCTCTCTGCTCTTGGGCTCAGTCGGCTCACGGACGTGGAGAGGGTCTCTTCATGAACTCCGGAAAACTGACACTCACATCCAGGATTCAAAGCAGGAGGAAGACTCTTACATGGGTACAGGCTCCTTAGACAAGAAGTCAATTCAGTTATTTGACCAAAACTGCATTATAGGCCAGTGTACCATTGTACTAGCTCTGCATTAGACAACCTATACTCATTCTGCATGGTTATGCTGTATTAAGGAAAGAGAGATATGAGTAACATATGCATATATAAACTAAATGTGGGAAGTTTTAGAGGAATTTGTTTTTCAATGTGATTGGATAGGCCATTACCACTAATAGGTAGCCATATCTTCAATAGTCTGCCCCAGAATATCTGTTTCTAGACTTTCAGCTTATGAAGTGTCAATTTATTTAAAACAATACAACATTTTAAGGAACTAAAGTAAATTTGTGATGTGTTGCATACAGTTACTCTTGTATTTTGTGAGTATTTTTTAGAGAAAACACTTGACCTCCTAATGAACCTCTGTTGGTTGTATTGATCTGCCATTCCTGTAGGTTACTCTGTGTCAGTGGGGGAAAAGAATAAAACTGCCCTGTATTTCACTGGAGCTCCGAGATACAAGCACATGGGACAAGTCGTGCTTTTCACATCCACAAGTGGCAAGTGGAGTCCTGCTCAAAGGATCAATGGAGAGCAGGTGAGTAGCTTTTAAACTGCACTTTTCCTGTAGATGCATAGCTTATTTGTCTTCTTCTGTGTGCTAGAGATTGACAGTATATCTCTGTTAGTATTGCTGAATATTTCCTCCATATTCCGCAATTAGCGTAGATACTTCCTTCTTTAAAACAATACAGGAATACATTTTGACTAAAATGGAAATGCAAGGGCAATGATTAGTTAAAGACATCAACGTTTACTACCAAAAATACAATGAATGAATTATATTACATCCCCTTTGTGGGTTTTACTGCCAATTTTAAAATATTAGTGTGCCATTGGCAATTACTGGTTACTGGCTATATCGTCCAGCATGTAGCGTAAATTATGTAAAACTTTTTCAGTATTTCAGAACACAGAAACCAGCTTCCTTTTTCTGGCATTTACTTTAGTAGTGAAATCTAAATATTGCTAATATTTCCATGATCTTGGGCATTTATTTTATTTATTTTATTTATTTTATTTATTTTATTTATTTTATTTATTTTATTTATTTTATTTATTTTATTTATTTTTTATTTTTTAGGATCACCATTAGCTGTACCTGAGGGTCAGCTAGTCTTCCCAGGTCCCTTATAAAATCATTTAAAACTTTAAAACTCATTAAAAATTTGAAATCTTAAATATGCAGTGGCCATTTCATCATTACATAATTGGATGATTGCATAAAAATTATTTCATCTAAAATTCAAGTAAAATTAATAGGCATTTCATATCCATAATTATCTAAAGAAGGCATGCAAGAGATATGCAGAGGAGAGCACAGTGAATTTCATTTGTACCAATTTAAATATTGTGTCTAAGCATTTACCAAATACAATTTACCCAGAAGCATTTTGGTTTGTTTCTTCTAAGATGAACCTTGTTTATCATAGTTATAGTTATAGGCAGATTGTTTCATGGTGCTATAGATTGTAGTTTGATAGTTAGTTTAGCCTCTTGAGATGAGAAACCGACTTGAAGTTACCCATCTGAGTCTGAATTGTGTTTTAGTTGGCCATCCATTCATTTAGGGTTCCCTTTGGTGTCAGTTTGCTCTGTCTTTCACGTTCAGCCAGTTTGTATGGACATGCAAATGCTGCCTTATTTTGAATGAAGTTTCATACATTTTTTTCTTCTTGGCATTTGCCCATAGTAGGTGGCAGTAGTCTAACTGAGATCAAATTAAATCATTTAATTAAGTCTGATGTTCAGTAGCTTCTGCACCTTCTCACCGCTGCTAAGGCCCTGCCCATAGCATCCACTTGTGTGGACCAAGACAAATGTCTGTAAATGTAGACACAAAGTAATTTTGCTTCCTTCACCCGCTCAGTTGATTGTCTACGATCTATTTCAACACAGAGTTAAGCTCCTTGTTCAGCTATTCAATTCGGCTGATGAAGACGCAGCTGTGTACACTGTTAGAATACACCATTTCAGCTCCAAAATATGCCTTCTTGGCAATGGGACAAACCATAGCTTCTTTCCAGTACTGAAGAAATATTTTTTTCTGGATGCTGTTTAAAATATATCCAATATATTCTGCAGCAGGTTGAATCAGTGTATCATCCATGCTGGGCTGGGTGTTTCTTAAACTCCAGAGTCTTTTCTCAGCAATTTTTGCTTGCTGTAAGGGCGCTGAATAGTGCTGTTTCTTTTTCTTTTATCTTGATAACACAATTTCTCACAATCTTTGATGCAACCACTATTTTGAGCTGCCTTTTTTTGCTTCATCTGTTTCCTTCATATGTGCCTTCAGTTCATTATCAGTCAAAGGAGCTCTATTAATCTTAGCTGTCCATTTTTTATTTTTTGGTGCATGCTTATTTAAAACAGGCTGAAATGTTTTTAAAAACATTTCCAGTGCAGTATATGGATCCTCCTCATGCAACACATCCCCACAGTTTAGTTTCTGAATGTCATTGCACCACAAAATTTTGCACGTTTAACCCCAGCGTCTTTTTTCATGTTATAATAATGGTTTAGAGGAGGCACACACACTTTCAGTGGTTGCAGCACGGAAACCAGAGAGCTTCCTTTTACTGGCATCTCCGTTGGCATGAAACAAGAAATGAAATAAGAAGTCTCCTTCCCACACTTAAACAGTATGTACAATATATGTGTCTTTATGTCCAGCATGGCTCGTACTTTGGCGCAGAGGTGTGCTCCGTGGACGTGGACTCTGATGGAAACACTGACTTCCTGTTTGTGGGAGCTCCTCTGTTTTACCAGACGCATCGTGTGGCTGAGGGCAAAATCTACATCTACAGACTGACTGAAGAGGTGACAACTATGTAATGTAGTCATGCTTTAGTATAGAACTCAATAGGGCTGAGTGACATGATGATTAAAAATGATCCTTGTGACAATCTTCTATTTTGATGATGATTAAGTGCTCCTCTTTTTAACGCTTTAATTTAACATGGTATTAAATGTTTAATTTCCCAGCTCTAAGTGAGTGTCAGTGGAATTTATCCAGTGACTGTGACTCTTGATCATGATAACATTTAAATACTGATACTTGTTTTTGTTTTTAGCATATGACACCCACCCCTATCACTAAAAGATGCTTTAAAATTTCATGCATTATTATTCTTTCAAAACATTTTATGCTGATCACCACCAGTTACACACCCTATTCACAGGAAAAGTCAGGTGTGTCAAGTGTCTTGTCTTGTCCAATGACAACAGTATATTTAGGTCATAGTTGGGATCAAAAAAATCATAATTCACCCTTCGGGTTGGGAGGCAAACACTTGAACCACAGACGCAAAGCTGCCCTAACAACATAGTTTATGTTTATATCTTTTGTTTCACAGTTGAAGCTGGTAAAACTATTTGACATCACTGCACATGTCATGGGGCGTTTTGGCACAACTATCGCCAGTGTGGCTGATGTGAACGGGGATGGACTCCGAGACGCTGCTGTCGGGGCCCCACTCGAAGACAAGAACAGGGGAGCAGTGTATCTGTACCTTGGGGACAGGAGCAGTGGCATACGGAGCACACACAGCCAGGTACAATACAGGTGTAACAGGTTACTCAAAACGGCCTGAAAATCTGACAAACCACTGTTGTTGCAGAGGATCCTGGGGGAGAGTGTGAATTCCAGACTGCAGTTCTTCGGTCAGTCCATAGATGGCAGCAGTGATGTTGGGAATGATGGTCTGCCTGACATTGTGGTCGGTTCACGTGGATCTGTGGTCGTTTTAAAGTTTGTAAATCCTTTTAAGAACACAGAGCAATATCTAAACATGTGCTGATTGACATTTTTTTGTTGCAGTTCCAAGCCGGTGTTCAATGTTACGACTCGTTTTACATTTGAACCTCACGAAATCAATATTGAGAAAATCAAATGCCCAAGCAAAAGTGATGACTTTATACCTCTGGTCACTTTGACAATCTGCTTTGAAATGGTCGAGGCAACAAAGAGCTCTGCAGGTACAATAATTAAGAAAATGTCTACAATACAATGCAATAAGTGTGATTTAACGTCTTAAATTCTTCTGTGCAGAAGCTGTGAAACCTGGACTGAACATTTCCTATTCTCTGGATGTTGACCCAATGAGACAAACATTTAGAGGTTTTTTTAATTCAGCTACAAAAAGTAGGAATCTAACTGAAACTTATGAACTGATAGATAAAGAAACCTGCTTCAATCGCTCTGTTTACATGCCGGTCAGTTGACAAATATTGTACACAATTGAAATATAAAACTTTGTCCACACTCAGGCATTAATCATAATTTTGTTTTTCAGAAATGTGTAACTGACACATTGTCACCGATCAAAATTAACATGAACTTTTCACAAGTGGAAAGTGAAAAAGCAGATGTAGCCCTCAACACTGACAGTGGTACGGAAGCATCTGTGGAGGTATAAACATTATCTTCACTATCTTATCTTAAGTGTTCAGATTTAGAGGGTTTCCGCATGTTGGTAAAAATATATTCAAAACCAAAAAAATATCTGTTCAGCATTTAGTCTGCATTTGATGAAATTCTTTAATCTATAAGATCAACTCAGCTTCTAAAGATCTTCTAAGATTTATGGCAAATAGTCTTCATAAATGTCATAATTTCACAATCTTATCAAATTGTTTATGCATTTATTCATGTAAAAGAAGTTTGAGTTGTGGTGGATTTGAGTCGCAGTCACGTGCACAAGCCTGACTAAACTGCTGATGAAAAAAAGTTGTGGATTTGACTAAATAATTATCAAATTTTACAGGTTCCCTTTGAAAAGAGATGTCGCAATTACACCTGCATTGCTGAAATTGAAGTGGATTTTGACTTTATGTACGTAACTATGACAATACAAATTGAATAGCTGCTTAAAACAAGTTAAACTCCCATTTCCCCTTCACTTTCAGGACTCCATTTTTACTGGTGGCAGATCATAACTACTTCAATATGAGCGTGACTTTGTTCAACCACGGTGAAGACTCGTACAACACCAGCCTCACTATACACCACCCTCCAGGATTGTCCTACTCCAGGATGACTATAGATCCGGTGATGTTAACACGTTTTTCGTCCCGTAGACTTTATTGGACATTGTGTAGAAAAAGGGGGGTGGGGTTGTCATTCATGTCTTTAATGGGGATATTTTAGTGTTGCAATGTCAAAGTGCAGTAGCGGCAGATTCAAATTAAAATCTAAAATTGTGACATTATATATTTTTCCTGTATTTTTTAAAAACAGAATTCAAAGTCCAGACCACTTTTCAGTTGCCGTGACGTTGAAGACAACACAGTCTGTCATGTCAGTCTTCCTGTTTATCGCAGCCAATCACAGGTAAAAAAAACAAACAAAAAACCTGCAGTTTCAAAATGAGTCATAAATTCTGACTCGAAATAATTTGTACTTTTTCCGTTAAGACCAAGTTCATGAGTGTTTTCCATGTAATAAGAGACTATGAGTGGAAGGAGTCTGTAACAGTGAATATCACAGGACACAGGTAAAAATATTCAAAATTTAAACAAATTTCAAAGTTTAAATTATTATTTCAAAATGATTTAAAATGTAAAAAATCCACAGTGATAATCAAAACTCAAGTAAAGGCTCTCTGGTCAAAGTGATCCCAGTTCAGTTTGAAATTAAAATGGTACTTTTAGTGTAAGTACAACATTATTATCTTTATATTTTTTACCATTATTTCAACTTTGTTTAAATAGTACTTTGCATATGTTTTAAGGGGAGAAAACAGCATCACTTATATGAATTTTACCACTGAGCATCCTGACCCAAGACGACTATTTACCAAATATACAGTAAGGAGTTTGTTTGCCACATGTTTCACACATTACATCCATTGGTACTTTTATAACTAAACGCTTGTTTTGAACAAAACGCAGAAAGATGTTAATTCATAACATGAAAAATGAAAAATGTTAATTCATAGATAGGTTAAAAAAAAAGACAGAACGCAGGTTAGTGATTGAATAGAATTGGATGTTTGGATTAGAATAGATGGCACTTAAGTGACTATTAACCTGAAAGTGTTTGTGCATTTAATTTGCTTTAATGTTTGAATGTGATCTTGTGTTTATTTTTAGGTAGATAATTACGGGTGGATGCATTTTCCCGTCAATGTGTCTCTCGTTTTTCCCACAAAACTCGAACACAACTTTGAAATGAACAACTATGAAGTTGTGCTCAAGCAGGTAAACTGGGAAACTGTCCGAAAACAATCGACTTTAAAGAAAAAACACATCTATATTTTATTTTTATGTATTTATTTTTTAAAGAATACAACTCAGTGCGGAGAAAGTGACTGGGAATCTTCATCTCAAAATAATGTTAAAGTGAGTCATGATTAATTATACATATATTTTTGTTTACAGTTTATTTTAGTATTATTATTATTGACAATATTTTGTTTACAGTACTGCACCCCAGAGCGAGAATGCAAGTACATAGTTTGTGACCCTTTTCTACTGACCAATGAATCTGTGGAGTTTGAATTATCTGGAGAAGTGCAGTTTAACGGCCTCAGTAAAGATGTAAAGAAAAACAGTTTGACTAATAAATCATTGTAATCATTGTAATAACAGCAGTAAATGTCCGTTTGTCGCAGAATGTGCCTTTCCTGAAGCGATACACTGGTGATGGTAACAAGATTATGTTTGAAAGTTTTCTATTTGTTGCCTATGACACAAAGAAGTATTCACTGGACTCTTACAATCAAAAGGTGTGATTTACAGTGCATTCATCCAAACTACTGTGACATCAAGTTAGAGAGTTATTACATTTCAGTATGATTTTTTTTTTTGGCAGAGAAAAAGGGAGAGTCCAGATGACAGCAGCTCCGTGGAGGATATTGGGCCGTCAGTGAAATCGGTATGTTGGATGTTGATAGATTCGTGAGTTTAAAGGTGCACTGTGTAACCTTTCTTGTGCAGAGGCCTGTGGAGTAACAGTGCATTTTGGTATTCATTCACCTATAAAACACATGTAATGAAATGGATGCGGAATCAGATATGTTTAATACCATACCAGGCAACACAGAAACCATGGGGAACAGCATGAAGCACAGAAAAGAATCAGAAGAATCAGAAAAGCATCAGAAAAGTTTCAAAATACACCTACGCTTTTAAGAAGCATTTAGCTGGACATGCGCAGTACTGTTTTTACTGACTCCAGCATCTTGCTAAAAATTCATTAGAATCAGTGCAATACAGGATATGTGCAACAGAATCAACGCTTTTACTTTAATATTCATGTATCTTTATTTATATAGGGAGAGCCTAATAGAGTACCAGACTTTTTTCCATGAGCGCCCCGTTTAGACAATACAAATGTTAAGCCCCAGATTATTAAAATGTAGTAGTTGAACCAGTGTATGCAGTTATCTTACATTTTTGGGAAGCAAAATAACCAATTTGAATCATAAGATCTTGTATTAAAAGTTAAAGTTGAGATATTCAAGTAGTCCCTTATAAAAAACATTTTATAGTGTTTTTTGTAATTCAATGTTTCTATAATAAAATGATTTCTAAATGTCTGTCACTCTCTGGTTACTGATAAATGTCTGTACTAACATGACACTGTAACCACTGTTCTGGTCTTTGACAGCATACAAATAATCCACTATATAGGATGTATTTAGTTTTCATCCCGTAACTTTAAAAATATGTTTTTTTTTCCCAATAGAGTGAGGTGACGATTGAGATGATGATTTTGCCTGACAAACTGCTCATCATTGCGACTGGAGCTGGCGGGGGGCTGTTTCTGTTAATTCTCATCACAGTCATCATGTTTAAGGTAAGAAAAATCCTTATATATTTCATACATTTATCTTATTCTTTGATCAAGACATAAGCTATATATATTTTAAAGTGTAGATAGATGTAGGTTAATCTGTAGAAAAGTGTGTTTGCGAATATTAACCCCAGAATATTTTCTTGCTGACAATGACTGTAATATTTTATCTGTATATTATACTGATCTGCTAATTTTGCACTTTTGTTCGGTCCATACCATATATTTTTGTATTTATATTCAGTCAAAGTCTATTTTTACTTACATTTTTTATGCATGACTTTATTTTATGTTATATTTTACCATTGTTTTATGTTGCCCCATACCGCCAAAGCAACTTCTGTGAATTTCGTTGTCTGAAATAACAATAAAACCTTTTCTAATTCTGATGTGTAGTTGGGATGCTTTAAGAGGAAACTGCCCGACATGGACGAAGAAGAGGATGACGACGAGGACGCGGGAGCTACAAATGGAGTGGCCAATCAGTCATCCGACAATGAAGATGAAAAAGACAAGCCTGAAGAAGACAAGGACCTTTTGGAAAAACGGGAGATGTCCTGAGATCCCACCAACTGATGCGTAGAAACTGGACAGACAACTTGGGAAGAAAATTTACTTCGGACATGCCTCAAACAAAGTTACAACAGCAATTCAAGTGCCAATAAAGCTGACCTATGTAGTTCTCAATAATGTAAAAAAGAAAATGCGTAGAAATATAATAATATGCAAATCCTATGGTACAATATTTCCTGCAGTATCTTGGAGAGGACAATAAAATGGCAGTAATCATAGAAATCAAAGAAAAATCGCTATTCTAAGGTTTAAAATTTCATAACAATCATTTTTTTCTTTATGTTGTCTGCACTGACCTGTAGCAGATCATGGTCCATGCAGTTACTTTAGTTGTTTACGTAGTTTACTTTTATTTTTGCCCAACTTGACAAGAAGTTAGTGTTACATCTTTTCTGCCTTACCCAAAGTTTGACAATCGAGTTTTGAAGATTAGCCATATAACTCCATACTGTTTATTTTTGTCTTTTACCTTATTATGCACAACTTTTCTTATTAACTTATCTTATATTTTACCATTATTATTCATTGTTTTATGTTGTTTTATATTTGTTATATAACTTATTCAATTCAATGAGGGCCAGGTGCACTCCCATTTAACAATAAAATCAGGTAAAAACTGGCCCGTTTAGTGGATTTATGAATTGTTATTAATTTGTTTTTAGCTGTAATGTATTGTATATTCTGTACAGTTTGGATTTTATGTGTTTTATCATTTAATGGTATATTGCTATATGTCTATATTGAGATACAGTGGCTATTTGTTAGTTAATTATTCCAATGTGACATTGTTTACATATTGTACTATTATGAGAATTTTCTTCCCAAAATAATAATTGACCATCTAATTTAAGACATCATTTAAGTATTAAAGCCTTTGTTGGCCGGTCTTACTGTACAAGTTTAATGCAAAATAAAGTGGATTTAATTTATTTGCTCACAAGTTTATTCGTCTGAAAATATCTACAGTATTAACACGGAAAAAGTGTAATTTCATGACAGAAAAATACTGTTAAACTGGATGGATACTCCCTTTTACACAGACTTGATGTTCATGCTGCTCATATGGTCTCAGCTGCTGAAAAAGTGTCTTCAGTATTGAATTGGGAAGTCCTGTACAAACAAAAGACACAACACTTAGGTTAATACCGGTCATTTATGTAATTTATGCAGAGCTGGGTAGAGTAGCCAGAACTTGTACTGCCATTACTCAAGTAAAAGTATAAAGTAGTGGCCCAAGAAATTACTCAAGTAAGAGCAAAAAGTAAATAAAATAAAATAATGATCAAAATCTGGTAAGGATAGACCACAAAAGGAGAAAAACTAAATCTGAAGAAACTGAAATTTTCAAAATCATTTACCATTTTTACAATATAAAGCTTTTGTGGCTTATAGGCTCACTCACAGTGGGAATAAAAATTAAACCTTTACTTAAATACTGTTAAATCACTGTTAAATATACAATTCAAGTAGAAGGTAAAAGTATGGTGTTCGGAAAGTAGTACAATTTTAAATATTAAAACTACTCTATCCATCTCTACATTCATGGTACAATTTTTACAAACAAGTCTACCAAACTTACCATTGTTTTTTTGCTCGGGCCGTGCTGGTGCTGTATTAAACATATCGGATGAGTTAGTTGTTGCAGATTTCATTCTAGGTTCATTTTTACTTTCTTCAGTCCGTTTATTTTCAGTATTAGATGGAATTTGGGTCTTATGTGATAGTTTACCACCCGTACACTGGGGTAGGTCGGGTAAACAAGGCATCTGCGAGTCATTTGTTACTGAAGCTTCTCCAAAAGGGGCTGTAAAAACATCGTTAAATGATTTGGCACTTTCAGTCTCTTGGTTTTCTCCTTTTGACATGGCGGAAGAGGAGACTGGCTTCTGACACTTATTGAATGTTTCTGTCCTTGCTGCTACAGCGTTTCTACTGCTACTACTACTACTACTACTTCTGGGCGTCTTTTCACTACATTGACTTTGCTTTGTTGCTTGACTTGAATCACATTTAACCTTCGGACTATTAAAGATGGATTTTTCAACTTTCGGAGGTTGACCAGTAGATGTCGGATCCACTTCTAAAAGATTTTGAAATGACTTGACTGGGGGAGTCTTAATGATGTTGGGGTAATCGTTTTTGTTTTTACTTGTTAAACTGGGAGTTGCACAGGAGGAAATCAACTTTTGACCTTTAGTCTTTGTCGTTTCAGTTACCAAAACCACTTCTCCACAACTGCTACTACCGTCATTATTTGTGTTTTCTGATGAATTCTCAGTTAATTGATTTTGCTTTGCTGCAGACTTGGCTTGACATTTATATTTTTCTAAATTGTGGGCACAAACATCTGGTTTGTCACTGTTGGCAACACTTGGGGTAAGACTTGCAAAAAGACTCTGAAATGATTTTAAAGGAGTTTCAGCACTTTGAATTCCCTCTTCATTGTTTGTGCTTTTTACATTTGATGCAGCACAGGAGACAAACTTCTCGCTTGAGGTTTCAGTACTTGCTTCTACCAACCCAAATATGCCATTATTACAGCTAGTAACAGTACTTTCAGTTGTGCTTTCTTCATTTTTTTGATTTCTTGCCTGGTTTAGATCATATTCAACCTTTTCACGATCACAAATTGATGTTTCACCTTGTGCACTTGGAGCAGCTGGTTTGGCCCTAAAACTATAGCTAACAGTCGATGCTTGACCAGAGTCTGGAGTGAGAGTTGCAAAAAGACTTTGAAATGACTTGACAGGAAGAGTTTTGGAAGTTTCAGTGTCCTCTTCTTTCTTCCAGCATTTTAAATTGGTTGTAGAAGAGACAATGCTTTTACTATGACTATTACATGTATTTTCTAACGTGTTACCAGGACATTGACTTGGCTTTGTTGCTTGATTTGAACCATTGATCTTTTCACGGGTACAAATAGACTGTTCAAATTTGTGGGCACTTTGTACAGCTGTTTTTTGGCTAAAATTATTGCCAACTGTTGACGTTTGGTCAGAATCTGGAATGAGACTTGCAAAAAGACTTTGAAAAAACTTTTCAGGAGGAGTCTTAGCTCTTATTTCATTTTTCTTGTTTGTAACTTTAAATGTTGATCTTGTAGAAGAGGTGACCACCCCATTACTATTGTTTCTTGGGGTTTCAGTACTTGCCACAACTTGCATATGTTTACTATAGCTACTATTATTTGGGCTTTCTGGTGTATTCCCAGTGCAGTGACTTGGCTTTAAAGTTTGACTTGAATCACTGTTAACTTTTTGACGATCACAAATTGAGTTTTCGACTTTTTTGGCACCAACACTATTAATAACAGTTGATGTCGGGTCAGAATCTGGAGTGAGACTTGCAAAAAGACTTCGAAATGGCTTTGCAGGAAGAGTCTTCGTACTGTCCATGTCCTCCTCTTTATCTGAACATTTGGAATTGGCTGTCACAGAACCAGAGACCAACTTTTTACTGTGATACTCTGTTTTACTATTTGTACTTATTGGGGTATCGTCAGTAAATTGACTTGGCTGTGTCGTTTTATTTGAACCACACTTGCTCTTTTTACTAGCACGAACTGATTTCACACATTTTGTTCGTACAGCTGGTTTCTCATGGGCACCAAAGTTCCCAGTTTGTGTTCGATCAGAGTCAGGTGTGAGACTTGCAAAAAGAGCATGAAATTTCTTGGCAGGAGAACTTGTATTGCTTTCAATTTCCTTTTGCTTGGTTTTACTACTACTAACCTTTTGATTACAATCAGATTCAAGTGTTTGGGAACTTTGGACAATTGTGGTGCCACTAACACTATTCTTAACAGTTGAAGTCGGATCCACATCTGGAGTAAGACTTGCAAAATGAGTATTTAATCTTGTTTTGTTGTTACAGGGAGAAGCCACATTTTCTTGCCTATTTTCTGCAACATGTTTAATGCTACTTGATTGAGCATTCAGGCTCGTTTCACTGTTGGTTTCCTTCAGGCTTTGCTGAACTGGTGTCATCTCTTTTGTAAATGAAGAATTGCTTAAGGATTTGTCATTATTTTTCACAGAGTGCACAGGTTTATCTTTAAAATATGGCTGATTTGAACCACGTTCACACTCACCAAATTTATCCTTTTTAATGTGAGGTGTCAGATTTTTTTGAGATAAGCAATTACTTCCCATTAGAGTAATATATTGGCTATTACAGTCTGTTGTGACCTCCTTACCTTTCAGTATTAAGTTTGGTGTATTACATCCTCCTCTCAATTCTCTTTTCGCATTAAACGGTTCACAAACAGTTTTTGCATCACAAAAATCTAATTTCGAATCAGGTTTTTTATATTGTTTGTTGTGATACCCAGATGCAGCAAAGTCCTCACAAGATGGTGGTTTCTTGAACATTTTCTCCTTTACGCTTGGTGACACACTGTATTTATCGTCAAAAATTAAGCTTTTTTCCTGATCTTTTGATAGACCTGATGTTACTATTGCTGGGGCTATGGACGGAGTAAGTGGGAGACTTGAAGATGTAGCAGATTTTGTGTTAAGAACACTGGTGACAGCAAAAGAAGCATTGATGAGATCTGACGAGCGGTCATCTGTTGTTTTTGGATCATGTAGTGGTGCTTCTTGACTCTTGGGGGCAGTATAGAGGCATGGTTTGAAAAGTTTGGGTCCGAGCATGGCTTCCACAGAATAGCACACAGGTCCAGGTTGGTCCAAAGCAGAGGGTAAAGACTCTTCAGGCTCTAGCCTATTTTCAGTTTGTAGCGTGTCGTCATCCTCTGTTATATCAGCTGTTTGTTCCACCTCTGGTATCACAGCGCCCTCATCAACAGGTGTTTCTGAACTATAGTAAAAACATGGCCTGAAATAAATATGGAAAACACTGTTAATACAGTTTTGCATAAGTCATCATGGAATGATAAAGGCAAATGTAGCATGAAAGATACATTTACATAATGAGTTTACATAATATCATAAAATCACAAAACACTAAAACATTGTAACTTCAGACAGGCTCTGAATAAATCTCAATAATAAAGGTTGAACAAAACAAATAAAAACACAAATGGGAAAGTAAAAATTTAATTCTATCAGCAATATTGGCAAATAAAATATGTATATGTATTAAGTTTGTCATCACCGTGCTAATATACCTAATCAAACAAAGCTCACAAAAGCAGGTTAGATATAGATTGATATATGAAATTATAAAAAATGCAATATGTAGTTGTAACCTCTACCCTTACCTGGCAGCTGGTATGACAATGTCTATAGCTGTGTTTTCCTCCACTGCTTCACATACATTTTCAGTCTGACTTAAAGCCTCTTCTGCTTTCTTTTTGAGTTCATTTTCCCGTTGTATTGACTGTAATGACACAAATCCAAAAGCTATAACTCTATTATGTCAATTTAGTAAAAACATACATCCTTGGATAGTATAATAAAATGTTACTCACATCATTCAAAAGCTTTCTTGTGAAGTCAGTCAGTGGATCGTGAGAAAACATGCAGGGGTCTCGTCTGCAGTAGCCTTTTGTGTGGAAAAACTTACAAGGAAATGTCTGTAAAACTCAAATTAAGGAGTTGTCTTGTTTCAGTAATTCTAGCAGTAATAATAATAGTATAGTAATAATAATAAAAATGCCTCCTCACTTTACAAGCGTGACAAAACACTTCAGATGTGCCACACTGCAGTCACTATTCATTCACTCCATAACTGTTGGTAGTAATCTAGTTTTGTAACCACAGCTGCCCTGGGGTAGTGAGGCTGCCAATGTGTGGCATAGGCCTCTCCAACCATCACCAATCATTCACTTATACAGACACACACACACACCACAGTCTTATGTGAGCAAGATCAGTGAAGTGTCTTCAGGAACACAATGAGCACTGCACAAAGGGTTGTAATAGATGTAGTAGCAAGAGCAACAGTGCCAGTAATAATGGTAGTAGAAGCAGCAGACATAGTTGTAGTAATAGTAGTAGCAGCAAAGGTAATGATAGTATATAGTAGAAGAAGTTAATAACAGTAGTAATGGTAGATGAAGTAGTTGTAAGAGCAGTAATAGCTGTGTAATATTCATGGGTTACAGCTTCCTGCTCTATGCAACAAGGACTTTTTCCCATTCAAAATATACATATATGATTGTATTAAATTGTTAATAGCTATAGCAATAGTCCTATTTTGCATCATTTTGAAACCCATGAATACGCTGTAGTAGCCAGTAGCTACTACCTAGGTAGGTAGGTAGAGCTTTATTGATCCCCATGGGGCAATTGTATTTGCAGTACAGTCGCTGGCACAAGACATGAGACACAAACAGGCATACTAAAGAACACATACACAGCAAAGGTAGGTAGGTAGATAGTAGTAGCAGCAGCAGGACTATAGTTGTAGTATTAATAGTTGTAGTTCTTTTAACTGCATATATCATACAATTGGTCAAAGGATATCATGCAGGTATGGACAACTCTTCCCTTTTAAGCAAAATCCTTGGATATAAAATTTGCAGGCTTCTTTAATTAGACCATTGTATCCCTCAATATGCTCAAATTGGCACTCTTCACCCTAACATTTTAAAAACATAAATAACACCTTGTTTAGAAATTATGATTCAATTTAAATGTCTATTTTATGCATCTTTATGATTTTACCTTGATGCATCTCCCTCGAATGAAATAAATACAAAGCAGATGTCCATCCACCTCCAGAGAATGTTGCTCCTTAAACTCTTGGGACATGAACGGTTGACGAGGCTGAAAAGAAACACACACACACAGTTCACTTTACCCCTTCAACTACAACATCAGGCACAATTTGGGTCAATATTGTTCTGATTCTGTGCCAAGCGCATACTAGAGCAAGTAGTGCAATGTCTATCTGATTGCTTTATACCAATGAGTTTTGTTTAAGACCCATTGAAATGCCTCCGATTTAGTGAAATTTTCCCTTGGAGCAGAAAGGCTCTCTACTTGTCAGTATCCATGATAATATTTTTTAACATAATTTTGATCTTGATCCACCACCCCTAATTTTGAAATGCATTGTTCTATCTTTGTACCAAATAAACGTTCTTTTCACTTCTTTCAAGTGTTAGCATCTAATGATATTTTTTAAATCAAGTAGAAGTGGAAAGTAGTCTAGCTTGTAAGCATTTGCCCTTTGACCAAATGGTTCACAGTTGAAATCCCCCATAGTGTCCCTAGGTAAGACATCAACACTGCTCTGCACAGAAATGAATGAGTGGAAGGCCATCTGGCTGAAAATGTACTGGTTCTCTTAAATTAAAAGCAGTTAGTAACTTACCTGTATATGGTCTTTATTTTGTTTATCTTTCTGAGCATTCCTGTATCTTTGCCCTTTTTTATTCTCACTCTCTCTCTCTCTCTTTTTCTTCCCTTTGTTTTTCCTTTTCTTCTTTTTCTGAGTGGTTGCATTGCTAGTGTTTCCTTGATTGTTGTCATCACGGGAGAAAGTCCTTTTGTTGTGCCTATAAAATGCATCTCTGGAGACACTGGATCTTAGGTCGCTGTTATTGGCTTCATGTGTTGTGGGTTCCTTATTTCGTACTGCACTGGATGTACCTGTTGCATAACGCTGAAGACGCTGCCTCTGTGTAAAAGAAAACATATTAATGTTACAAAATATAAAATCTATATAAAAGTAACAAGATACTTTTCAGTCTATTGGGCAGTGTTGTCACAATACTAAAATTACAAAATTATAAACTTATTTTCAACACAAAATAATATTGTATTTAATACAGTCTGACACTTGGCTCCTTTTGTGACTACCTGGCTCACATGCAGGGAAGTTTTTCAAACTTTTTGTTTTTAAGCTCAGTTTTTAACATCGTATCATGAGATTTTAACCAACTAAAAAGTAAGGGAAGTAAGGGACTGTTGTCTTTTGTGAAATAAGCATTTTGTTTCTCCCATATCCATGGAGATAGTAAAAACTAGCTAAGGAGCTAGTTATGAACATTTGAGATGCTACAGGCTTTATACACCACATGTAGCAGCAAATGTGGCAGAAGACTTTCCAGAGGACACACTTTGAGGGCATAAACAAGGTCTATCCTGCTAAAATTAAAATTCTTTAAAACCTTGTTAAAGGTATTAATGTTTTTTGTATTTTTAATTTTAACAAAGGTAATAAATTAGAACACTGCTTGGTATTAGGCCATCTCTTGCTGTTGGCCAAATAATGGTAAAGCCTGACAAGCTATGGTCACTAGCTTTAGTGGATACTTGTTGTAAATCTGGTGTTTTTCTAGATCTATTAATACACAATTTCTAACGTTAATTACACAAATTTAAATTATGAAAAACTAACCTTTGCATAGGGGCCACTCTGAGTTTGTGGTTTCCTCTTTGAGCTGCCCTCTTGTCCATTGTTGTTGTTTTTTCTATAGCAACATTAAACGTTAAATATTTAACAACTTTGAAATGATGTTTTGTGTGAATGTGAAATGCACAATATATTTAGCTAACAATACCTGCAGTTTGGTTCCTTTAATTCTCCTTCAACATCACCAAGCTTGGTAAAAAGATTAGAAAAGGCCATCGTCGATTTTTGTTGTTACCGGCAAAAAGGCAGCATTGCACAGTTATTGTTCCAAGAAAAAAACAAAACGAAACAAAATCTTTTATAGAGAAAAGCTGAAGATTCACAGATGTACGAGATTGTTTACATGTGCAGCACTGGCGCAGCAGCGGTTTACGTTTGAGTGTCGACTTCCGCGCTTGTTAAATGCGTCACCGGATACAACAATAAAAGGAAGAATGGGAGTGGCACAGGACAATGGGGACATCTAGTGGCAAAACAGAGTAATGCCACAAGTTAAACCAATGTTATTTCAAGGATGATGCTGATGTAGAAAATAACACATTTTTGGGTATGGGAACAGGGTACGACACATTTTGGGGTATGGGAACAGGGTAAATCATGTCATAATATAAAAACTATTGGGACAACAAGTCTGTCTTAAAATATATAGGCTCAAGCTTTAAACTATTATCAAAAACATGTATGGACATACAGTATATGGGCAGTACTGAAACATAAAATAAAACATCCATAAGCATTCCATAGGACTACCTATATCAAATATGATTATAATGCTGATTTATTTATTCAAACATGTCTTTTCGGATCTGACACAAGTCAATGGGAATTATATACAATATGAAATATAAAGGTTGTAGTCTCCAGGCCCTGCAGGACCTGTACACCTCCAGGACATGGATACGTGCAGGTCAGATCGCATCTGACCCTTCTCACCCTGGTCACAGACTTTTTGCTGCTCCCCTCAGGCAGGAGGCTATGGTCCAGTCAGACCAGAACCTCTCGCTATAAAAACAGTTTCTTCCCCTCGACTGCTGGACTCATGAACAATAACACTCAGACTGTTCTTACCCCCCACTCTGTTTCAGTCACATGACCCTGTGCTGTATTTTTTGCACCTGTCTGTTTTGCACTGATCATTACCTGCACTATTATATTCTTGTAAATTTGTACATTTTTGCGTTACATTATAGTTTATTGTTTTCTACTTTATTTTATTCTGTTTTATTTATTGCGTGTTTAGTGTTTGTCTACATTTCGCTCCAAGTACTGCAGCAATTCCCTAATGTTGTGAACCTGTTCACTGACATGGCAATAAAAACTTTCTGATTCTGAAAGGCCCATTTAATATTGATTTTAATGATGAACTTGTATTGCAATATTCTATTTTTTCCCTCAACATCTTCTCTTCTATGATTGATTAATGTAATTACATTAATCAGCATTGATGATGGCATCAGTTAAAACATGTTGGAGTGATAGAAGCTGAACTTTGGTCCTCCACATATTAGCCCGCCCTGTGTCTGGCTCAAAGTCCAGGTCAGTTTCAGTATTGCCTTCTGTGTTTTTATTATCACCGTTTCTCTCTAAGCTGCTGCAAGATGGTGCAGTGGGCTTCTTTTCTGCTGGTTCTGGGTCTTCTCTGCACCCCCTCCACACTGGGTCAGGAGGCAGAGGGACAGGGCACAGACCAGGCATCAGGACAGACTGGTGGGGCCGGTGGGGCCGATGCTGGAGGGGCTGAAGCGGAGAATGAGGAGTGGGGTATGAATTCCATCAGAGGAAGCTTTGAGGCGGTCAGCGGATACTTCGACTCGGTGTTGGAGTTTATGGGTGGAAAAGATGGAGTCTGTCAATACCATTGTCGCTATGGTGAGATGTTTTTAGTGAACATTTTTGCCTATTTTTCCTTAAAGGTGAACTATGTAGCTTGTCTCCATTGACATGTAATTGTTTAGCATGAAATCTTACTTAAAATTATCTTACTATTACTTAAAGTTATCTCCATGGAGGAAAGCAGGTGACGCCACCAAACTGAGTAACAGGTCAGATGAAGTTATAAAACGACAATACTTTCTACAAATTGATCTGGTAAAATGTTATCAACAAATGTCAGGTGCATATAATAAGCTACATTATAAAGCAGATTAGTTTTTGTGAAAGAACAATTAAGATTTGTTTCAATTGTTGAAGTGTCTTGCCCAAGGAAACAACAATATACACGAGATCAGAGAAGGAATGTACCAGTCAACCTTTTTACTAAACTGACCTGACATAACCTCTTAAACACTATTATTGAAAGCTCAACAAATTCAATAATTTTAAGATGAAAAATATTAAACATTTTTACTTTAGTATAAGTAGTGGTATAAGAGGTAGAGAGATATTGAGAGATTATGTCTGGAGCGAGATCTGGCATAAAACATCTGACAAATTATCAGCCACTACATAATTTAAATTGAATAGATGCAAATAATGTTACAATATCTGCTAATAATTACAAGAAAGCTAGATAAATTGACAACTACAGTGATAGTAGGCCAAATATTGCAACAAAATTAGGTCACCTTTATAGATGTAAATATGCAATAATGGTGCATTATCTAAAACTCTTTGGGTTGGGCTGATATGGGACATTTCTTCACTCATTTGAACCATGTTATCATGTGGGAGAGAGGGTCAGCACCTGGACTGTGCCCTCAGACTGATACAAGATATGATTTGTGTCAACGTAGCCTCAAAATGCCTTAATTATGATATTGACGGGTAAAAAATGTTATGTTATATAAGTTATTGGCATAGAATTTTGTGGTGGCTGTTATAACACTCATGTGGTGTTGTGTTTTTAGGTAAAGAGCCTATCCCCCGCCCTGACTTTAAAATGCCTGAGCCTGATGGATGCTCCTCTTATTTCTTTGGTATTCCTGTCCCAGAGGGGGTATGTATGTTTATGTATGAGTATATGAAAGGTTCTGGGTAATTTTTGAAAGGGTAGGAGAACACACATGTTCACACTTCTTCCTACAAATTTTGAGCACCCGGATCTTAGAAAACCTGCTCATTGAATTAATTAATAAATGAATAATAATGAATAATACAAAACATGCAGAAATATCACCTTTCATTTGGGCTATTTGCTATAATTTGCTTTGTTAGGCTTATAAGATAATGCCCCTTTAAAAGTGCTTGACAAAGTTTTCTGCACAGATTTAGAATGTTCAACATCTATATTAGAAGTAGTATGAAACCGCATAATAAGTATGGCAATAAACTTATCTGCATGGAGACAGGGAGGTGATACATACACCAAATTTTAGTATCATTACAAGTTGGGAGTGACCTCTGTTTTGTGGTATGTGTCGTTCAGATGGACGTGGGGATCCCGGCCATGACTAAATGCTGTAACCAGTTGGATATGTGCTACGACACCTGCGGCTCAAACAAGTATCGCTGCGACTCCAAGTTTCGCTGGTGCCTCCACAGCATCTGCTCAGACCTCAAGAAGAGCCTGGGATTTGTGTCCAAAGTCGAAGGTTAGAATTCAACAACAAAAAACTATAAAGACACGTGGAGATTTTACACAGAGAAATGAAATCCCATAGATGTAAGGTGAAAGAGGCATTCGAAAAGATTTACATAATTAATAAAATATAGGAACATAATTTGAATAGATTATAAAAAAAATGGCCCTAAATAACATTATATTCAGACAGTGTGTGTACCAAATATCTAAATACACCCTGTTTATTACCAATAAAGTACAACTGAATATTTTAATGAATTTCTTTTTTTTTTTTTACCCAAATTAAGCCTAACTTAAGCACATTACATTGTTCTTTTGATACAAATATTTTTTTATTTGACTGGTAACTTTGCCTGATAGAGTTACCCACTTATTTGATCAGATATTGTGGAGTATGTTAGTAAGCTAAGCAATACCACCTCTATGGAAATAAACTGGTGGCATATCTTCGAGAAAGTTACGTAGACATTTTCATACCTAGTCAAAAATGCATTCAGTGACAGATGTAGACGTTACCTCATTATTGACTTGTCTTGTCTCTGCAGCGTGTGAGACGGTGGCAGACACTCTGTTCAACACTGTGTGGACTCTTGGCTGCAGACCCTACATGAACAGCCAAAGGGCAGCGTGCTACTGTCCTGGAGAGGAGAGGGATGAACTGTGAACTGACTATTTAATGGACAAAACAAACCTGTCTGACTGTACTACTAAGTTTACTTGAGTAATTTATTTCATGGTTTTGTTGTGGTTTTGATGACAATAAAAGTATATACATATGACTCTACTTTTTGTTTGTGTTAGTTGTGTTTTTAGTACTAGTTAAAAGGTGCACCATATACATTTTCATACATTGAGACGTCGACTCTCCACCACCTGCTTGTCTCCATGAAAAAGCTGCTTTGCCGGGATTGTTTCAGACAGTACAGAATTAAACTTGTCCAGCTTGCACTTTTTCAAATGCTAAAAAACACCTTGAAAAACCTGCACCTGCTTCTCCATGGAAATAGCGTTAATGCTGTACTGGGGAACGTTTCAGGCAACATGTTAATATCTCCATGGAGACAAACAGGTGGCAGACCAGGCAACCACATAAGTTACATAATCGACCTTTAAATATTTATTGCTAAATAATATTGGCATGAGGCTAAATGTAATGACCACAAAAAAGTACAAATATTATGGGAAATTTTTAAAAATCACTGCCTTGTACTGTAGAAAAATACTTACACTATGTCCATTAGAGTTCAAATTTGTGTAGTTAATAAGTTTCCAAGGCTAAACAGATATTAATTTTTTAATATTATTTACATAAAAATATATAATAATAAAAAACATGATTTGTCAAGAAAAGAATATTTTATACAAACAAGGCGTCTGTTATTGCACGAGACATGTCAAAAACAGGAGACTAAAACAAATGTGTTCTCAAAGCTCAAATTTCATCCTCCACCTAAAAACAAATGGAAAAAAGATGAATGTTTGTTATTTCGCATTGAAATATTTACTAAGGAAAAACAAACTTTACTCACTTTCATATCTTGAGGCTGTGCTGGTTGTGTGGGATTTTTCTTTATTCTGCTGTTAAAAGCTTCAAGCTAAAAAAAAAAAAAAGTTGTAATTAGTAATTTCCAAAATACATTATTTGGGTATGAAAATTTTAACTGAAAACAATAAAATATTAAGTTTTCCAGTGGTCATTTATACAATCTGTACAAACTGTACCCTGTAGTGTGCTGTAGTCAAAATGTTTTGAAATGCATGTGATTCTTCTATTAGTTTAGCAGTTCATTTTTTTGCTCTCAAACTGTAATGCTCACGGACTTGTAAAATAATGCACTTGAACTGAATCTTGATGTAAAAGAGAAACCTTAAAATGAACCACATTAAAATAAAAAAATACAACAACTAATATTTCAACACCAAATATGTCTCTAAAAGGTTCACAAGTGCCACAAAAGTCTCAACTAAAATGATTAAAAATATTGTCATGTCAAGTGTTTCTCAAACAGTGGTACTTGCTGTGGACTGCCTCATGGTGCGTGGGGCCTTATGTGGAGTTTTGAGTATTTGTTTTAATTAAAGACACATCTATTCATGTTTTGCCGCACTTTGGATTCATCATTGGTACTACCTTATCCATGATTTTGTTTAATTTTAGAGTATGTGTAACCTTAACAGGTCCTGGTTTGGATTTAATGGTCGTACTCTAAAGCCAAATATTATCTAAGATGGTCCTTTTTCATTTGAGAACCAATGCATTAAACCAAGCAAGAAACAGACCTTTAACTTCAAGTTGGCTTTGATCTCCTCCTCTGTGAGCACTGGTTTCTCTTTTTCCTCCTCTTCTTTTTTGGGTTCAGTCTCTTCTAAGGGGACTAAATCCACCCGTTTTAAACGATTTTGTGTTAATTTAAGTTTATAAAGTGCTCTAAATGCTCGTTTATTTAGCTTTTTTTTCTTCACTGCTCCTCTACAGCCCGGAGCGCCACTCGTCCCAGGTGCTTGAGCTTTTTTCACATTTGGGTCAATTGGTTGAGCCATTTGTGCTCCAACTGCTTTGCTACCCCCTTTTCTAGACATATATTTACGGGATTCAGATAAACATATTCGGTCTATGGTAAATACACAGTGAGTTGTTTGTTGGACAGTATTTGAGGTATCTGACAAGTTGTCGTTTTCTGAAATTGATTCATTGCCAATGGATTCATTGTCTTTAGGAGAGGGTCCAAGAATGCTGCTCTTGCTATTGTGTGGTTCAATTTGTTGATGTGGGAGTAAATGCGGAATACTTTGGTGGTTGTATGCCCAGTAGTTATAATAGGCCGCGTATTCTGAATAAGGATTGGGATACATTTGGGTTGGAAAATGTGGGCTGAAATATTGCGACGGTGGATACGGGTAAGACTGAGATGGAGCTTGAAACTGGAGGAGTCCGTCCGTGTGGTTTGAATTTCCCCATCTGTAAGGAGAGCTGGATCTTCTGTGGTGATGAGGGGAGTTAGAAGGACTGACCGATCTTCTCCGTCTACGGGAAGAACTTCTCCGTCTACGAGAAGAACTTCTCCGTCTACGAGAAGAACTTCTCCGTCTACGAGAAGAACTTCTCCGTCTACGAGAAGAACTTCGACTTCTGTGTTTGTGAGAAGAATTTTGACTTCTCCGTCTACGAGAAGAACTTCGACTTCTGTGTTTGTGAGAAGAACTTTGACTTCTCCGTCTACGAGAAGAACTTCGACTTCTGTGTTTGTGAGAAGAACTTTGACTTCTCCGTCTACGAGAAGAACTTCGATTTCTGTGTTTGTGAGAAGAACTTTGACTTCTCTGACTACGAGAAGAACTTCGACTTCTGTGTTTGTGAGAAGAATTTTGACTTCTCCATCTACGAGAAGAACTTCGACTTCTGTGTTTGTGAGAAGAACTTTGACTTCTCCGTCTATGAGAAGAACTTCGACTTCTGTGTTTGTGAGAAGAACTTCGACTTCTCTGTCTCCCTACAGGGCTTTGCTTACTAGGTGTTTTGCTTACTGGGCTTGGTGACGAACTAGAAGTCGAGCTGGAGGAGGAGGATCTAGTATAATGTGCTGGGGAGTATTTCTCTTCTCCTTCTGTCTGTTGAGGCTCATCCTCTTTTTTGTCTTCTTTCTCTGTCCTCTGCCTTTTTCCATACAACCGTTCCTGTGTGCGAACAGCAAGTTTGCTAATCTCATCTGTGCCTAAACTTAAACCAAGAGAGTCCAAAATGTTTTGGAGGTGCTTTTGCTGTTCATCGGGATTTGGTAGTGGTTGTTCTTCTTTCCGCTGCTTCTTTTTTTCTGGAAGAGAGCTAAAAGTGCTTGTCTCGCCATGCATTTCTCCTCCATTTTGACTCTTGTGCAGTTGCTGTGTAATGTAGTCTGTGTCATCATTGACCATTTCCTTGAGTTTATCAATGTCCACTCCTTTGTTGAGAATATCTAGGAAGCGCATAAAGCCCTGGTTGCTCTTCTCGCCTTCCTCTGCAGGCGAGGAGTCGATTTGGGAAGACGGTGGTGCGCTGAAAAATGGTACCTCCTGTAGAACACAAAAGAAAAGGTTAATTTGATCATATAAATATGCTAAGCTGGATATTCTTTTTAATGCACTCTAGTGAAACATTTGTTGAAAATCATATTAACGACAAAAACTAATTTTAGCACTGATGGTTGTTTAGCTTTATACGGTTTATGGTTTCAACGCCAAGTGTAAGAATAGCAGGGCAAGAGAACATACATTGTTTATTTTAATGCAAAGTTGCAGACCTCAAAGTGTTGTGTCTCCACAGGGGGATGTAAGACAAATCTCTGCTCCAGAGCCACTTTAACTCTGTGCTTAAGAGGATGATCATGTTGAATATTGATAGAGTTTCTTCTGGTTTTTGCTACTGGACTCTGAGGAATAGAAAAATAAACTACATGACTATAAAGCAAACATCACAAAGAAGAATGAACCCAAAATAACTGAAAATACACCTCGGATCTGATCACATGATTCCGTTGCATGAGAATAATTTTAACTCTCTCTTGTAGCGTTTCATTTGATTTTATTGGTCTTACTTTTTCACTATAAAGTCCTGGGATTACAGTTTCATAATCTATAGTTTTTAGACCAAGTGAAGCTCTTTTTAACATGATCTGCTCTTGTATCTCTTGAAGCTCTTTTCGTTTCCTTGCCAGCTCTGGGTCCTCTTCATCGGACTCATATGGCTGTCCATCTGGGTCTGTTTCATCCTCTTCTTCTTCATTATGACAGTTCTGAAAGGAGCAGCCAGGTCTGTCCTGCGCTGAACTTGCCCCAGTGGTACTTCTGTTGTGAAGAGGTGGGCTGGGGTACTTCGAATATTGAGGGTATCTGTCCCACTCATCTTGATACCTTTCTCTACCAACACTAGCTGCATTAGGGAAGAGGATGTGTCCCCTAAAATTATTCATTGTTTAATGTGCATCTAAGTCCATTCAAAACAAAATCAAATCAAATCATTGTCTGCAAAACAAAAAATATACATATAAGATTAGTTACTCCAGTTAAAAATGTTTACATGGTCTAACATTCAGTACTGTAAATTAGAAATGACCTACTAGCAAAACATTCAAGTATACTAGAGATAGTTATTCCCAATAATTAATTAAAATTCACTCAACATGTAAAAAATATATGACATTATAAAATTAATCATCAAAATATATGATAATCGGTTGTCTGAAGCTAAAAAGACAAGTGTTTTGAAGCTATTTAGCATGACAGCTAGCAGATGGTTTACCTTGTTTCGTTCGTCAAATATGCGGTTTTCCTGCAACATAACGTGGAAAAATTAACTCTGGAGATGAGCAATTCTTTACTAAAGTGGTGCACAAATAGTAACACTTCAAAATATTAAGACGTGGTAGTCAAAAATGTAGTAGCTTCAGATCGTGCAAAGCTCCTCAAGCAGAACTCAAGGCAATAGAAAACAGTGCAGCCTGGTGGATCGGAGGTCCAAAAATCTGTAACAAAATCATACGATTAGGGAAAAACATCACATATTGTAGATTTTGTGTACGTTATTAAGTCCCAAGAAATGTTTAGTTTCAATAGAAGCGAAATTAAACTAGCAAATAATGTATTTTAGCCAAAAATCAATGTGCATCCAGTTATTTGCATAATGTAACAAAAAATACCCTTTCAAACAGGGCTGTGTGATGTGGACCTTGATAGAATAAATAAAATCAAATATATAACTTTGAAAATTGAGTTCCTGATCATAAAAAATGCAGGCTTTTAATTGCTGCCATTGAACACATACATACACTCGCACAAGATTTACTCCAAAGACAAACCACATGCTTTTACTGACAGAGGAATGACTGCAGACCTCTCAATTAAAAATACTAAATCTTGCTTCCAATTAGATTAAGCACTATTTTCAAATACATATCCAGATATACTATAATAAAGCAAAATCCCACAACTGTAAATCTTTTTATTGTTGGTTAATTCAAATATTTACAAAATATTTTTCCTGTGTACATAAACAATATATAGATCAACCTGAAACCTTGAGCATATTCTCAGGAGGACTGTGATCTATAATGCAGCTTAATTTGTATAAAGGCCAATATCTGACAAATTATATAAGCAGTGTTAAAAAAAACACATTTGACATGCAAAGAAAACAATTTATACTTTATCAAAACTTGAGCGTCTTTGCGTGGTTGAAAAACATTGAAAAACAATGTTGTGTCAATTTAGTGATTCCTTTGCTTCACAAATACCAATCAAGTTTGGAAAATCAATATTTTGTTCTAACAATAGGCATACTGTAAATAAAGTGGCTCAACAGTACTAAAAGTATATTAATTATTTTATTGTCTCTTTAGTTAGTATATTACATTTACTTTTTGGTTGAAATCACTTGCAAACAGCGAGGCCTTTGCTGATTTTTGCTGTTTGTTTTCTGTGCATTTGTGTCGGCAGGTAAGTGCTTAGACGGAATGAAACAGTTAGGGAGGAAGGGATGAGGCAACGGGGGCGGCGGGACTGAAGTATTTGGAGGTACAAATAGGGGGAACATATTCTGGGGAGGGAAAGGGGGGAAAGGTGGTGGTTGTGTGTATGATGAGTGATACTGGGGTATAAACACAGGTGATGGAGGTGGGTAGTTAGGTGCTGGAGCATAGGGAGGAGTGATGACAGGTGCTGAGGGTACTTCAGTGTTTGGTACACTATAAGAAGTTGGAGGGATGATCTGAACATTGTGATTTGCTGCGCTAGGCTGTGTACTGCATTTGTCTGTGTAATAAGAGTAGTCTGTTTCTTCTTTTTGAGAGCTGTATGAGGAATTTTTCTTGTAGTCCTTAAATGAACCCAAACTGGAGTCACTTGAAGATCGACTGCGACATTTTGGAATATATGCACGTCTCTTCGTCTCTCTCTCGCTCTCTTCTCTTTGAGCCGGAGCTTGCTCAGTTTGTTTCTTTCCATACAAACGTTCCTGTATCCGGCTAGACATTTGACCAAGTTCCTCAAACTCTAACTTGATCCCAATGGCTTGTAAAACATCATGCATTTGCTTACGTTTGTTGTCCTCTTCAAAACTTGAATTTTTGTTTGTTGGAGATGCAGATCTATTTTCAGGAATTTTTGTCTCAAATTGGCGGCTTTCCACAAGTATTTCTTCAGACATGTTTTTTCCATTGGAGTTGTATGACCTGGGCAAGGGAGAAAATGGTGGTTTTGGACTTCTGTCAGTCTCAGGCCAGAACTGCGGTCTTGGATTTGTTTCATCAGTCCACGGTCTATTGGTGTGTAGAGGAGGGGGTGAGGGTTGGCGGACATTTGCATCTGGAGAGCCCTGATTCACGATCTTGGTCAAAGTCTCCACATTTACGCCCATGTTGAGAACATCAAGGAAACGTTGAAAACCTTTAGACATTTTCTTCTCCGCAGGAGGAGGAGGAGGAGGAGGAGGAATAGGAGGAGGACTCAAACGCCGATGACCAAGCTCAGTCTGAAAGGCAAATGAACACATGAAAAGTTTAGAATAAATATAATAACACATATCTAATAATAATGAACAAACCATGCATGTACTGTGCATTAAAACATACCTGTCGAGTTGAGCCATTCAGAGGATAAATCGTCCTGTTGTGACTATGGTCTTCATGGTCCCTGGAATAGCTGCCACTTCTCGGTCTTGGTGGAGTATAACTCTGTTTAAAAAAAATACTTGCATTATAATCCATAATCTGTAGGTGCCAAATATCAAAAGGCTGGACCCTGGTCTGCTATGAATGATCTGAACCAACTATCCAATTAACAACAGAGGTTATGCACCAACATTTTATTTGACAAAAGCACCTCAACATAGGCAGAACTATGGACAACATAACAGACAAAATGTCTTTCTTTTTGGCCTGATTTTGACCATGGAACGATGTTGTAGCTCATGAGCGCTGCTCATTGCTTTATACAGCAAAATGTAAACTAGTTTCTCTCTGTTGCTGTGAATGAGCAGAGCTTAGTTAGCTAACAATAGCGGGAGATAAAGGACACTTCAACTCGCCCCACAACAAATAATCTCCACACACCAGACAAAAAAATTTCTCTTTCTAAACCCAGAAGTGTTCTCTGCTGAAGTATTCTTTTTTTTTTTTTAAATGTACTTTTTAACATGTTGTCAATGACATCCACCAACAGCTCCCTGTTCAATGCCTTATCTTTATATACAGTATTTATTCATTTTTGTATGGCTCAACAAAAAAAACACACAGGGATTAAATTGGACAGGAAGTAATGACGCTAACAGTGAGGTCGCGGGGCATCATAGTGCACAGAGCCTATACCAGTATCATGTTGACGCATCCCTACTTCCACTGACACTCATAATGTCACTGTGATGTCATCTGCATAACCTCTATTCAAAACTTGTGTCTTTTGAAAGTGAAAAAGTCCTCAAAATGTCAGAAACAGGAGGTTGAAACTCATATTTACACATAACTGCCAGACTTTTTTTTTTTTGCATTATTATTTGTTTATCTCAAGGTGATATGTAATACACATGTAGTATACCTTGTAGGTCAAATAGGCAATACAGTAGCATAAAAAGTGGATGTGAACTTCTGAACATGTTACCAACCTTTTCAAAGACATCCCGTGAGTGTGTCCTATCTTGTAACCAGCTCCTTTCTCGACTGTCTTGGTCTTTATAGTACTCAGTCGTTGATCTATAGTGTGACTCTTCTTTATATTGACTGTAGTGAAACTCCTCTTGTCTCTGGCCATACCGGCTTGACTCCTCTGGTGTTCTGTTACGGCTATAACCCTCATCGACTGTACTTTTCAAATCGTTTCTTTGACCATGGGAATAATGCTCTGGGGACTGCCTGTATGAGTCTGCAGATTCAGCTTGGTATCTGCGCTGGTCCTGATCTCCAAATGTCCTTAGTTTTTTCTCAGAGACCATTCTTTCTGTTGACATTGGGCGCTTACTTCTCCAGTCTTTATCTGAAGTATGCTCACTTGTATGTGTTTTTCCGTGGCCTCTGCTACCCACTCTCTCTGCTCTACTATGTCCATCCTCACTGTATTTAATATAGCTGTTATAAGTATCTTGTAGTGAATTTCTTGCAGGTTCTGACCATTCTTCTCTCTTCGCTGCTTCTTCCCAGGACCTGGACTCTCTGCTGTTGTTGGGATGCCTCTGCCCGTAGTCATAGTCAGATTTAATTGAATACATGTTTTCCAAAAATAATAGCGGTCAATTCCGATGAAAACACTTGCCCCTGAGGGATAAAACAGCCAAAAAGCATGTTATAAATTCACATTTTAGAACTAAACATTTCTTTTATGAAAAAGAAAATACAGATAAAGAGTACAAGTTTATAGTCTAATCTGATGTGATGCCAGGTTGGTAAAAGTAACTGTGAGGATAAATGCATTGTTCATCTATTTGTCTAAAAGACTAGGTTATTTTTCCAACGTCAAATCAGAGCAGCTGTACTGCACAGCTCCCCAACGCACTTAGCAGACAATCAGAAAGCTTGGGCAAAAAGTTACTAAATTTTTAATTTCCGCTGAATGCAAGGGCTGTGAAGCCTAGTTTAAAGTCTGATGTCCTGACATACACCCAAACCATACAAGCTCCTGCATTGTGAGAATTCAGATGATTTAATTTGGATTTTCTTTCTTTCTTTCTTTCTTTCTTTCTTTATTGTGGTCATCACATATACATTGGACAACCACATGTATTGCTTAAGTGTGTTAGCACATGAGCTAATTTTCAACACCAGTCAATAAATAAATAGATAAAATAAATAACAAATCACATTAGTCTCAAATGTAGATAATTCTGTCCCTGTTCTGTTTGTGGACCAGCCTTAACCATTACAGATTGTGCCTAATCTTAAACAGGCACAGAGCCTATAGGATCCATATTGTGCAAAATCAACTCTTTTGAGCTTGAAGCCATGTTAGAATGTTGTTACTTCATCAAAACATACCTGGAACTGTGTATTATTACATTCAAACATGCTAGAAGAACCCTTTGTTATTAATCCGTCTACATCTCCGAGTGTCAAAGTAGTTGTAATTGTCAAGTTAACAGCTACCTTTAGGTCAGTAGAGATTGTCATTCCTGTATAATCAGATGATATTACATGGTGGAGTGTTCTCAGGCTGAGAGAAGAAAAGAGTTTAAATAAGCAAGGTTTAAGTGCTAAATATATGTGAATGAAACAAAACACTATTCTGTGGGTGTGTCTTTGATAAGACATTATAACATATCAGCAAATAGTGCAATATAGATCCTTTAATTTCAAACTAAATGAATGCTAATGGTGATTAAATTGCCTTTAAATACTTTGAACAAACCTGTTTGAAATGAGCTTTAATGACCAACAACTAAATGAACTTGTAATTAAATCGTTTATAAAGTAAACTAATAAAAAATGGTAAGGGACATGTTGGTGGTACATCCTGGAAGAGTGGTACAGTTAAAATGTTGATACTTGTATCTTTTCCCCCTTAGTAGCTCCCTCCTATCCACCCGCTGTGAACCTGCTCCTGCAGCCACTGAGCCTTTGCAGTCATAAATGCACCCTTATGCTTGGTTATGCTTGGTTATATTAGACTTTACTCCGAGTGCCGACCTCTGTGCATACATAAGGGAAAGCAGCAACTCCAGCCTTTAGCATAAAGTAAGGAAGACGAGAGGTACGACAGACTTCAACATAACTTGTCTGTCTGGGTGTGTCAGATCACAAGTATATTTGATATAACGGTGTATCATCTACTAAAGCATCAATAATAACATTTTAATTGCACATTTAACAGATTTCCTCCAATATATATACAGTCTAATATGAGCATAAGCTCCTTGAAATCGCTAGCAAGCATCGGTTAGCCACATGCGACTGAAGCAAAACTACACAAAAATGAGCTTACCTTTTCCACTGGAAGGCTTCAGTTTATTCAGGAAACAAACTGAATGTTGATTCAACCATGTGAAAGCCTCTGTCTGCCTTTGATCCACTAAATAGTGCCAAAATACGTCTTCGTGTTTGGAGAGGCAAACCGGAAATCCAGCTCAGGGGTGAAAAAAAAAAGTCTGACTGAAGCACATTGTAGCGCCACCGTGTGAGTGGAGGATGCACAGCGGGTGATCTATTAAACTTAATTCAAATTCAAAGTGAAAAAAACTTTATTATCAATTTTCATATAAAACATATAAAGAATAGAAATTGTGTTCCTCATTCCCAATCTTTTAAATAAATAATAATAATTGGAAAAGTCCAAGAGTCCTTTGGGGAGACGTAGATTCCTAGCTGCCTAGCTTCCTGGTGGTTAGAGAGGGGGTAAAGTTCAGCATCCTAACAGCCTGGTGGGTGAAGCTGTTAGTGTGTCTGATGGTGTAGGAAAAGAGGCTCCTGCACCTCCTCCCAGAGGAAAGCAGGAAAGTCTCCACCTGGTTGTTTCCATGGGATTGTAGTTCCTTTGCCTGTTTATGCCAGCGTATGGCACAAAACTAGAATGGTTTTAACTTTCTGTTTCTGTAACTTTCTTATCTTTGACCAAGTTGGCAAGCAACTGAAAGGATTAATGCAATACTGTGGCACATTCCAGGCAAACCAATAACTACCAATAACTTCATGGAGACAAGCAACAGAAAAGTTACATCATAAACAAGATCTTACCATGAATATTCAATCTCAAGCATAATAAACAAGAGCTCCGCCAGCGGGGCAAAATACGCCCGTACTTTGAATTATTGTAAGTAGAATTGTAGAATCGGAATTCCACCAATCAGATTGCAGCAACAGAACTTAAAGACACTACAAAGCTTTAATGTGTCAAAGCTCAAAGAAGCAGAGAATGTGGGTTGTTCTCGCTTTCAGCAGGAGAACATTTGAGAAGAGAGTTCAGATCTTTCATGAAGACAAAGCTTCAAAGACTTCAAAGCTTTGAAGTGTCCACAGACGGACGGACGGGCAGCGCCATACCATAATATGTCCCGTCTTACACAACGGGTGTATAAAAATGTAATAGAACCAAAGATGAGACATCTAGTAATCTAGTACAGTTTATAGAATAGCCTAAAAGTGATTTCAAGCATAAATACCACTTGTAGTAGTAGTTGGCTATGAACTTTATTAGATCATTCTTAAAATAATCAATCAATGCCAAGTCATTCATCAGTAAAACATAATCTACAGTACAGTGCAATGTACCTTCTTCACATTTCTAGTAGGCCTATCATTCCTGTGCCGTCTATGTCTCTATGCCAGCTGTGGTGATTTTGATGATAATATGCTTCAATCACAAGAGCGTTTAGTCAGTGTTAAAGATGGTAAGAGAATAGAGTGAGTGAAGCTGAGGCCATTAGTAACAACAGTCTTCAGGGCCATCTCCTGCTGCGGTCACTCAGTGCATTCACCTGGGGGCGCTGTAACAGAGCACAATGAACACAAAGGTTAAAGTGAGATATTTTTATACCACTGAAGCTTTAATTGTACACAGTCAGAAGGTGCTTTCCCAGTGTAAATCATAATTGAATGTATGAAAAAGGAAAATCTCACATGTTCCTTTAGATCTCTGTATTGCCTTAAGCTACAGAGATTCTTCTAAACCTACTTTACAGCAAATGGGAATTTAGGGCAAAAGATTAAAAATTACATTAAAATGTAAAACATTTTAACCAAAAAATAGACTATAACTATAAAAGTTTTTTTGTTTTTTTTCCATTTTGGATTTTCTTATTGCACTGGAAAACTTCTCCTTGAAGAGTGTTTCATATAGTTTTATCTAAGTAATTTCCCTTGTAGATCAATTAACTTTGTCTAAGTTTAACTTTCTATTTCCATGGAATCATGTAGGTGCCACCTCTAGGAAGATGAACTGTTGCTTTCATTTTTATTGTATTTTATTATTATATTTACTTTTAATCAGAAATGTGAAAAAGTGTCTTCTCCAATCTATTTATTTATTTATAATTTTGTAAGTTATTTATTTTAATGTATCCACCTGGTCCTGGTCACTGGTAGAACTTGATTTCTGTGTCCACACAGTCAAAGAACAGGTCTCCGAGCTCGTCTCCAGGGATCTCTCCATTCAGCATGGCCGAAATCTCGCTCAGACACTGTGACTCCAGCTCACGCAAAATCTCATAAATTACTAACCCCTCGTCCTGCCATCACAAAAAGGGGTAAGTTAAAATCTGCAACAAAATTGTAAATCAGGTACACTTAGCTACATACTTATGTGACAAGTTGAAGAAATTGCACTTTTAACAAAATATATTTTCTTTTCAAGCAATAATGTGAGATTAGTGTCCTTGGCATAGTAAAAAAAAACCTTTTTTATGTGTAAGTCTACAAGTGACAAAAAGATTTATTTTGACAGTACAGATTTTTATTCATCTCCTCTGGCAACCATTTTTTCTGGGATAATTAAGATTTTTGTTCCGCTATTATATTGCACTGTTGAAATTGACATGAACTGTGCACAGAAAGAGGAAGTCATTTGTAAAGGTATTTTAATTTGTGTGACTGTAAACACAGAAAAAATGTGTGATGATGTGTGGCCATGCTGTCTAGACTTTAGACTACACATCGTAATGATAATTACATCACAAAAACTGCTGGTTCTTAGAAAGACAAAAGGACATAATTAGTTCTGTGAAACTTTGTAATTAAGTTGTACCCAAAAACTATTAATACATTTACACAGAATTCTATCTGAATATTTTCCTATTTTTAATTATAACTACTATTATTCATCAGTGCTCACCGGGTTGGTCTCCATAGTGTTGAGCGCCACCTGGTGGGCCTTGTACAGGTCGTGTCTGCGGTCCACTTTGCTCTGAAAACGTGGCTGTTTTCTGACCGGGTCGTCTGGACCAAACTGTGGGGAAACGACCCTCAGCACTGGAGCGGTACAATCCGAAAACACAAAAGGCTTGAAGACAGACCTAACCAGGCAAAGAGAGGACGGGAGAGAAAGAGAGAAGGGAGAGGAGGGAAAGAAAGAGAAAAAGAGACCACAGACTCAGAAATGCCCACTGACCCAAAGACTAGAAAATGTTAAAGGTGCATTATGTGGCTTTTGGGTGGGGTCCATCACTTGTTTGCTTCTCTGTCATTGCTCTGCCTGGAATGTTCCACAGTGTGAAAGCTCTACCTTACATTTATTAAATTACAGGTGGTTTTATAGCTCAAAAATACCCAGAAAAACAGGCATTCTGACTGTGAGCAGGGTTTACTCTCCACAGATCTGACTTGTAACTTGGTCTGGTTTGGTCTCCATTAAGATCTGACGGACACTCCACCAAAAAGTTACACAATGTGTCCTTAATGAAAGGAAAATATTTAACATACAATGTCTATGGCTGGAACCTGCATGAATGCCATTTTCAGAAATATGGAACACAAAATTTACCACAAATTATACATTTATGAAGTTCTATTACAATTTTAGGCTATGTATTTGTCTTTTGTAGCAGAAAAGATAACTAACTAATGTTTCTACCCTAGATTTTTTTAAATTGAAAGACTTAAAACCTTTAGCATTTAGATCTGACCTGTCAGTTAATAATTGAAAATACTTCAGTTCTGCTTCATTTATCCTCCATTTTCCTGCATTCAGAAATTTTGACCATTCTGATATCATGGCATTTTAAAGAACACTGCTATAAAATCAAACTTAACATCATGACAAACCTGGATGGGTCTGGGGTGGCAGTGAAGAAGTGCACACAGGGCAGGCTGGGGTCTCTGGGTAGCAGCGAGACCATGCTCCCAGTGGTCCTGAAGCCACCGGAGTCCATACATATACCACTCGGTTTGTCTCTGAGTATGGACATCATCACCTCTGCGGTGACTGAACCTAAGACCAGAGACAAGAGCATAGGCCATTCTTATTATACTCAAAACAGATGTGCAACTTTATGTAACTTTAAATTAACACGGGTGCTTAAATTGTCTTAACATTTTGTGCCCTAAACCATACTAAATTAATGTAATCAGAAATCAGAAATTTATAATAATGCTGAACTTTTGTAAACTTATGTCATATAAATGTATTTGGAAGTAATAAAAGCTTAAAAAAATGTATCCATGGAGGATATTACATTATCAGAGTAGTGCAATAGTACAACAAAAACAATAGTACAACAAAAATAAAAATGTGTGTACACAACCATTACAGCATAACTAATCCACTCTTTATCAATTTACAATAGTTGCCATTCATTGAATAGAAATGTAACAACTTCCAAATAGATTTTTTGTATATAAGACCTGCCCTGTCCTGGATGTAATATTTTGCCCCCAAACTCATAAACTGTATACCTCACTGCTTACCGTCATGTTGCTGCAGCAGCTCTGTGCCCCCCCTGTAGCGCTTTTTGGCCAGCTCCATGCGGGCGGGGGGCTGCTCGGGGGTGAATACCTGAGAGAAGTTGAAGTCGCCCTGACCGTCCCACCAGCCCTGAGCCTGAGCCACGGCCCGCAGCTCTGGGTGCTCTGCAGAGATCTCTGTGGAGATGGTCAGCTGGTTCGAGATGTTCTTTACTCCCTCTGAAACAAGAAGGGACTAGGGTTGTGAAACAAAACTCAGATATCTGTAGATACTGTACTATTCTCCCATTATGTCCATTCCTGAATAGTTAGATCAGAAGTATAATATAGTATAGTATATAGTATAGTATAGACTAATGCAATGGTGTGTTGAAAATGACATTGTATTGTCTAAAAAAAGAGTGTTAATATTATTATTGTAGTATTGAAAGCAGTACTGGGCCTTTTAGAAAATGTATTTTTGTGACAGCACAAATAGGGGCCATTAATACAGATTAGAGAGTTTGCAGCAAACCAACACTATTATATTATATATTGGTTAATGTGTGTATACTGTTTCTTAATTTTGCCTTCCTATAACAGAGATATAGATATATACAAATACAGGAAATAGAATAAATCAATACTTCACATCAACATACTCTTGCTTTTATATGGTTTTGGTTTTTCTGTTCATAATTAATATTTTGCTCCTCACTTGTGATCTTCTGAGCCACCCAAAGCCTGCCAGCTGTCTCCAGGACCCAGGCCTCGGAGCGGTCTACCAGGAGGAAGGTGTTATGATAGGAGAAGGGCTCGGGGTCCTCTCTGCACTGGCCTCCCTGTCCGTGCTGCTGCAGTAACTCAGTGATGACAGAGAGGGCGCTCCACGCACTGTCCCCTCGCTCCAGACCCAAACTACAGGACACAGGGACAGTAACTATAGGCTGGCAGACACAGCTTTAGTGCACTGTTAATTTATAATACGTTATAATATTATTAATTATTATTATTGATTTATAATACATTAAAATGTGTAGTATATGTATATATGTAGACTAAATGTTGGAATTGGGTAACTTCTTTACTCATTTTATTCGTAAGAAATCGTGTAATTTAAAGTGAAGTCAAAAGAACACGTTAAAATACTCTCAAAGAGAAAGTGAAAACTACACTTGTAGCAGAAGCAGCCAGACTAGTATTAGTTACTACATTACTAACAGTACTACTACAGTTTACTTATAGTAATACTGTAAGTAAAGAGGTAAAAAAAAACTTTGCAAGGTACTTTGATGGAAAGGCTTACTCTAATTTATTATTTTGACAATTTATTCTTTTAAAATTGTTTGCAAGAAATCATTTATATAGTGCGTTTCAAGACAAAGCGCAACTGTTTTTGTAGAGTTAGTTACATGTTTATTTTTTTAATTGAAGATGAAGATACTTATATTCTGTTTACATAGGCAATATAATCCCAAATGCCTCAAATATCAGAAAATCTCTTGTTTATATGATTTGAAGAAAAGATAAGTGTAACGCTTTGGTGCAGTTGCATTTCCTGTTGTGACACGCTTTTGGCAATCACCACACTCAAATGATCAGAGCGACAAACTTACGCTAACACAAGGCATGTACCAATATTATTCTTTCTTTTTTCATTGACAAAAAGATAAATAAATAAATAAATAAGAGATACAATTTTGTGATATCATTGGACAGAAATATCTTGTGACTTTCTCATTGGCCTCTATACGGTACTGCCTTATATGAATGCAGTTTCAAGGCTGGGCTAGCAGATAATATGAAAATAAAAAAATATGAATCAGAGTAATAACATGTCTGTACAACATCTAGCATTACAGTAGTTAGGGTTGTCAAAAATCATTAACCAAATACTAATCAATAATTAAAAGTATAAGTACAGTGCTCATTTGAGTATCAATACTGAAAAACAACATTAGAATAGTTTTACAATATCATCTGGATCTACATTCGAACTAGTAAAAAACAACGTAGTACAGGAAAAAAGGGGCAGGGATATGGGCAAGGTGAAAACAAGAATTTTCTGAGCACTCAAGCTTCAAATGCAGGACAATACAGCATGACTCAAACAACCATGAATACAACTTTGAGTCACCTTATGAGGGAACACTGTTATTACAATATTAATAGCTCGTTAAAGTTGAATAACACATCTACTTGGATAAACTACAATTAGTCTGTGTGGGGAATCACATTATAGTGCATAAAAACTGTTTATTTAGTATCAAAATCAAGTTTGAAATTTTAGCACTGTGACAACTTGTTGCATTCTCACTTTTAGGTTTAGGCCCAGTTTGGATCCTAATGTTTATTTGGTACCATTCCAGTCCAGTTTAGTCCTGTTCTAGTCCACGTTTAGTCCCACTTAAACCCCAGTTTTTTATGTGCTCTTATGCCCGCCATGGTAAATACTACACTGACTTATCGTTCGATACATGGCAGATAGAACAATTATTTTTGGGGTCAATATTTACTGTGAATCTTTTTTTGTTGCTCTAGGGGGGAACTTTTTGTTATTTTTCTGTACTACGCTATGATCTGTGCTTAAAAGGGTTGAATAAAAAACAAATTATAGCTACAAACTAACTGCTAAAGTGTTTCATTTTGTTATTTATTTATTATTTTTTTATCATTAATAAATCATACATGTTTTTACGCTATTTGACAGTTGCAAAAATGACTCATTATTACTCAGTATTATCGTCTGTCATCTATATTTTCATTAGCAATATGCCAAATCTCGAAATGTGTTATCATGACAGGCTGATGTGGTCTATGTGCATGTATGAACTCATCCTTAGTTGATGTCATTCACTTAAAAGCTCTAACCGTAGCAGGTCCATGCCGAGCAGAGCCTCTCCGGGGTTCACCTCCTCTCTGGTCCAAACTGCCTCGTTCCCGATGCACACGCCCTGATCGTTCGCCCCCATCTCCGCCCCCCACATCCAGGCCGGTTTACTCAGCACCACCGCGTGAGTTCGCTCCACCTGAGGAATCTGGATGTACGTGCACTGGCAGAAAAGGATTTTAAATCAATTATCACACAAGCAATTTTGTTAGTTGGCTTTACACTTATATGGGTGACCAGCTTGAAATTTTAATAACAGTTTACATAATCCAATAAAAAAAGAAATAAAATTAATATGTGCTATAATAATATGTACTATGCAAGAACATGTACCTTTTAATTATAGTTCATGCCCATATTACTCAGGATTTATAACTTACTAATGCTAATAAAATCCTGTTGACAATGCCACTGCCTTGGCCTGTTAATGTGTATTCACAGTGACCTTTTGGGCCTTTTTTTCAAACATTAACAGGCTTTTCACTTTTACAAAGAAAGAAAAATATTAACAGTCACTATTTGCAATCCAGTCCTATAATATTTGTTACATATTTATCTTGCAGCATCTCGCACCAGGCTTGTTCCCTTCTTTTGCGGTCAGACTTACCTCCAGTACTGAGCCTGGTGGGTGAGTCGCTGCAGGGAAGTACGTCACCTCTTGGACCTCATCGCGGGGTCGGTCCGAGTTCTTCCCAAAAATCACTTGGTCGTGTTTGGATCCAGGGGGCAAGGATACAAAACAGTCACATGACCTGGGACCCTCCGCCATCCTGAAACTGACACCTTATTTAGAGCTCGTATCGATAAGTGGGTAGAGCACGAAAGCAACAGTGTAAAAATGTTCTCCTGATGTTTTAACATTTGCTCCCAACAGTGACGCATCTTTCCAGGTAAAGCACTACATACAATTCAGGAGCTATTATTATTAAATAAATTAACTGGATGTGTTCTGAATAAGAAAATATCCTACTGACAGAAGAATGTATACTTTATAAAGCACTTTTTGCACACTCAGAAAACTTTATATTGTAATTAACATTAGCTCTAAAACTACATCAAGACTGACAAGGTCATAAAAGGTAAGATACAGATAAAAGATAAGATATTCATTTGAAATCACTCAGTTGTAGCTACTTGTGTTTTGTTATGATAAGATAAGATATCCTTTATTTGTCCCACAATGGGGAAATTTCAGTGTTGCAATGCACAGTTAAGAGAACAGCAAGAAAACAGTAGCAGCAATAGAAGTACAGAATTACTTAAAAATAGACAAACTCTATAAAGATAAGGATTATAAAATAAAATAAAATTCTATATACAGTAAATTGCTATGTTGTTATAAACTAAAATCACAAAAATATCAAAGAGACCTAAGAAGTTTAAGTAATATATGTCCATTTGTGCTTCATCATCATCATTCAATCAATCAAACTTTATTTATAGAGCACTTTTCAAACAAAAAATGCAACACAAAGCACTTCTTCTCCTCAGGTCATAAAGCATTGTCACATATCCTGTTGGTCTACACACTATTTTGAATGACATGTGAACACTGGTGACATAAGGCCTCTGTTCTACACAATAGCCTAAATACCCACCCAAGTAATTCATTCAATGGATAACTAGTTTTACTTCCATTTGAGAAGAGGTGTATTATCTAGTAAGCTTGCTGTAAATAGCCTTTATTGGATGCTTATTCACAACTGTTGATATCAAGCATAAATGGTCCACGCCCTTTTGGCCATTATATGAATGAATAGAGAAAGCTCATAGCCTGTTACGCTCGAACTGCACGGTGCCATCCCGGTGCACTGCCCATCCCTTTCACACACATAGGATTAGGCACGTACAGCACTTTACGGTCTATAATCTTCACAAATCCGCACCTTAACTAGTATCGCTCTGCTCTAAAAATGTGCGACAATGAAATGCGTTGGCTCCGTGTATTGCGTGGTAAAAGCGCGTAGTCATAACGCGAGTGGCAGTGTGGTTGTGGAGCTCCAGGGATAGGGGATTAAACCGCGGTCCTTCCCCGTAGGAAAGGCCCGACACAGCGGCTCGGCTTCCCACCGTCAACCCGCTGTCGCTTCACTCTTCCCCGCGGAGCTGCCAAACCACGACTCTCGCTGTACGCGCCATGGCAATGCACATTATTTCCGGGGCTTGGACGGCATAAGGTGGAGCAGAGGGGCTAGCAGGGTGCAAACTACAGCTGAAGTGCAAAAATGTTTACCTTGGATCATTCGCGAGAGCAGACGACACACCGGCAGCGCGAGGAGCAGGTTGGAGATGTGCGTCACGTGACCGAGAATCCGAGGGTCCGGACTTAAAGACCTCGCCTCGTCTGGACCAAAGACCGTCTAGAGTAGACCTGGGCTCCCGGCCACATACGGCCCTTTGTTCGACTCTGACCGGCCCATTTAAGATTATTTGGAATTACAAAATAAACATATTTTATAATTTACCTAACGCTGCATTGCTTTTATTATTATTTTTATTTTAGAGGTGTTTTTTCTTTAATTACATTTTTTGTAAGGCAACCTCACTAAACCAGAACTAAACCGGGTCTAAACCAGGTCTAAAACAGAACTAAACCCAGTCTGAACCAGGTCTAATCCAGAACTAAATCGGGTCTAAACCAGGTCTAATCCAGAACTAAACCGGAATTAAACCAGAAATAAACCGGGTCTAAACCAGGTCTAAAACAGAACTAAACCGGGTCTAAACCAGGTCTAATCCAGAACTAAACCGGGTCTAAACCAGGTCTAATCCAGAACTAAACCGGAATTAAACCAGAACTAAACCGGGTTTAAACCAGGTCTAAAACTGAACTAAACCAGGTCTAAACCAGGTCTAATCTAGAACTAAACCGGGTCTAAACCAGGTCTAATCCAGAATTTAACCGGAATTAAACCAGAACTAAACCAGGTCTAAAACTGAACTAAACCGGGTCTAAACCAGGTCTAATCCAGAACTAAACCGGAATTAAACCAGAACTAAACCGGGTCTAAACCAGGTCTAAAACAGAACTAAACTGGGTCTAAACCAGGTCTAATCCAGAACTAAATGGGTCTAAACCAGATCTAATCCAGAACTAAACCGGAATTAAACCAGAACTAAACCAGGTCTAAACTAGGTCTAAACCAGGTTTAAACCAGATCTAAACCAGAACTAAACCTGGAACAAACTGGGTCGAGAACTAAACCAGGTCTATACCAGATCTAAACCAAAACTAAACCAGGTCTAAATCAAAACTAAACCAGGTCTAAGCCTGGACTAACCCAGGTCTATATCAGAACTAAACCAGGTGTAAACTAAGACTAAATGGGTTTAGAGGTTTACTGCTTTTTATAAAGAAATACAATTAATATTATGCAGAGAGTTAAGCATTTTGGCCCAGCCCTCCACAATATTTTATCCAAAATCAGTGATTTGTCCCAGTTTTATACAAGAGGTGTTACAGGTGTTCCTATTTTTGACCAGTTTGATACCTGCCAGCAGTAATTTTGTTTAGGTAAAGCACAGAAAAGCATGCGTAAAATGACCAAAACATAAAGAAAATGTGACTATATTGACTCATGTGTTAGTCATGAATGGTCTCTGCATAACAATTTTCCTTAATTATGCACCTGTTTCACAATGTTATTATTACAAACCACCAAAAAAACGGGGATGTCTCAGTTTTTTATTTTGAAAATCTGGTCACCCAAGTCTGGACTCAGTGTCTAGTCCAGAGCCCATGTGTGGGCAGCAGTGGAGAACCAGGGGGCGCAGACAGGATCAACAGTGGTTAAAAACTAGTCATGGGCTGCATAACATGGCTCATCATAAACTTTAGGTAGACAAAAGTTAAATCGATTTGTCTACTGTCCATGCGTAATAAAAAATAACACTGGTGAGCAGCTCTGCTATTCCTGATAAACTGTCACTGCTGAGTGATGTGTGACACAGGCTGTAGGGGAAAGACTTTCCCCACTCACTTACGCCTCCTATTGGTCAGCCTCTGCCATGTTCTGAACGAGCTACAGGAGGATTTAACCAATCACAGTGAAGTGATAACTGTCCAAAGAAGCAGATACCTTTGTGCTTACCTCTTAAAGACACTACCGTATAAGAAAGCTAAATTAATTGACGTAAAATTTGAATAATGGGTTCTAAATGGTAATGTGATTCTTTGCCATATCACTCACTCCTATATCTGCAAGAGAAATAAAGTTTACTCTGCTGTAGCTTAATTACATCAACAGTTACAAAGCCACACTTACCTGCAAAAGAAAGATACCACTTACTCATAAATAAGACTTTTTTTGGTTAGATTTTATGATGACTTCAAAAGGTTTGTATGTTTGTTTTTTCATATCAAGTCTTTTCATGCTCAAATTTGACAACCTGGACAAACTTGACTTGAGCAATGAACGACAGTTACAGCGCACAAAAACAAGGCAGGCAATTCAACGGTTTGCGTCACCTACTTATTAAAAATAGATTTCTTGATCTGCGGTTAGGCATGCATAAAACCAATTATGTAAACCGGATTTGTGACATAGCATCATGTTAGTACGTTTGGTATGTTTTGTGTCTAAAGACAAGTGCACGTTCATGTTTAGAATTGATTTATGGATCACCTCTATCAAGAGTCACTGATGCAATTAGCTTTATAGCAATAGTTCACACGGAAAGGGTAATTAGCTGCAAAAGAAATACTGGTATTGACACAGATGCTTTTCAACACTGGGGTTTAATTACGTAATTCTTTGATGTTGGAGAACAATATTTTGAAAGGTCTAAATGTAGTTGTCCTACAATTTTCAAAACTAAGTTAATAATGCTGAGAAAGTGTGTGTGCATTTTACCACTGGTCTATTTGCACAGAGAAGCATCTCAAGATTAGATTGAATTGATAGAAATTGAAAAAAATTAAATAAATAAATAAATACTGTAATGCAATCTTACTCATTTTGGTTGGGTTCTTTTTGAAAGAGGGGTCACTGGTTTCTAATGATGATGACACAAATAGTACTGTATATAATAGTGTATTTTTCTATAATATTAATGTCTCAAATTGAAGAAAATATTTATAGTTTTGTTACATTTCTATTATCTTAATAAAAACAACTAAAAACAATACTTAACTATCTCACTGTAAAGAAACTATACAAATACTATTAATGAATTGGTGGTGCTACTTTAAAACGGGCCCCTAGAGTAGTAGTACCACGCCACTACTATTACAATCTATAATAATAGTGTTCATCTTTAGTAGTAGTACCAAGACTATTGATATTTTCATTATGTTGCGGCAGCTGGAGGCCAAGCCGCTTTCATCTGATCGTCTCATTTGTACAACGCGCTGAATATTCTTTTAAGGTCCAATGAGTTTTTGTCATGACTTGGCTGTACGCGCCGTGGGCTACTTGGACTGGCGGGATTCCTCTTGCTGTGAGATTTTTGACAACCTGCTAGCTGCTACAACACCTCATCCACACCCTCCCTAGAAGCTTTCATCTCCTCCTGTGTGCTGACAACATTTGCACATCCTGTCTGTTTTACCCCCAACACAAGTCAGCTAACAACTGCGTGAAGCAAGAGGAGAGGCCCCCACCTGAGCCAACGGACACACCCAGGAAACGAGCAACGCAGAGTTAAACGCACTCACAAATGGCTCTCAAACATGCACAGACAGAGATGAGAAAATGTAAACGATAAATGTCCACTTCAGCTGTTGATTCTGAAAAAATCATTTAGACACTGAGTTTAACTAAAGGTTTTTGCATGAGCAGTACAGCAGAAAACGTATTGGAGCATAGTTAGATAATGTTTAATGATTAATTAATCAAACATTGAATTAAAACACTGATTACTGTGAGTTTTTAGCCATGTTATAATGTTGTTACCTCACCGTACACTTGAGTAGTCCTGAATTTACATCACCAAAGCTCAAAATGCTCTGTTCCACCTTGTGATGTCATGAAGCGGTCGTTTTCAGGTGTTCTTTAGTTTAGCAGTGACATACAATTCAAGGTCTTAAATTATTCAAATGATTTTAGTGAAGATATGTAAAAGTTTAAAAACACCGTAGAGCACTTCCTGAATAACCACATGACATCACAAGGTGGAACAGAGTGTTGAGAGAAGAACTCAGTGTAAATATGCAGGGTTTGTGTGTTAAACATGTGTGAATGAAACAAAACACAACTCCAGGTTTGTTTATGATGAGGAAACAACATTATAACATAGATCAGAAAGTAATGGGGCCTTTAATCGTAAAATGTAAAAATAAAAAATAAAAAAAAAGAAATGTATTGAAATCTATATTTTAAAACTACACTTTTTAATCCCATGTGAAGGTAACATATTCTATACATTTGACCAATCCCTCAATTATGCTTACTGTGCCCAATAGGCGAAATCCACAGGGTGGGTTGATGGAGGAAACCATTGTGCCCGGAGGAAACTTATCCAGACATAAGAAGAACATGCAAATTACACTATTCAATTTCCAGGTCATGCATTTCTATGACTAGATCAATTTTCTGTCAAAGAAATAAACTAATTGCATATCATATAATTTTATGGTTTGTGTTTATGTAAAGTAGACCAAGTAGACCACTTTGAAACAAAATACAGCTGAGCATTTGTGATTCAGCAAAACTAAATTTACACTGCTTTACTGGCGCCAAACTTGTGTAATTACAGATTCAAGAGTCCAAAAGAAATAAACAAAAACAAAATATATAAATATACTTGACAATTGCTTGACAAGGTCAGCAACAATGTCAGCTGACATTTTTACACTAATTTACACCACTGAGCTAGCAGTTCTTCATATCACCACAGTCAAGTTTCAATCATTTATTTATTCATTTCTTAACTTATTGGATCCAAAGTTACACTATGCTTTAGCAGATCATTTCAAACCATTATTTAAAAAGAATAAAAAATATCTTGAAATTCATCTTGAAGCCTTAATGATCATGATTAAATCTGCTCTAACCAGTGTAGTGTAAGTACATACAGTGGGTAGCAGTTGCCCCGTGAGTAGGCTGCTGTCTGCCTGTGACTCACACTTGTAGTAGGAGCAAATACGCAGTGTACCATCAACTTCTCAACACTTAGTCTGAGCTGAATGATATTTAAAGCTCTATGGACACACAAACATGCATGAGACAACTTTAAACTTAGTCCTAGACCAGACCAGATCCAGACCAGGGCGGACAGGCAGGCGGTTTGAGCAAAGCTGTTGTCTGTAGCCCCCCTTGTGAAATGGGACGTCCCACTGAAGATGAGGGGTGTTAGGGACGGAAACAGCTGTGAGGACCTTGTGCGTATTAATCTAAAGGGGAGACAGGATAGAGCAGGGGCCTAATAAAGCATGGTATTACGGCTAAAGGTGTGTGTGTGTGTGTCTGACTACCTGTCTTCCTGGGGGATTATAAACAAGCTGTGCGTTGTTGATGGTGTCTAGGCTACGCTCACACTGTAGGTCTTGATGCTCGAGACCTACAATTTTTGAAAAAGCAGCTCACATTACAAATAAAATGTGACTCCAATCAGTTTTCGTGTGTTAAACCAATGTGAAAAAAGCACAGAGCAAAACCAGGAACGGTGAGGCATTATGAGCAAGCAACATTTGTCAGTATATATTAACTAGATAAATAAGTATTCTTAATCTTATCCAAAAAATGTAGTTTTTATGTAGTAAAATTTCAGTTTTTATGTAGTAGGAGATATCTTATACATCTTTATCATTCACATTAATAAGCAAACATTAATATTTTCTTTACCAAAATATCAATTGCTTTTTAAACTTCTCACATATGCAATTTGCTAGTTTCACAGCTGTAGTCAGGCAACCATTTTAAACTTTCATTATGTTACATTTCTGCTTTTTCCAGTTTAAATATGGCACCTGTAGAATTTCAGAGATGTAAAATGAACGTGACTTGCCTGTGCAGACTGCAGTCACTTTTAACACCACATAAATGGCCTGAGTCACATTCGAAGGAATCCGATTTGGGCTGTTAACACTGGCTCCAGTTACAAGCTCACCTAAATCTAGATTTCTAAACCTTTAAAATGAAGCAGATGCACACTGCATGATTTGTTGTAAGGGAGAGGTGTCCAAACTTTTTTGCATCAAGGGCCACATATTAAAACACAGACCAGAGTGAGAGCCGAGGGTCATAGACTCGTGGTCAAAACAGTAACTAATTCAAATCTGTGCATTTATAACAGGTTTGAATGACCCACTAGACCTTTGTTCATGCTTAGACCCTCAAAAGGACACACTAAATTTGCTTGATCAAGGTAGATTTCAAAAACATGCAGTAAAAAGTACTACTTGCGGTAGTATAAGCCAATTCACCTGGAAGCCTGAGGGCCAAAACAATTGGTCTGAGGGCCACATTTTGCCCTCGGCCCATAGTTTGGACATGCCTGGTGTAAGAGACCATAATAAAAAAAACAACAATGATTTTGCAGTAATTTGAATAATCTTTCATCTAAAAAAATATGATAATAATCAGATTTTGAATGTGGATATCGCCACAGTTTTAAAAAAAAAATCTGATTCTGCCATAATTAAGAGACTGAACTGTAATATACAATAGTGTAGGATGAAGCCAAATGGTGGTGTCTATCAGAGGCACAAAATTATGGAAAATAACATAGGTGATCTTTTTGCCTTTTAACCTATGAATGCTGTTTTTACTTCAGATAGTCATATATTGTTTTGTTTTTTGTAATATCTCATGTGTGCTGTAATGTTATATGTCTGTTGTCTAGTGGATTTTATGTTTAATGTCAGGTGTGTGTCTGTTGTTGTCTTATTGAATGTTTAATGTGTTTTACTTGCCTTAGGACATTGGATAGAATCTAGCTATTGTGCTAATTTGGGCATATTTATATTGAAGCTGCTCTGTGTCACTGATTAAAGGGGCTGTACTTGATTTTCACATGTTTTAGAGCAAAATGGGTCAAAATTGGGCTGTTGCGTGTTGCATGCATCTAATTAGAAAGCATTTTATTGTCCGATAATTAGGAAGTGTGCGTTAGCATGCTAGTTGTTAGCTTTACTGTCATAACAAAACTCTACTCTGGTCTCTAAAAGTTGTGAGAAGTGCTCATAAACTCATTACGGTAAGTGAGGAATAACTTAGGACCATGTTTCAAACTTCTAACATATGCACTTTAGTTTCGTAGCTGTGGTCGGGCAGCTATTTTATTGTTTCATTGCGTTAAATTACCTGTTGAATTTCAGTGATGTAGACGTTAAATGAACGTGACTTCAGTCAGTTTTAACAAGACATAAATGGCCTGAGTTTCATTCGAAGTAATCTGATTTGGGCTGTTAACATTGGCTCACCTAAATCTGATTAATATCTGATTTTTGGACCATGATCACAGAGAAATACAATGATTTAGCTGTTTAGATGTAATTTTAATAGTCTTTAAGATAAAAAATGTGATAATAAACAGATTTTGAGTGTGGATATAATCACTCTAGTCTCTGAAAGTTGTAAAGACCTTATAAACTCATTGCGGAGAATAATTATAATGCTTCAAATGCATAAGGGAAGTGAGGGATAACTTAGGACCACTGCAAACTGTTTAAAATAAACAAGTTCTGATTTTTATGTTTATAAAAAATCAGGTACGCCCTGTCCTAATTCAATTAACATTTTGGCCAAAAAAATTAGATTCAACTAGCATTTGTGTGTGTCCACCGATTCAATGGTTTTTTCCACATTTCCAACTGTTAGCCAAGGGAATTTTCAACATAACACTTACAGTATGCTTATTTCCTGTAATGCATTTATTTCAAGTTTTACAACCCTCTGCACACAAGAAGGGGTTTTGGAAATTAGATAAAATAAAGCAAGTCAAATTCTCAGTGCAATTAAAGATCCGGTTAAAAGGCAGAGAGGCAGCAGCTGGGAGGGGAGCAGACAGTAACTGCGGCGCCATGGCTGTTTAACAATCAAAGATGGGGGCGGGGGCTTGTGAGGAAGTCTCTACTGCAAAATACAGGTGTACACTCACAATCAAAGCGCAACTCGCAAAAAAATGACTGGGTTTGAAGTTGAAAGAGGGGAGAAGGGGAGATGGAAAGAGGAGAGGGGGGAGGGGTGCAGGGTGCAGACAGTGCTGGTGACCGAGAGAAGCCTTGAGAAAGTGGGATGGGCTCTCCGCTTTTGGGATTTTGAATAATTAACAAGGATAAGGAAGTGGACTATACCAGGTGCTTACAGTTTACAGTGAGGATCTGCGGAGGGGAAGTGCTGGATTTGGGCGGACTACGCACTCAGGAGGCTGGCGTTGGGACAGGATTTGTGAGGGATGCGCCTGTGGTTCCCGTGGGACTATACAAGGATCGGAGCGACCTGACCCACAGTACATAACAGTACAATAGAAATATATGTGTACTAAACATGGGTCTTATCAGAGGTGGGAGAGTGGACAAAGAATGTTCTCAAGTTCAATTAGTCTTAGTGTGAATCAATATAATGCCAAAACAGCTGCTGTATATAAACATTTGCTGATAAAATACTCAAGAAACTGTTGGGACATATTTCTTTTATTTGATTGTAATGAATTGTTCTTTATATATTGTTGATAGTCTAATGCTCTCAAATAATGTGCCAACTACTTAAGAAGTAAAAAGTATGGTCTCCAAAATGGTTATGCAAGTAAAAGCACAATGAATTTGTTTTGTTTTTAAGTCCAGTAAATGTAACCCCAGATCCAGTGGCTCAGACCACCCAAATTTGCGTCTTGCCCGCCCAATTAAACCATCCCAGTCTGTGTTTCCCTTGTAATACCTGAGAACATTTTAAGTTTGCCTTCCCAATTTCAGCCTAGAAACAGTGTCAATATACTTTAAAAAGTTAAAAGTAGTCACTCAAATGATAAGTACAGAAAAATAAATAAATACATAAATAAAATTTAGTTTTTTCATGAGGAATCACTTTATGCACACATTCATACAGATGTGCAGATGAGATGGGTTTGTCTTGCCCAAGGACACAATGAAAATATGCAGTATTGACAGGGCTGGAATTAGACCATAACCTTTGGATCAGTGAGCACTATCCTTGCTTATTCAAGAAACAATATTTCTGCCATAAAAGAACTGGCTCGAGAAGGAGTAGGGCAAAATAAAGTAAAGCAAAATAAAGTAAAAAACGAAAGAAAGATTTGTTGCAAACTTCCCGAAATAAAATGTAATTCATCCCTCTATGTTATCTCCACCCACCTAAATTTGATGTTGTCTATCCAATCAAAACATAGTCTTTGAATCAAAACCACTGCTGGCCTCCATCACGGGTCTATATTTAATTTAATTTGGCTTAACTAAATTTTGAATCCGCCCTCACAAATCCAGTCGGTAAACAACAACATTCTTCACGCCCAAACTGTCACCCCGATGTCTTGCATAAAATATTTGACCTTTAGGACCAGATAAAAACATTGCTCCAAGAACTTGTTTTGTGCCTAATTACAGCAATTACAGCACAATGGAAAATAATGATGCTGTGGGTGTAATCACTTTAGCTTCATTGAAAGAATGTAGACAACAGGATGATGCCAATGAAAGAAGCCTAGAGAGATTTAAAACAACAAACTCGACTGATTGACTTTTTGTGAAAGGTCATCGATTCTAAAATAAAATAAATGTGCATATACATCCAAGATACATAGTGAAAAGCCCAAGGACACAAAGGTATTGCACTGGTCAGAGCTAGGATTGAACCTTCATGTTGTAAGAGTTTTATCTTAATGTGTAATATTTGTATTTAACTATACTAATTTACACTTTATGGATGGTTTTACACTATAGAAAAGTGACGTGATATAGATGTGACCCAAACATGAAAAAACAACAATAGAAGAGTGAAGGTGAAGAAAATGATCACTTAAGTAACCAGTTTAGTAATTCATTCAGAAAGTAATAAATCAAATGTGTCTATAAAAGTGTCATTGTTGCTTTTATTTACTGAGGTCACACAAGACAACTCCACGCACACACCCACAACGCTACTGTTCAGCAGTTACACAAATGATAAACTTTTAATTCTATACAGTGATAACATTTTTTGAATTCACAAGACACATCCTTGTTACAATTAAATGCATTTTTCTTTAGAGGTAACTCCCACATAGGCTGTGTTTATTAAACTAGCGCCATGTCAACAATCACAAACATGTGAATACACAAAGCATAATTGGCAAATGTTGAACTTGGCACGATTCAGGATCAACCATGGGATTATAGTGTAATTAAATACTATTTCTGAGTATTCTGCATAATCTTGTATTGTATTCATGAGGAAACACAACTGACTGTGTTATATGCTGTAGTAAACATGTTGAAGGCATGTGTGTGGTCTACTCCATTGTTTGTACTACAACAAAAAGAAAGCAATAAGCAGCTACTAGCATGTAGACCTACTCAGTGAGGTATAATAAAACTGGAGGAAGCATCGCATAGGAACCTATAGTAACCAATATATTATTCTAGCAGCCATGTTCTTGCTAACAGGGAGCATAACTTTTTAATTACATTATATTTCTTGAATATTTTGATAAGTGGATTTTTTAAAGTTTGTACTTTATCTAATTACATGTTCTTTTAAATGTTTTGCAATGAATAATTCTAGTAATTGAACTGAACTGAATAAATGTCAGTGGTGTCATACAAACATAGTTTATTTCTGCATAAAATATAGTGCATTATTTTAGGGTGAATATTCCTTTCCTGACAAAGACAGGCAGAGTTCCTGCATTATTAGGATCATTATATGTCAAATGAAACAGTGAAAAAAATGTCTGGCTCTGAGTTTATATTATTTTCTATAAGAATTAGAGAATGCGCTTACAATCATAAAATGGCTCCTGCAATTGCAATGGCAACAGTATCCACAACCTCTCATATTAAAACTGATTGGGCCTACTCCAGTGTACAACACTATGACTCGGATCTGCCATGTCCTCTATCAAAAAAATAGACTAGAGTTCATGGAAATAGACGGACGGCAAAATGCTTGTTGATTTAGACAATGCTTGTTCTAGTTGTTAAAACTGCATATTATGTTAGTTGTAGTTATGTTATTATAAATACTTGTTTGGGTGCATATCTAAAACCTTGTAAACATGTTTTGTGTACACATTTTCACATGTTTTTTTAAGTGTAACTTTTCTGAGTACTCAAACGGTGAGGGAGTGTTTTAACAAGAAAAAAAATCACCCATTATGTTCCCTTTAAACTTACATGTGTACAAGAAGACAGTTTCTTCCTTACCTACTCCAAGTTGTTTGTTTGCGTATTATTTTAGTGCCAGTTAAGTTTTGGGTGCATGTGGCTGTTCAAGGGTTTCAGCTTATGGATCGTAGCTGTTATACGCACTTTATTTGCTTTTTCCCCCATCCACAAAATTATTATTTTGTTTTAAATTGTGAATCGCTATGGCAACGGTCTAAATAAATAATAAAAATAAGGCCAATCTAAGCAATCATACGAACTGGTGTGAAACTAATTCCTGTGTCCGAGTTGTACCTGGACGTGAGGCTGTGGTGCTGATTCAGTGTTTGCTGTTGGCGTCCACTCGACTTCAGCATTTTATAAAGTGCTGCTTCAGAAAAAGAGCCAAGGACCAGGAAGTGTCTGTGGTCTGCTTCAACAAGCTGCAACAAGACCTGCAATAAGAGAGAGAGAGGGAAGGGGCAAGAAAGAGGGAGAGGGGGGAAGGGGGAGGCGAGGGAGAGAAAGAGAAAGAGAGAAAGAAGGAGAGAGAGAGAGAGAAAGGGGGCAACAGAGGGAGACAGAGAAGAGGAAAATAGAGAGGGAGAGAGAGATAAAGATTCAATTCACATAAAACTATTAAATGATTAATATAACAATGCAGTAATCCATTCTGACAGGTTACAAGAGGCGCATAAGCCAAGAAAAATGACATGCAAGGCAATATTTTTCATTCATCCTTATGTGAATAAATGTAGTTTGGATAACTATAGCGTTCAGAAATAATAATTAGATATTAAAGTGATATTATAATTGTGTGTGTTGTTTAGCCTGGACTAAACCACCTGAGGAGTGTCCACAATCAAAGGATTTCAGGTCTCAAGTGCTCCATAGGGCTCACTCCACACAGCTGAATACTATAATACAAATAAAACATATATATCTGCACTATACATGATAACATATTTGATATAGTAATGAAAAAGCAAAGCATTATACCTTATATTTAAAGACGCACTTAAGTAACTTTTCAGGCGGAGAGTAAATATGCCATTTGCTTTCCTCCATGAATATATTACTGCTTTAGCTGCATATTCCACACCACAGAGCATTAACACTCCTTAGAGATGAGCAGGTGACGGTACCAAGTTACAGGTCAGATCTGTGAAGAAGTGACCCCGCTCCTATATCTAGTTAACACACGGTCAACGATACAAGAAGGTGACTGACCCCAAAAAAGTTTCAAAGTGCACATTTGACACAGAATAAGTTATAGGCCCACTCAAATATTAATACTAAAATAAGCACATTATGATGTCAGCTGTGCCAATGAATTCTTACAAAGGTGCAAATGTTTACTGCTTAGTCTGTTATGTATTTCTACCATTTAGTTACAGGCTTATATGTAACATGTTGTGTTGATCTGGTAAAATGAGCTGGAAAATATGCTGCTTTTTCACTGGCTCTCACTTTAACTGATTAAAATAGGCCTACTTTATGATTCAAAATGGCAAACAATAAATATATCTTGGCTGTAAATACATATAGGTCTGTTTTGTCTGCGTCAGTCTTGTCGTTTAGTTATTTATACAGGCTGTTTATTATTGCTTCGTGTTGGTTTTGAACAGAGTTTCTTTCAGTGAGTTTTCAGTGGCGATGAACTTCTTGTGCGTCCCGGGACAGCTCTCGGACAGACATGTCATTGATCCATGTTTTGTCCAAGTGCGCCGGCCGATCTTCGCCTCCAACTTTACCTCAGGCCACTTTACGCGTCTTCAAAGGGCCCCTCGTACACGCGCACTCATGGGCGCGCGCACAGAGGGGCAGGGCCTCGAGGCGCTCAAGACGCAGATCTTATCCTAAACGTGCGCAGTGCTCACCATGCAGCGCACCTGAGCGCCAAATCCGCACGTTACAGCCGCGCGTCTGGAACAAGTGAAGGACGGAGCAGAACTGAATACCATGAGGATTTTATTTATTTACTGCTCGATTTTCTTCACAAACAGAAACAGCAGACTCCAAAGGTTTTTCTGAAGGGAGAGAGGGTTCAGTGGAGGAGTGCGGCTGAACGAGCAGGTAAACAGAGGAATTTTAATAAGCGCATGCAAACCAAAAGTTCACTGTAGTTCGTCAGGTTTCATACAAATTGTGCGCATTGTTCACACCTTATAACCAGAGTTGGCCATGATAGTCTGAATTATAAAGCCATAACTGTGGCCTGTAAAAACAACTTAACATGGGAAACTAGATAATACATCCAATAAATGTTTATTGTGATATGCTATATATATACCTTAATTAAGCCTAACTAAAGCTAATTTGTTAATATAAAGAAACTTCGACAAATTATACATCTAAAAACTTCTTGCCCTCTTGATATCAGGGTTGCCCAGGTGCTGCATCACTGAACAAGCCTACAGGCTGTGCTTTTAAATAAAAAGTAATTCGTTTTTCTGGATCTCTTCAAAAATAGAAAGGATGCAGATTCTCTTAATTCAGTGGAAATTCTGTAGGCAAATGATGGTAGATTAAAAAAAATATTATGGTTTATGGTATTATGGTTTAACGTATAGGCTTTTGTTTGGAAAAAGGAATTCAAAACTTTTCTACTCTGAAATTTATTCTAATAATTTTCTAAAAGAAAAATACAATTATTGATAAACTGATAAATATACATATAAATATAAGTATATTTCCCTATATTTAATTAAGGAAAGGAACATAATAGAATTTAACGCTTGTTGTCTGTATAAAATGCAGTGTTGCCTCACAAGATCTCTAACTATAATGTGATTAGTGTTAAATGAGCTGGATGTCACCTTTGCAGCAATTTTACAATTCACACAACCTTCAGATTTTATTTGAATAAAAACTTTCCATTATAAATACATAAAGTTAAGACTTAATTAAATGTACTAAGTATGAATATGCATTACAATGATCCACATATATTTAAACATAAACTGTCCTTAATGAACTCAGAAGTGAAGAAGACACTTTTCCACTGTGTTTGGGTGAATCATTGTCTGTCAGACGCTACAAATCATACTGCATGTAAAACTGTCACCTGCATCTTTGCCTCTAAGCAAATAGTTTCTTATTTTCTATGTACTGACAAAAAAAGTTGTTACATTATTGTTAGATGGAATATTTATTGATTGAGATGAAAATATGTTTTAAAAATTCATTGTAATAATTCAAAAATATAATTGTTGTTTGCAAAATGTGGAAATTGAGCACATAGTCTACAATTAAAAGTATCAAAATTACCTAAAAAATATGTTTCATCCTATAATACATTTTCTTTATATGTGTCAACAGAGACAGTACTAGATAAATGTAAAGTCCACAGACCTGTAATTTGTCATTTGTATGAAAATAGGTATGGATAGTTTATTTGTACTAAAAATCAATATTGATGATATCGGAGGATTTCTTCATGTATTCGTAGGCCTTTCGGGGAAAAAAATCTTCAAAATATTGATTCAGGGTTAATAATTTAGATTTTTTAATATTGATATGTGTGTCATTTGCTGTTTTCGGTCACAACAGCAAGACAATATTTGGATATTGGAAAAAGGAGGAAAAAACCTGATCATAGATTAAACATCTGAGGTGGGCTGAGTTCACTAGGTCAAAATTTATTCAAGTGCGTATTGCAGTTTTTTGTCCCTTACTCTGCTCAAAGTCATGTGGATAGTTACAACAACAAGGGCATAAGATAGAAATCAAACTCTGTCAAATTACCATGAGAAATGATTGTATTGTAATTGATAATGCATATAAATTAATGTTATGTTACACTTAAACTTAAACTTGGTCAAACTTTGTTGATAAACAAGGCTAATTATTTGGACACATATAAACTACGGGCCAAATGTATACTATTTATCAGCAAAAGTTGTTCATTAAAGCTGAGGTGATAAATAGATGGGTTGGTGCTTATAAACTTATGCAATATTTAGTCTGTAGTGGTCATAAAGTTTGCACTCGTCTCTCACTGTTTGTGCTTTGAAACCTCTTAGATGGCAGACTTGTAAAGCAGAGTTTGTGCTGAGTCTTGGTCAGGCAGGTTTTATGACCACAGCTCTGTCATTGCAGCGTACCTTCCTCCTCCTCTCTCCCTCCTCTTCCTCAGGCCATCTCCGCCAGCTGTTTCCCTCAAGAGCTTGTAACCCTGCGGCATTCTGGTCAAAAACAAAAAGATGTTGGCGACTTTGGGTTTGTTTATGGTTTTGTCAGCAATGGCCAGGTCCAACTGCACATCTTGGTACAGCATTCCCTGAAAATTACAGAGCGGTCACCGTAGCTTCTGGCTCCCCCAAAATAAATCTACCTGACCTCCACCACTGGACCTTTCATTAGGGCATTCCAGGCTAATTACTTTACGATTTCATACTGACTAGAGAGCATCGCTAAGTGGGTTTGTCTCCTCAAAGACTTGTAATATATCACTTGTAATCCTCTCGTGGAGCATATTGACTCAACAAATTGAGAGCTGCGTAAGGGGTGGTTAACTGTCAGAATGGGTGACAAGACATGCCTGCTGTCCCCAATAAATGAAGACGTTAAAAACAATGAACATGAAGAAATGTTGTGCAGGTGTTTTGCAATGCATTCACATGGTAGATATGGGATGATTCAAACAGATATTTAGACAGTACACTAAGCCAAAGACAACTTTACAGTTTCCTGCAGTAAAGATAATTGCAGAGGCCTGGGACGGGGGCGTGGTGGAAGTCGACAGGACGGTTTGGAGCTCGGACATGTTTTGCAGCTGAGCAGGTTATTACTTTTGTGTCATAAAGAAATTTAACAAGCTTCATGTCACCACTGAGTGCTTCAGTCCGCCCTGTTCAGGACACATACCTGTGTGATTGGGGCCTGACGCTGGTAAAGAGCGTGTCCATGATTACATAGAGTTATTCTCATGTGTTATTGTTGGATTCTCTTCTTTTGCTTCTGATTGTTGTCAGTGTGGATGTCGCCAGCGAGCAGTGGGCGGGTCTTTTATGGGCTCGCTCTGTACCTGCCTGGCGGCCTGTTGTTGTAAATCATGTGTGATTCATAAAAACAGGTTCTTCTGTCTACAAGGCCCCATTTCTACAAACCTCAGAGACGCAGCAAACAGACTTTGGCCTACAGCCATACCTCCCTGCTACTTCTTCCTTTACCAAACTGCTCTCCTGTCAACACCCCCCTGTCTCTCCCTCCCCCAGCTGCTAGAGCCTCCGTACAGGCGCAGGATGTTGTTTTCTTTGCTCTTCTTTGACTGTCCTCTATGGGAAGTACCTGGCAGCGGATGCATGTGGCAGGCTGCTGTCTGGACACGTCTGTCTCCCCCTGTCTTCACTCTTCATGGCCACTCAGCGTGAGAACTACAGTATCCAGGCTGCTGATCTGATGTAGACAGAGGGATTTACGTTGAATGACTGCATTAGACTTCATAGATTTTCACACCAACATGACAGTGATGCGTAAGACTGTAAAGTGGAAAAACAGGAGCTAATCCAACTGTCTTTCTGTTCAGCAGGTTTCATTGGAGCATCATCAACACCATGTGGTAAAGTGCACAGGACTCAGAGCACCGACTGAACTACACTTTGCAAAGACTTAACTACACCAGCTGTCCTCATGGCTCACCCTTATGAGCCCTGGTTACGGACAGCGCCCTCCAGTGGCAGCTCAGAGGACATGAACATGGCCCCCTGGTGGGACCTGCACCGGGACCCTGCGGGGAGCTGGTTGGACCTACAGCCAGGACAGGGGCTGCCCTCGGTCAGTGCGGGAGGGTCCATGGGGCTACAGTCAGGGCTGCAGTCTGCTTTAGGGCCATACGGCTCTGACCCTCAGCTGTGCAGCCTGCCTGCTGCTCAGCACGTGCCCCCCTCTCATACGTCCCATCTTTTTCCTCATGACAGCTTCAAAATGGAGCCTATTGCCCCTGAAATGCTTCCACAGGAGCCTTACCCGCTGGAAGAGCCACAGGAAAGGGCTGTCTCAGTGCGTCCCAAACCGAATAGGCGCCCCTCATCACGGGGTGGGGGGCAGGCTGCATGCCGTTGTCCTAACTGTGTGCATGCAGAGCAGCTAGGGCAGAGTGCAGACGACCGCAGGAAGCACATGCACAACTGTCACATCCCAGGCTGTGGGAAGGCCTACGCCAAGACCTCCCACCTCAAGGCTCACCTGAGGTGGCACAGTGGAGACCGACCATTTGTCTGCAACTGGCTGTTCTGTGGAAAGAGGTTCACACGCTCAGAGGAACTGCAGCGCCACCTACAGACACACACAGGAGCAAAGAAGTTATCCTGCCCTTTATGTAACCGAGTTTTCATGAGAAATGACCACCTGGCCAAACACATGCGCACACACACATCTGCAGGAGAGGGGGAGGACCGGGTGAACGGAGAGAAGGGCTTTGACGCAGCTACATCTCCTCAGCCTGCTCCAAATGTGTCTGCATCAGACGTGCCAGAGCCCACACTGAAGCTGAAGACTGAGCCAGACTCTGCAGTGACAGGGCAGTCTGGGTAATATCTGTAAACAAGCATTTAAGGGCTAAAAGATTATCCTGTGAGACACAGAGGGAGGCAAATCACATCCACTACACCTAAGATTAGGAAAGTATGAAGTCACTATAAGAAAAAGGTGATTTCCTGTAACAAATGTGAGTTTAGAGCACATTGAGATGTTTCTTTGTGTTTGCTATAATAGTAAATAGTAAAGCAAGCAAGAAGTTGCAGCTTGTTGCTGGACATTGCTGCTAGAGCTGCTATTATTATTAAAAGACTGAGGATACATAAAAATGGTTTGTGACTTGTTTACAATGAAATGTCTTAACTTTACTGAAAAAATGTTATATATTTAATATTATAAGCAAACAATTAAAGTAAAGTGATTATAGACAAAGAATAAAACTGCTGTGCAAAGCTACTGTAGCAGATTTGGTAAAACACTGGAAAATTTAGCAACATCTCTTAATTAATACCACAACTGTAGGTGTGCTTGACAATTTAGCCACGCTACTGTGATTGGAAAGATTATACAAAAAGGAAATATGAAAAAACAAATTTGTCTTACAAGCCATACAGGAAATACCATCAATGATAGATTTCAGGAGAAATGTCTGCTGGGTGAAATCAGCCATGAAGTCTGTTGTGACTTGTCGATGACAGGGACTTGTTACAAACACCGCTCCGATCCACACTGTCAACACTTAAAGCTGCTGCTGAAACCAAAGACCTGAACTTCTAATGCTTTTGTGTCCACTCACCTGGAGTGATGAGATTTAAAACTGCATCCATTAAACTATGAACCCAGAACAAGGCGGTAAGTGACAAAAAAAAAAACATTTCCAAATTGTTTCAAAGCAATTTCTCCATATTTCTACCAGCCACTGGTCAATGAAACAGTTTTCACTATTAGGTTTACTGCCACCACATAATACATAATTATGTGGTGGTAGTATAATACATATAATACATAATCCAAAAATACATCAACACTTTGTGTGCAAAACTTGTCTCTAAAATTGATATATTTGTGACTACTTTAAAAACTAACACAACTAAGGTCAGGTTGATTTTACTTTTGTTAACAGATACAGTGTGGAAATCCTATCACTCAGCATGTTTGATGAAAAGCCATTGTTCAAATTGACATATCCAACCTAGAACTAGCAGAAACTTGAAAACTATTTGTGAAGTAGCCTTTAATACAATAAATACTTTCAATAAAACTATAGAAAACTTTAGTGACAGGCTTCATACATTTTTTGTTTAATTAGATGCATTAAAACATATCCATGAATAGTAATGTAGAAAGCAATAGAAGATATTCACTGATATAGGCATTATAACCAGCACACAACTACAGCTTACAATGTTGAAGTTACAATTTTGTGGGAATTTATGAGATAAAAAAGATTACTTCTACCGTAGAATAATATTATTTTATTGTTTTTAGTGTTATTGCCAATAGATGTTTTAAATGTTGTTCAGTAGAGCCAGATGAACAATGTTACAAATTATTTTCTGTAGTCATTATTTTTGAATAAACATTAAGTTAAACACCATGGTGTAATAATATGTATTTAATCTGTGTTCTGTATTAATTACACTGTTGAACTAAATAAAAAGATAAACCTTTACTGAATACATGGACCCCATGTGTTTGTGTGTCAATCAATACAGTCTTTGTGTGTCAATCAATATAGTCTAACTATATACAGTGATTCTTAACCATAAGGGCCGCAAGGACTTCCTTGAGAGCCACACAATTAATATATTATAATTTTATATATTTACACATTATATTAACGTATTAATACATTGATATGTTACTTAAATTGGGCCCAGAGGATGAAAAGGTTAAAAACCCCTGGTCTAACACAATATTATATGTGTGAAATGTATAATTTGGGATCTTTTTGGTCTCTTTCTGAATATATGTATGTAGCCTACTTATTTATTTAATTATTTAATTATGTATGTAGGCCTACCAAATAATTAATTATGTAAATTCATTTTTTTTTATTTGTATTTTTTTTTTCCATTAACTACAATTCCTGCCACTATTTTATAAAAACACAGAGGTACATTTACACAAGTAAAAAGGAAATAAACATCAATGGAAATAACTAACGTCGTTGGTACATCCCGGAAGAGGAATTACGTAAGACCGGAAGCCCGTCCAACACAGCTGAAGAACAACACACGACGATCGTTTATGTTCTTGGCTTTTTACAGTCTCCATTTTTGACTATTTATATTCTTTATAAAGGGGAATAGAATATTCTATCAAGATGGGGGGTGGTGATTTGGTAAGTTTGTTTTATAATAACAAAACGGCATTTATTTGGAGAAGGCTAATTGCCGTTGCTAACAATGTTTTGCTCATACTGTGGAAAACGTCTAATATAATGGTTGTTACCTGTGCTCAGATGCTTCAGTGTAGAGTATTATGTTATTCATCGCTATACATTTATAGCGTTTCCCATAGATTCCGTGGTTAATATGGTGGCACAAACACGTATCATTTTAATTTAATGTAATATTCGCTTAATCTTTAAGCAGTACTGTTTGCCCACTAGTTAAATGTTCATGATAAAACAATGTGTGAAAAAGTGTGATTTTTGTGATGCAAATATAGTCCAGGTTCTTTGTTTTTAGAGTATGGGCTATATTTTGTAATCTAGGGTGTCTCTTCTATTAATGGCAAACACTGGATTAATCTATAATGAAATGTTTGTTTACAGAACTTGAAAAAGAGCTGGCATCCCCAGACTATGAAAAACATTGAGCGGGTTTGGAAAGCCGAGCAGAAACATGAAGCTGAACGCAAAAAGATAGAGGAACTTCAGAAGGAGCTCAAAGAGGAACGAGCCAGAGAAGAAATGACAAAATATGCTGAAGAAACGGGGGCTATAAAGTTAGTAGATTTTAAATATGCATACTATATCCTCTCAAATATACAGATTTCTATGGAGATTATGGATGTATGGTTAATTTATTAATTTAGCTGCACATTTTGTAATTGTATTCTTGCCCTCTAGTTGTTTGCACTCACACACACCCACAAGTGTTGATTTTATTTAGTTGGCCCTTGGCAGCTTTTTAGGCTATGTTATGTTATGAAGTAGTAGAGTAGAGCGCAATATTGAATATTAAAAACTGTGCAAAATGTCAGAGATTCAATAGCAAACAATGTGATGTAAAGTCAGTATACTATGTTTTGTATTTGGCATCTTATTTTAGCATTAGGCTAACTGAAAACAGCATGCCATTTTATTTGTATATTCATGATTCATAATATTTTCCCCTATAGGAGAACTCAGCAAGGATATGTTTTCAACCTTGTTTTGTTTTCAGAAAAAAAGATGATCGCTTGGACTGGATGTACCAAGGCCCTGCTGGTCAGGTGTCCAGAGATGAATATCTGATGGGTCGTCCCATTGACAAACAGATCACTGACCAGTATGCTGATCCAGAGAGCGGCCCATCCATGGAGACTGGACTCCTGCCTGGATCCATCTTCAACCCAAACACTGCGACATCCGGACTCGACATGGCTGCCAAGATCAGAGAGGACCCCCTGTTTGAAATCAGGTCAGGAAGATCATAGTAGTATTGAAAAGTTACAAATCGACGTCTATTGCTTATTTAATGTAGTACAATGTGTTTGATACAGGAAACGAGAAGAGGCAAAGAAGAGAGAAGTCCTGACTAATCCAGTAAAGATGAAGAAAATCAAAGAAATGGTATGGATTGTAATTATAATGTATCGATCGTTCTTCATATTTTGAACAATGGATAAACTGAGACTTCACTGTGTAGAAATCAGATAAGACACACATCTATTAAACCATTGCTGTAAAGAATATGAAAAGTGTACAGTCTATTCCATTTTCATACACATTGGTAAAAAAAAAAATTTTTTTGCAGCTTCGTCAGAATCTGGACAAAGACAAGAAGAAGAAAAGAAAGAAGGAAAAGAAAGAGAAAAAAGACAAAGACAGAAAAAAGGAGAAGAAACACAAGAGACGAAGCTCCAGTTCAAGCTCAGACGAGGAAGATGACAGAAAACACAAGTAATGGGATTTATTATGGCTTCTTAGTACTGCTGTGGCTAATATAACTTTGTATAATACCAATGAGATCATTTCATTTTTTCTTTATTCTCTTCTTGTAGATCCCATTCACACTATGACTCTTCATCTGATAAAAAGCCAAATGGTCACCATCTACCAGGCTACGGATTACAGGTTAGCCAATATATACTGTGCTGCAGAAAAACACTAAATAATGAGAAAAACACAATCAATGTTATAATTGGAAAAAAAAATACTCATGGTAGAGGCTTGTAAATTTAGCTTGTTAAGGTATAATTGTTTGGAAGATAATTTGCAAAAACGTTTTTCAATTGATGTTTTAGGTGATTTAAAATCTGTCTTTCCATCAACAGTAAACTAATATATTTTTCTTCTCAGCTTCCAGCAAGCAAAAATCATCACATCTCAGCTTCCTACGATAATCATTCTTCACGGAGAGAACGAAGTCGCTCCCGATCCCCCCAAAGAAACCACAGGGACCACCATTCCTCCTCCAACAGAAGTGACCGACGAGACAAGCCCAGAGACCCCACTCCACCGAAAGAGCGCTACCAAAGACACATTCACCATGTCTCCAAGTAAGTAGCATAAAATATGACAATATATTCAGTGAAATGTAAAGGGCACAAACTGAACTGATTAGGTCTGCAAGCTTAAATTTGCACTGAAATTACTCTCCTTATGCAGTGTATAACTATCTGCTGCAAGTCTGTCCATGTCTTATTTTATTGTCCATCTATATAAAATTATTAAATACAATAAGCACATTATTGTTAACCTGCAAACAAGAATTGAATTATAGCAATAATAATATAATGATAACTGCATAGTTAATCTGAATACAATAATGTCTTCATCACTACATTTTATTTTATGCAGGAAGCTATCTGCAGATGAGTTGGAGCGTAAAAGGCGAGAGATGATGGACCAGGCCAAACAAAGAGAAGAAGACAGAGAAAATAATGTCAAAAGATACAAAAAACAAGATGAGAAGGAGAAACAGCGGGAGCGAAACGCCAAACGCAAAGAACATGCTGGCTTCATTCAGTAAGTTCCTTTTATTTTGAGATGATTGTATTTTTCACAGCTCACCTTCTAACTCACCTTCTAATTATTTTCCAGCAATATGAAACTAGAGAGCGCTGCTTCCTCCTCGCTGGAAGACAGAGTGAAAAGGAACATCCACTCAATTCAAAGGACTGCAGCCTCTCAAGACCATTTCATGAGGAGATAAAAATATAGACATTGAGTTAACATTCAGTCTACCCATATGTTTTTACTCGAGGGGTAGATGGTTATGATGGATTGGCTTTATTTTTAAAAGCACATTCACTTATTTTTAATGGACAACTGTTTCTTGTACGGACCCTTAATTTTACTAGTAATTCATAAATTCATTGTAACTTTGTACAGTATTGCAGAGTGTTACTTGTTTTATAGTACGACCCATTTGCCACATATTTTGATGTTGTAATAATGATTGAGTATTGAAAATTTTCCTGGCAATTAAACAATAGCCTAAACTGTTTTGCCTTATTAAGAAGTGGCATTTCCCACTTTTCTAAATGACTAAAGCAGAAATAAACAAAGCTCTCACTTTTTAGTTACAATGCACGTATTAGTTCATAGGTTTACTAGTCACAAAAACTGCCCTTACCAAATCCAATCATGAATAAATGTTATCATAGCGCATGGTGAAAACAATTAAGATACTTTTTAATCTATTAATCTACAAATTAGTCTACCGGTATCAAATGGTGTTCACGGTTTCATTTCAATGGTTTTAGTTTAGCACGCCGCAACCAAACTACCAACACTCATCGTTACTTCCCGCCCACTTTATGTGTCCTCCAATCACATATTCAGATTCTGTGAAATGTCCAATCAGCTTCAAGTAAGATAGTGACGTTTGACATTACGCTAGATTGACTTCCGTATTTCTAAATCGTGTAGTCACTCTCCAATGCTAGCAGCAGCCATTCATTAAAACTCATATATTAAACAGGATTTTAGTTATAGGGAACAAAACACCCACCTGCCAAAATGGTAAGAGTCATTTCTGATGTTTAATTTTATAGTAAATAGTTTAACATGGATAATAGTAATAGTTTTGGTTAGCTGCACATGCTAATAATGCTAGCATCTTTTCGTGAGCTATAGTCATTATATTTATATGGAGTTATTGTATATCTATTTCATTATTGCGCATTCATCTACATGTGAAAATAATATTTAGTTTGCTCTAGCGGATAATTCACAGCAGCACTCGTAAAATTGCTTATTTTAGTACAGAGTTGAATGTTATGTTTCCATTGACTAGGTGGCTACTTCACTCCATGACACAAGCAATATTTTATACACAATAGTCACAATAAGTGACTATTTCCTATTATGCTAGAATATAGTACAGAAAAGTCTTATTAAAACTCCAAAACTATTCTACAAAATACAATTTATGGTAGGATGTCCTCCACTTAAGAGACCTAAAGCAAAACTTTGATTACTGATGCCTAATCTTTGAATCTAGCATAATTACAATCTATGATCAGGTTTAGTGTGGAAAAAATAGCATGACAACCCAAATGAATAAGATGCCATTGCACAGACCTTTTCACTATCTGTTTGCCTGATGTTAATTATATTTCGTCTCTTTCACAGTCTATTATGTCATATAATGGTGGGGCTGTGATGGCCATGAGAGGGAAGAACTGTGTGGCAATCGCAGCAGACCGGAGGTTTGGGATCCAGGCACAGATGGTCACTACAGACTTCCAGAAAGTGTTTCCAATGGGGGAAAGGCTGTTTATTGGGCTGGCTGGACTGGCCACTGACGTACAGACAGTGTAAGTGATAAGACCCCTAATGTTGCATCAAATGTAATGCTACTTTTGGGGATATCGGCTGTTGTCTTCTAGCATGTATAATTCAGACTTTTAAATGTCTGAATTACACATGCTATACAAATGAAAGGGTATCCTCACTAAAGTCATTAAAGCATCAGTTCACAGATCTCTTCTGTCATCTTTACAATGGATAAATAAAAATGGATACAAGATATGTTGTTACTGCACTATGCAACAAGTAAAAATGCACTGGTTCCATAAAATTATTTTTTTGTTAAATCAGAAAAATGCATTCTACTTGCCACAGTCACATTGTAAGACCTGTCTTGAAATAAATCTTTGATACTGAGCAGCACCCCTATGAACTAAAATCAAGGACCATGATGTCCACCCTCCTGTGGGCTCACCACTCACAGAGGGATTCATGGGGGGGTCAGGTGCTATGAGGATTGGGCAGCAGGCTGCCCCCGCGACCCAGCTGGATAAAGTGGAAGAAGATGGATGGATGGATACTAAGCAGCTTTTGTTGTCTTTTTTACAGAGCTCAGAGACTAAAATTCAGACTTAACCTTTATGAGCTGAAAGAGGGTCGTCAGATCAAGCCCAAGACTTTCATGAGCATGGTGTCCAACCTCCTGTATGAACGACGGTAAGTCATGGGTTTCATACAGTGCAGTCAGATTATCTTTTTTAGATTTAGTAATAGGCATTTTTGTGATTATTTGCATATCAGAATATAATATAACTTCTCTGGCATTGTATTTCCAGGTAATAGTAAATAATTGTCTTTTTGATCTTGACTTGTTCATAGTATACACCATGAACAAGTCTCTTGAAAAAACTATGTAATTAAAGGAGCATTACACTAATGGTCCCCTTTCATATGGGTTGCACATGTTTAAAAACAGCTGTAGCTCATCATAACATTTTTTTCTTAAAGGTTCGGTCCTTACTATATTGAGCCAGTGATCGCGGGACTCGACCCTAAGACCATGGAGCCGTTCATCTGTTCTCTGGATCTGATCGGCTGCCCCATGGTGACTGAGGACTTTGTGGTGAGCGGGACCTGCTCAGAGCAAATGTACGGCATGTGTGAGTCGCTGTGGGAGCCAGATATGGTAAGTACTAGTATTACTAGTTGTCTAAGTGAAGAAGTTAACTTAAATTTTATTAGAAAACCTTTTTGGTATCTGTTGAAAAGAGAATTATATTTTATTAAACCACTCTTTGCATTTTATCGTGTCTATTGTTGGTTATAGGTTTGTTGAACTTATCACTTTGTGTTTGAATTTCAGGAGCCCGATGACTTGTTTGAAACCATTTCCCAGGCCATGCTCAATGCTGTGGATAGAGATGCTATTTCTGGAATGGGGGTCGTTGTACATGTCATGTAAGTACAGAGAAATCCTGTTCAGCACAAGATCACCTTGCATAGTAATGCCAAGTAACTATTTTCTTCTTGTTTGATTTGCAGTGAAAAGGATAAGATTACTACCAGAACCCTCAAAGCCAGAATGGACTAGATCTTCTTTCTCCACTGTTCATCAACGTATAGGTTTTGTAAAAAAAAAAAAAAAACATGATTGCTTGTACTGTCTTTTTTCTTATTGCTCAATAAATAAATTGGTTTAAATTAAATTGCTTTTTCAGACTCTTGAATTGAAATATGTAATAAACTTTGCAGACATTTGGCTTAGATTAGAAACTTGGTACTGCATTAAATGGATCTTTGAAATAGTGGTGTTCAGGTTTGCATGCAGTGGTACAAAATATGGATTAATATTACTTTATATAATGTACCTCATGGTGCAATACTAAAATTTCACTATTTCTATTTTAAGGAACTGGCTCAATATTCTGTAACCGTTATTCCCAAAGTCTGTAGAGAACTCCCATTTATCTGGAGATTGTGCAGGGCCCCCCAATTACAATGAATTCTCAACCTTTGGAGCCCCCCCCCTGCAGTGCCTCTGAGGCCACCCAGGAGGACTTGGACCCCACTTTGGGAACCAGTGGACTAGATAACTTTCTCCCTAAATTCCAAATATGCGCATGTGAAAATAGGGAAATACTAAACCAACACACAACCCTTTGACATTCATCACTATTGAAATGTCAATCGCCAAAATGTAATTATTTTAAAACCATGATAGTATGAACTGGCAAATCACAATTAGAATGAATAGAAACATTAGCAATATGTATGCTTAGTAATATATATACTATACACATGTATTTTTCAACACAGATGATCATAAATGCTCATCTAACATTAACAGATGGATAGTAATGCATTTTTGTGTGTGATGTGAAATTGATTTAAAATTAATCAATAACAGAATAGTATTATTAATAGTTAGTTGAATAGTTCATTTCTAACAGTGCTAATTTTTCACCATTCTGCAAATAGCATGGAGATGTTACATTCTATGTGTAAAATGCACTCATGTTCTCAGTACTCTGGTGAACATGTGCACAAACAGCTCGACTACGTTCTCAACAAAGCCCTGGCTCCTCTGTACATCAGAGGATGACGCCCACCTCTACGGTGAGGACTTGGACCTGGAGGCTCTGCTCTGCCGAACACCAACAGGGGGCGTTCAGGAGCCAGAAGAGACCCAACTAATGTCTCCCAACATTCAGGACTCGTCAAACTTTGAATCTCTGAGGGAAGAAGTCTGGTCCAGGATTCCATCCCTGTGGACTGGGCGCTGTGCGAAGAGTTGGAGCGGACCAAGCTTGCAAATCAGGTCCAAGTAGGCAGTTCTTTGGACCGCAAGCTTAAGACTCAGGAGAGGATTGGCAAACTAAAGGACTTGGAGTTGCAAAAACTCACTAATACTCTTCAGAAGAAGGACAAGCAACTACAAGACCAAGTCAAAGCACATAAGGATCCGGTTCCTGCATAATTCCACCGCACAGGAAAATGTGCAACTAAAACAAGAGCTTGCCAATTCCAAAAAGGTCACTAATAAAACACCAAAAAAGTCTAACAAAAAAGACTTGGAGTTGAAAGAGCTGAAAGCTACTCTTCTGAAGAAAAAGAAAGAGCTGGAAAGCCAATTTAGTGCGTACAAGGAGATAAAATATTGCTATAACAATACAGTGATAGATAATGTCCAGCTCAAACAAGAAAACAAGAACAGGCCAATACCAGTAAAGTCCATGAGAAGCTCAAAGAAAAACTTCAGTAACCTGTAATGGACACTCAAACCACCTGTATTGATGTTGGTGGAGATCAAGCTAACAAAGAAAATGAGAAACTGTCCAGGGAGGTGCAGGATCTGTCCTCTGAACTCTTCTTAGCACAAGAGGAACTGTGTCTCCTGAAGCACATCCACCCATCCAAAAGGAGCAGCTGTAGTGGAGAAACAGAGAAGAGGACCGGGGCAGTGTACCCTTTACACTTGCATCATTAAACATTTGAAAAAAAAGGTGCATTGACCTTATATTTAGTACTTATTCCTGTTTTATTGCCTTTTCACATTGTTTACGTCACAAGAGAGGAACATCTGAACAAAAGTGTTCCTCTTCTATGTCATCAGTGTCCTGCAGCCCAGGGCATTACAGCAGTGTCCAGTAGGAGGCAAGTGATGAAATGGTTCATTCCCTCAAAGTATTTTCTCTGGAAGTTTCAAAAACTGCTCAGTGTGTGAGCCAGGCAGCCATAAATATATATATATACTCCTGCCTCTAGTGGCCACTGCTATTTTAAGACCTATACATGACATCACACAGGACTGCCCTAATTCAAGCCAAGTTTTAAATAAATCTTGTGACATTGCAGAATCTTATCGAAACAGTGCCGCAGTGAATGCGTAATTTTTTCACCAAGAGCTTGCACTGATGATGTTAGAGTTTGACCACTACGCAAAGCCTTCTCCAACACATCCCATAGATTCTCAGTGGGGTTAAGGTCTGGACTCTGTGGTGTCTGATCCATGTGTGAAAATTACGTCTCATGCTCCCTGAACCGCTCTTTCACAATTTGAGCCTGATGAATCCTGGCATTGTCATCTTGGAATATGCCTATGTCATTAGGGAAGAAAAAAATGGAATAACCTGGTCATTCAGTATGTTCAGGTTCAGCTGACATTCTTCGAGCACACACTGTTAACTGTTCACTGTTGAACCTGGACCTGACCGACTGCAGCAACCTCGAACCTACTTGCTTAGTGTGCAGTGTATAATGTCTATTATAATATACTGATTTAAAGTAGTAAATAAAGCAAATAAATTATATAATATTCATTTCAAACTCAATGTTCTTTTATACTTGTTGTGTGGATGATCTTTGAGGCCTCCCTGCAGTGCCTCTGAGGCCCAGGACTCACCCCACTTTGGTAATCACTGCTCTACAAAGACCGAAAAAAAATTACAATTTAATGTTTAATTTAACAAAAATATAGCAGTTTTTCCTGTTCTTTCTATTATGTAGCATTATTCAGATTTTACTCATAGTAATAAAATTGATAAATAGTAAGTAATTTACTCATAGTATGACAATCTAACCATACAAAGGTCAAAGGTTTTGTCCTTTTTCCATGTGCGTGTTCAAATGAGTGTATGAGCTGATAGTTTTAGTATCTTGGGTGTTTTGTTTTGAGAATCCTACCTCACACTTCACAGAAGTATGAAATTATAAAAATGGTGGTAACAAAAGCTTCCATAATTATATTGTATTTTCAAGTAAATAACTAATGAAATGTGTAGGCTATAACACACAAAATCTCCCTTTCGTGAGTGCAAACTGTAAACTCAACCATGTAAGCCTCTGCAGACTTTAATATTCTCTAAAATTAGAATAAGATAAAGCAGGATTCAAAATATTTATTGTCCCAAAAGTTTTTTATTTAATCATAAAAATGGTACTATTTGTTCAAAACCCACTTGTTTCACAAATGTGTTAACAGGACGCTGGACTGAGAAACTAGCATAAATGAGAATATTGGTTTAGCACAATACCATAAGGACAATTAATAAAGACAATTATTGTAACTTCAGATCCCCAATCTCATAAAAAAGTGCAGGCCAACAACCAAAACAAGATAAAACTCCCTTTAATATGCAATGAACCATTTTCAAGTAACCTTTTTTTCTAAAGTCTCTTGGTAACAAAACAATACTGTAGACGAACACAAAATTGCTACATTAATGTAAACAAGATATAAAAATGATTCTTATGGTAATAAAACAAGTATTTGTTGCAGATTTCCCCTTTTTGTGTGAAGTTTTCACGTAAGACCGACCTCCACCAAGCTCACGGTTAAAATTCCAAAAAATATTCATAAACAATATGGCAACGTAACATTCAAAACACCAATTTTTTTTTTCTTTTTTGTTTAGTCCGTTTTAGTCATAACACTCACTATCATCAGTGGTTTTGATGTTTCCAACTTACGGGTGGTGGAGTCTCATGTACACGTCATTGCCATGCATTTTTGATATTGCATTCAGTTATTTATACATACATTAATGTGTTATTCCCTGTTTTTCCAATTTGCTGTTTTGGTTGAGTGAAAGAGAGACAAGATTGATGTCTGGACTGTCAAAAGTGTCATGCAATCTGACCATTCTGTGAAAGTTTACATTGTGTTTGTATCTAACAGAGAAATTATGAAAACGACAACAACATGAACATAAATAGGTTGCGTTCATGTGACAGCACAACATTGTAAAATGACTGTAATTTAAAAATGAGCCTGGGGACAGATCAGTTTAACTATTTATGGTCACTGTAATTATGAGACTTACCCACATGAAAAAATACTGGAACCAAGTTTAACATCTTCAGAAACTGGTGCCGTTATTCAGTCCCAAGACATGATTGTTGTCAGCTGGAAGGTTTTGAATCAAGTGCAGCAAGTTTGAGCCAAATACCAAACAAGTGACTGTATAGTTCAGTGTTTGTGGTTCATAGGTTTGGATATTTCTACCAAAAACGGTGAATTTGCCATCGAGCTACATAAGCTTCTGCCCTCCAATTGAAATTATAACACTTAAATTCTTGCACATGAACGCAACCTATTGAGGAGACTTGCACTAATAAACGGTGAACCTCTAAAGTTGACACACTCATTCAAGGCATTCGTGACAAGGATCCTGTGCTGGCGTGAGGAGGAACGATGTGGCAAAATATGACCAATTTCACCAAAAAAAGAGAATCAGTTTTCTTATGGAGACGTGAGACGTAGAAAGTCATTGTTTTTGTATGTGGGACTTGTAACAGCCTTTTGCACATCCTGCCTGGGGTAGGATTGTAGTTCATCATTTTTTGTTTAAAGGGGAACAAAGTTAGGGACAAAGACAAATTATTGAGAAGAAGGAGAAGAAATAAGTGCGTGGTAAGCGACAGGAGCTGGACTGGAACAGGAGTCTATGACAGGATGTTGGACATGAATTCGTAGAATCGTTTGGAGTACTGCTCCGGATTCACCGTTGAGATTTCTGCCCCCGCCTGATGAAAAAAGCAAACAACACATGTAGTATCAGCTGATGACTACATTTAGCTCTGTCCCTAAACCACTGTCAAAACTTATATTTTGATAAATCTTGCTCAAGGTGACAAATGCTTCAATTCAAATTCAAAAGAGATCAGGGGGGTGATATTGACAAAACTTGATATCTTAATGTTTTGTACAGCATTTAAAAAAAGTAGAAACTAAAGATATTTTCTAGTCTAGTTGAGGTTTAAGTATCAAATAAATGTGCCAGGTATTACTGCAACTATTAGGTGTAGCATAAAATTAACATCCATAACATTATTGATAATTCCATATATTGCCCGCCTCTACTCTGAGATATGTTGTTTTAGTGGACAAGAGTCTAGCTGGTCATAGTAACCAACTATTTAGTAAAATAATTGAAGTGACGCATCAAATCTTGGTGCTTCCATGATCTAACCAGTCGTATATTTTGGGATTTTCAAAATCTTTACCACTAAATTCAATTTGAAACAGATAGTTAATGCTACATGTATTAAATAACTAAGTATTAAATAATTCCTCCTGTGGGCTCACCACCTGCAGAGGGGTTCATAGGGGGGGTCAGGTGCTATGAGTATTGGGCAGCAAGCTGCCCCCGCGACCCAGCTGGATTAAGCGGGAGAAGATGGATGGATGTATGTATGTATTAAATAACATATATTTAATAGAAATAGATTATATAGAAGCAAACTGACCCCATGTTTCACAGTTTTGGCAGCATGTGCAGCTTTTTTCTTTGCGTCATAGTGCGTGAGGATGTCAATGATGGCCATGAAGTACACTTCCTTTTTCACAGCTCCTGAAAAAAAACATATCATTTTCACATTCAACCCTTGAATCAGAAGAAATCAGCCAAGCATTAAAAATCTGTGTTTGGTCTACCATAGATGCTTGGTGCATTTCAGTTTCAGTTAAGTCTAGTGAGTTAAACCCAGGACAGAGCAAAAAGACTCACACATAAGTGAACCAGAATGTATGTACAAAGTTTGAATTTTACTAGGACACAGTAGCAAGCAATCTAGAATAAAATTAAAAGTATTACAAATATTTAAATATTGAAATGTTGCCTTGACCGGGATATTCTTCAGAATGGCATTAAACATATTTATCTCCACATAAACAAACAGATGAATGGGCCACTGGGCCAAATTATACGTCAGATATGTGGAGAAGCGTCCCTGCTCACAAAGTGCATATTTTTCAAAATAAAAACATCTGTGACTGAACAAAGGCAAAAGCATCTTATGTGAATACATTTTGTACAGAAGTGAAAAGTAATTATGGATTTTAAAATCTTAGTGTAGGTATTAGTAGTGACAAATCAGTTAATGCCCACAGCAACAAGACAATTTTCGGTACTGACCAAAAACATACTGAACCATCCCTATATAAAGCTGTAATTCATCCAGCCTCCAGCCCAAAGCACTCACCTTCCTGGCTCTTGATTGCGTAAACATCCACAGAGGGGTCGAACTCGCCAGGGCCGAAGAATCCCCCACAGTTCAGAGGGTTCCCGGGGCTGTCTGGAGGCGTCCCGAACGAGCCAGTCAGAGCTCCGCCCCCCATCCCATCTGCCTCGTACTCGTCCTCCTCCCCCCCTGCCTCCACGTCCATCTCCTCCTGCTCTGCCCGCTCCACGTCATGTATGCCCACCAGCAAACTGTAGTCCATTATCTTTAGTGTGGCCAAGAACTGCAAGATATAACAAGATATGACAAAGCTATTTAGTGAATTGATAACAGATATTGTATTTTTGATCATATGAAACTGTAAAATGTATAGCTCATTATTTGAAATGTTTGCATTTCAATGGAAACCACAATATTGATCTTAAACAGCTTCATAACTAAGAAGCCCCAACTCTTCATTGTGCCTTTCACTGTAGCAAGCAGAAAACTTTTTTAGTTTTACTGTGGAAAAATGGCTTTGCACCATTTTTTTAATTCTACCCAAACATGCATGAAGCGATCCAAATACTACTTTGAATAAGCTAATGAGGGAAGACAGTTCCTGAAGCAAAATTTAAATTAAATTTGTAGTCCACAGTGGCATGTGTATTTTTATAAAGCGGGCTGATAGAAGCTTTACTATAGTTTCAGTTCAGTGTTGTTTCCTAAATTGTAAATACTGCTTAGTTGTCTTAGTATGTTAGTGTAGGCACTTATAGGTAAACAGAGAAATCAATCCTCAAAGCTGTATCGCTGCACATTCTATGAGCTGCAGCCCAGGTCTGGCAATGCCATTTCCAACCACTTGGGGGCGCTCTAGTGGGTGTTGTTCAAAGGGAATCCTTCACTGTCTCATCAAAAGCTGCTTGGCTTTGCCTTTAGGGAAAAAGTCAGCTGAGTTTAAAACAATACCACATAGCCTAGTTCCTACTGTTTATTTAAGAACTGTAGGAGTTTTGTGAAAAGTAGAATTTGATTCAGTCAAGATAACACATTTACTATCCATCAGTGAGAACTTTATATTGACTTTATATATATTTTTTAATTATATTTAGCAAGTGTTTACAAACAGAACTAAAGTCGGGATGTGAATTGAATTTCAATCAAGATGGAGATTCAGTGATTGCTAATTGTCACTGATCAGCTTAGGAATCAGATCAGCTTTCGAGGCTTTACAATCCTCTTTGGAGACTTTGGATAAAACAAAATACTCAAAATGTAACTTAACTTTATTTTAAATGGGATAAAGGTATATTTGATATAAACAGGAATACCTGATCACACATAATGATATTTAAAATCTGAGGAGCCTCTTACCTCAACGTCACGTTTTAATTTGTCCAAAAATAGCTTCTTATTGTCGTCTCCTATTTGCAGCTTATGGCCTTCATTCAGGAAGTCGTTGTCTTTAAAAGTGGGGAGTTCTTTAGCCTAAATGAACAGGCGGAGAAATATGTAAACATTTATGACTTTGGTAAATCAAAATAACGTTTAGTTATAAGCTTTGTTTGACTTAAGTTTACATAATGGCCCCATCATGAGTGAGTCAATGTTATCTTATCACCATCGCTGTACTAAAAACGCATACACTGGCAGTGGCCTAATGCACACAAGATAAAAGCACTGCTCTACAACAGTGGTGCTCAAACTTTGCCCATCACACAGTTACAAAATACCAACTGTGGGCTAAAATGACATTACTAAATAGGGGCAAATTATACAACACTAAATCAGCGGTTAGGACTAAACTTACCGGTATATAAGACTATAATCAGAAAATTTGAGAAAAGTAAAGTATCAGAAAACACTTTACATTTCTTTATCTTATCTATTTAAAGGTACACTGTGTAAGTAAGTTTGTGATGGATACGCTACCCACTTGTCTTCATGGAGAAGATAATATTCCTTTGCCTGGAATATTTAACAGTATGGAATTACACTTTTCTATTTCCATAGAGTCAAGGCCAAGTTACAGGTTAAATCTGTACACAGAAGAACCTATTCACAGCAAGAAAGAACACCTGCTAATGATAAAATGTAAGATAGATGCAATTAACAGCATACAGTGGAACATTCCAGGCAAAACAATGACATTTCGATGAAGGAAAGCAGGTGATAAATCCTTCACAAGAAACATACATAGTGCATCTTTAACTGAACTGAACTTCAACCATATCCAAGCAGAACTAAAAAAACGGAACTAAACAAGAACTAGTCTAAGTATAATAACCCAGGTCTGTTGGATTGAGAGAGGACTAAAGCACATAATTGGGATCCTGTTGGATAATGTAAAAACTCTAGTGTACGACAAGCAGTACCCAAACCACAGCTTGTTAACTAATGTTTTAGTGAAATCCATCAGCAGACTTAATTTAGATGTCATTTGACAGCAAGTTTGTCTCGGGGTGAGCTGGGGGCATTTATTTCTGTCACCCTGTTCCACCAGCTGTCAACACCAAAATGAAACGCACCTTCTCCTTGTCACTGGCTTCCCTTGAGACCGTAGATCCCTTAAAATGAGAAGAAAAGGAGACAAAAAATTAGCACAAGAATCAAAGATGAAGATAAGAATACAACTGCACTTTTCCCTCGACAGCATCTCGCAGTGATGTTGGATGTTTTTATTTTGTACTTGGCAAAGCATGAAGGGTTCAAGGAAAGCTGGGAATAATAAAATCTGTATTGAAATAAGGTGCTGTTTTACACTTTGCTCCTGGATGTGCGAAAGCGACATTTGTTTTGTGTCATTTTCGGGGGGCTGAGCTTTCAGAGAATCCAACAATGGCCTGAGCTCAAGGGACTGTGATAAACAGCTGCATCTGCTCTGTCATTTGGAGCAGAACGCTTCGTGCACGCAGTGGGCTCTTGTTAGCAGCTAAAGTCAAACAAATATTTACCCCCAGAATAAACGTTGTTTTTCACTGCCAAGAGAAATATGGATCTAGCCTATTTAGTGCACTTTTACTAGCCTAACAACCATACGCATATTTGCAAATCAAATGTTTGTTTATGAAATAGTTGAGCGCAGTACATTTACCAAAAATAATCACTAGATAAAATTATATAACAAAATAACTGACAATAATGCCTAAAGGCCATTACACACTACAGGATTTTTCAGTCTATAACAATTTTAAAATGTGCAACAAAAAGCGCACACCACAGACACGAGGAGAATTGTGATTGTGATTCCTAAATGTTCCAAAGATCAGAGCACTGCACTTCTAGTTACAAGTGAAAACTGTGTTATTATTATTATTTCATGTACTTCAGATACATGATTTTAATGCACAGAAGGCTGATAAAGTACACAGGAAGTAGAGTCAGTATCGCTAATCTGCATCTTCACCCCGATCTGTGCTCTGTGTGGATGTTCACAGACACACATGAGGAACTACTCTCGCCTTTGTACTTTTAAAGAACACTTCAAACTGGATTAACAGTGCTGTTTTGTGGACTGGGTGTTATTATTTGCAGAGGACAAATTCTATGGATAATGTGGTTGAGATGCTGCACTTTAAATGTACAACTTTACGAGAGGTGAGTAATGCTTGTTTTCGGTATTTGCTGAGTTTGTGTCTTGGGTCCATCATTATAAATCCTTGCTGCTTGTGCCCCTGACGCTCTGTTTTATTGACTGTTACTGTAGTGTTGCTAATGTTTGCTCATTACGACATGACAGTGCAGCTCAGAGTCACACTGACATCACACACGTTGAAGCAAATCGTAGCCAAAATCGGGTGAATTCTCCTGTAGTGTGTGGCGGCCTTTAGTCTGATTATTCATTCCACACTTGGCAGTAAACTACTAGTGTGGCAGTAACCATAGCTGTGCTGAGGTAGACTGCGACCAGCGACACTCACGCACACACCACTTTCACACTAGGCAATGTGGGTGAAGTGTTTTTGAAACTTGACAAAAATAGTTGGCCACAATGTACAGTATTTATGGGCCTTAAAATCTCTGCTTCTATTTCAATTACATACAGAGCACATTAACTTGTATTCTGCCCCTTTTACTCAATGAGAATCAGAAAATGTATGCTTTTTCCAACTGCCACAGACATGTGAGGGGAATTGGTGAGTCTTGTGGTTGTTCACACTTGCACAAATACCACATCAGTGTTGGGACGAAGCTGTGACTAAGTCTCGAAATAAACCTGGACTGGACCAGGACTACACTGGGATCAAATAGGAACAAACAATATGAATGCCCCCTTAACTGCCCCCAGTCAATGGATGTGAAGAGTTCAGGCTTGTAGTTAGGGTCTGTGGCTCCAGCACTTTTGTAATATGATGTTACAATATGACATTATGATAGTCTATTATACTCAGGTAAGAGGATTTTACAATTTAATTTGTGACATTTTCAAATCACGGTGTTTCTTCTCACAGTAATTTACACAAACATTTGCCCCTGTGATATCTTTAGTTTGATTTAACTTTGCATGTGTTAGTAACCAGTTCTTTTTCTTGTAACTATTCAAACTTCCTTAACGGTGTGATACCTTGAGGTCATATTTGCGGTGCACGGTGAGGCGATGGCTGAATACATTCCTGGTCACCACCATGTAAGTCTCCACTCCGTCCACTGTGAGCCGGTACATGCCCAAGAACTGAGGGAGCAGCGTGTTGCCATGACACTCCACAATGAACTGGACAAAGAGGAGAGAGGGCGGGTGAAGAAATGGAGAGAGTGTGAGAGAAAAGAGAGAAGAGGACAGGAGGTGGTTGAAAAAGAAGAGGAGATGGGAAGGGGGGGGGAGGAGAAGACGGGAGAGAGGGAAAGAACAAGGGAAGAGGGGGTGTAGAAAGAGAGGGGGAGTGAAAAAGAGAGGGAGGTGGTTGGAAAGGCAATAAGTAGAGAGGAAGGTGAAGAATAAGAGGAGTGAAAAGAGAGGGAGAGGAGAGTAAACTGATTAGAAATGGACAGGCACTACATCAACAGTGGTGACATTCCATTAAACAATATGAGATTAATACACTGAAATAACTAATAAGATTGGGTCTAATAATGTTGGATATTTGCATTTTCTTCTATTAGTTTTTTCCGTTTAGGCTAATCAGACCATGTGAAGAAAATCTTACATCCCACATAACAGTAGGCCAGGATCAATTCCAAGTTTGTTAGTTAATCAAAGAACTATTCATACTTTTTTCCCTTTCCATTTGTCAGCAGCAAACAACCAGCCTACATCTTATCCATCCTCTGCCTCTATTTCTCTCTACCTTAACCATATCCTTTTGGTCTTCCGTAAGATGCTAGTCTGACAGCTCTGCTTCAGCATCCTAACAGTATTCACCGCATGTCTCCACATGCACTAGGTCATCCCAAGACCAGGTTCATGCAGGTTTTAGCAAATCAAATGTAGTGCTATCAAGTGGGGTTTAAATTGTGTCAATCATGTCAAAACTAAGCAGAATAACGAGAATATATTCTTTACATTTCACATAATGTAAGCTATTAACATGTCTAGATTTAATAAACCCAATACAATGGTGATTAATCTCCAAAATCTCCCAAATGGACCGTACATGAGCTGTACCTCTTACTGTACGAGTCAAGTCCCATTCAATCAGCATCACCTCCATGTGGAACGTTCCAACTCAGTCAATCAAGTAGTATAACTTTATTTATCCCAGAGGGACAATCAAGCACACTGAGCAGTTAAAATATCATGTCATTCTTACTCCACTCTCCTTGTTATTCCATCAACCATCTGCCTCCATCTTGTGGCTTTTCCGATTACAAACCTGTAAACTTGTTTTTGTTCGCTATCCATAAATATTCCTCTTATGCATCTTTCAACCTGCTCTAGTTGAGCTTAAGGACCATAAGGATCTCTGTCTGACACTAGGGATTTTGTAATGGTGGTCATTTTGTGCCTTTTCTAGTTTAGAAGTTTGCACAGGGCACTTCTAAACTGCTTTCTAAGGCACACCTGGCAACCTCTCAAAGCCCATTAATGTTCTGCAGCACAATGGTTGAAAATCAATGCTTTACTCTATACCACATTCCTGTCAGAAATAGATAAGCAGCATCTCATTTACGTTGATCATTTGATTTTCAGACAGGCTAAGAACTGTGCTATTCACAAGTTATTTGCTCTCTGTAGCACACACACAAAACACACTGACGATCTGGTAAGTTACATTTTTACTTTAACATAGGAGACCAAAACAAAGAAACATGTGCTCAGTAGGTGCACATGTGGAGAGACTGTAGTTTATCATCACTACTGATCTAAAACAAGTGAGTAAACATGCAAACACGTGTCTAATATTTTCCTGGCTGTTTCTTATCCAGTGCAGCTGAATATGCGGCAAAGGTAAATCGGACTGCACGGTCACATGCAGCAGGTAAGAGTACAAATTGGCTTCTGCAGATGTGACAATGGGATCTTTGAGATTTGATTCACGACATCTCAATCGCAGTTCCTGGCTTTACATGCATTTAGAATATTTGGTTTAATTTGCTGTGCATGTAAATGTCATGAGTAGGCATTTACCTGGTGGTATTTCTTGAGGATGTTGTGCATCTCGGCAATGTCCTCACTCGACACAGTTTTGATGACAAAGCGATGATCGTAGCTCGACAGAAAGCGGTTCCCAAAGCGCCCCTGCGAGTCACTGTTCAGGGGGGCACTCCGCGTTAGAGAGTTCTGACAAAACAACACAAAAGCAGGACAAAAAGGTCAGTTCAACGTTATTTTATTCATGTTTAATTATTACATTAGCAGTGTTTCCCAGTAATGTAAGGGACAAGCTGGAGAGTAAATTAGCTATAAAATAACTAATAATAATTTGACTTATTTCCAGAGGTTTTTGGACTGAATTTCAACTCATGATTGACATTTTTGTACAATATCAGTAACCAAAAATATACAAAACTTCTAATCCAAAAACATTCACTGTATTGTTGTTAAAGAAGTTGCAAAATGTCTATGTTTACATGCACACCAAAGGTCTGATCATCATTTGGTTTACTTTGTCTCCCAAATACTAGTACAGTTATTCTGAAAATCCACTAATTGACCATGACACAGGCGCCACGTCTTGTTTTTCATCTTACTGATCAGATTTCTTTTATGCTTGTAATTCAGATCTTATTATTGATGTGTTTTTCTCTGGTTATGTAAATGCACCCAAAAGGATAGCTTAAAGATTAAAAGTGTCATTATGTGGCAGTTCAAAATATTCAAATGAGCATACGAAACACCATAACTTATGACACATTTGCAGAAACAGTCTTGTACAGTACTGGGTTCCTCTTGCAGTACTGACCTGGTAGTCCTGATCGTCGATGCTGAAGCGCTCCCTCAGGTTTCTGAACACCATGGGGCAGTACTCTTTGAACTTAAAGCGACTAGGCAGATTTTCTCTGGTGGACACAGACACAGGGAAAAGGATGTAGTGAGGCCTAATGATGCATACTAAGCAGCTGAAACAATAGCCCGCTTTCCCTCTCTTTGCATGTTTATAAGTCAGTTGTAACAACAGATGATTGCGATTATTTACAACACTTTAAAAAGTAGAAAATGGTTCGGAAATACAGTTTACCGTTCAGTCAATTCTTAATGCTAAAATGGTTTTACATGTTTTGTTTTGTAGTAGTAGTAGTAAAAGTAGTAGTGGTAGTAGTGGTAGTAGTAGTAGTAGTAGTAGTAGTAGTAATAAGCAGTAGTAAAAGTAGTAGTAGTAGTAGTGGTAGTAGTAGTAGTAGTAGTGGTGGTAGTAGTAGTGGTAGTAGTAGTAGTGGTAGTAGTAGTAGTAGTAGTAGTAGTAGTGGTAGTGGTGGTAGTAGTAGTAATAGTGGTAGTAATAGTGGTAGTAGTAGTAGTAGTAGTAGTAGTAGTAGTAGTAGTAGTAGTAGTAGTAGTAGTAGTAGTAGTAGTAGTAGTAGTAGTAGTAGTAGTAGTAGTAGTAGTAGTAGTAGTGGTAGTAGTAGTAGTAGTGGTAGTAGTAGTGGTAGTAGTAGTACTAGTAGTAGTAGTAGTAGTGGTAGTAGTAGTGGTAGTAGTAGTAGTGGTGGTAGTAGCAGTGGTAGTAGTAATAGTGGTAGTAGTGGTAGTAGTAATAGTGGTAGTAGTGGTGGTAGTAATAGTGGTAGTAGTACTAGTGGTGGTAGTAGTAGTAGTAGTACTAGTGGTGGTAGTAGTAGTAGTAGTAGTAGTAGTAGTAGTAGTAGTAGTGGTGGTAGTAGTAGTAATAGTGGTAGTAATAGTGGTAGTAATAGTGGTAGTAGTAGTAGTAATAGTAGTAGTAGTAGTAGTAGTAGTAGTAGTAGTAGTAGTAGTAGTTGTTGTTGTAGTGGTAGTAGTTGTAGTGGTAGTAGTAGTAGTGGTAGTAGTAGTAGTGGTAGTAGTAGTAGTAATAAGTAGTAGTAAAAGTAGTTATAGTGGTAGTAGTAGTAGTAGTAGTAGTGGTAGTAGTAGTAGTAGTAGTAGTAGTAAGCAGTAGTAAAAGTAGTAGCAGTTGTAAAACTAGATGTGAATGCAGTAACAGTAGCAGACTAGTAGTAGTAGTAGTAGTAGTAGTAGTAGTAGTAGTAGTAGTAGTAGTAGTAGTAGTGGTGGTAGTAGTAGTGGTAGTGGTAGTAGTAGTAGTAGTGGTAGTGGTAGTAGTAGTAGTAGTAGTAGTAGTAGTAGTAGTAGTAGTAGTAGTAGTAGTAGTAGTAGTAGTAGTAGTAGTAGTGGTAGTGGTAGTAGTAGTAGTAGTAGTAGTAGTAGTAGTAAGCAGTAATAAAAGTAGTAGCAGTTGTAAAACTAGATGTGAATGCAGTAACAGTAGTAGACTAGCAGTAGTAGTAGTGGAAGTAGTAGCAGTAATAGTAGCATTATTTGGTACGGGTTGGTTCAGATGATTTCTGATGTTTATAATATGGAATAAAAAAAAATAAACCAAATTCAAAGCCAACCAAAAAGCTCTATTATTAGAAAACACTAAAAATTCAAAGGCATCTGTTTTGTTAAAAATCACACAATTTTCCTGTAAAAAGACAGTTTGCGCTCAGTGGTCGGATCCACACATTGACTTGGCCATTACAGATGTAGCTCCAGGGGCTGTGAGCTCTGTTTATCTGATGACTAAGAAACACTCATTTGCATCTGATGCCCACAGCTTCACAGTGGCCATAGTCATTGTGTAGTTTTAAAATCCAGACGCACTTTTTAGAAATAATTTTTACCGGCACTCGATGTGGTCTAATCTTTTGTAATTACAGGACACTCAATAGGCATGGCTATTTTACACACACAATGCCAAAACTTAAGGTACACTGTGTAACCTTTCTATTGACACCTGCTCGTCTCCATGGAGATGTTATTGCTTTGCCTAGAAGGTTTCACACTACGGCATTAAACTTATCCACCACCATGACAAGCAACAAGGTCAACAATGTTATAGTGTTTTTTGTATAATTTGCCTAGGGACAACAGATGGAAATTTGCATCTTTGCTATAATCTGACATATTTACACTGTTATTTACATGTGTTCATTAATATGTACTGTATGTACTGTCCCTATCCAAAAAAAAAAAAGGTCAATTTATAGGCCAGATCTGTGGAGAGACGACCCAGTAAGAATGCATGTTTTTCAAGATGCTTTTGCACAATAAAAGCACCTGTAGTTCCATAAATGCCAGATGTTATATGCTATACTGTGGAATATTCCAAGCAAAAGAAATAACATCACCATGGAGAAGCAGGTGGGATACTCTATACAAGAAAAGTGAGTTCAGGTTTAATAACAAAATCTATCAAAGGACGAACAAACACCAAATCTGTCATGAATTTACTCTGAAAGGGATGTACAATAGTCAAAGTGTTAAAAGCATAAAGTTTTGGTTGAGGTGTTGAAAAATGTGTAAAAAAAACTTGTTAAATAAGTGTGCTAAATAAATATAGATACTGACTGTGATAATAAACTTTTAAGGAATTGTTAGCCAAAAAGCACATAATGACATATTAAGGAATCTTTATCAAACCTGGGACTACAGTGACTAAATCTAAACTTAACCAGAATCAAACCAAGTCTACATCAGGACTAAACCAGTTAGTTAAACTCTGGAGTCATTAAGAGAAATAACGGCTTTGCATAGTAATGTAACAAGCAAGATGAATCCTTATTTTGGGTCCTGGTCTAGGTTCTGCAAGTTGCAATAAACGACAAGTGCCTGAGCAGGTCATATATCTTCCCAATTTTCTACATTACAATTATCCTGTAACATTTATAACTTAACAACTACACCAAAACAGTATATATAATGAATAACAGATAGTTTATTAAGGATGATTCAGACTTAATAATTAATACACTTAAAGGGACAGTTCAGAATTTTGGACATAGGGCCTCATTTCCTACTGAGCCAGAGTGTTGGAGACGCATGGAGACACTTTTATAAAAATTCCATCCAGTCCTTGTATTTGGAGAGGTTGCTGGTGCTAGGCTAGCGCATGTCAATGGGCATAGTGTGCCTGCCACTAAAAACAGTCTTACCCAATTCACAAAGCACCACAAATCAGCAAATCAATCACCATATTATTGATGTGAATGTGTGTTAATAGAATAACGTTTAGAATAAAACTAACCTTGCACCGCATGAATCGTTGCATGTTGAGGGACTATTTTCTCATATATCAGTCTGCCGCTGCCAAACTTTTTCTCAGGAAGTACAACTCGCTGCTGCTGCTCAAACATAAATCCTTCAAATGCAAGGTTGCTTTTACTTCTAAAATTATTCTATCAACACAGACATTCATTCACACATTGTGTGAATAAATCAGCTGAGTGAGTGAATGAATGAGTGTTACATGTCTTTTATTGCTGTAGTTATATAGATGAAATTGTATTGTTTTATATGTACGTTAGTGTAGAAAAGCTCAACCAGGGACGGGGGTTGAAAATTAGCATTTGCTAAACCTTGTATGCATCACATCAGCTGCAAACTCTGTATGTAACCATGTCTGATTACATTGTCCCTGTCAAACAAACAAACAAACAAACAAATAAATAAACAAATAAATAAATAAATAAATAAATAAATTAATTAATTAATTAATAAATTAAAAAATAATAAAATAAAATAAAATAAAATAAAAAATTAAAATTAAAATAAATTAAAATAAATTAAAATAAAATAAAATAAAATAAAATAAAATAAAATAAAATAAAATAAAATAAAATAAAATAAAATAAAATAAAATCACATCGTCTGGCATTATAATTGTTTTACCTCGGGTGCACTTTGGAGTGCGTAAGACTGTTTTTAGGGGCAGGACAACTATGCCCATTGACATGCACTAGCCTAGCACCAACGAACTCTCCAAATACAAGGACTGGATTGAATTTTTTTTTTTTTTTAAAGTGTCTCACTAGGAAATGAGGCCCTATGCCCAAAATTCTAAACTGTCTTTAATCCTCAAGTTACTAAGCCTGAATCATTCTTAATAAACTATTGATGAGTTACTTATTTGTTTATTATGAATTAGGTCTTTCTTCATGACTTATTAAGACTTATTAAAGTGCAGTTATTATTGGGAGTTTTCAGATTCTATAATGTGATAATGTCATACACCCAGAGTTTTTCCTATTTATAACTTAAACTTTTGCCATGAAATATCTAAAAGGTAAATTCTCAAATGTTTAATCTGATCATTTCTATTAGCGGCTAAACCCTACAACTTGCAACAGAAATCATTACATTAATTTTAGATGATCCCCATCTGTATTAAATATTATAAGCCTAAAATGTTGTGGTATCATCTGTAACGCAGCAATAAAGTGTAATCCAGTTTTACATTAGAGGCCTTCTTGTAAAACACTTGCACAGATTTTATTTATGACAGCCAAACAACTGCCGTTGTATTTAAGACAAATGGCGTATATGAATTGCAATTTGTGCTCAGTTAAAATGCTTTGAGAAGTGTCATTGTGGAGGCAGCTTAACATCAGGAGCACGATTTTACTTCATGGAAAGCCACATTCAGAAAGCTGCAGAGTAACATGTTTAAATGCAAGAGTGAAAACACAACTGAAAATGTACCATGTACTGGGCTAGGGTTGTGCAATATATCGCAACTGAAATGAAATAGCAATTTGAGTTGGCGTAATACACACAAGCTGCAATTATTTAAATAGTAGGTTATCTGCAACAAAATGAAAGATCTTATCATATGCAGGAAAATCTTGTACATGTAATTTCAACCTCTGAAACGTAAGGCATGTATTGGTTTTCAGTTCTGTAAAAAGTTAATGCTCCAGGTGCTGATTAAAAAGTAGTATTCACACTGTAAACATGTTACAAATCAAATCACATATATGCAAAATTGGGCAGCCTTACTGAGTATTTGGGGTTTTTTCAGGTATGTATCATGTTTGGAGACCTGCCAGTGCCAATTTTATTACCAAAAATATATTTACTATATGTGTATGTATAACTTCTGCTGTGAAAAGCATGTAATTCAATTAAATCTTTATTAATAACACATCTTATCTGGTTCATAGTATAAAAAATAATAAGTTTAAAATTTTAAATAGACAGTGCATGTTATAATGTATATAGACAAGACTGCCAGTGTTCCTCACAGGACACACTACAGCTCAAATGATTTGATTGTTCGGATTCATCTTAGGTGCCATGTACTGTATGTAATGTGAAAAATTAACACATTCCAAATATAAATATACTGATATTTTACAGTTCATTCATTTATTCATTCATTTGTCTGATATCTTAAACCTTTCAACTGTATTCGCTGATGTTTTAAGATCATTTTCTGTTGGATGTGTAGTTTAAATCAACAGTTATATCCTTGATATCCAACCTCACAGGCTGACCTTACAGTAGTTTAAGCTTGGATTAGGGCTGGGGCTGTTGACAGAGTGAGATAACAGAGTACCTACTTGTTAAATAGGTGGTTGTCCACTTTGATCTTACTGTAGGCTTTAAAGTCGTCTGGCATCAACATTACGGGTACAGGCACATTACTTAACTCGTTGATCTGAAAGAGAGGAAGAAAATAGACAAATTTAGGGTTAAACTTCACAATAAATACTAACTTTTAAATGTAGTATTCCCTCATCATTAATTTATTTGGAGTTGTATTTTGATTGTTACATGCATGTTTGAGTATTCCTGCATTGTCCTGCATTTGAGCCTTAAGTGCACAGAGAATTTCTGTTTTCACCTACCTCCTATCTCTACCCACTTTTCTGCATTTGTTATGAAAAAACATGTATATTGGGTCATACATATAGGGTGAAAATGTATGGTTGCTATGGTGAAATAGCACTATGAAGAGGCGGTGCATCTCAGTTTTGAGTTTTTGGAGTCAATGGATCTGTTTCTGTTATCAAGCTGTCAATATCACGGTGGTTTGCAGTGAACAAAATGCAAAATTATGATCAACATGTGTTACAGTGTAATACTAAACAATAGATGAAAAAGCATTATATGACTTCTTTAAGGTTAAAACCAAAACAAACTTAAAACCTAAACTGGATCCATATTCTTTTGGTCCAGGACTAAACCAGATCTAGAAGCAAGCCAGCATGTAAGCATCCTAAAAGAGGCTAGATGCAACTGTACAAAACATGACAAAAACTGGCATGCAAGTTAAACCTTTTCAGGTTTTTATGAAACACAATTTATATTGAGTGTTTGAGGAAAAAAAATCCCAGACATTCAAGCTCAATGAGGCCAAGGTGTGCACTAAACACAAAGGCTTCAAACTATTTGCTAATGAGTCACGGCATATCAAAAGAAGAGTGATTCACTGATGAGGCTGTATTTTAAATGTCTGCTGGAAATCTCTGCTACTCTCTGTTTACTATAACTACAATCATTAACTTTTCCCTCAACAGGCCCTGAAATAAGAACAGGGGGCATCAGGCATCCAGTTCAAAAACATAAGGGATTCTGTCAAATCACTGATTCAGTTTTAAACAGACATTTGCCTTTCAACGGGAATCAGCTGGAAAGGTCCTCAAGCTGGAAAGTCCCCCTGAATTATACCCTTTATGAAACTAAGTTAGTTAAACTATATACATACAAATAAATACAAAAATTAAGTAAAAAATCATGGTATATATTGTATTAGTTACACACGCATGTTACAATATATCTCAACACATTTGTTCATATACATATAAATAAAACACACAAAAATGATGTGGTCTCAAACACACACAAGTAGAGTAAATACAGCGTGTCAAATTACTCCACAGGAATAATCCACAAGTAAGGCACAAAAGATCAATGACAAAAATGACATAAACAAGACCTGACATTTGGTTTCGATACGTTCACATTTAATTTTATTATGATGTAGAAAGCTGATTTTCTAACTCATCATCAGTGCTATTACAGGCCAATGAGAATTCCCTCCCCCCTCTCCCGGGCACAGCAGTTACCCGTAGAGAAGGTGACGTTCCCGCCCAGAGAATGGGACTCTCAAGCTGGGACTTTCAAGCCAGGGGGACGCTCGAGCCGGTATTCCTTTCACCATTATGCTTTGGTACAATGTATTAGTATTGATCCCCAACTACTAATTAATACTAAAACTACCAAAATTCGAACCTAGACACTAAAACAAACCAGGAACTACATATGCATATGTAGTTTTAGAGCTGTCTTATCAAAACTAGCAATAAGACCACATATTGAAGAAAGTTGAAATTGCATCTGAATGTGAAAAACACAGGATACAAGTTTGTGATTGCGAAAACAATAAATCTTCATTGAAAACAAAAAATAATTCTCATAAAAGCATAGCTAAAATGAAAAACAGCCTGAAAGGTAATTTGAGATTTGTCTAATAGAAGCAATGATTTCATGTGCATTATGGTAACTTGAACTAAATGTCCACTGGAAGGAAGCAATTAAAATGAGACAGCAGCCAATAAAAAGGAAAGCACCCAGAATGTACTCATCAACATCTGGTGAAGAAAACTTCGGTATAGAGTGTCTGGAAAAGTTCTGTAATAGTCATGTATTGCGATTATTGTTAAAATGTATTTTCATAGTACATTAGCAAAACTTCATAGCAAAGTGGGCAAAAGTATTAAAAGCAGTGATTAGTGATGCGGTTCTGGTAACTTTTTTTAGCCTCTTCGCGTACTTTGAATTGAAATGTTTAATAGTTTCATTTGAGTATTTTTCATCAGTTTTCACTATTCTTAAAACATCTACAGTACATTTCTAGAAGGACTACATCAAACAAGCTGCGTAAAACATAAGCCAAACAGCCAGTGACAGTGTGTGGAAAGTGTCCTCTGGTGCTGAAGCTGTGACGCGATTAAAAATGCATTCAACTTGTGAGTTTGTGAAAAGTGCTTTGATGAAAAGTCTGTTTGATGTCTTGGATCGACTTCCCGCCCACACCTCAAATCAGCGGGCCTGCGTGTAGCTTCCCACATGCACCACCCGAGTTACTGGAGCTGCGGCAGTGGTAGTCATATTATTAACAGGATACTTAGTCCACGCATTTTACACTTAGGGACAGAGGTGTTGGTTTTTCATGGTTTGCGTACACTCTTAAAAAGTGTGTTATCTCATATATATCTGAAATAATAATAAGGCATTGTCTTTCTAATGTGGGTTTCTCCACAGTCAAAGTCATTTTTGTTGCATTATTCATTCACTCCCCACACACTGGTACTATAGCCACAAATGGCTTACCATTCCCTCCTACTTTCCAGTCGAACGCAGTAGGAGCTGACCAGAGAGTGTATCAGACAACTGTTGTATTTTAATCACAGCTATTCAATCACAGCTGCTTATTTGCAACAGACAGCTCTAAAATGCAATGTTTCCTCTCAAAATATCCTCACAGCATTTAGAACTAAATATATACTTCTTTTACATCAGATTTTAGTGCTTGATTGATTTGATTTGACTGAAATTTATTGCTTTTCAGTCTCAGGTGGCTGTGATGTTTTGTTCATGGACACAACATAATGCACTAATCAGAGCTGGAATCTAGCTGCCAAACACTTCACTATATAACAACTGCTAACCCATTAACAGTCTCTTCAACCTGAGTACCTATTTATGTTGTGACTGGGGGTGGAATGATTCAAATCTCACGATACGATATTGTCATGGTATGAACCTCACAGTACAATATTCATTGCAATATCATGGGAAAGCTCACGATATGGTGGGGAGGCTCACGATATTACGATATTCTACATAATAACAAGACTGACATTATAAAATGCTTTGACCAATCATTTGGTACATTTGTTCTTAGGGATGGAACAATATCCAAATCTCTCTGTACAATACTTTCACAATATACATCTCACAGTACGATATTTATTGTAATATTTTGTGGAGACTCACAAAACTGTGAATATGCTACTTTTTTCTCTAAAAATGCCTTCACAAGAGTTAATCCAAAGAATGAAGATTTCAAAATGCTTAGAACAGTTATTTCTTCATATAGTCTGCACTGAAATGGAGCAAAGGATCATGGTCTATGTAGTTCCCTCTGTATTTTTTTTTAGCTATTTCTGCATCAGAACTATTCATTTAAGAAAAGAGACTTGTGATTCTATATATTATGATGGTCCAAGATATTATTGTGAGACCTTTGACAATACGATATCACAATATTTAGATTATGATTACATCCCTAGTTATGACTTATTAGTGATGGTTGTGGGTGAAATTCAAATATCATTTATACAATATGTGATAGAATTGTCATACAATCTACAACAGAGTAAGATATTTGTATTTTTTGTCAGCGACAGTCTGAAGCTGGTGAACATCCAAACCAAAGGTTGGTTATTACAGACTGCACAGCCTTCAAAAGCACTCACTCTAAAAAGTCCATTAGGATATGACAGCCTATACACATTATACTTCTATAAACAACCTCGGGGGAACATGTCCACTATTGGTCAGTCAAGGAATCTAACCCACAAATTCTTTATGTCATTGAATGTATTAGATATGGACATATAGTCACGGATAATCTGCACATACTTTAAACAGCAGCATTAAGTTGACCTACATTAAATTATCAGTATCTTGTTACTCTACAATTCATTAAATATACCATCACTGATCTGGAGACTTGGTATGTCGCGTTTCCTTGGTTTCTTGCCTGAGTAAGACTCATCTGGGGTCATTAATACCCACAGTGCATGTTTTGGGGCTTCTATATTCAAACTTGTGTTATAGAGGCGGTATGCCGGTGCGTGGGTGTGCGTAGACAAGCCAGTACTGAGAAGTAATGCATTGCACAGTGGGCAAGAACACAAAACTGCTGCTGGTGCAAAACCTCCCCATCCATCAACACGGAGCATTCTGTCCTTCAGTGTGCTTAAATAGTCAAAGGGTGCCAACGCCAAAAGGCAATGCGATAGTGTACGTCCCTTGCGCTATTTATATTGCGGAGAAGATGCAATAATAGACAGTAGCAAGAATTTATGCATAGGTGTGTATTACGTGGAGAATTACATGCAGGTTTGCTCGCTACAAGATGCTGCCGTTGTGTTCAGTCTATCCGTGTGCTGTGCATGTGTGTAGCGGTGGCGTCTGCGGTCACACCCCTCCCTGTTGCCCCTTGCAGCTCACGACCTGGTTCCTAAACAGCCCCATACATGATTCATGATGTCAGATTGTTGTCTCTGCCCATTCTACAACAAGCACGCAAATCCGAGAGTCACACCTACAGCTGCGTTTTTGCCTTTTGCTAGAAAATCTGCCATGTACACATGCATGCGACAGGATTGTGCATGAGGAAACTGCACAAACGACGTGGTTAACTTCGAGACAGTGCACTCCACTACATGCACGCTTAATTAAACAGTAATAGACTTTGAAATGACTATATAGGTGACAATCACAGATTTTAGTGCAGTCCTATAGCAGCTGGCTAGCAAGCTAGCAAAATCAAAACAGCAGCACAAACAGCGCAAAACAAAGGATTTCAGAATATATTTACCGTGTGGTTGACTCCCCACATTAAAACGCTGAGAATAGGCTCGCTTGCACGGAATAGTTTGACTTTCTGTCCTATAAAATGCTTCTTTTTCGTCTTGGTTTTGCTGGCGCTGACGGGCGCAGCGCTGGTGCAGTTGGATGACATGTCTCTGGATGAATTCAGCTCCGCACGACTATCGCTGTCGTTCAAAGCCTTTACAATAAAAACGTGTGAAATTAAGAGCTTTAAACGTCTATAAGTGCATCGTGCTCGTTGTCCAGCCCGCTGAGTCTCTGGATAAGGGTAAGCTGTGCTGTTGGTCAGCGGTGGAGCATTTTGCGCCGTCACCACCCTTCCTCCTCCGGAGCAGAGCAGGCCGCGGGAGACGAGCCTTCAGCCGGCCATGGGGCTCCAGGGAGCTGCGTGGGAACAACCAGCCTCGGCCTCGGACACTCGGCCAACTGCTCCTCTGCTTCGCGTTCGTCCGCAGCCCTGAAAGTGACGTGATGTTGCTTTAGTTGGACATCGGTAACCCCATCATGATGCGCTCCAGTTGTTGTCAGTCACTGGGGTCTCCTCAAGATGGCGTCTGTGCTGCACTCCACAGTCAACAGCGCCCCCGGCTGGCCGACATGTGGAAACACAGGAGATGTGAAGAGTGCAGGGAAATAATGTTACACAGGCCTTTTGGTCACAGTGAGATGATCTAACGATGCATCATGGATTTACCGCTATTGTTATCTTAACGTAAGTTTTCTGAACTTCACAATTACGCAACGGAACCAAACAGTCATGTTTTTTCATCAGTTTTGAGTCAATAAAGCAGTTTTGGAAATTGTTTTGTCACTTAGTCTCAAGTTAAAAAATGCAAATGTTCCCATCAAAGTCACATGATATTTTACGTGCTGAAACCATTAGCTGAAATATAGACAAGACACATTACCAGATCAGACAGGGTGAGAAGAGTGAAAAATACACCCTATCTTTACTAGTACAGCATCACTAGTTAGTCACCAAACATTTTGAAGACAAATATCAATATCTATAGTTATTGTGGGAGGTCTCGAGTTTTAACTAGGGCCTACATAAAACTAAGACACTGAATGATACGCTGAAAATGTCTAGTTTCCTTCGTACCCTGGACTAATGAAATTAGCCTATAAGAATTTTCTCTGTGTTGAGCTAAAAGGCGCTGCCCCAAAATATTTGATTTAACATTTGGCTATAGACGTGCTAAATTATGGCCATTAGGGTTATTTTAAATAAAAGTCAATAGTTTCGTTCTCATAGCTCCACAGGTTCTGTGTCTGCCTGCGCAGTGCTGAGCCCACACAGACACAGCTGTAGTAGTGGAGGTCTGTGGCCCACTCCGGGCCCTGGGCCATGAGGCCTGCAGGCCGCACTCAGCTCAGCGCTAAATCAATTACACCGAGAGGAGTAGAGCAGCGGGGGGCGGAGCCACACAGAGGGCCCCTCGATTTTACTCGTAAAATAAAGCGGCCAGCGCCGGCTTAAACGTGAATGTGGGCTGACACAAGAGAGAAATACTGAAGAAAGAAAAGTACAGGGCCTGCAGAGCCTCCCTGTCCCTGAGCCCGAGACCGAGGCGACAAAATAATGTCACGTGACAGAAAATGGGCTGTCCTCTGACGGGGCTGAAAAAAGCCATTTTCTGGCGCTGCTGCAAAATCCAGAGAAGTCCCAATAATTCAGCTGGATCGTGAGTGGAGTAGAGGCGGACTTTGATGTGTAATCAGGTAGGAGCAACGCGGTAAATCTGATGTTTGTGCGGTGACGCGACGCTGCTCGCGGAGGGACACACAAAGTGCACGGTGTCACATTTGAGTGTCTCTTGTTCGCCTCTTCATATAGCCCATAGCCCTGTCAGTGAATGTAAGATGGCTGCTTTGTGCTGCTGTGGGCTGTATGTGCGAACGACCGTTTGCTCTGGATGTGCCCGGGTCTGTGGTCGCCGGGACGCGGAAGGCTCTTTGTTGGAGCGATGCTTGGATGAGGCCACACTGGGGCCATTGAGCCGCTGCGCTGCGCTCTGAGCTGCCCACGGACTTATCCCCGGCTCTGTCTCGCTCATAACATGATATTTATCACTAGAGTGGCCACCAACGTGTATTTGCTGCAGGGAATATCGACCACAAGCCCCTTTGTCGTGCTCCTCTCACCGGCTGTCCCAAGGACGAGCTGCAGACATTGTCTGCGCGCTGAGTAGCCGCTTATTGACCAGATGGGAGATGGTCCAGACCCTGCAGACCTCTCCGTGCCCTGTGTAACAAGACCTTCTGTGCGCTCTCTCCACAGACCAGTCCAGATGGAGAAAATGCAGCCCAGCCGGATTAAAATCACGGAGCTCAACCCTCACCTCACATGTCCACTGTGCGCTGGCTACTTAGTTGATGCCACCACCATTGTAGAGTGCCTGCACTCCTGTAAGTTTCTTGGTCAGTCGTTGGCCTACATGTCTTTATTTGTTAGAGCTTGGCCTGTATTGGCATCGTCCTGATATAGACGTGTGATATAGGGGCCTATAGAAGGGTATCTAAAGGCACTTTTGATCACCTGATATTCTTTTCTGTTTGTAGTTTGTAAAACATGTATCGTTGCCTTTTTGGAGACAAATAAGTTCTGTCCTCGATGTGACGTCCAGGTTCATAAGACGTGTCCACAGCTCAGCATCAGGTGAGCAACAGTTTCTCTGCACTGAGCCTACTGCTCTCCTATAATATTAGACCTCTATGATGCCGGTTATTGAAGAAACAGCAAGTAAGCTGTTATTATCCACCCAGCTTTATTGATGATTTGCTTACTTTTTTCAAGAGCTGACAAAACTCTACAAGATATTGTATATAAGCTTGTCCCAGGGCTATTCAAAGGTATGATTTAGTCTTGTATGATCAACCTGCTGTTTTCAAATCTAGTTTAGAAGGTTAATATCTGCGTGCGTTTCTATATGTTCAGATGAGATGAAGAGGCGACGGGACTTTTATGCAGAAAACCGTGAGCTGGAACCTGGGGAAGTAGTGGAGACGTTTAATATCGCGGAGGATGAAATCATCAGTCTTTCCATACAGTTCTATGAGAGGAACAAGTGAGTCACTATGACACCGGACTCTCTGTTTGTTGTGAAGATTTGATGCATATTATTGTTTTTCCAAAGTGTGATTCATTTATATGTACATTTTACTGTATGATCGTCTGCTTCATTCTGCAGAAATAAGGACAAACAGCATTCAGAAGTGGACAATGATAAGGTACATTGAATAGATTTATTTATTAGAGAAGGTGACAAATGATACTAAACATTGTAATATCATATTGTACTGCAGCGTATTTCTACAGACTTAGTTAATGGCATATTAAGTATTTGGATATTTATAGGAGGTCTTGTTTGGGTTATGTAGTTTTTGGATCCATACTAATTGTGGATTTTTGCTCTCGTCTTCAGTCCAATGGTAAACGGTTCCTGCAGTGCCCTGCTGCCATGTCCGTCATGCACTTGGCGAAGTTCCTCAGAAGCAAGATGGACATACCCAGCAACTATCGGGTAAATTAGCTGTACAAATTTACAAACTTTAGCTACACAAAATGAATTATGGTCTGTATGAACTGTAACATTCCTAATTGTTAAGTTAAACACAGCCATAGGGAAAGCTTTTTAAGGTGTAACTTTTCAGGTTAAGGGTCAGTCAATTGCCTGTATCCATGAAGGTGTTATTGGTTTGTCTGGAATGTTCCACAGTATGGCATTAAATGTATCAATCAACATTTTTTATGTTTTAACAGATGTTTATATTGCTCAAAAATACCTTGACTATCATGCATTTGTTCTACGAGCAGGGTCACCTCTCCACAGACACCTGTAACTTGGTTTGGTGGCATCAGCTTTTTATCTCCAAGGAGATAGATAAGGTTAATACCACCATACTGTGGAACATTCAGGCAAAGTACTAACATTTCCATGGAAACGAGCAGATCCTGCACTAAAAGTTACTTAGTTCAACCGTGAGTCTCCATTATTTGTTGTATATACGCCCAAATATGTGGAGAAATTACAATTTAATTTTAGTGTTTTGCATTGGTCTGTTATTATACATGAAATCAATACAAACTTGATTTCTGAGTTAAAAGTGATTGAGCTATAAAAAAAGTAAAGGTTGCCTCTTCATCTTTGTTGCAGGTGGAGGTGTTATATGGAGATGAACCCTTGAAGGACTACTACACACTTATGGACATTGCCTACTTTTATGAGTGGAGAAGAGTGAGTACTTTTACATTATTATGATGTAAATGGGTGTGTCTTTTGGAAACACTTGACACTACAATCATTTTATATTGAGTAAAGATAAGAGGCACATCGCTGAGTATCCCTGAGTTTCAGAGTGATGACAAATTAGGACCAAAATATAAAACATTTTTAATGATCTCAATTTTTTAAAGTTCTCAAAATGATACATAATGGGGCATTTTGTCAGGCCGGGTGGGTGGTGAACCCCAGGAAGAATAGTCTTTGCTCTGGATCCTTAATTGAATAATACACAATTGCCCACAGAATTATGAAGGGTTTAATTTTATAGGAAAACTGGCAAGATACCTTAAGCATGAAAAGTTATGGATGTTTAAGCAACTCTGATTTGACAGATCTGACAAAAGTCTGTTATTGTGGTTAGGGATGACGAAACATTTGGACAAAATCAAAACTTAAAATGCACTGAAGAATTTTGAGAATAAAACAAAAATCTATGCTGATATGTGCAATCTAATGTAGGTTGCCCTGTGTTGTGAAATTGTATATGATTGAATAGTATTTCTTTTAAAACATTTAACATTGCATTTAGTGTGATTTTAACATCTGGAAGTGTTTTTCCAAGTCTCAACTTGCATAGGACAAGTTCAATTTGAGCTGAAATCTTTTGAACAAGAGGTGAAAAGTCTAGCTTTAAAAGTTTGCAGATGCTTACTTCTGCATTACTCCAGTAAATGACCATTGTATTATACTCAAATTTAGTATTGTAATAATTTGGCTGTTAATTGTATATGAGTACAGATTTTAAACAAGGGAGTAATTTTCCTGAGTTGTTGGCTGAATATTGAGAAATTATTTTTCTTTTACATTTTTGCATAACCTTAAAATTTCATGTTTAATCACCGTCACCTGCTTGCCTCTACAGTCAAGGAGATGTTATAATTTTGTGTAAAATGCTCCACAGTATGGAATTAAAATGATCAAGACATCTTGCATTTATTTTATTGCTCCAAATATGCATTCTTACCGAGATCAGGTTTGCATCTGTAGATCTAAGACTTCCTGGCGATGTCACATTCTTAAGATCATTGCCATAACATCTGAGTGGAGACAAGCAGGCCTTCATTGAAAACTGAGTAGTTCATTCAAAAACTCAATTCCTCTTTATGTACTGGCAGTGTATATAGCATCTTAACCCAGCCCTTTAACCTTGATGGTCTTTTGGCTGTAACCCTCAAAAGATGACTGATTCTTATCCATCACAGACTGGGCCCATCCCGCTGCAGTATTTGGTCAAACCCAACCGGAAGCGCAGGAGGCTGTCCCAGTCCGCCGCCGCAGGGAACTCGGACGGGATCAATACAAGCCCCACATCCGAAAGTGACTCCCACAGTGACAAAGCTCTCCACAGCCCCCCATCTGCTACCCCATCAACACCCAGAGGCACCTCACAACAATCTGGATCCTCACCCAAAAACCAGCCGCCCTCCTCGCAAACCTCCTCCAACTGTAATGCCACAGTGCCCAACTCTCAGCGACACTCCCAAGCCTCAAAACAAGGGGGCAGTGGCTCACGAAAGGTGACTGTTAATGGCACGAGTAGTGGAAATGGCAAAGAAGAAGGCAGAGGAGGCGAAAAGAGTGGAGCTACGACTTAACCACTTTATATTCTCGATGGGAGGACAGTTTTTCAATTGCGTCCCTTTTTTTTTTCTAAACGGCAAAATGTCCAGAATTTGAAGGACAAATTTGTGGCAGAATCCAATTTCTATCTGCTGAAAATGACTGGTTCTTTGGCCAAATAGACACTTGTATGTGTGTGTTTCTGTGTGTTAGACTAGACCCATGCACACATAAGAACTGTATAGTATGTAACAAATGTGAGCATGTGTGCATAATATGTATAAACTTATCTTTTATACAAGATATTGTAATTGTTTTGTATTGTATATGCGGTGTGTCTGTCCCATTTCCATATGTTGTCATCTATTTGGCTTTGGTAAAACATGAGTCAAAAAGCTATTGGATGTACATGAAGAGCTAAAATATTTGCCTTTAAACTTCCATGTTAATAACTGCTGTATAAGTGTCTGGTATAGTCTTCATTCTTTACTGACAATGCACTTTCATAACACATTCAACAACTATTTTCAAGCAAGAGAAGGCATTTATCCTTTAACAAATGTTTTAAGCACTACCACTGTTTTATGTATATTAGAAAATCATGATTTGCGTCTAATGGCAGCCCACAATCTCAAAAGGGATCTGAATTTTGGACGTGTGCAACTGTGCTTATGTTGTCGCTCCTCAAATTTCTACATTCCACGCATTTTCTTTACATCAGACATGGAGGCGTTTTGATTGGCCGTACGTGCATGTTTTAGGTCAATAAAAATGTTTACTTAATAGTTATCTGACCTAAGCGTCCTGGTTAAATCCACAATGCTGTTATCTTTAAATTTTTTTTCCTCGATGACTATTAACGGAGGGTCACCCAACTTCTTGTTTCCACGGAGATGTAATTGCGTTGCCTGAAAAGTTCCATAGTATGGCATAAAACAATTTTTTATTGCTAAAATAAAATACTTTGAAAAACATGCATTCGTATTTTGAATCGCCTCTCCACAGACCTAACCTAGTGATGTTTACTTGTCTCCATGATATGATATATACACCAAACAGAGGTTTAATTTCCCTGGAGACAAGCAGATAATGAACCCTCTACCAGGAAAGTTTACTTACATTTTTGTATAAGAGTATCCACGTCTTTATTCACATTAATATAAACACATTTTGGTACATTTGCTCAGATTTTTAAATTGTGCGTCAAGTAACTTGGCCAACTTAATTCCATTAGGTATTAGGCACAAAAAAAACCACAAACTACATAATATAAATACTGAGGTGAGGTAGCAGGGGAATGGGTGTTGCATATTTAAACACTGAAGCTCCTAATTTGCTTTAAACACTTTGTGAATCATGTTTTAAATTCCTCTAAAGTTGACCGAACCATCATGTATGCAAATCAAAACGAGTCTTAAATGGACAATAGAGTTACAGAAAGTTAAGTTTAACATTTTACCCATGGACCAGTGCAACCAGTTAGGACTTCAGGGTTCATGAAAGCAAAATCACAAAAAATATGATCAACAATAGAGAAGAAATACTGTTTGTGTTTCTCTGTTGTGGCTCCTATATTTTAATTTTCAACCTTTTAAAAAACTTTTTAGAAGGCTGTGTTCACACTTGCCCTAGTTTGGCTTTGATCCCAAATTAATCCTGATGTATTGTAGACTTTATTTGATCGTGGTCCAATCCAAGTGTAGTACTAATTTAGTCAGAAGTTTGATGTTGGGTTATGTACAAGTGTGAACACAACCTAAGAGACAACTGAACCAGGTTTAGACTGATGTTAAGAGTCCGTTTCTTGATACAGAGGAGCGGTCACAATGAAATCCTGCTTGTGCGTGCCATCACAGTATGGTGGGTTATTGGTGTATTTACAGCCACATAAATATATTGTCATGTCTTTGTCAGGGAAAAAACGAAGAGGAGTGAAGCTTGGTGCTTTTAATTTGTGGGCTCCATCGCAGAAAGGCTGAAAGAGAAAACTTCTAGAGTGGATTGCAAGAAAGAAGACCAATTTTCAATATTAATTAGAACATTTTAACCTTTTTTTTTTACCTGTTTTTTGCTATATCCACAGGTGCACCATGAATATCGTTTTCCACCGACAACATCCACTTTAAAAGGTTTCTTGCATGGGATTACAGGCTCAGGTGGGAACGTGCAGAGCTGGGAAAAGAAATCAATTTCAGATGCCTCATTTCTCACTCATGTCATGTAGGGGGCGTATTACCAGAGTTATTCCATAATCTGTGCTATTTATTTAACATCGTTTAACTTTATCGTTCCCCTGAAAAGCCTAATTATACACCTAAATGTCATGAAGTAATCAATAAAATAATGATCACACTGCTTAATATTTTTTTTTGTTATTAGTAGTAATGTTGTAGCAAGAGGATGGCGTTGTAAATTACGTTTACAAGATACAAATGAATACTGATGCTAATACTGGCCTAATAACGGATAGTTATGTCAAGGTGGTGCTGGTACTGTATGGCTGTCACTGTCTAATATCATTGACAAAAATATGGGTCAGTAAACCAAACCAGATAAGGATAAAAATTGTTTTTTTTATTTACCTTGAAGGCAGTCGTGGTCCACGGGCGTTTCAAAGTGACACTTGTCCATATGTGATCTAATCTGGTAAATGTCTGCATGTCTGGAGGTGACAGTTCAGTGTTTCTGCCACTGGTGAAAACATTTCCGGGATCACGTGACCAATTCTAACCAATCACGCTCCACATTTCTGCGCCTCAATATTTGACTGGCGACATTTCACTGGCCACTCACAATATTATAATTTTAAGTCTTCAGAAATGTTGCATATAAAAGGAAGCTAAAACACGTGAATAGCATAAACAACAACTGTAAAATTAAACATGCGTGATGTAACTTTTCCTGGTTATCCACCTCCAGTTTGTGTCCATGGAGATATAAATGTTAATTTTCTTTTGTCAATGTTCCACAGTATAGCATTTAACTTATCTTCTGGAGACCTCTGGAGATACAAGCTCACTCACACCAAGTTTACCCTCTTTAATATGAGTAACGCCTGTATATAAATTGACTTTAGATAAGTTTAATGCTAAACTGTGGAACTCTCAGGCATAGCGATAACTCCTGCATGAGACAAGCAGGTTGCAGATCCCAGTTCCACAGTTCATCTTTAAATTCTCATTGTAAACCAAGTAATTTGGTAACACACAGGCCATTTATTATTTGTTTATACAAAAACATCCCACAGAACAATAAAAGATGAGGTCTATCTTGCATAAATCTAGCAGAATTACATTGAAAACACGAACTAGGAAAAGAAATATATTCTAGAGTGAAATAAATGAATAATGAATAATAAATAAATTACTGATGAAATGAAGGATGTAGTCAGTTCTCTTATTTATACAGTACAGAATACAGTACATGCTATAGACAGGAAAATGATTTTAAGTGCTTCATTTTTCCATGGTTTTGTCAATGGACTGGCAAACTTTGGTACAAATTCACAATACTGTCTTGAAGGATGATTTTCTATTTCTTGAATGCACGTTTCACATAATTTACTACATCACTAAAGATTACTTTTAAATGGCTTCCATCACAATAAGGCCTGTTTTTGGTTTGCTTACAGGCACAAAGGAGGACGGTCCCATCTTTTTCAGCAGTGAAGCGCATCGGTTCAATGCTCGGTGCTTTGGCCCGGTGAGTTCCATCACAGAAAGGCTGGAGACAAATATATATAACGCATCCATTCAGTCTTTATATGATGGAGGCAAAATAGGTCTGTTAATGTAGTCACAGGTGCTCTGAGGCTTAGCGACAGCAACAAGACAACAAACTAGGTCACGATATTAAATTCTGAAGTGTGATATATTTCTGAAGAAAATGTAGAGAATTAACGATAAAATTGAAATGGATGCTGATGATAGAGCAGGATTATCCCCCCAAAACTCTAAAACGTCCAATATCGTTAAAAACATGAGCTGTAATAAACAATCAGAATCAAAACTAGTAATTATTTATTCTGCCCTCTACACAACTAAAATCTAATCATGAAGAAAAAGACCCTTGTAATAATGTCAGAGCTGGGATTAAACCACTAACATTTGACAATAAGATGACCACACTCTCCCATAGTGACTAGTGCACACTGCTGTTGTGCCCTTGAGCAAAACACTTCACCCAAAATTACAGATGTGAAGGTAAGTAATTAGTAGTGGATGAAGAAGCTATTGGCACATGTTTCTAGTCTACCCCAGGGTAGCTATGGCTAGAAAAGCAGCTTGTTACTTCCATGAATGGGGAGCAAAAAAGAACTAAGAAAAATGTTCAAATCAGTGCTATATATGTAATTAATTAACTACTATGTTAAGTATAGTTGTTAGCTCTCAGCTACAACTTAGCTCTAGGGTCTCACCCAATAGCACGTTTTACAGTCTAAGAACCCTGGACGTGTCTGCCAACAAGCTGCCTCACAAAAGCCAAGTGTCAGGCCTGGAGGAATGTAAACATCAGAGAATGGACTCTAAATGACTTACATCCTGTGCTTTGCCCCTTTTAGGCCCCTGAAATCTGAACCCAGTCCTTTTGATTACAGACCTGTTTCTGGCTATGTCCACATGCACACCAAGCATAGCGTTTGCCAGCTTTTAACTTCACTCTGTAGGGTGTGCGGGCAGCAGCGATGACCTCTGTGGACTGTAGACGGCACGGTACCTACAAAATCAGATAGAACGTGTCATGGGATAGGACAAGATCTCATGGCACACAACCTCAGGCCTCACAGCAAGAAGGTTGCGGGTTCGATCCCCGGGTCGCCCGGGCCTTTCTGTGTGGAGTTTGCATGTTCCTCCCCGTGTCTGAATGGATTTCCTCCGGGTACTCCAGTTTCCCCCATCAACCTAAAACATGCCTGCGCCCCTATGAACTAACATCAAGGACCATAATGTCCACCCTCCTGTGGGCTCACCACCCGCAGAGGGGTTCATAGGGGGGTCAGGTGCTATGAGTATTGGGCAGTAAGCTGCCCCCGCGACCCAGCTGGATTAAGCGGGAGAAGATGGATGGATGGATGGTTCGGACAAAAAGGATGAAATGCTAGTGACACCTCTGGAGTAGCTGTAGTTCCAAAAAACAGTGCTATAATGATTGCATATCCTAAAATATCCAAAATAAATAAATTCAATTAAGATATTTTGAGGTAGAATTAAATAATTTGACATACAGGAACTGAAGTTAATCAAATAAAATAGCTTCAACCACTATTTACATACATTAATTATTTCAGTAAATCAATGGTCAAATTAGTCAAAGAAAAGCAACTATTCATGCATTTTACATCAAATGTATGAGGATATTTGCCCAGACATAAGCAATCATATAATTTTTTCCTGATTGCAACTGTATCTATATGCAATTGGAGATCTTGTAGGTGTCGAAGTGATTCAGGAGATGTCAGTTTGTGTATAATTAAACTAACTGTATAGCCTGCGTTCATACAGTTTTAATTAACAATGTACCATAATCACAAATGAACATGGGTTGCCAGTGCCTAAACCTGACACATACAAGTTTACGGATAGCTTATTGTAGTAACAGATACACTGATTAATGCTTGGCTGTAGGTGTTTAAGTAATGAGGAATTAGATCAGTGAGAGGATTTATAGGTTTAAATCATTTAAACCAACTAGATTTCAGCATTGAAACTGGCAACCCAAAACCTGCTTTCTGATTTTAACATCATATCAGTGGATTTAAGCCCTGTTTATGGAATTTGAAGTCTAAAGCTTCCATGCACTTCCTTTAAGTCATGAATGACTCGCAAAGCTGCAGGTGACAAAAGCTCAGTTTGTGTGTGAGGGGTGAAGGGAAGGTGTGCCTGGGCGTGTATACCCTATAGTTTGCTTCAGAGGACAGACGTTTGTTATGTCACATACAGCATAATGCACATTTTACAACAATATATTAAAGTATTTTAGTTGTAAATTATTTCAGCATAAAGCTAAAATAAAATGCAAGTTAGTGAAATTATGTAAACATTGGGGACTTACCATAGAAGAGGAAGCGGAGAGTTGAGGTCGTCTAAAGGTTTGCAGGCATCTTCTCTGCAGCGCCACGATAAACCTGACTGAGTTCATTTGTACCCCCGGATTAAAACGAAACAAATATTAGTAATTTGTTAATAAATGAGAGAAGTCACATAGGATAATCCCTACAGACGACTAGCAGTATCGAACTTGCAAAACAAACCTAACTTGTCCTAACATGGCCCCTACGTCAGTGCGTGTGCTGTGGTTGGCTGCTGAGCCTCAAGCCCCGCCCAAAGAAGTTTATTTCAGAAAAGGAGGTGACTGCTTGATAAAATCATAGTTATTAAAAAAAAATAAACACAAAAACGACACAAAAACAAACTAACAAAAAACAAAAACACAACAGTAAATCATTAAATTCCAGAGACATAATACGTTTAAAAGTATTGTAGGCCTAATAATTATAAAAAACAACCAAAGCCCTTTGAGCCACCAGAAATGTGAGTTTAATAAAACCATAATATGCTAATTTCTAATCTCTATATAGTATAAAACTGTTTCCTGGAGTTGTGATTTGTTTCATTTACACATGTTTAACAAACCCTGCATATTTAGTCCACTCTGTTATGCCCTGCGGTGTCATGTGGTAATATATGACGTGGTTTTTCAACTCCAGACACCCTCACTAGAATCATTTGAATGATTTCAGCCCTGAAGTTTCCAAGCTCTACTGATCTAAAGGTAAAGGCTTAGCTATTAACTTGAAAACTACCACTTCATGACATCATAAGGTGGAAGAGAGCTTTGGAGATGACTGTGAATGGAACAAATGAACAAAACACAACTCCGGGATGTTTTTGATGAGGTAACAACATTCTAACATGGCTTAAAGCTCACAAGAGTCCATTTTGAGTAATATAAGACCTTAAATCTGAAAAGAATGACACAGAAGGATGCATTTATTAACAAAAAGATGTCTTATTCAAGCCTTTAATTTTTACACACAAAAATATCAAAATACTTTACAGGGATTTTAATCTCAATATTTGTCAAATTAGTTTTGATCAATTCTCTGAAAACAATACACTGTACAATGACAACGTGCTTGTCCTTTTAAATTCAGTGCTCATTTCTAGACTTTTCAGGGAACAATGCATTCAAAATTATGCATAGGTTTACTTGGTAATTAGCAATACATTTGAGAGACTTCACTGCATTTCATGCAATTCATATCCCAATATTAAGCTCGCTCTCCATCTAACCTCGTTCAGAACCAGGTGCTTATGTCTTAATACATAAAAGATACACAGTACAACATTCATAACATGGATTTTCTTGGTCGCCCAACTTCAAAACTCAATGTTTTCCACACACATTAAAGTAAACAACTTTTATCCAACAAAATTGAAAAAAGGGACTAAAATGATTTACAATTGGGCCCAAATGCCCCAGTGCAACATAAAGAAACCGCTTCAGAAACCCTTGGCATTTCAGCCAAAGTCTAGGACCTTGTCCAGTCTGGACTCAAATAACACTTATGATAAATTGCAGATCTCCCGTTCGGAGTCGTGTCAAAGAAGGTGGCTCAAGTCTTTCATATAATTTACTCTCCTGTCTCTGCTACAGTATTTATGACCATTGAGTGAGCTGCTTAAGTGCTACTTAAATTAATCTAAGATATATTGTCACATGTTAGGGAAAGGTTAATTGAAAATATTACAGATTATTGATTACATGTATTTATGAGTGACCTACTGTATGTTAGTAAAACTGTGATAATGAAACTGATGGACAGATAAGCTTATCAATGACTAAACCTGCCAGTGAAAGCCAATGTAAATAATATGACTAGTCACTGCTCTCCTCTCTCTGTTACAGCTAAACTATGAATTATACATGTTAATATTACATCTCCTATGTCTGTAAAAGTCCCCTTATATCCTGTTTCTCACTTCTCTGAAGCACACACAACGAAAAGCATTTGAACACAAAGAAGTACGTTAAAAAAGACTATAGTTACCACTATATTCACATGTTTTTGCAGAAATGATCAGTAACTATCAAAAGTATAAACCGTTATAGGAAGAGTCCTCCATGTACCCAAAGATAAAAACACTATCAAAGAAAGACAACATTAGGAGGCCTTTTCACCTTTTCTCTGTATATAACATTATTAAGGCATTGTCTATCCAGTATTGCTAAAAGAACAACTATTTGGAGGACATTAAAAGTATGAACATGAAACGTTTCAGGACAGAGTGCAAAATACTCATGAACAATGAGAAACCGGTCAGTCCCTAATGGCCTGGTGAGCACCACATCTCCTTTTAAGGTACTTTGTCAATGGCTAATTTACTTTGATAGCATCTAACATGCAAAAAGTGCGCTATTCATTTTAAAAAGAAAATCAAACAATTAACTTTTTAATAAAGTCCCCAAATGTTTGGTTTTGTCTGCATAATCTCGATAGCAACTGGAAAGGTACAAAGTCTTATAAACTCTTGTGGTCTATAATAAAGAAAACTGATGCCATTTTTGACACATGTTTTGAATGCTATCTTCACATGCGTAAATGCGTAAACAGGTTTTACAGTTTAAGTGGGCAATAATATCCAGTGAAGGCTATCTCGGTAATGAATCCTCACAAATATGAACCACAGCTGTCTACAATGAAATATTAAGTATAGAAAGGTAGAAAGTTCTGAGGTAACTATCTTCAGGTAAAAATGTCACTAGTAACCACAAACTTGAAAGTAAAATGACCTCCACATCTTCAATACTGTGAGAGGTGAAATTTAAACAAGATTTTGAACAAACTCAACAGAAAGGCAGAATATTGAGGAAGACAGTTAACGTTTGCAAGAAGTGGCAGAAAACTGAATAAATAGATTGGTTCAAGCCTAGGGGAGATGGATGAATGGTCAGTGTTAGGAGTCACAGACCCAAAAGAGTTCACGCAACAACCAAAAGCCAGGGGGCGCCATTGGTCGAGCTCACAATTTAGTGCAATTAAAAAAAAAAGAGACCACATTCATGCTCTCCGAAAGCTGCCTACACAAAAGAAACAAACAAATAAAACTATAAGATGAAACTCTGAAATTTAAAACATGAAAACGTCACTAGATAAAAAGTACATCTGTAATACATTCATAGAGGTTGAAGAGAAAGACGACAAAAAAGAGGACCTCATTTCATATAAGTTGCGAGTTTGAAGAGTTGTCAGCCATTTTTGTCCCCACCTTTTTCTCCTGGGCCCTGAAAACACAAGCATGAAGTTAACCAAATGTTACAACAAGAATCTGTGTCATATTTGTATAGCACATTTGGGCCTCCAGTTGGTGGGGTCAATTGTTTTTTTATCCAAACTTTCCAAAAAGTTAATTCACTGTTTACTCTACTGTGTGCACAATTGTTAGGCAAATGGGTATTTTGACCATTTCATGATTTTTATGCATATTCTCCAACTCCAAACTGTATTTTTATGCATATTCTCCAACTCCAAACTTGAATTCTTATTGTTAACTGACTCTGAAAAGTCAAAAATGGTAAAAAGTCTTTCAGAGGGATGCTGCACTCTTGAAATTGCATAGATAATGCGACATGATCACAGAACCGTCAAACATTTTGTTGCAAATAGTCATCAGTGTTGCAAGAAACGTGTTGAGAGAAAAAGACACAAATTAACGGCAAGAGTTTTGAGAAGAATCAAACGTGAAGCCACCAGGAACCCATTATCCTCCAGCGCTGTCATACTTCACAATCCACCTGGAGCGCCCAGAAATACAAGGGGTTCAGTGCTCAGAGACATGGCCAAGGTAAGGAAGGCTGAAACACGACCACCACTGAACAAGAACATAATCTGAAATGTCAAGACTGGGTCAAGGAATATCTGAAGAAAAATTTTAAGGTTTTATAGACTGATGAGATCCAATCCAATCCACTTTATTTATATAGCACATTTCATAGAGAGATGAGCGTGACTCTTGACAGAACAGATAGATGGGCCCGTGGGTGGATCAGTAATGGACACAGAGCTCCATTTCAACTAGTATGGGCTGGTATTATTAAAGATGAGATTGTTGGACCTTTGTGGGCTGAAGATGGACTCAAAATGAATTCCAAAACCTACTGCCACTTTCAGGAGACACTTTCTTCACGCAGTGGTAAAGGGAAAAGTCTGCATCTTTCATGATTTTTATGCAGGACAATGCTCCATCGCATGCATCAAAGTACTCACCTGCGTGGCTAGTCAGACCTTAAAGATGAAAAAATAATGGCAAAAAGGACGGACCCCTTCCTCACTTGACCTAAACCCTAATGAGAACTTGTGGGCCCTTCTTAAACAGGAGATTTACGGTGAAAAAAAACATCCACCTCTCTGAACAGTGTCTGGGAGGCTGTGGTTGGTGTTGTAGTTGATCGTCAAAAGATCATGACAGACTCCATGACCATTATTGAGAAGAAGGGTGGCTATATTGGTCACTGATTTTTTTTTTTTTTAAGTGTATGAAATCTTTATTTGTAATTTTTAATTTATTTACTATTCTGGCAGATGAAAATAAACAAGTGAAAATGGAATATGTAAATTTTTCATTTAGTTGCATAATAATTCTGTACATTAATAGCATAAATTTTCTCCTAAGAAAGCCAAAATTTCGCTTTTATTTTCTTAACTATTCAGATTTGAGGTTTATTAACATTTTGGACTGATCGAGAGCACTGTAGTTATTCATTTATAAAATTAATCCTCATAAATACAACTTGCCTAATATTTATGCACACAGTGTATTAGTGACCAGATCCTATAACATTATAAACTATAACAAAAATCTGCATTTTAACCATATTAAATTTAGCTGTCCTTCATCTGTATTGTGAAACCTAACAACATAGGCATACAAAGCGGTTTAGCTCAAGGAACCACTCACCCATTTCCACACACTTTCATACACCAGTGTATGCAGATACTGGGCAAGGGCATAATGACACTAAGCATCTGTGGTGCTTGCAATACCACCATGATAATGATGTATCAATACCACCATGATGATGATGTAAAACCAGAAAAAAGGGTCACAACACTACATTCCACACTACCCTAACATTATGAAAATATACTGTGATACATATTTGCAACTACAATTAATCAAAAATGATAATGATTTCTGTCTCTCTGGGACCCACCCCTGTTTTGTGAAGTGTGTTGTCCTGCAGACCGAAGAGGCTTCCCCCCTGTCCTGTCTGAAGTGGGGAGGCAGAGGACGCGATGAGGGGGGAGTTTGGGGTTGAGGAGAGCGCTCCAGCTAAGGAGAGGCGCTGTAGCTCCCTCTGTCTCTGCTGTTGTAACATTTGACACACCACCACCTGCTGCTCCTAAGATAACAGACAGATAAGTGACTACATTAGGGTTGTCAAAAAATAAATAAATAACCAAATGTGAATCAGTACTACATACATATAATGGAGAAACTGCCTCCCTTTTGGGGACAAAAATAAGGTCCCCATGACATTCATCTTTTATTATTAGACCAACAACACAATTTAAAGTTTAGGTATGGGTTAAAATAGGTTAATGTTAGGGTTAAGGTTAGATTAAGAGGCTGATTAATGTTAGATTCAGTCTCCAGGAAATTAATTTAATTAAGTCAATGTAATGTCAAGGAGCACAGAAATATGTGTGTGTGTGTGTGTGTGTGTGTGTGTGTGTGTAAAAGCTTGAACATACACAAGCTATCTTTCTGAAATGTGATAAAACATAATAGAGCAACTCTGTCACAACTGTTTGGTACTGAAAATCCCACAGTCTGAAAGTGCAAATATGCATCTAAGTGAGGTAACAGGATGTGGGAGAGGTGGTGAAGCGTCATTACTGGTGTGAAGTTTTGAGACGTCAGAAACTGTTGAAGCTGCTGCTGCTGCTGCTGCTGCTCCAGAAGAAGCTGCTTCTGCTGCTCAGAGAGGAAAGAAGACCTGCAGAAAGACAAACTGCATGAGAAATTATTATTATAACATGTTCATTTATTATTACACTAAGCATTAGAGGGCAAGAGAACAACAACAAACATTTGCAATGTTTTGTTATAAGTTTCTCTGTTTAGGTTTTACCAGGTGGAATGAATCTCTTTTTCTCTGTTGTAGCTGAGCGGTAGTGTATTACACCTTAGCATTACAGAGAATATAAAGGCTGAACAATTCCTCCAATGAACAAAAATATGGTAAGAAATAATAAAATACTGCATAAAATCTTAGTAAATTTAAATGGCATATTACATACGGGCTGACGCTCTTGGGCAGCTGAAAGCTCTGGGCCAATACTTGAGGGTTGAGCGGTGGAGGTTGAGGACGCAGTGCCGGGAGTGCAGGCTGGGGGGCGCTGTGGACTGGAGACTGAATCACACCATTCAAACTGCCTAGGACCCCGTTCATGCTGAGCTGAGGACTTCCTGTTAGAGACGCAATGAGACCGCCCACCGCAGGAAGACTGGACCCCCCAGACTGGTTCATGGTCCCCAAACCGTCACCGAGACCGCGACCGAGGCCATTGAGCAGCGGTTGGCCGAAGGAGGCGGGGCTCTGCTGAGGTGGGGGCGTGCTCTGGAAGGACAGGGAGGAGCTACTGCGGGACGGACTGCCAGAGTGAAGCTCCTACAAGATAAAGGGGAATCAGTCAATGTACACATTCAAGGGCCTGTACCTGATTTAGTCAAGATAAATACTCTTTTACATCATGCGTCGTTTAGTCAAAACTGCAACAACAAAAAATATGATATATATATGTATTATATATTATATTGATATACGGTAATCTATTAATTTTGAATAGCATTTTCTCCGTAAATAATTAATACAGAAACAACTGACAGTCACCTTTTTCATCAAATCAGGCACATTTTTATGACGAATCAAGGGAAACCTGCCTGACACTATCCCCCACACTTGATGACTCTGCATCAGACCACCAACATTTTCATTTCACCAGAAATGACGAAGGATTACAGATGAAAAATTTCCTTCTTAGATTATTCCATCATATTTACAGAAGTGTTAATTAATATGCACTGATCCCAAAATAAATAAATACAAAAAAGTCATGACTAAACCAAATCTTACAGACTAGGCAGTACTACCTGCCTTCTTCAACACTTTCATTAAATCTATTCCAGTTTTACTCATGAAAGTGAAAGGAAAAATGTCAGTGACAAAAATACAGCAGTACATTTGGCAGTCCTACAACAGAGCCATGTACAGAAATATCTACAGTTCTCACCTCAGAGGAGGTAACAAATGAGGTGTCATTCAGGAAGCAGCTTTTAGACAGGGGACTCTTATTGGAACTGAGAGGGTCTGAGGAACAGAGAGGTGCACACACAAGGTAAAACGTAAAAACCAGAACATATATATGTGGTAAATTTAGCATGCTTTAGGGTTAGAGAAATAGAAATGACATTGCAAGCATGACAACTAAAACTAAAATAGGTCACAACAGAATATTGGTTAGAATACTACTCACATGAAAGACGAAAGATCAGATAATCAGATCAGATGGTAAGATTTGTATGAGCATAAAAAATCATGCTAGTATCCAAAAAGCATGCAAGCAAATGCACCATAATGGTGCAGTTGTCCAAACAGCACTGTAATGTACTGAATATAATAAATTTATAAGATGTAAATTGTATTTTATTAGTGTAATAGTTGGCAAAAGTATCCAGATACCACTCAATACAAAACTGGTATTGAAACTAGATACTCATATTTATTACCATTGTGATATTAATATGGATATTGGTTATTCAGCCAAGCTCAGAGTTTGAGTTTTAAATGTCAGCATTGTGACAACTATAATAGTGTATAATATTACTTAGGGAATCTAGCCCATATGGATAACTGACTGAAAGTTTGTGATGATTTTATATGGAGCGTGGTCTGACCTTGGGAGGCAGACAGGAAGCTGATTTGGGAAGAGGGGTGCAGTGAAGACGGAACGCTGTTATTCAGGGCCTGTGGAGGGAAGGGCACTGCCAGCTCTGTGTTAAGCAGCTGAAGGCGCTCTCTTTTGGCTGTGAGACTCAGGATCTGGTCCTGGAGGCGCTGGTTCTCTCGCTGCAGTGAGTGGAGGGACTGGAGCATCTCTACAACTGCAGATTAACACAATACAAGGTTAGAATCTGCAAGCCATAGGCAAAGGATTGGACCAACTATTTATCTGTTATTATTTGTCAAGAATTTTTTGCCTATTACAGGTTTGAGACAGAACAGTAAATATTTTCAAAAGCCTAAACCTCAATTTCAAGTTTGTCATGATTCATGAACACAAAGTGGATTTAAATTGAATAATTATCTATTTAGTAGTTTACCAATAATTATCTATTTAGTAGTTTACCAATTATCTACAATAGTAGTTTACCACCACCGGGTCTGGAGTGAATGAATAATGCTCTGTAAAGTGTCTTTGAGTGTCCTGAAAAGCGCTATATAAAACTGATAAATTATTTCATGTTTCACTGTAGCTCATGTTCATGATTCACTGTAGCTAAATGAATTCATCTGTCATTCATAACGTATTACTGATCAATAGGTTGAGTGGGTGGGATTATAGAGCTTCATGCTACACCATTGCAGTCAATCATGACATAACGTTATTATGAAATGCAGCAGATTGTCACCGTAAACTCACGTATGCATGTACACAATCAGGAATAAAATTTGACCAAAAATGTTTTAAAATAGAATTAAAACAAGTGTAAAAGCAATATTTAAACCACGACTAAACCAGATCTAAACCAGGAGCTGAGAAACAAGTTCAGACTTTGTAGAGCTGTTTACCTAAAGGCAATTATGGCTACTCCTTGTTCTAGTGCAGTCATTTGGTTGTGTACTTTGGCACGTTAAACAAAGGCAGGATACTTCAAACTGTTTGGGTTTGAAGGTTACAACTGCACAGAAACTCTATTAGATTATTTAACATTTAGACGCATTGACAAAATATCGCCAGACTAGATTGCAACTTAAGTATAGAATTATTATTTGTGGCAATTGATATATTCTCAGCAATCGCACACTTTTTTGGGTGATTGAATGAACCTTTTAGAAAAACCACAGGTAAACTTTATATGATTAGTTGAATACCAAAATATTTTCACTCAACTTTATCCTTTCATCAGTTTTAGCACAAACAGGAAGTAGCTAAAGTGTGCCACGGAGCTACACACAGCTCCAGTTACCTGCCCCCCATCTCTCTCCCAATCTCTCTTTGTCCCCCTCTTTCTCAGTCCCTCTTCCTCCTCCTCCCTCACACACACACCACACGCACACACACACACACACACACACACACACACACCACACGCACACACACACACACACACACACACACACACACAGCACAGGTGTTTTTAGTTACTGTGTCTGGTGAGGCCCACACAAGGGTTAACTTAGACCTGAGTTGCAGTGGTCATTGAAACTTGTCTGAGGACTAAGCAACACTAAACATTTACTACTCATATTGTCCAGCACAATGTAATATGCATGGTCCAGTTGTAGACTTGATTGTAAGATTTGTCTCAGTTAATGATTTTTAAAGGTACAAAGTTGTATGACTAAATATTATTTGTTATAATTTATTAGTGTAGTACTTTCAATCATTTGGATGATCAGTACTACTAAACCGTGCTCCTCCACATACAAGTAGGTGAGGTACTCGGTGCCCACTCAGGTACAGATTTACTCACTGTTGACTCCCATCTCTCCGTTGCCGTGTTTTTCGAGGAGTAGCTCAATGTGAGAACTGGCTAGGGGGACGTTTTCGGGACGTGTCCTAGACCCTGGCCCCAAACCATCTCTGTGATCAAACAGCAGAGGAAGACAGCTCATAGGAGACCTGGAGGAGGTGGGCAAGAAGGCAGAGAAGTCCAAAAATGGTTTTAATATGGTTTAACATATCAATGGCTAGATACATACATACATACATACATACATACATACATACATATTAGTACACAGATTGACACATATACAGATCCAAAAGGAAATTCATGGCTAATTAAGCATTGCAATTTATGTGTGTGGGAATGAATTGTCTAATCATATTAGTTAGTTTGAGGTGTGACTCTGTACAATGAACAAATACAAGGAAGAGTAAATAAAAGGAAGATCACCCCACAGAAGTACGCGCTTCACCCAGTCCCATGGGGCATGATAAAAATCATTAAATAAATGATTTTTCAAATGAATTTGTATTTATTTAAAATAAAATGTAATACATAATGCAATGTGATTCTATTATTTATTCACTGACAATAATAAACACAATTTACATGGTTCAATTTCACCAAGTGGCTTACTGTACCATAAATGTGTATAGGCTTAATAACTCTGATAATGTACAGTGTACAAAGTCTTTTATCAAAGCAAATAAAACAATATTCTAAATGTGCAAAGTAACAAGTTTGGATGTTGTACTTACTGTGAGGAAAGACTTTCTCTTGGAGAGTTTCCCTGACACGGGAAGCGACAGTCATCAAGTTCTACCTCTGAAATGAATACATATTTCACTTAAAGCCAAAGAGTGGAGCACAGAGCCAAATACAGTCAACGTTTTCCTTATTGCCATTGTCAATTGGGATGTTCTCATCATTTGAGTATGTGTCCATAATGGAGCTGAAACTATCACCCTCCATCTCTACTTAGTTATATACAAACCTCCCCAGCACTGTCACTGTTTTATGGATGATTTTACTGAGATGCTTTTAGTCTTATGCACAGGTGATTTTAATGTACATGTGGATAAAGAGCTCAGTGCTGTCCTTGAAACCTTTTGTTTGCCCACACACAACACAGGGCACACTCTGGACCTGCTTATTACTGAAGGGATAAATAGTATCATTGGCCTTGACCTTATTCCCAAACCACCGGTTGGTCCTGCAGTTGTTCGAAGAAGACACATTACTGACAGGTGCAGTGTTCATGGAAATGCACAGTGCCCCTGTCATTTCCACAATAAATCTTCATGGAGGAATGATGACTTGGTTAGGGCACAGAAAAGGGAGTGCCTTCAAATGAAACACTCCTTTGATGTTGTTTCCCAGTCAAGTTTTAAGCCCACCATAGCACTGAAACTGCTCTCATCAAGGTGAAAAACGACATCCGCCTGAACACTGATGCAGGAAAAGTCTCAGTTCCCAGATCATGGGATCCTGTAAGAGGATCCCATGATCTGGGAGGGCATCTTTGGTATTGCACAAAACTGGTTCAAGTCCTATCTAGAAGACAGGAAATATTTTGTTGAAATTGGAAACTGTGTTCAGATCTCATGGCACCTGCCCCAGGGTCGATCCTGAGCCCCCTTTAGTTCAATCTCTACATGCTGCTGTTAGACCAGTTAATACGCAGTTGTGTGGCCATAGCGGCTCGTCAAAGCCTGAACCCGTCAGATCTCAGAAGTTCAGCAGGGCCGGGCCTGGTTAGTACTTGGATGGGAGACACTGGGAATTCCAGGTGCCACAGTGGGGCCAGTTGCAAAAACTGTCGTAGTGTCCTTAGGCAAGACACTTCATCCACATTGCCTAGTATGAAAGTGGTGTGTGCGTGAGTGTTGGTGGTGGTCGGAGGGGCCGATGGCGCAGATTGGCGGCCTCGCTTCCGTCAGTCTGCCCCAGGGCAGTCGTAGCTACAATAGTAGTTTACCACCACCGGGTATGGAGTGAATGAATAATGCTCTGTAAAGCGTCTTTGAGTGTCCAGAAAAGCAATATATATAACTGATGCATTATTATTATTTATTAAAAATGTGTCCTACCACAACTAGATGACACTCAGATCTATGTCTTACTGGCTGCAGGTGAATATGGTCCAACGGATTTCCTCTGCCACTGCAAAACAACTTTCTCCAGCTAAACTCAGACAAGACTCGTCTTTGGCCCACAAAACAAAGAGAAAGTGTCAGCAGTCACTACCAATCTAGGTTAGACTATGGACTCAGACATGAACTTTAACAACCACATCAGCCGCAGCTTTTTTGCTATGCAAAAATCAAAGGTATACTGCCTAAAGCAGACTTGGAGAGACGTTTGTTTCCAGTAGGTTAGATTACTGTAACAACCTGTTCACTGGCCTCTCCAATCGAGCTGTGAGACAGCTGCAGTACATCCAGAACACTGCTTCTCCTAAATAGAACCAGGAAACACAAGCACACTAGTCCTGTGCTCAGGTCTCTGCATTGTCTTTCTGTGGCCCAGAGAATAAACTATAAGCTGCTTTGCATGTGAGCAAGTCTTTCTGAACATGTTAGACCAGCCACTGCTTTGACAATGTTTAAATCCAGGCTCAAAACACTTCCGTTTAGCTATGCATATGACTGAAAGGTTTTTATTCTGCACTCTTCTCTTTTAAAGTTATTTTTATTATGATTATGTATGTTTTTATTCGTCTATATTATGATTCTTTGAATTACTTTGTGTACAAAGTTGTGCTATACAAATGAATTTGCCTTGCTTTATCTAACTTTCACTGACATAAAAAGCCTCGCCCAGAGATCAGCCTAATTTCCTAAACAAATATGATGCGTTCACATGAGATCATAATATTCAGGAGGGCAGGAAAGGATTATCTGAATTTGCCTTTAAACTGTCAAAAGGTAGAGGTTTCAGTATGGTCTTTGGTTAACTTATGTGTAATTACGGGGCATTATTAAATGTTCTATGTTTTGTGTGTCAACACAAATTAGTTTAAGTATTTTCCAATGTGGCATTAGAAACAACTGTTGTTGAAAATACTTTAAGCTATAAGATTAATATTGTGAAGAGGGCCACAAAATGTGATTACACTGATTGTAATCACAGTTAGTAATGAAACAGGTTTGCGAATGTCTAATAATTATTTATATGCAAGTTTTCCTTATTCTACTTTCATTATGCAAAGTAATTAATTGTATACCTAATAACTCAGTTTATAGTCATTTCAAATCCTATACTTTTGGGAAAATTTTCAAAATTGGTCCTATTTATCGGCTCCACAATATAGTGGCAGAGCTTATTGGCCATCCGCTGCTTTGGATTCAAAAATATTGGCACCGGCTATGGAAGGAAAAAAAAAAGTAGATTTCTAATTAATATATATATTGTGGATGCAAATATAAACTAGTTTAACAATGGTGTATTTTCTGTTTGAATCGATAAATTGCGTAAGCATGTAAGCATTTGCCCTCCTTCTGAAATTATGACTATCAGATTCCATAACATAAAAGTGGCCCTACTGAAATGGTGTGGTACCTGGCAGAGAGGTGTGTGGTTGGCTCAGCAGTGGAGGCAGTGTGGAGGCCGAGGACAGACAGCTGGAGAAAAGCTGGGAGGAAGCCAGACTGTAGGAGGTGCTGGAGACCGGGTGCACCTGTCAGTAACACACACAACATGACACACACATGACAAGTGGAGTCCAGTGATGAGAGGCAATGGGATGATTTTAGAGATGCATGTAAAACAGTACATTTAAGATATCAGCCTCACATGGCAATGCTTTTTGAAAAATTATGAAGTGTTTCAAAGTACTGAACTAAAGGTGGTGCACTTTCAAGAATTACAACTAAAAGGGTTACAGTGAAATAGAGACGTCACCATATCCGACATTACTGTTAAGATTATTGTGAAAAGAAACAATTTTGGGATTATACTTTATTCTAATTTTGTGTGCAGTGGCAACACAGACAGCTGTTTTAAGACTCCCAATAAATTAAGAAATATAAAATGTGTGAGCAGAAAACATTCTGAAAGGTGCACTTTGTAACTTTTTTGATGGAGGGTCTGCCAGAGCAAGACAAATATAGTTAATGGTTTACTGTAGAACAACAAAGTCAAAGCAATAACATCTCCAAGGAGACAAAGGTGCCAGACTCTCCACCAGAAATGCATAGGGCACCTTTATACTACTTCTGTCTTATTCATAAGTAAAACAATTGAACATACTTGTGTGAATCTCTCTCACAACTGTACCACATGAATAATTATTGGCCCCATTAGAAACAGCTCAGGCTTGGTCGGACTAAAATGCTATAAATATCTGTGCCGGGGCTTATTTATAGACAGCCACAGAGATAGCTGGAACAAAGCAGCGGGAGGCAGTGCTATCAAAGTGTGACTGAATACCTGAGAGCTGGAGACAGAGTTGACAGTCGGGAGTGTGAGTGATGAGGCGTGGGACGGGAGCAGTCCAGAGGAGAGAGGGGTACTGCACATGCCTGCTGCCAGAGACAAAGAGGTGCAGCAGACCCCCCCACCCAGAGACATCGAGCCAGAGGAGACCCCCCCACCCAGAGAGAGCGGAGCAGAGGAGACGACCCCGCCCAGAGTGAGAGGGTCTTTCAGGCTGGAGTAGATACCTGGACAGAGGCAGATTAAAATCACATATTTTATCAAATTATATATAAAACTACAGTAACCTACACAGTTCCGTACATTCATCCAGAGGCATCTACTTAAAGATGAGTTGGTCAACCTTATAGCCCTTTTAAAATTTGGTAAAACAACTAGAGACAATAATGTAATTTCAATGGAGGAATTGGAATTAGCAGCAGAATACCACAAAATGTGAAAATGTAAGATTGACGAAGATGATTTTTTATTTAATAAAGGATTATTATTATACATATTTAACATTTTTGATGAAGGCAAAATCTTGATTTTTAGGTTTTGCTGGCTAATAGCTAATACACATTTTGTACTGTGTTTTTCACCACAAATTATTCTTTTAATGAAGCTCAGAAAATCCCCTTTTGTCCCTTTTAATAGACTAGCAAACAAACTGACTTTTTATTTTCTAAAAAGGCATGGACTGTTGCTTTAACACTGACTATATTTGTATAGAAGTAGGGCAGGAAATACAGACCTCAAAGATGCTCTGTCAGATTACACACAAAACCACTTTTGGGGAAAAACATGTCTGACTTGTGCAAAATAGAATGGCTTAGAGTATACAGTTTAAATCAAATAATCTAAAATTGTAGATAGAGGGATAAGATTCATACTGTTTCTGATTTGTAATTGAAAACATTGAAAAGTCAAGCAAAGTGCAACCACAAACAACACAGTCTTTGTTTTAAAGGAAGCTGAGGGAGGACTACACGCCCGCTCACAATACAGTGCAGTGAAAAAGTATTTGAAAACTTCTGTGTTTCCCATTTGACAAATGTAAATGATTAGAGTTTAAAAACCAAATGCAAGTTCAAAATAATTATGTGTATAAACAAAAACTACATGGGCAATCAAATTACCATGATTATATTTAGTCAACAAGAAGGGGTATTTAATTTCTGTGGGGTTTTGAAAATGCTTTACTAGCCAAAAACATATAAGTTAAGAGTTATTGACGCTGAGTCGCTCGTCCCTTTGCTCTCTCCCCCTTCAGAGCAATATCACAACACCAAGCAACATGCGCCCTGCTAACGAAACTACTGCACATCACATCAGGTTTGTCAAGTTGTTGTCTACAGTTTTGTGGGAACATCGATGATATAGGCTTGACAGCTGAGCATTGGACAGAATCTTACAGCCAAATTAGTGAAACAACTTTGAGTAAACCGTGAGCACATTTACATTGGCCACTCATTTGACTTTTGGTCCAAATTTGCATTCACCTGGGGTCCATTCACAAACTATATTCAAGGTGGTGTTTTAGGTGGACAAGAGGGTTGGTGTAAAAAATTATTCATTGTTTTCATCATATAGGCTACATTGATCTAAATTCTTATTTGATATTATGATTTTACTCTTATACAAATGGCTTTGACCATTAAATTCCTTAATAAAAGCAATACAGACATTTAATAAGTACAATTTAAGACAAATAATAGTCCAGTTTCTTCCTGTAAACTCTGAACTCTGATCCAATCCACATGCTTTTACCAACAGAGAATTTGCTGTAGACCTCTTGGATCTTTTCAATATTTAGAAGTGACTGAATCTCGATCTCAAAATTAATTTCAATTAATAGCACAGCCGTAGCGGATGAATCTGTAAAACAAAACGACAAAAACAGAAATGACAGTTTCACGGAAATTTTGACTCACCAGTGCCTAGAAGGGAATTGCCTCGACTTGTGGAAAAACTGCCTGCTGATGTAGAGGAAGAGAAGATCGAGGAGGAAGATGTTACAACAGCAGTGGAGGTTGTTGTCGTCTGGTAATGGGAATTCAAAGCTGGGGCAGTAGGGGGCGCTGTGTGGTGATGATGGTGCTCCTCGTCGCCTCTCCTCTCCCTGTTTTTGCTTCCTTTTGGTCGTCCCGGGCCGTGTCGACTTTTCTTGTTTCCTCTGTGCCTCCGTTCCCTTGGCAACGACGGAGGGGGCGTGGCTTTACCTTCTTCCTCCTCCTGCTCGCGGTCTACCTCCTCCAAGATGGGGGGTGTGCTGAGTTGAGACACTTTCAGGGATTTGGAGGGTTTGTAGTCCACCGACGACGAGGAGATCTTTCGGATTTTGGTGCCGGACGAAGACGTGATGCGCATTATGGAGCCAATTGTAGAAATAGTGACTTTGTTTTCGAACGGACTGCTAGAGTTACGTTCAGTTCTGTCGTGACTCTGTGTAGCTGCTATTGGCCCATCGGCAGGAGTCAAAGCGGGAGGTTTGTGGTATTTAGAGTCTTCTTCTTCATCATCGTCGTCCTCATCTTTCTCCTCTTTTTCCTCCTCATCCTCCTCTTCCTCTCGCACAGCTGGTCTTCTATGGCGTTCTTTCCGGTCTTCGTTGTTGTGGTGGTCGTCGGCACCGCGGTCGTGATCTCGGTCTCGTTCGTGTCGCGAAGAGGAAGAAGAAAACTGGTGGAAGTCCTGAGAGTTAGACAGAGAGCCAGCTGTAACAGAAACAAAAGTATACAGGTTTGATTATAGGAGGTATGCTTTTTATTGACTTTATAAACCAATCTTCGTCACCTCTAGGAAAGCTGCACAATTTAATCAAAACAGTCGCAATTAGAAAATCGTAAGGACAGCAGTTATATAGCCAACGTAATTTCCTTTGTAAACAACAAATTATCCTGTCTTATTGAGTAAAAAAATGCTAACTCCTCTACCTCTACAAACATATTTCGTGAAATGATTCTTGTATTAGTTTAGCAGTTCAGATTTCAGTCTCATCATGAATGTTAATGCTACTGTCTGCACTGTTCCAAAACAGAAATTGCAAATCGAATTATAGCTGCAATTCTGGCCAGAAAAATTCAAGGAATTCAATATTTTCATTCAGTATTTTCATTCATTATTTTCATTCAGGCCTACTTTTGCCTCTAGATCTTAAGGAACCTTTTCATCATTGATTCTTTTCATATATTGGTTAAATTTCCTTTATGTAGTGAAATAAAATTATGTAGTGAAATATTGTAAGATTATAATCTGAAATTACAAAGGAAACAGAAAGTAAAGTAAAAATAACAGCAGAAGTACAAGTTATAGGTTTGATCCTAATAATACAGTGACATTTGAGAAGTGATGTCATTTGCATCTATAAATGGCAATGTGTAGACCGTATTAATAATAATTTTACAGGGCCAAAATACAGTAAAACCCCTAGTAATAGGTTCAAAAATAAACTGTGTATCCTGTAACTGGCATCACGCCCTCCAGCTTTCTTAGTAAGGAACTAGAAATTATGAGAACAAGAAGAAAACTGAATAATAATAGAGGAAATACATTCTCAGTACTGTAACGTGGTAGGAAAAGTGAAAGAGGAAGGTGTTTTGAAGTTATATCAGCAACTTCAAAATGCTCTAAAATTACTTTGTTGGTTAGTTGAAAGCTATTGCCCCACTTTATGCCTTACCTGTGTTGAAAGGGCTGGAGGAGCAGGAGGATGAGGAGCTTTTCCCTGTACTTCCTGGTTTCTTACTACGATGACTGTGACTGTGTGAACTCAGCTTCTTGGATTTGCTTTCACTGTCTTTGCTGATGTGGTGGCTGGAAGAAATCTGGTAAAGAGAAAATCATGTAGTCATTTAGTGTCCATCCATTTAAAGGTGCACAGTGTAACTTTTCTGATGTAATGCCCGATATCTGCTTGTCTCCTTGGATGTTATTGCTTTGTCTTGGCTAAACCTGGCCTCACTTATAGGAAGATAAATAAGTTTAATGCCATAGTGTGGAGCATTTCAGGAAAGTATTAACCTCTCAATGGAGACAAGCAGGTAGCAGACACCAGAAAAAAATTACACAGTGAATCTTTAAATATAGCCTACACTAATTCATTTAATTTCTTACCTTCTCTATGCTGCTGCTCGTTACAGAGGAGGTCAGACTGTCTGAAGATTTCTTATGACGGTCTTTATCTTTTGGTCGAGTCTTATCTTTGTGACTCTGGTAAATCAAAGTGCAAAACAATACATATATTTAAAAGAAATACAAAGAGTACATGCGATAGAATGTAGTCAAAATTCGTATACACTTTCTTATATGGGTCAGTGACGTATAAGGATTTTCAACAGGCAAATTTTAAAATATAAAAAATATTAGTTTCTATTAAACTTTTTCAAATATTTACAGTGTCAGGTGCATAAATCTGTGTTTAACATTTATATTAAGCATTTTTTGTGTAAATTGTCATGTGGTGCGACTGAGAATAACCTTAAAATTGTTTTATTTTCTAAAACATGGTTGGGATATTAATCTAAGTTCTGAGTAATATGAAGTGTATAGAAACAAACTGTTGGCGTTTCTTTTGATTTTTAATGCATATTGATATTTTCTTTTGCTGTCCAATATGACAGTCACCTGCTTGTGTTTAATTAACACGCTTCTACCCTGTAAAATGCATAAAATGAAGAAAAATACCTAAGGAATCCCATTCATCCAAGTCGACTTTGTTATTAAAATTCCAGCCATAGAATTACGGCTGTTATTAGTCGCACCACATGATGCACGGTCGCACCACATGGCATTTTAACACTTTAAGTACAAAAAACATGCAGAATAACTATTGATTTCTGAAAAAAATTATTTGGTTCCATGGAGATCAGAGGTGCTACAGAAATGTGGTGAATCATTATGAAATTTGAACCTTTTTAACTGAGGAAATTACAACTGGACAGCGTCAGGTCATTGACCCATAAATTAATTATTTTTTTGACCTGAAAAGGAGAGAATTTTGTCCTTCTCCTGATGTGACGCCTATACTATGGTTACTTTAAGTCGACGTTGACGAAGCAAAATAAATAAATAAATAAAAAATAATAATCCTCAAATTCCTCATGGCAAAGTTCTGGCTTGTCCAGGAACCAGAGTTTTGAGCATTTTCTGATACACAATAATTAGCAATACCACCGCACTACCTCTTTATCAGAAACTTTGCAACAGCCTAGACTAATGTCCAAACTCTATCAGAGATTCAGTGTCAGCAATTTATACAACTAATAAGTAACTAGATAAAATTGAGAGAAAAATGTATTCTGTCAACTGGACAAAAGTTTTTAAGGGTGAATAAGCTTTGCCTCTCCTCATAACTGAAGACGATATTTGTACGGGTGAGGGATTACGTGGTCAATTCTACTTTGGTACTTCTGGATTGAACATGATTATAATATATCATAAGTATGCACCTATAATAAATAAATAAACACAAACAGATGCTTTAATTCAGTATCCCAATAGTTTACCTTTCTGGGTTTATGGTGGTGGTGGTGCTTATCTGGCGGTGGAGAGCTAGGGCGCCCCCTGGAATGACTGAAGGAACTGCTTGTGTTTTCACTTGAGCGTAACTTCTTTTGCTGCCCAACAGGATAAAAAGTGGTTTATTAACATATTGTTTATTGTGACAGTTTTATTTCTTAGTGGAGCCTTGCATCGTACCATCTTGTTGTAGTGGTGCTTGCAGTAGCCGCAGTACTTCACATTGTCAGCCTCTGGACCCTCCTCCTCGCACAGTAAACCAGCCATCTGAGCACTAAGCAGTTTCAAAGGAAAGACAAATGTTACCAAACAAACAAAACTCACAATGACACTGTTTAACTTTGCTGTGAAATATTAATAAACTAACTCTGGAAAGAGGTAATAAAAATACAATTGGTGGATTGTTGGATTTTCCATACCATGATTCACAATTTGCCTGTTTACTAATACAAGTCAATGCTCAAACACAGAAACTTTTAATAATAATAATGCATCAGTTTTATATAGCGCTTTTCTGGACATTCAAAGACGCTTTTCTATACTAACTCCTCCTATGGGATATTTCTGTCATGTTCTGAATGAGTGACAGGCGGCTTTAACCACTCACAGTGAAGTGTGAAGTGATCTGGTTAAAAAAAAGGTGTGATGTAAATGTTTTGACATATCACACACCCACTCTTATTAAACAAGACAATGAGCGGTGTGAAATGTTGGTGAAGAGAGGGAAAGACATTCAAAATAATGTCAGATCCGATTTTGATTCTCATAATGCTGAAACTGGCAGAAATCCTCGCATCTGTGCTGCAACCAACCCTCTGCCCATAGTGTAGCACAATAGGATACAATTAAGTTAGTGACATTTATCCAAATTTAGTGATTACCAGCATGCATTCATTTAGTCATTTGTAGCTAGGTTTTTACAGAAAGGAATTACAGACAGTAGGTGGTGTAACACAATATCAATGGTATAACAGGGCTGATGAAGTCATTAACGAAGAGACACAAATTCCCTACACCATGAATAGAAGACACAAGACTTAGAAAACATAATTAATTATACCCAGAAGCTCCAAACGCAACAGCGCTAACGTCCCTCAAACTGCAAATATGTTTGCAATGGGATTTTCACAAGAATTTATTGGCCAGTAGCAAACTCTTTGTGCTAAATTTAGATTTCCTTTTTTTAGACCAGACAAAAATCTATTCTGTGGATGTAATATCAGAGAATCCAGAGCTTCTGCTGCCAACGTTACTGAATACTCAACACACTTGACAACACACAAGTGAAACGTCTACGTCAATATTGTATTATAAACAGTTAACAGTAGCACAATATTCGTATTTGTAACTTTTACATACAAAAAGCCAGAACAAGCTACCATTTTCCATTGTAAATAAAGATGAAAGTGATTTAATGATTAAATGAGTGATTCAAAGATTTTAGTGATTAAATAATAACTGTCCAAGCTAAAAGTGTCTATATAACTTTAAATTAAACAAACTTGGGACAAAACACAGCAGTTCAAATTCATAATAAACCCTTATCTATCACATGGTGGAAATGCTATTGCAAATATTGATGAAAAGCAGAATTGCCTAATAGTCAATGACATTATTAAAGGTAAAATCATTGTTGAAACAGACGTACCATGTGACGTGGAAGGCCTGTCTGCAGCCTTGCCTGTTGCAGGTCATACAGGCCCCACATGCAGCTTTGCTTTCTCTGCCGTGGTCCTCACAGATGTAGCATGTCTGAAAAAAAATAAAAAATTATAATCATGAGTGCAATCATTTTTTAAAAGTTATAATTGGCACGTCACCACAGAATAATCTCTACTGTCCAGTGAACTTAATTTTCACTTTAATTTTCACTTGATTTATTTTCTGCTCATCATCAAACCCCTGCAGGACACCGAGGACTTACCATATAAAAAGTTTAATTTATATTATTTGGTGAATGAAAGTCCAATTGCAGAGGGTGAGAAGAGAAATAGCTCCTGCTCTTTGTTCCTATCTAACCACATCTATAAGAGATAAGTTTTTCTTGTCATGGCGACAGATGGGGCTCTCCAGTGGCGCTTTGAGCTTAGAGCCTCCTCGCACAAAACTGTTGACCAGATGTTTGTGTACATATGCAGCTGGTAGTGTTCAAGTAGCACCACAACACTACAGGAGAAAGAAGCCACTCAAAACAATTACGGCAAAGGGGGTATTTAAAATGTTGCAGGGATAATGGCAGAAAGGAAAGCAACTACAAAGGTACAAAAGTGTGTATTACTTTTTGGTTTTATGTTCAGAGCTGTCTCACTATTGGAGAAGTAGATACTAATCTGTACTAAAACTAGTACTGACACTAAATACTGATTTTAACATGTATCAGTACTGAAAAATATCATAACTGAACCTTAGTTTTTAAATGGTCTTATTGATCCATATCCAAACTAGCATCTTTTCATCATGACACTGGCATATGACTTTCTTTTGAAGATTTGAGCCAGGACTTTACTTTGACTTTGTTTAAATCCAGGCTCAAAACCGTTCAAATGTGCATATGAAAGGTTTTTATTCTGCATTCCTCTCTGTTAATGTTAATTTTACAATGATTATTTATGTTTTGATTTGTTTGTATTGTGATTTTGATGTCTTTTTTACTCTGTAAAGCATTTTGAATTAATTTTGTATGAATTGCGCTGTGCAAATAAACTTGCCTTGCCTTTTGGCTAGTAGAATGTTTGTTATATGCAATGTGCAGAATAAAGTCATCATTCCTGCCAATATTTCCCTAAATAATCTGCCTCCATGTTTGCAAATGAACTTCAACTGCGAGTGGAGCATTCATTTTTCATACTCCACAAACATCCAGTTGCAATACAAGCTTTGGATCAGCAAAAAGAGTCAACTGTTTTGTGACGTGATGACGGACTGAAGGAATGTGACAACAAAAGAAATACTGATCATTGAAAGTTTTTATGTAAACAGAAGAATCATATTAAGATGTGCTGTGATCAACCCAAGCTTTTGTACTTCTTGCTAGCGATTCCCCAGTGAGCAGTGAGTGGGTCGGGTGGGTGAGAGAGGGCAAAAGAGGCCTAGCAACAGGTGTGGGACAAAGAAACAGCAGGATTTTTACCTTTCTGCCTCTGTTCAAATTCTTCACACTGAGCGCCATCTCTGGAAATATTTTGACTAAATTAGATTTCATCAAGTCTAACAGGGACTAAACCAAAACCAGTGTAAATTTGTACTGGAAGCAAAAAGTCACATTAAACAGCAGGGATGCACTATATAATCAAGCAAAAATACATTATTAATGGAAATTACAATTGGAAATGGTGCAGTTTTTTGGATAATAGAAAGTCCACTAAAACATCATTTTGTATTTGGGGGAAAAAGAAGAGTTTACCCTGAAATTTAAACCATTAGAAACCATTGAACAAAATGAACCGTGCTCTGTGAACATAATTAGGATTAACCCAAGATTAGTCTAGGTCTAAACTAGGACCACACTTTTCATCCTCAAGCAGGACTAAACCAAACCTGAACCAGTACCACATGGAGACAAAATCTGGACTGAACCAGATCTACCAGGTCTAAGCCGGTACACTTAATTTGTGTACTAATTATGCTATACAAACAGGCCTGGCTTTGCCTATAGGGAGATAAGTAACAACAATCACCATTTGGCCAATTTAACTTAACTTGATCATTATTTTAATTTTGTTTCATCGACATTAATGGAACAACATCCAAACTTGGCTACAAAAGACCCACTGATACGTACAGTATAAGATGTAAGCTCACAGAAATTCCCATAGACAAAACTAGGCTACACAGGGGACTTGTGAGTGGCTTCTCAGGTTTTCACTGTCCATTGTAACGCTGTCTAGGAATGCAGGCGGCAAAGAACTTGGATGAATGGGCCTGGCTGAGAAAAGCTGCATGCAATTTACTGTAGCTGACAGAGTAATATGAAACCACTCCTCACATGTGTACATTTATATGCAGGCACGCTCGCACACACAGGAGGAGAGTGGCAGCAGCCCTTGCAAATATTGATTTCTTTGTAACACTCCCTGCTTTAAAAGGCAGCTGGATACAAGAAGGCGCTGCTCAGTTTTGTGCCATATGTACAGTACAATACAGGAAATACAATACAAGTAACGGGCAAAAGCACATTCAAAACTGTAATGAAAGTTTGAAAAACATTACTTTTCACAAAATTACTATAGATATAGATATTAAGTAACTTTTCTGCGTTACTTTTCTGGTTTTATGTCCCCATTGACTTATTGCTTTTCCCAAGATGTCCCGCAGTATGGCTTTAAACTGATCCATCTTATATTTATTCAATTACAGGTGTTTTTATTGCCTTGAAAAGCATACATTCTTACAGTGAGCGTGCATGTCTCTCCACAGATCAGACCTGTAACTTGACATGGTTGTGTCAGCCACTCCTCTACATGGAGGTGGATTAGTTTGATGTCAAAGTGTGAATCATTCTAGACACAATAACATTTCCATGGAGGCAAGACGGTGACGTACCCCTCTCCATTGCCTTTGAATGTGTTGGTTTCGACAGAACGTGTATTTAAGATGATAGATATCTTGGCCCTCTCATTACTGCTCTGTGTGAGGTCCAATCATTTTGAAATTATAACTATCAAAAAGCAGCAATAGCCTCTGATGAACGTCGCTCTTGGCCCCAAAATATCTCTCTATTTAGCTCATTTTTGAACTCTATAAATAATCAGTCAATCCCAAAAAATCTGGTAATAAACCAGGACCAAACCAGTACCGAACCACAACTAACCCAAATCTTAACCAGCAGGAGAACAGAATAAAATCTGGACAAAACCTGTAGAATATAACAGGAGAATTTATTCTAATCCAGGTCTATCCCCTCCATCTCTTCTTTTAACTCACATCATTTCAGTGTTTCCTGCAGAGACTGTAGTGAGAGAGGTGAGACCTTGTTTTTCAATATTTTAAAAGTGCAGTGCAAAACTTTTTCTGGAGAGGAGAACACTAGCCGCTTCTCTACATGGAGATGTTATTGCTTTTCCTGAAATTGCCACCATATGGCCTTTCCATGGAGAGAATTCAGGTCAGATATGTGACATCAATGTGTGGTTGTTTTATTATAATAAAAATCTATATTCTTTTATAATTTTTTTTAACTCAAAACACAATAAAAAAGAATAAATCAAGAAACTAAAGTAGAACACATAAAATACCCATTGTCGAATGCCTTATGGGAACCATACTTACATTCTTACCATTACCACACACTAATTAACGTGGGAATTTCTGTAAGACTCATCAATTTAATTTCTCAACTTCAACTTCCTCCCCCTCTCTCCCCCCAGAGAGCGGGAGATGCCTCACTCACCACAGCTCTGTGACGGTTCGTACGGGATGTGTAGGAGGAGAGATGAAACGCTCTGCTGTTGAGGTATTTCCAAAAACATTGGAGCTGCATTGCATCATGGGTTCTTGAAATGCCATTGTGAAGATGGGGGTAAACCATGTGGTCTTTTGTTTTGTGGAATGAAATCTAAAACTGTTTGAAAAGGGCCATTTAATTTACTTTTTGGAGTTTATCTGTCAGTGTCCCATCAATGATATTATGTCAGTCCAACAGAAATGTGTCTTTAACTGTATTAGTAAAGGTTTAAGTATTAGACAAAAGTGAAAAGACTGTAAAGCTACCCACAAAGAAAAATAACTTAATACTTTTATTTTTAATAAAAGTATCAAGTATCAAGTATCATAGCTCTCAAAATGCCTCAAAAAGAGCATTTTGAGAGATAATACATCTAACATTATATATTAAATGTTTGCAATATTTGGGTATAAATAATAATACAAATAATACACTTAATCTATTTTATCTACCTACTTTTTAAACTTCATTTTCCTGTGGCCTAGATGGGAGCAAGGAAAGGGTGGGCACTTGGGGCGTAATTCTTATCCTAATGACATAGTTATTACCAAAGTCAAATACTGAAATAAAAGGAATATAGTGTAATTTATATCTACTACTGTAAATATCAATCAATTTGCCTCATATATATTTAACAAGGTCAGTTATCATACGCAAAATGCTGAATGCCTCAAGCATTTGAATTCTCCAAGGTAAATCATGATAAAGCCACAATTTTGACATTATGATCTTACCTCTAAAATACCACATGCCTCTAAGACTATCAATTATCCAACACCATACAAAACTTTGAATGGTCAGAGGAATTCAGAATATTTGGAGAGACGCACAGTAACAAAGGGAGGACATGACGAATCCACTCAGATAGTTTATATTAAAAATGGGTCAGGGATCAACCTAGGGCTCACAATCTTCCTGCCTCATGTTGACCAATTTTCAATTCTGTTTTATGTTATATTAAAAAAAATTAAAATAAACATTACAACCCTTTAATTATTACCTTTTAACACCACAACACAAAAAGTCCTCTGACAATTAGAAATGACTGGATCTCGATCATAATTTGAACATAAATCAAACCCAAAACCTTCTCCAACTTCCATAATGATAAAAGTGTTAAAGTTATTAGTCAATATGTAATTACCTTGATGTATCTTTCATGTGGGACATACTGCAGGATGATGGGCTCCATTGTGAGAACATTGGCAAACTGCACCTCAGGGATGTAGAGAGCACACACCACATGAGCCCAACCTAGAATAAAACATAAAGGTTTTAGCATTTAGGGAAAAAATGCTCATATTTATGTTGCTTTTTAAAAATTCTTTTAGCCCACAGGCTTCAATAAACATGATTTGTTTTCTAACCAATATTTATTTTATTTTATTTGTTTATTTCATTCATAAAGTATAAAATGACATTTAGAGTGTCACAATACCAAACATACAAGAAATGAATGAAAAGCCGCAGAAAGAAGAGTCATCTTATGTTATGACACATCAACACCGGAAAAATACATTTCATTTCAGTCACAATTATTAATCTTCCCTTTTATGCACAACAACTTAGTTTTGTTGTTCATACATACACATTGCACTGGATTTAATGTGTTTTTTAAAAGCATCATTGTACTTAATTCTTTGATTTCTTTTTCAAGACTATTTCGTAACTGAACTCTTTTCACAGTAACGTTTCGCTCCATAATTTTGGTTCTGAATCTGGGTTTTTTTAAGCATGGAGGTTCCTTTTAAATTGTAGTGGCTTGTTCTCATCTCAAACAGTACAAAATATTGTTCTCTTGGATTAGACATAGAGCAAAACTACAGGTCTAATCTATAAAGCCCTTTAAAACATACAGAAAATCACAAAACATTACTGATACATTATAATAAAATCTTCCTCAACAGATTAACCTTTGGCGTTATAGACAATCGTTTCAACTGATTTCAATTATAACTAGAATATTGCTGACTTTTTCAGTCATCAAAGTGTACAGGGAATGCAGTGTGAAACAGGACGAAGAATGGGGTGTAGCTTTCAGTAAATAGTTGGAATCAGTCCTCAAACTTGTGAGATGTTGTAACATGTGTGCCTTAACCTAACCCTAGGCCTTCTGACAGGGCTAACGATCGTACAATTTTTAAAACTCTAACTTAAGGAAGATTTCACATTAACATGCATGGACACAGGGGGAAAGCAGGGGAAGTGTCTTGCCCAAGTACAGCTGCATGGATTACCAGGAGTGTGGATTGAACTGACAACCTATTTCTGCATGGTGGACAAAAACAAAAGAAAGAAAATATACAGGTACACTTAAAGAAGTCACCAAAAATAAACTGGCATCAATGCACATAAGCTCTTATGCACTGACATTAGGTGCAGAAGTGTCTTGCCCAAGGAAAGATGGCAGTAAGAATTGTCATGGTAAGAACTGAACCAGCAACATACTCTGGGGTCTAAGTATGGCAGCACAAGCAGACACTCAAACGAATTAACAAATTAAACGGTCTTGCCCCAAAAATAAGATAGCAGGATGCACTGGAAGTTGCAGGGATTGAACCAGCAACATACTTTGGGTTCTAGATGAATAACCAAAAATAAACTGTCATCATTGCACGCACAGTCTCATGCACTGATTTTGGGTGAAGTGTCTTGCCCAAGGAAATCTGAAAGTTTGCATTAAAAGTAGCAGGGATTAAACCAACAACATACTGTACTTTCAGTTCTAGATGTTGTCACACATACAGGTACTAAAACAAATGACCAGAAATAAACTGTCACGAATGCACCTACAGTCTCATGCACTGACCTGGGGTGAAGTGTCTTGCTCAAGGAAATAAATATGGCAGTATACATGACCAAAAATAACCTGGTACTTACCCCCGCTGTCCGTCCTCTTGAGGGCACCATCTTTGTGGGGGCAGAGCTCACACCTCTGAGCAGGACAGGACAAGAGTCAGCAGGTGTGATTGATATAAGCACAAAGAGCAACAGAGCCGGGTGGAGACATGTGGAGTTTGGCAGAATACTCACCACTCGTGCCGCCCGCTCCTGTGACTCACACTTCCGACAGAACCAGGGACCAGTGGGCACCTGGACGATGCCATAGCACGCTGAGACAAACACACCATTATTATCACCATTATTATCATCAGGAGTATCTACCTGCCTACCTTATTACATAGGCATACTGGCATTACTAATAACACAAACACCAACAATGACAACTTTGTATTGTTTTGAATTGACATTTTCTGAAGTATGATTACAGATTTGAATGAACTGGCCCACTTTTCATTTGAGTATCTAACAAATTAATTCGTTTTATCTGTGGCTTTAAAAAATGTGTTTATAGCTTTACATCAGCATTATAATAATAGAGCCACTTAACTGTGAACTGTTGTAGTATCACATTTACATTATCTGAAGAATAAGGGGAGGGATACATGAATAAACTGATGCATTAACTAGGTCTATAAACCAACAAGTGTCTAAAAAGCTTTTCCCCAAAGTGCTGTGTTTTAAAATAGCTTGTTCTTATTTTAGACGACTAAAACCAACAAAGCAAGTGAACACATGGAAACACAGTGTCCAGGGAGGCCCTCTGTCGTACAATCACGCCCGGGCAAAGGCAGTGTGTGTAAAAGCCCAAGCAGACACATAACCTGAAGTGGCACCGCGGCGCCGCGCAGACGGTGACACCGGCCCTGAGCCTTCATCATGTGCGCAAAGAGGAAACAACAAACTGCACGCCTCCCCACCCCTCCCACACACAGCACACACAAACACGCACGTACACAGAGCTACACCTGGAGCTGGAGCGGCCAGCCCCCCGCTGGCTCAGCCACAGCTGCCCGGTAAAGACGCACCGGCGGCGGCTACGTTACCTTGGTGAACGGCGACGCTGCAGCCGTGTCCATCACAGTACACCAGCGGATTCTCAGCCCAGCCTCGCTCGTCTGAACACACGCAGCAACCTCCAACCATTTCCCGCATGCTGTTCCCATAAGAAGAACTGGCTTTTCCTCCCGGAACGGCTCGGAGCTGGACTAGGCCAGTCAAGGGGTCGTCCCGCGCTCTGACGACCCCGCGGACATATCGGTGCCCGCGCTACGTGCGCAGTTTTCAAGCCGCCGCTCAGAGACCAAATCTCGGCGTGAGGTTTGTGGTGTTGCTGCTACGTTTTTTCCGTGATGTCCTCCCCGTCCCCATAGAGCCGATGCAGTGCGCATGCTCATATGTGCTTCATTGGGTCGGAATAAAAGTCACATTAAAGATATAGCAAGTTCTTTATGGGCAAAAATGCCTCCATCAGCGACGGACTGAGCAAAAACATATTTCTAGACTGTCATTTATTTGAAAGTGAAAGTAAACAACCCGTGTGTCATTACTAGTGCTTAATTAAGTCATAAAACATGTGGATTGGTCGTAAAACCGCTGGCTGGTGTACGTCAATCGCTGGTCAATCTTGTTACTAAAGCGCCACCTTCAGGACTGATAGAGAACAGATGGAGAATATTACACTATGTTTCACCAGCCAGTGTCTGGAAGTGAAAAACATCCTGTACTTTTACAACACGACCTTTAAATGTCTTTCTGGTAAACAATTTTTTCACCAAAAATTTAGCCTTAACCTGTACAGAGCTATGCTATAGACCATCAGATATACAAAACCCAACAAGAGTCAAGACCCAACTTTATTAACTGCATTATGGTATACATTTGGCATGAACAGACAGGTTTATCTCTATATTATGAAAACAATCTAAAATACATATTTTCATTAACACCAAGCAGAAAAGCTGTCAAACATGAGGTGTATGCTAACATAGAAATGGTAAAATATATATATATAAAAAAAACTTCATACATTTAAACTTATGCTATTTCTGATATTACCAATTTTGCTGATTGATTTTGTATTGTTTGCAGTAAATGTATTAAATAACCTTTTTAGTATTTGTGGTAGTGATCCTGTCAGCAGATGTCACTAGACCATACATAAACTCACACATCAAGGTGGTAGCTTTATGACTGTTTTCTGAAGTGGATGAGTAAATTCTGGTCTGGTGGTTTTATGTAGTGGAAATGGGACTTCAGTTACACAAGACATATATAGCTGCATGCACTCCATGGCAACCGATCATATAATAGAAAGTACAATTAGATATAGGTAAAAATAATAACAGTAACAGGCTTTATTGTTATAGTTAATATATATATTTCTACATTTTTCTTCTTAAGAGCTGTAAACTGTAATGGATAATTTATGAAATCAAGTCAAATAGTTGAAATATTCCTATGCATATGTTACAGGCATAGTAGGAAATCAGGTATTGTGCATAATGTATTTGTACAGAATGCCTGAAATGGCCAGACAAAGTAGGAAATGATCAACATTCTCTACATTGCCTCTATAAAATGCCTCACGGCTTTTAGGCAAATCAGGGAAACTCTGAAAAAGGTAAAGCCAACTGTTTGAGTCAGTCCTTATTTCATAGGTAAATCAGCTTGTCTTATGATCTTATCTAGCACTTTGAGATTTCATTGAAATGTAAAGTGCATTACAAATAAAATGTATTATTATTAGTAGTAGTATTATTACCTACGTCTTACCAGGTGTGTATGACTTTTTGACTATCCTACTTCACGTGACTCACTGCTATTTCAGTCTTTAGCAGCATTTTTAAGTATTTGATGTTTTATATTAACTGACTGATGTATTGTGCTGATGGAATAACCAAAGACAAGATCATATACAAATAATATACAGATTAAATAGACCTAGGACATAAGAGGGTATAAAGAGGTCTTAGTATAGTAGGGATAGGATAAGATAAGAAGCCACAAGATTTCCTGTAAGCCTGTGCATTAATGTGGGGTAGGTGGACACAAAACTGTGCACACAGCAGAAAAGTGATTCCGAGAGATTTCTTTTCTGTGTCTTTGCATTTTCCTTTGACAAAAAAGGGGTTAAGTGCTGTCGAGTTTCATTACTTGAGATCTTCTCTAGATCCAAAAGCACTGCTACAATAACAGCAAAAATATTAAATTAAATAAATAAAAAGTGGTGAAGCCAAAATTGAACTGCATTATATTTATTTACTCTAAATAATGTCAAAATCTCTCCTTGTTTTGTTCTTTTGGGCCCAATCACTTGTCTTATCTTGTAAAAATGGCGTCTCGTCTCACCACTATAGCATAGGTTAAATTTAAACTCGAATATGTCGATTTCTGATGCTTCATTAATATTCCCATAATGATATTATGCCAGTCCAACTAAAAATTGCTGAAACATGCCTTTAATAAAATAAAGTCCAGGTATATCACACATACAATGCCTAAGCAAAGTATATATTAAAGCATTAAAACAACCTACTTTGCCAAAAAACACCTACAAAATGCACAGATATTTTATAGCATACCTGGATTATCAACTTTGCCTGTAACATAAACACTAAGAAATTATGACATTTATTTATTTAATTGTATGTGTCTTAAAAATATATAAATATATACTTACAAAACTATATTAAAAATTCAAAAATGGTGACGGCTACAATGTGGAATTGTCCAGTATGTTAGTAATTGATTCTTTATTCATCCAGTGCAATTTGAAAACCCGCCTCTGCACGCTTTCAAAAATATACTGGGTTAATTTTTATCTTCTGACTAATACCTCTTGCTCACATACTTACTTAAAGTTCAACCCATAATCATAGCATTGTAGGCCACCCTCTCTGCATGTAATTCTGAGCAGCCTTATAATTGGAAAAGAGAAGCGGTTGCACTTTTGAAATGGATGACTGGGTCTTTTCATCTGACATATGGACATGAAGTTGTGATAACAGTTTGTCTCACAAGTGTCACTTCTGTTGGGCCTCAGAGACAGAAAAGGGAACTGGCTCTGATGGAGAGGAGAGATAGTGCATGCATTACCAGCTGGATGAAGAGCCTGTAACACGCTGCAATGACCTGACAGCAGTAAACCGTGACCAAGCCCTCACTTTCACATGAAGTTAGGCCAAAGCAAAGAGTAATCCACACATTTCTAAAGCCAGACAAATTAGTAATAGAAGGAATAGTGTGGGAGGCCCGAGATGAGTATGTGTTAAAAAAAAGTCAGCTTTCTAAAGGTGATCTGGGTCTGGTTTTAAATACTCGCCACATCTATCTCTATATTGGTGACTGGCTGTGTATGATTCACTATTATTACTTAGTTATAATATTAGTACAGAATAATATCATTTTAGAGTAGTAGCCACTTTCACTATTGGTCATGGTTTATATGTAAATCACTAGAACTACTACTACTACTACTATAACTACTACTACTTAAAGCACTAACTATAGTGCTTTAAGTAGTAGTGGTGTAAGTAAGGCTCCTGTTGTTTTATCCCACTGTACTGAGGCACATTTATACATTTTTATTTCAGAAGTAATGGATGTGCTTCTTGTAAAATACATTATTGCATGCACATTCATTATAAGTTGATTTATTGACCATTTAAAGCACTTGATAATGACTTAACCATGTACATATGCTTAAAACTGGAAAATATAATTATATACTGCCATATACTGACAGAACAATGGGGAGTGAGAAATGCTCAAGCTGCAGAACCGTGTTTGAAGCTGTGAGGTGCACTCCTCTGAAAACCACAAACGTGTGACCTTGCAGACAATAGGATCTGCAATCACTTTTAGTCTTTTCACATAAGCACAATGATGAGAAACAATATAACAATGTTTTATTAGTCAAAAACAACGTAAAAAACATATAAACATTAAAATAGTATGTGTCCAGGTGACCTTATTCAACTGTCTATTCACGTTTAACAAAGGGTTTTCTAATTTTATCTTTTTAAAAGCTTCTCCCAAAACTCCACCTGTGGTCTTCTCTTTTTGTATAAAGACCAAGTGCCATTCAGCCAGACAAACACCCAACAAAGTAAAAACTGCTACCTCATTTTTGTTGAATCTTGAGGCTACTTAAATGAGTAAGGCTGTCTCTGCATTACACATACTCATGTGTACTTCAGATTATTGTACTTCAGGCCATGTTCTCCGCGGGCTATGTGGGATGTGAACTCGTAACGGTCTCGGCTGCGGTGCCCACACACGTTGCACTCAAAGGGATCTCGAAAGCCGTGGCAGCCCATGTGGATGGTGTACATGACATAGTCCAGGAAGAGGAGCTTGCAGTGGCCGCAGGGATACACCGCTCCTCCATCTGCCTCCATTGCTCGTAAGGCCTCGAGGGGAGACAGAGGCACCGGCTGGGCCTGTTGGTAATGCATCATGCTCCTCATAACTTGTCCGAGGAAAGAGAGGCCATTTGGGATTTCACCACTGAACGAGTCCATGCCAACAGAGGGCTGGGCGGAAGTAGGGAGCAAAGGAGGGACCATCTTGTGGCCATTGGTAATACCTAGGGGGCTATGGTCATTTCGGGTTAAAGCCAGAGGGTAAGGCTGGTGGGACAGGGCTGGGTCCCCCTCAGGAGCTGGAGGCTGAGGGGTGGCTTCAGGAGAGCCAGGTGGAGGGTCTTTGATGTTTGAATGGACCACCTCCTTGTTAAAGCTCAGGTCCAGGCAAACTCCACTGTCACCTACACCCATCATAACATGAGACAACAGTCATTTCTGAATCTGAGGGACGTATCATTTACACACAATGGAAGCATGCGAATAGGAGCTACAGAGACGCATGCTTTGAAATGCCACAGATGAAGTAAAGCAGAGGGTAGCTGTGAGCAGGTAGCTGTGAGCATAGAGCGATGCAGAGCTGGAGCAGGACAGAGGCAACAGCTGCACAGACACCTGCTCACGTTTCTGTGCCTGCTCTCAGGGCTTGTGGTTTAGACATGACTTCTCTTTCCCTTGTGGTTGTCATGTTGAAAGAACTCATATCATTTATGAACCTGATGGAAATGTAGGAGTGCTAGTATGTTTGTGTTCATCAGCAGCTTGACTTCATTATGAAACTACAACCAAAAGGTGTCAAGACCATATCAGAAAGGTGAGAATCAATCCAGTGTGCCAAAAAGTACCATATACTGTATCATGCCCCACTAAAACTATAAGGAAGCGAATGCTGTGATAATACTCCAGTCCACAAAAACATATTTACCAATACCCACCTCTGACACACATTTAGGACCGTGCTGACCACATGGTGCAGACATGGAGCAGGTGTTAAATCCTGTTTAAGAAGAAGTGGCGCGCAACAGAACAGACAAATAGCTCAGCTCAGACACACATGTTCAGTTATAATATTGCAGACTGAAGAGTAGTATTCTACATTACAGTTCAACACAGCAATAAGCCTGAGAAAAGCCAAGAACATGTATATTTATCTTAAATACAGCATTTTTACCAGTAAACTTTTGTGGCATTGAACTTTTCCTTTTGGCCACATTGCTGGCAAGTCTGTCCAGCAACAGCGCACGCTCAGAGCCCATCTGATTCCTCGATGCAGGACTGTCCGCTGTGTCAAACAAAAACACACAAATTTTAACAACTACAAGACAGCAGCTTTAAATAATGAAAAGTCATCCCACTATGAAGTGTTAATGTGGACTTGTCTTTGAGTTTAAATCAGGGAGGAAGCAGATATTAATTTCAGATGCAGCGCTAATTTGACCTCACTTCCTGCTTCTTTTGACTTTTGACTAAACCAGGAGAGACGCCACAGGCTGAGGATGTACTTCCTCGCCACATCGACTTAGCGAGGTATAACCTACGACACCAGGCGACCACAGGAACAGAACTTTGTCTATATTTCATAACAATTGCCTTGGCTATTGGTAACAGCCTTTAAGGGGCGGTTAGAGATGTGTGAGTCTGTCCTATATGCAGATATGGCTTCCCCTTTGCTGCCTCACCACCAGCAGCGGCATTCAATGCGTTGTTCCTCATCACCACAAAAGCTACAACCCATTTAGCGCTAATGACGGGGTTACGGCTATGAGCTCGTTCGGATAATGAGGCCATAAAACTAGATGGGTTTGTATACTGCCGTGTGTACGCGTCCAACAGCTTTACTCTGATCAATGACACTAATAAGAATTTGGCAGTCTCATGCAGGATTTGCCAAACAAATGGGCAACTAGCTATCCAAGAAGGATATGGGCAAATAGGCAAAATGCCATTGTCTAGAGTAAGAAACACATGAAATTAAATTTTTCACTTCCTAGGTTGCTGGTTTCACTGTTCACTGTGAATCAGACATCTTTATATTACATGCCAGTTGATAACATTTATTGTAGTGACTGCTGCTAGCTTGGGATGTTATACAAATAAAATAACATTTATATTTGTAAGTTGAATACAGGCAAATCGAAAACATACTGAAAGTTCTGTTTTGTCTCATTCATACATGTTTAACACACAAGTCCTGCATATTTAGGTTTAGTTCTTCTCTCAAACAGAAAACACTGGTGAAATTTGTGATGTATTACAGGAAGTGCATCCAATCCATACACCCTCACTTGTGGCCATACCGGCTCGTCAAAGCCTGAACCCGTCAGATCTCAGAAGTTAAGCAGGGCCGGGCCTGGTTAGTACTTGGATGGGAGACCACAAGGAATTCCAGGTGCCACAGTGGGGCGCCAGTTGCAAAAACTGTCGTTGTGTCCTTAGGCAAGGCACATCACCCACATTGCCTAGTATGAAAGTGGTGTGTGCGTGAGTGTTGGTGGTGGTCGGAGGGGCCGATGGCGCAGATTGGCAGCCTCGCTTCTGTCAGTCTGCCCCAGGGCAGCTGTAGCTACAATAGTAGTTTACCACCACCGGGTCTGGAGTGAATGAATAATGCTCTGTAAAGCGTCTTTGAGTGTCCAGAAAAGCGCTATATAAAACTGATGCATTATTATTATTATTATTATTACTAGAATCATGTGGATCATTTTAACCCTGGAATTGGCCATCTTTATTGAACAAAAAGTTTAAAAAAAATAAGGTTAACTTGAAAACTACTACTTAGTAAGAGGAGATGTAGCCCAATAATGAAGGATTACTCAAACATGTGTGAATGAAACAAAATTCAACTGTTATCATGGTTAACAGTATCAAGGTATCATGGTTTAAAGCTTACTTAGTTATATTAAAAGTTAAAAGTTAATTACTAAGCCTGAATCATTCTTTAAAATCATTTATTCATAACAAGTTAAGTTTATTATTGAGGCTAATTAAAGTGTAGTTATTATAGAGTTACCAGCAAATAAATCTAACAGCAGTATCTTTCTTACCTCTGTCGTTGCCTTTGTTTTGGATGTAAAGGTGGCATCGGTCTCTGTGCTCTTCCAGGGAGCTCCTCTGCTTGTAACTCCGACTGCAGTGGTTGCACTTGAAAGGTTTCTCCACTGTGAAATTCATTTAGCAAAATTATTCACACAAGTCCAGCAGCTTCGCATAGACCTACACAAGGACTGAAACTTGATGAGTAAGTTTCCCAGAGGTGAATGAGTTAACACTTAGCACGATGATAGTGTTACTGGAAATTTAAAAGGACATTACATATGTTTAAAAATGAGTTACAAGAACAAAAACCAAAACCAACACAAAGCAATCCTGTGATCTCAAACTTTCCCACAAGAAAATTCAAAGTACTCATTTTAAACAGCATTACTATGAGATACAACTATGAATAGAAACATGGGGAGGGCCAATGGGGATTTACGTGAGATTAAACCTAAACCATAGTATAAACCAGCATAATTTAGGAGTGAACTAAACTAGTTATTACCCAGATCTGAACAAAGGACTAAGATAGCTCTAAATGTTGTGTTTAACCAGGTCTAAACCAAGATTTAACAGATTTTACCAGTTAATATTCAGTATAACCGGGATTAAGTGGGCCCAAAAGAAGCACGAGTACCTAGACTTGAAGTAGGGTTAAAATTACCACTTTTTTGTTTTCAGATTCAAGGTCATAATCTCAGATGAGGAAAAAAGATATTATTGTAGTGTTATAAGAAATATCCAAAAGTAAAATACACACAATGTTGAACCATCATTTATATACTGGGTTCATTATGCTACAGTATTTGTCCAAATACACTACAAATATCAACAAATTTCTTTATCCAACTCCATTTTCTATTAAACATTAAAGGTGCACAATGTAACTTCTTGGTGTATTGTCCGCTACCAGCTTGTCTCTAACTTTTTTCACATCTTAGCGTGATTTGATTTGACCTACAGTTTGGCCTTGTGGTTTTGTATGAATTTAAAGCTATTGCGTATAACATTAGAGGAAACAAGCAGGTGGCAGACTGTCAACCACCAAAAGTTCCATAGTGCACCTTTAAATAGGCCCTTAGAAGCTATATTCTCATTTCTGAAACACTTCAGAGTCACAGAAAAGGACGCCTGTGTTCTATCATCAGACCCTCCCATCGTCTGAGACCCCAAAACAGTACAGTAGTAGCAGTAGTAGTAGTAATGTTAGGAGTAGTCGTACAGTAGTAGTACATTTGTCAGGTGCATGTACACAGATATGGTGGTACCGGAGTGGGTGCGCAGGTGGCCGCTCAGAGCGTCCCGGCGGCGGCAGGCGTAGCTGCACATGGGACATTTAAAGGGCTTCTCTCCTGAGTGCAGCTTTATGTGGCGCAGCAAGTTTCCCTTCTGTGTGAATGAGGCTCCGCACTGAGGGCAGTGGAAGGGACGCTCTCCTGGTACACAACCACAGCACAGTGTCAGTCAGCAGGGTTTGTTTTATGTGTCTTAACAAATCAGTGCATTTAAAGGTGGACTAATGATGCTTGCAGTAACCTTCTGCTGGGGGGAATAGTGTGTATGTCTATGGAGGAATGTTCAGCAGTTACTACGATGAAACAATGCACACATTTGCACACATAATCTTAAAAGATTGTCTGAAAATGTAAGAAAAAAATACAAAAGGTATTTTAAAAACACATCTTCAGGAACCTGTGATCTATACCAGTGACCATGGTCTCGTTTGATTTTGAGTGTAACTTACTAAAAAATAGCTGTCTTGGGGTTGTTATTTGAGAGCCTTGTTTAACAACACATATCGTCTCTTTCGGGTCAGACAGTGTTAAAATAAAGCACAGATTAAATTAAGAGTAACAGAGCCTCAGACAGAGTAGTGCCTCTAGTCATCTTGAATGTTAATGACATCAGCTAAAAGGCATCAATTTGTGTATGAATCAACATCAGGAAGTGATTTTAATACTTGTTTTTTATTCTCTCATTGTAAAAATGGTTAAATGCAGAAAAGTCCACCCTCAGATGGAACTTCTGACTTTACCTTTAACATGGGAAGTAAACACGTAGCTTGTTACTCGTGTGGTTTGTACAATGACAACATAGTTTCTAAGTTTCTGATAAGCATCAAGGCATCTGTTCTGTTTTTGAGTAAAGTGATGGAAATGGAGTAGGCCAAAAGCATGTGTAATGTAGTTGAGAAATACTACAAGAATTTGCATAAACATAAAAAACTACCCACTCATCAAGATTTATTTGCAATTATATTTTCCCACTGTCAAGTATAATACCCATATTAATATTTTAATTATGTAAGACACTGCCAATGTGTCAGCAATAGTAAGTTAGTTGTTAGTTTGTCTTTATTTATTTAATCAACCTTCCAATCAACCTGTCAATCACGCCGAACTGAAATTGAGGAGACAGGATAAGGTTTCAGATCCACACGTCTTTGTAAGGGGTGGTCTTGGTTGGTCAGTTAATTTCTAAACTTACTACAGTTTATACACAGATTAGCAATCCTATTCTTTATGTACATTCTGCCATCATTCTTACTAAGAGTGGCGTCACTTCGCCGCAGACCTGGCCTGTACCTTGGCCTGGTGGTATCACCTGCTGTACGACGTAATTTAAAATAACTACAGCGTAATTATAGCAAAGGAGAAATTAATTTCTGTCAACTGGATTTATATTTGTATATATATTTGATATTTGTTTGTTTGTTTGTTTTTTAGTAAAAAAAAAACATTTGTCAGGCTGACAGAATTGAATTTCTCCTTTGCTATGAATCCTACCTGGACGACTGAGGGATTTGAGGTAGTAATTAGTCTTAGTCTTAAATTAGAATGAACTAACATTATATTTTATTCTATTCAGTGTTAATAATTTAGTTAATTAGTCATCATTTTTAATATAAAATTAGTTAATTATGAATAGACTAGAAGGTGGTCACCCTCCCTCCTCCTGAAAAGTTACACAGTGCACCTTTAATGTGTTTATCAGATGTGCTGTCTACACTTGACCCAGCAAGCATCAGTATATTGTGAGAGAATGATTGCACAACTCTGTCTCTTTGGTGTTTTTGAGGTGTTTAGTGTTTTGTGTTCCTGTGCATTACCCGTGTGGCTTCTCTTATGCACGAGCAGCACATTGATGCTGACGCAGGACAGGCCACAGATGTCACAGCTCAGTTTGCCCTGAGATGAGGTGCGTTGTGGGGGTAGCTCTCCGGACACAGGAGGAGTGTGGCCGTCGCTGAGCTCAATATTGTTGTAACGCTTTAAGTAGTCCGCCAGAGACAAGTCCTGTGGCTCACTCAGGGCATCTTCGTCCTCTTCTTCCTCAGTTTTTTCCTGATCAAAGCCCTCCTCCATCCCGTCCTCACTGCCCCTGTCCCGCTCGTCCTTTGGGACAATCTCGTCATCTTTCTCTGTCTTTATGGAGGGTTCTGTGTTTTCCATTTTGTCTAACTCTTGCTTTATGTTGTCTAAATAAGGGAAAAAACACAACAAAGATATGATAAGAATACATGTGGGAGACAAATATTGCATTTGTGGTTCTGGAGATGTGCTAAATTAAAATATAAAGTTCAAATGTAATAAAAAGTGTTATCTCTTCACTTCTTAATTTTATGTTCAATTCATGTTTTGCGTCAGGCTATTTAAACCTCAACCAAGTCATTTCCAGGCACATTTTAGCACATTCTTGATACTTTTTGTTTGAATATTGTTATGATTATTATACAGAGTGTCCCAAAAAAATCATTTCGCAGGCCAATAATTTTGGCATTTCTTGTTGAAATAACCTAAAATTTTCACTGAATGTATCGAAACATCAAGATTTTATATTTAATGTTTTATTTTTGTTCTGTTTTCAGATTGGGCCATGTTGTTCACTCTCAAAGAGAAAACATTTTGTGTCTTGCAATATGCTCACACACAGTCACCTAAGACTATGCGGCCATCCATCCATCCATCCATCTTCTCCCGCTTAATCCGGCTGGGTCACGGGGGCAGCTTGCTGCCCAATACTCATAGCACCTGACCCCCCTTATGAACCCCTCTGCAGGTGGTGAGCCCACAGGAGGGGACTATGCGGCCTTCAATGCAAAATTTGGTACCAAATATCTAAAGAGGAAGGCTGCTTATGCAGTGCTAAAAGATCTGGTAGACAAACATGAACATCATTGAGCTAGACTTAATAGTTTTCAGGATAATTGCTATTAAAATGATGACATCCTGGATACTGAGATATTCATTTTTGTCAATATCGCCCATAGACACAAATATGTTTTATTAATTAAACAAAAATGTCTGAATGGCCACAGCGTTCAGTACTGGAAAGGGGGTGACGTGTCTTGCCCAAGGAAACAACAGTATGCCATTCCTTTTACAGGGATCAAAGCAGCTTATTCAGGTAAGCGCTTTCCCACCTAACTATAAACTAACTACTGGAGTGCAAATACTAGCAAATCTGAGGTGCAGTAAAAAATATTAGCTTCTTTTAGCAACATCAATTTGCAACCTGTGCATAATCTGCCTTTATCATGATTTACGCTTCTGTTTATTCTCTAAATATAGTGCAAACCAAAGTATATGGTGAGGAGACTTGTGCTGTCACTTTAGTTGGATTATCAGTTATTAGTTTGGTATCAGTGCGAGCACATTTACAGCCTTAAATGAACTGTATTTGAGCCAGTAAACAATGATGGTATACAGATTCTGAAGATGTGGGCTGCAGATAATGGCAAGGCATTTCCTCTGAAGACACAGAAACTAGAACCAGGACAAGAGGCGCCCCATGCACAAGTTTAGTCAAAACTGCTTCAGTGTCACTTCTGTTATGATATGATTATTAGATCATTTAAAGCTCCTATATGTAAAATGTTATCCAAAAATGTATTATTTGCACTAATTTAAATTATGTTCAACATTTGCATATTTTTCTTATGGATATTGCATATATCAGTCAAATCTATGCAAGAATAATAGAACTCTACACCCATATAAGAAAGAGTGTGACCACAACTAAAACAGTAATGTATAAACAAAACCAAGTCATTTAAACAGTTTCAGTCCTTTTGCTAAGTGTCAACCAAGACCTGTACATGGGCCTCCATCCAGGTCCACTGTGGTCAGAGTGGTGGTGGCTGAAAAGCGTAGTGTGCGGAGGGAGACGCAGTGAAGTGTTATGGAAAGTTTACACGCACAAGAGCAAAAGGGGACAGATATACAGTCCAGCATGTCATAGTTCAACCACAGACCTGTTCAGAGAGAAGCTTTAGGAAGTGCAGCCCGTGGTGGAGATGTAGATTATTATGTATGTTTTTTAAAGGTAGACTGTGTCAGTTTTCAACTTCTCCATACTTGTTTCCATGGAGAAGTTATTGCTTCTCCCTGGAATATTGCACTGCATGGTATCAAATGTATCTTTCCTGCATTAACAGGCATTTTCATTGGTTAGAAATATCATAAAATCATAAATATGATTTCGCCACCTCTCCACAGATCCAATCTGTATTTTTTTGGTCTGGTTTGTTGTTGTTTTCATCGAGCTGAATAAGTTAAGTGCTATACTGTGGTACATTCTAGGCAAAGCAATAACATCTCCACACAAACAAGAAAGTAACATTGTGCAGCCCTTAAATGGCAGACATAAGTCTTAAAGTTGCCATAACTGTTGGTTGAAATAGTAGCATTATGAAATATGACAACATTAAATGAAGTGTTTCTCATGTGTTCTGAGATGTGGTACAGGTAAGTCTGGTGGTAGCCAGGGCCACTGCAGTTTGAGTATTAACCTCTATGTTCTCTTTGTCATCGGTTTAGACATACATAGTGCAGTCCTACATTAGACAAGAAGTAGTCCTGTTATAAATAGATTGGTGGAAAGCATGTGTGCTTTTTTAAAGAACCAGTAGGTGTACATTGCCACCAAAAACTAAACAGATAAAAATGATGTTACTAATTCAACTCAGCCAACTGAGTCAACTCAGAATTGAACCACAAACCTCCTTTGGCTGCACTCAGAGGAGGACATGGCTATCAGAAATAAACTCTGGATTTGATGTGATTCAATACAAATATGGTACTAATACAAAATATGCATTTTCAATGCTATAAAGGTTCTATAGTACACAAAAGTGACTTTTGTGAGGTTAAAGTCATGTTAAAATGTTGGTACCTCATCAAAAACATATCTGTGTTTTGTTTTTATTTCATTCACACGTTCGCATAATCCTGCATTATTAGTTTGTCTACAAAGCTCAGAATGCTTTGTTCCACATTGTGATGTCACAGTGGTAGTTTTCAATGCAACAGCTGCCTACCTTTTATTTTTAGTTCAGTAGAGACGGGCAGTTCCAGGGCAATTATTATCCAAATGATTCTAGTGAAGGTGTATGGAGTTTTAGTTTTGAGTATTACCACATGACATCACAAGGTGTTTTGAGCTTTGTAGATGTAGAGAAACTAATAATGCACAATTACATGTGTGTAAGGAAACAAAACACAAGTCCAGGTATGTTTTTGATGAGGAAACATTATAACATAGAACAGAAAATAGAATAATACTGTATGGGCCCTTTAATAAATATTACCAAATGTGTTTAGTTAACTGTATAATCAAATATAAAATCCTAATTGCCGAGTACTTATTTACTGTTTACCCTATTATATGTAAGGTAGACAGTGTATTGACAGCAAATCAGGAAAAAAAATTCTCAAAAACGGCTGTGCTTTGAGTTGGTGGTTGCCAGATGGTAGAAAAAAACCCATAAGTAGGTTGCCTTGAGGTAAAAGAACTTTAATATTTCAAAATATGACATAAAGGATGTGGTAAAAAAAAAAAAAAAAAAAAAAACTACGTAAAAATAACTACTTGTTTTAAATAAAAACACATAAATAGGTTTAAAAAATTGTTTATGTCAAAAGATTGATAATACGATCAAGACATATGATTTAGCTCTATTATTTACTGTAACGTTGCTATATACTCTTACCAACAGGATCCTCTTTCTCCTCTTCATTCCCTAGTTTCATGTCTGCACCCTCATCGCAGGTTTCTATAAAGCAGCAAATAGTGAGTCATTTTTAAATATTTATCCAAGTGATCCATACTACCATTTAATGTTCAGATTTTGCAATGTTGTGTCATGAAACCTGTAATTTAAACCAGTATAGCATTGGTTTTAACTGTAAACTTACCCATCCCTTCTTCCTCTTGGGGGTTGACTTCAAGCTTGTCTGCGTTCATTATGGAGATGATCTAAAAGAAGATTGCAATATTATCTGACGGTTTCATCAGCATAAGCATTTCTCCTAGTGTATTTTGTCTAGCACTAACTACGAACAAAACTAAGTGACCATCTTACAACAAGAAAAGGTGGCGTTGTGGTTTCCTTTCTTTATACTACGTGCTTTTGACACACAACTTAGAATAATGTCCTTTACCCTACTTCTTTAAAGAACTTTCTGCAAAAAGCCTCTCCATAAATACACACAACCCACTGCAGACTACACTGTTCCTGTTAAGACAATATATAGAAATTTGTTTTTAAAGTAGAAGCCCATGGTTGACTGCTCGACCTTGTCTCTAGATTTAACCGAGTGAGAAAAAATTATATTGACTGCACTTGCATTTCCTGCCACCTCTGAAGATAGGAGAGAAAAGTGCTTCATATGCTAACAGCAACTCACATCTCCATTACCAACTTACAGACAAAGTTTAATGAGAAAATAATAAAAATATATGAACATGCTATGTGCAATTTGTGCAATTTTAGTCAGTGGACAAAGACAGCATAATTGCATTCACATACATTATATATATATAAATATCTCATTTACAGCTGCTGAAGTTAGAAATGTATGATATTTTAATTTAATAACTATGTCAAATTATGAAAACCTAAAGCTATATTAAACTATATAGACAGTTTAGAAGTCTATATAGCTATATAGACTTACTAAGAAAATCAACATAATTCATACTAACTTAACTTTCTATGTTCTTGTACTGACGTGTAATAGTATTATATAATGAACTATAATATTGTAAGTGTAACTTTTAAAATCTTACCTTCACAGATGAGCAGGTGTATAGTTCTGAGTAGATTCCTCACTCCTCGACGATGGACGTGATCTGAATATGGAATAAAAGCAACGTCACTCAGTTGAATTTTGGAGAAATTAAAGGAACAGGAACTGGTTTAGAACAAGGTGGAGCAACAACAGTCAATACTTTACAACTCCATGCTACTCATTATATATATTTTTGTTTCATTATTTTTAATGTCTGGCTGAAAACATTGCAATGAAAAGTTAGAAAAAGTGTATTCAGTGTAAAACAAATAATTAGATGCATAGTTTCATATAAATGGTTTACGTGACGTTAGAGTTGCAGAAGGAGCTACACCTCCATCTTGTGGCTAAACATGAACTTTGTCAAGTAAATGTCTTTACTACCTTTTACCAGCTTAAGCGCTATGTACTGCTGCTATGATGGCTACACTAATCATTCAAAATATCAGTGAGTTTCAAAAAATTGTCCAATCCAGTAGCAATTAACTAGACTAAATATTCTGTCTTTGAATGGTGAAAAGTAGTAATCTAGTATATCGAATTAATCTTTGTATGGCCCTGAAATATGTATGGATATGTGTGAGTACTGGTACACTTATGGTAATAATGGGTAGGCAGGTGTATATATACTAGAAGGGTTTTTAGATATTTTATTGTAGTGTATAGTGGATTAGTGTTTACTGTGTTGTAAGTTATTCTCCTATTTCCCCCAAGGCTTGGGACAACAGATGGAAATGAGCATTTCTGCTAAAATCCGGCATGTTTACATTCATGCTATATATGCTTGTCTGTTCATTAACATGCATTGTACCATTTAAATAAATAAATAAATAAATAAATAAAAGGCCTCAAAATGTCACTTATACCAGGAAGCTGAAATCCATATTCCCATCAGCACTATTGTATCTGAATGTGTCGTCCATCTTGTGAAGCTATTACTATAATGGACTTCAAAATGTACAGAACAGGTCAACTGTTTATTTCCACTATCCACTTTGCCACCTGTTTAAATAGAGTTTCAAATCACAGTAAAGTACTGCACATTTGGAAAACCAAATGCAGTTAGCTTTTCTAACTAACATGCTTTGCTATACCCACCGAACCAGCAAAACAAGCTCATTATGAAACGAATGTAAAACTCTACATTATTACCCCTTGTTAACCCTGGACTAACCCCCTCTGAGTCCCCTGCAGCGCCCCCCTCTGCCCCAAAAACACACTCACACAGACACAGACACCTCATAAAGTTCAACAATAAACTGGCCTGCTCCAGCCCCCAAAACAGTGGGCTGTCCGCTAACTACCGCAAATCCTGTACACTCACTCTACAGTCTCATTAAGGCCATTTACCGAAATCTGTCTGGATATAAGTCACTGCTTTCTGGTAAACCTGCCACAAAAATTACTATGTTAACTTATCCTTCAGTAAATAAGAGATTGATGATATATTCTGGTTCTAAACTGGTTCTAAGCAACATGGTTGTTATTACTTGCCCAGAATGTTCGACAGTACGGTATTAAACTAGGACAAGTTACAGGTTAGAGTCTTGGAGAGGTGACCCAGCTTTTTGGCAATCAAAACATCTGTAAATTGAACACATGCAAAATATGTGAGTAAATAAAGTATATAAAATATGTTTGAAGCCTTGCTGTAGTACAACATTACATACAAAGCAATAGCATCTCTATAGAGCGGTGGCAGGAGGTAGCCTTGAGAAAATGTACATAATGCATATTTAAAAAGTCTACGGCTCATTATGGTAAAACATAAAAACTGTTTAAACTATTAACTTTTTTTTATAGGTTTTTTAATTCTAATTCCTTACTGCTTCACATTTCTGTCCATAGTCTATAGTGTTAAAAGGCTTATACAACACTTAAGAATGATTAACTTTCCCAAAGCAGGTCATTATCAGCACAGTCCAAGTTTGAAGCAACAGACAGGGCTAAAGACAGAGTTTGTGGTGATTTATGATAACAATTGGAGACACCGCAGACACGCCACAACAAGTCAACAACAAGGAACTTTTAAGTTTTATGTTGTAACTTGACAAAACGCTCCATTTTCAACACAATTTTGGTTAGAAAGCAGTTAAGTACTTCAAATGTGTTTTAATACCCTTCATTAAACTTGATCTAAGATAGAAAAAAAACTTGAATAAAGTGGTTCCCAAACATTTACCACAAAATAACTCTAAATAACTAAATAGATTATCAACCAGATCTGAACCTGATTTACAACATGGCTAAATCAGGTCTAAACTAGGAACCCAAGTCTTAAATCGGAAATAGTCATTCTAAATGAGGCTTAACACAAAGATGGCATAAAAGACATATAACATTAACCTCAAATTTGAACCATGGTTTCAAATGGACAAGGTCAGGTCAAAAAATATCACCACAACTACTAGAAACACTGGTTTATATAATACAATAACTGAAACTAAAATGTTCATTTGTCTTTCTTTTTTTTTTTCTTTTTTTGAAAATCATGTTTTAAGTTTTTAGTCTTGTTGTTTCATGTGCTGAGCCATGCAAGACCTAAGTGTGGGTGCTGTGTCATTACCTCGCATTGTTGCACCCACCTGTGCGAACAACCAGACCCCCTCTTTCTTTCCCTCTCTCTCTCCTGGCTTTGGCCCATGATCCGCCTATGGCAACGGGCCACCAGCTTCAAGAAGAAAGAAGAAAGCCTTAGAGAGAGAGAAAGCACCCTCACAAAAGCATTACAATACATGCTGGGTTTCCATGGCAAAGTGCAGGCAAAGGAACAGAGGAGAGAGAGCCCAATAAAAGCTTATGATTTGGGACTCCGAAGGCCGGGGCGGAGGTCTTAGCACAGGCAGAACAAAGTAGAGCAAGGATTTACACAGTCTTTCATGATCTCAAGTGTGCACACATATTAAAATCTGCAGGAAAATCTACTATACTGCTATTCTTTTTAGAGGGTATTTAGGAGGTTTGGAAGGGGGTAGGGAGTTAAGGAAGAAGGGGGTATACTCACTGTCCATTTGCCTTTTATAGCTGTGTGCTTGTGGCAGTTGTGAGAAAAGGAAAGAGAAAGAGAGAGCGAGAGAAGAGATAAAGATACAAAGCAAGAGAAAGACAGAGAAAGATACAGAGAGGGAGAGAGAGAGAGAGAGAAAGAGAAAGGAAGAGGAGGTATCTGGGAGACAATGTAATGAGAGGTGGTGGGGGGATGTGGTTTTTAAAAGGAGTTGACCACTTGACGAGGTTTTTGCCCCCGGAGGCAATTACAGTACATGTGTGAGCCAGTTGGACTTGATTAAAGGAGGAGGAATTCTGTTGTTGCTAATGACATGCTATTTTTCCAGAATTAATCTGAAAGCTTAGAGCGATCGTTAAAAAGACATCTGAGGTTTGAGAAAATAATAAAATGCATGGTTAGATGGTTATGCATGTGAACAAGTGTTTTTTTTTCCTCTTGCAGCAGTGAGACAGAAGAGAGGTAGAGGGAATAGGCTGCCTTTCCTCTCTCACTTCGTACAAAAGGGGCGTGTCCTTAGACCAGTATAAAGACCAAGCAGAGTCACTCACATTGAGCCAGTCCTTTGCTCTGGACAGACCAGCAAGACAACTCACCCACAGCTATTGCAACATTAACAACTGGACTTTGATTTCTGCAAAAAGCTGACTTCAAAAGCAAGACTATTCTGTGGATGTCGGATAGGATAACCACTCTACAACTGCCCATGCCAAGATTAAAGAAGTTTGTGTCACCTGTACTCACCAGCCAAGTCTGATCAAACGCCGGGTTCAATTTCAATTGTGAAACTGAATCAGTGGAGCAAAAGTGGCAGCACAGCAGTGGCACTGTGTTCCTGCAATTGAGACTTGCAGATTATATCACAGATTCTAGACAAAGCAGTGCTCTTTCAAATGGTATTTTAATTTGGTGCAAGAAGTGGTGACTATTGAAGAAAGAGGAAAAGAAGATCTACTGCATCTTATCTTAGGTTTGAGTGCAGGTGAGGGGCTACCATGATGCGTGGAGCTCCGTCCTGCTGGAGCTTAGGGGCGCTGTGGCTTGCGCTGTCCCTGGCCGCTCTGGGCTTATCGGACCAGGCTATCCGCTGTCCCATCTGCACAGAGGAGAAGCTAGCCACCTGTCGCCTGCCCGATGGGTGCGAGGAGACGGTGAGGGAGCCCGGGTGCGGGTGCTGCCCCACCTGTGCCCTGCCCAAAGGGGCGCACTGTGGAGTGTACTCTCCCCGCTGTGGCACAGGGCTCCGCTGTTACCCACCTCGAGGAGTGGAGAGGCCGCTGCACTTGCTCATGCACGGTCAGGGGGTGTGCACAGACGAGAGGGAGCTGGAGGACAACTCAGGTGAGATACACGTTCAGATAGTAGTTTAGTTAATAGTTTAGTAAGTTTTATTAGAGACTTAAAGTTCATACGATGGATTTTCATGTTTTTTTAAATAATTACTTTATTTTGTTTCAACATACCTGTTAATTTTTTTTTAAAGTTTTCTACCGGTCAAGTGTTTTTTCAAGTCATGTGAAATTTATGCACAAGGAACACATTTCTCTGACAGTCTAAACATTCATTTAACAATAAAAATGTGATGTCATATATTCTAATTCATCAAACAGTAATTGTGTAAATTCTGGCCATTGTTTACAGTGTGTTTTATAGGAAACAGTTATGGAAGCACCAAACGTCACCAGAACTGTCAAACTAGGAAAAGTTTTAGTGAAATTGGTAGTATAGCCTGTCATATGCACTGCAATCAAGACATGCTTCCTGATCTTACTATGTGGATTAAAGGGTAATAACTTATCGGTATGTGGTCTGCTGTTCCACATGTTCTTCATAGACAGCCATTGTTTGGTACACTATTGTCCATGCAACACTGGTTAGAGCATGAGTTATTTTAAAGATGTGTATTTGTATTCTTCAAGGTCATTTAATCTGTATTTGTAATTCACAATCAATGTATTGTGCACTATTTAAAACATCTGAATATTCAAAACATTGGGCACAGGCTAATTATTGATGATTAGGCTAAGCAGAGCCATTAAAAGTATATTTACAATGAAAATAACTCTTTACAAAACAACAAACTACATACCCACACTACTTGTGTTTCCTGCCTTTACTCTATATGGCCTTTACCTGCAGCACTTAGGGGTCAAAGTTCAGGGGGTGTGACAATGTCTTACTTGTTTACCCTAATCACAGCTTAACTCCTAAAAAGAGCATGAACACACTGCAGCCCCTCTAATGGTAAGTCAGCTCTGAGCCTTATAAAGGCTGTGAGAAGGAGGCATGTAAAACTGTATCGGGTTTGCAGACAGCTGTGGTCACCCTTGTATTTTAATATGTAATGAAATTTTATGAGTGTATACATTTTAATAACCTGAGTGTATTTGGTTAATAACCCCTCTGAACTTTATGTGCAGGTAGAGGCATTGTGGTAGAAGTATAAGGCTGTGTGTGTGTGTGTGTTGGTAATGGGAGAGGGTAATAAAAGCTGCCCTATGAAATGGCTGTAATGGAGTGTGGCCAGTCTGGGGCTATTAGAGCTCTCTGCAATCAGTAATTCACTTGTGCTCCTTCAACAACGCTGTGTTACTCCCTCTCCCTCCTCCTCTTTTTCTTTCTCTTCCTCCCTTTCTCTCCACTCCTCTTTCTGCCATCCCCCCTCTCTCTCCCTCTCTCAGCTGTAACAGTACATGTCCAACTCATAATCCTGTCATATCTTCATTAGTCGACTCTGCTCTGTATTATAGCATCCCACTTCTTCCAAACGTTTCTACTTTTTTTCCACTGTGGAGTGTCTTATCTGAATTTAATGAAGTTGCAGAACTCCACCGAAGCCAGTACAGTCTATAGACCATGGCCTTTAAAGGTGCACAATGTAACTTTTCTGGTGAACCACCTGTTTGTCCCTATGGAGATGTTACTGCTTTGCGTGGAACGTATGGCATTAATTTGTCTCCAGAGATGTTGCCTATTGTCTCTTTGGATGCCAGATAAGTTTAATACCACACTTTTTATAGTGCTACATGAACCATCACAAGTATTATTCACTCTATAATTTACAATCTGACCTTGATTAAACACAATACGTCAATAGTTGAACGTGTTTCCTAGAACGATGGCTCCTTCATATCCATATAATCTAGTTAGTGCTCTCCCACACACTTGTTAATGGTTTTGGTGCGATCCCTCAGCAACACAAGAACACCAAAGGTTTGGCTCAGCTCAGGCCATATAAAGGTCCCAAGGCGCTCATCTCCAGTGTAGCATCTGTTCCCCTCTGGCTTATGGATGCACTCCCCTCTTACCCCCCTCACCCCCACCCATCCCGACAACACTAGCCCTAACTAACAAGGCTTACAACATGGTCCAGCCCATTGAAAAGGATGAGCTCATCGCCACTCTTGCTGCCAGAGTTGAAATGAGAGCCTTCTGGTCCTTTCGCAGGGCCGGGGTAGGTTCGACCGGCACATAGCGTGACTAAATGGAATCAGAAAGAAGAGGAAAGCTGTTTAGAGACTGATAAAAATGAAAGGCTGTGCGCACTTGGCTCAGCTTTGTAAATTCACGCTTCTTTAGTTAACGTAAGAGTTTTGAGTTAAAGGGCTCATACAGTATGTAATGGGGTTCAATACAACTGTTCATTACAATGTTACAATGTGGCAGAAATGGCTCGATAACGTCATAAAAATAATAATAATATCTGACATTTTAATTTTTTTGAGCGGCACGGTGGCTTAGCGGCTAGCACTCATGCCTCACAGCAAGGTTCTGGGTTCGATCCCCAGGTTGCCCGGGTCTTTTTGTGTGGAGTTTGCATGTTCTCCATGTGTCTGGATGGGTTTCCTCCGGGCACTCCGGTTTCCCCCATCAACCCAAAACATGCAGGACCCCTATGAACTAATATTGAGTACCATGACGTTGCCCAGAGCCCGGCCAGGCTCAGACGTCAACGTAGGTCCCACCTCCTGTGGGTTCACCACCCGCAGAGGGGTTTATAGGGGTCAGATGCGCAGTGGACCAGGCGGTGAACTGCTGCCCCCGCGACTCAGCCGGATCAAGCGGAAGAAGATGGATGGATGGAGATTCAAACTTTTGGGCTATAGTTAGTCAACTTTTCATTTAGCAGGGCTTACGCTAAACTTAAAGCTAATAGTTAATAATGGAATAATACTACTACGACTACTACTACTACTACTACTACTAATAATAATAATTAGCATTATGTTCACAATGCTTTGTAGTGGTAAGTATGTGCCCACAGCTACCCTGGGGCAGACTAACTGAAATGTAGCAGCCAATCTCTAACCATGGCCTCTCCAATCACTGCCATTCACACACCCACACACATTCACACACACATTTATACATGACAACATGGGTGAAGTCAAGCATCTTGCCCAAAAGTCTACTCCTAAATCTTTATCCATTCTTTCTTTAAGCTTTCTGTAGTCTATTAGCTAGTTGCTGGTGTCATGATTTGCTCTTTTTTTTTTGACATTTCTGAAGTTTTAGACCTGTTGTTGTCTACTAACACATTTAAAAGTTTAACCAGGGACGAGGGCTGCAAATTAGCCTTAAGTACAAGCACATGAATATAATTTATTTGCCTTGTACCACATGCCCGCATCAAGCTGTTTCTTGCTAGAACATTAAGTTTATTGGCATTAATAATATCCTAACATAAAATAAAAATTGTCAGCCAAATTGTAAATGAGTGAAGTAACTTCTCACTGATTTATAGCTTGGATATTGCCATTTTTGGCGTTCATGAGGTTGTCAAAAATCGAAACCAGAGTACTGGGTTTGTTGGCCTCAGTGCTGCTTCTCATCCGTGCAGTCTGTCATAACAAAAAACCAAGAGCTCAGCCCATTAAATCGCACTGTAAATGTATTCTTCTGGGCACCACTGTATAAGAATGTAAACCACTGTAAACCAATGTAAACCAACGTAAACCAGTATAATGCACATAGGCTGTAGACAATCAGAACGGCTCCAGGGATAAAGGAGAAACTCCAGTCTGTAGCACTAGATTTCCTTTGTGGCACATTTCACCAGTACTTATGCATTATTAAACAAGGGGGTGCATCTCCTGAATACACACTGCCCCACTCCTAGCAACAGTGAGCGAACGGGAATAAAAATAGAAAGAGTGTTTCTTAAAACCAGGAAAAAAAAACTGAATTCGTAATGAAAAGGACAGAGAAAAACAGGGAAAAAGAGAATTTGAAATGGTGAATTTGAATGTGGGTTGGTGAAATGAAACACTACTTGAGAAACAAAAAGTTATTAAAAAGAGATAAAAGCGTATTTCTAAAACTTTTCACACTAAGTACAGCCTATGAGAGTCTAAGCTATTAAAATCAAGAGTATAAAGCAGATATTCACCAGTCCAAAAGAGATCCAAACATAAACTATCAGGATCAAGCCAGGACTAAACAGAGCTGAACCCGGTTTATACCAGGACTATGCCAGGACTAACACAAGTCTGTCCATGACAAACTGTGATATCAGTGCCAGTAGTGAACATTTTGGTGGATCTGATATCGTTTTCCAAGATATCGGTCTGTAAATTAGTGTAATAAGATGGTTTACTGGGTACTGTTGGTCCCAAACATCTCATAATGTTTTCTAAGTACACAACAGCTTTGTAAAAAGACATTTCAATTTTTTTTGTTTGTGTTTAAAGGAAATAAATTACATTTCCAGTCTCTGCCCTAGTATTGGTTGATATCAGGTATTGGCAGGTACTTAAAGCTAAAGTACTGACATTAGTATTAGTATTAGTAGCAAAACCTGGATCAGTGCCCAAACTCTGACTAAATAAAATCACGTATAGAGGATCAAAGTAGATTGAAACAAGAGCTAAACAATACCACCTTGTTAATGCCCAATCACTACTCCAAAGCTATGCAGAGCTGGGCCTGGTTAGTACTTAGAGGGGAGACGGCTGGAAAATCCATGGGTGCCACAGTGGAGCAGTGTTGGTGTGTCCTTACAATACACTTCGCGTACCTTGCCTAAAATGAATGTGTCTTTGAGTAAATGATTGGTGATGGTGGCAGCCTTGCTTCTGTCAGCCTTTACCAGGGCAGCTGTGGCTACAGTAGTAGTTAATCACTACAACTATGGAGTTAATGAATATCAAATTATAAAGAGACTTTGAGTGTCTGGAAAAGCACAATATTATACTAAGACATTATTATTATTGCTAAAACCTGAACAAAATCTGTGCAAAATCAGGTATAAACTTTGCCATGACTAACACAGGTCTAAACTATACTATGTGAAAGAACAATTATTGAATGAGATGAAAGAAAATAGCATATTTAAAAAGCACTAAACCAGATCTAAACAAGGCCAACCAAGTTCTAACCCAGTGGCGATCCTACACAGATTGGCACCCTGGGCAAGACCTCCTCCTCATGCCGTCCCCCACAAGATGCCCCATGATCTCTCCTCATATGTCTATGCGTCCCTTTAACTGACTCTTTCTCTGTTTTGGTTCTGGGAATAAAAATGTAGTGTATGTTTTTGGTTCCGGCTGCATCCGCTCCGGTGTCGAGTTCGTGGACTTCTTCTTCCTTCCTGATTCATGATATTATTTACAAACTGATTCAGATGTCCGATATCACATCCACTGCATAAATGGTGGAACTTATAGAGAGTCAACTCTCCCAATACAATGTCTATTAGAGTATAGAGTTTTAGATATTAAAGGGACTGTACCAGAGTTTTTACCAGAGTTTTTCTAGTTCAAAAATGTCCTTTACATAACCAAAGGTATTTAGTTGAATGCAAACCATATACTGCAGAAGCAAATGCCAGGAAAACCAGTGAAAATATAGTGAGTGAAGGGACTAAGGGTTAGGTAGGTAGTTAGAGGACTCAGAAGTCTAACAATACCAAAATTATGAATGAATAAAAGGGAATTTCTTGTGCTTTAAATAGCACTAGAGCAAAAAGCATTAGTTGCATTCAAAACATATTAAATTGAACTAGTTAAGAAAAAAACAAAAAACCACTGCCATATCCCCGACCCTAATACAAACCTCATTACATTAGAGGTTAAAGACGTGGCCTCCTGTCAGTTCTTAGAGAGGAGTTTCCTAAAACACAGTGCACAGATGTAACACTCTCTGTTTGCTTACATTGGACGAAGAGCTGGATTTGTTCAGCTGGGCCTCTGCTGCACGAGATAATGCGATTAGCTAATTGCTGTCCTTTGTTAGAGACCCTTTCTAAAGCAGGAGCGCAGAAAGATGCAGAACAGCCAAATAGCGTCCCTCGATTACATCGAGCTGCACAGTTAATCCAGGAACTTTAGAAATGACCTATTTCCTAAATTAAAACAAGCAAGAAAAAATGTACCTTGAACATCATTGCAATTTAGTTATCAAGAATATCATGAATCAGTTTCTTTTGTGATCAATCATGACCTACTTTTAGAACTACCATAGCCATCAAGAGAAATAAAAGATCAAAAATAACTAGCAAGATACGCAATATAGTATTTTTCCTTTTGATCAATGAGAATCTTAAATGGCCATACCGGCTCGTCAAAGCCTGAACCCGTCAGATCTCAGAAGCTAAGCAGGGCCGGGCCTGGTTAGTACTTGGATGGGAGACCACAAGGAATTCCAGGTGCCACAGTGGGGCGCCAGTCGCAAAAACTGTCGTTGTGTCCTTAGGCAAGACACTTCACCCACATTGCCTAGTATGAAAGTGGTGTGTGCGTGAGTGTTGGTGGTGGTCGGAGGGGCCGATGGCGCAGATTGGCAGCCTCGCTTCCGTCAGTCTGCCCCAGGGCAGCTGTAGCTACAATAGTAGTTTACCACCACTGGGTATGGAGTGAATGAATAATGCTCTGTAAAGTGTCTTTGAGTGTCCAGAAAAGCGCTATATAAAACTGATGCATTATTAAATGATGAATAGAAAAATGACACATATTTTAAAATCAGACATCTAATCCAAGCTTTCAAATGCAAAGTGAAAGACCAAACAACACATTATTCATATATAACAATACACATTTGTCCAAAATTACACTGTTGTGTAATAGAACATTATCACCAACCCATGTGAAAATAGTAGGCGTATTTGCCTGTATATCTAAATAGAATGTACTTCACTGACCCAAATACAGCAATTCTTATTAGTAGTTTAAATATGTAGACAATTATCTACCTAAAAAGTAACCTTTCTATTGATGCGTTGCAGTGGATTTAAACAGCACATTTTCAGGAGCCTGTAATCAATACGAGCGTGCATGGTCCTGTTTAGGCGATTGATTTTCAACAAAAACGTGAGAGTGACTAACTGAAAAACTGTTGTTGATGCTAGCTTGTGACAGTAAGGTAACGTGAGAGGGGCTTGTTTAGCAGAACAAAACAGCTCTCCTCTTGTAGTTACAGATAATTCAGTTGTTTCTGGTCAGATTGTGTTAAAACAAAGCTCAGGTTAAAATCTTAACAAGCCTCAGATAGAGCAGTGTTTACGGTTAGCATAACACCCCCAGGAAATGTTGCTGCCATCAGTATCAACCAGAGAATGTAATAAAAATCCCTGGCTTACATTTGACAGAATTAATAACAGAATTGCTATTAGAAATTCCTAAGATGTGTGCGCTTGCCTGTTAACATATTATTCATGCCCTCAACACATAATTTGGCACTATTTATGCTTTCAAAACCACAATAACAAATCAGTTAATTGTGTATTTGGCACAAAGTTTAAAAAAACAAATTGAGCCTTTTTTTGCTTGATTGTGACCCACAAAAGCACAAACGAGTTAGCAATAGCATCAACACCTTATCAATATTTAACCGAAATCATCATTAATCAGAGAGTATATACAGTGTGTTTCTACTTCTTGATAAATGGATCGCTTCCAATAACATGCTCCAATTTACCCCTTTCTTTGTAGAAACTAACAAAGTGATTGATCTGGAGCCATTGTTTGTCAGTGCCAGAATTTCCCCAATTACTACAGACAATAAATCTGTAATTGTGTATTTCTGTGCATATTTGGAAAGCCTTCTGTTTAGTCTCTGAAATCGTGGACTGTGAGCGATCAAAGCACATTTAAGAGCTACATCAACCATATTGTATTGATTTGAGAAATTCTCCTAAACTCTAAGTTCAGGGGAGAGGGTATCATGTTGCACTTTATTTTCCAAAACAAGCGTTGTTTTGGTCCAGCTGAACCACACTTGACCCAAAACATTCTTGCCTTGAGTATAATAGCTCAGTTATCTGTGGGTTAGGTCTGAGTCACTGATTGCATAACAGTAAAGGCAGCACCTTTGCCAGCAAAAGTAATATGCACAATTTAATAATAAGTGAAATTATAGGTATCCAATTGCAATGACTGTGACACAAATGCTTATCCGCTCCTTGAAAAATCATTTTGCTTCCAGTAAAGATCAGAATTGGGTAATACTCATTTTACATTTACTTAAATATCTTTTTAAAGAAATTGTACTGACTAATTTACTAACACTCGAGTCATCTTTAGTTTGTACTTAGTACCAGTACTATTACTTTAGTAAATATTTTGATTAATTTGTTCAAAAATATTTATGCTGATAATATGTAAACATGTAAACATTTGCATTTCGTGCACCACATTTAGATTTAGTTTTTGAGGTCTAGTCCTTGGAAATACCAGAAACAGCACATTATTGCATGTTTCCGCTGTCCTGCACCTACTATTAAGCTTAATTATAAATCAGATGATACGTTTAAAATATTTTCTGCTAAAGTTGTCGTAGTAATAGGGAGTACTGACATTTTGCTCACTTTATCCAGCTGATGAAGATGCTAGCAGACTGAATTACAGCATTACTGATTGTTTGAAATGTTATTCTAGTATTTTTTAAAGAAAAAGACAATTCCTCCACTGTTTCAATTTCCTTTGGATATGTTTTGCACAGAGGGTTAGTTTAGATTGGCACATCTGATGAAGCCCTGAACAAACTAAACGCGGACCGCAACAACAAACGTATGATGATTTGCAGATACAAAGGCTACTCCTGGCTGGAAACGGGCTGACAGCTCTGGCTCTGTCCACTGTTGACGGAGAAAAGCGGAGGTTTTGGTTGTAAGCCGAACCAACTTCTGTAGCAGCCAAAAGCCTGTTAAGAAACCAATATTTGAACTGTGCAAAACATTTTAGACTCATCAAAATGGCTGATGGATTTTTTGAAATATTAATGGAAATCTTCCAGGTTACAGAGTGTTCTTTCGTTTTGGAAGCTGAATCAGATTCACTTTGTATGAACTTAGATTAAAAAATAGGAGTTATTACAAATGAGGTGAAAGTATTTCATCCATTATTGGGTCAGCTTGGGGACAGTTGGTAGGGGGTGGTAGTAAATCACAAAATTATCATCATAATGAAATATAATAGTGAAATATTGTGGCTAACAAAACAAATTTGATGCTTAACTAATCATGTACCATAAATTGAATAAAAATTACTTTGCAAACTATTTCAGCAACCCCTTGGAAATGACTTGATGCATGGCAATGGGCAATCCTTAATAAAATATGAAATATTTTGGCCTGAGAATGTATAACTTGCTTCTAATAAATCTTTAGATAAAGATATATTAAAATAGCAAAGGTCCACTATGTAAATTAGCTTGTGGCTGGTCCGTAACCTCATTGTCTCTATGGTTGTTATTCCTTTACCTGAAATGTTTGACATTTTACTGCATTTTTAAAGCAGGTAACAGACCTTCCATAAGAAAAGTTACACAGTCCACCTAACTGTATTATTTATTGTTCATTTCAGAGGTTGACTGTGTGTGGTAGAAATAGATCACATTTTGATACAGAATGAAAACATGAAAGTAAGCCAAAAACATTTCAAGAGACAAATATTGTATTATGTGCAAAACAAGTGGAAACCTTATCCTCCAAATGTCTGTAAGACTTATGAGATATCAGAACACATTTCATTGTTCTTTTGGCTCCTGCATCAAACTCGTACATCATATGAACTGGATTTTGATAAAACGCTTAATGTTATTTTAAAATATTAGATGTCAGTAATATCTAGTCTGAGGTGAGTCTTTCCTGGAATGTGTGATGTTAAAACTGAATAATAATACCACCCAAATTGTTGTGCTATATTGTAATAATATCAAAATAAAACTACATACATTATCAGTAGTTGCCACAACTTTCTATTTTATATTTATGTTCCAAAACAGTCTTGTGTAACAATTTCAACCAACTGGGTTACCTTAATATAATGTGAATATAGTTATTTGTGTTATTGAGACGGAAATTGATGACATTGAGACAATGCAAATGAAATTAAAAGCAACTACAGTATGTATCCAGGGAAGTACGAGTAAACAGCATCTTCATTAGTGAAAAGGCAGATTAAATAGTTCACTCTATGCTTTCTCCTCTCCGCTGTGGTTCATATATGTCCTTATTTTAATAATAATTACAAAATATACAAAAATTGATTGAGTAAGACTCCATCGACCAATGAATCGACTAAAGAACTACAGCTCTATTTGAGACTTAATGGTTCAAGTAAAGATCTGTGCACAATATTTTCATCCTTGCAAGATACGGCCACAGTCTTTGCATAGGTTTTCACACCCTAAAGCTTTTACATTTGGACTGACCGGCCCACATTCCAGGCTGTGAAAGCCTTGCCCAAATACCCATTACCCTCTTGAGCAGTTATCTTCTCCGTGCACCTGTATCACGTACCACACTATCAGCGCACGATAATAGACTGAGGTATGGTGGAAACAAACAAACGAAACCAAAGAGCTCCAACTTCCTTCATGGAAAAGCAGCAGTGGCAGAAAACAGGACATGCCACCTCTGACCCACAGCGACTGCCCTGAGATAGCATTGATCTGGACAAAAACGTGAGCAAGCAAAAGCCATATATATATATATATATATATATATATATATATGCATCCTCGTATAGTTGTGTTTATATATATATATATATATATATATATATATATATATATATATATATATATATATATATATATAAACACAACTATATGAGGATGCAAGGTTATTCGCAGTGGTCATAAGCAATCATGCTCTTCAATTCAGACCACAAGGAGGTTTTTTTAATGTCAGCAGTTCATATTTCAATCTTCTTATTCCTGGATGATTATATAATATTTGCAATACATGGCAAACATAACTTTTTTTTGGCACACATAACTTTTTTCCCCAAAATTCTGCAGCTCTACATAGGACAATATGACTTATCCTCGAATTCAGTCATGATTAAAATACCATTTAAGCCAACTGAAGTGAATGCTACCTTACCATTAAAAGTGCACTATATGTAGCCTAAATTTAGGAGGATGGAGACAAGAAACGCTCAGTAAGAATGTGTACGTTTTATTATAGTGTATTCACTGTTTGTTATTAAGTACTATTTCAATTAATTCAATTCAAAAGCATGGATCAACAATGTGTCTAAGAATGCATATTAATGGTGCAGACCCCCACCAGAAAAGTTATGTAGTGCATCTTTAATTTAAAAATAAAAAGTGCTGATAAGACTTGAGCATGTCAGAACTAAAAATACAACAAACAAGACACACTTCCTCAACAACAAGTCTCATAGGACAAACTCAGTCAACCCAAATCTCCGACTAAAGTGTCCTGACGAGGGGAGCAACCACAAAACCCTGCCTGTCCTTCGTTAAACTTTGCACACATCCAAAATCACTGCAATGCTTAAGATTAAGGGAGAAAACGATCCACTATTACAGCTCTTGCCAGCAGCATTGAAGTGGATACAAACCAGTCACCTCGGATAGAAATCAGGGCAGGGTTCTGGGTATGTGGATCACAATGTATAGCTTCAAGATGGTAAAACTGTCAATGAGCTTCTTTGAATTTAGTGCCAGCTTGTAAAATCACCGCCATAACAAAGATGGAGCTGCCAAGTTTATAAGCCACAGGTGAGCAGCAGAATCATCTTGAGAGAAAACCAGAACATAATGGAATCTTTAGTTGAAACGGTTTGTGTAGGTCTTGGGGCAAAACCAAAGCTGTACCCACTTGTGACAGGGCAAATAACAGGCTCCATCTGGCACTGGGGCGGGGGCTGTTGTGGAGAATAAAACAGGAGGAGGGGGGCATTTCCTGTGGATGCAGCTGCTTGCCTCCAGGGTAACTTTGTATGGGGTTATAGGTGAATCTGGCTCAGACCAAAACATAATGTGTAGGTTTATTTTGCCAGTAGGTTGTGTTCAAGTTGAGAAGACATCAAAAAGTCAGATGGAGCGAAAGGTCGTGAGATACTAAAAGAAAGATAAGAGATGGACTTTCTTTTAGGTTTCACGATTTTAGAATAAGAACTGACATTTGATTTGGATTATGTTTAAAAAGTACATTGCACATTGTAAATCCAGAGGCACTGATATTTGAGAGAAGAATGAAAGATAAACTGATAAACTAGTACAAGAATCCCACACATCACAGAGAGGTCTAAACTACAGGAACATTTTCCAACAAAAAATACAGAGTATTGTGTTCTTTGCAGAGAACTTTCTGCTCTAAATAATAACAGCCGTTGCAATTTCATAATTACGCCAACTCAAATTACAAATTGATTATGATCATGTGTGCAGCCCTCTTATAAACCTCCTATATTGTGCTATTTTATAAACCGGCTTCAATCATAGAAGCTACTGTTTTAGCTGTTTTAACTTAACCTCTTAAATTAAAAGCATATTAACACATAATACTAAAGGAAACAATTCATAAGTAGTTTAAGTAACACTAAATATATGACATTTAATGGCTGGTCATATTTTGTATTTAATGGGAACACTGTTATTCTAGTTAAGTGATCTGCCTGCGTAATTAAAGTACAAAAGGCATAGTTTTCATCTTCAGCTATAAATCTTTAAATGCAGTGTGCCTGAGAGATAGGAAACATAAACGTAATAGATGTTCTTGACTGTCTAGATTTTGAGGAAAGATCAAGAGTCGGCCAAGGAACAGTGGAAGATATATGAGCCATTTTGATAAAGAACCATTCTCCCAATTCAGGTATTTGTAATATTGATGTGCACCATGTGGTCAAACACATGGAGCTATGAAGTCCTGACGCAGATCTGGGTTAGTACTGTTTCATGCAATCCAGAGACTGAAGTTATTTAATGTCAGTTGTATTTAGGTAAATTTAATCTTAGCTGTGTATGGAAGAACTCACTGAAAAGGGCAGGTGCTGGAATACTTTCAAAATGGCTTATTTTAAAGTCATGCAGCTCATTTCAGTGGTTTTCTGTGAAGGCTTAAAATTAGAGTTAGATAATTAAATTAATAGCAATAGAGATGTCACAATATCAATTATTTATACCACGACTAAACAACAGTGAAATCATTAATTTTCTGTCATATTTCTATTGTCTAACGGGTCAGTATTATGAAATCTATCTGAATGATAACGTATAAGTAATAATAATAATAATAATAATAATAATAATAATAATAATAATAATAATAATAATAATAATAATAATAATAATAATAATAATAATAATAATAATAATAATAATAATAATAATAATAATAATAATAATAATAATAATAATAATAATGATGCATTTTATTTATTTGGCGCCTGTCTGGACACCCAAGGTCGCCTTACAACAACAGCTATAGCGCTTTTTCACAGACATATGTCCTCAAAGACACTTTACCGAGCATTATTAACAGAGAATTCTTCATTCACTCCAGACCCGATGGTAGAAGCTACCACCAACACTCACGCACACACCACTTTCACACCTACAGTGCATGTTTTGGGTTAAGTGACATAAAAAGACATATAATGCATTTATATTTAGCTTATTCAGTATAAATTTAACTGAAATGACTTACTTTTACTATTTTTGGTTTTAAATCCTCATAATTCTTTAGTTCTACATAATATTATACATAATCATCATAGCCACTAATTGCACATAATAGTGTTGTAGCCATGTATATTTTCTGTACTGCACATTGTTTTTAGATTTAAGCATTTTGTTGTAGTTATTTATCTTGATTTCTTATTGCATATTTATATTCTCCTGCTGTTCTTGAACTCTGCATTGCAACACTGAAATTTCCCCACTGTAGGACACACTAAGGTTCTGTTATCTCAAGCAGAGGAATGGGTTATGGCATCCAAAAGAGTAGCAGCAAATTGCATGCTTTTCTAATATTCTGCAGGTCTTAGTTGCAGGGTGGTATTACCGGAGCAGACAGCACTCCTCTGTCCTTGAGGTTAACCTAGCCTCATTCGTGGCCTATATTTCACAGGGCTGGTCTCTCGGATGTTCCACTCAAGGACACACAAGGATCTGCTCTACATCTCCCCCCGTTTACCCTGGACATAATGGCACTGAAATTACAAATGATCTGCAGAAATGAATCTTATCATTATATTTCAACATGTCTTTTATCTGCTCCCGTAGCACAAGAATTTCCTTCCAGATTAATAAAACACTATCTGATTTTATCTGTATTGCAATAAGTGATCTTGTATTATCCAAGAGCACAGCCTACACATCCAATCATTCTCTTGAGAAGTTTAATTTGCATTTGACCCTTTTTTCAATGCCACTGGAGGCACCTGCCAGAAAAGTGTTTGACTGCATTTGTTTCTTTCTCTGTTGGGCTTCATGGTCGGCCAGGAGTATCTGGGTACAGCCTATTGTGCATATTTTTTAGATATTTTTGGAAGCTTATTGTGCATATTTTTAGAAACCGAAACACCTGGAGGGAATTCAGATGTGGGGAAAAAATAATACAAAATACTACACAGATGGACATTCTTGCTGTTAAGTAACTTTAAAATGTGAGAGTGAATTATTGTCTTTCAGCTTTGCAAATCATAATCATTTGGTTACAATAATCACTATATTGACCAATTATGCAGTAGCTGAAAAATGAAACAATATATTTTAAAATGAGTGTAGATTCTTAGTATTTTACTCGGCTATTTACTTGCAGCTCGTGTTATTAACAACACTGAACAATTAGAAAAGACTTAAGTTGGATTATTATATGCTTTATAATTGCTGTTGGTATAAATGAGTTTAAATATTAACATTTGTTGTAGCAATATATGGCCATTAAACATTTATTATCATGAGTGTCCTTATCACAGGTACTTGGTCCCTGCATAAACCTCTCCATTTCCTTTTCTCTCTATTCAGCTTTGGAACGGCAGGAGGAAATCATCCCTGAGCATCCAAACAACAGTAATATCCGCTGCAGCCCTCAAGACAAACGCTGCATACAGAAGACCCTCGCCCGGCACCCGTCTAAACCCACAAACCAAAGGAACATGGGCAGAGAGGAGGCCAAGGCTGCACTGGTGAGAAAATCAAATGCACCGCTTATTGTGTTTTTTACTGGAAACAATGCTATAATAGTTAATGGTTTAGCCCATGTCTAAAGCAGGTGGTTCAGATTAGAGTTTATCACTGTAGACTCACATGAGCGTTGCAGTCGAGCTATAAATTGTACAAATTACTGATTTAAAGGCCGTAACATTTAATCGTAGCAATGTGAAACAAAATACAGGTGCGCTTTGACACCATTATGGCAACCGCGGCTTTAACGTGGGCTAGACTGAACTCCTAACATCCCCATTAATAAGAAACAGGCCCATTTGAAACCACAGCGCTGCATTCCTGTAACACAGTAATATATAACATAAACACACATATGTCAAGCATAGAGACATTATGTGAGGTGGCCACCCAAGAAGATTTCACCTAAACTTGTCTCAATGTAGATTAAGTGTGAATTAAATAGCTGCAAAGGATACATGTCGAGTACTTTGAGAAATATAAAATGCATATGCTGTGTTTTTGAGACAGAAATGCAACCTACACTAACCTGTGGGGGGTTGTGTAACAGCATACGGAGATTATGATTGTTTTATTCATTAGAAACAATAATTCTACATGATACAAGTTTTGCTAATTTAATATCTGGTTACAGTTGTTGCTGATTAATGTGAGAAACTTGGTATAATAGTCTGGCTTTGTCTAATTCTTAAGTTTCTGGATGTCTAATGAATGATTTGTATTATTCTAAATAACAGCAATTGCTAGGGAGAGAGGTGGTATTTCTGTTGTTATTGTTATTTAAAACATAAAATATAACCACAAATATCTTACAAACTAGTTACAAACTAATACATCTTTGAAAATGTGGTCAAAAACAAGCCTTTAAATATAAGACAACTTAGAACAAAAGCAAACTAATGGTTGGCTATGAATAATTATATCAATAATACCATTTTCGAGGAAAGGTCAGTTGAATGCCAAGGAGCAGCAGAAGTAGGAAAATTATGAAAAGATTCTCATGTGGGTCCCAAAACTCTGTCTAGAAGAATTCAAGATTTTTCAAATGAGAGATGTGAAGCTGTTTCCAAAGAGTTTAACTCCAACCACATGGAACTGGTACAGAAACACAAGGATTTTGGGTTATAGCATATGCCCCTTGAGGTCATTAGAATGAGTTTCACCTCATTAGTTTAGATGGTTACTACTGTGAGACAGTAAATATTTACTTAAAAATACTTGTACAACATACATTAAAGGTGCAGTATGTAACTTTTCTGATAGGGTCCTCCACCTACTCCAGTCCTTTTAGATTGTTTTGCCTGGAAAGTTCCACAGTATGGCATTACCATAGAAAAGTTTAATTTACAATCTTGCTTTTAAATATGTTTTTCAGTAAACAGTATTTATGCTTTGCCAGCTGAACTGACTAAATTAAATCGCTGGGCAGGACACTGTGACACTCCAGTCACATTGTGTCAATAAATCAGGTTATTTGTGTCAGGAAGGTTCCTTGGCATAAAACCCAGAGAGAGAAGCCAAAGAGAAAAATAGATTTTCAACAGCTTATGTATCCATTTTCATAGTGATAATTTCCAATGAGAGTGGATTCAACAACATGCAATTCCTAGAAAACTGCAAGATTTTACAAATACACAAAAACTAGTTCAGACAAGACAGATATTGAGCCCCCAAGTTTACACTGCCAAAAAGGGCCTCATTTCCTAGCGAGCCAGAGTGTAATCGATGTATGGACACACCTTTTAAAATATTTCATCCAGTCCTTGTATTTGCAGTTGTCGCTCGGGTTAGGCTAGAGCATGTCAATGGGCATAGTTAGGCTGCCACTCCACAAAGCACCTGAAGCAAATCTATTATTATGCCAGACTATCAATGTAAATGTAATGTGTTGATAGAATCATGTCTGAAATAAAACTAACCTTGCACCGCATGATTCGTCGCATGTTGAGGGACTATTTTCTCATATATCAGTCCGCCGCTGCCAAACTTTCTATCAGGAAGTACAACTCGCTGCTGCTGCTCAAACATAAATCCTTCATATGCAAGGTTAGTTTTACTTCAAACATTATTCTATCAACACAGGCCCTTTTTTGTGTTTTTTTGTGGCAGACCAGCTATGGCCATTGACATGCGCTAGCCTAGCCCCCGCGACCTCTGCAAATATAAGGACTGTATGAAATATTTTAAAATGTGTCTCCACACATCGACAACACTCTGGCTCACTAGTAAATGAGGTCCTATGTCCAAAATTCAACCATCTGCTGGTTTCCAAAGAAAATTATTGGAATGTTCCACTGTATGTCATTGCCCATCTAAAAACATGCATTCATTACTTTGCGTAGACTCGCCTCTAACCTATGACTTAGCCTGGTGGTTGTCTCCATGTAGAAAACTAAATTTAATGCCATATTAATCGCCAAACAGGTGGCAGACTTCACTAGAAAAGTTACATAGAGCACTTTTAGATAGCTTGTAGACCACATAATTAAAATTAAGTCATCGTACCTAATGCATTTCTTGATGCTACTGCACAGGCCCCATGTCGTGCTGAGCTGCAGAGGGCGCTAGACCGACTGGCCTCAAACTCTCGTACCCATGATGACCTGTTCACCATCCCCATCCCAAACTGTGACAAGAATGGAGACTTCCACACCAAACAGGTCAGTGTTCTGCAAGACAAGAAGGGCACAAATGAGTATACAGATTTTCATATAGCTAAAAAAAAAAAATCTGTGCCAGTGGTTGGAGGGACCACTGGCACAGATTGGCCGCCTCACTTACATCGATCTGCCCCAGGACAACTGCAGCTACAACAGCAGCTTACCACCACCATGTGGAGCGGATGAATAATGCACTGTAAAGCGCTTTGGGTGTCTTGAAACGTGCTATATAAATCCAGTGATTAATTAATGAATTGATTTTTCTACACATAAGACTCTAATTGGTAAAGTTGAAAATAAACCGCAAATTGTATTGTAATGTATTTATGAACTATTATTCAACGATGGTCACGTTCATTTTACCATAACATCAGTCCAATAGAAAAAAGTAGTAGGAACTGTCCCATAAAACTACTTGGAGCATGGAGATTTATCTGTGCAGAACGAGTTTCAAGACTTGACCAGATAAGGTTGTTGCTGAGTCAGCACCAATAAAAAAAACAAAGGAAAAACTTTCATTTAGTTTGTTAAACCCACTACCCTTTGACCACATCAGCGTCTGGGGTCCAAAAGCTCAAATGCAGCAGATGAAACTATTGTCTTAAGTTCAGTTCAAGATCAACACAACATGTTTCAAATGACTGCCTTATGAGACCAGCTAATGCCAAGACCCCTATTTATCTAAGCTCTCATAAAAACGTGATTTATACATGAAAATTGAGAACAGTGACGTGCGTATGTGCTTCACCTCTTAACTGTAATGGCTTCATTGCTTTGTTGCATGCAAAGAGCAAGATTTTAGGCACACTTACTCCTTTGGAAGTTGAAGTCTTGAGATAACGCCCCAAGAATGGGATTGAAAGGCTACAGATAAGGCAAAGGCGTGGACTTGTGGAGCAATCAAAGACTCAGTGTGATAAAGAAAAGTCAAGTGGTTGGGTGGTGCACGTGTGGATTTTATAACATGGTTTAAAGTGCATCTGACAGTTTAGGATAAATATGAAATATAGTCAACAGAATTAAATGATAAGATTTTATTAAAAATATTAAATCTAGTTTTGTCTATTTTAAAATTTTGGTGAAGTTTACCATTTTACTCCTAGTTGAACAGCATACGCAGAGTTAAAATAAATGACAACACCTTTATTTTGTTAAAAGAATATTTAGGTCCATATCTTGCAAGCAGTGGTACAAGGCAAAGTGCTAAAAGGTGTTTAGGGCAAATATTGACAATTTAATGTAAAAAAGCTAAACGAAATAAATCTTTAAAATTCTGTGAACCACCTTTCATTGAAGAACTCACTGCTACTTCCTGTGTTTTGCACTTTTCTTTTCAACTTCTTTTTCTTTTCAGCTTTTTTCCCCACAAACTGCACTTGAGTAATGTAAAAAATATTCAGCTCAGGTACTATCCCACCAAACCAAGTAACACGTAGCCAGCCATATAAACCTGCCATGAACTTTTAAAGACTGTATTCACAAGCATCTGTTTACTGTTTAACTTGCTGTGATAAAGACCACTGGGAAATGCAGGTCACCGGGGCCGACTGGGAATCATTTCACGGCAGAGCAATGATTTAAACTGTTAACTTCTTAGTATAGTTTTATTGGTTAATGAGAAAATTTTCCAAGTACAGAATGGCTGGGGGTCAATGTTACAAAATTTGTATTGTTAAAAAGAAAATGCAGCTTTTTGCTTAGATTGTGTTTTTATCCTTCAACTTTCTCAGTATTCTACCATAGCCACTGGCTGCAGGGTGGCTATGGTAGATTTTTACACCCACCCTGTTGAAATCATTACTTGAACTGGTTATTAGAGTTGACAATAAACAAATATTCAAAAGCTGTATTGAATATCAAGTACAGATATCAAGTTTGAAACAGTAATGGTTACTCTGACTGTGCCACTTGAAATGGACAAATTACGCTGACATGACATATATGTTTGGCATTTGATCTAAGAAGTGGAAATAAACATATTTCATTCTGTAACAGTGTAAAAAGAGGCCTAGAAATAAGCCTTATAGTCAACTCTGCACACCACTGAATTAATCACCTCATTCTTTGCAACACAGACACACCGGTACTCTAATTTGCTTGTGTACTTGTTTGACCTTCTCTAATAGTCCCATATGGTTCCTCAGCCGACGGTGTGAATTTCTGTTCCCTTTTTCTCGACATGGGTATTTGAACTTTTTGTTCCAATGGAACAAATAAGGCTTACTTAGACTTACTTATAAAACTCTCTCTTTTTCCTTTTCTCTTTTTTATAGTAGTATGTGTTTAGATAAGTCATGAAACATTACACAATCTGAGTATTCAATTCAAAAATCTTGCAGGATAATTTTATCAGGTGTACTGCATTAGTGACTACTTCATTGACATAATACTTGAAAAGTAAGTGATTGAGAAACATGTAATAGTTTTTGGTAGGAAACTGGGAAGGTTTACTCTATGTTGTCCATTACTGACATCTTTTATACTTCTTTTATAACATACTTCCTGGTTACAAGTAGATGGTGGACCCTCCAACAGAAAAGTTACATAATGCACCTTTTAAACAGAGAATATGATGGGAATTCAGTTAAAACAAAAGGCTGCTCTCAAGATCCCTCAGACATCTTAGTTTTTACCATATTATACCAACCTTCTTTTCTGTGCCCTGTTTAGTGCCACCCTGCCCGCGATGGCCAGAGGGGAAAGTGCTGGTGTGTGGACCCCAAAACCGGTCTGAGGATCCCGGGACCCATGGAGCTTCGGGGGGACTTGGACTGCCACCAGCTTGTGTCGGCTACACTGAGGGAATGAACTGTAGGGGGCGCTGTGGAGAAAGCAGAATCAGCTAAATTCTACTGGTGCTTATAGGAGCTGTACACTTGGAGAAGGACTTCGCCGAAAAGCCTGATTAACGGCGGGGTTGTGGTACCTGCACTTACGCAACAAAAAGGAAACCATAGACTTTTTTTCCTATTTTATTTTTCCTGTGTGTGAGAGGGTGCTGTGAGTCTTTTGAGCACTTGTGTATTGTTTTGGCTCTGTGAATTTGAGGATGTTTTTAGACGTGTGCTTCTGAAATACAAGTGGCAAAAATGTTTAAGATGTGATAAATGTAAATAGGCAAAATGTGTTTGTCTAGTCTAACCTCTCCAAAAATATAAAAATAAAACAGATGACATTAGTTAAGCCTTTCAGAGCTTCTATATGGTTACTGGCAGGCTTATAGAGAGCAAAATTGTTATCTGAGGCAATTTTTAAGTATTGTAGCTAACAGCTCCATGTCATGACCCTCTCATGCTGAATTACACCTAAACTGGTCTCCACAGATGCTTGGCTGTTGTGATGAACTGATGAAGAGTGGAATATGAAAACCACAATCTCCTGTGTTAAATTGCCAAATGCTACGCTGTTGCGTTTTACTGCACCAAAGTGAAAATTATATCCTTGACAGACATTTCGTTAAAAACCCAATGGAGACACATTACAGTTGCTGTGAACAGTTGTCCAAAAGCCTGCAGCAGAGCAGGGCTCAAATGCTGTATACTGCTGATAGTCTAATCTTATTCCCACAGCCTCCACTGGGTGCCAATTTCACTCCAAATGTTTTATGACACACCTTCACACATTCTCTATATCCATCTAAAGGATGAAGTGCAGATTTTCTACCAAGGAACTGTGCCAAACCTGAATATAAAACATGTCTATGATGTATTTAAACAATGACTTAAGTGTAAAAGGTTCTGTGGAGCTGGCATGAAGTGATGAGCACATGTGCAAACATCTGCAATAGCCCTGAGTAAAACATGCCACTTACGATCACATTAAATACCTATACAGAGCAGCTGTATCCACGCTATGGAGCCGACACTAGGCCTGGTGAATAAAAGCAGAGTTAAAACTCGAGACTGTTCAGTTTAGACTCTATAGTCACAGTAGAGGCTTAAATGATAAACAACTGGCTGGCAACTGGTGCTATGTTCAAAACCAAACTAGATGTAACTTAACCCCTTAGGCACATATCATATTGTAAAATTAAATGCAAAATGACTATAGGTGTGAACTGGGGGATGCTTAAATCTCATATACACAAAGATTGCAGTAATGCACACACAACACACAACCCATAAGAGACAGCAAAGAATGGTAAATGCTGGGTAATTCATGTAGCTTGAGCCAAATGTTCTCTATCCAAAGACTAGAAGAAAATAGTTCTTTTGTGAATCCAGGCATGTGTAATAAGATTTAGAAAAAGTTTTAGAAAAAGTTATATCTCTAAGTTGTTGAATTGTTGAGTGAATTGATTATTTTTATTAAATATGTTGATTGTTTAAGCTACAGTACTTTGTGTTTATTGTTGCTGAATATAATGACGTTCTCAACATTTCTGTACTATGTTATCACTATAGCTGTTATGTGTAGAGTGAATGAAATTGTGTTTGCATGAAAACAAATGAACATGGGTGGGGACAAAATAGTCTTTGTCAAGATTACAATAAATAAAAACAATCTTAACTGAACTATGGATACCAATTTATGCTGTAATCGTTTTATATATAAAATGTAGTATATGTATATGTCAATAAAATGTACACAAACTAAAGCATGGCCTACATTTTGGGATTAAATATGATAGTGGAAAAGACAGGTGCATAGGTAAACTATGCCCTTTATGTTTTAACATCAAATTAGGCCTATATATGTATTAAAAATGAAAGAAGCATGTCGGCGATGTGGTTCTGCACTGCCTACAGTGACTGGATATTGAAAAAACAACTAAAATTATTGATTTATGAATTAGTGACCAGTATCCAGTATGTATGACAACAATGAAACATTCATTGAAAATAAATAGGTCTATAAATATAGGTCTATAAAAATAGTGTCATTTGAGTTATACAAATAAATAATTTTGTGTAAAATGTCACTTTAATGACTATTTAAGACTTAATATTTGGTATTTGTTGAGAACAGTATATTTAGAGTTACAGAAGAAATAACAAATTTTAGCTTCTGAGGGAGATTAGGCTGCCCTGTGCTTGTCTACTAATGGGAAAAATTATACAAGTTTTATAAGACACCTGACATGTCCACCTTATTATGAACGGGCCAGTGGCAGAACATATGCCTGGAATGTGTCCCAAAGAACATTATATCACATGAATTTCACTGCTAAAAATACCTCAGCAGAGTAAACTTTCAGGTCTGCTTACTTCCACTGCCTGCGTCTATTTTGGTGAGTCTTACGAGCTTAAGGAGCGTATATGAAACTGCATTAAAAGACCAAGCTTTGCAAGTTCCTCCTTGATTGATCCAAAATGTGACAGGACATGTTCTGCTCCTGAGCCCCCACAATCCCCCAGCTGTGCCCCGGAGGCCTACATACACAGTAGCTTACCGTAGACATGTGACCTATCCACAGGTGTCCAAATCCACGCTAAAGCCTGGCTTAGTGGACAATGCAATGAGAATGGCCCTCCGCACCTGCACATAAGATAACAACAGTGTCCACATGCATATTATACAAAACACAGGTCAAGCAGAAATCGCCTATGCCCTCAAGTGCCCCGGTGAACAGAAGCGAAATGGGGTCACAATGAACACAATCAATTAACACATCCAAAACAAGGTGTATCGAGGTTGAATGCACAGAGATGAAGGGTGAATCCCACTGGCTTTAGTTTGTTATTTTTTAGGGAACACACTATTACAACCATTGACCTGGGCGGCTCTGGAATAATGTGAACAAGAATGCTAAGTATTTCTCTTCTGGCAACAAGGCAACGGTGAAAAGGACTTGCACGGTTTGCACAGAAGGAGAATGTGAGGCGATTTTGATGCAGCCTCGGCAACAATGACATAATAAATTTCCTAATATATTTATATAAATATAGGCCTAGTGGTTTGAGTCAAAACTAAACATAATTTAGATTACAATATGTGGAATACAGAGTAATGTTGACAGGATACATTATAATCCTTTTTAAGCTTTATTAAATAGCTTATACTTTACATTGTGTACTGAATGGAAGCTTATTGGCACTGACAATAATACTTGACTGTCTAAATGTGTTTAGAACCTTTACAGGACAAAATGGAAAAGGGTAAATTTTATCACTTCATTAAAAGCATGTGCATAATTGATGACATGTTCTTAAGTTAACCTAATAGTCTAGAAATTCTTGACTATTATGTCACAGAGCAGAGGTCAGTATAATTACTCTATAAAATGGCAAAGTCTGCAGGTGACAGATTCATTGGATTGAACACATCATAAAACCATGTTTACGTACATAACTGTCTATTTAACGGGCTGTGATACATTTTAATAATGGACACATATTGGCATTAAAGAAGGAAATAGGTGATGTTTTGTTTGAACATGTAGGTGAACTAATGACTATAATATGGGTCATAAATGGCACAATAGACTATTTACTATCGACCTAAGTGCAAGCAAGCTAAATTCTTCACAATTGGGCCATGTAGGTCTGGCCATAAGATGAATGATAAATTCAAGCATATGTTTACTCAAATAAATCACAGCTGTAAATGATGAATGAATGAAGTGTTGAAGGGCTATAGCCAATAGACCGATTTCATGGAGCCTATGAAAAGCCTCTGAAAGCCAATGAAATCCTATCTATAGTCATATATATATATTTAGTTCATAGCAATAATAGGGTTTAGGGCAAGTTGTCAATTCACATCATCACCATAAGATAGGCTACCTGACAGCTTCTCGCCAATAAATCAAAATGAATGCATAATAAAACACCATCTATTATATCTATTCATTTGACGGTAACAACGAATAACAACGTGACATTTTTGCAAAATCATGAATTAAACCAAAGGTATTATCGTGCAAAGCTCTCATTTCCAATGCTTGTCTCTGCTGTATTTCTGTGGCCGTACGAATATAATGAGACTGCAGCTCTGACAGCTCCCCAGGCTGGCTTGGGCATCCGTGTTGTGCAAAGGCAGTGCTGTAATGAGCGAAGGGTGGGGGTGCACTTCTGGAAGATTCTGCAGAAAATCTTACGAGTGGACCCCATTTCATCGTATATTGTGGGGGCTGCTTGCTTCTCCGAGGAGCAGTAGTAGCCCAGTTTCTTCCCAAGCCATAACCTTCACGGGGATGGGGACTTTTCAGGTGAGTTTTTGCGCACGCCACTTCACCTTGATGCCGCTTGTGACCAAAATCATTGAAAATCTATGTCATTTCTTTGACGTTGCCTGGCCATAATGTTTCACAGATGGCTTTTTGCTTTGCATAGAGCCCGCTAACATTGTCCAGCTAAGAGCATGCACAGTGACACGATGACAAATTAATCACCCCAGATTGTCAAAATAAACAAATACGAGCAGTCATAATGGGGTAATAACAAAGGCAACGCAAATACTTTTAAAGCTACGGCTGGACAATCAACGCGAGTACTTTCATAAGCTAACTGGCTAATGTTATCTTAGCAGCTGTGTGCTAGCCTTGATACACTGGATTATGTAGTAGAGATATATAACTGAGTTAGCAACCACAGTGTCAAATTCACACTATGACCTTGATTGAATCGATATCACGTCTCGGATTTAACTACTGCAAATCGTGTAAAACGCCATCGTTACTGATATAATCCCGACTGCTGTCACGAAGTTTACGCGTTTGTGTGCATCAGTATTTGCAGGCGGTTGTATTGTGACAGTATGCTAATGTGCTAAGCTAGTTAGCCACAGTCCCGTTGCCCTTACCGCAGCACCGGCATCTCTTTTGTCTCTATGGTCCTCACTTTTCCCTCTAAACTGAAGTGTCAAACTCATTATTGTCCAAACATTTACATTTATGAATTACATGGTCAAAGGTCAATTATGCGTGCTGTAAGTGTTTATTCTTTGAAGTACAGATATAATAAAACAATTGATCATTCTGATTCTGATCAATGAACTTGCCCCTGGCTGCCTTTGTTATATTTTATTTGCATAGTTTGGGTTACTTTAAGATTTTATTGTGTATTTCTGTTTAGCAATATAAGATGCACTTAAAAAAACATTATTTATTTATTTATTCATTCTGCTATGATTATATTTTGGATTTATTTCTCATTAAATACATTAGATTTGGACAACTGCAATTTTAATATATTCATAAAGATAATGTGAAAATAATTATATTAAATGACTCAAAAACTGTGATAAGAAAGAAGAATACAACTAAGGCATGTAAAAAAAATGTGTAATAGACTATTTAGGCCAACTTTACATGTCCACACAGAACACAAAACACAACCTGCTTTAACTTGACCCCTTGACCTTCTTTGATATGTGTTGTGTAACAAAAACAAAGCCCAATTCTGTTTGTCCTCCTCAAACATGTCTATTATTTACAGCGTCAATGATTGGAATAGACTGATACCAACCTGCCCCTTCTAAGATGTCAAGTAAGAGTGTTTCAGAATTTGTTCACATTTGTTTCCTGATTAATTGTGTTCATATTATAATTGTTGTTTTTGTTGAACACTAATATATCTTATCTGGGCCTGCACTCTTAAGTTGTAAAACCTTTTTTTTGTAAGTGTAATATGTCTTTTTGTCTTATAACAGAGAGGCCATCCTATGCCCCTCCCCCACCCCCTGCCCCTGCTGCTGTAAGTATCATCGTCATTTCACATATAAATAGAACAGTTGTGGGAATGACACTTGTTTACTTATTAGTTTTAATGTGACTGTTTTATGTAGTTATTTTATATAACAATGATCAATTTCACAATCTTTTAAGTGAAATACAGTCTTGTAGCTTCTAGGAATGATTTGATTGTCACATGACTCACATTGCATGAATGCAAGTGTTTGAGTCATTGCATGTATTTATTTCAATTATATTTATGTTATTTTTTTATTTGCTTTTTCATCAGCAAATTCCCAACACCCCGGGGTTTGTTGGGTACAACCCTTACAGCCATCTGGCCTACAACAACTACAGACTTGGCGGGACCCAAACCACCAACAGTCGAGCAACGGTACACAGATTAATAATATACACATACATAAGATGAAACATGTAATTTAGTATGATGCAAAAGTACCAACCAAAGGGCTTGGAGATACAGTGATAGATACAATATAGCAAAAAACAAGTTGTCATTGGCAGACACTTGTCAAAAACTTAAATTGAACTAAAAGATCCAACTAGGTGAATGTAATGAATAGTCTTAAAAGCCTAAAACGTAACATAACTGTGTAAAAGAGATATCTGTTGCATGTCATTTCAAACTCATATTCCACTATAGTCAAATTACGACATCATTGTGTTTTCAAACCACTTGCCTCTCAAGGTCTGCATTTCTTACTGCCACATTAAGAAACTCATGCCAAGTGTTGCCATGGCATTACAGGCTTCTGCTCGGCACGCCACTGGCTACTCAGCGCTAATACAGTCACTGCATGAAGGCTGTGGTTGGACAAGCAAGGGGGAAAAAAAACAAAGTCTAGTCATATTTAGTTTTAATTCAACCCTAGCAGTGTCAAAACTTCAAAATTGTGTTTAAATATTTACTTACTTGTGGGTGGGGTCGCTTCTTTACAGATCTGATCTCTGATTTGCCCTGTTAATGGCATCTACTTGTGTTTATGTAGATAGAAAAATGTTACATTTTCTTGCTGTAGAACATTTCAGGTAAGGTACTAACAGATAAACAGGTGTACCTTTACTGTAAATGATAATTAATCCTTCACCATTATAAACTGCTGTTCCCAATCCTCCATCGATTAAATCTTATTTTATTATTTTAAATTTTATTTTACATAATTATTAAACACGGGCATTTATAATCCTCTATAACCTTTTTTTTTTCTATTTCAAACTAGAACTCCTCCGGCATAAATATCCCCAAACCACCCAAGCCACCGGACAAGCCTCTGATGCCATATATGAGATACAGTCGCAAGGTAAGTGCCCATTGTGTATTGGTACATTTTGCATCATCATTGTGCTTTGTTGGAAGAAAGTGGTGATTTGTTTGATAAATTCTGCATAGGGCAAGTTATTTAGTCCTAGATGGTGGTAGTTTAAGGTAGGTGTGAAGGCAGATTAAAGTGAGCTAGGCCACAGATCACATAGTGGGATGTATCAACTTGGAGATGGAGCTTAAAGCACACGGCCTCCTCTGGTTTGTGACCTCTCTGCAAAGAGATAACTACTTATAGCCCCCTCCCACCCAACCCAACCCCACACCCATGTCTGGTTCTCATCACCAGGTTTGGGATCAAGTAAAAGCCTCCAATCCTGATCTGAAGCTATGGGAAATTGGGAAGATAATCGGTGGCATGTGGAGGGACCTCACTGATGAGGAGAAACAGGATTATTTGAATGACTACGAAGCAGAGAAGGTTGGTTGTTTTACAAAGGGGTGTGTATGGGGTTCTTCTCATGGTTGACCAGTAGATGTGTCTCCAACAGTTGTGGGTCCCTCCCGTCATCATCCCTACCTCTGTAACAGTCCACATCTGTCCTGTCCTAGTAGGGCTGCAAGATATATCACAATTAAATCAAAATTGCAACTGGAGTGGTCGCAATATGCATATTGCAACTAAATGACCCATCTTATTCTGTATAAAACCTGCTAACTCAGTAGTTTAAACCTCTACAAACATGTAATAAAATGCATGATATTCTTGTATTAGTTTAGCTATTCATATTCCAGTCTTCTATCAATAGTTAATCATTAGTTATTGCTCTGGACCTGCTTCAGATGTTTACTGTAAATCCAATCCAGCTATAAAACAATCACAAATATAATTGCAATCGTAATGTTTATCAGCAAAATCTCTATTTGATGTTTTTTCCAAAATCATGCAGCCCTATGTCCTAGTTATCAAGGTTTTCATGTTGCTTGCTTTTCCTGTGGTCTCCTTTTTTCCTTGTCATTCCTGTCATCTTTTCCAACCCTAGATTGAGTATAATGAAAGCTTGAAGGCCTATCACAACTCGCCAGCCTACTTGGCCTACGTCAATGCAAAAAGTCGTGCGGAGGCTGCTCTAGAAGAGGAGAGTCGCCAAAGACAGTCCAGACTAGACAAGGGTGAGCCATACATGAGTATCCAGCCAGCGGACGACCCAGATGGTAAGACTGCTTAGATAAATGTCTAAATGTCTCCCAGGGTTTAGATACAGTCAGACGTGTAATTACAACAGCAAGACCACACACCGTTGACCACTCGCACACCCATTCCCCCTTTTTTTGGGTTGCAAAAAACAAATTTTTTTCTTGTAAGATGGGAAAATAGTAACAACAATCAACATAATATAAATATGTTTGTAGTTATTCTCCACTAATTGTAGATTTGAACAGTGATTTAAAATATGACCTACACAACTTTGATTTTCATAATTCAAAACAAGCATGTAAAGTTTGTGGTCAATCTTCATTAAAAATAACTTGTTTTAGCAACAGACACAAAGGCAAAACAAATGAAGGGCATTTCAGTTACACCCACATTTAGGAAATGAGGCTGGTTTTGGGCTTGACGCGCTTACAGTAGGACATAATGATGCACAGGAGAAAAAATGCAGATAAAACTCAAATTGCTATTTAGAAACACCCCAGACCATAAAATCCCTGTATCCCAGTGGGTTGCATGCTCAAAAAAGTGCACGTTTGGAACATTTGGGATTAACATGATTTAACAGGAAACTACTTACTAAAAAGACGGTATTGTGGTTAGATATAGTCTAAATCTATATTCTGTCATAACTGCAAAACTAAAGCAAGTAAGTGTATATGTTCAAGACATTTTCTGGTCTGGCTTTGCTTAAAGTAAACAGTTAAAGAAATTGACTTTGTTGTTTCCCTTTCTCATTTCTACTCTCTAAGTTGTATTTGGAGTGAGTGAGCAATCTTTAATCACTTATTTTCAAGATGCCATATTGCAGATTAACCGCAGGCTCCTTAATGTAATGTGTGGCTATTCATCAGAGGTGCCGACAAACTTCACGGCCCTTTGTTATGATGACGTTTACACCAATGTCTGCTCCCATTGGGTACCACAGTTTCATAGCATGGAAGTCAGCAGACTTGTTTCATTTATTGTCATTTTAGATTGATTTAACATGTGCAAATTATAACATAATGATCCACAGGTGTCATAGATTATAACTATTTAACAGACACAAGCACAATTGGTCTCCTTTAAATCAAACACTGTAAGGATTGAGTAAATATTATGTTGTGACATGATACTACACTTTTTCTTTGTTAATACATAGAACTTAGCTTAATAAAGTATATTTCTTTACTCTGATTTTGTTGTGATTTTAGATTATGACGATGGGTTTTCCATAAAGCACTCAGCTGCTGCACGTTTCCAGCGCAACCACCGTCTGATTAGTGAGATCCTGAGCGAGAGCGTGGTGCCCGATGTGCGCTCTGTCGTCACCACGGCCAGAATGCAGGTCCTCAAACGCCAGGTCCAGTCCCTGATGGTGCACCAGGTCTGTGCAGCTTGAATTTCAGAATTTAAAGATTAATTTACATGTAACCCACAAAGTCAAGTTTTTTGTCACAGAGGAAGCTGGAAGCGGAGTTGCTTCAGATTGAAGATCGGCACCAGGATAAGAAGAGGAAATTCATTGAAGCAACTGAGTCGTTCACGAATGAGCTCAAAAGGGTATGTAGAGAGTACACACATCGCTACAGGGTCTAGGTGCCACTACTGGATGCTGTTCAGAGTGCAGATTGTTTATGTGCCAGTCTGTATCCAGCTGCTGCTAATTTTATTCACATGTTTCTCATTCACTTCTCATCATTTCAGTCTTTTGGTGTTTATGTGAAACTGGATTCTGTGTTGTGAAATCACAATATTTACAAAAGGGGGCGCCATTTGTTCTGTAGTGTTATGGCTACACTGAGAGATAAGAGACAAGTTTAGTTATTATTAAAGAATGAGACCATAAATCCATCAGCACAATCTTTGAGCGTTTGTGGGTCTGATAATTTTTCCCTCTGCAGCTGTGCTGTATGAAGGTGGAGGTGGACATGGATAAGATCTCTGCTGAGATCGCTGCAGCAGAAGAGGTGGCTCGCAAACGGATGGTGGATCGAGAGAAGGACTCAGGAGAAAGAGGGGGCAGAGAGGGAGCAGGCTGTGTTTTAGCTGAAGAAGAGAAGCACGTCTGTTCCACTCATGGGAGCAAGTCCCAGAATACTCCCAGTGACCTCAGCAAGGATGGTGAGGATGCAGAGAGCAACTCCACAGACCCACCAGGTATCATTAAATAAAGCATTTATCTTTTTTAAGTATACATAGTTGTAATTTACTGACTTGCATTTGATCTGGTTTGATGTAGGAAAGCCAAAGGCCTCAGAGGAGGTGGAGGGTCCCGTGGGCAGTGAGGAGGGGGCTTCTGAGGACAAGGAGAGTGTCCCAGAAGGAGCCATGGAGGAGGGCACCAGCGACAGCAACACAGGCTCTGAGACCACCTCAGCTCAGACTGAAGATGCTCCCAACAGTGAGGCATCAGAGGGGCCGAGCCGTTCCAGGGCCCACTGACCCACACCTGAATGTCTGAACTGTCACACAGTCCTATTACACATATTGCACAGGTTCATCTCAGACTGTCAAAGTTTATTGAGTATTGCCATCTTTTCAATGTTTTGCATGTTACGTTTAAAACACCGAGGCTGCATTTGGAGGCTGTACTTGTAAGAACAAGCACTTAAAGCCACTAAACAATGGTCCTGTCTAAAGTATTGGCTGTTCAGTGCTCCACAGTCTTGTGAGAGCATTATATAATTTCCATCTGGAATAAACAGGACGAGTTTAGCCATATCTTATCATTGCTCTCTAGCGCTAAATCTGAAAGAGAGTTGACTTTAAATTTAAACAATATTGTTCAGTGTTTGAATTTTATATTTGTATTGTAATGTTATTGTTGCTTTTATTGTTATTTTTGCATGTTGCAGTTTTGTTGACAAATTTGTAAAAAGTGCGGTGGTGGTCAACTTTCTTTGTTTACTCGGTATCAGTATTACAGTGGCAGTATTGTCTCAGGAGTTTGTAGTCTTCAGTAGTAATAGTTTGTTATTTATTATCAGCATTTCATTGTACTTGTGTAATGGCTGTCTTTGACCGGAGCCAGGCCCATGGATGAGTGTATCACATGATAACTAATGCTGTACAATGCCAACTACCAGTGTTCTCAAGTTTGCTGGCTGTCAATCAAATCAAAAGCAGTACACTTAGAACATGTGTTTTATCAATATTGCAATTTAACAGAACATTTTTAAATGTACTGTAATAGTGTATTCAGTATTACAAGGTTTGCATAAAAATGAGATTCATGTCATATAAACAGCTTGAAGAGGTATTATAAACATGCAGTCTTAAAAAGAATTTCCTTTTTCATATTTATACCAATAAACTTTTGTACACAAAATAACTTTTTTATCAACTTATTTTGACAACATCCAAAGCCTTCTCCAAAGATTCTCAGTGGGGTTAAGGTCTGGACTCTGTGGCAGCCAATCCATGTGTGAAAATGACGCCTCGTGCTCCCTGAACCACTCTGTCACAATTTGAGCCCAATGAATCCTGGCGTTGTCGTTTTGGAATATGCCCGTGCCATCAGGGAAGAAAAAAATGGAATAACCTGGTTCTTCAGTATATTCAGGTTCAGCTGACCTCCTTCTTCGAGCACACACTGTTGCTGAACCTGGACCTGACCGACTGCAGCAACCTCGTACCTATTTGCTTAGTTAAATCCAGGTGGCGACTTTTTTTTGGCCAGGCAGTGTATAAGCAAACACTCTATACATTTACATGTCCAGGAAAAATCAGTTTACTGCAATAATCAGACAACCCAATAATTATTAGATTTTTATTGTGTGTTAACATGCTTAAAATATTTGTAGCTGTTGTATTAGTATGGAAGACAAAGCATAATGAAAAAGAAAAGAACTTTTGTGTCTAACATTAATTAGTTGATCCCAGAAATCAGATAATGATCAGATGTGTGGTGTGCGTGTTATATCCACATTAGCTGCTACCAGTGCTGTAGTGGGTTTATTAGACATGGTGCAGATATGGCTTTTGTTTTTACCTTCACAAGATTACAGGTAGGGGAAGTGGGCATGATGAGATCTGGTCTCATTTCTGGTTTCACTACAGAAGTACTAATCTATCCTGTTTGTGTCAGTTCATTGTGATGAAAAACTGGAGATAAATTTTTGAATGTTCATTTTTTTTGAATGTTCATTTTGTGCATTTAAAGTGTAGAAAAAGCCAAATTTTGAAACTCCTTTGGCATTAGCAAAACAAATGTTACCTTGAGGCACATTTTCATTGTGGTTAACTACTTTCGGTGTCAACTAAAAGCATAAACCTCAAAGATACAGGTGTGCAAAAGAAGTCTGAGCAAAATCTGTAAATGTGTGAATACAAAAATTGAAACTGTATACATTTATTATTATTAATTAATTTTACCAATAACTTTATCTGAATCATAATATTATTAGCAAACTACAAAGGCAGTGATAATTAAGAAGCTATGTCTTTTGCAGAGATAAATAAATAAATAATATTTTACATGTGAAATCTGTTGCCTTCTGCAATCTAATTGCACAAGGTTCTTTAATTAGTGTAGTTGTATTCATATTTCAGTCTTCTTTCAAGTTTTAATCCTTGGAAAAAAAAAAAATCACAATAGCAATCTCTATACCTATTCAAAAAAATGTGTAGTCTCACATTTAGTTTACAATTAGTTGTAAATGAATGTTTTTTATTTATAAGTTTATATTATCCATCTTTCTCATTGAATAATTACAGGGTTTGTATAACATTAATTAAAACAACTAATACCAATTCAAAACAATATGCACAGTTATCATTGGTCTGCGAAAGATTACTGGAATAATTGAGTGCTTTAACTTGTAAAAGTTGGTATGCAGACTGTGGATATACTAATTGCACATGGGTACAGTGTGTATGTGTGTGTGGTTAGCTTGTCAATGGGTTGTGGTCAGCGCTTGCATTCAAAAGGTGCAGACATACGTGGTCGGGTCTACTTGCTCACTTTACAACAAGGGAAACCACCATCAAGCACAAGGCGCTCCTCTGCACGCTCAACATGACTTCAATCAAGGGTAAATACCTTATCTAAACTAAAAAGTACTACAGTATTATATTTCTAGTTAATTCACGTTGTTGATTATGACATCATTATATTATACCATTTTAATTAATTACTGAATAGTTATAGAGTCTCAAATTAATTAATCACACATTTGGAATAAATGTTATATTGTTTTTTTCAGGGCATGAATATTTTCTGGCTGTTATCCTGAAATTGAGCATTATGTACAAGGTATGTTAAAATTTATATAAGATTATAATCTTATTATAGTGGAACAGAACTATAAGGCATTCATATTTCAGGAAGTCTATTGCTCATAAAGTTGTACCTATTTTATCGATCAATTTGACAGTGTGTATTAATGAACATCTGTACTTACAGTGTAAATATGATTCTAGCAATGATGCTAATTTCCATATGTTATCCCTAGGGAGGTGGCACAGAAAACTATTACAAAATACAAAACAGTTTCAAAGGGACATAACACAGAAAAATAAAAGGCTGGATTATAAGTGTTCATAGACTTTGTTTTAATTCCTTTGGCTATAATAATCCATAAGACATAATCTTTACCCATTGGCCACCAGTGTTGGGACAGAGGCACAAAATATAAACTTGAACTCATTTTGTCAGGTGGTTTGAACCTTGCCAGAATACATTTAATTTATAGTTAATATGATAACCCATGGGGAAGGCATCCATCTTAAAACCATAACTAATCACTATGGAACTTGTTACCAACATTTACAAAAGAAAAAGAGCAAAGACGTGTCTAGAAACAGATACATGTTTTCTATTGTGATTCATTCATTGACCTTTCAGTAAGACCAAAACACCCAAAACTTTCATTTTCTTTCTTACTGGCAGACATGTTTGGCACAAGAAGACGAAAACAGCACTTACCCAGATGACTACTACAACACCAACTATACCATTGACTATAGTGCGTATCCAGAGGTCTGCTCCAAGTCGGCCAATCGTCAGTTCAGGAACTGGTTCATGCCCACTTTCTACGCCATCATCTGCTTTTTGGGGCTCACCGGAAACCTGCTAGTCATCCTTACCTACATTTACTTCAAACGCCTCAAAACCATGACCGATGTGTACCTTCTCAACTTGTCATTCGCCGATCTCCTCTTTGTAATTTCTCTCCCCTTTTGGGCGGTTAACTCAGTGAGGGAATGGGTGCTAGGTTTGCCTGTGTGTAAAATCATGCACACCACCTATAAAGTTACCTTCTATAGCAGCATGTTCCTCCTGTCCTCCATCAGTGTAGATCGGTACTTTGCGATATCCAAGGCTGTTTCTGCTCACAAACACCGCTCCCAAGCAGTGTTTTTCAGCAAGATCGCCTCCACGGTGATGTGGGTGTTAGCGCTAATCTTTTCAATACCTGAAATGTATTACACCACAATCAATAACAACACGTGCACGCCTTATTCAAGCAACAAAGATAAGCTTCGTGCAAACCTTCAAGCTATTCAGATAACCCTTGCGTTTCTCATACCACTTATTGTCATGGGCTTCTGTTACAGCAACATCATTTTGACCCTTAGCCAAACTCGAGGATTTGAAAGAAACAGAGCCATCAAAGTCATTTTAGCAGTGGTGGGTGTATTCTTGGTTTGCCAAACGCCTTACAACATCGTGCTATTTTGGACCACTATTGTCACAGTTAACGGTGGAACCACTGGTTGCAATAATGATAACAGTCAAATGTACGCCACAGATATCACCCAGTGTTTAGCCTTCTTTAGGTGCTGCCTCAACCCCTTTGTGTACGCATTTATTGGGGTCAAATTTAGGCACGATGTCCTGAAACTGCTCAAGGACTTGGGATGCATGAGTCAGGAAAGGTTTTTCAAATACACATGTGCCCAAAGAAAGACGTCACTGGCTACAGAAACAGACACCACCACCACTTTCTCGCCTTGAAGATGAGAATAATAGACAAGAGCTTAAATGTAATCAGTGTATTGTCTATTTGCACGTAGAACATAGTTTAACGCTGTCTTCTACTAACTGTTGACGTCACTGAAGGAGGATATCTCAGCCAGTATGGTAGCCCGGCTTTCCAGTCTCTCCCTCTTACTTTCTGTAGCAGGGTCTGGAAGCAATAGAGCACGTTGTCCAATTTTAGGGCAAACAAATAATAGCCACTTGAAGAATGTATCTCTGAAATGCAAATGCTTGAATATTTTGGTGATATTCAGAACAAAATTAAACAAAAACTTTGACTACAGGTTTGCAGGTTTTAGTTATTCTCTTCGCTTGTTGATTCTGTATTTCAGTCCTTCTTTTCCCTCTTTTTTTAATCGTAAGTTGCCATGTTTGTTTCGACACAACCTGACATCATGCCCAATGGAAGTTGTGGAGACAGGATACAGTTTCAGCCTCTACGTCTTTGTAAAGTATTGTAAAAGTGATGAGTTAGTCACAGGGTAATAGTAAATTCAACTGCTGTGTATTTGCCCACTAACAACAAAATAGCTGGTTCAAACTTAATCTGATATCTGTATTTTTTGTTGGGTCCAGTCACAATAATGAGGATGGTAGGGCATCTGGCGTAAAACAAAACAAAACAAAAAACAAGTGTGCACCTCTAGCTCATTCAAAGACTTTGGTTTGGCTTTGTTTTTTTGTGTAAATAGTAATTGGCAGCTCCGTACCAAACATCTGTGGAAAGGGTACATATCATTCAGTGTGTTCAGTGTTTTATATGCATCTGAATGCTGATGCTGTACATAATATACATATTTGAAATAATACCTTAAAAAAAATGTGTTATTCACATTTAACCATTGTTGTGTTCAGCGTTTTTTATTATTTGTAGTTACATGTCTGTATGTGGAGCCATACCTAATGTAAAATATGTTTGTAATACGCCAAAGGGTATTTAATTGAATGTAAACAAGTCAAATTCTCACTTATATGATAAAATAGTTAGTACTGAATTTCTGTAATGCAATGTAAGAAGCAGTAACCAAATGCTATCTAAGCCAATAAAGAATGTTAATGTCATTGTGCATTGCCAATTTAGTTTCTTCATCTTACCAGTGTTTCACAAGTTTCTACATTTACGATAACCAAAGGGTAAATATCTATGAAATGATGAAACAACCTGCCTTGGAATGAACTACTGTATAAACCCAGGTGTGTCATCCAGTGTAAATGGTTCCAAGGAAATGTTCGTTCACATTTCATATCTAAATTTATATTTCAAGGTCAAGGTCAAGGTCAAATGTATTTATAAAGCACATTTACAAACAGATACACTGCCCCAAAGTGCTGTACAAGCAAAAACAAACAACAAATAAGACAAAAACACTTTAATACTGACTAAAAGGAAAACTTCAAAATCATAGTATTTAAATCATAAATCATAAAATGTTCAACTCAGCTTGAATTAATTCTGTATATTTCAGGAAGTCTATTGCTCATAAAGTTATAAATATTTCATCCATGATTTTAACATTTGTTTTTATTTATTTTTTGATTGGGACAGTGCATATCTGTAACTACAGTGTAAAAATTATTATAGCAAAGGTGCTAATTTCCATCTGTTGTCCCTAGGCAGGAAACAGAAAAAAATACATACTGGTAATATAAAACTGTTTCAAAGAGACATAACACAGAACAATTAAAGGCCAGATTAGTATAAGTGTTCACACACTTGGCTTTTATTCCTTCCACATGACATAACCTTTGCCCACTGGCCACCAGTTTTAATTCGGACAATTAAAGTGTACTTTTTAAATTTTAGTTGCCTAAATATAAAATAGTTTTATTCAACCAGAAAATATATTTTCATATAACTATGATACTTATTGCTCTATGGAACATACAATGATGAGCTCTTTAAGTACTGAATTGGTTTGTGGTCTGGTTTGTATTTTAATTTGTCAAAAAATTATGAAATTTCAATCATATTTTAAGTAATTTTGATTACTTTTTATGAAGTTTTCAGCTTTGATCAGCCAAAATATTTCTCATTTCACACATTCTGCTCATTGACTGCGGTTGATTATTTAAGGTTGCAGGGCAAAGAATATGGGATTTCCACACGAGTACGGGAAGAGCAAATAGCCTGGAGACACAGACTCCTGTGATGGTGAAATCACTACACACAGTCATTGGGTTACACTGCATTAGTGTCTTCCGGCTCTGCTCATAGGCTCAAAGAAAAGGGGCAGGGAGCAACTAATAAAAGCATGTGCCACATTAAATCAGTAAAGCAAGTGTGTTTTAAGAGGAAGAAAGCAGAACTACCTTCTTTGTGGACCACAATAAACAAGGTAAGAACACAACTTCACAATTTAACAACAATGTGGGGCTTACTGAAACTACTGTCATTCAGATGCCTATGAAAAAGTTTGAATACTTAGTGATATGAATGGGACTTTTTTATAATGCAGGGCATTTTGGTAAATTAACATTTTCAGCAAACTGTATTTTAACAACTGAAATGCATGTATTTGTTTTTGTATCATATGTGATCAGCAGAGGTCAATAAGGTAATTTAACTTTATAATTAAAGGTACTCTGCATGGAGATGTTATTGTCTTGGAATGTTCCACGGTATGGCATTAAACGTATCCATCGATTCATTATGGGTGTTTCTGTTGCTCAAAAATGCAGTACTGAAAATAAGGGTGACTCTCCGCAGATCTAAATTGCTTGTCTCCCTCGTGATATATAGGTTGGGTTTCTCATAAACTCAATGCAAAAAAATAAAAAATCTACTACGTAAAGAGATAATATTGCAGGAGATGCTATATAATTTGATCTAATTGCCTTTAAAATTTTCACAGTAAAAATTATTTACCTCATAGTGTGCAATAAACTGTTTGCCTGAGATCTACATTACACACTCCTCCAGTGCTTTATAACAGAGATATCATTCTGCAATGATATGTAAGTTTAGGGCATAGACAGTAGTAGATAACATTATTTCTATTCCATACAGTACACAAGTTACATACTTAAACTGTAAAATGTTATGTTTTCTTCTCTTTTGATTGCTCATGAAAACAAATCCTATTGCAACCTGACAGTGCAACTTCTCAGAAAATCTAACTTGTGGAGAGGCCAAATAAAAATATGGACTAAATCTGCAAAGTTACTCCCAAATGTTTATGGTGTTTTCTGAAAAGTGTTGCAGCCATGGTAACTGCGGTGCCAGGTGACTCATGTCCAGGACCACACCTTCGTCAGACATGAGACACACTCTACACACCCAAACTCACATTGATAAGCAAGGACATGACTATTTAATAATTATTCATTTAAAGACTGTTCAAGAATTGAGAAATAAAATCCTCAAGGAGAATGCCCTCAGGAGGCATATTAATCCAGTGTTTTTACTGGTAGTACAAACCGTTTAAACTGATGTTATGACAACAGTAAAATTCTGCTCATGACAGCAGCATAAATGAAGCTGTTCAACATAAAAGGTATATTATGCAGGAAAATTTAAGTTAACCATGGAGACCAGTAAGCGACTGCATGAAGCTAAATTACAGGTCAGATCTGTGGACAGAGGTGACCCCACTCACTATAAAAATGCACGTCTTTCAACATTTTTGAGCAATAAAACACCTATAATTCAATACATATAAGACTGGTCAGACATTGTCCAGCTCTACCCCAACTCCCCACTTAAGATACACAGATAAAAGTTAAAGATCCCAAATTAAACTTCATTAGTTCATGGACAGGACAGTACCTAGCTGGAGGATTAGTGCGTTGTGCAGGCTTTAAGTTAATGGGAGACAGTGGAGCACTAAGACCTGTCCAGACACAAGGAGAACAAGAAAACTTCATAAAAGGCTCCACACAGGGCTTGAACCCATGACTCTCCTGTGACAAGGATGTACTAACCACTTTGCCCTGTCTCTGTCAAATATTGGTTTTGAAAAGTAAAAATGTTGTGTACTGTAGTTATTACACTATCTTTACTATCTGAGAGGTTATACACTGCACAAAAGCAACCCTATATTTCCATTAGAGACAGTGTAATCCAAGTAATCCAGTTTTTCTTCATTGTGTTTCAGAGTCTCCAGGGTGTTATAACTGTCCTAACATGATGCCTACACCTAAAGGCCTGTCACATATGATACCTACTCATGTCCTGAGGGTGGGGCAGACCATTCAATTGGATTCCACAGCTTCAGAGGCCAAGACCAATCACCACCTACACAACACCGCAGCTCTGAGTGTCAATCAGATCGACGACGAGCTGGAGAATTCCCTGCAGAATCTCAACCAGCTAATCCTTGAACTTGATCCAACTTTTGAACTGCCCCAGCTGCCACAAAGCCCACCCTCAGGTACAGTGGAGTGTTTCTTACATAAGTCGAGTTCTTCAACAAATACATATGTGACAAGGAAAATTGAAGTAATCAAATCACTCCACAACAAATCCCGTAGTTAAAGTGGAAATTACTAAGGTTTTACAAACAGCAATGTACCAAAATATGTCACTTTTTCAATTCATTTAGTTTAGAGACAAAATATTCAGATAGCTCTTAAGGCTAAACTCTTCTATATTAGTATTTTAACATGTAGGAGATTGTGTAATTGAATAAAATGTTTAAAAATAATGGAGAAAAACATTTGCGCCTGTTGAGTCCAAGCTGCAACTTGCAAGTACACTCCTCTGGACACTAATACTTAAACTTCAAATGTTAAAATAGCATCAATACACTTACATATACTTACATGTCAACTTATTTCAGGATGAAATTGAACTTGTAATACGTAATAAGACCTCAGCTTCTCATGTTAACAAAAATATTGCAATACTTTAGTGAACTTTCAGTTGTGACTCATAACAGGACTGAGTGTATTGATTGCATCCATTAGAGACAAAACATCCTGACAACATCTGACATAACACAGTTTTCCACCTCTTGGCACAGCTTCGTATTTTCCAGGCTTATTTTCTTTTTCGTTTCCATGCTACTTCTATTGTCCATGTTGCTGCAGACTTGTACCACGCCCTGCACAGCTCTCACACAAATATGAAACTATATCTGAACAAGCTCAGACTCCAGGCTGCTTTGATCAGGTGAGAGGTCAAATGAATGAATAGATTTCCTGTTGCTCTTTGTTCACTTGAAATAAATACATATGAAACTGAGAGTCGAGTTGTACCATCAAACTGTTTAACAAACCAAGACTATTGTTTTACAAAGCAAGACTACTGTTAGACAAAGCAATGAAAAGGAGAAACTAAGTACTTATTTTGAAGTTAAACAATAGAAATATTAAATGTGCAATATGTAACTTTTCTGGTAGGTTTTTTTTAATATATATATATATTTCCACAGTATGTTATTACACAAAAGTGACACCACCATCCTTGAAAACAAGTCAGACCTGTGGAGAGGAGAGCTTAGAGTTAAGAATGGATGCTTTTCAAAGTATTTTTGAGGAATAAAATACATGTAATTGGATAAATGAAAGATAGATGTTTAATGCCATACTAAGGAAACTATACAAAGTGGACCTTTAAATAATAACATACAAACTATATTACCCTATGAACTGTGGAAGTGCATCAATAAACAGTGGAATTGCATAACTTTTGCTGAAGGCAGTGCTTTCCTATGTTAAAATCGACTTATAAGGACAAGTTGAGACATCTGTGTGTATTCTAGGAAAGCTACAAAACAAATAGATGTTTCAAGGGAGATACATGTGCCACAAGCTGGTACCTGCAGAAGAAATGTGTTGCCTGTGAGTTTTGATGTCTGTCTTTACTTGCTGTCCCAAGAACATGCCCATTCTGCATGAGAAAATGTTAATGTCAGATTTTCCTTTGTACTGCGCTGAGGTCTTGTAGTTGTAAAACTATATTGAACATTAGAGGGCTGAGACTTTTTGGAAAGTATTATTTGTGAGAATGCATTTTGCTTTTGAGAATTAGATAACCCTTCTCCATTGGACTTGTATTTATAGGGCCAGTGGAGAAGGGTTATATAATTCTATGCCAAGGCTGCACTTTGCTAATTGTGTCCAAAAAGAAATTGCAATATGTTTATCACTTTCCAGAAACTCCAAGCACAAATATTTTGTTTGGTGTAGTGGTTTCTTTTCAAGAAATGTGAGTCATGGTTAAATTATAAGCATTTAAGCATGGCTAAATTATGCTTAGTCAAGTGTCTGGTTCAGTTGTTATTTATAGTGACACAGTTCTGGACTAATTTTGATTTACCCTTTGTGTAAACTCAAGTTAGCTCTAATATGACCTCATTTTACTGTCATTATACATACCAGTTCAGACACAGCTGTTGTACTGTCTTATAGTCAAAGGAACAAATGATCTCTGAACTACTATGGTATTAAATGTGTTTTGTTTAAATCTAAAATAAAACAGTTGGAGAATTATAGCAGAAGTTAAAGCTATTTCATACTTGTTGTTTCCAGATGAAGATGTATCCAGTCCTGAGCTGATCCCAAGAGGCTGCCCTGCTAACAGGTCACCTAGTTCAGTCATCTCTGTCTCTCCCAGTATCGCCATCCCGTCTTCGCCCGGTCTGAGCTGCAGTCCCCATGGGTCATTGGTGTTCTCGAGCTCACCCTCCTCCTCCTCTCTCCCTCCACTCCCCTGTGGTAGTGTAGTCCGCAGAAGCCCCATCCCGAGGCAGGATGGAGGCTCCTGTTGCCTCTCGCAGCCGAACCGACCACTGTCTCTCCTCTCCATGTCCTCGTGCTCTGATACCAGCTACATCCTGGGCAGGTAAACAGTCAAATTGATTAAAAGTGCATTTTGGTTAGGGTTCTGCCACTTGCTTCTCCCAAATATGTTCCACATTATTATTATTATTAAACATATTTATCTTACATCCACGTTCACATTAGATTAATTTTTTACAATAATTATTCAACTAGTAAAGTAAAAAGTTGAGAGCATATCCCATGCAACTATGGACGAGCTAGGAGAACGGCCCTTGGAGATTTTAATGACATATAAATATATACATGATTGATTATTGATCAGGGTTGGGAATCAATCAATCATTGCATTGCATGAGCCTTTCAAAACACCCAAAGCACTTTACAATTTATTTTTCATTCACTCCACTCTCGGGGGTGGAAAGCTACTATTGCAGCCAATCTGTGCCGTCGGCCCCTCCGATCACTACCAACACTCCCGTGGCATGCACCACTTTCATACTAGGCAATGTACGTGAAGTGTCATTGTGAAGGACACAACCACAGTTTTTGCCACTGACGCCTCACTGAGGTACCTAGAATTCCCAGTGGTCTCCCATCCAAGTACTACCCAGGGCCGGCCATCTTTAGCCTCTGAGATCTGACGAGATCAGGCTTTGACAAGCTGGTATAGCCACAGTGTAAAAGTGAGTGAGAGACACTATTGCTTAGAAAATAATATATAGTAAATAAGTCAATAATATTCAAAAATGGAAAACCAAATGCATGATTAGAGCAAGAACTGATTAATCGATATGATATGATACGTATATATGATATATGTCAGAAAAAAATCTTAAAATTGGGAATATTATGTCAGTTATTTGTATGAGGACGATGATTTTACCCAGAATGTAAAAAATTTATTCAAATTTTCCTTATGTATCTTCTTTTCTTTTTGTCTATAGCACTTTGTCTCTGACCAGTGAAGATGCTGATTCTCCAGAGTTCAATATCACTCCAATTGGGTCTTATGGTGGTCGGTCATCAGAAATGCCTCTATCACCAAAAAACAAACATTTAGCAGGACTCCATCACAAACAAGTCCACAGCAGCCCTGCGTCCCTCTCAGGCTCCTTCACTGATATCCCTGTACTTTTGATCAATGGAGTGCCCCAGTCCGAAACAGAGTCATGCCCTCCATCTCCAGGGCTGCAAATGAACTTGTCCCCTACAAAACCACCCTCACCTCACAGTAAGTTAAAGTGAAGTGAAAACAGTGAAATCATTTCATTCATTTTGAACATATTTTCAATATTACTGTGCGTTTTAGGTCCTCTTTTCTTTGGAAGCCAGCCAACAATGAAGTTTGTAATGGACACATCAAAGTTATGGTTTCGTCCACATATCAGCAGAGCAGAAGGTACTTTGGCACAAATGATTCCTCCATTTGATTTGACTGATTTGAGTATGACTGAATATATTGTAACATCTTTAATAGCTAACAGAAAAGGAATACTACATAAAAATTATAAAAAGGTGTATGATATAACCTTTTGGTGGAAGGTGTGCTACCTGCTTGTGTAAATAATTGATTATCTTTACTATTTTTCCTGGAATTTTCCACAGAAGGGTATTAGACTTACCTATCTCTATCTATGCAGACAAGCAAGTGTCGCACTAAGCCAAGTTACATCAGATCTGTGGAGAAAAATAAATTAAAAACACCTGTAAATGAATAAATGCAAAGTAGATAGTTGGATAGTTTGGGGCCACACTGTGAATGTTTTAGACAAAGGCCTTAATCTCCAAGCAGGTGGTGGACCCTCTATTAGAAAAATTACACCTAATGAATTTTTAACCAAATAGATACAATCCAATTTGTTTATTAATGAATCGCCCTGTCCCCATTAACTCTCTACTACATTTTAGCTGAAGTCATGGTCAAAGACAAGGAGCCAGGGACATTTGTGATCCGAGACAGCACGTCCTTCAAGGGAAGTTTTGGGCTCGCCATGAAGGTGGATCAGTCTCCAACCACGTTTGCTGCATCTTCCTACCCAGGTAATCCATTTTTACTTTATCCCTAACAAGAATTGGATCACACGTTTTTTACCTGACAAGTGTTCAGTCTTTGTTATTTAGAAGGTTCAATGGATAAACCTAGAGACAAAATTATAAGTGATAATATTGCCCAAAAAGTGACGTTTGTTTGTGAACCTTTCTAAAACTTGACTACAGTTTAGATTTAGATTTTTAAAGAATACATTATCCACACTGCAGATATATGTTATTGGCCAAAACTCCAAAATAAATACTGTATATCGTGTCGGTCCATCCCTAGATTTAACCATTCACCCACAAACTGGAAGATTAACAGTTAATAGGCAATGTATACGTACTGCCTTTGTGTCATTGGGTAAAAAAAACTTTAGGACCACCTTCCATTACTGGCATCTACATGACTGTGTGCTCAAACCGGCACACCTCAGCCTGCCCCTCGTGTGTTGAGGCTACAGGTTACAACAGGTTACTACATCTGTGGGGTGAATCAATAAACCAAGGAATGACTCACCGTAAGTAAACTGTGAAAATTGAAAAGAGGGTTTAATCAGATGTTATTCATTTCCAGTAATTACATGTACCAAAGGCGGCCTCCCAATCGTCTAATACAAAGTATAAACAGGAAGGTAGACTAAAAAAGGTATGATACAGACAGAAAAAACCCTATAGTATATGATCAAAATCAATATCAATATTTTTTATACAAAAATACAATCAAATTATTCAAGGATCATCTGCGCTATGAAAAAATCAGCAGATATTTGTGGGAAACTCTAAAACAGTAAATGCTAAATTTTAAACAAAAAAAAAGTACCGCTTCACAAGAATCGAAAGCAAAAAAAAAAATATGTAAAGCATTTTAGGCTCTACACCAGGCATGTCCAAACTATGGCCCAGGGACCAAATGTGGCCCTCAGACCCTCAGGCTTCCAGGTGAATTGGCCCAAACTAACACAAGTAGTACTTTTTACTGCATGTTTTTGAAATCTACCTTGATCAAGCAAATGTAGTGTGTTCTTCTGAGGACCTAAGCCTGAACAAAGGTCTGGAGGGTCATTCAAACCTGTTATAAATGCACAGATTTGAATTACTCACTGTTTTGATCATCAGTCTATGACCCCCGATCGGCCCTCACGCTGCTCTGTGTTTTAATATGTGGCCCTCAATGAAAAAAAGTTTGGGCACCCCTGCTCTACACCATAAAACAGGAATACAATGGAAAATGAGCAAATACCTTACTTGACCATTCTGATGTTTCTTTGGACTTGTGTGGTGAGGACAAAGTCTGTGTCATTTTTTCCATCCGCTGCAACCACCACTGTGTACAAGGGAAAACCAGCTGTTTATAGCACTGTAAGCAATGACAGAGACAACATCTTATGGACAACTTGTTTTGCACTATATTTCTAGGTTAAGAGTTATGTTTCTGGTGGAGGTTCAACCTATTTGCCCCAATGTAGATGTTAATATTTTGCATAGAGTGATGCAGAGTAGTGCATTTGTCATATATCTCAATGGAGACAGGCTGGTGGCACCACTAGGCCAAGTTACAGGTCAGATCTATAGACAAGCTAAGAGTAAGCATGCATTTTGTAAGGTAAATTCTTTGTATTAAAGCTGAATAATTTATACAGTGGAACATTTTAGGCAAAACAATACATTTTCTGGCCTACCCTCTGGAAAAATTACATTTCTAGATTTATTCTTTGTATAAATGCTTCAAACTAAGAAACACTTTCATTCATATTTTCACAGGAGATAATAGTTCAGATATGGTCAGACACTTCCTCATTGAATCATCAGCCAAAGGTGTTCGAATCAAAGGCTCGTCCCAGGAACCGTACTTTGGTGAGTGCTCAAACAGTTATTATGCATGAGTTTTCCTACACTTATGATTTGTGTATTTTTCTACTGCATAATCTCCAACCACACCACGATGACTAAACCATGTCTAGTCTAGGGGATGTGGGTGGGCAACTAAGGGCAGGTCACCTTTGAATCAGTGCAATGACCTCATAAGGAGTGTTCTTTGACAAAAAAGATCACAGTCCACATCCATCCAGTATGGGGAATATGAACCTATAACGAATAATCATGAACTACTGTAAACATGATGTAACTTTTATGATCATGGTTGGACTTAAAATTTACCGTAGTTTCATTCAGGCAATTCAGTGATAAATATCTTTCATTATCTAGATCAGAGGTCACCAAACTTTTTTCTCTGGGGGCCACATTATCGCTCCTGACTGTGATGGGGGGCTGTGGTCGATTAGGCCTTATAAAAGAATTCTCTGACCCAGATCAAAATGATCACCAGCATTGTGTAGTAGAGATTAGTTGCCTGGCTCAGCCATCCACAATACTATATCAACACATAATTCCTGGCACATATTTGTTTATCGTTACTAGTGGTTTGCAAAAGTAGTAAGTACTTCACACTTTGTTTTAATTTGAAATGCCACAGATAATCCATTTATTTATTTTCTCGTGCGTTGACTGTCACTGTTTAATCTCGAGTTTGTCAGGTGACAAAAATTCAGTGGCAAATTCAGCGGCAAACGCAATTGCTTAACAAATAGGAGGGAAATGGATCAGTTTAGATCAGTTAACTTAGAGAGTTGAAACTTGACAACATTTTGCATACATTTCTACAATAAAAAAAAGATATGTTCATATTTCTTATTGTTTATTCTACAGGAAGTCTACCAGCCTTGGTTTATCAACACACAATTTCAGCCTTTGCCCTCCCATGCAGACTAATGCTCTCCTCTCAAGGTAAAGTCCAACATATTAAGTAGCCTTATGACGATGATTAATAAATATATATTGACAAAATGCATTTAATTCATTTAGTGTTGGGTGCAACAGAGAATACCAAGACATCAGGGGAGGACAAGAAGAAATCAGGTAAACTTACTTTGTGCCACGTTAGCTAGAGTGAGTTAGCTAACAGTTTGGGGATTGAGAAAGCCTGCAAAAATAACTTTAAAAAATATTCTACTGCTATTTAAAGTAGCTCTATTTCTAAACAAATGCGTAAATTTCCCTTATATATTTCTTGTTATTTTGTTTTAATCTTAAATAACATGCTTTGCTGAATGAAATTATAATGTAATGGATGTAATGTATACTACTGCTAATTGGAGGCTGCATTTACCTGTTTGAGTTAGCCACAACAATGCTAGCGCAAGGTACTTTCAGAATAAAAGCTTTGCCTGACGAAGTGCACATTCATTCTGCACTAATGGTACTAAAATTATTACCACATAGGATTGCACAACTTAATTTTACCCTCCAGTTACTAATGCTTACCTAATGCATGATTTATGGAGCTTTCCCGGTGGTTCCCCAATGACATTCTCCAAATCACTGTGACTAACAGTGTGGTGAAGACTAGTAAAAAAAAAAAAAAAAAGATTGTTGGCTCACATAACGTTATGCCAATCAGCTGTGTAATTTTCTGCCCAGAGACACTGAGGAAACAGGCAACTAAAAGGCTTACACAATTTTACTTTGGAGAAGAAAAAGAAAAGTCCAGTCACTAACCTAATCTGGTCTAATCTCTCTCTAACTAATAGATGTTTTTCCTTAATTAACTGGACCTATGAATACCTCTGAATACACTATATGTTAGGGGAAAAAAATTGCATTTTTAAAAAATTCATACTATTTTACTGCTATTTCATACTATTTTACTGCTATTCTCACTGAGCATTGATTGACTGCACTAAATCCCAGCACCAACAGACGATCATTAATCACTGCTAGTGCACCCTCTGCAGCTCAGTGAGTGAATTGTGGACGTTCTGAGCATTCACATAAGCATGGCGTGTTCATATACAGTACTTAGAATGAGAAAAAGTTTTATATGTCCTCTATATGCAGGTTAAAGCACTGGCACTGGATTGTGTTTCCTTTTTTAAAACTCTAAGAGCTACCAGTCACATAACCATAAAACTACCCCTAGCCAATTTTACACACTGTATGATTTAGTTGATTTATTTCTTGCCAAATTAGTTTCATAGCTCAAGATTTACAATGCCATTTTCTTTCAACAGCTTCCAACTTTGTCTATTTGAATGCTGTGCCCACTGAGACGCTGACTGGTCCATGTGCAGTCCACAAGGCAGTGACAGTCACTTTTCAGAAGGCTCCTGGCTCCTTCACCCCTGCCATAGTGAATTTAAAGGTCTCTCCGAAGGGCGTTACTCTCACAGACATCAACAGGAAGTAAGAAAATAAGACTCATCCTGCCCTGCTCTGACTGGCTTGTGGTGTTCTTACAGTAATTCAGTGTGAAATGTGTGATAAACAATGTGCTTTTTTTTTTTTTCTTTTCAGGCTTTTCTTCAGGCGCCATTATCCCATCCACCTCCTCAGCTACATCGGGGAGGATCCAGACAGTAGACGGTCAGTATTTGTTCACCGTATACCACTTGCTAAACAGAAATAAACAAATTAATTATAAACCCTAATGGATAAATATATCCTAATAACTACTATAATTTCATTCTGTAATTGATAATCATCTAAACTCTTTTCTTAATCCAACAGGTGGATGAGAGGTTCAGATTTTGGAGCAAAGTAAGTGCTTGTAAACAGTAGTATAAGAAGTACTCAGTTGTGATACCAACATTTCTCTATTTAAAGCATTGTACTTTACCATTGCTTGTAAATGAGAGCACATTTCTTCACAAAAGGCTCCTCCTTCAGATCTAAGTGATTTTTTTTTTTTTTGTTTACCTACAGGATGTTTGGTTTTGTGGCCAAAGGTGTTGAAGCTGGAATGGAAAATGTCTGCCATGTGTTTGCAGAATATGACCCTCTGCAACCCTGTGAGAAGATTGTTCAGTTTATTCAAGATGCACTAACTAACTAATAACAGTAACTAAAACATAAATAATCTGTACCATTTTTAACATTCATTTTCTATTGTCTGATTTTGCTCTTACACCCAAACAGATTTTCAGTATAAGACAAAATATCAGGACAACAGAGCATTGCTAGTTCACAATAGCACTTAGGCTTAGGGAAATGCATAATTGTTATTGCTAGTTCACAATAGCATTTAGGCTTAGGGAAATGCATAATTGTTTGAACTTTAGATTATAACAGTGTATTTTTATCATTGTAAATTACGGTAGCATAGAAAGGAAAGATGTGCAATGTATTTTCTATCATTTTCTTCTGAACGTGTCACTTTTTATGAATGTTTGGCATCCTATCATATCAATGTAATGACTGTAGACACTTGAGATTTAGCTTGTATTATATATTTATGATTTTTGCAATTTAGTTTGCAATTTTTTTGTATAGTAACACATTTTGTAATATAAAAAATAAACAGATGAAACCCATTCCAATTAATCAAGGCAATTCTATTCTACAAAAATTGGAGGACTACAGATGGAAAATAGCTATTAGCTAAATCTGGTGCAGAGCATCTCTTCTCACTAGAGACTAATGTTTTCTGTGCATTGTCCTTGTTTAATAAATAAATAAATAGTAATTGCATAATCAGAGGTAATAGGGACTGCACCAGACACAATCAGAACCTCTTGAAAGTAAAATGTTGCATTTTCCTTTAATATATTGTATGTAAATTTACTTTACAAATAATATTTTCCTTATTTTACATGTTAAAGTATCACAATATTATAAAGAAACAGACACAGGGAATGGAGGTATATTATACACATAGTTTATTTAATTTTAAATCATAAATCATTAGATAAAAGCAAAAGTTTTTATTCTGAAATCACAGAGCTCCCAAATGTAAGAGCGTGCTAGTTGAAGCAAAAATCAGGCATAAACTGCATATATATATTAGGTTTTAAATACTCTTTTAGGCACCAAATGCATTATATAAAGCTTAACCTCTTTTCCTTTGGTGGCAACCTAAATGTTATGAAAGCTTATCCTCTGTAACCAAAGCATGACAAATGCACAGCGCTGTCAACTATTTACAAATACTGCCCTCTGCTGGTAAAGACAGGTCTACATTCTCTGAGACATTCATTTCAGGCTCTCACGTGTTCTCACAGTGAGCAGTTTAAAGAAAATGTATCATAAAATATGAACTACATTGTCTAGTAAATTATACGTTTGTAATTCAGATAAAAAGAAAACGTAAGCATAGATAAAGCTCTGTCTAAACAATTAGTGCTGCTAACATAATTTATCTAGTGCTGCTTGGATCAGTGCAAAGCAGTTTTCACATACACGCCCTCGATTATAATAACAACTTTCAATAACTTCGATACCCTTCAGTAACTTTCTATGTAGTCTGTATACCCCATCGGATTATACTAGAACTAAAATAGGAATGGAATAAGGAATGAATAAAATAACTTCCTGTTACTTTGCCAACTGTATTTATAAGATTAATATTATTTTCATTATTTTAATTTTTGGGAAATATATTGCTCAGTTGTTTAAATGTCACATGTTTGAAATTAACCAAATAACAGGGATAGGTTCACAAAGAAGAAATCATATGTTGACTACCCATTAGAGCTGTAGCATTGGACTTTTATCGTATTGTCCAGTTACGCTTTACTTGTGTCCTCTTTGTTTAAAATGGCTGATCTCATGACATTAGAAGCATCTATAAATCACTAAGTGTGGTGTAACCTGGACTGCAGTAGTGCGACAGATACACACTTAAATGTATTCACAAAGGCCAATTTAGAGTCACCAATTCACCACATTTAAAGAAAGCAGCATCTCCATGGAAAGAAGCAAGCAGCAGAACTTTCTCAAGAGAAATTAGGGCGTAGCTTTAAGTAACTTAAACATTTATTACATTTTGACTGTATGTGTAACACTTGATGACACTAGAAGATGGATCTAGTATTTGTAAAATAACATGTAAGGAGAATATCAATGAAAAAACATAAGATTAAAATGGTAAAAACAAATGTGGAATTTGAGGAAGCATATTATGGGTTATACTATCTTTTTAAACTACCTTATTTATTATTTCTAACATGACCCAAGCAGATGCGTTATATTGTGAAGGCATCTTATACTGACTTGCTGGTGATGATGACACACAGGATTACCTGAACATTTTTAGCTTCCCAGAAACATGTTTGAACAAAATTAAACAGTACTGTAGGTTTTTGAAAGGGAAACAAGCAGGTTTAAATCAGATGGTTCGTTCAGACAGTTACTCTTGAGTAGTTTCCTCAAATACTTTTTACTCTTACTCCTAATTTCTTGGTCTTCTAATGTGCACTTCTACTTGAGAAATATTATTTTGAAGGAACGTTTCTCAATTGTGGCTACTCTACCCATCCTTGTCCTTTTTGTACAGCTACATAACAGTGCTGCCCCCTACTGTGTAATGGAGGCGATGCTGCGTGACCTCTTCATGATGAGACGCACTTCTACGTCTGGGAGGCTGTCCTGTTTGGTCTGAGCGCACCCCTCGTCTGCTACGGCCATGTGCAAGTCGAAACGCAGAGATACAGACTTCTTCCTCAGCTTTGGGTTTCCTCTGAAGAACGAGCCCTCCCACTGCTTTATCACTTTGTCAATTTTTTCGGTCCTGGAGAAAAGAAAGCAGAGAAAATGCATGTTTATTTGGTAGATGTGATTTGCAGTGTTAAAACAAACAAACAAAATAATAATAAAAAGAAAGAAGTAGGGCTGGGTGAGATGGTGATATAAATCAAATCATGATCTCATCCCAGTGACATTTTTTTCTGTTTAAATACTATGTTCTATTAATAACAACAAAACTTTCTCTATTTCAAATGCCTGTTTCAACCTCTTAAACATGGTTTATATTTGGAAATGGGTTAAACTGGGTAAATTGCACGCAGTAGTCACATCTGATTTACAAGTCAGTGAGTGGTTTTAAAAAATGTAGGAATCATTTGCAATTCAAAACCCTCTCACACTGTAAAATGCTGACAAGAAATGTGCCTATTCAACAGAGGGCACCAAAGAGCAGCGATTATATCAAATTATGATGTCCATTATGTTCAGCTAACTGATTTGCTTGCGTAAAACTTACATAATTACAATATTACAAAGTTACAATATTTTTGAGTTGATATTTCTTCTAGTATAGTACAACGAATTTAGTATTTTACTTTAGTTACATCTGCTCCTGATAGCTTTTAGATTTTTTTTTTTAAATCTTCAATTAATGTCCTGATGGTATTACACTTGCTAAAAATGTTTTGTACCTGGTATATGAGTTATTTTGGTCTTCTTTTCATGTAGTCCTTTTGATAGTATCACATTTTCCGGCTCATTGCATGACAAGCTCAGTTAACTTGACTCAGACATGACTTAAACATAATAAATAAAACACTGCTCACAAAGGTTATGTGGCTTGTAACACCTGTATGTCGAACAAAGGATTGTCTTCCTAAACAACAGACACCACACCCTGCAGTCTGTCGGGCTGTGTCTCCACATCAAACACTGAGCCACACAGGAGGAGTATTCCCATAGACCGTGGTAATGAGCATGGGAATTGTGCTCGCAACTCAGACTCAAAACACATAAAAGAATCTACGTTTTTGTATAGTCTCCTGTAGCAGACGTGCAGTGTGGATGGCATTAATTATAGTGTACCATTGCAAAACTAATGGCTGATGTAACGATGTGTTTTCAAATATTGATGAGAGATTACAAGGCGTTATAAAAGGAAGCACATTTGACTATTACAGTAGTGTAATTGGGGTGTTGTTAATAAAATCTTTCCAGTGAAATTTCCTGATCTGCAAATATTACACGTTATTATTATATCATTATATTAAAGATGGACAGCAGCAAATGCTCAAAAATATTTTTTAAATCTATCTCATATCTTTAACTTAGGGCATTTTATAATGACAAAATAACCAAAATAACACTTCAAGATATGATTTGCACATTTAAGCAAGAGTGGCTAAGAGCACTCATCCACCATCTCAGAGGCCAAAGGTTCGATTCCCTCTAGCTGTGTTCTTAAGCAAGACACTTCACCCACCATACCCATGAATGTGGTGTATGAATTAGTGATGGGTGACAGAGCAGATCGGCAGCCGTCCTGTAGCTATAAGTAGTTTACCACCCCAAAGAATGAATGAATAATGACTAAAGTGCAGCTCTTTAGGAGACCAACAAGTCTGTAAAGAACAATATGATCGTTTTCAAGTGCAAGGGATTATTGTGGCCCAACCTCCTTGTCAAAGCCTGTTCTCATAAGATCTCAGAAGATAAGCAGGGCTGGGCCTGGGCAGTACTTGGATGGGAGACCACTGGGTCCACACATCAGGTTCCACAGTGGGGCGCTAGTGGCAAAAACTGTTGTTGTGTCCTTAGGCAATACCCTTCACCCACATTGCCTATTATGATTGTGGTGTGCGCATGTATGTTGGCGGTAGTCGGAGGGGCTGATGGTGCAGATTGGAGCCTCGCTTCCTTCAGTCTGCCCCAGGGCAGCTGTGGCTACAATAGCAGTTTACCACCACTGGGTCTGGAATGAATAAATAATGCACCAAATTGTAAAGCGTCTTTGAGTGCTCTATAGGACTAATGCATTATTATTATTATTATTATTATTATTATTATTATTATTATTATTATTATTATTATTATTATTATTATTATTATTATTATTATTATTATTATTATTATTATTAAATTGTCATTGCTCGGCAACTTCCAGCAGTGTATGCAGGGAGGTTGGTGCTTTCAACTATCAAGTGACTCGTGTAAATATGTAAATTTTATGAATATCTAAAATGATTGACAGCTGCTATTGCAATATTTTGGTAGTAAAACAAGCTCACCAACAAGCTTTCTTTTGATATAACATCAGTACTGAACAAAATATTGCTTCAACTAAGATTTAAACCCTTTAAACCGCATTATGCTGAACTGTTACCTCACTTCTTACTGCTGATGTATCCTTGAGCAAGAGCCACCCAGCTGTCTCCTTTGTCTTTGTTATAAGATAAAAAGACCCTTCATGTAAAATGCTTGGTTTGTTTTAGCACTAAAGAGAAGCAGTTGGCACCTGCTTGTACAAAGTGCCTACATTTCACAGCAGAGCAGGGATGCTGACTTCAGGCCAATGGGGGAAATCAGGATCAATACTCACTCGATGGTGCCGTGACCCTCTGCACTCTCTCGCACCACGTTGCCCTGAAGGATCTCCTGGGTTTTCACTGTGGAGATGGGCAGGTCCTTATCCAGCTCAGGCTCTACAGAAACAAATTAGGCATGAACCATAACCAGATGTGCTTGTCATCAGTGAGATTCTTATATACCACTACAAGTAGCAGCACCTCTCATTGCTGCTGTAAATTATTCAAGGCCTTTAGAGTTACTTTTGGACACCTCCAAACTTTAGGCCTTGGGTAATGAACACTACACAATAATATGTGTGCAGGTTTATCAGGCCTGAGCATATAGAAATGTTGTGGTTTCCAGCAGAAGGGGGTACAAATATGTTCCCAATCTTAAAGATATTTAAATTAGGTAACAAATATAGATGTTTGTATCAAATACACCTTTTTGACTGCTCTTATGATCCGTTATAAATGGGACCACCGAAATACATATATCCATGTGAGTTTTATTCAATTAAAGGTGCTTGTCTCCATACAGATGTTATTGTTTAGCCTGAAATGCTTCACAATATGGTGCTGAACTTATCTATCTTGCATCTATTCAAAAATAGAGATGTTTTTATTGCTAAATGATTACTTTGAAACTATTCTTAGTGGGTGGGCTACCTCTCCACAGACCTCCACAGTTGAAACTTGACGGTGTGGCTTCAACTGCGTTTCTCCATGGGGATATATAGGTTGGATAAGACAATTCTATAATATTTCCATGGAGAGGTGGCAACCCCAGAGAAGTTACTGCATGTTTAAAAGTTACAACAAGGACTAAACCAAGATCGAATACTGAATATAACAAACCAGATAACACTATTCCACACAGATTTGCAACTCTTGAAGAACTTGTTAAACCATGAAGTTCCTGTGCCATAGTGCCTCCCTCACCTGAGAGTATAACGAGGCTCTGCTGCCTGATGAGGATTGAGCGTTTCTTGAGCCCGTTCTCAGGGGGGAGCAGAGGAGGGATGTCAGGCAGCGGCTCCGATTTGGGCTCATCCGGAGTCAAAGCCAAATCACTCTGTTCATTTTCTGACCCGCTCTCTTTGGAGTCAGTGCCAGGAGACTTCCACAAACGCAGGGACATCGGAGACGCATTTCGGCTCATGTACCTAAAATCACACAAATATGAAACCTCTTATTTAGCATACATGTTTGTTGAGAATTTGTTGATATAAAATCGAAATATCTCTTTGGGAGTGACAGTGGCTCTGGTGGGAAAGTGGTGGTCTTATAACCATAAAGTTACAGTTTTATTCAAGTCCAAACTAGCGCATTCTGCTTTTGTGTTATTGGGCAAACACCACCTATCTTGATGAAAGTGGTGTGTGATTGATGGTGCTTGGAGACACTGCTGACAAAGACTGAAGCTAATGAATAAGAGTAACACCTACTTTACAATGCAGTGTTTTTGAGATACTATACCAGTTGACATAAACTGTTGTTTTAAGCACAGCTGTAGAATGTTATGATAAATCCTCCTGTATAATGATTAGACATTTGTATCGCTTTAGCAACATTTACACTGTACAAACACAAACGCTGTACAATGTTTATTGAGTGTTGACAGATGTCACATTAACAAAGGACTCTCCTTTGTACTGGCCTACAGGCATATATAAGTGTTATTATAAACCAGACTATTACTTTGAACACGGTAATATATAGCATTAAGCAATCCTAGGATTACTTAATATCATTTATACAACTATGCCAACACAATAGTAGCAATTATGGCAACAGCTGCAAATATTATGAGATCTTGTGTTTATATCCTAATTAGTTTTTTCAATTTTTACTCATTCTTTTTATGAAATGAATGTGATTATGTATACAAATATAGACTGTACTCTATATCTAAATATAGACTCTAAATATAGACTCTAGAAAATAACCATAACTACGTTTGATGGGGGTCCTGCCACCTGGTTTTGCATTGAACTTGGAGGCTGCATTAACTGACCTGGATCTGGTCAAGAGGAAACCTGGACCACCTGGAGATATCAGGTGACACAACCAGGTCAAGTTACACATTATAGGTCTCATTTACAAAACTTTACATGGAATTCTTACTAAAAGTTAACAAATTTGCTACCTTCTTGTGAGAAAATCCCGAAAGATGAGTTTTTGGACCAAACTATTCATTTTCATTTTAAGCTCTCTTTTTATAGATCACAAAAGTCACATATGTAACATTTATGTATGTGCATATGTATGTAAATGTAGCCCCAAACATGCTAATCTTCTTATGCATTTCCTTGTCTTCCTGCACAAACATCTCCACCTGAATCCATAATAAACAGGACATTTCGGGCCAGTAGGAAATTTAAACAAGATGTTGTATGTTTACTGTATAAACAGCCAAACAAAGCACAAAGTGTCTGTATCACGTTTCCATTCAACACATTTGTACACACAATAAACAAAAACGAGTCATTACAACAGAGCTGTAAACTGTAAGTATAAGAAGAGCCCCACATGATCTTGTTTAATCTGTCATTCTAAAATATGTATAAAAGCAAATAACATGCAATTAATTAATTAGAACTCATTCATTTGAACTTCTTTCTAGAAACCCCACAAAACCCCTGCAAATTAATACACCAGGTAATGGCTGAAATACAACCTTGGGCCTTGTTCTTTAGGCTATATAATCTATAGAATAAATACAGTTATATATAAGTCTATGTACAAACCCAGTGGGAACACGGGAACTTCTAAAAGCTTTTGTAAATTGTCGATAGTATCTTTCATGGTAGATTGATGCTGACTTGTCAAAAATAGTTCTGGGACACCCTGAAAGAGCAAACAGCCTTACATGTACAATATGAGTAATGTTTCAACACCAAAGTGCTGGTTATGACATGTTATGGGATTTCCATGAGTGGCATCAAAGCTTTAAGTATTTGCGTAAAGGTGTCATCATCCCTACAATAGTACAAATAGATGTTTTGAGAGTATTAAAAGATGTAATGCTAAAATCCCAACGTAATTCTCCTTCTCTTCTTTTCTGAGAAGCAATTATGTTAGCAGTATAATCCATAATATTTGTTTTATTAATGGAGGTAGTTGGCCACTTGCATTTAATAAGAATATAAGTATGACTATAACTATTTTTTTTAAATTAATTTATTACTGAAAGAATCGCTTATAATTTAATTGTAGCCTAAATAATTATCTGGACTGAGAAGAGGTTTCATAAAAGGCAATATAAAATAATAATGACACAAGAGAAAATGCATTTTGTGATTTATTAGGTACATTTTTAAACAATAGATAAAACAAAAACTTTATATTGAAATAAAAAAATAAACAGTATAAAGCCCCTCCTTGAACCACCACCTTAATGTGGTGGAGGGGTTTGAGCGTCCAAATGATCCTCTGAGCTATGTTGTCGGGGGCTTTGTGCCCCTGGTTGGGTGACCCATGGTTAACAGGTCCTAAGAGACGGGTCAGACTAAACTGAAAGAGTGGTTCAAAAGCTGTTTATGATGAGTGTATAAAGAAGCCCAGTTACATCACCCTGGAGCCTGGGGCTCGATGGAGAGAGCCTGGCCTTTCCCTCTTCGGGTTGGGGGCAGGTCTCCCACTGTTGGGCTTATGGGCCAAACAGCAGTGCAGAGGATCTAGCGTCTTGGAGTCACTGGGAGGGGTCCTGAGGGACTCCACTGTTCCACTGGGGGACTTCAACACCTACATTGAGACCGACCTATGGAGCCTTATTGGCTTGTAGGACTCTTGCGGCTGTTGACAGGTATTGGCAGACCAAAAGTGCTACAGCACGTGTGGTCAGAGTCAAAAACTCAGGGCTGGGAGAAGTTCGGGGAGGCCATGGAGGAGGACTATCGATGGGAAATTCTGGCAAACTGTCAGGTGCCTTAGGAGGGGGAAACAGTGCATATATAATCAGCTTTGTGAAACTCTGCGAGGTGGCCACTGTTGTGTTCTCTATAAAATAAACGGAACTAAAATTGAATTAAAATTGTAGTTGTGCTATATCTTACACAACAGCCTTAAAAAGTATAACATGTCATATGATATCTCACTGCATCCATCTAAACCTTGGCTCATATCCCACTCAGTTCTGCTACTTAAAATAAGAATAAACAATAGTTGCAGTGCCACGTCCTGTTTGCCCTTGTGTGGGGAAAATACATTAATATCTGAATGAAATTGTCACAGAAGAAGAAGGCATCTGTCCCATAAAACTAAATTATGTTTCCTTGCACTATAAAACGTAATAATTAAGCTATAACAGCAAAGGTGTGAAAAGCTTTGGAGAAACAGCACGAGGCTTAGTTAAAATGTTGGACTGTTTCCAACTATTGGTCTAATAGTTTAATAATATGATAGTAATTATAAGCTACAGGTAAAAAATTTTAACTTAATTACAAATAATCATCAAGTTGAAAGTAGCAACATCTAATGCTTGTAATAATATAATGTTTTTAATACTATTTTATTGTGTTTACTTTGAGTAGTCTACTAGTGATAGTAGAAGTAGTTGTAATATCAAATGTATTAAAATATGATAACATTTCATTTCAAATTTCAGTGTTGCAATGAAAGTACATGAACAGCAGTGGGATAAAAATATGCAGTCAATGTCATGATTTACTAAATAAACTTAATTACCACTATATTTCTATTACTTTTTGCTCATGTTATGAACCATAGCATGTTATTTTGAATAGTGTTTTGATGTGGCAATACAGATTTTTTTTTTTTTAAATAATATATATATAATATATAAATGATAAGAATGCCATCTTACTTCAGCCAGATGCTAGTGAAAGTTAATTGATATGTTCTTTTTTACAGAACCATACCATATAATCAACTACGGGGGGCCTTATTATATGAAATACCTTCCTCCTGGTGGGCTATAAAACTCACTGAGTGTCTAACCACTCTTCCTGCTTTGTAATTATCCCCACTGTTGCTCTCACCTGTCCTCCTCCCGTTCCAGCAGCCGTCTGTAGGTGGTGATCTCGCGCTCCAGCCTCATCTTGGTGTTGAGAAGCTGATTGTGGCGCTGGCGTTGAGTGGCCAGCCCACTCCTGACCTGCTCTAGCTCTGCCTCCAGTCGGGTGATCACCTGAGAAAGGTCCTGCAGCTGAGACGAGTATAAACGCTGAGTGTGCTGCAATGACGTCTCCAGGCCTTTCTCCTACACAGAAGGAAATACAGGTGGAAAAAAGGTATGTATGGTATATGCCTGCAATATAATTGAAACTGTGTTCATTCAGTCCAATATATCTACGGTACTCTTACCACCGTCCTTTTGTTAAATCACTTCTGATAAAGTGTAGATGGAGATAACCCACAAGATATGGCAGCAGTATTGGCCCGGATTAGACCCATCTGTACTGCATTTAACAAATCAACTTTGAGAAAAATGGTTGCATGATACAATCCACTCATTGCTGATGATATTTGTTATCCCTTTTATTCTAAGTGGTTGTTTTTGATACCCTTGTAAACTAATGACAAGGCAGCGCCTCCCTACAGTGTTCAAATACATGTAGTCTGGAACCAGACCATAGACGGTATAAAACAGTGGACTAAGCAAGTGTGAAGTCACACACAGTGTTCAGCTCTACTCAAATGAAGCGCGTGATGCTAATGGTTACAGAAGCGAATATGAAGCCAGGCTCTATTTTTTTGACAGACAAAATAGCAAAAAAAAATCTGAATCATGTAGAGCGGGTTAATACGACCATTTTAAGACCAAAATGATGAGGCTCACTGCAGCAGTTACAGAGAGAAGGGGGGAGCAAAATCCCAATGTAAGTCAATTGGAGCCAGGGTCAGAAGGAGCCGACTTCCTAAGGGGCTAGCGCATTAGCTGGGTCCATTTATATATACGGTCTATAAACCAGACCCCACAGCGCAGACACATGTTCAGTTTTGGGACAATCCATTTACATCTTATTTGTAGTGTACGTTTCTTGAAACATCTATCCTTGAAACATTCAGACTAAAATCATCACCTACCTGAGATTTTCAGACTTTAGAGCTTCACTCACTGATTCTATTGAAATCTGTATTATGTTTGTTAGGCATAAGCTGCCTGTCAGTCATGACCGTCGCAATTTCATGGAAACGGGATATGATTCCAGACTATCCCACCTTTGCAAAATGTAGTAAAAGTGTGTAGTTCTGTTGCCCGGGTAAGTAAGCAAACGACCTGTATGATCTGCCTAATATCACTAACCAGTGACAACACTTTGAGTAGCTTCTGGGGCCAAAAGCTGCACGATGAAATTTCAGGTCATCATTGTCTGATAAACCTCTGAAGAAATATTCAAAATAAACTCAAAACAAAGCATAATTGAATTTATTAGATTGATAATGTCGTAGTCTTTTTGTTTATGAAGCGATGCTGTTTAGGGGACTGGAGGTAGACAAGGAGGCAGGACATATCTATCACTAGGGATAACGCAAATCCCTAAATGATAAAACACTGTAGAAACTTGTTCTGCACGACAAAGGTCAGCAGTAAGTGAAACTGTTACTAGTCTTTTCCTGTCCTGAACTAATCTCATCCATCATTACCTCAATAAATTGGAAAGGTGTGCTGTTTCTTTCTATTAACTTCAAAGCAAATCCAGCATTAAAAGCATGTATAAACGTTGATGTAACCTTTATAAGGCTTATTTTACTGTATAATAGCTGTGAATAGGGCCCATTCAAAAAAGTATTAAGTGTCAATGTGTAATGACAATTACAAATTACAGAAACTATGTCCCCAAAATAAAAGGGGTTTAGAGATTTATAATATATCTATTTTAAGGAGGGATCTAGGTGGTGAAGACGGCAGCACCGTTCAACACTTTTATTTTTATTGCAGATTTTCAGAGACAAACAAAAATTACACCTTATAAAAGTGAACAGTTCACATGAAAATAAAATAAATGCATAAAAACACAACAGTGAATAAAAATGTGCAAACTTAAGAACGCTTTGTGAATCTGGCGCAGAGTTCTCTCCGAATTTTCTTAAGGTGGAAGTTATGAACATTTTTAAAGAAAAGCTTCATGAATGACGCCCAATATGCCTATTTATTCACTCGTCATCCACTGTAATCTGTTTTTTTCTGTATGTGACACTAAAGTATTAAAGTCAGTACTATTAGATTACTTTGCAAAGAATTGAAACAATTGTCTATGTTACATTGGCAAAGGAGTATTTACTACTCATATATTGTAAATGGACATAGCCAATGCATTAGCCACCTTGTTCCAAATAAGAAGTTCGCATGTGGTCTCTTCCGGCTCCTTCTGACCCTGGCTCCCACTGACTTACATTGGAATATTGTGGCCCCTCTCTCTGTAACTACTGCAGTGAGCCTCGTCATTTTGGTAAAATGTTCATATTAACCCACTCATGATCCATGTGTTTTTATTTAGCTATTTTGTCCATTAAAAAAATCCTTTCCTAATATGGACATGGCTCCAAATTTACCATTGTAACCGTTAGCATCATGAGCTTCATTTGAGTGGAGCCAAACGCACTCGCTTAGTCCAGTCCTTTATCTATGACTGCACTGTTGTTGTTGCATTAATTGTCATTTATTATATTTAAAGGTCCTATATTAAACAAAATTGATTCTTATGAGCTTTAAACCAAGTTAGAATGTGGTTACCTTATAATAAAAACCCTGAAGTTGTGTTTTGCTTTATTCCCACTTGTTTTAGTCTGTCTATATCCCCAAAGCTCAAATGCTCTGTTCCACCTTGTGATGTCAGGGAGCAATAGTTTTCAAGCTAACAGCGACCTTTTACCGTCTGTTTAGTAGAGATTGGCAATTCCTGGTCTGAAATGATCCAAATGATTCTAGTGAAGGTGTAAGAAATTTAAAAACACAGTGGAGCACTTCCTGTATTGCCACATGACATCACAAGGTGGAACAGTGTGTTTTCTGTTTGAGAGAAGAACTCAGTCTAAATATACAGGGTTTGTGGGTTAAACATTGAAATGTTTGTTGTATGTTTTTGATGAGGAAACAACATTATAACATAGCTCAGAAAATAACATAATTTAAAGGCGCACATAGTGTAACTTTTCTGTTTAATCTACTTAAGTGGCTATCTTGCGTTTTTCCCACTACATGTGTTTTTGTTATTTATAATTACTCAAAAACGTGCACTTTTACTATAAGCTGGTTCCACTCTCCATCAATATGTCCTGTAACTTGGCCAGTGGTGTCACCTGTTTGTTTCCATGGACATAGATAAGTTAAATGTCATACTGTGGAACATTCCAGGCAAGGCAATAATTTATTAATGGAAACAAGTAGGTGTCTGACCCTCCACCACAAAAGTTACATGCAAGTACACACTTTTTTTAAATACATACATAAATCTTTGAACTATTCTTTAAGCTTTATTCTGATATAAATTGTACATTAGTAGATATTAGTTATTTTTCTTACCATAGCATGAAGGGTCTCTATCTCGACCTGCAAAGTGTGCCACTGTTTTCGGGCTTCGGACAGTTCTGCTCTGGCCTCTCTCAGCGCTGCACCCCCCATGTTCACCTGCGCCCATGCTGCCTCTTCCTGTGGGCCAACAGTTGTATCAGACATAGGAATCAATACAAGAGTTCACTAAACCGTAATCCTAAATAGTTGTACTACCATGCGCTACCATGAGATAACTTTTATAATGGCAGGGAGCGCAGTCCGAGGTGGGGTTAGCCTGTAAGATAAACAGAGAGTGTGGACACAGCTGTACAGGCTGTTCACACCTTTGATATCTATAATGACATGGCATTGCCCTGACACAGCTACTCTCAGTGCACTGTGGGCGTTTGGAGAGAGTTTCTCTAATCAATAAGTCCATGCTAACAAGAATGGCACAAACATTTCAAAAGGGATTATCATTACAGTGATCATTTATATAATACTGACTTTCAGAAACGGCAATACAACTAGGGCTGCAACATGTAAATCTATCAATTGCAACTAATAGATTATTAACTACTGTAGGTGTAAAAGTTGTGTGAATGAGTGGTGGTGGTGGTGGTCGGAGGGACCGTTGGCGCCATTTGGCTTGGCAGCCGTGCCTCCGTCAGTCTGTCCCAGGGCAGCTGTGGCTACAACAGTAGTTTACCACCACTGGGTCTGGAGTGAATGAGGGTTAGTAAATAATAATAGGCTCTGTAAATAATCCTCTGTAAAGCGTCTTTGTGACATCTGTCTGTGAAAAGCGCTATATAAATAAAACACTTACTTACTAAAACACTTACTTAAAATAGTTGTCAATCATTTCATTAATAAAAAAATCTTTAACTTCTTAATACATAGGCTCCAAAATATATTATGAGCTGTATAAATCAGCTGACACGTCACAGCAACATCACGTGACCACTCTGGTATGAAAACAAAACTAAGAACCTAATAACATAAATTGTCAGAAGAAATCCACCTCACTGGACTATATCGTGAGCAGACAGATAGACAGAAATGACACAACTAACAACTAACCAACTAAATATGTAAATTTTCTGTTTTTGGGACTGTTTCATCTGTGTGTTCCACTAGGATGGCCTCAGGTGGCTTCACTTCAGCTTCATCTAGATATGATTTAGGAAATATTTCATATTCACAAACCTTTTGCAATCTAAACAACTACTGCAAAATAATCATTAGTTGCAATCCTAAATACAACTATTTTAAAACAATTTCCCTTTGTGCTAGAGCTATAAGAAATCCACTTAATGGAAATGTATTTATTTATTTACATTTCTATTGGGAATTGTCATAAATTAAACATTACTGGCAAAATACGTCCTCTTTGGTGTAAGGAATTGCCAATTGCCATAGTGTTATCATCAGCCAAAAAGGTTTTTATAAAAGAAAAGCCAAGGATAAGAATTACTTCAACTGCTGGACCACTACAGGTGAATACATGTAATACACGCTAGTGGCAGAATACAGGGGTGAATGCTAAGTTAAGGTTTAAGAAATCTTAAAATGTCCATTGGTGTTAAAAAAAAACAAATGTTGTGAAAACATAATCCAAATCTACATTGTTTTACATTGGCCTACATGAAATCAAAACAAAGGATCATATCATGAAGAGAAATAATGTTACACTGTATTAAAAAGTACAATAACAAGTACAGTTCAGATACCATTTTGTAAAGTATTATCTTTGACAATACTTTAGTGACTATAAGTCTGATGAAAACAAAAGCGTATATGCGATTTACGATAGCATTTAAAATCTGCGGCCTGAGCCAAAGTCACTGAGCTGAGGCAGAGGAACACTTTGTGAAATGAAAGGCATCCAGGCTGGATTTCTATTTAACAATAATAAAATGAACCAAACTAAAGAAATCTATGCTTTTCCATTGAGAGAATAACAAACAGAAGAGCCTTGCTGAGTAGGAGTATTTGGGATTGTACTATAAATCACCTCATACATTTTTAATAAGCACCCAGGGATCTTTTTACACATTGTGATGCCAGACCGCTCTGTTACTCTGCATTAGTCAGATGCACAGCAGTAAATAGGGAAAGTGAGAGAGTGAAATGTAGAGGAACTAAAGCCTGCGGTCTGAATCAGTAAGTTATAATCAGCTATTTCAGTGTCATCATTTAAAACCGCTAATGCTGTTGTTACTGAGGGTGTGTCAAATAGGCAAGGCTCCAAGTTGATATTACACGAGTCCTTGAGGTGATGTGTTGCGTACCTCTGCAAGTGCCCCTCTGCTCGTCCTGGAAGCTGCTGCTGCTGCTGCTGCTGCTGATGATGTCGCCCCCCCTGCTCCAGAGTGACTAGGCCCGACAGATCCAGGGGGTAGATTTGCCAAGTTGCCCGGGCTTTGGTGCCTCTGTCTGGGGCTGGGGGCTCGGGTCTGGTCGCACTGCGTTCGGATATCGTGGAGCAGTCGGGTGAGCTCCATCGCTGTGCCATCCTCCTTCTCCCCTCCTCCCCTGGCTCTGTGCACTGCTGCTGCTGCTGCTGCTGTATGTGTGGAAGTGGCTAACAGAGCATCAGTGGAGTGCAGTGTCTGGGCAGTCTGTGATTAAATAGACAAGGACAGGGAGGAGGGGGAGAAAGGGAGAGAGAAAGGGAGATCGAAAACAAGAAGGTGGTTACATAAAGTTAACTATTACTTTTTTTCTTTTTTTCTTCTAAGATTAACCTTGATAAAACAGACACAGACGGAGACAAAACAGAATGTGTTGCACAGGGATGTCACCATATCCAGTTTAAATTATTGAGAAGAAATCCTGCTATTATATTTAATCTCTTATCAAACAGATTTTACATAAAACACAACTAAAATGTGCCTTCTGAACCCTTTAGAGTACAAAAAAATGTCCGGGCTCTTTGTGAAGCTTATACTTTGTAGTTTTTGTGGTATTAAGATATGCACAGAGGAAAACCTGACTTTAAATCCCGCCTGGATAAATATAAATAGGAGTAAAGCTGCTGGACTTACAGATGGTAGATTGAGCATTTGTTGGGTCTTGACATTTCCTTTTTCACAGCTGAAGCCAAAATCATTAAGAAATAGATTAAGGGACTTGAAAGAAAGAAAGTAAAAAGTCCCCCCCATTTATGGCTTTGGAATATACACTGAATCTGATTTAGACCAGAATGCTGTTTTTTGACTGTGGGTTTAAATGTGGCGCAGTTTCCAGTTTCCTGCATTACATATTTTTACATTCTACACACTGATATTGTTGTTTCCTTCCTAAAATGTCAGTATGCATTTTATATATTGGCCATTCCATGAAAAAGGCTGTTTCTCAAAATGCTGCTGTTCTGATTTATGCTGTTATTTGAAAAGGTTTGGCTCCATTTGTGCACTGCAGACGTCAGGGAAACAGATGAATCGGTAAACCTGCGGGACATGTGTGCTTGTATGTGTTAAAACATAACAGCAATTAAATAAATACCGCTGTCAGCAAACCAGAAAATGGAACATAAAAGGCAATATTATGAAAATCCAGCTTGTGTTAACCAAAATACGCCCTCTTTCCCCCTTCTTTCTCCTCCCTTATTGCTTTAATTGCTTAGTGTACACCGTATTCACCCCTTATCCACTGCAGCAGCAAAACTATCGTCAACCTCAGCCTCTCCGTGCTTCCTTAAAGTTGCACCTACTTGTTCTCATAGACTATATATAAATAGACATGGCTAAGGTGCTAGACACTGCGTTCCAACTCATGCAGATACTTCCGGCTCCCATTGACTTACATTGGATTATTGTCACTCCCTCTCCCTGTAACTGCTGTTGTTCATAATAACCTGCTCATCCTGGTGTTTTTATTTCGCAAATGTCTGGCTCCTGTAACCTTCATTTGAGTAGAGCAAAACACTATGGGTGACGTCACGCTGGCTTGGTGCACTTCTTTAGACAGTCTATGCTTGTTCCCAGAAAATACCCCATAGTACTATTTTCTGATCCATGTTATAATGTTCTCTCCTCATAAAAAACGTACCTTGAGTTGTGTTTTGTTTCATTAACCTGTTTAACAAAACCAAAACCCAAAACATGCCTGCACCCCTATGAACTAACATCAAGGACCATGTTGTCCACCCTCCTGTGGGCTCACCACCTGCAGAGGGGTTCATAGGGGGGGGTCAGGTGCTATGAGTATTGGGCAGCCCCCGCGACCCAGCCGGATTAAGCGGGAGAAGATGGATGGATGGATGGATGGAACCTGTTTAACACACAAATCCTGCATATTTAGACTGAGTTTTTCTCTGAAACAGAAAACACCTCGCAATGACATGTGGTAATACAGGAAACGCACCTTCATTTCAGACCTGGAATTTCCCCTCTCTACTGAACTAAAGGCAAAAGGTAGCTGCTAACTAGAACTGCTTCATGACATCACGAGGTGGAACAGAGCATCTTGAGCTTTGGAGGTGCAGACAGACTAATAATGAAGGGTTACTCAAACATGTGTGAATAAAACAAAACACAACTCCAGATATGTTTTTGAGGAGGTAACAGTGTTCTAAAAGTTCACAAGAGTCAATTATGCCTAATATAGGAGCTTTAAGTAGTTTACATGCACTCTGTCCTTGATTCCTGCTCAGACCTGGTATTCCTGGTGCAGTTTCTGTAGTTCTGTGAGGGATTGGTGCACATCGCTCCTCAGGCTCTCACTGCTCTGCTCGGCCTTCCTCTTGGACTCTCGGAGCTGTTCCACCTGCTTCTCCAGATGTTTTGTGGTCCTCTCCTCTGTCTCACATCTAAAATCCACAAAAAAGCTGTTATTATTACTTTAGGAACGTCCTGCTGTGAGATGCAGCTATATAAACAGTATTTAAATGATGTGATTCTATGAAAGATGTTTGTGTAATTCCTCAGTTATCCAGGTAGGTTTGATCGCAAAAGAAAATAAACTTTTGTCCAGGTGAAAGAATTCAATTGTCAACCATTAGCATGTAAGTGATTTGTACAACAACACATTTCAGACATGTTAAACATTTTTCTAATTCCTGTTTTATTGTCATCATTACTCATGTCTGGGAAGGCGCCACTCAAAATAATAAGTGTGACTCAACAAAATACATTGTCTGGCTATGAAAATTTGGATTGTAACTGATCTAATATTTTGATATTTGCTTGTATAGAGAATTACATGTTATCAAATCCTGACATTTAACTTAACTTAACAGAGGAGTGTGAACTTAAATGTACATGTTTTTGTAGCATTCGTGAGTTCCAGTTCATAGGTGCCATTTTGACTACTTCACACATTTTAAAGATAATATTTTGAATTATTAATTGCTATGTTAACAGTGCTAAATTTTCATCATTCTGAAACTCAGTCCTCTCAGAAAGGCCCCATGTGGTCTTGGAATAATAAGAGGACCTTATGTGATGTGATCCTAATATTCCCTAATTTTCCTTTTGCCATTATACAAAAATCTTATACTTGAATATGATTCTAAATTCAGGGGGCAAATTAACTGTTAAACTAACACAAGGACTAACACGACACATTTTAGAACAAAATTATGTCTAAACTACATGGTTAGCAATTTGCTATAGGACAGGATTTTTTTTTACAGTCAGTTCTAATTAGTCTTATCATGATCATGCAAATTGGAATTTTGATATATATATATTTAATGTTTTATTTATTGACCTTTGTTTAATCGCTGTAGTCCCGCTGAGATTAAGAATCTCTTTCCCAGAGGAGAACTGGCCCCTGAGGGGCCCCTATTTTACATGTTTTTGATGGTAGGGGAAATGGGAGCACCTGGAGAAAACCTGGGCAGGCACAGGAAGAACAAGCAAACTCCACACAGAGGCCCTAGGCCAGAATAAAACCTAGAACCTGGATCACTGTGAGACGAGAGCACTAACTGCTGCTTCACTGTACCACTAATGGGAAGCTGCCTCCCTTAAGGGGACAAAAATCTAATTCTCATGATGCACACTCTTCCTTATTAGAACAAAAACATAGTTTTAAGTTCAGATGTGGTTTAAAATGGCTTAAAATTAGGATTTAGTTAGGGTTAAGCCATTAGGTTAGGATCACCCCTAATGAATACAAATAAAAATGAATACAACTCAATGTAATGCCCCTATAAGATATGTAAACCCAAATGAGTGTGAGCGGGTACATTGGTGAGTGGGGTGGTGGGTGAGTAGAGGTGGGTGCATCAGGGCTGTTGGGGGGTGTCACTCTGTATCAGCCCATAAGTGAAAGTGCAAACACAGCACAAAACCTGGCCTGGATTTGTATGCAGGTCTGCTCACAAAAGCAGGAACAGGCCAGATTTAGATAAGAGAGAGCTAGAAAAGACGTGAGAATAGGATGATAGCAGAGACTGTATTTGTCTGCCACTTACTGAAGATACATTTAGTAAAGTGTTGATAAATAGTGGATAGACAAAGCTTTTGTCTCTGTAAGTACGTCACTTACACACAGCACATTAAAATCAGGACTAAATTGGGACCAAACCTAAACTAAACCTGGATTAGGTCAGGACAAAAACATTCAACCACTGGACTTTATCTTATAACTGTTAGTTCGCCTCCATACATAACATCAAATCCCTTGAGCCCTTTATAGAAAACTGCAGTGTGACCTGGCCTGGATGTGAGCTGCTTTGGCCTTCATGTTTTCAGACTGAAGAGCGAGCTCAGCATTTTCCACCAGGAGTTTCCCAACCTGCAATACAAGCACAAGACATAAGCAACAAAGGTGTGTGCAATACAAAATACATGTAACTATATTTAATTTATCAATAAAACTACAGTTATTGTAACCATAGACTGTATATATAATTGGACATAGCTAACTTGTTAGCTGCTACATTCCAAACAGGAAGTGAGCATGGGGGAGCTTCTGGCTCCATAGCCTCTGGCTCCATTTGACTTTGCACTGAAAAATTGCCCTCCCTCTCTCTGTAACTGCTGCTGTCAGGCTCCTCATTTTGGTCTTAAAATGTTCAAATTAACCAGCTCTATATGATCCTGGTGTTTTTATTTTGCTATTTTGTTCACAAATAAATTGTTATTCCTAATATAGAATTCATGAGTGTGAGTGGCGTCACTCTCCCTTAGTCAACTTTACACAGTCTATGATTGTAACCACATGATTTGTTATGTTATTATGTTATTATGAACAAAGGTCTGACTATTTTACTAATAAATGTGATACTTAAAAATAGAAATTATGATTATTGCCATATCATTGATCCTAATTTAAATATTAGCTTGGCCTTGAGACACATTATTATTTAGCTTGTCTTAAGCATATGAACAAAAACTATTTCGTTCATGTCTTATATTACTAATTTCTAACACACCCTTTGCCACGTTCCCAGAAAACGACACACCTGAATAGTTAAACGGAATATTCCACAACATTTACTTCACTGTATAAAGAGTGTAACAGATATCCTTTCTTTGTATAATGAGTTAAGTTTCAGTGGGCTTAAGTCAACTTTTAAAACATGAATCACTGACAAAATAAAATACTAGCACTAATTATCTGTATTAAGTGCTTGACAGCTACTTGAAAGGTTGATCACTGAAAGCAGACAGATAAAACAAAAATCCTCCATAATAAATTAAAAGCAGTCGGTGGATTAATGTACAATGAGTCTTGCAGCGTCTTCTCTTATATCTGTCCCCGTCATGGGAACCTGAGGCCTACAAGCACGAAGCAACGAGCCGAGACCAAAAAAACATGAAAGTCATTAAAATATCAGACAAGGAAGTGTCACTGAACATCATCTTAAACGGTCCATAAATGGTCCATACCATCAGGTCAAGCATGGGTGGAGCAACAATAACAACGGTACAATAAAATTACTTCCTGTGTCAATGACTTTACCGCAGCTTTGACCTATTGGGGATGTCATTTGGTTTAACTATTCATGTTTTTGACTGTACAGTCCAAGTGAGTTAGGGCTGGGCTAATAACAGTATTGCAATTTCTTTATAATAGAGAGTTCTACAACCAGTCCTCCTGGAAAAGCATGAACTTTAGAAGTAGAAATTTGAATATTTTTGTGTTAAATGCTGAAAGTCTGTAATGTTTTTATTCAAGGACTTGATATTGAAAGCCATAATGTGGATTTTACATAACTACTGTACATACTGCATTTCTTATTAGAGCCTTGGTCATTGCATTCCTGGAGAACAACCTTAACTCTGTACACTCCTATCGTTTATAGCTATAACTGTAAACAATGAATCATGTCTATGGTAGTTGCACTTAAGTATTTATTCTTAGATAAATAGAAACAATGTTTTGTGACCGTCATATAATTCATAGTCATCATTGCAAATGTAGAGTAAATATAAATCAATATAGTATATTTTTATAACACATACAGTACATCTGTGTCAGATTTTTACCAATACTTAAGATAGTTTACTTAGATAATTATACAACAGTAATGTAAGTAAAAACTTCATGGGACTGAAAATAATGGTCACATGGAAGCTGTAAAAATCGTTTAAAAAAAATAAAAAAAACATAGAATAAAATTATAGTAAAATTGCTCTGAATATACAGAATAGTGTCTATAGATGTGGTTATGTCCCTTTAAGTGAGTGTATAGTTCATGCAGATCACATGATGTCACATGTGGCTCAGTCTTATTTACTCTGACCAACCTGCTGTTCCCACAACATTACATTTTTGCAATCTAAATTACTCAAACATTGGGATTAAAAAAGGCCTTAAGAAGGAGTAAACCACAGGTAAGCAGAGAGATGCACATTTTGGTTGAATGATGGAGACATAAGCTTACTAATGGAACCAAAACATGACAAAACCAGGTCTAAACCAGGTCTAAACATGAATTAAACCAAGCCCAAACTAGGGCTAAACACGCCTAAAGTAAGTATGGATGCTCCCTTATACTGATATAATAGTATGACACCCTCATAAACCCACAATAAACCCACAATATCAAATACAGCTATGTGAACCATGTTAGCATGTTCCAGACCTGTTCCCGCAGCTCCTTGACAGTCTGCTCTTGCTGGGACCACTCCTGACACTGTGAGCTCCTCTGGATCCCCCATGCAGAGATCTGAGCCTCCAGTCTGAGGTTGGCCTCCTGGAGACGGTTCACCTGCTCCAAAAAGACCCTGAGCCTGGCGTTCAGACCCTGCATTGTCTGACCTGCGTCCTCTAACATCCTCTATAGACCTGTGCACACAGAAGTTCACAAGTTATGATTTACATAAAGGCAAATTCAAACAAACCACAGAGGATGACACTTGTCTTTTCTATAAACCAACCAGCCCACTATAAGTAAAAATACATACAGCAACTATAGCTCAGACTTTACATATTAAAGGTGCACTGTGTAACTTTTGTGTTGATGACTGCATGCTTGTCTCCTATTGGCTTGCCTGGAATGCTCCACACTGTGGCATTAAGCTTTACTATTTCCATAAACTCAATTACAGGTGTTTTTAAAGTTCACAAATACCTTGAAAAATATGCATTCTTACTGAGTGAAGTCACCTCTCCACAGATCTGACCTGAAACTGGTCTTGATAGAGTTACCTGCTTGTCTTCATAGAGATAGATCTGTTTCATGCCATACTGTGGAATATTCTAAGCAAAGCATTAACATTGCATGGAGATAAGCACATGGCAGAACCTCCACCAGATAAGTTACATACTGCACTTTCAAGTATCACCTGAGATAATATTTGGAAACCTGGATTATATCAGGACCAAATTAGGGCCAAACCAGCTCTAAAATGAGACTAAACCATGAATAAGGCAGCTTTGTCTCTAAAAAAACAAATACTAAAACCGCATAGGACAAACTTTGGACGCACAGTCAGAAAATAACAAATTCTGATTTCTATACAAGCAAATACAAAATAGGATAGCATTCTTCATACTACAACATTCAGCTAACAAGTTTTTTATCTTTAAATGTAAAAACACTTCTACATATTCCAATAAAGTTAAAATCACCTGAATATAACACAAAATTATGGCATTTACAGACCTTGTAAGATATCCAGTATCTTACAACTCCTAATATCCATACAGGCAAATTCAACCCCAGCTGCACAGGACAGCCAGACTTCTCGCACTCTGCACACTCACTCTCGGGCTATCTTTTAATACAAATATACCTGAACACAAGTTACAGCCACCTATGAGCTATCTCACACAACTAGAGGCGTTTACAAGGTAAATGTTTACCCAGCCGTACTCACCTGTTGCAGTGTTACTTGCCAAGGCTGGAAAAGTTGGTAGTGGAGACAGGGTGGTTAATGTGGTTGGTCACACTGCGCCAGCCCATCGCTCCCCACAGCTTAGCCACATTCCTCGGTCCTCAGCTGGGCTTTGATCCCTGGTCAGAGTTAAGTATGGTAAACAAAAATTATATTCAAGAAAACTATTACATAAAAATACTGTTTGTAAAGGAAAAATATTGTCCAAAGAATCAAATTAGCTTTATGGATCAGTCTAAGGCTACAGGCGACTAAAGATATTCTTGGTCAACTAAAGACATTCCCCATAGATTAAAAAACTCAAAGTTGGCTTGATATGGCATAAGCCATATCAGGATCTTGCTCAAACAAACAACTTCAGAGATGTACTAGAAAACCACATTTATATGTGAAAATATGGATAATTCTAATACAATAATTAGTCAGCTAATAAGAAATGTGGTAGACTAGAGCCATCAACCTATTAATTGAAAAAAAGACTACATGCCTATAGTTGAATCAAGTTTAATATCCAAGTTTCAAGTCATATTATATTATAGTACCTTTGAAATGCATTTTCAAATAAAGATGACATCTTCAACTCAGTCCACAGTTTAGTAATGATGTGGTGAAACAAAACATGTTAAACTAAATACAAATCAGACATAATTAATGCATTTTTTGACTCAAATTAAAAAAAAACAAAATTATTTGCTATATATCTGGGTATAGGCAATAAATGTCTATACTTATGTAAGGGTATTGTCACTTTTGTAGAGTCTACCACCTGCATAGTATCTCCATGGAGAACTTTTTGTTTTGCCTTGAATGGTCCACACTCCACAGTATGGCATTAAACTTCTCTGTTTCTCCGTGCCATGCCAAGTTACAGGTCAGATTTGTCGAAAGGCGACCCCACTCACAGTAAGAATGTAGTATGTAGAAAGTATTTGATAGCAATCAAAACACCAAACTGACAAACATGAGATTGGTAGTTTGAAGCTATAATGTGAAACTTTCCAGGCAAAGCAAGCATGTGGCCAGAAAGTTTACATAATAAATCTTTAAAGTAATGAAGAACTATGAGGTACGTCGACTATTTCAAATACAATTTGTTCATGATAAATTGTAAAACTACTCACCTTTGTCACTGCAGTGGCCCAGGTCATCCACAGACCTTTAGAGACACAAAACACAGTTAGCTCTTGGTAGCAGTCTGTCTCCAGCCAGAGTTTAAGCCTGTAAGAGGGGTGAAGCCGCTCTCCCTGTCCCACCTAGCCCCCTAGCGCTCAGAGAACAGAGAGGGGCAAAGTGGACACTCACTCCTGCTTACATCACCACATGCTGGGGCCCTTTGTACTCTATGATCCAGGATTATTGAGCTGCTTTTGAAAAAAAACAACACCGACTGTGCAGAGAATGTTCAGGCAGACACACACTAAAACGGATGTGTGTGTGTGTGTGTTTGGGCTAGTGCTATTTTAAACCTACAATGAAAGGTTACCTAGACTGCAATCAAATGTGAATTGTGTCACTTTGCAGGCTCTTAAGTGTCATGTAATGCTACCTTTGTGCAGGGCTGGTCATTGTAAAATTACATAGTTGAATATTTTGCGTCATTTTGTCTAGCTTAAAAGTCTCATTATTTGTCTATTTCTTAAGAACTCTTTTCACAACACTGTGTATGTTATAATATTGACAAATATTCAACATTTTTTTGAGGAGTAGAAATGGTAATACTCAAATTTCAACTTCAGTGATAATAAAAAACACAACTGAATGTTAATTTTTAACAGTAAGTAATAATAGTTTTTTACCATGTGTCTTGATATAGTTCATTATTATTAGAAAACTATTAGAGAACTAGTACTATTAGAGAACTATTCAGGAAAGACTGAATACTTTCCTATTTTTATTTCAGTACTCATACTCAATTATTTGACAGCCCTTTATATAATGAACCAAAAATATGCACACAAAATAAACAAATCATTAATTCTACAAGCTACAAATCATGCTGCCAAGTTGACTGTTGCATAATATTCCTGTGGTATGTAGACTTATTTTTTCTAGTATTGTTAGCACTGGTTTGATGCTTTAATCATTACCTTCTAAGTATGCAACCTTTGTGCAATAAATTAATGAATAAAACATAATCTAATATAATCTAATATGTATGTTAGACTTCTGTTTGCTATTTCTTCTTGGCTGTTAAATTCCTTTGTTACCTTTGAAGTATGCTAGCTTTGAATGATGATGAAGTTAATGAATAAAATGAGTGAGAATATGCAAATAAAATGTTAAATTTAAGTGTGGCTGTTAGGTTAGTTTCAGGGTGTGGTATAATCCATAAAAAACACACTGATGGGCTGTTATGAACATGACAAACATGAACTCAAAAAACATCTTAAATGCGTGAGGAGTGAGTGGCATCTACAAAGGCCAGCATTACTCAACAGTTCTTTGAAAAAATGCTGACCTTGAAATTCTATGAAGCTGTGAAAGAAATTGTTGAAAGATATGATTTTTTTGCAGCAAATCTAACATGCGAGATTTAAAGATGCACTATGGAACTTTTTGGATGGGGGTCCATCACATGTCTATGTCATTATTCTGGCTGAAATGTTTCACAGCATGAGTTTAGACAGCTCTACTTTACATTTATCCAATTACAGTTGGTTTTATAGCTCAAAAATGCCTAGAAAAACAGGCGTTCAGACTGTGAGCGGGGACCCCTCTTCACAGATCTGACCTGTAACTTGGTCTGGCTTGGTCTCCATGAAGATAGAAAGGTTTGAAAGCATGTGACCAACCCTCCACCAGAAAAGTTACACCTTTAACCTTGAATAACCATACATATGACAGGTTAGATCACTCACGTCACTGAAGCACAGTTAGCATAATGACAGTTTCCCATAAAAATGATTATATTACAAAATATTTGGACATGGGCAACAGATGCATGTACATAGATGATGGCATAACAGCAACCATACTGTCAACAAGGGTCAAAGCCCGTATACACAATTATTATATGACAAATATATTTGATAAAACTTTCATTTATATTGATGTTAAATGCATATTTAAAGGGCCTTTATTCCACTATTTTCTGATCGATGTTATAATGCTTCTTCATCACAAACATCCCTGGAGTTGTGTTTTGCTTCATTCACACATGTTTAACACACAAACCCTGCATATTTAGGCTGTGCTCTCTCAGACAGAAAACACCCATTGTGATAATACAGGAAGTGCTCCACAGTATTTTTAAACTCCATAAACTCCATTTCCTGGAATTGCCAATGTCTACTGAACAGCATGTAAAAGGTGGATATTAACTTGAAACTACCACTTCATGACGTCACAAGGCAAAACAGAGCATTTTGAGCTCTGGACAATAAGACAGACTAATAACAAAGGATTACTCATGTATGAATTAAACAAAACACAACTCTAAGCATGTTTTTGAGGAGGTAACAACACTCTAACATGACTTTAAGATCACAAGAATCTGGCTGGGTTGCGGGGGCAGCTGTTCGCCGCCCAGTCCACTGTGCACGTGACCCCCCCTATGAACTCCTCTGTGAGTGGTGAGCCCACAGGAGGGAGGATGTCACAGTCCTTGATGTTAGTTCACAGGGTGCTGCATGTTTTGAGTTGATGGGGGGAAACCGGAGTGCCTGGAGGAAACTCATCCAGACACGGGGAGAACACGCAAACTCCACACAGAAAGGCCCGGGCGCAACCTTCTTACTGTGAGGAATGGGCGTTAGCCACTCAGCCACCGTGCCGCCGAATCCATTTTGCTTAATATATAGGCCCTTTAAACTGTCAGAAAAAGTCTCTTCTTTGTGAATGCATACTCCGTGCATTTTGGAATATATTTTGTGCATTGATAACATAGACAGAGGGATTTCTTTTTAGAATTCAGATCTCTACTCTGCTTTTTGTCATTTTCAACTTTCTTTCAACTTTTCTTCAAAAACTGCCACATGACTGATATAAATTCATGATAAAAGTTTGCACTGTAAGGTAATGTAACATTCTTTAATAGTTTTGTGAGTTAGATGATAAAAGATAGCATTCAGTAAACAGACTGGGTGTGGACATGTTTGGACAATAATATATAGTATGAATTCTAATGTTACAGGCTGGCTTGATTTTCTGAAAGGGCTTATTGTGCAGTTGGTTTAATAAGAATAAAAATGTGCCCAGGGGAATCATTATAATTTGTAAATTTGAATAAAAATGTTATTGTTTCCCCAGGCTTGGGCATGGCAGGTGTAGGTATATCAGTTACATAATATTTTAGTAAACAGTCCCTACTTATTGGGTCATAGAGGTTATGGCTTATAGGCTTATCCCCAGGAAATGTATGCAATATGGTTACTAATAGACCCTGTCACATTGACTTTCTATTGACATTGACTTGAAAGTACTTGAACATAAACTAAAACCTTCACTAGGAAATAAAAAAACGTATACACAGCCTTAGAAATTATGATTAAGTGCTGGTTCTAAGGCACAGAAGGGGTGTATGCATTAAAAAAAGAACATTAGAGTTTTTGCAAGGGGATTTGCTCAGTTCTGCACAGAGCAAATATGTGCGTTAGCTGAGAGACAGGATACAGGGATTACAGCAGAGACAAGGAGCTGTGTTAAACTGGCTGAAAACAAACAGCAGCCCTGTCTGGACTTTTATGTCTCTCCCAAAGGGAACACAAAGGAAGAGGGACCGCCTCGCAGGCATGATCAAAGGGATGTGGCTTTTATTCAAATAGCAAAATCTGTGTAGAGAGAAAGTAAACTGCAAATGTAAGTAGTGGACATAAAATAAAATGTTTGTTTAGGTTGTTTTTTTAGATTTTTTTTTTCATAATTATATCACTGTAGTATTCCTCTTCAAATCAACTTGTACCAAGACTCTTGTGAACAATAGTAAAACCGTTAGAATGACTCATTAAATTATTAGATTGAGAAATAGTGTCAGTTAGAGAAGGAAAATATGAGTAAGAAAATTACATCTCATCTTCCTTATAGCCTTAAAATTACCTGGCAACAAGAAATAATCACAATATCTAATAAATACATAATCAGTAAATGATGACGTTGGTTTCTTTGTCCATGTGAATACTTTTGCTATCACAGGTTTGAGTTACTTCCCTTAGCATGATGATATGATCACAGCACTGGCAAGATTCAGTGTGCAAAACCCCTGCACAAACAAACATCTCATATCAGTTTATCAGGGTGTAGTACCCTTCTCAACTAAATACAAAAAAATGATTTTGTCAATGTCAATACAAAAAAATTATTTTGTCAATGTAACTGAACTGGTTTAATCGTCTGCCCATAACCACCAGACTGTGGCAACTCCAAAAATATTGGTGCCATGTATCAGCTGATTAAAATATATATACATATATTGGCCAGTATGAGTAGGGCTCCAGTACTCACGTGAGTGTCACAATGCAATAAATGCCTAATAAATACATTATGTCATTAATTTAACAAATGTGAACTTAAATTGTAAACTTGTAAAGCTTAATTAGCGAGCCTTGCCATAGATTTTTATTCATATGAATATTGGCCACAAGGAAAAATAAAGGGTACTGGAAAATCCATATTGGATCATCCCTGGTCCAGTAAAGTACATAGTTTGCTAACTTCCTTAATGCGTGTTTAAACTTGATTTAGCCCTTGTTTTGTCATGTATAGCCATGATTTTTTTAATAGTTTAATCAGGGTTAAGAACTTCTTTAACCCTGGCTTAGTCACAGTTTTGCATCATTGTTAAATCAGGCTTTAAAAACATTGCAAAAGTCAGTGATACCTGGTTTTAAGAATTCCTGCACTAGTCAATAGTGTAAATACCATCAGCTCTTATCCAGTGTCTTATCCTGTAGGGTGGTCCCTTGGGTGCTCTTTGATCTCAAATCATGTGATGCAGGATTTTCTAAGACAGGAAGTCACAAAACACACATTTCCTTCATGAAAACATCTACAGTGATAGCAAATCCATGGACTAACTTTATAAAAACAAAACCTCTTTGCCTATATGTGATTTTTTAGGGAACACCTTTTTTCAAGGAGAGGACTGTGGTTGAAACTGTAAACCACAAAAGGTATTAACTCTGACATAAAGTCATTATTGGATCTGTGGTTGAAATCAGACTGAGCTCAAGCATGTCTGAAGTGTTTTGGACCAGTGGAAGTGTTGCTGAAGAAGAAAAGCACTAATACAAATAACATTGCATGTTGTTGGCAGGACATCCGCCTGTGCATTGAAGCATATTAAGCTTTGTATGAATACAATCATTACATATGTGCCCATAGACACCAAGCAGAGACTGTGTCAACTGTGTCAACAAAAAAACACAGGACTCTGTGAATGTAAAGGGATACTATTAAAGAGATTATTACTATTAAGGAGTTGCTGTAGCAGCTTCATACAAAAAATTTGTAACAATTTTTCTTTCATAAAGAAGCATTTATGGAGCTAAACTATCCCCTGATTGTGGGGGAGATGGAGTGGAGTGTCATGATGATGGAGTGTCATGGGCAGAGTTGTGTTTTAGTTTGAGTTTTTCCTCCTTTTACTATTACTTATCATTTGTGTAGTAACTGTTATATAACGCTCTCCTGTAAGACTGTTGTAAATTAACATGTTAATTGTTTCATTGCAGCATTATTGACCAAACTGTAGGCTTTATATTCACTTAACCAGTATTGTACCAATAATAAATGTGTTCAGTTATAATTCTAATACATTTTTAAAGAACTGTTCAGAGTGCATGCTACATAAATTCTTGTAATGGGATTAATTAACTTTGAATATTATGCTCCATTGCTTTCACATTAGTAGATACATATTAATTTAGAGCAGAGACAAATCACTGAAACCTGTCCTTTACCCAGAATTTAATGATAATACGTTCACCTTTTCTATTTCCTTCTCCACCGTCCACGCCCTGACACTGATGTTAATAAAAACATGAAAACAACTGTGTCCCTATCAGATTACATTTGTCATATCACACATATTTTTATGATAGCCACACAAAACCATTACTCAGAAAATAAAACTATTAAGGTGTTCTCTAAAGGCAAGACAAATAAAGTACACAGGGCAACTCTTGCATTTAGTGAAAGTTATGTATTTGTATTTGAGTCACAAAAACCCCTGAGTTGATGATGATATCCTGAATGATGGTGTAAGATATGTAAAAATCTGAGCATGTATGATTTTTTTTTTCAAATCATGTTGAAAATGGAAAAGAAAAATTATGCTGTGATCAAACAAAACAAAATAAGGGTAAAGTAATATTTCTTTGGAAGTTCATTTTACATTTTACATTATTGTTGTATCGACATAAAATCGCCAGGATATTGTCATTAGGATACTAATTTAAATATAGATTTACATTTTGTTAACATCGACCCTCTGTCACACCAGTGTTAATAAGGGCAAATGCAGTTGTGACGTGAGCACAGTGAGTTGCAGTCTGATAGTGGTATGAAAATGTGTGCTCCAACGGCAGTAAAACAGGTTGGGGATAGATAGCAGTTCTTAGTAGGCGTGTATAATGGGGGACAGGTAAAAACAGGAATTTTCCGAGCAATGGTACATCAAATGTGGAACAAGAAAGATTACTCATTACTCATCAAAATACAAATTTGAGTGAGTTTGAGTTTAAACCACATGCCCTGCCTCTCACATCGTTTAGCTTAATATTTTAAAAATTGATTAAAATTTTGACATTTTCGTCTAGAGTTTAAATTAAATTATTCAAAATTTTGCCAGCAACCACTAAAATGCTTTAAACCGCTTGATTGTTTATACATAAAACAATTACAATATTCTCGAGTGTCATCATCTTTTGTATGTTATGAAATACACCCGAGGTTACGAACTCGTAAAATACTTAAACCAGGAGTGCCATGCTTCAAGGAAGGATGGGCACATACCTCCAGATGACAGACAAGTCCAGACCTGATTTGGATCCCTGTTCCCGGCATTGTCCCTGGACGGTCTACCCGAAGAGGGGGCCCTGGTTGGGGTATGGGTGGAGTCCACATGGGTGACAAGGTAAAGCCAGACGTGTTTGATCTCACCTGTAATAACACAAAACATAATCAAGAGAGTTTAGAATAGACTAGACAGGCTTTCTTCTCAATCAAAAGGCCTTTTCACTTATTCACCGTGGTCTACTTTAACAAGTCAGATGTGCAGTCATATAACAAAGCAAATGTATTAGTAATCTAGGCTTACTAATACCTCATTTTTGTGCCAATAGCTACAAAGATCTATGCATATTTTTTCAGTATTGGATTTCAGCATTCAAACGGATAAACTGTTTAACGGCTGCATTGACTGTTTTTCCGTTTTCTTTATATCTAGTTTAGACACTTGCACAATTATATACGTGATCTCTCCTCTTTTTATTATTACTGACATCTGGCTTATTGCTTGCAGCACAATCACAGCTGAATTGATACCATGTTTATTTTTTTAACTCGCAGAATTACAACAAAAACTACTGCTGTTGATGGAAAACAATGTACCAGCACACACTTTTATGTATGGAAGAAATTAGTGTTGTCATTATACTAAAATTCTGACTCAATGCCCCATGCCGCTTCCAATACCACAATGATTTAGACAATACAATATTATTTTCAACATTAAATTGTAATATTTTTTTTTATTTTTACATAACCATGTGGCCTTATATATCTATAGCCCCTCAGGTAGGTTCCATAGCGGTCCATGGGTGCATACTAGTCCTAGGCCTTATACCTGGTCTTATACTTGTTTTGACACAGCTCAAGATAAATCTAAAGCTATTCAGGAAAGACTGAAGACTGCAGTGAGCGTTACATTGGAGAAATGAAACAGCCACTGCACAAGAGGATGTACCAGCATAGATGAAGCCATAGTGGACCGCATCTCCACCTAAAAGTTATGGGCCACTCGTTTGAGGACATTGAGGTACAGATATTAGCCAGAGAAAAGAATTGGTTTGAGAGGGGAGTTAAAAAAGAGAACCCTTCTTTAAATAGAAATGGACGACTCAGACACCATCTGTAACTCCATCCTCAAACCTAAATCAAAACAAACCAAAAGAACAATAGATGTAGTCAGGTCAGGTTCAGAATGAATGAGTGATTATGCTAATATGACCCCACACTCAGGGATATTTAGGCCTAGCTAGCAACAGAAAACTGTAAACAAGTAGGGTATTACTTTCAGAGTAATTTCACAGTACCTAACTCCTCCCCTTGCAGGCAGATTTAAGGCAGTGTCCTCAGCAGCTTGGATGAGTAGCGAAATCTATTCGTCTAAATAAACTTTTGTCCAGTTGAAAGAAATAGAATTTCTGCTTTGCCACTATTCTGGAAAAGTTCATTTCTGTCCAGTGAATGTTACTTCAATATCAATATCTGCTCAAATGAGTATTCAGTTGATACTTGTTTTATTTTTGATACTTTTGGCAACACTAGAGATAAAACATGAGTTTGTTGAACCAAAAGTCATAGTTGACATGTCTTATCAAACCACAGCCATCACTGAAACATATTTCAAGGTTTGGTATAATGTCTACACCTCTGAAACCTTTTCTGCCATTTCATGACACTATTTAATTTGAGTCACTTCCACAAGCACAGATCTATCGTCACAGTTTAATTTTTTTGACAAAAGCCCCAGCCAAAACCTTGAGAGTAGAGTTTTCTAAATCTGGGTTTTCTGGGTATTGCTTACAACACCCACGTAAAACATTTTTCAGTTGTACTGCAAAGTTACTATTGTTGTTCTCGCAGCAGAAGCAGAACTACAAGAAAGAGAAAATAGTATTCTCTGTAAACTTATTTTGACTGTTTTTTGACTGTAACAAAGGTGACTGTCATGTAGAAGTAATTACAGGTAGCCTAATTTTTTTTGTTATTATCACCATGTATCATATTCAATGACATGTTTATGTTCAAAATAGAAATAAAAAATTACAATGATTTAACCTAATGGTTTTGGAAAAGCTGTGACTTCATTTATGTAAATCTGTAAATCTTATGTAAATCTCTCCTCCACGAGACGGAATACGAGCGTGTAAGGAGGCGCGGAGAGGTCATTCTTTGGCTTGCCTCTCTCTACATGTTTGTATGTTGTCAAAGCAAATGTATTAGTAGTCTAGGCTTACTTATACTTAATCTATGTACAAATGGCTACAAAGGCCTACACGTATATTTTTTTCAGTATTGGATTTCAGCATTCAAAGAGCATGCACGCATATACTGTGTAACAGCTGTATTGACTGTATTGATTCAGATTTCTTGATACTCAGTTTAGTGCATATACTTGCACCATTGTAGGTGTGATCTCTCCTCTTTTTATTATAACTGACATGTGGCTTAATACTTAAGATGCGGCACAACCACAGGTGGATTAACGTGTTTATTTTTTGAGGTCAACAGACATCCAGCTGTTAGAAAGTTTGTTTACTAATGCATGGCGGTTTGAATCCTGCTCTCGACATAAACATCATTGGTTCAGAGGTCAGCTCTACTGACCACATGTTGGCAGTGTAATACCAGCTCCCACAGATGAATGCTGCTGATGTGTCCTTGGGCAAGACACTTAACCCACCTCACCTCCAGTGTCTGTGTACACTGGTGGTGTGTGACTGTGTGTGTGAATGGGTGATGGGTAATATGAGTGCCTTGAAGGTGGAAAAGTACTATATAAAAATGTGACAATTTTTTACTTTACAGAATTACAGCAAAAACTCCTGCTGTTGATAGATAACAATATAACAACACATGACTTTTATGTATGGAGGATATTAGTGTTGTCACTATACTAAAATTTCAAAATAATAAATACATAATAATAAAAACATTATTTCTTTAGACAATTGAATGTGATTTTCAACATTAAAATCATTGTAATTTCATGTATAAATAAAATTGAAATTTTTTTTTTTTTTAAATCATTTTAATTTCTTTTATATTAACATGTGGCCTTATATGGCCTGTAGTCCCTCGGTCAGGTAGGTTCTATAGTGGTCCTTGGGCATATACTGGTCTATTTGGTCTTGTATACTTGTTATGATACAACTCAAGATCATTCTAAATCTGTTCAGGAAAGGTTCATTTCTGTCCTGGGAATGTCACTTTTTTAGTATCAACCTGCTGAAATCTCTAGTTTTGATACTAGTTCTATTTTCAACACTCTTGACAACCTTAGAGGAAATTTAACATGAGTAAGTAGAACCAAAAGTCGTGGTTGGCATAACTTATCAAACCATAGCCATCATCAGCTAACATATTTCAAGACACTAGGGTCAGTGTGGTCCGCATTAGTCCAAAAGTGATCCATGGAAGAAAATGTCATCTGGACAACGCTTTTCAAAAAACATGGCCCAGATGACCACACCTCTGAAACCTTTTCTACCATTGCATGACACTATTTAATTTGAGTCACTTTCACAAGGACAGCTCTATCATCACATTTTCATTTTTGTTTTGACAACAGCCATAGCCAACTGTCATTTTAGCATTCAATACTCAGGAAGAGAATTTAGTGTTCTTTCAGTGTCTGAGTGGACTGAGACAAAGATGACAGTCACGCAGAGGTAATTACAGATAGTCTAACATTTTTCTAATTAGATGTATCACATTCAATGATATATTTATGTTTGGATACGGTTTGGACTTGGTCTACAAAAAGGCTAAGGCTTTATTCTCCAAATGCACATCTGTTTTAAAAATTGCTTCTTTTTTCTAGTGTAATAACTAAATAAATAAAAAATGAAATGTGTGTTCTGTTTAGAAACATTTTCTTCAGGCCTATATGTTGGTATTCTGCAAAACTGCCACCAAACACCACCAAAAATGTAAAAAATGTGCAAGAAAAGCCCTTAAAGGGGAACTCTGGCACGGTTGAAGCTAAAGTCCATTGCTAGAGGTGGTCGAATAGTGTCAGAAGCCAAAAAACAGCACAGATCAGTGTTTTTTCTGACCTGCTGTGGTAGTGAGCATGTCAAGGCAACAAGCTAGCAGTGATTGGGGCAAGTCCTTAGCTTACGCGTAAAACGCCAATTTGCACAGAAGACGCTTAACACCACAGTCTTACAACATAGCCACGAGTCTAACAAACAAAACGCTCTGCCTGGCTCACTTATTAGCGGTCTGGAAACGTTATAAAATAACTTTATAAGCTGCCTTAGCCTTACCTTTGACGATTTCCCACTGCGCATTGCGAAAGCCCAAAAGACTTGATCGCCGATGTCGTTTCTAAACCAATTTATTTACGAGTGAATTATATATATATATATATATATATATATATATATATATATATATATATATATATATATATATATATATATATATATATATATATATATATATATATATATATATAACGTTAAAAAATATATTCCCGCACTATTTTATTTTATTTTATTCAACAACTCTCAGTTTCTCTTCTTCACGTTAGTAGTCGATCCTCACTTGTTGCTTCTGGCGGCTACTAGCGGCTGGAGTCGGCACTTGAGTCTTTCGCAATGCGCAGTGGGACTGCTTATAAAGTTATTTTATAACGTTTCCAGACCGCTAATGAGTGAGCTAGGCAGAGCGTTTTGTTTGTTAGACTCGTGGCTATGTCGTAAGATGGGTTAGAATGTGGTATTAAGCCTCTTCTGTGCAAATTGGCGTTTTACGCGGAAGCTAAGCGCTTGCCCCATCACTATGCTAGCTTGTTGCCTTGACATGTGCACTACCACTGTCAGATCTCTGCCTAGAAAACACTGATCTTTGCCGTTTTTTGGCTTCTGACAGTATTCGACCATCTCTACTCTAGACTTTAGCTTCAAACGTGCCGGAGTTCCCCTTTTATTCCTTACCTATCTATTATCTAGCACAACTTCCAAATTAAATGAGTTTATTCAATCAAAGTATGGCTATGCACCTTAAGTCTATATTTCACAGCCAGCATAAATTAGCCTATGTACTGTAGTCTGGCTCAAATTAAATGTAATTATCAGATGTCATGTGAGAAACGACAACACTTGGCACGCCTTGACATTTGGCAATGACAGTTTCATAGATAGGCTACACCTGAATTCCTGGACCACTCCCTAGTAGGATCCCCATAGTCCTCCTCCTCTTCACACCTGTCTGCTTTTGAGCATCCTCCCACCTGTGACACCACGGGACACTCCCTCTCCACGCCGATCTATAAAGCATTCCGCTCGGCCTGCCTCAGCAACATCTCCGCTGGGACCAGAGACCAGTCACCGCCAGGAAAGACCAGGAAAACAAGCCGACACCATGTCCTTCCACACTGGATTATCCTCCCTCTCGCGCTCCTCCGTGCCCTCCCTCTCCACCACCAGACGGGGTACGAGTGTGCACGGGGGCGCAGGGGGGTACAATGTGCAGATTTCCAGACCCCTCGCATCCGGGTTCGACTTGTCCTACGCGCTGCAGGGTGTGGACAACGTGGGCATCAACGGTAGTGAGAAGTTGACCATGCAAAACCTCAATGACCGTCTGGCCTCGTATCTGAAGAAGGTGCGCTCACTGGAGGATGCCAACACCAAACTGGAGAGGCAAATCCGGGAGTGGTACGACAAGCAAACCCCCACTGTCCGGGACTACAGCAAGTACGAGTCCATCCTTGCAGAACTGCGCACACAGGTGAAATAACTTTTCTAAAGTCGGTCCACTTTTTCCCATTCGAGAAATATAATAGGCCTACTTTGTTGTCAATTCTTAACCACTAAAGGTGTATTAGACGACTTAATACAGGCATCTATCAATCTATTCAGCATAAAAGAGAACACTTTTAATTCAGTAAAAGAAATTAATAGTTTAAAAAATAGTTAACTAAATACACAATAAGCTGATTTCATCTGCCTATAGGCCTATTCTAACACTTAAACTAGTAGACTGATGGCAGAAATATCAGTCAGGAAAAAGGACATGGCAAAATCTAACAACTTTTATCAACAATTTTTTTCTCATACTATTTTGAAATGAAAAATACTATTATTCACTTTAGGGTAAAGTGTAAGAAGCACTATATTAGATAGGCTTTCATGTCCGTATAAGTACTTAACAGTCTGGTAGCCTTGGTCCATTCATTGAGGCTTGTCTGGCTTATTCAAATGGTATTAAGCAAATGTAGAAACTTCCTGGTTCAATTTTTAACTATGTAAGTCGTCTGTAAAACATGATGCAATGTTTTCTTTTATTCCTCTTTTATAATTGTTATGATTATTTTTTTTTATTGTGTATACAGAGACATAATAACCTAATGATTTATTTTTTTTTTTTTTACAGATCTGGCTTGCCACAAAGAACAATGCAGGTCTGATGCTACAGATTGACAATGCTAGACTGGCCGCAGAGGACTTCAGAGTCAAGTAAGCACAGAAACAGAAACTACCTTTAGAGACTATAAAACTCCATCTAAATAGATAAATGTCCACTGTACAATGCGGCAGGGGCGTAACAGTCAACATAGGGGACTTGTGTAACAGGTTTCAGTGACGCGTCCCCTTTCTGTTTGTTGATACGAAGTCAATAGTGTCAACAGCATTAACCCTTGTGGCATGTCATTGAAAAGAAGACTAAAAGAATTACTTATATTGTAAGTAATTTGTGACCAATTTAAGTATATTCTGATTTGGTCCTCGTTTGAGTCCCATACAGTCCTTATATAAACTTTTTTGTCCCATTTCTCTAAATAGCTTGTGCTTACTACTTCCCAAAGAACCACTATAGCATAAACGCTACAAAGTTGATTCTTATCATAACGGAAACTTGTTATATAATAACAGCAGTACTTTAACAATGTTTAGGGATGGGACCTTTTGTGCCACAAGCTCTCGTGAAACTCTAAAACTGTGCACACAGGAGAACTATTATATAATAAGATTTCTTTTTCCAAGCATTTACATTTGGCTCAAACAAAAATGGTGCTGATGAGTTACTCCTCCTGAGAAGTTATAGTTCCTCATTCCTCATTTTTGTGATCCCAATCTATAGTGTCTCATATTGTCTTGTGAGAAATTTGGCTCATCTCAGGTTGGCATATATTAGTCAATTAATTCTGGCATATTTTTACTTCTTTTTTGACAGGTATGAGAATGAGATGGCTATTCGTCAGTCTGTGGAGGCAGATATTGCTGGTCTTCGTAAACTCCTGGACGAGCTCACCCTGTCCCGGTCCGATCTGGAGATGCAGGTGGAGGGTCTCAAGGAGGAACTGGTCTACCTCAAAAAGAACCACGACGAGGTAAGGGGACAAGACAAGTCCAAAATCCTGGTCAAAAATCAACAATCAACTCAAATATTTGCTTGTTGTTATTAGGGCTTACTTTGGTATACTCCTTAAACCTGTAGTGTTTCAAATCCAGTTTACAAAGATGGCATAACGCTAGACCAACAGGTGTTGTTATCTTGTCATCTTAAGACCAGTGTTAGTCAAACAGCAAGTCCCAAATGTCATATCCAATTAAATTTTATTTGAATGTGACATTTTGCAAACAAGACTATATCGGCACATAAAATCAATAAAAATGATTTAAAGTCCGATCAAATGCATAGGAATTTAGTACATCCAGTGTATTAATGTAATATTTTAACTATGCAAAGGATGGTTACTGTAGGAACCCATATAAGTAGGTATAACAAGCTTCAAGGTAATTTAGAAACCATAATTGCACCATACATGGATCTAATTTGATATAATGAATAACAATAATGCCTTACACTTGTAATACACTTTACAGACTTGTCGCAGCCTCTCAAAGTGCTAAAGTATAACCATTATTCATTCACTCCACACTTGGTGGTAAGCTTCTGTAGCGTGAACTGCCCTGGGATATAAAGCAAGGCTGCAAATATTTTTTCCAACCAATCACCCCACTTTGTCCGAGTAGGAATCAAACCGCCAACCTTTGATGGCGCTATTACACTCACAGTAACATTCATTCTCAGTCAGTGCATGTATTACTGTGTTAAGCATTACCGCTTAGTAATTAAATCAATGTTAGCTGTATAATGTAGTTCATTTGTGTGTTGATCTTAATCTCCTCTCTTCCAGGAAATGGTAGCCTTGCGTAACCAGGTGGCTGGCAGCTCTGTGAATGTGGAGGTGGATGCTAAACCTCAGAGGGACCTAAGCGGGGTCATGGATGAGATCCGGACCCAGTATGAGGCCATCAACGAGAGGAACCGCAGAGAGATGGCAGACTGGTACAAAGCCAAGGTGAGTGATGTAACAATAATGATTATTTAAAAATATCAGATCATTATTGCAAATGGCAAATGGTTCCATCAGCATGATAAAAAATATCTGCATAAACCACAATCCTTTACTTTATTTCATTGCAGACAACTTGAAACTAAGGCTGTAATTGACTAAAGAAATTCTGTTCTAAAATGTTCTAATAAATTACATTAAAAGGCTGAATAATTCACAACTCTTTCTCACTCCATGACATCCTTGACTGATTAATCAGCTAAACCATTAAGGGACTGCAGTCCTATGTAAAATCCAACACAAAAGCAATCTGTTTTTAAGAATAATTAGTCTAAACCTTCAAACAATAATGACTGAAAAACTTAGGACTATTTGTTAGTTTGCTTTAATTAATGTGTCATAGGCTAATACTGCTAAATTGTGTTTCCTTTTGAATATAGTATGTTCCATATTCCTCATGATATTATAATTTACATGACACTTTTCCCTTTTTTAGTTTGATGACCTGACCAAGGCGGTGGCGTGCAGCACAGAGACCCTTCAAACATCCCACAGTCAGCTCACTGACCTGAAGAGGATGGTGCAGAGCCTCCAGATCGAGCTGCAGTCACAAATCAGCCTGGTAATGTGATACTAACCTGCATATACTTACAATGTGCAGTATATACAGAGGTGACACACAGTTATGAATAAGGTAGCAAAGCAAGCCAGGAAAGGACAGCAGAGCAAAGACGTATCTAGGTTAATTATGAGAGTCGTTTATAAAAAATATCAAATAAATGCTTTGTTTGGTAACATAATTAAAATGAGAAGAAAATTAATATCTAATTTAGTCTTATAAGAGGTTGCCTTGTCCATCTAATATTCTGCAATACCATAAAACATTTCTTATGTAACCTGCCTACTTAACCTGGTTTAAAACAAAGACGTAATTCAGAGAGCCAGACCTTTAGCAAATGTAACTCCTCAAACATCAATACACTGACCTGAGGCTACTCAAGTGGGAAGACAGGTAGGAAAAGCAATTAGCAATGCAATTAGTCTGTAGTTAACAACCGCCCTCTCTCTCTCTCTCTTTCTGTCTCCCTCCCTCCCTCTGTCCTCGCCCTCTCTCTATTTGTCTCCTTCTCTCTCTTTCTCTCTCCTTGTTTATACATCTCTGTCTCTTCCTCTGTGTCTGACTCACTATGTATCTCCACCCCTTTTCTTTCTTTCTTTCTTCTTTCTTTCTTTCTTTCTTTCTTTCTTTATTTGTTTGTTTCTTTCTCTTCCTGTCTCTCTTCCTCCCTTCCTCTCCTTCTGTCCCCTCTTTCTATCTACCTGTCTCTCTCCTCTCTTTCTTTGTCTCTGTCGCTTCCTCTCCCTGTCCTCTCTCTCTCCTCCTCTTTCTTTCTTTCTTTCTTTCTCTCTCTTCCTTTCTTCCTCTCCCTCTGCCCTCTTTCTATCTACCTGTCTCTCACCTTCTCTCTCTTTTTTCTCTCTCTGTCTCTCTTCCTGTCCTCTCTCTCTCTCTTTGTTTCCTGTAACCTGTTTCTCTCCCTTTCTCTCTCTTTCTTTATATCACACACACACACATCATCTCTCTCGGTGTCTCTCCCTCTCTTTCTTTCTCTCTCTTTTATTCTGTTTGTTTTGCGCTCACAGAAAGGTGCTGTGGAGGAGCAGTTGAGTGACACCCAGGCGCGCTACAGTCAGCAGCTGAGCCAGCTTCAGAGCATGGTGGACTCTTTGGAGCTCGAGTTGGGCCAGATGAAGGCTGACATCGAGCGGCAGGGCAGAGACTACCAGGTGCTCCTCGACATCAAGAACCGACTGGAGATGGAGATCGCAGAGTACAGGAGGCTGCTGGATGGAGAAGACGTGTAAGAGAACATGTATAATGTATAATTATAATCCCCGGTAATGCACTAACTCAAATGAAATGAAGTTTAGTGGCAGAGTGCTTAGTGCATTCAGTTTAAAGCATGTTTAAAATTGCTGGTCAATGTTCAAATTGGATTCAGAGTTTCTCTAATGCCATAGTAAAATCAATATTCAGTAACTATGACGGGGAATGTGAATCTGCATGTTATAAAGTTTATTGTCTATTAAAGGTCCCTATTCTAATATGATTACAACAGAAAAATTTGTCTTAAAGGCCTATATTAAGCTATTTTCTGATCTAATGTTGTTTCCTCTTCAAAAACTACACCTGGATTTGTGTTTTGTTTCATTCACACATTTAACACACAAACTCTGCTTATTTAGGCTGATGATTTCAGCACTGGAAATGCCCATTTCTACTGAACTAAAGGCAAACGGTAGCTGCTAATCACATCACAGGGTGGAACAAAGCATTTTGAACTTTGGAGATGTAGACAGACTAATAATAAAAGAAGATGTGTGAATAAAACTCAGTTCCTGGTATGTTTTACCAGGAGTTATGAAATTTCTTCAAGCTCGCAAGAATTAATTTGGTGTAATATGGGGCCTTTACCTGTTTGATCATAATAATTTTTTATGTAAACCTGAAACCAATATACTGATATATCTTTTCTCTTCTTCTGCTTTCAACAGGAAAATAAAAAGTAAGTCACATTTTGAGAATCAAAATTGTCAGCATTTACTACCTCTTCAGACATACTGACATATTGTTGTTTTGCAGGTGATCCGATTAAAACTCAAAGAACAGTGGTATTGATTGAAGAAATCATCGATGGAAAGGTAGTGTCCCGCAAAGAAGATGTCAGCACAGCCCTACTGAAAAAGTGAAAAACTAACCCCCAGACTCAGCCACACTCTGACTGAATACTGAACCATATCTAAGACCCATTCACTGGTGGCTTTCAGATGTGGCACTTCCAGATGGGGGGCAAGAACTAGTTTTGCTTACTGAATAAAAAATATCCAAAAGATAAAGTGATAAACTCTGAACCTGTAAAATGTTTTGATATCATCTGAAATCCAGCAACAGTGGGTAGGGGGGTTTGTGTGTGTGTACTAACCCACAAAAGGCAAAACAACTCAATAAGTAATGTAAATAATTATTTTTTAACACTGGGTAGCACTCGTTAAGAGCAAAACTGAAAAGCTATTAACGTAAATGTAAAATTAAATTCTAACTTATTTCAGAATTATGGATGAAAAACATGCACGGACATTTGCTGAAAATAATAAAACATGTAAAAATGGAAACAGTTGCTTCAGAGTGTTTATATACAGAATAGGACAGTAAGATTGTACTAAATGGATTGTATTAATAATATAGGAGTACCATAGACCTGGACCTTAATATACAGTGAAAGTACCCATTGATATGTACATCACATTTTATTCTATGAAATAATGTAGGCCTATGATGTAATGAATGTGGCCGTAAAAACACAAAAATATGTAAAGTTGAACACACGCAGTGCTTCATTTATCCACTAGATGTCGCTGCTTTTACAGTTTACAATTTTTTTTGATGAACCTGCTTGACCAAAATTACACATAAGACCATCAATGAAATGAAAAAAAAGTTTTTTTTTCTTACAAAAAGTAGAATTTTAAAAAAGTTAGAAAAAAAGTTATTTATTACTGTTTTCTATTTATGTTTAATCTTTAAGGCAAAGACTCAAACGTGGACACATGATCCATAAGTTAGCTATTAATAAAAATATAAATAGAATATCCTGCTGCAAATTCACTTACAATAATAATCACAGTATAGTTTAGTCTTCAGTCAATCTAAAACATCTCTAGGTCTCCAGGAAGAATAGCTGATAGCTAATTGTAGGTCAATTAAATACAATCAATCAATTAAAATACTGCCTAATACATTACTAAATACTAAAACAATAAATACTAAATACTAATAAAATACAATACTAAATACAATCGATCAATTAAATACTGCCCCACTTTAACTGTATGTTTTACTCGTATTTAATGTTTATGTCCAGAAAGACGCCTAATAAATAAACTAGTAGTCCAGTATGTTTTGTGATAATGAGCCACAGCCCCATAGCCTTAGACTATTGTAGATCATATTCCTTATTAAGAAACACACTTGCCCACACTTTTAACGCAGCCAACTCGACATGGGCTGTAAAATGGTCCGCTTTGCATTTCACCGACTTGGATGATCTAATGAAGCACGTTTCCCGTTTGATGAGTGCGCACGTGGGATGCCGTAATGGGTCATGGGTATGGCGTGTCCTTTGAAGTTTTGCACACGCCCGCATTAAACAGCGCCTGTGCCAATCGGCGCTCACGATGATCCACGGCAGTCACGACTCCCCGTGTGATGACAAAATCCTGCACCACGGCTGGAGCTGACGCCACCGCCGTACAGTCACCCCTCTCCGTGACGTCAGGATCGGGGTGGCCAGCGGCGGGTGGCGGGTGAGAGGGGGACCGTGGAGCGAGACTCGAATTCTGTGCAACGCGCGGGTGTGAAATGGCGCCACCTGCCGGACGCTCTCCGCCACGCCGCCGCCATGACGTCACCGGGAGGGAGAGGAGCCCGCGCGGTGCCAGCTCGGTGTAGCCCGGGAGTCTGGACCTGCATGTTAACGAGCCGCTGTAGTAACTCTCTCAGGGCTATTATTGGACTCTCCGTTTGAGCACGCACCGACCTCTGCTGCGATGACTCACTCAACAGCACTCTAAAACTACGGCCTACTACTGCCCCAAAACTTCTGCTGCAAACACAGGAAGGGTGACCACCTCAAACTGGGAACAAGAGGACACTGTATGGGGCACAGAAGGACAGATTCGGGAGCTTTAAGATCACTGATGATAATAACGCCAGACCATTTTTTGCAGTTTTTATGAATTCTCAACATAGTAGGCCTACAAATTAAGCCAGTACAAGTCTTGATAAATATGTTTTTCTACTGAATTCATGTGGCTCTAACCTGACGATATTACCAAAACCCGCAGATTGATCCTAAAGTTTACGTAATTGGGCAACTTGACTATCTTAAACTTCGATAACAGTTTCAGACTCACTGATGGTTACGATTTCCAAACGATAGCTGCAAAGAACTAAATATAACCATGCTGAGCCCAAAGTAAACTTAGGCGTGATGAAAGTCTGCTGATGACGCGACTCGTAAATCTGTGCTCCCACAAAAGAACTGCAAGTATAAAATAGGCTTTTAATTAATCACCATAATGCCAACTATTTCGCGCACAGTTTTACTACGGTCGCTCTGTTGAGCCTCTATAAATCTCATCCTTTGACAAAACGCTGCTGTCCATGGTGCTGAATACAATAGCGCCGACTACACTTCTTTGGCACACACAACATTTGTGTAAAAAAGTCTAGTTAAGTAACCTGGTCAAGTCCATGTGTTTTTTTGGGAAGTAATTATTAACATTTAGAAAGTACATCGCGTGGGAACTCTGTTCCAGGTGGCTATAGTATTCTAGTGGAGCTAGTGGCAGGCTGTCATGAGGTGAGGGTTAAATGCATGCATGTGATGCTGATGTGAGGACCCCATTCTCAAATGAGTAAGCTCGCCTCCGCAAAAAAGGAGGAGAGCAAGGGCTGCGCTCCCATTGACTGAGTGAGGAGAGAGAGAGGAAGCGAGCAGCGGGCTCCGCCTATCGCCTACCGCCCCACAGGCATCCACAGTCCGTACAACGCGGAGGGAGGCAGCGCGCAGCCGACTAAACAGGGGCCCTTCATCTCGAATCTAAGGCATGGACTCCCCGTGATTGAACCCGGCGGTGGAGGGGAGAGGAGGGCCAGCGGGGGGTGGGGGGGACCGACACCGCCAGAGAACCGAAGGAGGACAAACTCAAGCACAACCGCGGGTGCCTGCTACCATGAGCGACTTGCACTATTCGGCCGAGATGTCGTGAGGTGTGGCTGGTAACGCTCCGGGATCCTGTCAGCCGAAACGACACGCCGAGGAGGAGCCGGTGGAGGTGGAGGAGGGCTCGTGGTGGAGAAGATGTCCGCCTCGGTGGGGCCCCAAGGCGGCCCTCGCCCACCCACCGCGCCGCCATCCATGCCGGATTTACCGGACCTTAGCCACCTCACCGAGGAGGAGAGGAAGATCATTATGGCTGTGATGGCTCGGCAGAAGGAGGAGGAGGAGAAAGAACAAGCCATGCTAAAGTAAGCGCTGTCTTTTCCCCTTAACTTCATCGATCCAAGTGTTTTAAAGCGAGCTGCCAATTACAACCAACAGCAGCTAATGCCTTTGTAGTGAGCCCTCACCCATCAGCAAAAGCGATTCATTTCCTCTGCTCTGCCATCACTGGTGAGCGTCAGTCTTGAGAGGCGATGAGATGTAGCCTTCCAATCACAGTGCAGCCTAGCCATACGGGCCTATAATGATTTATCAGAAACACCACTGGCTTTGATACTGATGCCATCGATCAATAAATGAAGACGAATTCTTGTCAGTGCCTGTGGAGATGACCTGAAACCAGGTCAGTTGTGTTACAGGTGCAGCAGAGGGGGCTTCTTTGGGTACAGGCTGTGACCATGTCTAGCTATGAATCTAGCTATTACAAATATACAGTTGAGTGAAAAGCCACTGTCAGTAGCTGTTCTGAGCCAAGCCATAGCTCAGGGTGGAGTAGCCACTTGGAGGTTTGCGTGCTCCCCCTTTTCTCTCGTGTCTGGGGGAGAGATGGTCAAAAGTGCAGACTACAATGACATTATGGTCCACATAGGCCCCTGATGAGCGCTACTGAGCAGGTTGTTTGGCCGACAGACGGTGGTGGTAGTGGTGGAGCAGATCTTTTCAATGTGGAGGAAGGAGATGGGGTGTGGTTGGAAATCTTAGCAGGCCTAAAGCTCTTATTCATGGGGGAAAACTGACATGAGGTAACTTGGCATCTCTGTGGCTAAAAAGAGCAGGGTTCAAAACAGTTTCCAAATGCTGTGATAAGGTACATGTGGTTGGTTGTGAGGCTAGACAGATGTGCAGTGAAGTAGCTTTGACATATTAAAGGCCCTTTTTCTGATCTAGGTTATAATGTTTCCTCATCAAAAATATACCTGGAGTAGCTGCTAAATTGACAAATTGACAGCTTCAGAGATGTAAAGGAAAGAAAAGGAAACAAAACACAACTCCAGGTATGTTGTTGAGAAGGTAACAGTATTGACATGGCATAAAGCTCACAAAAGTCAATTATGCGTAATATACCTGTATGACCTTAAAGTCTCAGCTACCAAGTGAACATGAAGAAGGTAATGCATGAAATGTCAATAGCCTATTTGGTCCCAATCAAGTTCCCTGCACACAATAAAGACAGCTTTAATAAAGACAACAGTTATAACATTCTTCTAGCTACAACACAGACTCAGTAGCATCTGTCACAATGCAAAACAGCATACATGTTAGTGGCAATGATGCAAAATATATTGGCTGTAGTGGCAGCACGAAGACCAAATGGCTGCTTTATTATGATATAGACCAAGAGTGACATTTTGATTTTGATCGGTTTCCTATAAAACGTAAAAAAAACACATGCTTATTGCTGCAGTGACCATTCAAAAACTTATAATTTAAAATAATTATATGACAACACATTTATTTTCTATATACTGTATATTTAAATGAAGTTTTTAGTTGTAGCGAATTTTCTTCTTTCCATATGGCCACAGCTAGCTGATTCTTATTAGAGTGATAGCTGAAGCTCTCTTACACAGTGTATCTCAGTAAGCACCCATGTATCAAGTGCTAAAAGCATATAATGTAGACCCAACATGCCTCCATGGTAGCTTTGGTGTTAATGGCTGTTTGGATTTCCTGTCTGAAGCAGGAGGGAGAGGCAGGCACACGCTGGCCTCTGGAGGGGAAGTGATGTATTTAATGTTCCATGAGGCTCAGCTCAGGTTCACTCAATAATGGCTTCATCATCGGGCTAATCATTGATGGGCCGAGTGTGTGGACTGGACACCAAAAAAGGAATGGGCTTTTATAGCGGATTATGCAAATAGCAGGGAGCAGTCGCAGAGCAATGCTACAATCTGACATGTTTACTACAAAGCATTGTGGAGGATTATTATGCAAGATGCTGAATGGAGATGGGGAGAGTTAGTGCACTATAGTGATTGTATATGCATTCAGATACTGTCTCAGTACACTGTGAGTACTACGAGAGAGGATTTGTTTTAGACATCCTGTGAGGACATGCTTCAAAACACTATGCTTGCTTATATCAGTGCAGAGGCTGCAGATAGCATTAGCAAAGCTGTAACCATTTGGGGGATATGACGCTCATTGAAGCGGTTCAAAGAAATTCGATTTATATTTTTAGATATAAATGGTAAATGGTCTCATTTTTATAGGGCTTTTCTACCTTCAAGGCACTCAAAGCGCTTTACAACAAGGAACCACTCACCCATTCACACACACATTCATACACCAGTGTACGCAGACACTGGGGGTGAGGTGGGTTAAGTGTCTTGCCCAAGGACACAACAACAGCATTCATCTGTGGGAGCTGGAATCACACCAGTGACCTGTGGGTCAGTGGATCTGTCCGCTCACCAATGATGTTTATGTCGAGAGCGGGATTTGAACCGTCAACCTTCAGATCAGTGGACAAACACTCTGACCACATTTTAAACAAATGTGGGTAGTTAACTTCTTTTTTTTTTTTAAAGACAATACAGTAGGAGGTGTATTTGTTGGCACGTTTTGGCTGCTAGCTGCAAGCCAATTTCAGAAACGCGACGCGCCGTATATCAGCTGTTGTTACTTTCTGTAGGCGTGGTCAGCCTGTTGGATGTGGCAGGTCGCTCAGACTGACCACACCCCACACGCCCGGTTGTCCCTGGAGGAGGGTGTCCCAGGTGTGTGAAAGGAGGAACGCTCCGTCATCACGGTTAATGGTGTCCGTGCCCCGTTTCCTGATTTCAGTGGCCTCCCTGATCCAGCGTTTGAACTTGTTCTCTGATCCAATGACTGGAGCCCAGTCCCAATCCATAATGTGGTTATTTCTTTTACAATGGTCTGATATGGTTTTCCTGCTCTGCTTTGTCTTTTTGTGTTCTGGTGAGTCTCCCTGATGTTTCCTTCTTGTATTTGTTTTGATGTTCCATTTTTCAGATGTGAAATGCCCGACATTTTTCCCTTATGTATCATTTATTGCATGATTTGAATTGGATTTCGTAAATGGCGTTGCATTTTTGTTCTTGTGGGGTTTTATCTTTGGTTTGTACTAGCTGTTGGTGGAGTTTTGTGTATGGTTTGACTACAGTGCTTATGTTGTATTTTTCCATGTCTCTCTGAATAAGTTCAGTTATTCCTCTAATGGTTGTGTGACTGTGTAGTTGTGATCTGCCCCCTACTGGTCTGTCCTGCCTTTGTTTATGGCCCAGTTGGGATATTGACATTGTTTGAGTGCTTATATGATGTCTCTCCTCTTCTTCCCTGTTGGTGTAGTCTGTGATGAGTGGGGCCCGTTAATAATGTCCTTACTACTACTTACTAAAAGTTTATGTGCAGTGGGATGTTTGGATGTCCAGAGTAGATATTGGTCAGTGTACGTGGGTTTCCTGTACAGTATTTTGATGCTGCCGTCTGCGATGTGGTGGATCTTTATGTCCAAAAATTATATTGCCCTGTCTTTCTCTTCATAAAGACGTAAAAGAAATAACCACATTATGGAATGGGAAGGGGCATGGGTCATTGGATCGGAGAACAAGTTTAAAAGCTAAAAGTACTTGAGTAAAAGGTTTGGTTACTCTTTATACTGAATAAGTCAGGCTTTTTGCTTACAATATTAAATGATTACAACATTTGTGTTTCTCACACCACCATCTTACCAGATTTTGTGCATTATTTATTGTTGTGTTCATTACCTTCAAATTGTAAGTTACCAGTGTATTGGGGTTACGATGATGCAGTAAAAAAATATTTTGCATAATGGGTCTGGCAAAGTTTTCAAAGATAATTTAAATAAGAAAATATATTCCTCCTCTCCCCCTCCACCGCAGGGTTCATGTCAGTGAAGTTCTAGTCATGGGTTGCATTTGCTATGATACACAAACGTGTACACTGAAGTAAGCTATTACAGCTTAGTCATTACAACTATATTACCTCTGTAGAACCTCCAGTTGGTGAGAATAGATAGTCTTATGGTATGTAATGTGTGAAGCTGAATAATTGGCTTTATGTGCTGCTCTAGCAGCTGTGAGCCTGCCCTCCTCAGGAACATGCTGTACTCAGGCTGTGTTGTTGTGGTTCTTCCTGGTCAGCACTGTCCAATCTGAGACCTGGGACCTGAGCAGCTGTTGGAGATAAGATTGTGGTGATACGCACAGTCTCTGTTGGGTTTAACACCAAATAAATACTCACACACTAGGTTTTATACACCCCACCAGACCAGATATGAGTATGGCTTACATTTTGACATGTAAACATTAAATTATCTTAGTCAATTTAAATAGTCCATATGATGCCCTTTTCCAGTCTATGCTATAATGTTGTTGAGTTGTGTTTTGTTTAACTCACATGTTTAATACACAAACCCTGCATATTTAGGGTTCTGCGCTCACACTCTGTCCCACCGTGTGTTGTCATGTGGTAATACAGGAAGTGCTTCACTATGTTTTTAAAGTCCATACGAAAACAATCCTGGACTTGATAATGCGAGTTAGTTTCAATATTTTTGAAACACTCATTATGTCTCTCATACTCCTTATCATAGATTTTTTTCTTATCAGCTAGTGAATGAATGCCCTATAAGTTAGTTTGTTGTGCTAATACTTTCTGGTCCAAAGTTAGGTACCTTTGTTAAACTGGCTTCTGGTCAGTCCATACAAAGTCAATAGCTGAGCTGTTACTTAATGATTCCCGGCACTAACAAACACTGTCTATGCCTAATACATTATAGACTCTTTCCATTGACATACTAAGCCTCAATTGACTTCTTAATCCAGAGGCAGGTAGTGCAGGAGAGCTGAGCAAGTGGAACAATGATCTTACGTCAAGAAAAAAAAAAAAAAATTAAAGTCACACTTTATTTTTAATTTTTCACATTAAAACTTTAGAATACAGCAGCACACAAATTAGTCAACATGCCCCACCTCATCAAAAATCCTGTAGCCAATTTTCTAGCATTTTCAAATTTAAAAACGTATTCTTCTTTTTACTCATAACTGCTAATCTGCAACAAGCACTTTTAATTAATTACAGTGTCTTTATAGGTGCAATACATAACATTTCTGGGTGAAAATTTGCTTCCTGCATGTCTCCATGTAGATGATGTTGCTTTGCCTAAAATTATGTTTGTCTTCACTTCTATCTCCATCGAGACAAGCCAGCAGACCAAGTCACAAGTCAGATCTGTGCAGAGCAAACCAGCTCACAGTAAGAATGTAGATGGTATTTTGCATAAAAATATTTTACATACCGGTAAATGCAACATAATAATAATAAGAATAATAATTTTAATACAAGCAGACCACCAGAAAAGTTACACAGTGTACCTTTACGTACAGTGTAACACATGTGGTAGCGACCTGTAATACTATATAATTACATATAGAGCTTTAGGGAAATACAATACATCAAGCATGTAGTGTAGCAAAGTAATGTGTATAGTGTAGTAAAGTAATGTGTATAGTGTAGCAAAGTAATGTGCATAGTGTAGTAAAGTAATGTGTGTAGTGTAGTAAAGTAATGTGTATAGTGTAGTAATGTGTATAGTGTAGTAAAGTAATGTGCATAGTGTAGTAAAGTAATGTGTATAGTGTAGTAAAGTAATGTGTATAGTGTAGTAAAGTAATGTGTATAGTGTAGCAAAGTAATGTGCATAGTGTAGTAAAGTAATGTGTATAGTGTAGTAAAGTAATGTGTATAGTGTAGTAAAGTAATGTGTATAGTGTAGTAAAGTAATGTGTATAGTGTAGCAAAGTAATGTGCATAGTGTAGTAAAGTAATGTGTGTAGTGTAGTAAAGTAATGTGTATAGTGTAGTAAAGTAATGTGCATAGTGTAGTAAAGTAATGTGTATAGTGTAGTAATGTGTATAGTGTAGTAAAGTAATGTGCATAGTGTAGCAAAGTAATGTGCATAGTGTAGTAAAGTAATGTGCATAGTGTAGTAAAGTAATGTGTATAGTGTAGTAAAGTAATGTGCATAGTGTAGTAAAGTAATGTGCATAGTGTAGTAAAGTAATGTGTATAGTGTAGTAATGTGTATAGTGTAGTAAAGTAATGTGCATAGTGTAGTAAAGTAATGTGCATAGTGTAGTAAAGTAATGTGTATAGTGTAGTAAAGTAATGTGCATAGTGTAGTGAAGTAATGTGTATAGTGTAGTAAAGTAATGTGCATAGTGTAGTAAAGTAATGTGTATAGTGTAGTAAAGTAATGTGCATAGTGTAGTAAAGTAATGCGTATAGTGTAGTAAAGTAATGCGTATAGTGTAGTAAAGTAATGTGCATAGTGTAGTAAAGTAATGTGCATAGTGTAGTAAAGTAATGCGTATAGTGTAGTAAAGTAATGCGTATAGTGTAGTAAAGTAATGTGCATAGTGTAGTAAAGTAATGTGCATAGTGTAGTAAAGTAATGTGTATAGTGTAGTAAAGTAATGTGCATAGTGTAGTAAAGTAATGTGCATAGTGTAGTAAAGTAATGTGCATAGTGTAGTAAAGTAATGTGTATAGTGTAGTAATGTGTATAGTGTAGTAAAGTAATGTGTATAGTGTAGTAAAGTAATGTGTATAGTGTAGTAAAGTAATGTGCATAGTGTAGTGAATTAATGTGTATAGTGTAGTAAAGTAATGTGCATAGTGTAGTAAAGTAATGTGTATAGTGTAGTAAAGTAATGTGCATAGTGTAGTAAAGTAATGCGTATAGTGTAGTAAAGTAATGCGTATAGTGTAGTAAAGTAATGTGCATAGTGTAGTAAAGTAATGTGCATAGTGTAGTAAAGTAATGCGTATAGTGTAGTAAAGTAATGTGCATAGTGTAGTAAAGTAATGTGCATAGTGTAGTAAAGTAATGTGCATAGTGTAGTAAAGTAATGTGTATAGTGTAGTAAAGTAATGTGTATAGTGTAGTAAAGTAATGTGCATAGTGTAGTAAAGTAATGTGTATAGTGTAGTAAAGTAATGTGTATAGTGTAGTAAAGTAATGTGTATAGTGTAGCAAAGTAATGTGCATAGTGTAGTAAAGTAATGTGTATAGTGTAGTAAAGTAATGTGTATAGTGTAGTAAAGTAATGTGTATAGTGTAGCAAAGTAATGTGCATAGTGTAGTAAAGTAATGTGTGTAGTGTAGTAAAGTAATGTGTATAGTGTAGTAAAGTAATGTGCATAGTGTAGTAAAGTAATGTGCATAGTGTAGTAAAGTAATGTGTATAGTGTAGTAATGTGTATAGTGTAGTAATGTAATGTGCATAGTGTAGCAAAGTAATGTGCATAGTGTAGTAAAGTAATGTGCATAGTGTAGTAAAGTAATGTGTATAGTGTAGTAAAGTAATGTGCATAGTGTAGTAAAGTAATGTGCATAGTGTAGTAAAGTAATGTGTATAGTGTAGTAATGTGTATAGTGTAGTAAAGTAATGTGCATAGTGTAGTAAAGTAATGTGCATAGTGTAGTAAAGTAATGTGTATAGTGTAGTAAAGTAATGTGCATAGTGTAGTGAAGTAATGTGTATAGTGTAGTAAAGTAATGTGCATAGTGTAGTAAAGTAATGTGTATAGTGTAGTAAAGTAATGTGCATAGTGTAGTAAAGTAATGCGTATAGTGTAGTAAAGTAATGCGTATAGTGTAGTAAAGTAATGTGCATAGTGTAGTAAAGTAATGTGCATAGTGTAGCAAAGTAATGCGTATAGTGTAGTAAAGTAATGGGTATAGTGTAGTAAAGTAATGTGCATAGTGTAGTAAAGTAATGTGCATAGTGTAGTAAAGTAATGTGTATAGTGTAGTAAAGTAATGTGCATAGTGTAGTAAAGTAATGTGCATAGTGTAGTAAAGTAATGTGTATAGTGTAGTAATGTGTATAGTGTAGTAAAGTAATGTGTATAGTGTAGTAAAGTAATGTGTATAGTGTAGTAAAGTAATGTGCATAGTGTAGTGAAGTAATGTGTATAGTGTAGTAAAGTAATGTGCATAGTGTAGTAAAGTAATGTGTATAGTGTAGTAAAGTAATGTGCATAGTGTAGTAAAGTAATGCGTATAGTGTAGTAAAGTAATGTGTATAGTGTAGTAAAGTAATGTGCATAGTGTAGTAAAGTAATGTGCATAGTGTAGTAAAGTAATGCGTATAGTGTAGTAAAGTAATGCGTATAGTGTAGTAAAGTAATGTGCATAGTGTAGTAAAGTAATGTGCATAGTGTAGTAAAGTAATGTGCATAGTGTAGTAAAGTAATGTGCATAGTGTAGTAAAGTAATGTGTATAGTGTAGTAAAGTAATGTGTATAGTGTAGTAAAGTAATGTGCATAGTGTAGTAAAGTAATGTGTATAGTGTAGCAAAGTAATGTGCATAGTGTAGTAAAGTAATGTGCATAGTGTATTAAAGTAATGTGTATAGTGTAGCAAAGTAATGTGCATAGTGTAGTAAAGTAATGTGCATAGTGTAGTAAAGTAATGTGTATAGTGTAGCAAAGTAATGTGCATAGTGTAGTAAAGTAATGTGCATAGTGTAGTAAAGTAATGTGTATAGTGTAGTAAAGTAATGTGTATAGTGTAGCAAAGTAATGTGCATAGTGTAGTAAAGTAATGTGCATAGTGTAGTAAAGTAATGCGTATAGTGTAGTAAAGTAATGCGTATAGTGTAGTAAAGTAATGTGCATAGTGTAGTAAAGTAATGTGCATAGTGTAGTACAGTAATGTGTTACAGATCAGTGCTTTTGAGGTTTTCCAAAATCTAAATATAGATAATTGATGTGTAAAATATTGATAGAGTGAGCAGAGAGGGGGCAGATGCTCACAGACAGAAGAGCAGGGCCTGGAGGCTGGTACTGATGCTGGTGGGTGGGTTTAATGGAAGCACTTGAAGTAAACACAAAGTTGTAGACTGTTATTTTTAGCTCAATCTTCATGTACAGTAATGGTCCAAGCCCTTTACTGTATTGTGTAACACTCTCAGAACCAGGATGGATTTATATCTAAATATCAGGTTATCTAGATTTTGTTTCACTTGCTAAAAAGCAGAACATAGTAAAATATAATATATAGTATTGCACCTTTAACTGTGTTTAAGTTTAATGTTTTTTTTAATTCATATTTTTATGCATTAAAGCTACCATCTGATTGAATGTACAAACAAAGATTAGATTCTTTATGGTTATAGCTTTCTTATGGATATTATCAAGACAAAAAGTGATAGGCACACACTTCCTTTTTAGTTGCAGTTATACACTAAATGTGGATATATATTAGTTATAATATACAGTACATCTGAAGTAAAAGCAGATGGGGCAGAACATTGAGGATGGGGCCACAGAAGGACACATAGAGGATTTAAAGGTTTAGGATTAAAGTGATAAGAATGAGGGGTGCGCCGTAATCTCTGTATCTCAGGTGCACCCCCAGTCCTTGGCTCCAGGGGCATTTGAAGGGCTCCACAGAGCAGCTCCTGTTTGATACCACTGTCCGCTAAAGGGCATGCAGGGATGGAAGGTTAAAGGTACAAAAACTACACTGTATATATGTAATTATTAAATGTATATTATGTTATACATGCAGTCAATTATGTCTAGTAGCTACAGCCAGGTAAAAAACAATGATAATGTTTGGGATTGTGTTACATACCTCCTTGATTCAGCTCTTGATGTTATACAGTTTTACTTTTCCATAAAGGTTCAAGGTAATTTTATATAATTTCTCGATAATCTGGTTCTGAATTGAATTGCAAGTTACTGTAATTAAAAGATCCTCTTACATTTTTTTTTATTACTTTTTACATTTTTTTCATCACAGGTGTTTTATGCAACTGCTTGTCTCTGTAGAGATGTTATTGTGTTTCCTAGAATGTTCCACAGTATGATATTAAACATGTCTATCCCTATGGAGACAGGTGACATCATGAATTTACAGGTCTATGCAGAGGTCGACTCAGGGTGAATGCATTTTTTAGCAACATAAAACACCTGTAACTGAATAACTCCAAGCCTGAACATGACAGGCAAAAACATATCGATGAGACAAAGTAGACGGGCCCAGACAGTGACTTTGGTTTCTTAAACTATAACTCTTGACTCTTTAATCAACAAAGCCGTCACTTCAAACATTAGCCCAAATCATGTTTTTTCCCACTAACATAAGGAGACTTCCAGGGCCGTTTGAAGGTTCTAAGGTTTCTGAGAGAAAAATGCTAATGTTGAATTATGGATCAGCTCTGAAAATAGCACACTTGGAAGTACTTCCTGAAATATTTAAATATTCACTCCAGTAGCTAGTGTTGATGCTCTCAAACATGTTTTTCCTTGTTAACCTGCTGGAGTTTTTTCAGACTCATTATGAAATATACATTGTGGAAGTCCATACATACTGTGGGACAGAAATGGAAATATTGACATCGGAAAGGTATTTTTGGAGATATGAGAAATCATGTCTATAATGCATTTCATTTCTTCTTGTAGGTTTTACTCTAAATCCTCTAAGGTGAGTCTCTCTGAATGGAGTTCACAGATTCTCACTTTGGCATTGTTTCTGAGTACTTGTCCTCTCAGCAGAAGTACAAGAAGTCATGCTGCACTTGAGCCTGTGACAAGCTTTAAATAGTTTGTATCTGAAATTAGTCATAGAAGTTATTTATACAACCCTTCAGTTCAAATCTCATAGTACAGAAAAATTACAAAAAAGTTTCCCATTAGAACAATGAAAAAGTACCCAAAATAAATATTGACCCCCTATAACCCCCTTATTGTCCCATCTGTCATTTATTGAACAATGAGTAGTAGAGTAGTAGTAGAGTAGTAAGATGACAAAAATATGTGAAAAGTATTACAATATAACTTTATACTAATAATGTGATATGCATTATAAAGTTTTTTATTTTTTTATTTTTAATTTGACGGCACGGTGGCTGAGTGGCAACACTCAGGCCTCACAGCAAGAAGGTTGCGGGTTCGATCCCCTGGTCGCCCGGGCCTTTCTGTGTGGAGTTGGCATGTTCCTCCCCGTGTCTGGATGGGTTTCCTCCGGGTACTCCGGTTTTCCCCATCAACCTAAAACATGCAGCACCCCTATGAACTAACATCAAGGACCATAATGTCCACCCTCCTGTGGGCTCACCACCTGCAGAAGGGGGGTCAGGTGCTATGAGTACCCAGTCAGATTAAGCGGGAGAAGATGGATGGATGGATATTTTTAATTTGCGCTCTTTTTTTATCTGGTGTGATCTGATTTGTTTTTACAGCTGTGCCAGTTTGAGATGTGGTTAATTTTTAGCCCCTGTATCAAAGAGGGCAGGGCTCAGAGCGCAGCATCTGTGGCCTCTCTCACACCCGCTCAGGAGGAGGGCAGGGGGAGAGGTGAAGGGTAAAGGGCAGATGACATCATGGCTTTTTATATAAATATATAAAACTGAACTAAAATAGTTGATGCTGAGCTACATACCTGAGAAACATTGTGACTGAATAAGCAGATGTAATGCTCTCAGACCTCTCCTGTTTAAAGTTTAATGAGGAGAAGATCGTTGCTCTGACCAGTACCACTGTCTCTTCCTCCTTGTGCTGTTCTGTGTTTGTCTGTGGTCAGAGGACGTAATGGCAGCCGATCTTTACATCCACTCCTGCTCTCAGAGTGATCCTCTGTATACAGTACTATGGACTGATTGTTTAAATTGCTTTCAGTCCATCTCCCTCAGTATTGCAATGCCAGAAATAGTTTGTTCCACTTGGTCATACTGTTAAAAAGCTTTGCGAACTGTAAAATGTAAACATAGGCTTTATATAACTATATTATGGATTGTTAATTTATTAAAGGAGCAATATGTATATTTTTGTGGGAGGGTCTGTCACCTGCTCCTTTGTAGGACATAAAACTACTGAAAACATTAAGAACAAAAGTTTATTTACTATGTTGGCATGGGTCTACACAGGCATAATAGCCCCCCACTCTTTCAGAAAAGTTAAGTGAACTTTTAAAATGATATCACGTGAACAAGTGTGGGGATGGGATCTAAACACTATGCAAGGACGTAAACAGACACAGCCAACTGCAGTGAATGGACTTTGTTGGTCAGACCCCGGCAGATAGAGACATATAGGCAAGGAGAGAATGGTTTAAACAAGGAAGGGTGGCTGATGGTTATATTAGTACAGTGGAAATTAGAAATGGCTTGAAATATCTGTCTCAAATGGATACGATGTGCATAAGAAATATGTTTGTTTGTGGTAGGATTGGATTCTTCCTACTCCCATTTCAAACTTACTGGAGTTATTGATGGCATTCCTTAATTAACGCTCATGTTTCATTTTGATTTATTGTGTATTCACACAAAATCAAATGCAATGGGAGAGGCAACGCTGTGAGTGGCTGAAAACAAGAGACACACTGAATGAATATACACTTCGGCCGTGTCCAATTTCTGTCCTTGCCCCCTCGACTTCTCAATTCCCCTGTTGTAAACCCTGCCCACTGAAGAAAAAGTCCCATAAAGGAGCGATGCAAGCTGCTCAGAAGTGGCTCTGTCTTTTCAGTAACGGTGATTGATGGATGAGGAGTCGTGGAGTCAAGTGCAAAGAAATGGGACGCAGCCTTTAGCTTTTTTCAGCAAGTAGAGAAAGAAATACAGTAAGGAAGGCCTGTGTAGTGAAGGGGAGAGGCGTGGGCTGCTCAGGGATTAGAGGTTGCCTGTATAATTACTCCACTACTTCAGCATCTCGAGCCCTGGCTTAAATGTCACCCAGCAGGCTACATAAGGCCATGTGCTTACAGTGTGATTGCAGTCAGTTCATATGCCACTGTTTAAAGACAATACTTCAAATAGAAATAATGAATTAAAGAATATATTTTATGTACTATTTCTGAAATGCCTTATCCAGATGTGTAGGTCACTCTTTTATAGTATATTCATTGTAAATCTTTGTAAAAAGTAAAAAAAAAAAGTGATTCAATCCACTGACTAACTGTTTAAAACTACAGAATGGATCTATAGAGCAAATCTATAGAGCTGTGGGTAAAGACAGGTAAGATTTTCTGAGCACCCAGGCAGGACAAATGTATGGATCACTAATCGCTATATCTAATGTTGAGGAAAAATAATTATAACATGGTAAAACTATGTGAATTATCATGCATTTTTCAATACACATTTTCTTAAGTATTCCCCTTCTCATTTGATCTTGGGCCTAGCTCAAAGAATAGTCAACTGGATTAAATCTTGGCATCATTTACCCAAATAATCCTGACATCCCTACCATCACATGCATAAATTTTAGCCTATAAAACTGTCTATCATAAACATTGCATCTTGGAGCCCTGACAGCTCATCCCAGTCCCTCCATCACAAAGGATTGAGAAAGTGCTCAGGGTGAGCCTACAGAAGACACAGGCCATCTGCAGTGGGCTTTATCTGTGTCTGTGTCCGACTGTTTATAGCCTTTTGACGGAGGAGGGATTTCACAGTATTGCTGTTTTAATGCAACATGGCAGACAGAGAATTAGATAAAATGTATAGTTTTTTGTCATCTGTCTTTCTTATTTGAGTTTTATTTCTTAGGTCTGTGAAATAGACTCTATATTGATTCTTTGGACCTCAGCCAAGCTTTTTAAAGGGTAAACACCTATTTTTTATATAGCAAAGTAAAATTACTGGTAGTATAGCTCCAATATAAATACTTTATTGCATAAGTAGCTCTTAGGGTCAGATAAGAGTGCTGTGTGCGCTCTGCTTCTAATTATAAAATGTTTGTGCAGAATTGCTTGTGTGCTGTTAGCATGCTAGTTGTGCGTATTACTGGCAGCTCATCTCTGCTCTGGGCTCTGAAAGTTGGAAAACATGATCATAAACTCAACATGATCATTAGGATTCTCTGAGTCACATTTTTGGCGATTTCTGTTTTTCACATTTTCAAGACAGTAAAATCAGGGAGACTTTACTATGTTTACTGCTTTCTTTCCTCTGACCACTGACCTAATTATGCTTTTAACATTTAACTTTTAACAATACTTTTGACATTGTAACACAGACCCAACTCAGACTCATATGCAAAGTACAGAAATACAATTTAGAAACTGCAATTACTTTGAGAATACAAAACATGTGTTACAAAACTTTACAAATAAATTATCCAGCCTTTCTCTACAGGTTTATTTTAATAATATAAGAAATAGTTTTAAATAATTTAATTCAATTATGAACCAGATAATCATGGTTGTGTTTTTTGGCAACATTAAGCAGCTGTAATACAAACTCTGTGCCATCAAGGTTCACAGATTCATATAATTTTCAGACATATTTAGTTTTCTTCAGTTTATTTAAGCGTTCACTGGTCTTAGTACTGAAAGTGATTGCAGTCGCTATTTACCACAGCACACCTCCTCCTCCTCCCTGACGTGATGAGGCTGCGTTTAGGTCTGTGTCATTATATTGTCTGCTCCTTTCCCTCCTCCTCTTTTTCACACGTGTTATTATTTATAATCGGTCCCAGGATGTATCGGCTTCTGCTCCGTGGCCCACGCTCACTTCCTGTTTGGCTCCGTTTGGTGCTCCTCCCCAAAGACATCTGCTGCTTATATCCTCTGCTTTTGAAGAGAACAGGAGAGATGCTTTAGGCACTATTCACAAATATTACCAACGTACAGTTTGTGTCAAGAATAGGTGATTAAACTTTGATAATGATTTCTGTTTTTTTTATCATAATACTTTAAAAAAAATGAATTCTCAATTACATAAATATAGTATGTAATTTTTTTCATTTAAGTATGTCATGTTTTGTTTCATTCCCACATGTTTCACACACAAACTTTGCATATTTTGGCCTTTTGATGCCATGTGGCGATACAGGAAGTGCTCCACTGTGTTTTTAAACTCCATACGCCTCCACAAGAATCTTTCAGAATTGTCCGTCTCTGCTGAACAAAAGGTAAAAGGAGCTGTTAACTTGAACATTTCTGAGCTTTGGAGATGTAGACAGACTATAATAATAAAGGGTTACTCAAACATGTGTGAATGAAACAAAACACTCTGGATATGTTTTTAATGAGGTGAACATGAACATTATAACATGGATTAAAGAGTTTGGTGTGATATAAAACCTTTGATGTATAGCTTTTTCAAAATCTTAAAGTAAAAATAGAAAAATAAAATAAAAATTAAATAATTACATGTATTGATAAAAGGTTTTCCACTCAAGATTACACTAAAACAATATGAAGTGTACAGTATATTAGTGATTACTATCCTTTTGGTATTTTCACCACCATGAATTGATCAGCTTAAGTTAAGGTTTTCTTATTGCTTTTTTATAACCTGTTTTATCTCTGCTTTCTTCTTCTGCCTCACATGATGCCCCTTTCTTTAGTTCCAAATGTTCCTGTGGGACTATTGATCTGTTTTCACTGTTGGAGCAGCTGTAACAAAAAGCCCATATGGTTTACAAACCTGCTCCAAACATTTGCATAAACTACAGGGTCACAAAGGTCAGCACGGCTCTACAGGGAAAAGACTGAGCACACACATTAAAGTTGGTAGTAGTAGCAGCAACAGTGACAGTACTTTTTAAGACTGTATAACAATCAGTAAAAAAAAAAAAAAAAAAGATTTATTCATAGGTTTTCAAAAAGCTGAAGTGCACCTGCTTAGGTAACAAGTTGAGAGTTGCTGCTGTCTTGACATATTGGGATCTTCATATTTTTTGTTGTATTGGCACTTTCAGATATTAAATACAAAAAGTATAATAGAAAAAATTGATTACATTAGCACCAAGTTTTGCAGAATGTTGTTTTCTTTGAAATGCTTTTGCTTTTCAAGTACTAGAGTAGGTATAGAAGTATAGAAGTCTGTTATGGTGACGCAGTCAATTCATAAAATACTGTAATGTGGGTTAATATGAAGCCACTTTTGTAAGAAGGTGCCAGCAGTGATCAGAAGAGAGAGACAGAGATAAGTCGTCTGCTTCATCCACACCATACCAGCGTCCTCACCCTTAGGCATTTGTGTATTCATAGACTTGTAATTAACAACTCCACACAAGTGACTGGAGAGAAATAAAGAGACAGAGTGAGAAAAACAGAGACTTAGAGAGAAAGCGAGGGTTTCAGCTTCCTGTTATATAGTGCCATTTTGAGGACAGCTGACCATGCAAAAGATATAATATTTTGTTGTGAATTGTTACTCAGTGGGGCAACAGTTCGACTTTCCCTCATTCAGAAACTCATGGGAGCCAGTTGTGGCGCCACATTTTAATAGCCGTCAGAACTACAGCAAGAAGGTCCTTATGTATGTTTTTGCGTTTTTCAAAGAGTGAACCTTAAAACATTTAGAGAGGCCAAATTTAACACCAACCCACAGGTCAATGGTTAGAATAATAGGAAATTCTTGCCGTTCTGCCATTCCCATTTCTGTTAGATGACAGAATAAAACTCAGAAACACTGTGAAATTGAGTGAAGAGAGTGTGTCTGTTTTTGGTGCCATATTTGGGTTCAACAGCTGCAGTCCAGGCTGGTGACTGACCCCTGGTGGTGGCCCGTGGGGACGCAGCAGCATCAAGCATGTAATTGATGAGTGCACAGCAGAGTGAGCACAGCCTTTCTTACATCACTGATCAGACAGGAGTGGTTTCAGGCATGCTTCATTATTGAGTTCAGTTTTGTTTGCGTAGCCGTATATTACAACGAGAGTAGAGTAGGATCAGAGGGCTTTAAAGGGCTTAAATGGCTTTTATTGCACTACTTTTTATCTGTCACCTGTTAGCTGGTGTTTTTTCATCATACATGGAGTTTATTTTGCACCTTGTCATGTCATGTTTTATACAGGAATTGATCCACTGTGTTTTTAAACTCCATACACCTTCACTGGAATCACCTGGATGATTTCAGGCCTGGAATCTCTGAACTAAAGGTAAAAGGTAGTAAAAGGTAGACGAATAATAAAGATATACTCAAACATGTGTGAATGAAACAAAACACAACTCCAGGTATGTTTTTAAGGAGGCAACAACATTATATTTGCTCTACACAATAGATGGCGCTAATTGTTGTATATAACTCTACTCTACTAGTTGTAAATATGTCGCTTGATGTAAATAATTTTTGAGAGAGAACTATTTTTATCTTTATCTTTTATCTTATTGTATTTATCTTATCTTATTTTTGAAAACTTGATTCTAACTACATGTTCTTGGTCGGTTGCATCTGTAACAAAGAAAATTTCCCCTCGGGGATGAATAAAAGTAATTCTGATTCTGAATTCTAATTCTGATACTTAAATTCATTTTTAAAACCTTTGTGAATACATGTTTTTTGCTGCTTGGTTTAGAGACAGAAATATATTAGTTTGTTTGCGATCGCTTTACCTGGAATGTGCTTCACTATGACAGTACGGCACTGAATGATTATTTCTGTTGAGACAAGCATGTGACCCCAGCAAAGCCAAAGCAAATTAATAAATAAGTTTATTGTCATTCTGTGGAACATTCCAGAGAAAGCACACTCAAAAAACCCTCCATCGAAAAAGTTACATGGTGCATCATTAAGCAAGCTATGTAAAGTGTAAAGTTGCCCAAGAACATTTCAACCACCAAAACTGTCGTAACATGTCTACTATACCCCCTGAGCCAGTGCTGCCCCAAGTAACACGAAAAACAAGTATTTATCCATCAAACCTGAGTATTTTTACCCAGGCTTTTGCAGTTAAAATAGCTGCACATTGCCTCTCCTCCTTCCTGTCTGGTTCCTGTGTGACAGCAGCAGAGCGGGAACAGCTGGCACCTCGACGCCCGCTGTCACTCGGAGCCTGACGCCACCAGGTTTCCACGGCGACGGACCATTCTGACAGATGTTCCCATGGCGCCGGGTTTGGTGGCAATGATGGATGGATGGATCCACGGGGTCAAAGGGCACTGGAGTGACGTAGCTGTAGTGCCAGTGTCATGTTTTTCCATTAGGATTAAACTGTATGTTTATCTTATGCCGCAGTAAAGTCTGTGTATGTTAGCTTACTTCAAGTTTCCTAGAGGTCCCATGTAATGTATTATTTAAGCTTTTTGACAACATAACTTTATCATAGGATTGGTATTTTACATGTTATATGGGAAATGGGAATGGCAGAACGGTAAGAATTTCCTATTATTCTAACCATTGACCTCTGGGTTGGTGTAAACTTGGCCTCTCTAAATGTTTTAAGGTTCACTCTTTGAAAAACGCAAAAACATATAGATTAAAATAAATAATGTATGGCAAAACAAAATAACATATGAGCACAGTGACAAGCTTTCTGTTGTTGGACTGGTGAAGAAGTTCAATGATACTAAAAACAATCGCTGCTAACTTAAACGTTCAGAAGCTTCGTAAATACACATTGGCGAGCTTCATAGATTTGCACCTAATGATGTCATGAGGTGAAACTATGGCATTCTGAGCTCTGAATAGAAAAACATTACAAGTTGTAGGTGTTAACAATACATATATAAGTGAAACAAAAGCCAAAGGCTGAGTAACAGGTCAGGTCTTTGGAGAGGAGACTCACAATGGAAATATATCTTCATGTAGTTTTGGGTTATAAAAACACTCGTAATGAATGGTAGGCAGATACATTTAACACAGTCTGCTCATTTTGGGGGGTATTTCAGACCTCCTTTATTGTGTGAATGAATATAGTGAAAAATATTGAGCTCAAAATTGACCTATGACCCAGTAACACAGTCAGTTATTGTGTTTTGCTTTTGCACAGCTCCTTATTTTTGCCACATGGATACAAAGGCTGAGTACAGTAACTGCCAAATAAGTCTAAAAGGTCAAATTTGACCTCATTACTTTTTGCATACAAATATTTCTTCAGTTGTCAAATTTTGGGAGCCCTGCCTATTATACTTTTGTCTGGACAAAACAGAAACTAAAAGTAATTTTTCTCAGTTTTACACTCGAGTTAAGGTCTTTTGCCTTTGTCGGGCAGTATGGCGACAACATTCTGACCCTCCACCAGAAAAGTTATATAAAGCACCATTAAATTTGATGGTACTTGATTGAAATAGTTCAGCTATGTACAGTAAAAATAGTAAAAACAGTTGTGCTTTCTTTTATTCTCACATGTTGTACACAAACTAATAATAAGTGGATAATTTCAGCCTAGATTTGCCAATTTCTACTGAACAGGAAGGAAGCTGTTAACTTGAAAACCTCCACTTAATGGCATCACAAGGTGGAAAAGAGCATTTTGAGCTTTGGAGATATACACAGCCTTACTGACACATGTGAATGAAACAAAACACAACCCTGGGTATATTTTCGATAAGGTAACAACATTCTAAGAGGGTTTAAAGCTCACAAGAGTTAATTTTGCGTGGCATAGGACCTTTAAATGTCGAATAGGCCAGACAGGACTAGCCGAGACAATTATTAGAGAAGGACCAAAAAGAAGATTTGTGGATGCAGCAAAAATGGACGTGTTAGAGGATCCTTGGCAATGCGTAAAAGGAAACTTAGCTAGAAAAAAAAGTTGAACTGAGAGTACAGTTTGATGTAGCACTGTTCTATTTCCATCCATTTGTGCTTTCTGCTGTAACTAAAACAATGCGTGATAATCAGTGGTGACTAAGACGACCATTTCTGGCATCCTTTAAAACACAGTGTAATTATGAATCAAGTCGTTCGCTTCTCCTGATTGGTCAGAATGTGTCCAGTTTTGGCCAGTCACACGTCCCCTCCCTGCGTCCTCTCTGTGGGCACCAGTCTGTTCCCTCTGCTTCTCATGGAAAGATATACCGGACTACTAATTCTGAGTTAGCTTTGAAATCATTTGGATTTCTATTCGCTATTTTGACGAAGGAATGTCTTATATCTTTCGTGGGTAGTATATTTTTGATTTGGTCATGGTAGACGATAGCCATCATTTTGGACACTCCCGGCGTCACAGAAGGTTGTCCTATGATCATGGTTTTGAGGCTGAGTTTTGTGGAGAGCAGCGCATGTCCGACTTCAGCAGACCCAGGTGAAGTTTTAGCTTTTGTTTGTATGAAATGGCACTTAGCGTTAGTGTGTATTGGTATGTTCTGAATCTGAAATGTATAGGAGATTTCATTATAGAAGAACTGCTGGGTTTTAGCTGACTTTTGTTTATTTTTTTTGTCTTGATTGAAAGATAGACACTTTTTGCATCCTGAAAGAAATTAAAAGTTTAACAGCAAAGGAAAATTAGAAAAAGATATATAAAGTAAGCTTATGAACTTGACAATTTTAGCTCAGAGCAATAATTCCAGTACTTGTATTTATAATTTGTTTGTCTGTTGTATAACTACAGTTGCTCAACACAATTTTTCGTTGTAAATTAAGTTCAAGGTTCTTGTTACTAATATAAATGGTTAAATGGTTCAACATTGGAGTTTCCTTATGAAAATACAATGTAATCAATGGGGGCAAATGTATCTTGCCGCCACACATCTCTTATATTATTTATACAGTCTTTGCTTGTCCTCTGCCCTGGAAGTATGATATCATAACAGACAGACAGACAATATGTGCCTTTTGGATGCTAAGAATTTTGTGTGAATTTAGAGTGGCTAGAAAAATGCGTCATAGCATCTCATAACTGCAGTTTGTGGTGATTTGTAAATTACTAACAACACTTCAAATAAGAAACAGTGACATTCATGTACAGACTGAAAGCATCCGCCACAATTACATAACCACATTCATGTCTTTTATGTAAGCCGGGATACCGCACCAGAATCCACGATGTACAGGCAAGAAACAAACTAGGCACTCTCCAGTTGACTGGCGAATGCTTAGCCACTACACCACTGTATCCCCTGTTTATATCAAAGTTAAAGGTGCACTACGTAACTTTACTTGTTTCTATGGGTGTGTCAGTTCTCTGTCTGTAATTTTCCACAGTAGGACATTAAACAGCTCTACTTTACATTTATTCAATTCCAGGTGGTTTTATTGCTCAAAAATGGGTTACCGCTCCACAGATCTGACATGTAACTTGGTCTGGTTGGGTTTCTAAGAAGATAGAAAAGTTTAAAGGGACAGTTCAGAATTTTGGACATAGGGCCTCATTTCCCAGTGAGCCAGAGTGTTGGAGACGTGTGGAGACACTTTTTTCCAGTCCTTGTATTTGGAGAGGTTGCTGGTGTTATGCTAGTACATGTCAATGGGCATATTGGACCTGCCACTAAAAACAGTCTTGCCCAATCCACAAAGCACCAAAGCAAATCATTTATTACACCAGACTACCAATGTAAATGTCTGTGTTGATAGAATAATGTCTGAAATAAATCTAATCTTGCATCGCATGAATCATCGCATGTTGAGGGACTATTTTCTCATATATCAGTCCGCCGCTGCCAAGCTTTTTATCAGGAAGTACAAATCACTGCTGCCGCTCAGACATAAATCTTTCAAATGCAAGGTTGGTTTTACTTCTAAAATTATTCTATCGACCCAGACATTTACATTGATAGTTTGGCATGATAAATGATTTGCCTCGTGTGCACTGCGGAGTGGGTAAGACTGTTTTTAGTGGCAGACTAACTATGGCCATTGATATGCACTAGCCTAGCACCAGCAAACTCTCCAAATACAAGGACTCGATGGAAAATTTTTAAAAAGTGTCTCCACATGTCTGAAACACTCTGACTCACTAGGAAATGAGGCCCTATGTCCAAAATTCTGAACTGTCCCTTTAATAACATACTGTGAATCATTCCAGACAAAGCAATAGCATCTCTAAGAAAAGATGTTATTGACAAACCCTCCACCAGAAAAGTGCACCTTTACAGGGCCCATGTTACACTATTTTCTGTTCTGTTATAATGTTTTCCTCATCACAAACATACCTGGGGTTGTATTTTGTTTCATTCACGCATGTTTAACACACAGACATGCTGCATATTTAGGTTCTTCTCTCAAATGGAAAACACCCTGTTCCACCTTGTGATGTCATGCGGGAAGTGCTCCACTGTGTTTTAACATCCATACGTCTTCACTAGAATAATTTAGATAATTTCAGCCGTGGAATTGACCATCTCTACTGAACCTTTTGTTAAGTAGAGAGGATCCAGTGGTAGTTTGGATTTTTAATTTGAAATCTAGGCAGAACAGACTAATAATAGAGTTGCTCAGACATGTGTGAATGAAAACACAACTCTGGGTATGTTTTTTGAGAAGGTAACAATATTATAACATGACTTAAAACTCACAAGCGTCAATTTTGCATAATGTAGGACCTTAAACTGTAAAACATCTGGTTGCGTTTTTTCAGTCCCCCAAATAACTACGTGTCTGTTAAGTCAGTTTGCACCAGAGACCAAACTTCAGATGTTTAGTTTCCACAAATAGAGCGATCCACTGCCGAGCTGTGAAGGAAGTGGGGTAATTAAAGCTGCTGTCTGGGCCCCTGTAGGAGAGCTATGCTAACACTGAAATGCTAATGCAGTTTTCCTCTGACAGCTCTGTTAGTGGGAGTTTTCACATACACTGATTTGCAATTCACACTGTGGTTATTTCTATCACGGCGTCCTGGGAAGGAGAGATGAAATTTCACTTAATTGCGTCTAGATGTTTTGAAAGGCAGCATTCAAGTCATTCTCTAATTGCTGGTTATTTGGCTTGCAGGTTGTTTCAATTGTTTCTTATTTATTCAGTTATTCATCAATCTGTTAATGTCCCCAACTGTTATCGGAAGAAATTCTGAGGTCCGTTGACTCTGACAACCTAACGCTGTTGCTGAAGTGGTTCAAAGAGTTTTGGAGCTGGATGTGTCTGTATATAATGAGCGATGTTTGTCTCTTATTTTGTGATCTTGGCAGGTAGTCTAACAATCCAAATCATTACAGATGTGATGTTATTCAAGCATCACTTGAAGCAGCAGTACCAGTAATAGTAGAAACAGCTATGTTACTGGAAGATATACCAAGTTTAGATTGCATGTTTTAATAGGCCTTTTGCGTAATGTTTTTGTAACAATTTATATGGTGATAAGTCAAATATGAATTTCACAAGCACACATTTCACAACATCTCACAGCACTCGCACAGGTAAAAAATAACACGCGCTGAACGTAAAAGACGTGAATAAAATGACCCTTATAAAATGATGATGAAATTTTTCTGGTTGAGAGCATGCCATCTGCTTGTTTCCATGGAGATTTTATCGCTTTGCCTGTAATATTCCAGTGTATATCCTTAAACTTATCTTTCTCCATGGAGACAAGCAGGTGATGCCACCAGGCCATGTTACATGTCAGATCTGTAGTGAGAAACATTGCATAGTGCAGCTTTAATCAAGCACATTTTTGACCACTCTCTCTTCTTTCCTGACAGGACGCTGCACCAGCAGTTTGAGAGCTACAAACAGGAAGTGCGGCGCATCGGGGCAGACACTAGGAGGCAGCAGACGCAGCAGAAAGATGACGCACCCACCTGTGGGATTTGCCGAAAGACCAAGTTCGCCAATGGCTGTGGGCACCTGTGCTCGTACTGCCAGACCAAGTTCTGCGCTCGCTGTGGAGGACGGGTCTCTCTACGCTCCAACAATGTGAGAAAAGCTCTGAGTCCTGTGCACTGAAACCACTGCTTCTGTCACTGTCTGTGCTTCTCAACACTTTGGTCACATGGGCAAAGTGTATTGGAAGAAATGCCTGGCACAACCATAGATCCTGTAGAAGCATTGTAATTGTGAAAGTATTGTGTATAGTCATTAAAAATGCACAACAGGAAGGAAAACCTAGGTTCTTCTGTCCATTACACTGACTCTTTGGGGTCTGAGGGTGCCAACGTTTCACCCTAATGTTAATGAGGGATGAGTCATTGGAGTGACAGGGTTTATTAATACCTACAGGTACAGTTAATCCTTACTCTAATCAGAAGGTACCCTATTAATTCTGCTAGTTCCCAGGACTGCCTCCAATCACCTGTTTCAATTTAAGTGTATTAATTCAAAAGAATATACATTATTTATTTATACAGTTTTATATAGCCTAAATAGCAGACTTTTCATAATATCATGCTTTCCCAAGTTTTGCCAATCAGTGGTTGAAGAAAGACTTAATTCATAATTCACTGTCCGCACTTGTAAATAGTTCCTATAGTTAAAAATGAAAAAGAAGCTCATTGCATTAGATTAGAAGAGGGAGGTGGGATTAAATAAATTCTATTCTTCCCACTCCTTTTTGGGCGAAATATTTGATTGTTTTTTTTGTTATTTCTATCATGATTTCTCTAATGTTATATGTTCCATTGTAAAAGAAAGTGAAGTTCTTAATTGCCCCAAATAAAAATAAATTAATAATAATAATAATAATAATAATAAGAATAATAATAATAATAAGAATAATAATTAACCAATAATGTATTAATATGTATTAAACTGGATTAATAAGTACTTATTTTCTTCATGCATTTTAAAGAGTTAAGGTGAAGCTAGTTGTTTTAATATAACGTGTAACCCAAGGGTCTACAGAACAGGCTCCAATTACAATTGACATGCTTTTTATTATATATATTATTAACATCACAACTGTTCCCAACAATAACAAACTTTTGAGCTAACCCTTCTTCTCTTCAGTACAGAAGTATATTTTAGCCCCCTGGCAGCTCTGTTCCGATCTGTGGCAGGTGTCCATAAAGCCCGTGTGTTGTGTTATTTTAGGCCTGCCTCTCTCTGGGCTCCTCTCCAGCCCCTCTCTCTCTCATACCTGACGCTAACCTCCACCACGGCCTGCTGCTGCCCAATCTGTTCAGAATACTCCGCCTTCAGATCATTCTCAGCTCAAACTGTGACCAAATGTAGGCAGAGCTCACAGACCAGGACAAAACACCAGATAATTAGTGCCTCTTATGAATTAAACAGACAAATGTCCATCCTATCACTATTAAATGTGCTGTATCTGATTTTTAGTCATGGAAAAACACTTCATTTTAAATGGTTTGCAGCGGTCTTGACTTAGTCCTCACTTTTCCACCATATTTCTTGCATCCTAATTATTCATAAGTTACTAATCATTTTACAGCACTTCCAGACACTAGAGTGAAGTTGTCATCACGGTAATGTTAACAACAACTGCAATTCCTACAGTGTACCAGCTTTACTTCCTGGTTCTTGGACGATAAAAAGGCTTTTTAATTAGTTGCAGACAGCACACGCCGGTCTCATTTTTACCCTTTAAAGAGCTGCTTTTACAAATGATCTGTACATTGGCAAGACAAATTATCTTTATTATTTTAAAAGCCCCTTGAATAGTCCATAACAACCATTACGAAAAATTATCCCAGATCATCATAAATGCTTTAGCTTTTCATGCATGTTTCACCCCTTTGGCTGTTTGGATCTCTTTTTTTTTGTTATTTTATGTTCTGTTTTGGTGGGCATGCAGACTTAGGCTGTTGTTAGAGGCTATGACTTTACTCTTCATTGATTTTGTAACTCATCTCATTGAGAATATCTACGTATTGTATCCAAACTGTGCAACTAAAAGTACATGTGGCCTTATTTCATGAAGATTACTCTCAGAAAATTACAATATATATGAAAAGGTGCATCTTACATGATCTTAGACTAGTGTGAACTGGAATGGTCTAATCTGCACCAAAAGCTTTCTTACATTTTTTTAGAGGGCCCATATCATATATATCATATGGTATAATGTTTCCTCACCACACACATCCCTGGGGTTGTGTTTTGTTTCATTCACACAATTTAACACACAAATCCTGTATATTTAGGCTTTTATTTAGAGTTTTTCTCTCAAACAGAAAACACTTACACCACATATAGGAAGTGATTTACTGTTTTTAAGATACATACACCTTCACTAGCATCATTTGGATAATTTCAGTCTTGAAAATGACAATTTCTACTAAAGTAAAGGTAAAGGAGCTATTAACTTGAAAACTACAAGACATCACAAAAAGGAACACAGGATTTGGATTTTTTTCAGATGTAGACAGGCTAACAATAAAGGATTACTAAAATATGTGTGAATGAAACAAAACACAATTCCAGGAATGTTTTGTGAGGAGGTAACAAAACTCAAATGTGGCTTAACACTCACAACAGTCAAATTTGCATAATATAGGACCTTTAAGTGTATATTATGTGCTTGTTGTTTAAAAATCTATATTGAAATGGTTGCACTTTGACTCCCCCCGATGATGCCACACGGACGTCATCACTGGGTCATGCATGCCGCTGCACCCCGCTGCTATCCACTCTGCTTAAACACTAATTAAAAGTCTGTTCAAGTCTGCACAATGTAATTAACCAACTGTTTGCACCTCTTTTTTCTTTTTCTTTTCACCTGTTTGTCCATCCTCCCTGCATCTGCACCTCTCTTTGGTTCACACGCCTTCCTCTCCTGCCCCTCCTCTTCCTCACTTCTCTAAATGCTACCTGGACTGCATGCCACAAAGGAGGATAAAGTGGTTAGCATCTTTTTTGTGTTTTCTTCTGTGCCGTGCTGTGCCTTGTCCACTAAATATAACTACACTGGCTGCATTCCAATCGGGAGCAGAGGTTTTTGGTCCTCTGGCTTCTACCGTGTATTTTTGACCCTGTTCAGATGTGTCGTGTCATGAGAAGTGAAGGCGAGAGAGTGTGATTGGAGCAGAGCCAGTGTGTATAGATCATTCTGAATGGAGGGTAGTTTATACAGCGCTTGTTAAGAGCTTTGGTTTTCTGAGGTGCATGGGATTGTCTCAGGCAGAGTGTCCTGAGAGTATAGAGAAAGAAAGACACGCCTCTTTTTAGGAGAGGCCACTTGATCGACAAATACAAAAAAAGTCAATGTGAAATATAGAAATAAGTCCATTTATGTGTCATCGATTGGTATCCTGTGGTTATTAAAGGGACAGTTCGGGATTTTGCACATAGGGCCTCATTTCCTGGTGAGCCAAAGAGTTGCAGGCGTGTGGAGACATGTTTTTTAAATATCCCATCTTGTCCTTGTATTTGGAGAGTTTGCAGGTGCTAGGCTAGTGCATGTCAATGGGCATAGTTGGCCTCCCACTATAAAAACAGTCTTAACCACTCCACAAAGCACCCAAAGCAAAACATTTATTATGCCAGACTATCGATGTGAACATCTGTGTTGATAGAATAATGTTTCAACTAAAACTAACCTTGCATCGCATGAATCGTCGCATGTTGAGGGACTATTTTCTCAGCAGCGCAGTGATATTAGTCCGCTACTGCCAAGCTTTTTATCAGGAAGTACAACTCGCTGCTGCTGCTTAGACATAAACCTTTCAAATACAAGATTGATTTTACTTCTAAAATGATTCTATCGACACAGACATTCACATCGACAGTCTGGCGTTATAATCGTTTTGCCTCGGATGCACTTTGGAGTGGGTAAGACTATTTTTAGTGCCATTCATTGCCATGCATTATCCTAGCACCAGCAACCTCTCCAAATACAAGGACTGGTGTCTCCATATGTCTCCAACACTCTGGCTCACTAGGAAATGGGGCCCTATGTCCAAAATTCTGAACTGTCCCATTAACACTAAAACATGACTTATCTAATCATCATTCCATTTTGAACCATAAGTGTTTCAGACTAAACTTCCTTGTCTCACTCTTATTGAACCATAATAGAGAAACAACTGCTGGTATATTCACAGGCAGCTGTTTTCACATGGTTCTCCCGCTACAACGTATCTGACTGGTCGATGGTTCCTCACGACTCTCATCCAACATGACGCAAATGAAAAATGTATGGAGATTAACAGCAGCCTCCCACCACGAAGTTCTGGAAGAAAATTTTCCATTAATTTTTCTCATTGACTTTCCAAACAATAATTAACGACTAATGAGACACATAATTTAATTAATAATGTATTTCTGTAACCTTACAAACTTCAAAGTTAGTATGACATTTAGTCAAATTTGATCTTGAAAATAATTGTGCCATGGACATTAGTTACCACAAAGCTAATACATGCATTTTATAAGAACATTAAAAGAAAAGAAAAAACATGCTTCAAAGGGTTTTGGACTGTTGACTTGTTGTTAAGCTCCACAGGCAATATCATTCAATCTGATTTTATTTCACAAATAGCTGTTTTTACAATATATTGAATGGAGGAAAGAAAAATTCTACATACAATACAGTACAATTTAATTTTTGTTTTTAGGATACAGCAGCTTCTTGGGTAGGTTTTCTCCATTACATTTTTTGTTTTGCATATAACTACAAATAAGACTGACCCGTTTTACATTGCCATATAACATCATTTCTATTTGAATGTATTTTTTACCCTACAATGATACATTTTCTATATTTGCTGGGAGCGTAGCATCTCCTTCAAAGAGGTGTGTGCTTGTTCTCTATAGCGTGGTCTTCTTGACTAACCCTGTGTCCAATGTCTGTCTCCTCCTTTGCAAAGTGTCTCATAGTGAACGACAGGGTAAGGCTTACTGCTGATGACGGTGGTTGTTGCATGGGTCACTAATATAACATGATTTCTTTGTCTCCTCACTTTAAACTCTGGCTTATGTGTCCATTGACAGAAAAGCACCAAAAGATAACTAAACTTTGCGTATATTGTAACAGTAAATGATGCCAGTGCTGTGCTTCTGACAATGAACACATAGCCCCAAAGTCAACACCAGGCAGAGTCAGCATGAGTCACATATTACTGTAAACAGGCTGTTGGGCCCCCCTATCCCACCCACTCACTACCCGTCTCCCTATGTGGCTATAGGCGAAGGACTATAATGGCTATCAAATCATTTAAAGAGAGCATTTTAGAAAGTACATTTCAATCCGAACGCTTCACCAATGACTTTGACAGCAGTCCAGCCTTACCATATGGAGACGGGAGGGGCAAAATTATATGTTCCACCTTGTTCCTGAAATATCCCCTTGTCGTAATAGAAATGTTGTGTTATTTATTGAGGAGTATGTTTATTACTAATGGCATGATATGGACAAATTGTGTTTAATATGTTGAAATCACTTCTGGATTATGTATTAAAACATGTCACATCCTGATATAGGCCTGCTAAATTGTACTGTGAAGGATTGTTTTACATAATTTTTTTTATCTTAAACAAATCAAAATGTCATGTTAACAGTCATAGACATGAGAAATAACAGATAGTTTTGAATAGACATGGTAAAGAGTGGAGACTCACAGAATATACACTTCTGATACTTTGTTATGTTCAATAATTATACAAAAAATTGAAATCATTACATGCAAAGAGACATTAGATTTGACCATGTCTGCTGCAACTATGTTTTGGGAAATATTAATTTGAGTTTTGCCATTTTAGGACTAATTCAAGTGCTGCTAAAAAGCATATCATAACTACTATCCTACTACTTTTCCTGATCTATAATTTTATTTGCACAAAGATTCATGAAACACCAAAACTCTCATAATAGGCGCTATAGGCATATGAGAAAGTTATGTTGAACAGTTTGGCTGGAGAGAAATCAGACTTGTATGCTGAGAAGGACGTGATTGAAGCTAGTGTTTTCCTAACCCCAATACACCAGTCTGTGATGTTGATGCTGCATTCAGTGTGTGCGGTAAATGTGAACTCCAGATGGCTCTAAAAACAGAACAAACCAGGAACACTGAGTCTCCCACTGCCTTGTGAAGGGACTACTGCCTCCCAGTGGAGAACGAGCTGCTGATGGCAAGATTACCAGACTTGGCCACTATAATGTGCCTTTTAAAGTAATAGTTTATGTTACATAGTTGAGAAAAAGCCTTCAGCAGACGTCTCACATCCATAGGCATAATTGTGGCAAGTTGTGTCTTCAAATTAAAGGGCCCAAATTACCCTATTTTCTGATCTACGTTATGTTATAATGTTGTTTCCTCTACAAAAACATAATTGGAGTTGTGTTTTGTTTCATTCACAAATGTTTAACACACAAATCCTGCATGTTTAAGTTGTGTTTTGTTTTGTTATTTAACGGAAAACACTGTTCCACCTTGTGATGTCATGTGGTAATACAGGAAGTGCTCCCCTGTCTTTTTAAACCCCACACACATTCAGTAGATTCATTTGGATCATTTCAGCCCTGGATTTGCCTCTACTGCAACTATTTCTATTTTGAGGGACCTTAAATTATTATAATACATATATAATATTAATTCTAAAAAACGGTTTAAGATAAGATAAGGACACAATTCTAGTGTTGCAGTGAAATATTCAAGAAAATTTAAGATAAATTGCTATTAAATATACTTAAATATAACCAATGAAACAAGAATAAAATAAATAGTTTGAATAAAGTTAAAAATACACAAAATTTATACAAAATGTATTGCAATTGACATAACCATGTACTATCTTTCCGATATTCTTTCAAATATAAGCTGTTACTTGCATTTTGGTTTGGTGTTGAGCCAAATGGATTCACAACATAAAAGCTTGTGTAAAAATAGATGGATGATGATACTTACTGATAGAGCCACATGTTTACCGCATACAGCTGACAGAGCAGTTTTCAGTGGATGGGAGGACACTGTATATTCTATAGTGTATGTTATATCTATCTCCATCTCTTCTTCCCTCGATCCTGTCCGCCTTGAGTCCTTCCCCTCTCCACCAGCATGCTGTTTTACACACAATCTGGACAAGTACTAAACAATAGCTTTACACCAGCCTCTGAAGTCTTAACAATCAGTATAAAGCCTGTTGTATCCCCCCCTAATAATAGGTTGTTGCTGGTTGGAAACAGGCCACAGTTTAGAGCATGTTCTGTGATTAATCTTTCAATTGGAGAAGGCTTTAATGTTATCCAATGAATGTGCAGATAAGTATGTTCAGTACAGGTGCTGGATTATCATAGTATTGCGCTGAATACTTGACGCATCGCTACATGTAACTATATGTAATGTAATATCACATCTACTGAAATTGGTTAGTGTTAAATTACAGTAATGATTCTGTAAATGTGGTTCATAGTTGGCTACTCATCAATGGTGCAAAAAGTGCTTATACCAAATACTATTGTGTGTAAGCAGTTTATTACATGATCATAAAATAGATGGCTTATGGGTTAGGTTACAACAGTCCTGTTTTTATCATCGTGAAGTGGATTTCAGATTCTCAGATGGGGAAAAGAGACACTTTTCCATATTGATTACATTGTACTTTGTCATGAAAAAGGTAAATTCACAAATGTCTAACCTGATTATTTCTATTAATGACTAGACCCAAGAACTCACTGTATTACAACAAAAACAGCAACAAAGTGCATTCTAACAATAGTAATTTAGCTGCCCCGTCTGTATTAAATAATATTGACCTAGAATCTTATGATGAGATCTGAAACCCAGCAACAGTGAGACTTCAGAACCAAACATGGAACATACAAGGACTATTACAGGACCTAATCAGTATATTTCAGGACTAAACAGGGTTCAAACTAGTATCAAACCAAGTCTAGTGTGAACAATAATTATGGTCATGATTACTGAAGTTTCCTTATGGATAATAAGAGCAAGAAAACATATGCTGCTGGTTTGTCTCCATGATCACTGTTGGGGGCGTTACTGCTTTCCTGAAATGTTCCACAGTGCAATATTAAACTGCTCCATACTGCATTTATTCAGTCAGCATTGTTGTGTCCAGAAATACCTTAAAAAAACATTCTTGCTCCACAGATCTGACCTGTAATTTGGCCTGGTGGTGTCACGCTTGTCTCCTTCGTGATAGATAAATGCGTTAAATTCAAGGCACATTAGTAACATCTCCACAGTGATATAGACGGTGGTCCCTCCTCCACAAAAACATAGTGGCCCTTTAAAATGACTCGCTGTATATATGAATACAGAAAAGTGTATACAAATTTAGTACACACATTATTACATGTCACGTAGTGGTAGTTTTCAAGTTAAGAGCTAACATTTACCTTTAATTCAGTAGAGATTGAACATTTCAGGGCTGAAATCATCCAAATGATCGTGGTGAAGGTGTGTGGAGTTTAAAAACACAGTGGAGCACTTCCTGTATTATCACATGACATCACAAGGTGGAATTAGGAAAAGTGTTTTCTGTTTCAATGAACAACATGGTTTAAATATGCAGAGTTTGTGCGTTAAACAAATGAATTAAACGAAACGCGACTCCAGGTATGTTTGTAATGAGGTTTGTGATGAACATTATAATGTAGATCAGAAAATAGCATAATATATCCCCTTATATAATAATACCTTTAGATTTCCTGTTCCCTTATCCTATACTCCTTGGTCCTGAGTGCACTGGCCTGGCTGGCAGCTGCAGTTGATCTGGGCCCTTATTGCAGTAAATGAAGTATTATGTGTTTTGTGGCCGTCCATTCCCCCTCCTCAGGATTTCCATCAGCGGTGGCAGTTTACACCCATAGCTGCACCGTATGTCATTCTGTCCAATAGGCAGTACAGTAAATGTGTGTGTTAAAGCAAAGGGGGAAGGGTCGCTCAGTGGTTAGCTATGGCCTGACGCTCATGTTTGCACCATTTAAAGGGAAAGCCAGGCTGCACAGTTGCTGTTTAAAATTGCAATGTAGCTCTTCACTATTTTTTAGAGTATTAATATGACAGTGATGCAGGTACCCGTGTCTCTTCATTTTATCAGTGCAGCCATGTATTGCAGATAAACCAGATGGTGTAGGAACCAAATGAGTGGTCTGATACCGCAATAGAAAATTGATTTTAAAACTCTAATCTTGCAGGGTTTTAGAAATGTATCTATTGTCAGATATTATGTACTGGAACTTGTTTCTATATTACACAGAATTTACATATGTTTGAGTAATCCTATATTATTAGTCTGCCTTGTGAGGTCATGGATTGATAGTTTTCACCTTTTACCTTTTATTTACTTGAAATGGGCATTTCCAGGGATGAAATTATCCAAATGAAGGTGTTTTACGTTTGAGAGAAGAACTCAGCCTAAATATGCAGGGCTGCTGTTTTAAATATGTGTGAATGAAACAAAACACAACTCTGGATGTGTTTATGATGAGGAAACAACATAATATAGATCAGAAGACAGCATAATATTACATTTTGTGCAATTCCCAACAGTGACATTGACGGTATTAAACTTAAAATAATATATTATACTAAAATGAAATACATTCTACACATTTTTTAATGTAACGGTCTTTCTTTTTCAGAAGAGGGCAGCCATTATTTTGATAATAATTACATGACCAAAAGGAAAATACACAAATGTTAAACCTGAAAAAACAATATCTAGGTAAGTTAAAATTACTTAAATTAAAAACATGTACTTTATTTGAGTAGATTCAACTTGGCAAGTAAAATGATCTGTCAGTGGAATAAGTGTTTGTTTCTTAATTCAAGCAATTAAATTTTTGTTTCTTATTTTAAGTGTAGCAAGATGTATTTTCATATTTTAAGTACAAAAAACTTTATTCCACTGACAGAGGATTTTACTCGTCAACTGAAATTTACTCAAATCATGGTAAAACTTTCTTAATTCAAGTCATCTTTAACTTGACTAGGTTTTGTTTCTACATCTATCCAACCTCACTGTAAAATCTGCAAATGAGCCACACGTTTTCTGTCCATTATCCCAAACAAGCCCAGTAAATCTGCATAACCCGGCACACTGAACTTCCCCGCTCCATTGTCCACGCTCAGTCCTCTCGCTCTCTGATGCGGTTGCCGTGGTAACGCTCACTCCATCTTTTGGGCAGGAGGAGGTTGACATTGTTTCATGACGGAGATGACATTGCTTATTCTCCTGTCTCCCCCTCATGCATCTCGCCCACATCCACTCGCCCACGCCTCAGTGTTCGAGCACACAGTTTATCACGAATGCACTCACAGCGCAAGTGGGATCATTTCCTGGAAACATGCAGAGATACAGATATAGCAATATCATTTGGGAATCAAGGAAAATTTTGTCAAAAGGGTAAAGCACCCATTTTAACTCGGATATGTTTTAGTCATCATCTTGTAACACTTTTCCATAGGTTTTGTGTCAGATGCCTCCTCGCTCATTTATCTGAGCTGCAGGAAAGAGTATTGACTTGCTTGTAGAAAACCAAACCTCATTTATTCCACTTGTAAAATAGTTTATTATGTTGGTATGTGAGAATTTGGTTGTAAGAAATTGATCTTCTGTGCTTTGTTATTGTACATGCACAAGTTTTCTGTGGACTCATTGGAAACTAGTTATGAGTCTCCAAATGTGATAGTTTTGTGATAGGTTTGGCTTCTTGTTTTTTGAAATTTTTACTGAACAAAAAAATTCATACAAAGTGCTTTTTAAATCACATTTGAATTGTTGGTGACTTGGGAAACTACACTTAAAAACTGTGTTGATTTATAACCATTTAACACATCACAGAATAAACACATAGGCTCCATATTTGTACAGACTGAGCAGCACTGAGCCGTGGATGAACTCAACATGACAGGTGGGCAGCCTAAATCGAGACATCTGATTGGACGACACACCACATGAGAAGAAATAGGCCACGTCCATTTATTTAATACAAATTCACATATAATTACCTACACGGTCCCTTGAGGACGGACATGTAAAGATTCCACTGGCCCCCCGTTTACTGACTTTACTCTAAACAAGGACAAGAGGCCATAGAATAGGATTTATTGTGTTGATAGGAGAGAGGGATGTGCATTAGACTAGGCTATAAGAGGCTGCTGTTGGAGGATTAAGTCGTCATAGATTAGAGCTATGGCATCTATGAAAAAACCCGGTATAGTTCTGCAGGGTACTCTGGGTGAAAGCAGTGCGGGTTAGGGTCAGAACAATAGAGAAAGCTCCCAAACAATTACATTAGTGGTCAATTAAATTCTGCTAAAGGAAAGAATTACAAATATAACACTATATATAGGCATCTTCTTGTGGAATTTCACAAATTACATTTTATAAACCTGGGTCATAGCACTTGTCATGGGTCTAGTAGTTGGCCTTGTGTCTTGTAGTGAGCTGCATGGTCACAGCAAGCAGCGGCTGCCAGTGACACTCTATGTGCACCGCAGTTGTGTTTCCTACAGGGTACTTCTAGATACTTGATGTTCAGAGCAGAAACCTACTAGGCCTTGGATTGTGAGTAATATAGGCTAGTGCTTTAAGAAAGGTGATTCCAAGACATTGCCCTCTATAGTTGGCCCTGCGGACATTGGACCTATATGTTTAGATATTATTGTCATGTGACGTGAGGTTGAATAATGGTGAGGCTCTGAAGAGATTACTATAGTACCGGATTATAATCTGCGCTGCCCGGGCTGAGGTGCAGAGGTGGAGGCAGAGGCGAGGCGAGCCGGAGAGAGAGAGAGCGGCGCAGACCGACAGCTGTGGGCCGTGCGGACATTTGATTTACCGCAGATTAGGCTGGATGTGCGCCAGCACTAGTGAGGCCAAGATGAATGTGCTCCAGTGTGCGACATGCAAACGCGGGATAACTCAAGCACTTGCTGCATTTCTAGTGTTTGCATCAAAAAGTATCTAAATATTTTTGTTTTGCCTCCGATGTGATCTGGTTCTGGATCTGTTTGTGTGGTTGCTTCATTTACTTTTGGACATGGAGAAACACTGGATTACAAATTATGCCAACAGTTGAAACTCTGTGAGGACAAAAGATTTACTGACCATGGCTACCTGTGCATGTGAGTATTGGTGTTATGTTGGTTGTGCTAAAATTTAGCAATGGAGCACTATGGGATAGAAGTAATAAATAACTACAATATTAGTGGCTATTATATAGCCAAAGCCATGTCAGTTACAATTAAAAGAATAATTAACAATCTAAACTAATGGGTATTTTAATTGTTAATTCATTTTTTTTACCGTATGACATAAACACAGCTTTCCTTTATCTATAATTTAATATATGAACATTTTGTGTAAAAAGAACTAGAGTTGAACTAGCACACTTGATGATATGGGTTATATAACACTATGTATCTGGATTTGGATTTGGAAACACTATGTATCTGGATTTGGAATTATAGTATTACAATTGTCATTACAAATGATTTCAATAGACTAGCCCTCCTTCAAACTGCTTACATACTCTCCTGTTTACATGGGATCTGAGAGAAGCATCAAACATTGGGATTGGTAACAGACACACATGACTTGACAGTTTCTATCGTCCTTGTGATCTGAGGCTGCCTTTGCCCGGCCGGGTGATAATGGAGATGTGCGCATACTGTAAACAGCAGTCTGAGTGCTCGTTAATATTTCATTACTGGAGGCAGAGGCTGGAAAAGCATTTGGGGGAATACCAGGATGTTGGTGGAGGTTCCCAGAGATGACTGGCTCAAGTGGAAGTGCAGTGGAGAATATGAGCACAAATGAATTGTCCACACAGTAAAATACTGTTTAGTGCTATGCAAATATATCATTCAGAGATTAAATGTTTTAAGGGGTTGTATTTTAAATGTATCTGTACTATTGTGTGTATTGTGTTTGGTAATTTCTAATTGTCAATATGCATGGGCCTTTTTAATTTAGAGGTCTACTGCCAGTAAACTGTCAGTAAAAAGAACATTGTTTGGAGCAGAGTTCTGACTTTGAAGTTTTTTGTGTTAAATGGCAATTATTAAGTCTCTACTGAATATTAGGATATTCTATTATAATAATATTGATTATTATAATAATAATCAATGGGCATAATAATGAATGGGCATTATTTGGGCATTATTGTACAATACTACTTTTTGTTAACATTGTAACCTGCCTTACACTTTTGCACATTACTGTCTGCATTGATTTATTTAAAAGTACACTATGTAACTTCTCTGGTGTAGGGTATGGCACCTGCTTGTGTCCATGGAAATGTTATACTTTGATTAGAATGTTCCACAATATGACATTAAACATATCTATCTCCATGAAGACAAGTTCGTTCCACCGGTTACAGGTCAGTTCTGTGGAGACAAGACCCAACTCTCAGTAAAATGCATGTTTTTAAAAAATATATTTTTGAGCAATAAAACACCTGAATGAAATGAAGAAGCTAAATAGAGATGTTCACCATACTGTGGAACATTCTAGGCAAAGGAGTTGCATCTCTATAAAGACAGGCAGGTAGCAGACCTCGATCAGAAAAGTTTCATAATGCTTAAGAATGTGTGTGTAACAGGCATGTGGCTGTATATTTATTATATGGTATTGTACATAATTATTATTTAACAGTATTTTACATGTGTGCTTTTCCTTCTGCCAGGTGATGTGGGTATGCAACCTGTGCCGTAAACAGCAGGAAATCCTCACCAAATCAGGAGAATGGTTTTCGGGGACAGGGGTGCGGCCCGGGAGTGTGGGGGCCTTGAACGACCCGACCCTGGGAGGTGAGGCGCAGCGGGACAGGAAGCTGCTCCGCTCCAGGTCCCAAGCACCGCCCACCAACGCCAACACGGGCACTCCAGACGGGACACTGCCACCTGGTGTCAACGCAGCCAAGGTCTCAGACAGCATGCAAGGATCCCGCTCTCAAAGTGAACCGCCCAGGGAAAAGTAAGTGCTTCTATTAGGATGGAGCAAGATCTCATACAACAAGATCTTGTGAGACAACATTGCCATAAGCTTGTGTACTGTTTTAAAATGTATATTTTTCACAAACTTATTATTTATTTATTATTTTTAAGACAATCATTTACGAGATGTAATTGCCTTACTTGCATATTTCAGCTGCTAAATGTGGTTCTGAAGATGACTACGAGATAGTAGCCAAGGTAGTTAGATCACCTAACTTATTGTCTTTTAAAAGAACCAATAGTTTTGCAATTTAAAAAAACAAAATGCTTTTATGTATGTATGTCCTCTTGACCTGTGTTTTGGGGTAGATAAGAATGTGGTCTTATAAAAGTCAGACACATATCTTTGTGTAACACTGACAGATACAGTTTTTTGATCCCACTTGATGCTAATTTGGAGTGTTGTTTTGTAGGGCCAGACCAGTGTCCTACCATGAGCAGAACGGTAAAGGAGGGCTGGGCAGAGGCAGCGGGCGGCGGACTACGGGGAAGGTCCAGTCCCAGTCGTCTCTGGACGACCGTGGAGGTCCTGGAGAGCGGCGCGTGGGGGAGGGACGGAGGCTGGAGAAGATCCACTCTCAGGAATATGAGGATGGGACGGATGGCCTGGGGCGTTTGGAGAGCCATCGCAGACGCCCCGAGGAGGAGGACCCCAGAGAACGGCAGAGGCGAGAGGAAGAGTTTCAGAACCGTTACCGCAGCGACCCCAACCTGGCCCGTTACCCAGTCAAACCACAGAAGGAGGAACAGGAGATGCGCATGCACGCCAAGGTCTCCAAGGTGCGCCACCAGCGCAGGCACAGCGATCTGGCCATTAATGAGGTGGGGCTCGGCCCCAATGATGGAAATGACTTGTCTAGGAGGGACTCTGAGCGAAAAGCTCCTATGGACAGGACCGTAGGGATGGGAGGGGTGGGGCCACATGCAGGGGGCAGAGCGGGGTCCCAACCCGGGGGTCCAGACTATGGCCCAAATAAAGGGCGACTGGACCCCAACACGGCACGGACACAAAGGGACAAAGGTGGGGATAGTCTGCTAAGAAAGGATTCTCAGAGCTCAGACCAGTCCGAGTCCCTGCGGCCGCCCCCTCCACGCTCCTACAAGAGCAAACGGGACAAGAGACAGATGTCCATCAGCAGCTCAGAGGAGGAGGGAGGATCCACACCGGAGTACACCAGCTGTGAGGACGTGGACATGGAGAGCGTCAGCGAGAAAGGTCTGTCACAGGGTCATACGAGTGTTTCTCAGGGTTTGACTTCTTAACAATCTGCAATTGCAAAAGAAATGATGAACATGATTTGATTACCCTCCTGTTGAATTCCTGATTTTCTCATGTGCCTGACCATGAGCAGCGCTGATGAGTGCAGAGCGTGTCATCTACCTCAGTGACACTCTCAGGACAGTTCTCATTTATTTGGAGAGTCCCGGTGATTTAGGCCATCAGATTTGTGGAATTAGGTCAGTGGCTCGTGACTACGTAGCGCTGTACAAACAGCTAACTGCATCACCACTCAGTACGCGAAAACTAAGCTAGGATGACTGCACGGGCACTCCGTAGATCCAATATAATCATAAAGTTCAGATGGAACACGATAACTTGTATTTTTGTGGTCCTAATATCATAATTCTACAGTTTATGTATGAAAAAATCTGAAAATACAGTTCTGTTAGTAGTAACATATGTCATGATGGTCTGGGTTAATATTGTTTGCTGTACAGAACATTACTTGAAACCCCAGCACACATAATGGATGAAACCTGTTGCTTGACCTAACTATTTGCAAAGAATTAGTTGTTTCTTCATTATTGGAGGCTATTGTCTGGATACTAGAATCATCTACCAGGTAAGTAGTAATGGTAGGAACAAAGAAAAGAAAACAACTTCTTTGACAAGGATTGCAGTTTATATATGTCATTTCTTCACACAGGTCATTTGATACAATACACCATAGGGGCTGATTTAGTTGTAGACTTGATGAAATCCCAGATGACCGCATTGGTGCAGTTCGTCAAATACTCAGGGGGGATTGTTTTGTGGTGTTTGTGTTTTGATGTAGCTCAGTTAAGGCCCCAGTCTCCTCTAATATCTCCCAGCGTGTTCATCCTCCCAAACAGAAAACCCTAAATCAGCAGTTAAAGTGTGGACTCAGCACTTACCCTGTGGAGCGGCCTCTATGGACTTTTTCATGTTAGATTAGAGGGACTAGCTACGTCCATGAAGATTCTGTGTTTTCTCTATCATCACATCATTCCTAATGGCCCACCTGTCAGCGTGCTCCCAGGGGATTTCTGCTAAATAATGAATGAACTACGAACAACTGTACAATATAGTATTAATGTTGGGTTGTCAGAAATATATTGACAGTAAATATGTGGAAATTTGTACAAATATTAGACTGATTCAGTAATCCAATCCAAATTCTCTAACAGAGTTTTTAAAAGATATAAAATTAGAATGATACAATATTTAATCTCAAAACTAAACGTTACCATTACCTTTTTTCCTGCAGGTGACTGGGACTGTCATCCACTAGATCCTACTGTATGGCATGTAAGTTAGTGTTTTATATATACCTTTTTTTTTTTGCTCATACACGCACATACATTGAGTTCAAACACCGCGTTCGTCCATGTCGTTTTTGTACTTACCGAGAGTTTAACCTGAAGAGACTCAGCTGAAGACCATATGTGTTAGAGTATAATGAATGATATACTGTATAAATATGAATTGTAACCTCTCCTTTGTTTCTGAGCAGCACCCAGTCTCGTGGCAGCCGTCTAAAGAGGGTGACCACTTGATCGGACGCATCACGTTAAGTAAGAGGTCAGCCATGCCCCGAGAGGCAGGCTCCCTCCTCGGACTAAAGGTAGGAAAATGATTAGTGTTACTTAAAAAGATGTCAGCTGTAAAAATGCACATACATACACAATACAATGATAGCATGAATAAACACTTTAGTAGTCTGATTAGTAGCTGAAATGAATCATGTCAATTATCCGACCGTTTACTGCTAAAATATTATCGTTGCACAAAGTTCTCTATATGCAAATAAAAGGTGCACACAATAAAAATATTAAGCCCAAAAAAGTACTGTTCATCTATAACATATTGAAGTCGATAAAGTTGTTATATCAATTTATCCAACAGGGCTATTGTCATGAAAATTCTGTACATTTGTGTTTGTTTGTGTGCAGGTGGTTGGAGGTAAAATGACAGAGACAGGGAGACTAGGGGCCTTCATCACCAAAGTGAAAAAAGGAAGTCTTGCAGATGTCGTGGGGCACCTTCGACCAGGTTTGTATTCATGAAGATCCAATCAAATACATTTCTATTGTACATTTTACAAAGACCATTTCCAACTGCTGCACATAATGAAATAAAATCAAATTACACAATACACAGTAAACAAAACCAAATACCAAACAATACCAAAACCAAATATAATAAAAACCATAAACAAAAGTGTAAAAAATACACATTATATACAAGTTATTATCTTATTATGTTATAATATGCACATTTTAAATCACTATATTCATCTAAAATGACTTAATAAATGAAAAAAGTCAGCTGGCTTCCTCATTATGTGACATCGCCATAAATGTCATCACAAAAAAAGAGTCGGTGCCTCCAGTGGAGATCACACTAGTGAGCTGCAATTTTTTTTTCCATTTGTACCAAAATAAGTACGCATCTCTGTTGAATCCTACGCATTTTACAGATTAAGTAAGAACAAGTGAAGAACAAAGATGAAAATGGGGTTTATTGTCAATATGGTGTCTTGAAAATAAGCGATTAAAGATAGTCCAAACAACTTTGAGGAGGTAAATGAGAAGTGGAAACACCTATGGTTTAAAGCTCTGAAAAGTACATTTTGCATAATAAGTCTGTTAGCCCCACAAACGTAATAATTCCCACAAATGTAATAAAAGAATCAAGAATCACATAATTTCAGAGCATTTTAACTATATAATTAGACTCAAGAGATAACTACTGTAACTGTGGTCTTTTTGATTTACTTATTTAACCCTATTCATTTTAACATTTTAAATTCATGTAAAAATGTGTAATTTTCATGTAACTCTTTTGGTTTTATTCGCAGGTGACGAGGTGCTTCAGTGGAACGGGAAGTCTTTGCCTGGAGCAACCAAGAAAGAAGTTTACAACATCATCCTGGAGTCCAAGGCCGAACCGCAAGTGGAGATAGTCGTATCTAGACCTATAGGGTAAGATGCACGGTTCGCAAGCTACAGCTATTAAGTATATCTTTTCATCTAACTGTTACTTCTGTTATTTTTTTCATGCAATTAAAAGATCAATCAACCATATTATGTCCAAAAACGTCTTAAGAAAAGTATATAAAATCTCTCAGTAAGTAGTACTGGTTTGATTTCTGAGTATTTTTCCCAATATCTTTCCTATTCAAATTACTCTACATAAAGACCAACTGTGTTTGCCTCCTCTTCTGTTTGTGTTTTAATCATATTTATTGAACCTATTTTCCTGATTTTAAAGCTGTTGCCCTGTACCTGTCCTCAGCATTTTCCCAAAATGAAATTGTTTATTCAAAATACTTTCAAAGATTAAAAAAATCAATTTAATATTAATTTATTTATTGTTTTACAGGGATATCCCTAGAATCCCAGAGTCATCGCACCCACCACTAGAATCTAGTAAGTATATGTCAGTATAAAACTACCTTCATCCTATATAAATCTATATTACTGTCCTATATAAGCCTATGAAGCTTTAAATGTGGTTTCCCTTTAGTGGTATGTGAATTGAATAGTCACATTAACTGTGTTTGTGCTAAATAAATTAATAAATGAATGTTTTTATTTTTATTTTTATTAGCTGGCTCAAGTTCTTTTGAGTCCCCAAAGATGGACCGTCCTTCGATATCAGTGATGTCCCCCACCAGTCCTGGGACTCTGCGAGACCTGCCTCTAGTACTGCCCGGACAACTTTCAGTAAGAACTTTTGAAAGACAATAACACACAGTAGTTTTATATTTAATACAAATTTTCTGGACTTGCCCCTCCTTATGTGCAGGTAAAGTTGTGGTACGACAAAGCAGGCCATCAGTTGATAGTCAACGTCCTTCAAGCCATAGACCTGCCTCCTCGACCCGACGGGCGGCCAAGAAACCCCTACGTCAAAATGTACTTCCTGCCTGATAGAAGGTAAGACACATAATTGAAATGTCTTTGTTTAAAAGTGCAGTATATAGCTTTTCTTGTGGAGGGTCCGCCACTTGCTTGTGTTATTCCTTTGCTTCACAATATTGTATTCAACTTTGTATCTTGCATTTATTCAATTACTCGTGTTATTATTGCTCAAAAACACATTGAAGACACATTTAAGACACATTTAAGTCACACGTGACGTCACAATATGAATACCCTTTTTTCAAGGTATATTAAATAATAATAAACTGTGACACTTTGACGCATTCTAGTTAAAAAAGTTACAGCACCTTTATATTAACCTTTTAAGCTTTGATGACTGACAATGGAAAGAAGATATTGTTTATTGTTTAGGAGGTCTCTATAAGATAATCTTCCTGTATGTTTGTTTCAGTGACAAAAGTAAAAGACGAACTAAAACAGTGAAGAAAAGCGCCGAGCCGAAGTGGAACCAGACTTTTATCTACTCCCACGTGCACAGACGGGACTTCAGAGAGCGCATGTTAGAGATCACCGTGTGGGACCAGCCTCGAGTGCAGGAGGAGGAGAGCGAGTTCCTGGGAGAGGTGAATTTATTCTATATTTCATTTGCATATTTATTTAGGGACAGTGAAAAACAACCAAGCATTCAAATCAAGGAACAAGAACAGTGATGAGAACAAAATAAGTCTTATGTGTTTATGTGTTTCTTTACTGTAGACTATCACTGTCTATATTGAAATATTGTGTGCATCAGTTTAATTTAAAATGTATACTGGGTGTTACATCCATACAAGTCCATACAATAATATACAATACACTCAATATATTCATAGTTTTCAGGTTGTAGAATATGATGTCTTACTTCCAGATGGGGGGGATTACATTGTACTTCAAATATCCAAAATGTAAATTCACAAATATTGAACCTGATGATCTCTATTAATGACTCTATCCAAGAAGTCACTGTATTACAACAAAAATCTGTATTATAACAATATTAATTTTAGTTGCCCCATCTTTATTAAATAATATTCTTCTATAAAATGTTGTGAAGTCATCTGAAACCCAGCACTGCTACAGTATACGTGCTATAATCAATATTACTAAGGAAAAGCCTCAATACTTGACACTCATTTTAAAACCACAATGGTAATATAAAGAGAATAAATAAGAAAACATATAATATTCAACACAAATGGTTCTGATATAGACCCGGACCTAAAATTGTTGAGGAAAGATTCTGTTTTTTTTCTGTATGTTCAAATGATTTCCATGGACCTCTCCTCAGATCCTGATAGAGTTGGAGACGGCTCTGTTGGACGACACTCCGCACTGGTACAAACTGCAGACCCATGACGCGTCCTCCATCCCGCTGCCTCAGCCTTCTCCTTACCTCCCACGGCGGCACGTCCACGGAGACAGTCCCAGCAAAAAACTACAGAGTAAGGCATTACATACCTGTGTTTGTTTGCCTTTTGTTTAAAATTATTTTCCTTGTGGTGCTTTGATTAGAGATAAAAGTGAAAATGAAGGAATACACATAAATAAACATAAACATATTAACATATTTATCTTACCTTATTCTTAGAAAAGTCTTTACTTAAAGGTGCACTAACTGTGTCCTTAGACATATTGCTTTGCCTGGAATGTTGAACGGCATTTCCATGAGTTAAGCGATGTTGCATTTATTTGATTACAGGTGTTTTTATTGATACACAAAGAGAAAGAAAGAAACAAAAATACACCTAAAACTTTCTCTTTCTCTCGACAGATCTGATCTGTAATCTGGCTTTATGGTGTCACTTTGCTTGTCTCCATGAAGCTACATATTTTTAATGCCATGATACAGTGGAACATTCCAGGCAAAGCAATGAGATCTCAATAAGATCAATAAGATCCAGAAAAGTCGCATAGTGCATCTTTAAATATTACAGTAATATGAATTTTTAATGTTGAACCATAACGTTCTTTTAAAGTTTTCTGTAGTTTCAGGTTTATCCATAGTTTCAAAGTGATAATAAAAAGGTTTTTTAGGCTTGACCAAGTTAGAAGTATCACAAAATTCATAACAATTATACTTATTGCTGTAATCCAGACGCTTTCATTCCTGTACAGCCCTGGTTGAGTCTTGCACTGAACTCTCTTCTTGTCTCAGCTCTTCTCCCTGTCTTCCCTGTCTTATGTGTGTGTCGTGTACAGGGTCCCATCGCATCATTGACACAGAGTTTGATGATGGTTTGGTAGTGCCTAAAGGTGGGTGGGGGGCATGGCCAGTGAACACTCGCTGTAGTAGCCTGAAGGCGTCCAGCACTGGGCGAGGATTCAGAACATTTCAACAGTAATGTGTTTGGACAGTGGCTCTCAAACTGCTTATGGCTTAAAGTTATGGATTTTACTTCAGTCCTGGTTGAAAGGTCTTTATGTATATATACAGTGTATGTTTTTTGCAATATTTCACAGTGGAGGTTCAATATCAGATAAGAAACTCCATATTTACAGACCTGTTTCATCCAGGTTTAGACTGTACGTGGGCACAATTCTGACCTATATATAAGTCTGGGGGCATCACCTTTTTGTCTCCATGTAGATATAAAAATAAATAATTGCATCTTCTTGGAGACAAGCAGGTGACGAACCCTCTTTCAGAAAAGTTAACTATTGTGGCCATGGGTTTAGATCTAGTATAGGTTAGGCCTGTCACAATAAATACTATATCAACTCATTGCTCAATATAGGAAGGCTCAAAATACATTTTCGGCTCTGATTTTTGCCATTTTTGTGCATTTTTTGAGCTGTAAAAGGTAGAATGAATAACCTTTATTGCTAATTATTTGTTCACTCTGCTATTTAATGATACTGTATATTTAAAAATTGGTATGGGATTGGGTAATGAGTTAGGCCTAGTATACGTGCAAGTTTATTGTAGATTTATTTTGTTGAAGTTCACCCCCAGTCTGATGCGCTGGAGTTGTATGGGTTAAATCCTCGCCAAGGCCTTGTTCTATTCTTCTTTCATTTCCATTGTGGTTCTTGAAAAGTTTAAGAGTCACTGTTTCAGAACATGCTGCATATAAAATAATACAATTAAAGCTTGCTGAATCGGCAAAAGCCATACACCACGGACCGGTGTAATTCATCACTGTGCCACTGAACTGCAGATGTGAAAATGTGATTTGGTGAAAAACATTCTGCAGTTTCTCCTCTTCTGCTGGGCCTCCGTAACACCCGAGCACCCGAGCATGTTAGAGCTGTAGTCACTCACCCCCATTCACAGCCACATCTTTGCATGCTACAGTGGGCAAGATATTAGCTTCAGTAGTCATGTTAATTTGAAATAGTCTTTTATATATTTTTTTTATATATATACAATTTGCGCACTATTACTACCATTGTACATTCATTTAGGGAGTATTTCACTCTATAGAAAAAAGTCTATTCAAATTCAGATTTTTACCATTGTAAGTTATTCTGGGCGATATGACTTTTTTGTATTCATTTTTAAATAATATTTTAATATTTTATACCTTGAGCCTATTATATTAGGCTATATAGTGGTAAAATAAACCTAATAAATATAGGCTGGTCGTGGGTTTCAGCTTCATGTTTATCTGTGACGTTTTGAGGACTTTTAACTTAAAAGATAGACCATTATTTTTGAAATTGATATGGTAATGATGCTAATTTTTCATTATTCATAAACCCATGGATATCAAAAGGTAACAAATTGGAAACATGCCTCCACATACACCATTATTTTACTTATTCTATTACTTTATATGGCCATTTGTAACTGTAGATTGTGATCTATCGCCCTGGCCTCACAAGAATAAGATACTATTCTCACAAGATTCAAATTAAATGCTTTATTTAATTTGTCACATATATTATTTTCCTGTCTTCATTGCAGAAACAGTTGCTCTAGCTGTAGCTTACAGTGTGGCACTAGCTTACCTTTAGCTAGTTCCTTTGTAAAACATCCTGGTGATGTTCTACACTTTCTGTAAGCTAAATACATCTGTAGCAAGTAGCACTGTGCTTAAAACTGACAGAGGTGGGTAGTACTTAGTTACTCAAGTACATTTAACTTCAAGTATGGTTTAATCTTTCTTATTTTTGTTGCCAATAATTTGCCAATAACTTTGCAATTTTTTTCCTTCCATTTACTTATAAATCATTAAATACTCCCAGATTTGTTTTAGTCTTACTGGAGTATTTTCTTGGACCACTAAATCTTATTTCTGTGACATTATAGTACATCAATCTATCTTATTTGAGTACAGTATTTGGTTGCTCTACCCACCTCTGCAAACTGAGCACTAAAGCCTGGTTTTAAATTTTTACTTCTGTGCATCTGATGATATATTTTCTTCATTAATTTGTTTTTGAATGGGTGGTACAGGTCCCGAGCGTAACTCCAGAGACAGGGAGAGGGGCACAACGTTGGCCGTCCCGGAGCAGCAGAGAGCGGTCCAGCACAGGTCCAGGTCCGTGTCCCCTCACCGAGAGGACTCCTGCCGGGCCCGCTCACGCCCCGCCTATGTGCCCATGCAAAGGTAAAGGACTCTTCTTCTATCGCTGCTTCCTGGTCTAGGCACCAATTCTGAAAACTTTTCCTCATTCAATATAGTTAATCACTTTGGAAATAATATTTATAGAAACTTATGCTGGATTCTTGTGGTCCTCGGCAAAGGGGAAAAAGTCACCATCAACAAAATCATTCAGTCTTCAGCGTTTAAATGAACTAATCAGTAAGATGCTATCAGCTTTCCCAAAATGAAATGTTATTTGTTTACTTTAGCTATCCAACGTTACATTGGTAATGAATTCATCTGGTCTTTGTTTTTGCACTGATCTGTTGCTCTCTTATTATATGGATGCATAATTGACACTTCACCCCTAATTGTAATAACTTTTAGTCAAAGAGATTAAATGTGTGGCCAAGTTCCCAAGTTGTTTTTCTGATATAAACAAGCGTTTATGTGCATTTTTCAACTCAGGAGATCTTTTTTTTTAATAGCAGTGTAGTCTTAAAAAGGTCTTAAAAAGGTCTTAAATTTCATGTTTCTAAATTAAGGCCGTAAAAAGTTTTAAATTATGTTGTCCATGTCTTATTTTGTTGACAAAGGTCTTAAATTTCATGTTCCTAAATTAAGGCCTTAACAAGTTTTAAATGATGTTGTCCAAGTCTTATTTTTTTGACAAAGGTCTGAAATTTCATTAGCCTATTTTTTTGTAAACTCAACCGGGCGGCAGAGACGAAACAATGTGAAAGCTTAATTTGTCTTGTTAGAATGTTATAAATGATTTTTTGGCCATTTTGCAAGCAGTGCATACGACTATAAATGAGCTCTGAATGAGATTTTATAATGAAAGCATTTTTTGTTATTTAAAGCAGTGAGTAATGGTCATTATTAGAATTGGATCTGGTGTTTTTTGCCTGCATAATGGTGCAATGTCGGCTTTTGGCCTTAAAAATGTCTTTAAAAGTCTTGGGGTAGTCAAACCTGGGGATACCCTGAATTGCTATTTATATTTTACCTATACATTTGTGGAGTGACATAAGAACAGGGGATTGAAACTGCCTTAATAACTTAAAACACTGAGGTTTGACTTAGTGCATACTGATTTTGTAAGACACTTTCAACCACATTGAGAGATCAAATGAATGCACGTTTCTGTACATTATTAGACGGGATATAGTAATTTTGGAGCAATTGACATGATAAACAATCTTGCTGCAGTTCCGATTGCATTTTGTGCTTTATTGACTTTCTGCACACTGTAAGCATCACTAGAGCAGTATGTGTAAGCTAATTGGTGGTGTTTATTATAGTAAATCAGTTAATCCCTTTATGGCTAAATCATTACAAAGTGAATTAGGGTTATAGCCTGTTTAGTAATAGTGCTAATGACTTCCCTGACAGATGGACCATACCAAATGTGTAAAGCAGCATCGATCGTATATGTCATAATAACTAATGCGTGGATGTCAAATTGCAGGGTGAGGACAGGACAAAGAGAGAACCATGAGGACACTGAGTACTTTTTAATTCAGCTTGTCTAATATTGTAATTTTTAGAAGTGGATTTAAATGATGTAATATCAGCAACACTGGCTTATAGTTGAAAAGACAATGACAATGTAAACAAGCCCGAACTGGAAGTAGAAATGCTGAATATTTTATGTTCTCTTTGTTAAAAAGGATGTGCCAATTTGGTCATGTAATAAACTAAAATTTGTCTTGCTCTGGTACAGATATATTGTAAATGAGATCCCTGTGTGCTGTCTGCATCTTATGATAAAGAATGTATATTTATTAAGAACTTATTACCGGTATTAAAGATTTTTTCATCCATGAGCCACGAAGTAAGGCTTAATCCCCGTTAGCATGATAATGATGTGACTACCATTACTAGTATTACTGTGACTTCAAAGCGCCGCTCTGGATTATGGTGAATAATTAGGATTCTAGGAATGTGTTAGGTAACAGTGCCTCTAAGAACACAGAATACAACCTCACACCCCACGTAGTAGTAAAATGTGCCGTAATCTTCCTTTTTTTAATCAGGAGCCTGGACGAGATCCACCAGAACCGCCACCCCTCTCACTCTCCATCCCGCTACCACGAGGCCCATCTGGAGCACCAGCGGTCAGGCGACTCTGACTACGAGTACTCTGAGGACAGGTAACAGCCCGGACCCTGGAGAGTTAGTTTATAATATAGGATTGAAATACAAAAGTGCATATGCTTGGTTAGACTACTCAACTAACAGGTAGTTAAAGTCATTATAGGTAACATTTGGCTGAAGATCTCATTTTCCTTTGTTTGAGTATTTTAGTGAAGTTTATCAGATGTTGGCTGCAATTGTGAAATAGGTAGAGGTAATACTGGACCATACGGTGAATATGCTTGTCTAATTTGGGGGTACGGCAGCTGAGTGGCACTTACGCTTCACAGCAAGAAGGTTCCCAGGCCTTTCTGCGTGGAGTTTGCATGGTCTGGGTGAGTTTTGCCTGGTATCCCCCATCAAACATAAAAAAGCCACAGACTACAGGTGGAAATTAGCTTTAGTGCTACAACCGGGCACAATACATCTCTCCTGTTAAGGTTAATGTATATTGTGCACTGTCCCTAACATAAAAATACATATACATGAATAATACATAAAAAAAAATACAAATAAGATGTACACAATAATGATTTGACCAAAAAAAAAAATTGGCAAAATTATTATTTTGTAAAATAAATGTTTAAACTGTCTGAAAAATGGAGTCCTGTCACATAAATGATATCTGCATTTTGGCTGGGAATTTTGTGTATTGATAACATGGCTATTAACACTGTTTCGTTATAATATTTTTTCCCAAACACTGCAATATTTAAAAAAAAACATGGAAACCTGTCATATGCACTTTAAAAATAGGCTAAGTGTTGATTTTATATGTTGTTTATCGAATATAATTACTGTCTCCTACTAATATTACTAACATTTGTGAGCATAGGAAAGTAATCTCAGAGTTATGATTTCCTGGTTTGTCATTCATAAAATCACGGGTCTAAGTTGCCATCCTCTTTTTATTTGTGTTGTTTTTCATCGTTCACCCATCGTCATGGCAACAGTGAGGTCCTGGAGATGCACAGGTCAATCCGGGGCGGGAGTGCCGAATGCCTGCACACAAACAGGTAAATAAAACCAGAAAGAGACCAGTCAGATTTGTTTTCATACAGTCACATTTTTTGTACCCATTTCACATTCCCAAAAGTAATAATTTCACTCTAACTACTATAATTAATATCAGTTGTTGCTGTGATGATCTTGCTCTTTCAACAAAGGCTGTCCAATTATGCATGTGTCTAGAGTGTGTTCATTCATTCATTCATTCATTATCTTGGTTTTGTTATTTGTTGCTGTAATTCACGGTGGCTGAGTGGCAACACTGAGGCCTCACAGCAAGAAGGTTGCGGGTTCGATCCCTGGGTCACCTGGGCCTTTCTGTGTGGAGTTTGCATGTTCTCCCCGTGTCTGAATGGGTTTCCTCCGGGTACTCCGGTTTCCCCCATCAACCTAAAACATGCAGCACCCCTATGAACTAACATCAAGGACCATGATGTCCACCCTCCTGTGGGCTCACCACCTGCAGAGGGGTTCATGGGGGGGTCAGGTGCTATGAGTTTTGGGCAGCAAACTGCCCCTGTGACCCAACTGGATTAAGCGGGAGAAGATGGATGGATGCTGTAATTCACCTATAATCTTTCGTAAATACTACCACCTGCTCAATAACAATGTGGCGAAAGAATAAATAAAGCTCCTCTTAAAGTTGCGCTGTGTAACTTTTATGGAAAAGGGTTGGCCACCTGCTTGTCTCCATGGAGATGTTATTGTTTTGTCTATAATGTTTCACAGTGTGGCATTAATCTTATTTTCATGGAGACAAGCAGGTGATATCACAAGGCTGAGTTACTGGTCAGATGTGGTGTAAAAACTGCAATGAAATGTTTAGCAATAGAAGCATCTGTAATTGAATAAGAAAGATATGTCTAATGCCATACTGTGGAACATTCCCAGAAAAGCAATACCATTGTCATGGAGACAAAAAGGTGGCAGACCCTCCATGTGTTAAACAAAGTTAAACAGTGCATCTTTAGGCCTATAAATGCCTAATCAGAGCTTTGTACAAGGGTTAAAGCTTTTTCAAATATTTGTCAAAAATGTTACATGGCGGCCATTTCTCTTTCACTTTGTCCCAGGGCAGTTGTGGCTAGTAAATGTAAAGGAATAAGTACTGCTGAAAAAAATCCTGCCCACAAACAGATATAGCACTAGTGGTGCCCTCATTAAGAGGAAGAAGGACAGAATGCCTAATATCACTGATATTAAAGTATGTACACCCTAAGGAGGATAAGGAGGCAGCTGACTGCACAGACAACGTATTGTAGATTTTTATTTCTTATTTCCTTTTCTGTAAATTGTCCTCTCATGGAGCTGTGTCTTTCCCACTTTTCCTCCTCTTTTTGTTTTGCATGCTTGATCTGCACTCAGGGGCTTAGCTAGGCACAACAACACACTCCCCCCTAAAATGCCCCTCTTTGTAAACGGTATCCATAAAGACATTTACAGGTAAGTGCATGGCGCAGAAGACACTTCTGCCCCATAACTTACCCCTGTCCTGCTCACTGTTTTTGTGATGTTGGATCGATGTTGTTCTTTGAGAACTCAGCATTCAGACTCTGTATGCTGAGACCTGTGCTGGTGGTCGCTGTGCTCAGAGTGAAGTTGTGTCTTTATGAAACTGCTTTGTCTATGTAAAAATGTATTCATTTTTCCTCTTTTTTTCCAAAGTGCTGCTATTGTACACAATACACAATACACAATAGTACTGATATGTAAACAATGTTTACACATCACTACTATTTATAAAGGCGCACAATATAACTTTCATCCGCTTTTCCTCATGGAGATGTGTGATTTCACAGTTTGAGGTTAAACATATCACATTTACATTTATGTAATTACAGGTGTTTTATTTCTAAAAGAAATACCTTGGGAAAAATGTATTCCCAGATGAGTTTAATGCCATACTGAGGAACATTTCAAGCAATGATATCAAATCTCCTTGGAGACAAGTAGGTGCCAGCCCCTCCACCAGATATAGTTACATGTACCTTTAAAGCTGGCTTCAGCTTCTTCAAAGTATTGCTTTATGTTCTCTATTACTAACTATTATTGAACTAATGTTGAACTAATATTAATATTAAACTATTATTAGAGACATAATTCTAAGAATTTATAAGGTTCACTCATGTAACTTATTAAGCGGTGTTATTGTTAAAAATTATAGACAAACTTTAGTTTATACTTTTATGCAATACCATGTGATGCAGAAATATGAAATAAAAATAACGCTTGGAGCGTGTGGCCTGTAATGGACCTGTTAATTGCAGGTTTGCTCTGGCTGTATTATTCCCCCTACTTCAGTGTTCAGGGATCCATTAGTATAACATAACAATATACAATTCTATGGAAGACTAGACCTTTTCCTGTTAATAATACACCACAGAGATGCAAATACATAATTGTCATTATGCATTATGTACAAACAATGCATGCAAAATGGTAAATCAAAGGTTTCCTTTCCACGTGCTGGCTTGGCATTAGTACTGTAGATGTTACATAATCAGCATTACATATAATCTCCACATAAGAGTGTGTTTGACTCCAGCAGTGAAAGATACAGCGCCCATGTCTATAAGCTTACATAATGAAACTGTCCTCAGAGGTCATATCCATTTGTGTATTCCACTTATTTTTGCTGAATCTATGTAAGGGCATTACTTTTTATTTCATTTTATGTTATATATATATATGCATGTCTATATATGGCTTTCAACTGCCTTTTCAGATTTCAGTAAACTAACTGCAAATAACTTGATTATCTATTCTGTTTAGTAGTAAAAATAACTTGAATTCAAAACATGTTTCTTGTTTTGAGTAGCTTTGACAAGATTTATTTAGATTGTCAGATTTTCTTGTTTTTATTTTTAGTAAAAGTTTCTGCCAATGATGTCTTTTGCATGTTTTATTTGATTTCTATTTCCTTTGCATGCTGCTGTTTTCTGTTGTGGCGGGCTTCCTTCTTTAGCTCCACCCTCCCTGCATGCTCAAAGGGCCAGCAGACACAGAAACAGGATGTGGGCGTAGCTGTTCCACGTAGCATTCTCACACAGCGAGTGCTCAGGTTCACAGATGAGGTCACGGTTAGGTAAGAACATGTTTAGCACTAGCATCACATTACCCTGCCTCCCTCTATGGATTTAGACAGCAAAACAAATGATTAAGGACAGTTCATTATTTATCGAATTGGCTGGTAAAGTTACACTATGTAACTTTTCTGATGAGAACAATGGGAATTATTAATTGTAACATTAACTCACCTGTGACATTGTGCTGAACATTGCAGCCGAAGCTAAATTTTCCACAGAGATAAGCAGGTAGTAGAACCCCACCAAAAGCCTGCACCTACGCCTTTGAATTAAAAAAGCCTGGATGCTTATTGATAAAGCAGAAACATTTGGAGATCCCCTAATAGCAGCTCTGTCAGTGGTGACAGCTCTGGCCTGGGTCCAGTGAATTTGGGTGGGCTAAATACTCTACACGCTCTAGTATACACAGTGCTGGGAAGTCATTGAACACATGTACAGAGAATACGTATTCTGAATACTAACTTTGCGTTGCTTTGAGTCCGTTACCTTTCTGAATTCAAAGCAATACAAGGCAGTATACTTGATCACTTCATTTAGGCTTCAAACTGCACAGAATCTGTGAGAAAAATAAAAAACACTGCTCTCGTGGTGAGGCATGTGTGATTTTTCCTTCTCTGATCAGCGATAAATAAATGCAGAGCAAACAGGGAATCAAGTTGCTTTCAATCCTATGTTGCATCTTTACACTATAATTTATGTGCAACTCTACTTGAAAGTATTCTTAGTATTCAGAATGCAGAATTCTGATTGCCCCATGTATGAGAATAAATTACAAAATACATTTAGTATTCTGTAACTAAATACATTTTCAGAGTATTCTTCCCACCACTAAGTACACGTTACACTTAGAGCCCTTATAGTTATTCAGTTCAGAGTTATATATCTGACACAAAAGGCCTAAATATTCAGATTGCCTCCCTTATTCGATCCAGGTAGCTGTAATTATTCTTTGGTTGTAACAACAATATTGAACATTTCAAAATCCCAGAATGTATTATTATTAGACCATCAAACATGAAACATATTACTTAAACCATGTATTCACCCCTGTCCTGTACCACTATTCTGAACTTCCTCTCTGTCTTTGTACCCATGATGCCTCAGCTCTGCACCACTAAGCTAACCCTACCCTCCCTTAAGCCCTGCGCCTCCTGCTCTCCTGTTAGCTCTATATGCAGTGTCATGCAATGGCACGGATCCAGCCATCTGTGCAAACTTCAGTTTTCAAAGCCACAAAGCTGTAGCATGCACCATACAAACATACAGCAAAGATCATATGGATTTTCTTTTATATATCTTCTGATTTAGATGCTATCAGGGTTGGCAAGAAGCTCTATACTAAATTGATTGTACATTTGAACAGGACTGATACTGGAAAAAAAAGAAAAATTCATCAAAATTTCAGTCATTCAGTCAATCAGAACCAATTTGCTTCTGTGCCAAGCCTAGAAAAGCCTATATTTTAAATTAATATACAAATACTACTCAAATTGGATAGCAAGGAATATTTTTTTTTCCTCAAAAAGGCCCCAAAATTGTCTGGCAAAATCAAATTGAATAGTTTTGTGATGTACTCAATAAACATTCAAGAATATATCTAAATTTCACCCATGAAGCCACTTGCTCTTTTATATCTTCACCTCTTAATTTACACATCGTTGTTTTTGTTCCTCTTGGTCATTTCACACTGTCCGAAATTGGTTTTGTCAATCATCTTGTCTCCATTCATTGTTTTCTCTCTCTACTGCCCCTTGTGGCTGTGTAGCGACCTGCAGCCATCGCTGGACAGAGTGAGAAGTGCCAGCACCACCTGTTTGAGGCCAGACAACCACTATGACAGAGACAGGTACAGACAACATAGAGAAATATAAACACTCATTATATAATTTCATGATATTCTTCTCACTTGGAGGGTTAATTTCACTATTTTGCATGAATGTAATTTTAGAGTTTGTGGTATGCATGCTGTGGCGTTGTTTGTGTCACTCATTAAATATTATTATACAGACATTTTTTCACATGTGTCATCTACTGTTAACATCAAAGTCGCAGACCATAGTGACCTCCTTGTTTTCTGTTGTCATTTGAGTTGCTAATACAGATTTCTTAAAGGTCCTATATTATGCAAAATTGACTTGTGAGCTTTAAGTCATGTTATAATGTTGTTATCTCGTCAAAAACATAGCCGGAGTTGTGTTTTGTTTCATTAATACGTGTTTGAGTTACCCTTTATTGTTAGTCTGTTTACATCTCCAAAACTCAAAATGCTCTGTTCCACCTTGCGATGTCAAGAAGTAGTTTTCACGTTAACAGCTCCTTTTACCTTTAGGTCAGTAGAGATTCCATGGCTGAAATGATCCATAGGTGTGTGCAGTGGTGTGTGGAAAAGGATTTGTGCGTAACGTGTGTGAATGAAACAACTCCGAGTATGTTCTTGATGAGGAAACAACATAAATCAGAAAACAGAGTAATATATGCCCTTTAAAGATGCACTATGTCTTCTGGTAGAGGGTCTGCCACCTGTTTTATATCCTTGGAGATGATATTACTTTGCCTGGTATGTCACTCAGTGTGGCATTAAACATATCCATTACCGTGGAGACAAAAACAGACCCAAGTTGCAGGTCAGATCTGTGGAGAATGCAGGTTTTTCAAGATACTATGGTATGTTTTATCACCCGTAATAAATGCTTGGAAAGGAGTTAAATGCCATAGTGTGGAACAATAGGCAAAGCAATACATCTCCTTATGGACAAGAAACCTTCCACCAGAAAATTTACACATTGTATCTTTAAAAATGTGCCTATAAAGCCTATTTGTTTTTGTTTGCACCTAGTAAATAAAATAGCCTGTACGTGTATTGCTCCCAAAGCATCACTATTGTAGATTCTTTTGGGAACTACTTTCACTGTCCCGTGACTCTCTGTACCACCCGACCCCACTCCCTCCACCTCCACCCGTTCCTCCCTCCAGGTTCTCCAAGTCTTTGCCCCGCAAGGTTCCCCCCCACCCCAGGATCTTAGTAGAACATGTGAACCCTGAAGAAGACAGGTACCAGGCCACAACCCTTCTGCTGAATCTACCCCCTTGCAAAAAGCTGCACTTTCCCACTTTCCCGCTTCTTCACTTGTTCTTCACGTGTTCCTCTTCAGCTTAGAGCGCTCCCTGCACTGCAATAAGTCTACATGGGGAAAAATGAATTGCATTCAGAATACATATTTTGATTTTACTACATTTTTTTTGGCAATTTATAATTAAGCTCGAAAAAAATATTGAAATCACTTGTTATTTTTTGCAATTCTTTAAATTGCTGATTATTTAGCCTCAGATAAAAAACAATATTTAAATCAAAAGAGTCATAAATAGCTTTGATAGAGGTAATAATGTAGACTTGGTTTAGTCCTGGTCTAGTCCTGATTCTGTCTTGGTTCATCCAGGTTTAGTTCTGGGTTCAGTCTGACCTTTGAGCATCAGTGTGATAATAATTAAAAATATTATTTATTTGGTGATCTGTTAGGTACAATGCAGTGAATTGCAAGCTCTTACGTGCCCAAAATGCAGTGTTCTGTTTCAGTAGCATACTAAAACGGCAGAGGGAACTACAGTAACCATAATTCATTGCAGGAATAATCTGAATTCTAGTTATTTTTCCTAATATAGATTTCATTTTTCAGTATGGAGACAGTGATATGGCCTGTTTTCCTCAAATATTTGTGTTCTAAGGCGCTGTAATCCCTTTATTCTCCTGCACCTGGCCCTGTCACCGCGCACCTGCTGCTCAGCTCAGTGTCTTTACTCTAGCATTGTTACTGGCAAATCAAACAATCAAATCTGCTCTAACTGCATTGTGTTTATATCCATGCCCTCCATGTCTGTACACTGCAAAAAGTCATGTTTACATGTGTCAAAATGACTTTTGAACTTTCAATTCAGTGGGTATATATTTGCCTTTTAGACCTTGATTATTTAAATATTTCTAATTTCATTCCACTTATCATCCTTTTAAAATTTTTTATATGTATTTATTTTATATTAAATAATGTATATTGTCCAAATGAGTAAATATGTGTCCTCAAATATCGAGAACTATCTTAGGCACTGCTCTATAGGCAAATATTATCTCAATTTTATGTATTTATTTATTTATTTTTGCAGTGTGCAGAATTATTTGTTGTTACATCTTTCATTTTTGTCACTCCATCTTTTTTGCCACAACAACAGACATTGTAACAATTCACCCAGTCCCAACTGTGCGAATCCAAAAGGCAGTCGAAAGAGCCTAGAGGGGGACAGGTAAGACAAAGTCATTCTCACTGCAAAAACTACATCTCTACAGGTCTAAAACAACTTGAATTAATTCATATTTTATTCTATTATCATCATTTTTTGGACTTGTTTCTAAAAATTTTCTACAAGCTCATTCAAATTAATTTGTTTCAACTTCCTGCTTATATGTGCCAGTTTGGGCACTTTTCACCATACAAAAGAAGAAATAAAAATAGTTTTGAATTGATAATTGTTATGGCAACTTCTGATTTAAAATTTTTCTAAAACACATTGATACATTTTTTCTGCTTTCAAGCGAGGTGTCAGTGAAGTTGCAATTTTGCAAGTGATTTTCTGAAAATAGAAAAAGAAAAAAAATAAGTAACCAATGATTTAGTTAGAACTAAACTAAATTGATGTTATGACTAGTAATGAATAATCTGAGTTAAAACCTTTTAAATTTGTGTAGATATTCTTTTTAGCTGTGCACTTTTTTGCAAATATATTTGATCACTCTCACATTCTCAGTTTTTCTCACCTTTCTCATGTCCATGTTTTACTATTGTTTAAATGTACTTGTGTGTTGCTGGTGCCAGTCGAATCCAGCCCACTTCCATCCTGAGGGGCAGTCGAGGCAGAGGGGGTCCCTTGAGGCTGCCCCCTTTGTCTGGGTCATGCCCAAACTCTCCACGTCCTGACAGGTGCACGCCCCCACCCTCACCGAGCACCCAAAATCCTGTATCCCGTTCCCCGCTGGCCCACTAAAAGCTCCCTATGTGTTTTTCTATTGACTTAGATGTCGTTTGTGCTGCAGCTGGTGTTCCTGTCCTTTTCTTCCACTGACCTTTTGACCTCCATTTGTAGTCTTTCCTAATTTGTAGTCTTTGTGGTGTCGTTTTTACAGCCGGCTGGTAAAAATTAACAGTTACTCTCTTCTGTTTTTGTGAACGGCAGACTCCAGGGTAGCCCCTCTCCCCCAGGCACCGGCCGCAGAGGCAGACAGCTTCCAAAGCTCCCGGCAAAGAGCAGCAGCATCGAGCAAGGTGGGTGGCATGTGTTTGTAAGTGATGTTGATACAGTTTGGTGATGTAAATGAGACAAAAGACATCCAAAGTTTGAAAGCTCACTGTGTCCACACCAGGTCACTTTGCGAGTAGCTGTTTTACTGGACCAAATCCGTTGGGTGGATCTGTTCTCTTTCATCTGAGGGAAAAAACTGACATTTCCTTACTTTTCTTTTAATAATGTTAGATCTAGGTGCATTTCTTTAACATACAGTAACACAAAATCTTATTTGAGTTCATTTGAATCAATGTGATGGTATAAACACGGTGTAATGTGAATTTGAAAACAACTTTTATGACTACAGACCAACAGAAATGCAAATGCTTCTTGTTTGGTTCAGCCTATAGGTGTAAAGGTATAAAATAGATATGAAATAACACGTTTTTGCCAGTTCAACATGTTCTCTCTTGAATTAAATGTATTATACAATAGCCTATTATTCTAAGACCCTTTTCCCTTTATTCAAAGCCAAGATATCTAGTTTAAGCTATTTGCACTAGTTCCTTAAATATTAAAAGGTGGTAATTGTAATAGTGGTTTATAGATATAGAGTTTATATCAGAGAGTCCTTTGCAGCTGATAGACATTAAAGGCATCTGCATTAAGACAGGACTCTGGTCAACGCAAGTGAGTTACACAACTGCAAAACCTCAGCATCATACGCCATCTAGTGTCAAAAAACTCACACTACACCACGACGCCACGACTGAAACCCTGACTGTTTATTAGAGATTGCTTATATAATTAATAATTCATTCCCACCTTCAGCCCTTGCAGGAGATGACAGAGGAGGTCAGCTGCCAAAGAAAGTGCATCCTTACAACAGGCCTTCATCGTCCCACGACCGAGAGATGGACCTCAAGATGAAACGAAAGGCGAGTGTATCCGCTTTTCAATATTATTTTGTCTTGAAAACCAAAATGGCTTTTAATTTTAATGTTTTCTGAACATAAACAATACAAACATTTAATCATTCTCTGTCCAAAGTTTGAACTCTAATCCAAACCACACACACAAAAAAAGACTGACTATTAAAAATGACAAAATTTTGAACTAATTTAATATATGATGCAAAAAAAGTTTGAAAATTTGAATCAATGTGGTGGTATGAACAGTTTTGGACAGCGGATTGGCTGTGGACCTCTTGATTAAAAAGACCTGAGACTGATTAGAAAATCAATCGATGAGCTGCACAGCCATAACTAGAACTTTTGAATATTTTATGTAGATTGAAATGTCTAGTTTCCTTGTTAAATGAGTGTTTCCACTTCAGAACTATGCAGGGCAGAGGTGCAGCAGTGACAACACGTCAGCACGATCCTCGGACAGTGACATGAGCGACATGTCGGTGAACTCTCGAGCCAGCAGCATCTCCAGACTCAGCAGCACCAGCTCCATCCCCTCAGAGTATCCAGGCGGGAGGTTCAGGTTTGTGCAGCTATTCAACTCTTTATTAAGCACTGGTGTAATGAGTACTTAAAGGTCCACTGTGCAGATGTTTGGTTGGGGGTCCTGCTTGTTTCCACAATATTACTTTTAACAGCTCTACCTTACATTTATTCAATTACAGGTGGTTTTACTGCTCAGAAATCCATAGAGAAACAGGCATTCTGACTGTGAGCGGGGTCGCCTCTCCACAGATCTGATCTATAACTTGGTCTGCTTTGGTCTCCATGAAGATAGAAAGGTTTAATATCATACTGCGAAACATTCCAGACAAAGCAATAACATCTTCATGGAGAAAAACATTTGACCCTCCACCGAAAAAGTTGCATAATGCACCTTTAAAATGAAAGCACAATTAAATGTACTCAGTTACAAATTTGTACTTCAGTAAAGTTATAATTATACATGAAAAAACACAATGCAAAGAATTAGTTAAATTATTTTAGATACATTTTAGATCCATCTTTCAATTAATTAAACTATGGCCATATAATTAAATAAAACAGCACCATGCTAACAGTAAAGTGGTAATAAATTTAGACTATTGTTCAAGCAAAGTTTAACATGTTTTATAAACCGATCAGACTAATGAAATGTGAGATGGCTCATGTTACCTGTATTGTAACAATTTGGCTTAGTTAACCTTTATAAAATATAAATACCCACATAAATACGAAATAATGTAATAGAAAATTCTTCATGAGTGTGATGAAAACTGTCCTCAAGATTTTTGGGTGTGTTTTTTACCTTAACTTTTAATTTCATTCACTGTATATTAATTTGCATGTTTTGTGTGTTTCTGCATGTTTGTGTCTGTCTGCATGCTCCGTCCAAACTTAAAACATAACTACAAACTGGACCTGGTCTGGACCTGGTCTGCACTTGGTCTGGACTCGGTCTGCACTCAGGTCTAAGTCTTTAGAGGAGGAGAAGAGGGACAGGCGGATCTCGTGGGGGGTGAATGGGGAGGAGGAGAGGAGGAGGGCCGCAGGGAAGAGGAGGTTTTCAGAGGAGCTAAAACGCAGAAGGCACACAGTGGGAGGAGAGACCACTGAGACCAGGTAAAAAGACATGAAATAAAAAATAAAATAAAATCAGGACAAGCGTAGTAACTATTAAAACTTAAAAATGTTGCTATATGCCATCACTTTAATGTAATATATTTAATTTCAGTCTAGATTTGGTCAACTCAGAACCAATATCAGAGAGAGTGCCTAAGTTTTCACCCATTTGCTTTGATAATAAGAACAGAAAAATATGGGGAGGGGACGAGGGCAGCTGCCATGTTCCACAGTACGGCTTTAAACATATCTATCCAGTCTCTAAATACTCTGAAAAAAAATGCATCTGACCTTCAGCTTGGCCTGGGGACATGACCGATGATACTTTTAAAGCCAAACTGTGGAACATTCAAGAATACAGACAAAGCAAAATGGAGGAAATCTGGCAGCTTCTCCATTAGAAAAGTTACATAACCTTTAAGATCAAAATCTATTGAAAAGTTGACAGAAATGACTTGCATTTATTAGGTACCAAAGCCAACCCAGAACCAACATGAAAACAGACAAACATGAATTCATATCAACATTTTCTTAGTGGTTTTGGCACTATAGCTTAGCTCTGCACTCTTTCATAAGCAGAGGTCAGCTACAGTGTTTTTTCCCAGTCCTGTGGCTCTGATCTGACAGGGACAAATGAGGCTCTCCTAGTGGGCGAGGTGTGGATGTAGTGTAGGTTATTATCCCGCTAATGTATTGGGTTTGGACTGAGGGAGGAGAGAAAGGGCCACGCCGCAGATCAATCTCAATTCTGTTATAAAAGCACCGGCCAGTGGCATTTAGCACAATTTAAAGTTGGTTATTACAAAGATGAAAGTTAGACAAAGTAATAAATTAAATATGTTTGTGTTTGTATGGCTGAGGGGATTTTAGACTATAACGCGAATTGAAGTCATGAGGGGAGCAGGGCTTTTCTTAATAATATTTGCTTAATTATGCTGCTTTGTCTTGAGATGATTGGAGCTCTAACTAACACGCTAAACCACTTCCTTTCTGTATAATACAATAAAGGAAAGTAATATGAAATGTTTAAAGAAAATCATAAATACTGAAGTAAAGCAGATGTATCACTAGCTGCTAACAGCACTCGAAAAAATAAATATAATCTTGACATTTAAATATATGATGTCCTTATTTTCCCATTTAATGATTTTATATTGATCCAAAGCAAATAACTTAAATTTAAAGATGATTTTAGACATTAAATATTAAAACAGCAAATCCATATGTCCATATATTTAGACTTAGACTTTATTGATCCACAAAGGAAATTACTTGGACACAGTAGCTCACATTATATTAAAATAAAGAGTAAAAAAAATATATAAAAAATAATACATTTCTAAATAAGTAGCAATAAAACATAGCAAGAGATAAGACTTAAATTATATAAATGTATGTACAGTAAGTAAAAACAAATATCGTAATATAAATACAGTATATGACAGGTCATAAATATTTAAATAGGATCAACAATAATTTAGTTGAATAGGATCAAAAATGCATAACAGAATTACCAAATAATTGCACATTTTTGTAGTGTTTATTAATCACAGTATACATATAATAAGAATAAGAATAAAGTTATTATTAGTAAACTGCAATATGATACCAACCAATGAAGCCGTTTGGGATTTTAGTTCATTACGCGTAGACATTTTTTATTTTACATGTATTATTCATAACATTAATTCCCCCACTGCATCCATGTTGTCTTTATGTTGTGTATAGATTCCTCCCTGCATGCCTCAGACCCCTCCTTGCATGTGTCCTGTGCCGTGACTGCTCGGACCCCCGCCTCCGCACCGCACCTGACCCCCCGTTACCCTCCTACCCACCCTCCCCTCGCCTGTCCCACACCTCACCAGCGGGGGCAGCAGAGAGGCCCCAGAGCACCCTCCCCCTGCCCTCTCCTTCTCAACAACCCTGGACCCTGGCGGCGGGGAGGGGCCCACGTGAGGCAGATGTTGCGGGGTACAGAGGCAGTGTGGCCGGGGTGTCCTGTAGCACTCTTACCCCCTCTGAGCACATGGACATGAGGAGGCTGATCCGCACCGGGCAGCACAGAGCCCCAAGACGCCTTTGTCCGAGTGGATTAAACTGTTTTAGAGCAAATAATGTTAGTGAATGTTAGGGAAAAAATATTAAGTTTCAGTGTTGGCTCTTTGAAACCATAATCCAGTGTATAAAATAATGGAAACTGGAGAAGACAGAGTTTTATCTGTGCAACTGTATTTACAAGATTACACATGTATTTGCAGTGGAGCAATATTGACAAAAATAAATGCCTTAATATGTTGTTCAATTCAATTAAATTTTATTTCTATCGCCCAGAATCACAACAAGAGTTGCCCCAATGGGCTTCACAGTGAAAAACATGGAAACATAATCTAACATAGACATCAGCAAACACAGTCCCATCCTCAGTCTCTCGATAAACACACATGTTGTTTTTTTGCTATTGATAATGTCCACCTCTAGTTAAAGGTGCACTATGGAACTTTTCTGCTGGATGAATATTATTATTTATTATTGTTTTGCCTAGAATGATCCATAAAATTCCATGGAGACAAGTAACAGGTCAGAAATTCGGGATTAGGTCAAGGTCAAGCTCGCCTTTTCACAGCATAGAATATCTTTTTATGGTATTTTTGTTCAATCTACATGAGTTTAATGCCAGAAAAGTCAGTCCAAATCTAATTCACAACAATTAGTAGATTAGTATCAGCACATTTATGCTTTAGACATTAAATTTTAGCATTTGTTGTTGCTGTTCCTTTCCTTCGTCGCTCCCGTTCTCGCTAAATGCATCTGTGCTTCTGTGCATCATTCCTTATCACCTGTTTCCCTCTAAATCAGGTACTGTATCGGCTAAGTTTTCCGTCAGATATAAGTATTATCTGTGACCCTTCCCTCTGTGCACAGGATGCGCGGTTCAGGTGGACACAGTATGCTGAAGAGCTCCAGTGTGAGCAGTGAGATCTACACCCAGGAGCGCACAGACGGGAGCCAGTCGGACACGGCCCTCGGGACGGTCAGCGGAGGCACCAAAAAAAGACGCTCCAGCCTCAGCGCCAAAGTGGTCGCCATCGTGGGCAACCGCCGCAGCCGAAGTACCTCCCAGATCAGCGGGCCAGGTTCGAAATTGTCATTTATATATCAGCACAGTAAGGTAGAGATCTTCTTGTATTAAAGGTGCTGGTCCTGATTTTTATTGTCTTAACGATATAAAAAGCAGAACCAGTGAATCCTAATTGTTCCCTGCGATGAGTTTATAAGCATTTTTCACAACTTTTAGAGACCAGAGCAGAGTTTTGCTGTCAAGGTAACGCTAACAACAACTAGCAGGCTAACACAGACTTAATAATAATAATAATATATGGGTTTTATATAGCGCTCTTCACTGTAACACAAAATGCTTCACAATGAGGTAACAATAAAGCAAGGACAGGACAGACAAACAGTAATGAGGAGCGGTCATGTGTGGGGACTGTAGGCTCTGAGGAAAAGATGTGTTTTGAGCAGTTTTTTGAAGGTGTTAAGTGAGTCTGAGTTTCTGATGTGAAGGGGGAGAGAGTTCCAGAGGGCCGGGGCAGCAATGGCAAAGGCTCGACTATCTGATTTTCAAACAATAAATTAGATAGATTAGATGCATTAAATAAATTAGATAGATTAGATGCAGACATCACTTCGAGAGCTGCTCATTCAATATATCTGGGCCAAGAATAAAACTGCTCAAAAACATGGGGAAAAAAATCAGGCACAGCACCTTAAATGCCAAAGTTGATGGTTTGATTCCATGATGCAGCATTATCCTTTGCCTACTGTTTAAATGTAAGTCCCAACTCTTTTTCCAGCCTTGGGAGTTAGTAAAAGAGGACTAAAAGAGTATATGGACCAAAACATCTCAAATTCAAAGTTTCCTAATAAGGGCTTTTTCATAATATTAGTCATAGTGTTTTTGTTTTTTTTCACATTTCTCAGAAAGCCATGGCGTCACACCTATATATAAATCTCTATAATGGTTTTGAATTATGTATTTTTTAACAGTCTAGCTGCTTAGTTTTCCCTTAGTGTTAAGAATCAGCCTATCTCACGCCAAGCCCTAAAATATACAGCATTATACATTAATTAATGGGCTGTTAATAGGCTGAACCAGCTTGCTGTTAAAATGCACTGTTGAGGGTGTCTTGCTTCCCTTGTGCCTTTAATGTAGGCCGTGGGTGCAGTTTTCTTTGTGGACACGTTTGATTGACAGACAGAGCAGTGCCTCAATGTTACCGTTTTCTGATGATGAAGGAGGGTGTTTTTGGGCTCCATCAGCAGCTGTGCAAATAGTTTTTTTCCCTTTAAACATTCCAGGCTGCAGCTTTGTTGATAACGAGTAGCTTTTAATTGTATTTTGGGTTTTTTTTATGGCAGTGAGGGTTTTTTTATGTAAAAAAAATGGTTGAAGTTTCTTTTACAATGAAAATCTAATAAAAAAAATATTTTAAAGGAATTCAAATAGTGCTTCTGTAATTTTCAGTGGACTATGTTTTAACTTTTGAGGTGGATGTTCAGACACCTTCTTGTCTCCATGGAGATGTTACTTCCTTTTCACAGTTCTGACCTGTAACGACACATTAGCATAACAATACATAGCCTACATTTCGATTTACATTATCGTATGTATACCAAACATTTTTTTTCATTTTTATTTGTTTATTTGGGTGGAACGATGCATATTCATGAACATACAATTTGTATGAAATCACACATATTGATGTAAATACGCCGAAATTAGCACGAGTGCTAATTTCCATCTGTAGTCCCATATATAAAATACACATAATATAGACATACAGATATACAGTACATTTACAATACATTTTTTCTTCACCAACAATATCTCATTTTGTTTTCACTAGGCAAAATTACACTCTAAATGTCCATACTGATGAAGTGATCTTCTTAAGTATCTTGCTAATAGTCACCACACTTTTCTAACAAAGCAGTGGTGATTTGGTGCTTGTAAATCACAATACCAAACAATAAGTGGTGTTACATAACCGTTCATTTCCTGGTCTCACCCACACAGCCTCAGTGGTTTCAGTTCAATTAGACTTCTTTTAAAGCAGCAGACATGATGAAAGGCGAAAGCAGTGGTATTATTTTGTGCTGTGGACATAAAAAGCTTTTAGTGGACATTGTGCCTGAGGTGGGTGAGCCTGTGTCATTCTCTGCTTATTATTGTAGACTCAGACCAAAGCAGAGAAAGAAGAGACTATACTTCATGGGAAAAAATATGCAAATACATTACTGTGTAGTGAAACATAATACATAAATATAAGACCACTGGGCATTTTGGATAGTTTTGTTGTGTGCTAAATAGGGCTGGGTACCTAAAAAAGCAACAGAAAAATAAAAATGAGGTAGCCTACCAAAAGTTACTGGTAGTTTTGATGTCTGGTGGGTCTGGGGAACATGTATTCACTGCCATAATAAATGATTAAAGTGAGACTAAACACCTCATTTCCAACAACCACATTTCAAATAGAGATGCTAAATTGGGCAGTACTACAAGAGGAGGAGTGAGGTCTGGGGGTATAAGAACAGTGTGACAAGTATCCGTACTTCAAACTCTGCCCCTGCCATCACGTGTTTGTAGTCAGAAACACCGGGCTGTAATCAGGGCAATCTTTCATAACTACTAGAAATTATAGAGGTCACTGAAGGCAGCACAAACTTAGATTTAGACGTTTTTGGCCCGAAAAATGATAGTAGAACAGCGGATATAGCTGTGCTCCTAAGTTTCCATACCCTGGCAGAATTTATGATTTCTTGGTCCAGAAGCTGCACATGGGACGTACTTGGATATTCCAACATGATAATGATCCAAAACACAAAGGCAAGTGGACCTGTCACTGGCTCCAGCAGATTAAAGTGAAGGTTCTGGAGTGTTCGTCTCTTCTGACCTCAGTATCACTGAGTCACTCTGGGCAGATTTAAAATGCAGTTCAGACAAGAGCCCAAGAATTTACAGGAACTGGAGCCTTTTGCCCAGAAGAATGAGCAGCTTTACCATCAGAGAAAATAACACATCCGCAACTATCACAAAAGACTCCAAGCTTCATTGGGTCATTTGTGTAGTTTCTGTTTCATTATGATTTAAAAAGAGGAAACACAGTTCTTTGATAATAAACGGCTTCACCCAAGCACTAACCATGAGTGAAAGAAAAGTTCATTCATATTCTCTGAAAGATGGCCAAGAAATCAATCAAATTCTGTCAGGGTATGTAAACTTATGTGCACAACTGTAATGCTATTAAAACACCATGACGTTTAAAAAGTGCAATTAATATTCAAGAAATTGTGTTTAATGTAATTGATCAACTTCATACATGTTTTTATATATGAATTAATACAGAAGTAGATACAGAAGAAAGTAGAATTCAGGTACTGGTACTGACACCCGGGTACTGATAGAACCCTAATAGTGAGACTCAATGGGGATAGAATTGTTAGGATTGTTAAGCTTTTATTTCATGTACTTTACTCTTTTGGCTGGTTCAAAGTAAGTGCTTTTTGTGTATTTCCCCACTACCGATAAAAAGCACTTGGAGGGAGAAAACTGCTTATCCCCCCTCTTGGGCAAATTATCATTAGAAATATTGATGTTTAAGATGCCGCTAGTAGTTCAACAGTGAGACGATTTACGTTTCTTTTCTTTTATTGACAATGTCTAATAGATTACCATACCATTGTTATATGGTAAGCTTAAACATGCTGTTTATTACACATACAGTTTTTTTCTTTTGTTTGTTTCTTTTACATATTTGTGACATCTGTAATCGTAACTTGGAATTATCCTGCTATCCACGCACCTTATTCCCTCTCTTCTTCCTTGCAGAGGGTAAGTCTAAAAAGGAGAAGGGCGCCCCCATCCAGCGGAGCACGGAGACAGGTCTGGCAGTGGAGATGGTTCGGAGCATGCCCAGTCGACAGCCGAGCCGCGAGTCCAACAACGGCAGCATCCACAGCTGCAACTCCGAGGGGAAGTCAGTACCGACACTTCCTGTTTTCACACAAACTACTCTCACTCTTATGTAACGGTCTCTTAAAGGAAACCGCTCCTCGAGTTGTTCATTTGCACCTGTGCTGTTAACAAATGGCATCCTGGACCCGACAGTTACCATATATATTTTTAGTGTGTGAAAACTAAAGGAGCACTGTCATAAAGATGGAGCAAAGTGGGCTGCAATGATTAATCGGTATAATAATACAGGAAATGCTCCAGTGAAACAAAACAAAACACAACTGTAGGTATTTTCTTATATTCTAACATGGCTAAAAGCTCAGTCAGTTTTGTGTAATAGAGGCCCTTCAAACCCCTTTTTTTTTTTTAGATCTATATTGCATTTTACATTGAACGAAATGTATGATCTAAGTATGGCATAGTTTAATGTAAAATAATACCCTCAAAAACCATTACAGCTCTCCTTTAAAGTGACATCCCTTATAGAGCACTATCCTCCTGTAAGAAGCGATGGATTTTAATTAGTGGGTAGCTGAAAAAAGAGGCGCTGTGAAGCAAATCTGGAACAAAACACCAAAAGTGACAGGATCAAATTAAGGCCTGCTGTTTTCGGAGATGGATTAACTCACTTGGGTAATTCCATAGATGATTTTCTTGCTGTAAATAATGATTGGCAAAGACGCAGTGGAATGAAGTCTCCCTCTCCACATGCTGACTGGGTGCAGAGAGGCGCAGCAGTCTTTAGTCAGCATATACAGGCAAAATACTACACCCCTGCAAACTCCGATTTACCAGCCCGAACAGGTGCAGTCATGATTACTCTTCAAAATGACAAGGGGTTCAAGTCTAGGGGGGGAAGCATAGCAGAAGTTTGCGGGTTTAAAAAAGATTTAAGTTTTTAGTGACGCCATGTTTTTTTATTTTGAAAATTTTGAACTTTCAAATTGTATGGTGCACTTTTTATTTTTCATTAAAGGTGCACTGCGTTACATTGCTAGTGAAGAGGCCGCTAACTAATGTCTCCATGGAAATATTATTGCTTTGTCCAGAAGTTTCCACAGTTTTGATTCATCTATCTGTTACAAGGGAGTGAAGCAGGTTACAGCATTACGCTACATTACAATAAACATATTCACAGAAAGAATATTCTATTTTTGATTAATACAAACACCTGAAATGAATAAATGCTAAATGGGAATGTTTAAAGTCATGCCAAACAGACTAACAGGACCCTTCACCAGAACAGTTGTGCAATGCACCTTTAAATATTTTTACTTCAAAGCATCACTGTGACTGAGACTGGACCAAGACTAAATTCAGACTAAATCTAGAACAGCATTAAAACCTGCTAATTCATGATTTATGGGGTTCAAACAAGTTGTGCCCACTACAGTCTAGGTTTAAAGTGAAAATCTAGAACAAATTGTGTCACTTTCCCCCCCCAAAAAAGTAATTACACTGGGCTGGTTGGCGATTGCACTTAGAAAGATGTTCCTGTGAATACCCGACCTTTTCCAAATGAACATGTAACTTACAAGGCATTGCTAGTAAAGAAAATATATTGTGTTGACCACAAATACGCAAAGCTAATTTTGTTACATTTTTCTTTATTGTTATATTATTGAATAGGGCTACAAAGCACAGGGGCTCTCGCGATATAGCAATACATGCAATAACTGATATATTGTGAGTTATTTTATGATATATTGTTGTTTTTTAGGAACTAAACACATTTTCACAAACAATATTTCTTTATTAAACCATTACTTGTGCAAAGTTAATATGATATGCACCTATTTTAATCATCAAAACAGTGGCTATGGCAAGTGTATTGCATAAATATGTTTTCTTTCACTAAATAAGCAACAAAATTGAAGTGCAATCATAAAAAAATAGCTAAAAAATACCAAAAAATACTATTCATGATAACAATACTGTATCACAAAATTTTGTATCATGATATTTTAATATTTTTTTTTATAATTTTGCACATGCCTATTATTGAAAATGTATGGTAGTATTTTCTCTTAAAACTACTTTCTTTTCCAGTCTGATCTTCTCTGGAGTGAACTTGGGTGCCAGCAGTCAGCTGAGTGGCTTCCTGGATGGTTTGGGTCCAGCACAGTTAGTGGGCAGACAAACGCTCGCCACTCCTGCTATCGGTATATATCACATTAACAAACTCTTTCTAACAATATTTAATTCTTTCTATCTGTTTTATTAAATGGATTCTCTCTTGTAGGTGACATCCAGATCGGTATGATGGAGAAGAAGGGTCAGCTGGAGGTGGAGGTGATCAGGGCCCGGGGGCTGGTGCAGAAACCTGGGTCCAAATCACTTCCTGGTGAGTCTTAGTTAAATACACACAAAGTGGCCCAATAATTTTGAAAACTGCTGCATAGTGGATATTATTTCATGGGTGCAACATACAATATTTGGCACATTTTATCTTTATCTTATCATTTTATCACAGCTTATCTTTTCCAAAATTTTAAAATGCATATTGCCCTATGGAGAGGGTATACTGCCTCAAATACTCTATGCAAGAATGAAAACAGATGTGGTTTTGATGGTTTGTTAAGGCTACATAAGATTATTATTAACACTGACAGAGAGAGAAAAGTTGTTGAATACCTCAAAGCTTAAAAAAATTAACTTTGGACATCAAGAATTGTGGCAAGGATCCTTAAATCATAAGTCGGCATGAAATTTGTCTAGTTGTGGATTTTAGAGCAAAGCAGCATAGTAATTAACAATTCAGAATGAAATATCCTCTCTTTTAAATTGTGAAAAGTCCTCAGAATTGCGATTATAAATAAGGAAAGAGGTGGAAAAATTACACAGTGACCCTTTAAGCTTGCTCTATATTTCTGGCTTCCCTTTGTTCCAAGTAAGAAATTCAACTTAGGATATTAAGAACGGTCTCTCTTGCTAATGGCTTTTGTTGCTCTGTTTCTCCGCACAGCTCCCTATGTCAAGGTCTATATGCTGAATAATGGGGCGTACGTAGCCAAAAAGAAAACCAAGATTGCACGGAAAACACTTGACCCGTTGTACCAGCAAGCACTGCTATTCGATGAGAGCCCACAGGGTAAAGTCCTACAGGTGAGCAGGACTATTATTTCTCTCCATCCGAGCGTTCAGAGCCACTGTGATAAAATACTAAATGTTTCACAAAAATATCGCTAAGAGATTCCTAGAGGTTTACCAAAACTGTACTACATAGTGATTTGTATAGTGATTTGTACTGCATCCTATACTATATGTAATTTTGCTAGGAAAAGTAAATGTTGTTTACTATCATGTGCAAATTTGAGACCTCCCTCCTCCAAAAAAAAAAAACATATTTTTTGAAACAAACTTACATTTTGTTTATTTTTTATTTTATTATATCACTAACCTTTCTGGTGTAGGGTCCACAATCTGCTTGTCTCTTCAGAGATATTATTGCATTGCCTGGAAACTGAATAAATGCAAGATCAATATGTTAAATGTCAAACTGTGAAATGTTTCCGGAGAAGCAATAACATCTATATGGATACAAGCAGGTCGTGGCAGCTTTATAGTGCGATACTTAATACTAAACATGCTAAAATTACAGTATCAGTTAACAGTGTGTATCAAAGAACTGTTATTTCAAGGTAATCACTCAAGAAGAACTACAGTAGTATAATAAAACTGCAACTGATAATGCTATTTTTGTGTAAAATGTTACTCAAAGATGTATATGATCTAGTTTTTCTTTTTTTTCCTGTAGGTGATTGTTTGGGGAGACTACGGCCGCATGGACCACAAGAGCTTCATGGGAGTTGCACAAGTGTTAATGGATGAACTGGACTTATCAAGCACAGTAATCGGCTGGTACAAGCTGTTCCCTCCCTCCTCCCTGGTGGACCCCACACTGGCCTCTCTGACGCGGAGGGCCTCTCAGTCATCACTGGACAGCTCCTCAGGGCCCCCCGGGGTCCGCACCTAGTGGACCAACCAAGTCATTACACCAACTCCCATAGACAACAATCAGAACCAGTCGTATTATAGAGAAAGCTTTGTTAAGATCTGACAATCACTTCTTTTGTTTGTCTGTGCTTGGGGACGTCTCAGTGTTTCATGTCCATTTGAGCGAAAAAAAAACAAAAAAAAAACGCAACTTTGAGTCTGTAAGGAAGTAGAGACTAACCTATTGGCGCAAGTATCAAAAAGAATCAACAATAGCAATGTATTGTATGTAAGCGTCAGAATGTATGGACTTTGAGATAGAGGACGTCAGCCTCTTCGACTACAGGGGGCGCACTCCTCCTCCTATTACTACTATTACAATTACTGCAGAAAACCCAAGCCTGCCAGGTACTCAAGTCTGGAAGCACAGGGCCTTCTTTCGGTGCCTAGACCTTAGTCCCATCACTGGTCCCTCTTTCTCTATGTTTACCATGGCTACCTGAAAGCCAATCTGTTTGAACGTTTGATGTTTATTTTATTTTAACTTTTAGCTTTTTTTTAAACTTGCACATGATGTTTTTGCAGTGCTCATGATATGTTGTCAGTCTGATGTGTGCATGGAGAGAAAAAATTGAAACACAAAGGATAAAAAACTACTAAGTGTCTGCAAGTGTTATGCAGGGGTGTAACAATAGGGGGGGCTGGTGATGAAGACACCCTTTTTACAGTGAGTTAGTGTGCTGCGTTGTTTTCCTTGTTCCACCGCTGGTCAACAAGGCCAGTCGTCTTTGTATAGATGTATATTAGGCCTCTCAGGAGGTTGACCAATAAATAAAGTTTATGTCACTTTGAAATATCACAAGGGTACGATGTTGCTGTAAAAATATAAAAAAAATAAAAATGCATAGGAGATATACTTTTTATGTGCCCTCACCCCAGCACGTTTTATCCAGACTTGTGTTACATTATTTTGAGATTTTAACTCACAAGCACAAGAGCTTGATTTTGTACGAGAAGTTTAACTTTTTGAAGAAAAAATAAATATGTAGTTAAAAAATAAAGCAATGATCCCGTCACCGGTCTAGTTATAGGAAAAACAGATGAATTGCTCAGTTTCCTTGTGCATCTCTGTGAATGTGAAAGTAAACCAATCAGACTGATCTGTCGGGACGCACACACCAATGCCCATCCTTCGTTTGGCCCATAGACCCCGCCCACAGTGCGAAAGGGCGGGGCCAGCATGACTTTGGAACCAGTTCCAAGCTGCATGCACATTTTTGTAAACCCGAAAAAAAGATGTAGATTCGTGTTAGTTTCTCATACTGTAGGGCCGCTTGTCTGTTGCATGCAGTTGTACAGTTTGCTCGTACTTGAATATTAAAGAGGTAAAAACCAAGAAGCCATTACAACTATGACACATCGACAGCAGTCTCCACGCGTCCCTCAGTCCAGAATGTGTGTCCCAAAACTTACTCTTGATGTCTTTTTTGGAGCAAAGATTTCTAGCTGTCCTCGTCCTCGCCCCTCTCACTGTAGTACACAATAAACTATACCTCCGAGGGGCTCACGTGTATGAATACATGTACAAATCAGAGGAAATATGAATTATGTTTAAACATAAGGATATTCTAATATGTGGACTGTTTAGTTCTATATAGAGAATATGATGCAGAGTCACACATGTAAATATTCAGTATAGCCTTCACTGGTTTGTGCTGTCTACAACGGGGCCAAGTCTTCAACTGAGCAGCATCTGTGTTTAGGGACCATCAGTGGACGCACAACCCACTATACAAATACACACTTTCTCTGTGGTCTTTCAAATGTCCATACAGCCCCATCCTCCACCCATGTTTCACCTAATAGGGGTTTTCTTTTCTCAGTGAAGCAGGTTGTCTTATTTATTTCAGTCTTTTTTTAATTTAATTTTTCTCTGTCAGTATTACCAGGAAAAATGCTGATTGTTTACAACTTTTGAGTTCCATGGAATCAGAAAAGAAAATTAGAAAATACTCAAGCATTCATTGCAACATTTCTTGTTTGTATAGATGATGTGGCTCAAATGATGTGTATGTTTTATATTTTAAAAAAAGTTCATTTTTATTATTTACAAATAAAAAGAATGTGTGGAAGAAAAGTTCTTTACTGGTTTGTTATTACTGCTGATGATGTTCAGAATCTGTTGGATTTACTGGGGTTTTTAACACCTGTTTGGTAGCTCACAAAATTGTTGATGCATTCACACATTGGTTCAATAACATGATTTGAGTTTGTTTTTTAGTAAATTGTCCTATATAAATACAATTGCAAATTTAAATAGTCACATTTCGAGTTCATCCACATGCTGCCTCGAGGTGTTAATGACTAGATTTCTAAAGTCCGTCCTCCACAGTTTACTTTCACCACTCACTCACATAGTTAACACGTCACTCCAATCTGGAACATTCCCAAGAGCCTTGAAAACTGCGCTCAATAAGCCTCTCCTAAAGGAGAGCAGTCTTGATGCCACAGTACTGAACCATTTTCGACCCATCTCAAATCTTCTGTTTTTTGGCAAAGTCCTTGAAAAAGCTGTTTACCAACAGCTTACTTACTTTCTCCAAATGAACAACTCATTTCATGTTTTCCAGTCAGGTTTTAGAGCCACCACAGCACTAAGACGCTCTGATCAAGATGACAAACGACATCTGCCTGAACATTGATGCAGGAAAAGTCTCAGTGCTGATCCTGTTAGATCTGAGTGCTGCTTTTGACACTGTTGATCATGGGATCCTCTTACAGACACTAGAGGACTGGGAGCATCTCTGGCACTGCACTAAACTATTTCAAGTCCTATTTAGAAGAAATTAAGTATTTTGTTGAAATTGGAAACTGTGTCTCAGATCACATGGCCCTGACCTGTGGGGTGCCCCAGGGGTCGATCCTGGGCCCACTTTTGTTCAATCTCTACATGCTGCCTTTAGGCCAGTTAAAATGCAGCAATAATGTGTCCTACCACAACTATGCAGATGATACTCAGATCTATGTCTCACTGGCATGCAGGAGACTATGGACCAGTGGACTCACTCTGCCACTACATCCAACAGATCAGTGTGTGGAGGCAGAACAACTTTCTTCAGCTAAACTCAGACAAGATAGAGGTCTTTGTCTTTGGCCCACAGAAACAAAGAGACAGTGTCAGTAGTCACCTCCAGTTGTTTCTCTCTCTAAAACCTTCAAATCAGGCTAGAAATCTAGGGATAATAATGGACTCAGACTTGAACTTTAACAACCACATCAAATCAATACCATTTGCAGCCTTTTACCATCTAAAAAACATAGCAAAAATCAAAGGTCTACTGTCTAAAGCAGACTTGGAGAAACTTATCCATGCGTTTGTCTCCAGTAGGTTAGACTAATGTAACGGCCTCTCACTGGCCTCTCCAAACGAGCTGTGAGAGCTGCAGAACATCCAGAACGGAGTAGCTCGAGTCCTGACTAAAACCAGGAAGTACGAGCACATAAGTCCTGAGCTCAGGTCTCTGCACTGGCTCCTGTGGCTCAGAGAATAGACTTTAAAGCAGCTCTGCTTGTGTACAAGTCTCCCCATGGCCGAGCACCAAAGTCCATCTGTGACATGTTAGTGTCATATGAACCATCTGCACTCCGAGGAGCTCAGGGACTGGACTCATGCTGGTGCCCAGAGTCAGGACTAAACATGGAGAGTCAGAGTTTCAGATTCATGCAGCTAAAACCTGGAACAGTCTCCCTGAACATGTGAGACAGACTCTACTCTGACTCTGTTTAAATCCAGGCTCAAAACAGTTCTGTTCAGCTGTGCATATGACTGAAAGGTTTTTATTCTGCACTCTTCTCTCTCGTTTAATCTCTCTCTCTCTTTTTAATTTTATGATGATTATTTATGTTTGATTTGTTTGTATTGTGACTTTAATGTATTTCTTATTCTGTAAAGCACTTTAAATTACTTTGAGTACAAATTAATAAACTTGCCTTGCCTTAGAACTTAAACAGAATACTCTTCTTACAAACCAAAGTGGCACAATGTACAGTTGCCCTGGCATGTTTTTATGCATACATCATGTGTCAGCGTGTTTTTACACCCATGAAGCGCTCTTAAACATCACCTCATAACACCACTGTCACCTTAAATAACTGTCATTAACCTACTTGCACTTTTTGGACCTGTTGCTCTGCCCATACTGCATATTTTGTATTTGCATATTATTGTCTATTTGTACCTTATTTAACAGATTTCATTTGAATTCAGATGCAACCATCACATCATAGCTGAAAATCACTCTAAAATTCTGTCCTGACATTCTTAAAACGTTTTTGCTATGTTAAAGATTACTATGCTTTCATAATTAATTGGCTTGTTACTCATATTAGTCACAACTCACAACAATTTCCTAAAATATTGAACTTTCATTCATATCAGTTAAAGATAACTTGAAACTACTTTGCCCAGTCGACATGACGTAACCTTGTTTTGCTACGTTACTGATAAGACCTATTTTACATAATTTCTATACACATGTTGAGTAGGAAGCTGAATCCACACGGCCTCATGCGTGACCTGCTGCTGAGGGCTTGGGAGATTTATGTTCCACATCCTCTACTTAAATAAGCACCGAGGGCCCCCCAAAACAACATCTGCAAGCAATCTCCCGCAGCAACAACCCCCCCAGCTGCCCCCCTCCCCCATGCCAACCGTCCCCCCACTCGCCCCCCTCCCCACTGCTCCAAAAGGTCGTGACCCTTCTGTAAGAAAATACAGGCGTACAGAAAAAGTCATAGGCGATCATAAACTTTCCACGCAACAAGCAGGAAATGGATTAATCTATCTAATAGGGTTAGAGTTCAAACATTGGCAGCAAAATGTAGTTTGATGTAAAAAGGGAACATGGGATTGTTTTTAATGATATTTTATTTGGATATTTTGACATTTACAAACAAGCTCAGCTAAAAATCAAAACACAAATGTTTGGGAAAAGAAAATGACGTGCGCGATGATGTCTCTTGGCATGTTTTCTCAGAACTGGGACTCCACCAGGCTGCTTTTCACACCAATGCCCAAGTAACAAGAGGTGAGCAAAGTTTATATGTAATTAAAAGTTTCAGAATAAAAATAGTTATTTGTAATACTCTTGTAATGCATTCATATTCTGTTATATTGATAGTTCAGGCATTGTAAACAGACTTTCTTTAAAGGTGCATTGTGCAACTTTTCTGCTGGAGACTCCATCAGATGCTTTTCTCAATCAAGATGCTATTGCTTTGTCTCGAATGTTTCACAGTGTGGCTTTAAACCTTTCAAACAAACAAGACCATTTATGAAACCACCTGTAATTGAATAAGTGCAAGGTAGAGCTGTTTAATGTCGTACTGTGGAACAAATCCATAGAAACAAACAGGTGATGGACCCCCAACCAAAGAGTTACATGCACCTTTAAAACTGATATGAGCATGGTGTGTAAATTTGCATAAAAATTGTGTATGTAAATAAAACACTACCTGATGCAGTCAGGCTGTAAAGGGGATTGTAAAAATGTACTTCCATGAATGAAATCAACAATAAGGACTCTAAATGTACACATTAGAGGACAGCTACTTCATTTGCATAACAGTTTAGCAACAATAAAGAGCAACAAAGCATCTGAGAGGAGACTACGGCATCCACCATAAATCAGACACTATAATTACATCTTAAGTGAATTCAAAATGTTTCTCTGTCTCTCAATACTTGCCCACCAAATGTATTATCTTTTGTGTTATAAGCTGTCGGGTGCACAGAGGACTGGGGGGTGAACTGCTGCCCCCGCAACCTAGCCGGATAAAGCAGAAGAAGATGGATGGATGTTATAAGCTTGCATTCTATTAAAGAGACTACAGTCTTAAAGGTGCACTATGTAACTTTTTGCAGGAGGGTCTACCACCTGCTTGTCGCTGTAGAAACGTTCCTGTCACAGTTCTGCCTATTGTTTACATGTTCTCCCCCAGTCCAGCTCCAAGTCTGTTCCAGTCCTCTTTTTGCTCCCTCGCCGTTCTCACCTGTCTCTCATTCCCTAATTACCCCTGGGTCGCCTGTATAAGCTCCTGCTCCTCACTCAGTCTTTGCTAGATCGTTGACCTGCGAACATCTATTCTCAAGCTCTGTGTCTGAAACCCTGTGTCTGTATCTGTTGTTTGTGTTTGAGCAATTTTGAATAAAGTCCCTGATTCTGAGTTTTTTCCCTGCCTGTTTTCTTATTGAAGGGATTCACAGTTTTGGAGGATATTTTAGTTCACTTTATAAATCATATATTCCTTTGTTGTTATCTACCTGTCTTGCCATTTAAGCCTTACCTTTTGTAGGACACTCTCTTGTACTGAAATATACTTTGCGTTAGACGGCATTCTTTGTGTTGCATTTGAGTCCTGTGCTCCTGCGTGATAGTTCCTGTCCCATAATCTCCCACTGTATGGCTTAAATTTATATGCATCTATCTAATAAATTAGGGTACATGTGTTTTAATAGCTTATAAAGACCTGAAATCAAGAACTATGTGAGTGGATGTGCCTTTCCACAGCAGTAACAAAGCAACAATAACATATCCACATACAAGAAGGTGTCAGAACAAAGTTATATGTGGCACCTTTAATCAAACATTATTAGTCAGTTCTCATTTATACCTGATATTTTCCAAACACAAAGCTAATATTCTAACGTCTGGTAAAGCAGGGGTCTCCAACCTGTAGTTTGGGAGCTATAGGTAACTCTCCACCCCCTTTAAAAGTAGCTCTCCAAGGGATTTCAGAACTATATCTTTGTGCTGAATAGCAAAAATTTGGTTAATTAGATGTCTGTTACCACTGTACACGTGTCACTTTGAAGCCCAACTTTGTGCACTAATAAAAGGACAATGGTTTATGTTTTATAGGCATCTAACTGTACCCCAAGGTCCATATTTCTTGTGGCTGCTAAAATGAGCATCTCTCTGGTATTTTTGCTTTGTAAAAGGAAAGGAAAAAGGTTGGAGACCCCTGTGGTAAAGGAACAACAAAAAACATCTATGTGTAGCCCATTTGCAGTTGTGCGCCACAGTTGCCAGTAGATGGCATAGTTTTGTTTGGAGACTGTTAAATGTGCTTTGACTGACGCACCTCTTTGCAGGTACATGCACAATATGTACATTATTTTCCTTTAATCAGCATTTTAGTTGATTTTGCCTGTCTTCACTAACAAGACTTATAAACCTATTTCACGGCAATTTTAACATAATAACCCAACTTTACACAGCATTTTTCTAAGACGAGAACGCGTGTATCAGCTAATTCAATCGCGCTCACAAAGACGCGTTTAGAGGATATTTAAAGTAATATTTTCTGCAGCTGCTCGGTGGAGTCGGTGGTTACTTTTCCAGGAGCGCAAGTGGAAAAATCACCCGAATCCATGTTACCCGATATGTCTTTTCTATTTAAGGAAAACGTGGTGTAATTTTGGAGCGTTATTGGAGGAAATTGAATTAGCTGAAGTGAAGGCAGAGGCGGTTGCAAATTTGCATGTGAGAAGAGGCAACTTACGCTCCGGGTGTTTTGACTGTGAGGTGGAAGCTGGCGAGAGGTTCGTGCGTAATGACATTAGAGTGCGTAAAACAAAAACATCGGGCTACTTTCACAAATGGGTCCGTGTTTATTTGCTCTAAGGGGGTCATGAGGTTAAAGAAAACACCAGGTGAAAAGCGCAAAGAGGTCACCAAATTCAATGAAAGCAAATTAAAAGGGTTAGTATGTTTTTAAAAAAGCTTTAAAGGTGCACTATGTACCTTTATGGTGGAGGGGCTACCACCTGCTTGTCTCCGTGGAGATGTTATCGCTAGAATGTTCCACTGTATGTCATTAATCTTATTTATTTCCAGTGAGCAGGCCTAGTATCTGTCCTAGACCATGACTATGTAAGAATGCATTTTAAAGGATATTTCCGAGCAGTAAAAACATCCATAATTGAATGTATGCAAATTAGACGCTTAATGGATACCTGGTGAAGGAATAACATCTCCATGGAGACGAGCAGGTGGTGGATCCCCTACCAGAAAAGTTACACAGTGCACCTTTACGTGTCTGTTACGAATCCTACGAGATAATTAAAAGACAACGCGCATTTCAAAGCGTATCGTGAATGACGAGTCCATATCATTTTGAAACTATGAGGCAATAATTTGGCATTTTTACAACTTATTAGGCTATAAAATGTAGGTTTGAATAGGACAGACGCACTTCCTAGTTCGCTATGGCCCCTTGCGCCGCTGTACAGAGATGTTAACAGGTTTCTAGACTGAAAGTGAGGCTCTAGCGCGCTCAGAGAGGAAGGAGGCGGTCGGAGTGACGGTGGCATCGTGTTCGCTTTCCAGCCCCTGTTTGCGCACCGCCGTGACTGGGTATGTGTTTTAGACCCATTAACACACGTGCTTCTACTTTATAGCATGTGAGAGGAAGACGCGCGCATACACACACACACGCACACACACACATACACACACTCCCGGTAAAGCCCGCGGTGGAGGAGATGCCATGCCTCGGAACCACGGCGGAGATGAAGGCGGCAGCTGCTCCGGGCTCTGGATGAGGACTTCGCCGGGTAAAGATGTGGAATCGGGGCGGAGGGTGACGATGATGAACAGCGCGGGAGACGGGCTGCTTTCCGCCTCCTCTGGCTCCTCGGCTGCAGGTGGAACCGGGTCCGACAGCCTGAGAGGGAAGCAGGGTGCGCGGCTGAGTCTCTTGGGCAAGCCGCTCATCTACAGCGCACAGAGCGGCCGCAGGAACGTCCGATACCGCCGTCTCCAAAACTATCTGTACAACGTGCTGGAGCGACCACGAGCCTGGGCCTTCATCTACCATGCATTTGTGTAAGTTACCCCTGATTTGCATGTTTCTACCGGCTTTTCTATGCTGTGTCTGAGCGCGGGGAACTGGCAGAACACCTGTTGATGCGGAGTTTTCTGCGTGAGGCTTTTCTGCAGCTTTAACTTCACTAGGCTGATTTGTCTAAGGTAAATGAATGCAATAACGGAATTCAGCTCTACCCATTAAAGCAGTGAAAGTGTGTTCTGACGACACGTGGTAGTGCATAGTGAACAGTGAACATGACTAGGCTGCCTTCCTCCTTTCTGCTGACAAGAGAAGAGCGAAGTGTGATTTTATTTAGTGGATTTGGAGTTTGACAGTTGGATCAGTGCTGAAAAAGATTACAGATCATGGCGTAATAGCTTATGTTAGGCAATAATAGTGGTGTTTATGGAGTGAACATTGGCATATGGTTCTTTTCATGGCTTAAACCAGTCTAATCAGTTACTCTGATATGAACTTGTAGTATCACAGCTACACTATTTTAAGATGCAACTCGAAACGTATTGTGCTATGTATAAAGGGCTTAATGAACAAGTTAAACTGCATTTTATCAACTCATATTCCCCTTTTATCACATTACAGGGTAACAGAAAACAAAGAAAACAAAAACAGTCTTTATTGTTTTACCCCTTTATAACTCAAATGCCTCTTTAAGTATTAGTGCACTCATATTTTTTATTGGCCTTTAATCTGATATGATGAGCTTCAGTAAAGATAAGTGTGTTGTAGGGCTATAAACATCACATCCTAATCGATACTAAACTAGTATTGATACTGCAAAAAATTATGTTAAAAATGAAAAAAATTGAGCTTTCCACAGTTTTAAAACAAATGTATCAGAACGAATATCAAGAAGTCACGCTAATATAAAGAAAGTGCTATTATTTTGTATATGAAAATGACCTTCTGTTGCTAAAAATTGAGCATTTTTATCTCCAATGTGGCATCATAATTGAGTGAATTTCTTAGTATCTAAATCTATACTAGTTAGTTGTCAAGTGTTTGGCAATTTGAGTTGAACTGTTAACCCATATTTTGCAGAAGTACTTTAGTATGTAGGATACACTCAAATAGGTTGCAGAATTGGAAACCTCATCGTTTACATGAAGCTGGGAGATGGGTCAGCATTTTTTTGTTTTTTAATCTTCCTAAAATAAGTTACTACAGTTTGCATTACTACTTTTGTATGTACTTTCATGTTTGATTATTGCATCTCCTAAAGCTCATAGGATCTCTCTGGCTTCCCCCAAGTTACAGGTCAGATCTGTGAGAGGTGACCCTGCTCACAGTAAGCACGTATGTTTCCCGAGCTATAAAACACCCGTAAATTAATATATACACAAGGTAGAACACTTAAATGCCATACTGTGGAACATTTCAAAGCAATAACAACTCCACTGAAACAAGCAGTTGGCAGTAGTAGTTGCCATGATTGGTACTAAATGACAGAGCCCCCTACCACAAAAGTTACACAGTGCATACTTTTTATGGCGTCTCCCAGTTCTTAAATTCCATATCCCGCCGTGAGCATCTGTTGTACTGGCCTCGCAACTGTCTGACAGAGGAAGGAAGTGGGGACACATGGCAACACAGAGAGCCAGGGCTAGTAGTATGTGGGCGGGCCTATTGTCAGAACGCTGTGTATTTCAATGAGCATCTATTAAGTGCCTATACAACATTTTAGCTGTAAAAGGTCAATGCTAGCCTCTGCAAATGAGGTATTTTCATTCTGTCTGACATATACTAGTAAGTGTTTTATTTGTGGTGGATGGAAAAAAAAAAAATACTGCAATTTCGCCTCCACGCACAAGGGTCAATTGCTACTGCTAGTGCAAAGCCAGAGTCAGTGAGGGCATCTGATAAATTAAAATGTAAATTATTCCACGTATTGAGGCAGGCGCTAGAAAACAGAGGAAAATAATTGTCGGTACATAATTTGATTTAAAGGGTCACTATACTTGAAAATGGTTGTCTTTGTAGAGATGTTGTTGCTTTGCCTAGAATGTCCCTGGTGCTCAATCACAGGTGCTTTTATTGCTGAAAAAAGTCTGAGAAACATGTTTTCGTGCTATCAGTGGGCTCGTCTCTCCCCAGATCGGACGTGTAACAGAATGGCGGCTTTACCTGCTTGTAAATAGACATACGTGAGTTTAATGCCATACTGTGGACCATCTAGGCAAAGCAATATAAACCAGAAAACCTATGTGTTGCCACTTTAAATGTAGCCACAAACCCCCATACATACACTGTGATATTTAGACTCAGGGAAAAGCAGGGTATTTTTGTCAACATGTACTGAGTTTCAGATGCAACTTTAACCCCAACCTTGACTATTATTCACTTGCTGATTATCTGAACCACTTATCTCAAGCAGAAACACTCTAATTTGTTTAGCAAAGTAGATGAGCCACACAGACAATGTCTCTGAGAAAAAGATTTCAGTTTGATAAATTGTAGCACCTGCAAAATACTTCTATTAAAGTCACTACATCAGACTAAGGTAAAATTTAAGTTGTTTGTTTGGGGGTAATGTTTTATTGCCTCCTATTTTTATATGGGCCTGGGTGAGGTCAAATAGCTGTCATATAAAGTTGCAATAATCTTTCTAAAATGTCATTAACAGATACCGAGTTCAACCACTTTATGTGAAACATATTTGTACTTTGCACTGTAATCTAGTAACTATAGCATGTTTGTAAGCCAGACTACCTCAGGATTTAAACCCACAACCTTATCAACTAAAAACAGGAGGACTTCTCTCTGTCAATTTAATTTTCTTACCCTTTTTGTCTAAACACATTCTGCAATCATCATTCTCACTCACATTGGGTTGGGAGGTACTGATCAAAATGAAATATATTAATGAAGTATTGTATAGTAATGAAAAATATTTTTGTGATATCCCAATGACAATAATCAAGCAAAGTGAATGGACCATGAAATTATTGTATTGTTATTTGTTGTTAATAGTTTTTTTTACTGAGTTTTAAAAATGTATTTAAAAATATTTACTTTATTTAGCATATAAAATAATCATAGCACTAATGCCGTTTCCATATATCTTTCTATCTCTTATTGAATGTCTCAAGTTTAGCAGAAGCTGATTTTTACAATAACATTCTTGCATTCTTCCCCCAAATTGTCGTTGTGAACTGTATGAACCCCTTTGCGTAGCCCTTTGTGACGAATGTGGTGACGCTCATTTGCTTTCAGAGTTGGATGTTTCTGCTGACTGTGCATATTTAGCATCGACAGCCTCACAGTCGCAGTTAGCATGGATGAAATAAAGCCCTAACTCTTACAGCAAAGTCAGTCACAACCAAACCAACAGAGTCTCGTTATATTTCAGAAAGTTTGCGCGGCCGATCCCTGTAGTAAGTGATGAATGGTTTTCTCTGTCTACCTGAGAGGCCAGACAGCAAGAGATAAAATTTGTAATGAGTACAGTTTTCAGCAGAAATGCCTGGCACAACTATATTTGCTCATAATGCAGCAGGAGAAAACAAGCAAATACAGATTCAAATGTGGATACTGAGAAGTACTGTTGCAGTTTTATTTTACTTGAAGTTGGGATGCACAGATTAAGCCTTTTCACTTCTGATTCAGATTTTCATAATATGCATCTCATGGCACGATATTCATTGGAATATTTTGTAACATGCAACATTTTTTCCTTTTAAAATGCCTTGACAAGCCTTTGCATCGGTCAAAATCCAAATAATTAGATTTAAGAAGAAGATTTAAACGTGCGTAACAGTTATTTTGTCCTGTAATCTGCACTGAAATGGAGCAAAGGGTCATAGTCATTTAGTTTTTTTTAGCTATTGCTGCACCGTAACAAAGAATTTAAGCAAAAACACTTGCAAGTCGATATATTGTGAGACTTTGGTGTTACAATATCATGAAATTTTTAATTGTTACACCCACAGTATCTGTTATTTATCCTTTGAGTACAGAGGTGCTTTATATAAATAAAAGTTCAAACATTATGACACTTTCTGGGACAACTACGACCAATAAATAATCTTATTACATCAATTTATATGTCCAACCAGAATATCGACTGAACCAAATTTTTTCTCTTTCAGCGCTGATATTTGAGTATCTCAATCAGTGCATCTCTAATTTCAAACCTAAATATTGCCTAAAGTCTTTATACTTTACAATGTTAACATATGTTTGTTTGGTATATCATAAAACATACAGTTTAGTTGTTTATTATGGGGTAAATGTTTTATTGTCTCCCATAATTTTTATATGGATCTGGGTGAGGTCAAATTGTTCTATAAAGTTGCAATAACTGTATATGATGCCATTAACAGATACAGTATCTTTATCCATTACAGTCAAGTGTGTACTTTTATAATGTTTTTTTTTTCAGTACAGATAACATTTATTGCATTTTTAGAGACGCGTACGTCAACTCCTGACATCTGTAAAATTTTGGAGTGTTGGTGGTGAATCCTGCGTCAGACACTTCTCATTTGCTTGTCAAATCAAAATTTTACTTCACTCCACTCGTCCACAGTGTCATTTTATGAGCTCGTGTCAGATTTCAAATAAAACCACCCGTCATCATTGTAAAAAGCAATACTTTTCTGGTGGACGGTCCGTCACCTGCTTCTCTCCATAGAGCTGTTGCCTGGAATGTTCCACGGTATGGCATTACTCTTATTTATCTCTACAGAAGCAGCATGTGACGTTACAGGGCCAAGTTACGTGTCATATCTGTGGAGAGACAAGCACAGTCGCAGTAAGAATGCAAGTTTTTGAGTTGATAGAAACCCATGTTATTGAGTAAATGCAAGATGGACACATTTAATCCCATACTGGGGAATTCCAGACAAAGCAACAGCATCTCCATGGAGACAAGCAGATGACGGATTCTCTATAAGAAAAGCTATGCATCGCAGCTTTAATTCATGTTCATTTGAGTCATGTCTTACAGGGTTATCTGTGTGTTTGTCCCGTACTCTCCATTCCTACTGTTCAATGAGCCAATAATATCTAAAAATGTCACATACATTGTTGAGATATATTTCAGATATGTATTTATTATTTTATTGCAGATCATTGCACTGTGTCTTTACTTTTACTTTTTCCAAGTGACTGAACACTGAAGTCTTTTGTATAGATATCTTTTGCTTTCAGCTCTTTAGAACAATGAATAGAGCTGCCAGTCTGCCATGACAGAAATGGTGAAATCATTGTCACTCATCGTTCAATCCTTGTACTTTTGAATGGCCTTATTGACGTTTCACTCACAAAGACAAATCCCATAAATCCCATAATATTTTCCATTCACGCGATTCAGTTTGCTTTTGTGATTGCAGAGCGATTCTTTTATCCTATTATTTGTGTATCTTTGTATTTGATCATTTGTCAGAGTCGGTAAGCGCTGTTTGGATAACTTGGAAGTTCAATTTCACCTTCCACTGGTTTTCGCCGCCAGTAGCGACGTAAAAAGCCTCTTTGCTTATCTCAGATCAGGAGGAGGTCGGAGGGGAGAACAGGAAACATGTGAGAAACGTGTCATCTTCTGTTTTGAACTGACAGTTTTATTGTTGTGCTTCATTAGCAGAGTGGTTAGCGTCTTCAGCATTACGGAAAATATGCTTGATACCCTGTGTTAAAATAAAAATGGGGTAATCTAATAATTTTGACTTTTGAACGATATCAACGCTCATTCTTCCCTACATATTAAGTTTATGAGGTGCCTATAATGTTCCAGAGTGTGGCATTAAACTTAGTTATATTTTCTTCCATTAGCAAGGACCACGCCAACAGCACATGTGAGAAGAGAAAAGAGTTTATTATAGGGAGACGAGGCAAGATGGCTGGGTTGAGACTCAGGGCGGGGGGTTCAGTCTCAATCTTCACATGGCCCAGCAGGACAGGACCCCCCTCGTAGTCGTCTTATGTCTGGAAGTGAACAGATAGGGGTTGGGAGGGTGAGGTCGAGTTATTCGGGACAAATCTTGGTGGAAGTGAGCTGTGATTCGCTGGAGAGGCGGCGAAGGCGGTTGAGGTGTGGTCCTGCTCCTGAACCTAAGTTAATCATGTTGACTAAATATATCGTTATTGCTATGATTCAATTGCATTTTGTTTGCTTAAGAGTTGCCTGAGATCTGTCCTTTGCGATCTCATTTAAGTTTATTATACATACTGTAGAACATTCAGTGAAAGCAAAATAATTTCCATGGAGACAAGCAGAAAAACACATACTCTGTACATGCCTGCTCTGCTTGTTCCTGCCACAACTTGTTTTAGCACACACATATGTTATTATTATGATATTCTATATTATTCCACATTCGCTCTGAGCCTGTCTTTGTGCTGGCGGAGCTCTGGTGCCTGGGGTCTCCGTCTGGCCTCCTTCCTCTCCGCCTCACACTCACAGAGCTGCCATTCAGCTCACCTCTGGATTAACACAGCCTTATCCTCACAAGTATGTCCAGGGAAGGAGAACAAACATGGACCAAAACTTTTATAACTTTTGGACCCCAGAGTGTGGACAGTGACATGAATTCGGTGCACTGTGTAACTTTTCTGCTGGAGGGTCTGCCATCTGCGTCTCCAAGGATACGTTATTGCTCTGCTTATTGCTTTGCTTATTGCTTATTTAAATGTATCTGCTATTAGTGGTGTTGTATTATGCTGCTCAAATTTGCTCTTGCCCTTGACCCTGCTCGTGTTCATGGAGATAATGATAATGTTTAATGCCATGCCGTGGAATATTCCAGGCAAATCAATGACATCTCTCAAATAGCATAGCCAAAACGTTAAGTCAGTACATTTATGTTAAAATAAAACAGAATGTATGTTGGTAATCATATTTTATCAGTCTTCATTTTAGTCCCACTCTCCTCTCAGATGGGGAAAGACTGGCATAGCTGAAGAGAACATCATGAATAAGTATAGGTTTTTATGCAGTTACACAAAATGTACCACAAGTGATTATTGTCCACCCATTTGCTGCCATAAACTGTATTATTTGTATAAAATGTACAAATCAGTTTAAACGTGTTGTTGAAATTCGATTTTGATTTCATATGACAACGTAAAAACCTAAGAACAAGCTTTCACATCACATTTTTAGAGCTGGTTGTCTGCAAGCCGAAGGGTGTGGAGACATTGGTGACAAGAACCCACTGTTCCGCACTTTTAAATATCTTTGCTCCTTTTTGTTGTGAGGAATGCCTGAGTTTATGGCCTGCATTTGAACGGCAGTAACAGTCACAATAAAACATTTAGTAGGAGGCGGAACGATTTATCTCTCCACTAATATGCATGACCTTTTAGCTTTAAAGTGACTGATTTTCATGTTTTTACTTAGTTTAGTTTACTGAAACATTACCTGTGGTCATTATTTATCATTGTTTCACATCAGTTTAATGACAGTTTTTAGTGGTGAGTTTTAAATCTCTCCTTATGTCAGCACATTGTGACAAAGTACATGCAAGGAACGCAATTAGTTTAAAGGGCCCATATTATGCTATATTCTGATCTATGCTATATTAATGATGTTTCCTCATCAAAAACGTAGAGTTGTGGTTTATTCACACATTTTTAACCCACAAATCCTGCATAGTTAGGCTGAGTTCTTCAACCCCGCAAACTTGTCGCTTTTCGGCTACAGTCGCCTTTTTTTTGGTCAGATGGTTCGTTCATCGCATAGAATCAGAGAGTTTTCTTTTATTTATTTATTTATTTATTTTTTTGGAGGGGGGCCCACTACTGTCCCCAGGCGTCTACAAACAGAAACTGTCAGAAATAAGCCAAAATAATATAGACTAGACATATTATGTGAAGCAATGAACTAAACAAATAATGAACCAAAGAATAGTATTATAAAATGTTATTACGAATGGGATAATAATAATAATAATAATAATAATAATAATAATAATAATAATAATAATAATAATAATAATAATAATAATTTTCTCTGAGGAGTTTGCAGGTCTGGTTCTTGTTCTTACCTCAAACAGAAAACACGGTTCCACCTTGTGATGTCATGTGGTAATACAAGAAATGCTCCATTGTGTTTTTGAACTCTGCACATTACTCACAAGAACCATTTTGGATGGTTTCAGTCGTGGAATTGCCTGTCTCTACTGAATAGAAGGTAAAAAGTAGCTGTTAACTTGAAAACTACCACTTCATGACATCACAAGTTGGAACAGCATTTGAGCTGGAGATGTAGACAGACTTAACAATGCAGGAAAACACAACTCCAGGTATGTTTTTGATGAGGATGACATTATAACACAGCTTCAAGTTCACAAGAGTCCATTTTGCGTAATATCATATAACTAATCATAACTATTGTGCAGTATTGTTCCTTGTTAACATTACGGCTGCTAGGTAACAGTTACGGGAATTACTTCTGTCACATCTGCACCCCTTCTCAAACCAAGAAGTAAAATTATAAACTACACCAAAATTTAAAAACTAAACAAGACTTCAAGTAAAATCATCAGTAAATCATTAAAATGATGTTAACTATGTTTTTGTGAAATGAGTAGTCTAAGTACTACATTTTTCCTCTTGTGTGGGGACTGGTGTCTGCTCAGGGGTGTGATATGTCTGGTGTTGCGCAGGGACCCAGTAAGCTAACAGTGCGTGAGCGAATGGAAAGAAGCTTCTTATAAACAGCCGACGACGCGCTGTAAACAAAGAGGACCTGTTGGTAGAGCAGAAAGGACAGAGGAGCGGGACAAGAACCAGAGGTGTGATGGCTCCTACAGTTCAAGAGGCTGATTTGTCCATGTAGTAAAGTGCATTCTGCGTTAACACTGACTATACAGATATAATCAAAAGTAAGGCTGGTGCACTTAGTTGTTTGTTGTTAGTCTTGCAGTGAAGACAATACTCCACTTTGGCTTATGAACGTTGTTAAAAGTGCTTATCAACCCACAGTGGTGAGTAATTACAATACTAAGAATACATGAGGAAAGTGAGGAGAAAGTTTGGACACACCCAAATACAAAAATTTACTAATTCTGTTTTTAAGGCAGTACATCAAGTACAGTAGCCTCTAAATGGATTGAATACAATGATGTTTACAATATTTGTGTCAAAAAGTAAATATATTTTATAATTTTATATTTGTTATTCAAGAACGTAGAGAACTTCTGTCGAAATGTGAAGCAGTAGATTGGGCATAACTTGCCTAGGCCCCCAGCTGCTGAGAATAACACTTGTCTGTAAACAACCTCCAAATGACATGGATCAAAAAATGATCAAAACTTACACATTTCAGAATCTAGCTCCCAAAAAGGAGTAACATTCTGAAATGTTGCTAAATGGTATTTCCAGTGAAAACATGACTAAACCCTAAAGACTGTGACTCACTGCAGCTCATTATGCAGAAACAGAAGGGGAGTATTTTAGGTTCCTCCTCATCAACAGTCTGACAGCTCCAATAGATTTATACCTCTCCCAGGACTCCCCTGCTCCCTCTGCACCCATCTGCTCCCTCCTGTACTCCTCATCAAGCCTCTCCAATCACTGAGGGAATAATACTGAGATAAGGCTTTGTAAGTGGGACGTTAACAGTTGGTTTTATTTTGATTGTTAACAGATTGTCCGGGTGGGTGGAGAGTCTTCATAAGTGAGGGAAGAATGTAGCGTGAGATTGACAGGCGGATCAGTGCAGTGTCTGCAATGATGCAGTCACTGTATCGGACTGTTGTGGTGAAGAAGGAGCTGAGTCAAAAGGCAACGCTCCCAATTTACAAGCCAATCTACATAATCTGACCTATGGTCATGAGCTTTGGGTAATGACAGAAAAGACAAGATCTTGGATACAAGCGGTCAAAATGAGTTTCCTTTGCAGGGTGACTGGGTGCTCCTTTTGAGATAGGATGAGAAGCTCTGTCCCAAGAGCTTGGAGTAGATCTGCTGCTCCTCCATGTCAAGAGGAGCCAGCTGGGGTGGCTGGAGAGGTGTCTCACTGAGCGGAGGCCCAGGGGAAGACCCTTTTAGCTTAATGAGTTAGCACGCTAAATGTAATAAGAATAGTGCATGTTTTTCCCCCAAGAACCTCAAAGTTTATCACCATTCACAGAGCACAGGGGAGAGGAAATCTTTCTGTAATGCTAAGGTCGTGATCTCTGTACACTTAAGTGGTCTTAGTTGTGACTTAATAGTCTATATTAGTAAATAGCATCAAATTGGCCAAGATTACCCTCACAACTTTATTAACTAGATGTTTAAACTTTAAAAGTCTATACATTGAGAGACTTCATTTTACTCATATACTGTACAAAATTTCTATGTGATTCTGAACCCGAGTCACAGAACATAGTCCTTTTTAACAACTCACCAAAATATTTACCCTAAATTGTACATTGAGATTTCACACAGCACTTTATTTTGGCCTGAATGTGCCTCATTTCTTCTTAAAATACATTGAGGTAACCCCTGCAGTTGTTTGTAGGTTGTCTGGGTGTGTCTATGTAAATCAGTGAGTTTGATCTCAGCCAATCGGAGCTCTCAGAACAGGCCGGTGCCTGGTGTCATGTGTCCTATTTTTTGTTTACTTAGAAGGAGTTTCCTTGTGCTGCATTTGTTTGTGGAGATGCTCTTTATGTAAAAAAAAACAAAAGACAAGAATGGAACAGACAACACACCTGTCCAGAGGCATTGTGGGTAATGTGAGTGATATACTGTAAAAGATAATGTGATCAGAGATGTCACTTGTTGAACATTGAAAGGTTTTTCTGGCTTTGATGCTGATTCAACAACAAAAAGATCAATCAATGATGCTGTAATTTTGTAATTTTTCAATTTAATTATACAAGCACATGCATCTTTGGAAAATGTAATATTGTTTTATTGCTATTAACATAGAACAAATGTAGAAAGGAAATCATATTATTGGGTGCGCTGTGTAACTTTTGCTTGTCTCCTTGAAGCTGTTCATGCTGTGCCTAAATTGTTTGACAGTATAGCATTAAACGTATCTATCGCCATAGAGACAAGCTGGTGACGCCATCAGGCCATGTTACAGGTCAGATCTTTGGAAAGAGGACCTCTTAGGGATGAATGTTTTCAGTAATATCAGTTGTCCTGAAAAACAGACAAGGTTCTATCCAGGGCACCTAAGGCATAAATTGTTTTTTACATTTAAGTTGTCGCTCTGTAGCTTAAGTTATACCTTTGAGATTGAAAACAAACAATTATGCCATTGAAACATTTATAATTTTATCCTGTATGTGATCATTGCTTGAACCACAATACCACTTTTGCTTTTTCAATAAACAAAAGCAAACAAGAGTAAACAGACTGACAATCACACCTGTTCAAACACCGTCCACTGCTCCGTCATAACCACTGCTCTAACTGTCAATGGACAATCTCATGCAACACAAATAAACACAACACACAGGGTTCACAGGGAGGAGGTTTGTGAAGGACTACAGAAAATACTGTACCCCAGAATGACTGGATAAAGGCTAAAGCATTTTTAGCCTTTATCCAGTCACACATCTGACATAATAACTAAGTGTAAAAATATTTCCCAAAAATAAGGATGATCAAATCATCCTTGATGCTGAACCCCCCCAAAAACACAGAAATAGAACAAATTTATACAAAATGTAACATTAACATTATTCAACCAAGCTGAAAATTATATTGTATTATCTAATAAAGAGCAATTTTAGTATTATTTTTATTTAGTATCAGTAGTATAATTGTACACTATTCACTGTGTAATTAGAAATAAAAAATGTTAAAATTAATTGTACCTGTCGAACATGTAATTTGTATGTTTTGTTTTATTATTTATGCCAATTGACTCTGATTGATTTATAAATGAATGAATGCTCTTTTAATAATGAAAAGGTTCTAGGCCAATAGTGCCTATGAGGTCGCCACTTGGACACTGCAGTGCCTACACTTTCTGATGACTTATTATTTTTGTCCTATTTCCACTCATTTGTTGGGCAGGTCTACGCGACAACACACTCTGAGTCACTTGTATATTGTGAGAAAAGCACCTATTTCTAGCTCACTCCAGCACTTTCTTTTTCTGTATCACCTCCTAATCCCAGGTGGATTCTGGCCCTCGCTTTGGTCTTGACAGAAAATATAGCATCATGTGGAGAGCTGTGGAGCGGTTCTTGCTCATTCTTGATTGTACAAAGTCATCACCTCTTCGCTCTGTGCATGCCTCTGCTCTTCGCTGTCCCCTGTGGCCACTCCACACAGCACTGCTTGTTTGCATTTCCGTCATTGATGTGGCTGTGTTAGCACTGCACCAAGCCCATGGGCATAGAGCAGTGGTGTCCCCATGGCACATGACATATAGTACATTAAAACATATTCAGGTAAAAATATGTTAATTTTGTTTGTGTGTGTATAAGATATAGCCACCACGTAATAGTACAAAATAGAAAAATATATTTTTATTTAAATTGACCATGTAGTCGTTGCCTCTTAGTCAAAACATGCAATTATTTTTTGCATGTTCTGCCAAATCCTTACAATCCATAGATTCAATTTGATTTACAATAGATATTTATTTCAGTTCATTTTTTTTATTTATAAAAGAGATTTATTTTGTTTATAATCATGTATATGTTCATGTTCATGAAAATACAGTAGATAGCACAGTGGTAAACTTTGGAGAATATGAGCTCTGAGTTTCATTTAAAACATTCATAATTTAATATAGAAAACATCAGATTTTGTATTGATTCTTCAGTTTAACCCTGCCATCAAATGTTAGAGGCCAGTCTTATTTGTAAGTCTAGTAATCTGCCTGAGGCACTTTAAAACTACATTTTGGACGTCCAAATCTGCATTTATTAAATCTAATACCGTGATTTTTGCCTTGACATTTTGTTACAATAAGTAAAACCCTGTAGTTTGGATGACCTCCTTTCCAATGGGGTTATAATGTGATTTCGATCCTGTTGGTTGCGCCTCAGACTGGACTACACAGATGCTCGCCTTAAGGGAGTTATCTGTGAGGGACCCACCCATCTCAGACTCTTCTGCCTCTAATGGAAGTGTTACTGGTGCAAATTGAAGCCTGTCTGGTTTTATCTACTGGCGTCTCTGAAGCTTACTAATAAGTCTTATGCAAAACAAGCACACAGAAATACTGAGCGAAACATCCCATGTCTTTGAAAATGTTTCTAGCATCCCAAAGTGAAAATGTCCTCATGTTGCCATAGTAATGCTGCTGAATTTGGCTGAAAAACAAGATTTCCTGGATAGATTCTTGACTGGACTCTGTAAAAATACACAGGAGAGAGCGGTGTTGTGAGAGTTTAGTCATGAGCTGGTGCACTTGCCTGCTGGCGGAGCTGTCACTACTGTAGCCAGCAGTTAGTCATGGATCATACAAGGCCCTGCCCTGCTATATTTAGGCACAGCGCAGATACTGTAGGGAGGCTCAACTATACCTACCTTAGCATAATGTCTTATTTATTGTATTTAAAAAAATACATTGAATTATATCGAAATTTAGTCCTATCAAGATTCATTTGTTTGGTCAGCTCTGATCAACTTCTGATCAGTCTTGACATAAACAGATCTTTTTTGTTTTAAATTACACTGATTAAAAGTCTGTGTTGTTTATGTTTACACAAATCATTTTACAACCCATATTATTAAAAAAAAATCAATGCAGTGAGAAAAATTGCAATTGACCTATAAAAGCAAAGGCAATGTGATTAATAATGTTTTTTTTTTTCCAAATATTACGAGATTAACCATAAAGATACCACTGTAATTATGGTATGACCACTACACTATGTACTAGTCAGTGTAACATGATTCTGATGTTATCATATAAGCAATACTATCAATCATCAGAATTGAGATTAGATTGGATAATTAAAAAAATCTAAAACTCTACAGTCAACCGTACATGTGTTAGGATCTATATTTGAGTTGATATTGTGATAACCTGTTGTATATTATAATAACAAAGAGCACTAAGCAGCTGCTGTGGACTTAATCTAGAGGAAACATGCTGATCTTTTCTCAGTCAGTCACTCTAGTCCTAGAAAGAGTGTTGGCCTCGGGTTGAGCTCTTGTGGCCTGCTGCAGTGATGCTACAGGACAGTTCATGACCATCTCGTGTCCCCTGACCCCTCTGCCTTACCCCAGAGGCAGCAAAGAGTCCCCCACCACCCCCACACACCCTCCTCCCACTCACACACACACACCGAACGCACACACACACACACACACACACACACACACACAGCTGTGGCCGAGAGTGAGGAAGGGCGCGCGTCTCTAGTTTCTGTCTTGTGGTGATTCTAGACTTCCTGTTTTGTGCCCCGATATAGAGCCATTGCAAATAGAAGTCAGTTCAGTACGTTTGACAAAGACGTACCTTTATTTTGGGTCACAGAGGTCAATGCAGTTTCAGCTCAGTTTGACCCTGTAAGCTCCTGCTTTGCTGAGGTTTTATAGTAGTATTAACTAGCGTGATTTTCTCATGAGATCTGGTCATTTCAGCCATTTTTCTGGTGGGCCAATTGGGAAGTGTTTTCAGGAGAGTCAAACCAAAACTGTTTCAACTGATGGATGTGGTCCGACTAAACTAAAGTGATGACATGTCTTATCTGAAACATGGTCTTCCTTCGAGATAGACCATAGACATGTATAAATCATAGAACTATAATAAAATCTGGAAGATGAATCCAAGATGGCGTCCTCTTGTTTTCACTGGCCTGTGCTCATTGGCGCAAAAAAGATTTTCAGTTTCTCATTTACTTCCTTGTTTGCAGCCCAACGTCTGACGTCACAGCCCAAGACTGTTGAGCTGTGACATCAGAAACGCTGTTCTGACCAATCAGAGCGCGAGCTGCTAGAGCGGAGCTAGCGCGGGCTCAGAGCGGGCTCAGAGCGGGCTCAGAGAGGGGCTAGGCTAACTCTTACAAAGTTGATTTTTAGCACTTTGACAATTAAAATTTTTTTTAATGTTCATATTATAAAAATACAGAAGAATCCCTACAAAATCTGACATTTATGAAAGCTGTGGATGCCCTGTCAGCCGAACATGGGCAGGTTGATTTCTCAAAAAATGCATTGTGCTTCTATGGGAGAATTTTTCTTGGGCTGCAGGCTGCAATATCTCGCTCGGCCACCACATCAATCTGCGGTCACGGATAGAGGGGGCGTGTCTTATCCAGCTCTTATTATACATCCATGGTATAAATGGACATAGCTAAGCCGCTAGCCACCGTGTTCCAAATAGGAAGTGAGCAGGGGTGCACTTCCGACTCCATCGGCTCTGCCTCTAGTTCACTTTTTATTGAAAAACTGTCACTCCTCTCTCCATAAAAGCTGCTGTCAGGCTTGTCAGCAGGAACAGCCTCGCTCCAGATTACCTCTTTAGTTGCAATTAAGGAACTCGACTCCAAATTCGCCCCTGTAACTATGAGCTTCATTAGACTGGAGCAGAGTCACACTCACCTACACCACGTCTGTATACAGAGATAAACCTAAATAGGCTATTGGCTATCGACTCTAAAGCTTCAGAAAATCATTCATATTTAGTTTTGGCATTGTGATAAATGTGACTTAGGTAGATTATAGTGATTTCTTATCATGCACTTTGTTGAAAATGATCAAAATCCCTTAGTATATATCAGCCTCACCTTTTCCTCATTCACCTTTTGTGCACGGTGGATTGATGTCGGTTCATGACATCAATGTGGGCTTAAAATGTGCCAAAAATAGATATTTTGAATCAAGGTAAAAGCATCTAAACCACAACATGTTTTGTAATACAATAGACTCTGCTAAGCTGGAGCTGAAGATCCTGTCTATCCTAAATTGAGGCCCCTATTACAGCCACAGTACCCGTCTCTTTGAACTGTCTAAAAGTGCCTACCCGGATCATTATTTCTTATGTGTTGAAGGTAGTGATGTTTTTCTCCTTTTCTTGTCTGAAGTGCTGAGGTGAGTGCTTTAGCTGCGGCACTGCTCGGTTAGCGCTTTCTTATGGCTGATTGTCAGAACAAATTAAGTTGCTTGTGAGTTCACCTCCGGCCAGTCTCCTTTGTCACGAGCAGCGACGGAGAGAAGGACCATTCTGTGCATGTGGGCCTGACAGCAAAAGCACTTTATTTTGAAAAGTTTGAATCCATTGTGAAGCTGTCTGTGACAACAACACACACATTTGTCTCAGGTTTAAATTTTTAATAATGTTTTCCTCTTACAATCTAATTTTGTGATAACATTATCACATTTAAATAATAAAGATAGCATAATATGTAAACAGTGCAATGTAATATGAGAATTTATCCACAATGGAGCTATTGATTAGACAATAGACCGGTATTATGAAAGTTCTCCATTATATGTCATATGATAGCAGAATGGAAAAAACATTATCCATTTTCTTTTATTAGTTTATTATTTATGCTTATGCATTCCTAAGCAGTAACACTGAATTGTGGGTAATTTTATAGATGCTACTGAATGATACAGGATATCTATTGGTAAACTAGAACAATATATTCATTTCAGCTAATATATTCATCATATATTTTCATCTGTTTTCAAATGTGCAAACACGCCACATTACTGCATTATAATGGAACTAAACCTGGAACTAAACCAGGATTAGATCAGGATTGTACAAGACCAAGACAAGATGGAAAACTAGGGCTGCACAACTTTGAAAAAAAATAAAATAAATTGATTAGATATGTGAAATATGTTTAAAGAGTCACTGGCCACGTTTACATGATGTTTTTTTTATTCAAATTAATTGTTCTGAATTAAATAGTTCAGAATTAAAATGTTCTTCTTCAAGTTTACATAGAAATAATAATTCCGAATTGAGAATTCGGCCCAGCGTCTGGGGGTCGAAACACACACTTCAGCTGGTACCGGCTTTTTTATCATCTCAATTTGTCGTTAAGCCACAGACACAAACATGCAAACTTTTTTCACAGTTCTGATGATAATAAAGCAGCAGCTTGAGAGTTATATCCTCGTTCTTTACTTCTGTGAGCTGAGGAGGAGAAGGGAAGAGTGACGGAAAAGGGAGGAAGAAAACAAACTGAGTCAGCTTTACCTTAGCCCACTCTCACTTCCCGCTCCCAAATCCAATGAGCTGAGGACTGGTGGAGCTGGATCGCGTCAGAAGGGCGATCCAACGAGCAGGCGCTGAACACTGGAATTATTTTTAAGAAGTTTACATGATCGAGGAATAAATTAATTTGGCTTCGGAATAAACTACTCACTTACTTCGGAATTAAGTTTAATTCTGAATAACTGTTTTCACTGTGAATTAAGTGTTTACATGGTCTTTTTATCACATTTTTATTCAGAATTAAAGCTCTATAAAAATACCTTTTTAAGAATTTTATTGACTGCTGCACTTAAGTGCATCACTATTAAATGGCTGAGCCCTGGTTCGCCCACTTACCATATGTGGATTGAAAAGGTGAGAGAGATTTGTCAGATGGAGCAAATCACTTATTCTTTGAGACTTCACAGAGAACTCTTCATTAAGAGATCCCATGTTTGCTCTATTATCCCAGCAAAGCCTTGCATATATGTATTTTATTTATTTATTTATATTTTTTATTTATTTAATTATATATTTATTTTTATTATTTTATTTATTTACTTATTTTCCTTTCTAAATATTATTATGGTATATGTATACTTGTTTCTGTTGTTATTATACTGTTGATGTCCAAGTGCACTTAACTTAATAAAAACAAAGTTCTAAAATGAAAAAAGAATTAAATCTCTCACTGCTCCAGCAGCATTAACATTTGAGAGAAAGCTGATAGATGAAATGATAAACTAAAACAAGAATCCCATGCATTTCAGAATCATATATTTGCATATTATATAATATATTCGCAAAGATCTAAACCACATGTACAACAAGATACAGTATTTCTATTGATAGCCTTTGTGATTTGATAATTTTGATTTAGTTAATTGCAATATATTTTTTAATCCTAGTGAATGCCGTCTATCTCACAGCGGATCAGCCATCCCTTTAAGCCATGCTAAAACTGCAATTTGCAAAATATATAACAATTATCTCCTGTAGCAAGCATGTATCTGTGTCTGACTTGTTGATAGTTGTACTGAATCACCTTACACTCAGAATATGCGTGGCTGAAGACGTTGGCTATATTTACCTTGAGCTGCAATTTGTCACGTCATAAATAGCTTGTTAGGAAGCTTAACATTTATGTAAGGGGAATTCTCCGAGTTAGTTGAAACCTAAACATTCAAAAACCACTCATCGCTTTAGCAGTTGCTTGGCTTGTCACGGTAATTACGACAGCAACTGATTGTTCAATAACTGGTAGGTAAGCTGGTGTATGAAGGTGTAAGTCAAGTGGTTCCTTGACTTGATTTAAAGTGCGTTGAGTGCCTTGAAGGTAGAAAAACGCAATAGGAAGATGTAACCATTTACCATTATAGACGCAAACTAACTATTCAAAAGTGTTTCCGCTATTTATTTATTTTTCATGTTCATGTTTTTATATAATATTGTGCATTTAAAATAAGATAATCCTGCTTTGTGGTTATTGTGTCAGTGAAATATTGTAGATTCAATATTCTTGCTTATGTCTATATTTTCTTATAGCAATATATCACTCTTTAAATGTGTTATCGTGACAGGCCCAAGTGTTGTTCTATGATTAAGCTGATACTGGAAAATCAGTGTGTTTATAACTTTCACACAGGCTCTGGTTTTAATGTCTGGATTTGCTCTTAAGGTTGGCACACACTGTCACCTGTTTGTTTATTAAGGCCTGGACTGAAATTGATACTTGTCGCCTCTTCATCTATGTCTGCAAGGGTGAAGGCAGAGTACTGTTGTCTTTACACTCTTCGGCTGGAGAAAAACACAAGGAGAAAGTCAAATGTGAGGCTAATACTGATATGGATTAGGGATGGGCATGATTAGTCGATTAATCGATAATTGATCATTAAGAATTTCGTCATTTTAATCAACAAACTGAATGTAAGTTGCTGTGCGTAACGTAGCATAAGGAGTCGAGGCTGCGTCTCACAGCACAAACACTGGAGTTGTGGCCCCACAGTCCCACGTCTTGACTCTGGCTCCTTGGAGATCACTATATCCCTCAGAGTGCGTTTACCTGCTCATCAGTGTCCCGGGTATGATCAGGTTTTTTGGGTATCCCAGTTTCGCTTGTTTACGCAGCATCTCCAGCGCGACATACGCACAGAACAGACTCACCAGCCTCATCACATCCTCTGTCACAGAGAGAACACTCATATAATCCAGCGAGTCGTGTCTTTTAGTCCAACCGATGCTGACCACATCAGCACAAGGAAAGAGCTGCTTTTTTTTTGACTTACGCAAATGAGCCGGTTTTAAGTTTCGTTTCTGTAAGACGTAAACAAATGTGCCAAATCTGCATTAAACACATTCTTATCTCACACGGGCTGATGTGGCTCTATAGTGATTATGGTTTATATGTTGTAAAGTTGAGTTTATTTATGCAGATTAGTAATAGTAATAATAGTGATGATAATTTGAATATAAAATGTTAATGATTAATCAAAAATCGATCGTTAATTTTCCCAACGATCGATTAAGAAAATTTAATCAAATGCCCATCCTTAATATGGATATCAGAGGAATAGGCCATATGCACGCAGTATCTTAAGTGCTGGGTTTCAGGTGACATCACATTGTTCTATAGGTCAATATTACTCAATACAAATGTATTTTTTTTGTTGTAATAAAGTTAGTTCTTGTGTCTAGACTCCAGTATGGCATGATCCCTAGAATCTGAAAACCACTAATAATGGACAATGGACATCATAATATTTTGTGTGGTACATCTAGGGCTGTGCTAACAATCCAAAGGTAAATAGACTGATCTAAACGTTGGTCAATCTCAGTGGTACGGCAAGAATCGATTGGTCAGGAGCCAAGGCTGTGGCAAAGAGAGCGTAGGACTTAGGAGGAGTCGCCTCTCTTTGTTTAGGAGAAAGTTTTCAGTCAGGGACACAGTCTCTTTGTCTCTTCACATGTCCTTGCGTTTCATAAGTTTTGTACCTTCCCTCTGCCTCTGTGTGCACGGTGCTGTCTCTTTACAATCCAAGTTACGGACAGTAAACGACTATTTTCTCATAATTTATGTGAAACTTAAGATTTCATTTAGTGCACATTATTCGTGTTTCTGATGATAACTGTAACACACAGGTACATTGCCAATAGTGGTAACGTACACATGCATTTAAGCTTAATACATTGTACAAACTTTAAATGTGGATTTCTTTTATTGGTCCTCTCGATACTGACACACTGCTCTTTATGCCCTAAGACTTAGGGCATAAGTCTACCTAAGTATGTTTCCAACAAGATGGAAGAAGATCGAATTGAAAATCGACATCAGTCAATATGGGGAAATTTTTTTATTCTTTTTGTCATATATAGCCGTGCCCTAGGTCTGTTTTATTTGATATGACGGGTCTAAGATAAATTCACCCAGACTGAACCAAAACAAAATGGGCACTGTCAGCATGATTAATGAGATTGTTAAGTGTTGACAGGTTAAAGCTCTTCAGCCACAATCATCTATTCTTGATTAAAATGGTCAGTTTTGCCCATAAACTTTGTAGTAGTTAGTTTTATAGAGATGTTTGGTCTGTTGAGTCAGTCCGAGCAGCATCAGCGGTGAGCTAACTGCTAATGCTAACAGTGTGTTGTGACCAGCTGCTGTGTCACTTTTAATTATGATGTGACGAAGTGGAAAGAGGATGAGGTGTGATTTACACTGGGACTCTGCTCACTCCAAACAAACCTTTCTCTTTTTTGCATTTGGTTCATCAGCACAACACCAGTGATTCATACCCCGAAAAACAGCTGGAGAAATTCTTTCAAAAACCCTAATATTTTTAATAACTTAACTGTATGACTTCCAGCATGGGTAATTCTTGTCCGGTAATTTGTGGTTGCCTCCAGACGACTTCTACATCCTATCCAATATAATATCACATCAATCAAATATGTGCATGCGGTCATGTCAAAACTAAATGACTACTATGCCACTTTTTTGGCAGAAAGTATACCAGCTACTTCATAGAGATGTTACTGCTTTGCCTGAAATGTTCCACAGTATGGCATTAAATCTCAAAGACATGGAAGTGAAGTGACCAGGCCAAATTTCAGGTCAGATCTGTGGAGAGATGAGTCTGATCACTATATGAATACAATGCATTTTCATGTCATGTTTGAGTAATGAAAACATCTTTCCAAGTAAGTTTTGGACCGTCCACCAAAAATATAACATAGTGCAGTTTTTTTTCTGGTATTTTATTGACGTAGCGACAGTATCTCAGCCGGTAGAGCGGTAGAGATCCGAAGGTTTGTGGTTCGAATCCCACTCTCGACATAAAACATCATCAGTTGAGTGGTCACATCCACTGACCCACAGGTTTGCGTTGCAACTTCAGCTTCCCGAGATAAATGCTGTCATTGTGTCCTTGGGCAAGACATTAAACCCCCTTGCCCACAGTGCGAGTATGTAAATGGGTGAGTGCTTCCTTGATGTAAAGCGCTTGCAGGACTTTTAAGATGGAAAAGCGCTATATAAAAAGTCATCATTTACCACTGGAGAGTTCACTGAGGTTGTAGTCTACATAGGAACTGTACTCAAACTGTCTCACTGTTTTTTGTCTAAATTGAAGTGTCAGTAATTGCGTTCCAGCCGATTGCATGAGCGCCCCCTCCTCCTAAATCACCACAATCCTGGACACCACTTTGAATGTCAGCTACTATCCCAACATAAGTCCTGCTAAATTAACTTTGAGCTCCCGCCTATTGCCAAGTCATGTTTCAATGTCGCTCCACAAATCAAATCCAACGCATTTGTCTTTACACTATAAGCCCCTTTAAATAGTTCCAGGCCGTTTGATAGATGTATAGAATGGGTACATGGGGATGGGAGGGTCGGATTTTGGGAGTCAAGCTGAGCAAAAACACACAGCAGCTGCTTGTAGGAATAACACATGGGCTAAATTGACCGCGCCACATGGGTCGTGTTACCCGGACGGGCTTTTAATAGGTCCTCCTAACTCACAGAGAAGAAAGATTAGAATGGAGAACAGTAGCACGGTCACATATCATAGGCGGACATGTTGTGAAAGGTATGACAAGAGCCTAATAAATCACCTCAGAGTTTTCTTTCCTGTTGTGAAGGCATTTGGAGTTTAAATTATCGTACAAGTTGCGCTAAAGGCTATACTGGCTCTGTATTAAGATGTAGTCCTGGTTAGACATGCACCGATCCAGCTTTTCTGTTCCAATACTGAACGTTTACCTGGTTGGTTATTAGAGTTTGCTTGGTCAGTCTTGGTTTTTATTGTGTATCTTGGTTCTAGACTTGGTTTTAGACCTGCTTTAGTTTCCATTTTGGTCCTATATTACACAAAACGGAGCTTTAAGTCATGTTACAATTCTGTTACCTCCTCAAAAACATCCTGGAGTTGTTTGTTTCATTCACACATGTTTGAGTAACCCTTAATTATTAGTCTGTCTACATCTCCAAAGCTCAGAATGCTCTTTTCCACCGTGGGATGAAGCGGTAGTTTTTCAAGTTAACAGCTACCTTTTACCTTTTGTTTCGTAAAGATTGGTAATTCCAGGGCTGGAATCATCCAAATGATTCTAGTGAATGTAGAACATCGCAAGGTAAAACAGTGTTTTCTGTTTGAGAGAAGAACTCAGCATAAATATGCAGGATTTGTGTGATAAACATGTGCGAATGAAGCAAAACACAACTGCAGGGATGAGGAAACAACATTATAACATTATAACATGGCTCAGTTGGTAGAGCATTTGTCCATTGATCGATATATACATCATTGGTGAGCGGTCAGATCCTCTGACCCACAGGTCGCTGGGGTGATTCCAGCTCCCACAGATGAATGCTGTTGACACTTAACCCCCCTCGCCCCCGTGTCTGCAAACACTGAACACTGGTGTATGAATGTGTGTGTGAATAGGTGAGTCCTTGTTGTAAAGCGCTTTGAGTACCTTGAAGGTAGAAAAGCGCTATAAAAATGTGACCATTTACCAAAGAATGTGACCATTTAGATCAGAAAATAGCATAATACATGCCCTTTAATTTATGCTTAATGTAGTATAGTGTGTAACAAATATTTAACACCAACTTATATTTAAAACCAACTTTTCTGAGATTGTAAAAATAACTTCTTGAACTTTAGTAAACTGCTGCATGTCTTCATCTCTCTGATTTGTCACTACTACTCAGTCACACTCCTGCCCCGTGGTCTACACATGTCCACTGTGGCTTTTGGAAAAATATTTGTCAAAGTAATTCATATTTCTGGACCGTCTGCCAGTGAGGATTGCAAAGTTATTACTGTTGCAGCGAGATGGAAAACCAACCATCGTTCCCCGTTTTTATTACTGAATTAAATCTAGTTTAATGAGAGATTTTATTCATAACTTATATTTAAACGTAATCCTCAAACTATTACTGGTGCATATTTGCTTCCACTGCTCATGTGACGTGTGAGGCTATGAGGTTTTTCTTTAACCTTTCTTGTTCTGACAGAAAATTGATATTAAAGACATGGACAAAGTTAAAAACAGACAAGGTTCAGCCAATTTCCTCTCATCATTTAGGTCAGTGTATTTTGTAAAAGCTTCAAAAAACCACCTTCTTGACAACATTCACTCAAAACGTTTCCCTGTAATTACTATTTAAATACCTTATGATATTTTTTATGTTGCTACTAACTCCCTTCTTTTCTGCATCATTCCCCTCTTCCGTATGTTTATCATAATTACTGCACTTTACCGTATAGGAACTGTGTGATTATTGAACTTAAATACATGGGATTTCACTGGACGGCCACCGGAAACTATGCGGAAAACCTCCTAATCGCTCTCCCAGACTGAACTGTTGAATGAATGAGATGAAATGCTACTTCCAATCACTAGTCACAGTTTTATAAGAAGGTCAAAGAGGAAAATGGAGCAACATAGGACCAATAAACTTTAAGTTACCAATAAATTTATTCCAAATGGTGGATGGAGATGCAGGAGTCAATAGAAACTGGGCTACTGTGGATAATTGTCTTTTAGTCATACTTTGAGAAATGTAAAACAGTTCAATTCAATCTGGCTCACAGTTTCTATAAAAATATGAGCATAACAACTGATAGTTTCTGTTTAATTTTATTGCATTGGAATGTTCCTCATTATGGCATTCAACTTTTTTAAGTGTGTGACTCCACCATTTGTGCCACCGCGGGATGAATGCTGCTGCTTTTCAAGGTTTCAGTGTGTTATGAAAGCACCTTTAGGCAAGTCTAATGTCACACCGTTGAACATTTCCGGCAAAGTGAAAACATCTCCATGGAAACTAGTCGATGGCAGAAACATCACCAGAAAATGCGGTGTAATGAAGTTAAGTTATTAAAGGGAAGAAATAAAAGATGACATTGGGCTCCAGTATATGTGAAGATATTTTTATTTGTGATTTTGCCTGGTCCCATTACTGAATTGAACAATAAAATAATTCTACTGAGAGAGTTCACATTGTCTGTATCTATAAAGTGGCTGGGATTACCTCAGGGAAATTCCGCTTTGCGACAAACTTTTCCATTATTGTATTTTTAGAACTGGAAATGCCACGGTGTTTGTGACATTTAGAGTAAGTGCTCCATCAGTAGAGAGATTGTCGAACTTTTGACACCTTTTTGTGAAGTCCTGACAGTGTGGTTATTATTTAAATGTTAAGTAAAAGTTTATGGTAGGTTTAAAAATTATGTAGTGTATCTAAATGAACGGTCTCTTCCAATCTGGTGCGCCTTCGTACATCTGTTCTAGTCGGAGAGCGGATATTTGCCTATTGAATAGAGCCTAAAAACCTTTTCGCACGATGGATAATACATAGCAGCTACCTCGTGTTGTCCATTAAATGTGCACTATGTACCGTTTCTGGTCTGCCACTTGCTAGTCTTTTTGGAGATGTTATGGCTTTGCCTGGAATATATGGCATAAAACATATCAATATTGCATGTATTCAATTACTGGTCAAAAATATGTTGAGAAACATGTATTGTTACTGTGAGTGTGCTCCCCTCTCCACAGATCTGACTTGTAACATAGTCTGGTGCAAGTGTTTATTTTAGTGTTTATTTATATAGCGCTTTTCCCAGACAGATGTCACAAAGACGCTTTACAGAGGATTATTTACAGAGCATTCTTCATTCACTCCATACCCGGTGGTGGTAAACTACTGTTATAGCCACATCTGCCCTGGGGCAGACTGACAGAGGTGCGGCTGCCAAGCCAACCGGCGCCAACGGTCCCTCCGACCACCACCACCACTCACTCACACAACTTTCACACCTATAGTGCATGTTTTGGGTTGATGGGGTTAAACCGGAGTGCCCGGAGGAAACCCATCCAGACACGGGGAGAACATGCAAACTCCACACAGAAAAGCCCGGGCATCGAACCCACAACCTTCTTGCTGTGAGGCATGAGTGCTAGCCACTCAGCCACTGTGCCGCCGGTGCAACCACCCTGCTTGCTGTCATGGAAATAGCCTTTAACATTCAAGCCAAATTGCTGCCATTTCTATGAAGACAAGAGAGCGGCAGACCCTTCTCCAGAAAGTATAGTGCACCTATTTATTTTATTTATTTATTTATTTGACAGGGACAATGCAAACAAACAAATGATGTGCTACATATAGAGATTATAGCTAATGCTAATTTTCAACTGTCCCTGGTTGGGCTTTTCTACTTGTAAAGACAATTAAAATACTAACTATGAAAAATGAAAACCGTATAAAAAGCTATGTCAAATAGTAAACTTAAAAAACATCACATTTGATCGAATTTAATAATTAACTCAAAAAATTAAGGATCAAGTCTAAAACAATTATATGATGATTAGAAAGTTTCATACAATACCACAATACCTTTATGTAATTAGAATCATAATTTAGTTTTATTATCAGTGCTAATAATGTAGACTTACTTTCAATTCAGTCTGGCAAGCACCCACACCACCGTCTTATTGATTTACAAATTGTTCATCACAAAAAAACGTATGGATGAGTGATTGTGAAATAGTACTTTTGCAGGCTTCAATCATATTCTATTTGAATTGTGGTATAATTTCTTCACCACTAAATCTTAGTCTATTGTTCAGTACCATAGACTGTATAAAGAAGTGGACAAAGCGAGTGTGACGTCCATCAAATGAAGCTCACAATGTCAGGGGTCACAGGAGCGAACAGTTTTTTTTTTGACAGCCAAAATACCGAAAAACATTTTAAGAACAAAGTGACAAGGGTCACCACAGCAGTTACAGAAAGAGGGGCCACACTTTTCCAATGTAAGTCAATGGGAGCCAGGGTCAGAAGGAGCTGGAAGCGTCTCTTCGGTACTTGATATTTGAGTTGAGAAACTTGATTTAAATGTAATGCATATACCGTATTTTCCAGACTATAAGCCGCTACTTTTTTCCCAGGCTTTGAACCTAGCAGCTTTTACGAAGGTGCGGCTATTGTGTGGATTTTTCTTCCACCGCTAGGGGCGCTCTAACCGGAATTTCAAAAACAAGATAGACGGGAATTTAATGCAAAGAAGAATACGCTACTTTTTATTTAGCAGATATAACACGCACGGCAAATTACGAACTGGTAATTATTTTCAAATCCTCGCCCCTTCATCATGAAGCACATGAAGGAGTTTGTATGATGCAAGTTTTAAGTTGAAGGCATCGATCTTGCTCCAGGAAGGAAACCGCTGTAGAGCCCTGCACCCGCGGGAACCAACACAAAACAGTGCGGCGTGGGACATATTCTGAAATCTTATTACGGGTGCGGGCGGGAGCGCGACCACACGACTCAGGAGCGGGACTGAAAATTGTGTCCCGCACAGACCTCTACCGTGCTGCTACACGTAAGGTTGGCGTCAAAAGTGACTTGTGGTTTCACTGCACAGGAGAAATGAAGGTAATCAATTAGTTCTTTTCTGTTTTTGACCTGTTTTAATCAGCACAGTTGCTGCTGTGTTAAAAGGCAGTGTTTGGAAAGAATCTGTTCAACTACATAAATGTACATTGACAGTACAAAATCCTTCTGTATAGGCAGTAAATATCAAATTTTTCAACATGGATATCAGCAGCTTATAGCCCGGTTGCACTTGTATATACTTTTTTTAAATTTAAAAATAGAGTAGTTGCGGCTTATATACAGGTGCGCTCTATAGTCCGGAAAATACCGTATATGTCCTTGAGAATGCACATGTTAGTAGTGTCAAACTTGTTTTTCTCCATGAGGACTTCCAGTTGATACTTACAAGTCTAGTTGCAGGTTAGATAGAGCTGATAAAAGATACACCTGTAATTTAATAAATCTATTCCAAGCAAAGCAATATTATACAAGCAGGTGGCAAACCCTCCATTAAAAAAACATGCACCATTAAATACATTTTGTAAACTGGTTGGTTACAGCGTTTTATGTATATTTCTCAAGAGAATAATGGAAGAGGGAGCTGTCTCATTGCGTAGTTCTTGCTGCTTGCGTCTTCCTGCTTTCGTCAACAATAAGCCTTACCACCTGTATCCCCATGAATATATTCTCTGTGTTGGAGGGCGGGTAATCCCGGATCTTTGCTTGGGCCTGACCACTCATGAATACAAGAATATAATGACTGGTGAAGAGTCGCACTGCAATGTTTATGCAAACCCTGAGCAGGAGAAATGAAGGAGGGGATTTTCTGTCTGTCTGAGCGCACACCTGCACCCGAGCAATGCATGGAAATCAGGAGGCCCCATCTGCTCGGTACAACAAGTTCAGGAAATCACCTTACCGATGTCCACTCGCTTCTCCATATGTCCATGTAAGATTATTAATTTGTTTATGCAGCTAGATCTGTCATGATAACACATTTTATGATAAAGAAAATATCTACAATAAATGATCATATTGAATGCCATTATGCTGCTGATACAATTGCACTGAAACAAGATTCTCCTAAGAAATTATTCTTTATGTACAGAATTGTTAAACTCTCAAATCTTATCACAGTACTTCAAGATAACAAAGGGCTCTCTCCAAGTACAAAAAGAAAATACCCACAGTAAATATAAATAAATACATAAAGGTATTGAATGATTAATGGATATAATTATCATGACAGGCTTATGTGGAGGCAGCTCTTATCATTAATAAAAAAAATAAATACAGGTAGGTGTGGGCAATATGCCAAAAAACACAAAACAATTTTCTTCCAGCCAGATCACAAATGACGTGCTATTCCTAAGAGCTAATGTTAGATTTCTATTCTAATAAATAACTGTTGTGATGTCAGATGAAGTCATGTCCTCTTGTCACTGCCAGTGTCTCGTGGTTGAGTCAGGAGGGTCTGTGTCCCACGGCGAGGGTCGTTGTTCCTGCGGTGACCACACTTATGACCTTGTCTCACAGAACGACTTTCACTCCACTGAGCAGCTGCCATTTAGCCTTTACGACCACGGCCAGTACAAGCGAGCCATCCAAAGCTAATGATATAGGCTAAATGGATTCATATCAACTTCCACTGCACCGCAAAAAAGGCCTATCCAAAAATAAGAAAAAAATACCAATTTTGAGGTAAAAATGCCCTATTTTAAGTGAAATTATCTGCCAGTGCAGTAAGAAATTTTCGCTTACGAAGTTTTCTTGAAACAAGACGAAATACGAATCTTGTTCTAAGCAGAAAACACAAGTTTAAAAAATATTTATGGCAAGATTTTTCAACTTATTGGTTTGAGAAGGAAGTTAAAGAGGCTTAACCTGGCTTGATTTAATGTAAAAGGTGCTTAGAATAAGTTGTAATATCTAAATAAGGTATATCAGTATGGAATATCTTGAAACAAGTAAAAAAAAAATCATCTTATTAAGTAAAAAAATCTTAAAATTGGTCTCTTAAGATGAATCTGCTTAATTCAAGTCAATTTAACTATGCTAGAAAATCCTTTTTTGTAGTGTGGGGACAGTTTGAACACTTGAATACTCGAAGCACTGGAGCTTTATCCTAACCTGAGTTTAGGGGTCTTAGAGTGAAACTGACCTGCCATCGTTTGCTTCTTAACCCAATGGCCCAATGACGAGCTTCTGGATGGGAGACGAAACATTCTGATCTCAAAAATATCTCCACCATTGAAACCATCTACTTTGAAACACTCCTGGACAAATGAGGGATTACACCGTCTCACTACCAGTGTGGCATAATCCTTGACAAAGTTCTAACAAGGGTAAAAGTAAGAAAGTAATTCCACATTTGACCATACACAAAATGGCATATGGCGATAGAAGTTAAAGCCTTTTGTTTTGGACATCAAGGAATGAAAATAGTGATAAAAGTAAATATGTGCAACCTTTGTGTATTGTACTGACAATGATTCAGATTCTGTATTGTATTGTATCTTTATACTTAAAACATTTCTTTGTCATATTGGCTAGCCATAGTATAACTAAACCAGGACTGATACCAGGCCTAACAGTGCACCTATACTTCACTTGGACGATATGCCTTCTTCGAGCCTACTATATATCACAATTTAACTATTTCCATCCATCCATCTTCTCCCGCTTAATCCGGCTGGGTCGCGGGGGCAGCTGTGCTGCCCAATCCTCATAGCACCTGACCCACCCTATGAACCCCTCTGCAGGTGGTGAGCCCACAGGAGGGTGGACATTATGGTCCTTGATGTTAGTTCAGGTGCTGCATGTTTTGGGTTGATGGGGGAAACCGGAGTACCCGGAGGAAACCCATCCAGACACGGGGAGAACATGCAAACTCCACACAGAAAGGCCCGGGCGACCCGGGGATCGAACTCGCAACCTTCTTGCTGTGAGGCCTGAGTGTTGCCACTCACACTATAATTTAACTATTTATGAATACTTAATATCTTTGAATGACCCTTTTTCTTATTATTTTTGTCATGATATAATGAACCAGCCCTTTTGCAACAGTCTGTAAAGAAAGTAATAGTTGTTGTTTCATAAGAAATAAATCCAGACTAATTGAGATCTTAACCTGCATTAACTGAGCTTCTATAGAGGCCAGTATACTCCAGCAGTATCCATATTTCAGCTTCTGACACTGTTGAACTGTAATCTCTGTGAACTCTGCCCACCCACGCTCCCATAGACATTTATAAGGCCTGAAACCACAGCACCAAATGTCTCCAAATCTCATCAAAGCCCACTTAAAGACTTGTTAAATGCACTTTAACACACTGTTTTCCTCTCTCCTCCATTCACTAATTTGACACAGTAAAATCATACATTGTTGCGGTGGGCGTCTATTGCTTCTAAACTTAAATATAGTAAGTATTTTGTTTAGAGTCTGTGAAGTCCTTTTTCTAGGCCAACTATGCAGCTAATTACATGACACATAGAGAAAGCGCAGTCTTTTATGAAGCAGTAAATACACTGGTTGTTTGTAATAAAGCCAGGAGACTGTGAAGTAGTTAAAAGTATAGTCTTGTGATGTGTACAGACAGTTCAGCTTGTGTTTTTCCATTGTACATTACATTATAGGCTACATTATATATTCACAGAAACACTTTTAGCTCAAATCTAGTGAAAATTATGTCCAGAGCCTGATACATATACAACATATTTAAAGTACTGTCTACAAAGTGAATATACAGTACATTTTGGTTGAGCAGTTGGAGAATTATTTTGCTAATTGTTCGATTCTATGAAAAACATTTCTAGTATATGAAAGTGCCATACAAATTGTGACTAAATATCATGATTGGAAGGAATTCAACTAGACTGAAAAGGATAATTGTCCCCTTCTTTTTTCCCATTAAAATGTTTCAATATGAACTAGTCTTTGAGAAAGCAAAGATCATGTATTGAGAAGCACAATGTAATGTCCCTGTCATTGACTCTCTTTCTGCTCCATAATAATTGCATGTGCTGCAGTGAACGGCGCCCTCGAAATCATATAATTCAAAAGGAGCTACAGCACAGTCCTATTCTTTTGCACCTGAAGCTATATTCCAGTGCAGTGAAAGGAAAGGCAGTGGTTGGTATGAGAAAGTATATAAGTATATGGATAAAGCACATATTTCGTGCATGGAGGACCTCTGTGTTTCCCGTATGCAGTCTGTCCAGTAGGGCTGTAGTCCTTTGGTTGTAGTTATTGGTCAGTGGCCTCTTTGTTTCTCAAAATTTGTATTAATCTGCACTTTAAATCACAAACTGCTGTATCCTACTGTATCCTATCCCCTGCTCACACATGTATATAGTTGTAAATATGTCACTGATGTAAATAATTTCCCAGAGAGAACTATCTTTTATCTTTTATCTTATTGTATTTATCTTATCTTATTTTTGAAACTTGATTCTAACTACATGTTCTTGGTCAGTTGCATCTGTAGCGAAGAAAATTTCCCCTCAGGGCTGAATAAAAAAGTCATTCTGATTAATCGACTATTTATTTGTATTAGAACTATATGGATTTATATGAAGCAATAACAGAAAGAAATACAGCACTATTTTTCTGTATAAATAGTTGTTTTTGCATGACCTCCTGTACAGCAGCGCAGTTTGACTCAGATACATAGAGAAACTGAAAGGTTTTAAGCAATAATTTCTCACGTCGACTACAGCCCTACTATCTAGAGACTACACTATCTGAATATGCCTCGCATCTGCTGAACAAGATCCTTAATTAAAGCAGGCTGGTCTCATAGCTTGGAGTGGCAGTATCTCCTCTATGACACTATCTCTGTGTCTCTGCAGACTGTGTGTACGTATCAAGGGCTGTGTGCACATAAATAGACTTGATTGAATTTAATATGCTCAATTTCCTTCAGAGCTGCAGAGATAGTGCATGAATTAGTCTATTGTTGTTTGTAGGGGTGGACAATATTGGTGTTTCCGTAATATGGCTATTTTCTTAACAGCATTGTCTGACAAAACAAAACAAAACAAAAATCCCAGCTATATAGCGCACATTTTTTTATCCATTCTCCTCAGTCATATGACTTTTGGCAGTTTGGCTCAGAAAGTTTGGTAATACCAAACTTGATGCAACAGAATAGAAATGTGGGAATGAAACCACAAAAAAAGTCTGTTTAACTGACAGCAATCGTCTTTGGAGTTAAATAATGTCACCACTTTCTGAAGCAATGAAAAAATGGCGTATGTGTGTATTCATTTATGTATTTATTTGCAGAGAAGATGCTGAACCTTGTACCAGTGATTATTACAGCGATATTCAGGTATGCAGGTCAATTCATTACCATAGTCCCCCATGTTCTATGCATTGAGAGTGCAGTGACATAACATATGGGGAATGTGCATAGAGGAGATGCAGATGGAGGGATGGAGGGATATGAAGGTCTGTATGCATAGTTATGAGAAGGCATGTTATAATACCAAATACTACAATGTTTTAGCAGCTCTATTGCTGGCATTTCACACCTTTCCCAAGGACTACTGCTGAAAAGAAGAAGCGTCATTGAGTGTCCAGAAAAGCGCTATAGAAAACTGATGCATTATTATTATTATAAAATTCACTTAATAGTTTGTATATATAAATAGATTGTATATACAAATGGACACGGCATCATTTTACTAAGTGAGCTCTATGGGTGACGTCACACTCCTTTAGACCACTTCTGTATAAGGTCTATATTATGTTCTGTCCCCTTTCATCAAAGAATAATTAAACTTTTCACCGGATAACTGATGGCTGCTTTTGACTTTTTATTTTATTGAAGGAAATCGGTATTAAAAGTTCAGTATGTAATTCTTCTTATGCATCGTCCACCTCTTGTCTCTATGGAGATGTTATTGCTTTGCCTGAAATGATCCATAAAATGGCATGAGGCATATATATCTCCATGGACATAAGCAGTTGACACTAATCTGTGAATCACTGTAAGAACGTGTGTTTTTCAAAGTATTTCTTTAACCCTATAACCTGTAACTGGAAATGTGCAAGATAAGTTTAATACCATACTGTGTGTCATCCCAGGCAAAGCATTGACATTTCCATGGAGACAAGCTGGCGACCGACCCCCCATGAGAAAAATTACATAGTACACCTTTAAATGTTAAGTAGGCCAGTGATAGTAGTAATTATTGTGGCAAGGCTTAGTCATGGGCACGGTTTAAGTATATTTGTGGCGCTTCGTTCTATATTACGTGCATGTCCGTGAGTGTGTTTGTATGATAAACCGTGTAAAATGTGTGAAACAGCTGATGGTTCAGAATTAAGTCGTGACAGTGACGAGTGTGGGAGAGCACGGCCAGCTGTCTCTCTTTCTCATCTGCTGCTCAAATGCATGACACCATTTATTACTCTGAGCTCACTAAGACCAGAACATATTTTATGAGTGAAACGTGTGAAATATTAACACAAAAATCTCTTTGTGACAAAAAATATGAGAGGGATCGAGCTGCAGACCTTTACCCAGCAGGACCTTCACGTAACATATCTCCATTCACAGGTCCCTAACAGTAGGCCATGCCAAAAGACCATCAAAATCCACTGTTTCCTGGCCGCTGTTTTCAGCCTAATGTTACAAAAACGTACATTGTTTTACACTAAAGACGAGACCTTTTTCTAGCCTTGAAATGCATGTGTCAGGTTAGACTACACATTTTATTAAAACACAGTTCAGATCATTATATTCAAGACTTTTTCAAAAACATTCACACTCATTTTCACAATTTGGCAATTTTTATAGGTTTAAAACTCTACTTCCTGGTTGGGAATCATACTAGGCATTTCCATAACTGTTACCAAGTAAAACTCATCTAATGTACACATAAATTATTATCTGACATATATTTTGTTGAAATCATGTTTAAAGTGTGAGAAAAAATGTGTTTTTTATGTGTAAATTGAACTTTTAGATAGAGTTCTCCCTAGCGTGATGTCATCCATATGTTTGAACTGCAATTTCCAACACATCTTTCAACATTTCCTCGCAAATTGCTTCTTGACTGGTGTAAAAATATCATTTATATTTACAATAGTTATAATCCCACCAAACTGAGTCAAAATCAGAGAATCATAAAAATCTGTCAAACACACTTTAACCATTACAGATTTCTGTCTAATTTTAACCAGACACAGAACCTACAGCAACACACACATGGATAAACTGAATGTCATACCGTATGTTACTGCTAACCTACATAACAGTGGAGCAGAACATGAAGCTAGTTCATTTCAAACTAGAAGTGAATTATATTGGTAATTAAATGTCTTTGAAGTGCTTTGGTCTAAACAATTTGAAATAAGTAAATAACAATAGCTAGAAGTAGCTGGAATATTGTACCAAAATTTAAGAGAAAAATAGTCCTGTACAATTTCTAATCAAGTATTTTTCAATCATGAGGTATAGATTCTAAAAGAATGTGACATTTAATACTAGCAACATTTTGGAGGGTTTATAACAAAATACTTCACACTATACTCCAGCTGTCAGCAGCAGTTCCCTAAATGTGTAGAGCCGCACCCCTGCTATTTCTTCAGAAGGACAAGCAATTACAAGACCAAGTGAATGCACATACTGTAAGGAGATCCTGTATAATTCCACAGCACAGGGAAATGTGCGACTAAAATAAGAGCTTGCCAACTCCAAAAAAGTCACTAATGAAACACCAAAAAAGACTTGGAGTTGAAAGAGCTCAAAGCTACTCTACTGAAGAAAGAAAAAGAGTTGGAAAACCATGTTAGTGCATACAAGGAGATAAAATATCTCTATAACAATACAGTGAAAGACAATGTCCAGCTCAAACAGGAGCTGGTCACTACCAGAAGCTCAAAGAAAAGCTTCAAGCACCTGTAATGGACACTCAAACAACCTGTATTGATGCTGGTGATCTAACCAACAAAGAAACTGAGAAACTGTCCGGGAAGGTGCAGGGTCTGTCCTCTGAACTCTCAGCACAAAAGGAGCTGCATCTCCTGAAGCACATCCACCCTCCCGCCCAAAGCACCTCCAACCATGCTCGATATCGCTCTGGTATCAAGCCTTTTAAGCAGAACAAAGTATTGCTAATTGGGTATAGACTAGAGCAGTTGTTCCCAAAGTGTAAAGATGTGGCTCCCTATTTATCCGAAGATCATACAGGGCCCCCCAATAACAACACATACTCAAGTCAATAATGCCTGTGGGCTTAATACTGATTTAAATAGTAAATGAAGATACTGATTTAAATAGTAAATGAAGCAAACAATTTATGTAAAGTTAATTTCAAACTCAATTTTCTTTTATGCTTGTTTTGTGTTTTGGGTCTGCAGTAACTCTGAGGTCTCCCAAAAGGCCTCGGACCACTTTGGGAATTATTGGACTGCATTAAATAGATGTATTTGCCTACTACAAGAGTTAGTCTAGTCACACTTAACAACAACTGCAGCTGCTCTTAGGTCTAATTTTCATTCAAAACAGACACACATTTTTTTCCATCTTTTGTTTTTGCTGCTTTAAAAAAATAGTGTAGTTGTAAAAATGACTCAAACTTACACTTGATTTCCGAACAGTCAGTGTTAAACTGGTTCATAAAACATGGCCATACAGTATGTCAGAAACTGTAAAAACTGTATCATTAACCTGAGAGGTCAGTTTGTTCCACAGGATTCAGTTGTGATCTATAAAAATCCAGATCTGAGTTTGTTCCCTATAAAAACCTTAGCGTGACATGTTTTATTACATGAATTTGCAAAACTTCACAGTGTTGTTTCATCATCATTTTGAAGAACTTAAGTTGAACTTTGTAGACTGAATACTATTTGGATTTTAAAAGTTGGTTAAAATGGGATTTTAAGCATTCTCTAGGTAAAAAACACATACGTTGTTTCATTTGTGTATCTAAGGGTTTCCCAACACATAACTCTTCATTTAATATTATATTTATTTAAAGTCTGCTCTTTCATCCCTTAAAGCATTGCACATTAATGCATCATGAGAGGTTTGCATTTTACTCTTTTTATAGTAATGTTTTCAATTTTTTCAAAATGTAGATGGTGTGCTGTGGTTATTTTTGGCAATGAGACAAAGTTTAAGCTGTAAAAGGTTCAATTAATAATGTCTATGACTCATTATAGATCCAAACTAAATACTAAAATGTTTCATTCAGCTGTTAATCTACTCATGATTTTTGACAGGATTGTGATTAAGAATAGTTTGTAATTTAAATCTGATCTTGGGTTATAAAATAGTGTCAGTATTATTGTTTAATTGTTTATTATTTACTTCAGCAGTATACCGCACTGCTAAATTTGTTATTGTGACAGGCCTATTGTTGTATCTCGTCTTAATATCGTCCTCAAAAGCATTTACGGCCCCTCTCCGTTATGGTCCTGCCTCGCTCGTGCTGAATACTGTAGATGCGTGGCCTTTTTTAGTGCAGTGGTTCAAAGGTCGGCGCGGGGCATAGCTGCTCTGAGCCCCGTGTCTGTCTCTATGATGTCACCGGGGGGTTCAGGCGGGATCAGGGTGTCCCATGGGGGCTGTCTCTTATGCAGCTGTTGGCACCCTTGCCTTATTTTACTCTGCTAATGGGGCACCTCTCCTACTTGGCTCTGGATCAGCTCACGCTAAAATAGACATACAGTAGGTTGTTATCATCACTAAAGGTAGCTGGTAGAGATATTTTAATCTGTACTCAAAGTGTAAGTACAGTTACTTCAAAGGTCTTGTATTACACAAAATCGACTCTTGTGAGCTTTAAGTGATGTGAGACCTCATCGAAAACATACCTGGAGTTGTGCTTTGTTCCACTGACACATGTTTGAGTAACTCTTTATTATTAGTCACTCTAAATCTCCAAAGCTCAAAATACTCTATTCCACCTTATGATGTCATGAACTGGTAGTTTTCAAGCTCACAGCTACGTTTTACTTTTAGATTAGTAGAGATGGGCAATTCCTGCTATAAACATATCCAAATGATTATAGTAAAGGTGTATGGACTTTAAAAACACAATAGAGCACATGTTTTACCACATGGCATCACAATGTGGAAGAGTGTTTAATTTAAGAGAAGAACTCAGCCCAAATATACAGGATTTACGTGTTATATGTGTGAATGAAACAGTTATTACTACGTATGTTTTTGATGTGGAAACATCATTATAACAGCTTGTTCCAGCTAATACTTCTGCGGTAACACGACTACTGTCCTCATGAGTTTGTAGACATGCATATGATTAAGAGAAGGTTGCTTCGATTTTTTTAAATGATTTAAGGAATTTGGAAAAAAAAAACTCAGGGAACAAGTTGTGACCAATCTGAACTTGTGTAAAATAACTCAGGAGCTGGAGTGGAGGCAGTGGGACTTCAAATCAAAGTCTCCCTCCTCCTCATATTGTACTTTTCATAGAGCTATTTAAAACCTGTTCTGCCTGCTGTTACAAGTCATGCTCTCTTTGTGTACTGGTGGAGAGCTGAAAAACAATTTTGGATCTGTTCAGCTTTTCAAACTCTAAGCTTCTTTTTAGTCAAATTATACAACAACATGAATTTTATAAGTACATCTAGAGACCATTCTTACTGCGAAGAGGGTCGCCTGTCCACAGTTCTGACATGTAACTTCACATTTTCGGTGTAATGTTCCACTCTGAAGCGTTTCGGGCAAAACAACAATATGTCAACACTATAGAAGATTCTTCCAGGAAAGACACAGTGCCCTTTTCATTTAGCCTTTAGTTCTGGTTTGAACTGTTGGCTTAGCTCATGATTTGACCACTCATTATGAATATTCCAGGAAATTGTGAGTTGTTTCACAAAAATAAGAAACAGAGTTATGGAGCTCAACAATGATTGCCTGCTCCTGTGATGGAAATTATTATATTGCGGAAAGATTTCTATCAATCTGTCTTTGTGTAAATGAATGTGATTTCTACCCGAGACCAGACCAGTCATTAGCATGTGTCAAAGCTCAGCAGATACAACTGTCTCCACGGTCAGGAAGCCCTTTGCTGTCCTTAAATGTAAGTTAAGTTGATTAGTTGATTGATTAGGTTAACACTAGTCCATGAACAAAAGTCACTCTGCTTTGATATGTATGTAACTTGTATTTCTGTATAAATACTCACAGCTCAAATGCTCTGGGGTAGAGGCTCGGGGAAATACTTTGGGTTTGCATTGGAGGCACATGTAGCTGGAGGAGAGGCTGTTGGTGTGTGGCCCTGCCCATATCTGCTGTTACAACAATAAACCTTTGTCTGTATTCCAAAATCTCATCGGGCTTTGCAAATGGATTAATTATTTTTTCTTCAAGATCAAAATATTTTTTTCCACAACACACCAGTTCTGGAAGTAAATTTTCCATTTTTTTTCCCCTCATAGACCTTTCGAAAAATCTAATAATAAGAGTTCAGAGTTCGGGGGCTAACCAGCTACCTGGTAACTAATATCCATAATGTGGTCATTTTACGCACATTTAAAACCCAAGATTTGATGAAATGCTTTAATAACTTGGCTGTTTATGAGGTAGAAGGAGATTTTAATAACATTATAGGTCCCGTGGTCATTAGGTACCACATAGCTGATTTAGCAAAATTTCAAGCTTGTCTATGAGAAAAATGAATGAGAGATTTAGTTTCGGAAGGGGGTGTGCGGTCGCTGTTGAGCTCTATAAATATTTAATACTGTGTCCATAACATAAATATGGACGCAGATGTGGTAGCAGTAACTATTTGTGCCAAGAAGACTATATATAAGTAATATAAGTTAAGTGAACAGCAGGGGATTTTGAGCCAGCAACAGAGGAAACAGTGGGCATTCATTGTTCAGTGTTCAGGGCCTTAATTAGAAGCTTAATTACACAGAGAGAAGTGATGCCAGCGAGAGAGGGAACGAGAGATGAGAGGAGAGAGGGAGAAAGAGATAAAGAGGAAGGAGAGAGAGAAGCAGGAAATATAAGGAGAGGAAGAGGGAGAGCGATAAAGATGGGGGACAGAGCGAATAGTGTGAAAGTGAGAGGAGGGAGTGAAAATAAAGGGATAGAAAATTCAGATATAAGAGAATAGATGAATAGAGAGAGGGAAAGAGAGGGTGTAGAGTGAGATGGAGATGAGAGAGAGAAGAGGTAGAGAGGTGCAGGGTGGAGGAGGAGGGGGGCAGAGTCGAGAGAGAGAAGACACAAAAGAGAAAGAGAAAGGGAAAGAGAAAGGGGTGGGATGTGAGCTGTGATGAGACACTGCTGCGACTGTTTTGGTGCTTCAGACTCTGGGAAGGCAATGGCCGAAAACAGTCAGCACCAGATAAGCCCACCAATGTACCACTTTAAAAAAATGTTTTACCTGCTGACTTAAAGGTCCTATAGTACGTAAAATTGACTCATTTGAGCTTTAAGATGGTATCATGCCGTTACCTCCTCAAAAACATATCTTTAGGGCTGTCAACGTTAACACATGCAATTAATCACACAAAAAAATCGCTCTGTTTTTTTTAACGCAGATTAATCACACAATTTATTTTGAGCGCACATGCTCCTCTATCGAAAGCGCGATGGTGACCAGAAAAGCACCGCAGGTTATTAGGTCAGTGATCAGGTCTGTCCATATGCAACGTTGGATCAAACTAAGGTAGTTTGCAGATATTGCAGCGATGAACTCTCTTTCCACAGAAGCACAACAAGTTTAAAATACCATCTTAAATAAAACACGTGTTTGATTCAGCGGCAGCAACGACACTACTTGTACAACGACAACAAGCTGAACACCACAAACAGCGGTGGCCGAGTGCACCCACGGCAATGATGTCAACAAAACTAACAGCGATAGAAAAATGTCAAGAATAGAACTTTTTGATAATAAACTGCATTTTTGTCAAAATATTTTGGTCTTTTTTTTGAAGAATAATTAACTGTGATTAATCATGATTAATCAAAATTCTAAAGTGTGATTAATTTGATTTTTTTTTTATTAATTGTTTGACAGCACTAGTTTTGTTTCATTCACACATGTTTGAGTCCAGAGCATTTTAAGCTCCAAAGCTCAATTGTTATAGGCATTTCCAGAGCTGAAATTATCCAGATGATTCTAGTGAAGATGAATGAGTTTAAAAACACTGTTGAGCACTTCCTGTATTACCGCATGACATCACAGGAAGAGGAGTGTTTTCTGTTCTCAAACAGAAAACACTCTGTTCCTGTGATATCCTGTGAAGAACTTAGCCTAAATATACAGGGTTTGTGTGTTAAACATGTGTGAGTGAACAAAACACAACTCTATGTATGTTTGTGATGAGGAAACAATATTATAGCATAGATCAGAAAATCGCGTAATATTGGCCCTTTAATCTACTGTGCAGTTTATGAGTTTTTTAGTTTAGTTTAGAAATAAAGTTGTATTGAATTGAAGTTAAGCAAAATATTTCAGTATATCTGGCTGCCTGAAATTGTATAGTATCTACCAACAACCCTGCAAGTCAAAAAAGTGGAGCTAAAAAAACACTTACTCTACTACGCTGATTGCGGCCATTTTGTGATGATGGAGCCCTTTTCTGTGTGATTCATAGTAAACAGTACTTTTCGTTGTTTGGTATTCATTCCTAAAAAGAACTATCTATAACTTCAAAATTTTGTGAGACGCACGTTGCTTTGGGTCTCAATCAAGGACTTGCAACTTAGCTGAGATGCCACTAGAGGCAGGAAACAGGAACTCTTATCTCACTCATATCTAATCCACACATATTTTTCTGAGTAATCATCTCAAGTTCTTGCGGCACTAATTGTGGCTTTCAAGGTGTTGCCGTTTACTTGAGTGGATAGAACGAGTATAGCAATAGCTGAAGTCCTTAGTGTGACATTTTGAGACTGTCTATTTCCTATCTAATCTTGTCCTATATAACCACACCGTTGTTGTTTTGAGGGTTTTTATTAGAATCAGGTATGAAAACTGCTGTGTTTTCTTCCAAACTATATTCTCAATTTTACAGACCATTCACTTTTCGTGTGCTGTCTGATGGTCAGTCTAGACATTTACAGCGATGTGCAGCACATTTCTGATTGATTTTAAATTACCCGATTATCAAGAAAATCCAAAAACATTTACAAAAGTATTTTTCTCCCGTCCTCACTTTCTTACACATTTGAAAGAGCCCATATTGCTCTATTTTCTGATCGTTGTAAAGTTGTTTCCTCATCAAAAACATACCTAGAGTTGTGTTTTGTTTTTTATTTCACACATTTGACACACACATCCTGCATATTTAAGTTCAAAAGGAAAACACTCTGGTCCACCTCGTGATGTCATGTGATAATACAGGAAGTGCTCCACTGTTTGTTTTTTCAGTCCATAAACTTTCACTAGAATCATTTGGACAATTTCAGCCTTGGAATGACCAAGCTACTGAACTAAAGGTAAAAAATATTAAAAACTACCTCTTCATGACATCAGAAGGTGGAACAGAACATTTTCATCTTTGGAGATTAAAAAGAGTGAAAATGCAGGGTTACTCAAACATACATGGATGAAACTAAACATAACTCCAGGGATGCTTTTGAGGAGGTAACAACCTTGTAAACTGCGCACAGGAGTCAGTTTTGTGTAATATAGACTTGACATTGCGGTACATTTGCCTTTCTATGCGCAATGTAGTTACTGGATTTCATGTAATCTCCTCACCACAGACACAAGCACACTTTCCTGCGTACTTCCCCAGAGTACTGCTCTTATTCATTATTTACACGGGCGTTCATGGAAGCCGTGGGTGTCAAACGTTAAAAGTGTGACGCGTATCTCCCTCTGTGTTTGCCTTGTCTCTTGCTTCTTGTGCAGAGTCAGCTGAAGGCAAAAAGGAGCTAGCGTGATGCTCTTGTGAACATGCTGATGTGTGAGCTGCTGAAACATTGATGAAAAGTGCGCCACATGGAGAGCTGTCCACTTTCCATGTAAGTGGTGATCAAGGGCAGTGGGTCTCAACTTGTGGTCCACTCAACCTTTGTGCGCTTACCACTGCTTTCTAATCATTTTGAGCAGGGGTTCTTAGATGTTTCAGGCTAGGAATAACTCTAAAAATAACTATGAAACCCATTGGAAAGGTAATAATTTGAAGTGACAAAATGTGTTTTAAGTTTTAATATTATCCAGAGTTTCATATCTTTTTATTATTTCTTAGTTTAGTAAAGTTGAGTTTATTTCCATAGACTGTATGAAGAAGTGAACCGAAGGACGGCGACATTACCCATAGTGTTCAGTCAAATGAAGCTCATGAGACTAGCACTTATAGGAGCACATTTGGAGCTGAGTTACGAACAAAATAGCGAAATAAAAACACTGCGATCAACAATATTAATATGAACGTTTTAAGACCAAAATGATGAAGTTCACTGCAGCAGTTGTGGAGAGAGGGGTGGCAGTTTTTTAGTGTAAGTCAATTGGAGCCGATGGAGTCGATGGAGCCGGAAGCTCACCCATGCTCACTTCCTATGTCCATGTCTATGTTTGTTCCTTTATTTTTCAGGGACACATTTTAAAGCATCATACAGGACTGGTCTAACTTTAGTTTGGTTGAGAACACTGATGACAAACAAAAAACAATGAAGGGGATTTCTGCTTCTGAAACTGGGTTTGTTTTTCTGTAATGCGTTGCTGAAGGATTGATACTGCTGTGCTTCATTGTTTGCTGCAGCCCGGAGGTTTGAACTGAAAAGATTTAAACGTTTTTTGGGAAAATATATGTTCTGTTTTATTTGATATTGTACTGCATTCACACATAACATACATTACTTAACTTAAATTATTATGTGCCTGCAGTAATATGGATATAGTCTCTCACCTACTTATTCATGAGGTCATAAAGGTCCTATACAGTTTATTAAGCAAAACTGACTCATGTGAACTTTTAGACATTTTGTAATGCTGTTACTTCCTCAAAAACATACATGGAGTTGTGTTTTGTTTATTTCACACGTTTGAGTAATCATTTATTGTTAGTCCGTCTACATCCCAAAAGCTCAAAATGCTTGTGTAGTTTAGTTAACAGCTCCCTCCAGTTAAGTACAGATTGGCACAGAAATTATCCAAATGATTCTAATAAAGGTGAATGGAGCTTTAAAACACAGTGGAGTACTTACTGTTTTACCACATGGTGGAACAAAGTGTTTTCTGTTTGAGAAAACCCTAATATGCAGTGTATGTTTTTGATATGAAACAACAGTATAACATAGATCAGAAAATAGTCTAATATGGACCCTGTAATATCTGTATTATCACAGATCATTATTGTACGTTGTCCTGGCGCTTTTTGACATTGTGGTTTATCTAAAAGAAGCAGAAAAGAGGGTTTATGTTGAAAATCTGTGACATTCTAGGTTCCTCTCCAGAACCACCATTTGCTTGTCTCTGTGGAGATGTTATTTGTTTGTAATTTTCCACAATTTGATATTAAACATATCTATTTTTATTTATTTATTTGAATTAGGACAATGCATATTAATCATGTCAACAAACAGCATCAAACAGTAAGATGTGGCTGAATATCATGACATGCATGTAAGCCTTTGCTGATTCTGTGGTCAGATAAGGATTTATATGTTTAATGTTTGACAGATTTAATTGAATTTCATTTCTATCTTGCAGCTAAAATGATTTATGTTTATATAAAGCAATGAATGGAAAAATATATTGTTAACAAATCTTCAGATCAGGAGTTCAGTCAGTGTAAAAAAGATTATAACCTTTGAGGGTAGCTCATATATTCTTATTGATGTATCTTGTATCCTTCTATCTAATAATGATTCTAATACTGTCTAATGGTTCCCTTTGGGGTTGTAGGCAAACCCCTGTAGCGACAACACTGTTATAGCAACATTTAAATTCCTTCATCCTCTTTCTTATGGATATACATGTTTTTTTCTTCAGATTCTCCTCAGCACAAACACTGTTCTCTCATATTTTCACGCTGAAATAAACGGTTTTATTCAGGTGTCAAGTAGGTGTCAGCACATCACACGAGCATATTCAGAATATGTGAAAATGCTTATTTCTTTTAAAGGTGCACTATGTAACTTTTCTGGGAGGGTACAGCACCTGCTTGTCGCCATGGAGTTATTGCCAATGGTTATTGCTGTGCCTCTAATGTATGGATTAAACTTCTATCTTATATTCTGTCTCCTAACTTCTATCAACCCAAGTCAAAAATGAACTGTAAATCATCATTCTTACTGTGAATGTGGGTCGCCTCTCCACAGATCTGAACTATAACTTGACCTGGAGCTGTGGCACACTCATCTCCATTGATATAAGTTTAATGCAATAAAGAAATAAAATCTTCAAGCTGACAGAGAACTAACATAGTGCATCTTAAAGCACATGGACCACAGTGAAAACCTGTCTCCAATATGTTTATTCCCCATTTTGTTGAAGGCGAGATACTCCTGTCAAAGCATTTTAAAAGGCTTATCCATTGAATACGCAGGTCGGCTGTTTTTAAGCTCGGGTTTTTGATCCAGGCAGTAAATACGTGCCCACTTAAACCACCCGCTCATTCATTTTTTATTTATGAAAAAAATAAATGTAAAAAGCAGTTTACTTCTCCGTCTAGCCCACTGATTAGCTAAGTTAAATGAAGTAGAACACAAAAAACGAAAAGGGAATAAGCATGTAGCTGTGAACACATAACGGTCACATTGGAGTCGGATCCTCTAAAACATTGAATTTTTCTTTTATAACTTGCAAACCTCATCAAATTCACCCTGCAGATGACTCGAATGCTTTTACAATGTAATTATCATGCAGCAGAAACTGGTTTTCCATTTTAAAAGACCTACATTAAATTCTCACATGAGATAAGAGGGAAGATGGAAGTTATTTTTGGAGCTGTGTAGTGTTATATGAGTACAAAAAATTCAATTCCGTAATCAATACCACAGTCTTTTATTGATAATGTTTAAGGTTCTACATTGTATTTTTAAAAGCATAGGCTAGAAGATTATTTAGTAGTACATGAGGTGGCACGGTTCACAAAATTCACGGTTCGGTTTGTATTGCGGTTTAAGGGTTTTCGGTTCTGTACGGTTCTTGTTTTATTTTGTTATTTATTTTTAAAAAACTCACTTTCAGCACAAACATAAAGGCGCCAGCCCAGTAAAAATCAGTAATATTAGATTTTTTTAATGCAAAATGATGCCGAATCGTGTTATTAACAAACAGCGCGGTGTATGGGAGGAGACGCGGTTTGCAGGGAGTGGTTTAGTCCTGGTTTAGTCCTCATTTAGTCCTGGTTTAGAACTCGTTTTAGTCCTGATTTTAGTCCTGGTTTAGTCTTGGTTTAGATCTGTTTTTTGTCCTGATTTTAGTCCTGGTTTAGTCCTGGTTTAGATCTGTTTTTTGTCCTGATTTTAGTCCTTGTTTAGTCCTGGTTTTAGTTCTGGTTTAATTCTGAGCTGTACGGGAGGAGGCGCATACGGTCAAATAAAATTCTCTTTCAAAAATGTCCAGACCAGTTTGAGTGCTCTGCTGCTCATCCTAAATTCTAAATTTGCTTTACTCTGTTTAATGAAACTATGTTCGAACAAACCCAAACTCTCCTCTTATTCGTCCGCCTCCATCAAGTGACTGACAGGTGGATTTAACCAATCTGTATTCCACTCTGCTGTTTACTCATTGTACACAGACCTAAAGCCTTCTAAGCACTATTCACCAATGTTAAGTGTAGTAATCCTCAGTTTAACAATCGTGAGTTTGTTTTGCCGTTATCCAGTGTAATGGCTGACCCTTTGTCCTAGAAATGGCAGGCAAACTTAGAAACACAACATTTAGTCCATTAACAACCCCTGTCTCTGTAACACAAGCAGGTCTGGCCGGTGGTCTGGTGTTTGTTGAGATTGTGCACTGTGAGTCCACACCGAGGAGCCAAAGAAACAGAGCCCAGACACAATGGGATTAATGATCAGACATGTCATAACATCAGCAGTCAAAATGGAATAGTCTTATGTAATGTTAACAGGCCAGCTCAGGCCTCGGTCACCTAGCTTTAAATGATGTTCCATGTGTTAAGCTATATTGTCCTAATGTGAACTTACAACATGTGCTTCTCATGCAGAATTTGCATTATAAGATTCTTCCGGAGTTATTAAAAATGTAATACATTTGTGCCTGTGGGAAATCTAGCACAGTTTACTCACACTTGGAGGCAAATGACTTCCTGTGACCAATGAAATTTGCTTTTGTTTCTCAGAAAATGTGGTTAGTAATCTTCATGTTGATGCAGCAGTTTGCGTCAAATAATTTACAAATTACAAAATATAATATGGCCCATATAATACTATTTTCTGATCTTCTGATATAATATATATGATATCATCAGAAATATACCTGGGGTTGTGTTTTGTTTCATTCACACATCTTTACAAACAAATCCTGCACATTTGAGCTGAATGATGTCATGTGGTACTACAGGAAGTGCTCCACTTTGTTTTTAAGCTCTACTAGAATCAAAACTACCACTACATGACCTCACAAGGTGGAGCAGAGCAAATAATAAAGGAATTCTCAAAGTAACGTGTCAACGTAAGGTAATAACAATATACCATGGTAAGAATCTTTTCTTGCCATGTAATATGTTTTGTGTAATATGGGACCTTTAAAACCCATTCACTGATATGAAGGTTGCTGGTTCAAATTTGCCACCAGTTTTCCGTGTCCATGTACACTGGTGAATAAGTAAAATTTTAATCTGTAAAAATATATTTGGCTCATATCTAAATATAAATATTAGGTTTACACCAAAAATTATGCAGAAGTTTGTTCTTGATAACCTCTTAACCAATATGAAAACAGGGTCAATTCAGAATAACTTTCTGTGTACACATCCTAACAAGGCTATACAGTGGTTTCTGCACTTTTGTGGTTACTTGAACCTTGTGGTTGCGCTTGTGGCAATACCTGCCCAAGGACTGCAGACGGAAAGTAGTTTGTAGCTAAATCTGGCACAGAGCACCTTTTCGCTTAGAGTTTAATGTTTTCTGTGTACTGTCCTAAAATTATGTTTCCCAAAATATTATCTGAATAGTCATAGTGAAACAAAATAATAAAAAAACTACAAGAAACTTAATTCTTCACAACTTACTAAAACTTTGTCACTTTAACTTCAAACGTATTACGCACATAATCAGGGGCCCTTCTTTCCTGACTGTACATATGATTGTACATTGAGTTTGTGGGACGTACTGATTGGGACAAAGTTGTCGTGGTGGTGGGGTTGAGAGAGCACGGCCTGCCTCCTACACGACTGCCTCTCCACTCACACATCGAAATCAACATAAGTGCAGCATATGCTCCATTTAGATTCACCACATTTGCATAAGGAGCCCTGTGCCCCAGTTAATTTCACACACAGGAAAACAATTATGAAATGGCATGGTTTTGCACGCACTGTTTTTTCTCACGCAAAAGATCCCACATTACACTAATTGGCTGTTGTTAGCTTTAAGAAATGTTATAATTTGTTGTTATAATACCTGATCAAAAACATACTTGCAGTTGTGTTGTTTCAGTCACACATGTTTGAGTAATCCTTTATTATTAGACTGTTTACATCTCCAAAGCTCAAAATGCTCCTCTCCACCTTGTGATGTAATGGAGCTGTAGTTATTAAATTAACGGTAACCTTTAGCCTTTAGTTCAGCAGAGATGGGCTTTCCAGGGCTTAAACCATCCACATGATTCTAGTGAAGGTGAATTATACAGTTTATAAACAAAACAGAGCACTTCCTGTATTACCGCATAGCATCACGAGGTATACGAGAGTCTTTTCTGTTTTGAGAAGAACTCAGCCTATATACAGTATGCAGGGGCTGGGGTTGTGTGAATGAAATAAAACAAAACTCCATGTTTGTGACGAGGAAACAACATTATAACATAGCTCTGAAAATAGCGTAATATGGGCCCTTTGAACGTAGATTGGCCCCAAAGTATGTTCAAACTGACCGGGCATCTGGTTTAAAAAGTACCCATGATGTTCAGGTAATCCATTTGAGGATGGGCTCTATGCTCATGCTAATCTGTTGCCTACAGTAACCTGCACACAACTGTATCTCGGGCTTCATTTCTCCTTTTACATCTCTCCATCTTTCAGTGAGGGTTTTTGCAGCAGACAGAGATGGTCCATTGCTTCCTGCTTCTGCTCCAGCTGCATTGTTCAGGCTTTATCTGCGGGGCATCTCCTCTTCAGCACAAATTAGCTTTTCAGGCTTCATCTGAGCGCACCTCCTGATGAGAGACGCTCCCGACTGCTCTCCTCCTCTGTCTCCTCGTTCTCTCTCTCTCTTGTCTATCTGCTTTTTTCTTCTTTCAGTCTCCTTCTCTTGTCTCTTCTCCATCCCCTGCCTTTTCTCTCTGTTGTCTCTTTCTGCTCCTTCTGTCTTTCAATTTCCTTCTCTTGTCTCTTCTCTTCTTCCTGTCTCCTCCACCTCCTCTCTCTGTCTGTCTCTATCCCTTCCTTTCTGCCTCTCCTTTCTCTCCTCCTGGCCCCCATGCCCTCCTTTTTCTCTCTCTTCTTCTTGCACTTCCCTCTTTCTTGTTTTTCTCGTCTCCATTCTCCCCCTACCCCTTTTTCTCTCCACCTCTTCCCTTCTATCTCTTCTCCCCTCTCCCTCATGCCCACGTCCTTCTCCAGTCTCTTCCTCTTTTCTTCCTCCTCCACCTTTCTCATTCTCGCTCTCTTCCTCTCTTGCTCTCTTCGCCCTGCTGTTTCTTCCCCTTCCTTCCTCACACCCACTTTCTAGTCTTTTCACTTCTCTCTTTCACTCTCACTCTCCCCTTCTCCTTTCTCTTTTCTCCCTCGCTCCTCCCCTCCTTGTTCTCCTATCTTTTCTTCGCTCTCTTCCTCCTCTCTCCATTTCTCTCTTCCTGTCTCTCTGCCACTCGCTCTCTCATCTGCCCCCGTCTCTCCTTGTGACCCTTTTCTCTCTCTCCTCCCCTCTCTCATCCTCCCTCTCTTCATCTCTCGCTTTCTCCTCCTCCTCATGTCTCTTCTCCATCCCCTGCCCCTTCGCTCTCCACTCCTTTCTCTGTCCTTGTCTTCTCTCTCCACTCTCCCTCGCACTTGTTTCTCCTCGCTCTCCTCTCTACTCACCATCCCTCTCTTCCTCTCTCTCTCTCTGCCATCTTCTCTCCTCCATCTCACCTCTTCTTTGAATCAAATTACCTCCGCTGAAGTGGCTCAAGTGCACAGGAACCTTAACACAGACCTTTGATTCTCTGCTTTGTGTTTTGTTACAATGAAAGACTCCTATTTTCTGGTATTTTTGGCAGTCTCAGCTCACGTCCTTTTACTTTTTTTTTTGCCTCATGACATATTGCTTTCCATATTCTCTTTTCTTCTCCCTGTTCTCGCTTCGTTGCGGTGTAGGCGGACGGTACAAGTCGTAATAAACAGAAAATCTTCTGCTTTGGCCAGGAGTACTTTGAGTCACTGTGTACTACTCTGATGTGAATTTATGTCCAATGGAATAGCAAAATAGGTGGACAAGCTGTATGTTTTTTGGTGCAATAATACATTTTGAAGACACGAATCAACATTAATTAATTAAAAAGCACTTTTATTTCGAAAAAAGTCATTCTACTTTGTGGGTTTAATATTAGTTCTGATATGGACTGAAACTAATCTAAAACTACTCGCAACAGGTCAAATTTTGTGAATGATTTTTATTTTATTTTTTTTCAGTATTTCTACTTGTTCAAATGTGCATAAATAATGGATAAATCCTCACCCAGTCACAGTCTGTAGTGTGCGTGTTAAGTTGAAGCCAAACAGATAATATGGTTCTGGTAAAAGCGTAATTCCCAAATCAGAATGGTGATATCCAGCGTGGAGCGTGTGTCTGTGTAAAGATGCAGCCAAACAGATAATATGAACCAAACTCCTTCAACATCCTCCTCCTCCTCGGGCCCAGCAAAAGCGTAATTCACCAACAAATGTGCTGCCCCCGCAACCCAGCTGGATTAAGCGGGAGAAGACAGATGGATGGATGGACAAACAAATGTGATGAAAATAAATAAGATGCAGCCAAACGAGTTCCCGTAAAGCTGACCATAATTTTCCTCCACCGTTCAGGAAACAAACAGATAAAAGTGACACCTAAGCGCGAGTCAGTCCACGTAAAGACCAGCGCCGCTCTCTGGTTTATTTGCATTTGGAGTTATAACGTAATTTAAGGATTTACAATAAAACAATACAGGCATTGAAAAAAGAACAGTTCAGGAACCGGTATCTAAAAGCAAGTATAATGAAAGTCCAGCCCTAGTCAGGATAATAAATCAATTTATTGTTCTGTACATGAAACCTGGAACAATATATTTTTGGCCCAATATTTATTGTGGGGACTTTTTCTTTACGATTTTTTTTTTGTAATACAATAACACTTGAGCTGCAGAGGGTTGAATAACTAAGAATAAGTAAGACATAAACTAGTTCCAGTGTTATTTCTCTGCCTGGTATTTCTCTGTAGCAATATATCGTGCTTCAAAATGTGTTATCTTGACGGGCCTAGTCGTAGTCTGAAGTCAGAGCAATCATTAAAAAATACAGCTACAAAAACACGTTAAAAGGCTATGAATTATTAGCATGTTTTTCATAGGGGATGTGTGATGTATAATTGATTGACGAGCTTTTACATTTTTCACCTTTGCATAAATAAATGACTTGAACCTTGAGCTGACCCTGCATTTCCAGCTTTCTATTAATCCCTGTCTCGGTCTGTCTTCTTCAGACTCTACTGTCACTGTACTGGGCTAATCAGGTCACACAGCTCTGGGCCCTCAGAAATCAAGCACCAGTATTGATCCTGATTACACACTCATACAACAATAATGTCCATTTAAATTCAGTCTCCAGCTTCTTAGGGACATTGCACTGAGGCTTGTCGTGATAATTACTATATCAGTATATGAAAGATGAAAGGAACAGTGTCTTTTGAAAGTCTTGTATTTATTGTGTGTATGTTTTCTCTGAACTACTGGGGAATTTGTGGTTGTTTTTGGCAATAAGACAAGATTTAAGCTGTAAAAGGTTGAATTAGTAGCTCCTGTGACTCATTACAAACAGAGATCGCGGCTTGTGATATTTTGACAATACTGCTTAATTAAGATTTAGAGAAGTCTTTTGTGGTTTAAATCTGCTCTTGGGCTATTGTGTCAGTAGCAAAAATGAGTTGAAATATTGTTGTTTATCATCTCTATTCACTTCAGCAATGTATCACGAATTTGTTATTGTGGCAGGCCTAAAACTGACTCACATTCATTTTCTGGAGTCTGATCTTAACCTTTATGTGAAATAAGCATCATCAGAGCATCTATTTCCATGGAGACACAAAGGTATGGTATGTCCAAGCAAAGTCCCAGGTCACAGGAAGAACACATGTTTATCGAGGCATTTTAAGTAGAGATAAACTTGGACTTTTTAGCATATTGACTATTGGTCTTAAATCTCCAGTATCGACCAGTATTTTGTTTTGGTCAGTCTGCTGCCTAATAAATACAGACAAAGCTTTGAGAAGCGATAGTTGCACAAAACGTGACTACACAGCTCTTTCATAGGTTTGCAGTATAAAAGGGCTTGGGAGGAATTTGTAGTTCATTTAAATTACAGAATTTTGAGAAAATAATCACAATTGGCCCAAAATTATCAGCAAAACAACCAATTTAATCAGTTTTATCATGTATGCAAACATGTCATTGTTACTTTTCGAATTAAATATATTTAATGCCGTACTGTGGAACATTCCAGTCAAAACAACATCAAGCAGATAGTGGATCCCTCACTATAAAACTTACATAATGCGCCTTCATAAACAGTAGTCAGTTTTGCACCAGTTCTTTCCTTCAAACCTTTGATTTGAGCTGCTGCTATGTCATGGGGAGCATAATTCACATCCCTAACACAGCAGACATATTGGATTTAGCCACGGGCTTAAAATGCCAACATGTCTTTAGAGATCCTGCTTTAATGTGTAACCTCACTCTCGCTCTCTAAGCCATTGAGTTTGATACGTCATTGAGTTGGAACCTGACTTCTGTCCAACTTCAGGCAGACCCTGGTTTCGTAATAACATACGCCGCGATGATTTATATTTAAATATTCAGGCCTCGGGACACGTCCAGCTTCAGTATCTCTTTGGTTTTATGTTACTACAAACAAATACAATATCAACTTAGCCTCTGGACAACACTGTGATTTCAGATGACAGAGTTGCACCATTGTCTCTGCTAACAATACGAATGCACACTGTCAACTTAGTCAATAATAACAGTGCATAAAGGCCGCCACACACAGGATTTTTTTGGCCTTAAACGATTGTTAAGCGTAAGCGTACAAATGTGCACGCCACAGACACGAGGAGAATCTTTTGAGACTTAAAATCTCCAGTTGTAAAGACTGCAGTGGGATATGTCTGCGGACCACAGGCTATAAAGTTGTGAGCGTGATCGTGTCAGGTGTTTCCTGTCTACAGTGAAACCACTCGCTTTGAGACTGAAGTGTTCAAAAGATCAGAGCTCTGCAAAGTCAAAACTGTGTTATTATTATTTGTGAAACGCGGTGCAATATTTCAGATACTTGATTTTTTAAGCATAAAAGACTGATGATAAAGTCCACAGGAAGGAGAGTCATTATCGCTAATCTGCAGCTTCACTGTGCACTGTGCGGATATAGACACAGAGATAAATAGACACGTGAGGAACTATCTCACATTTAACTTTCAAAGAACACCTCAAACTGGATTAATACCGCGGTTTTGTTTACTGGGTGTCATTATTTGCGGAGGACAATTTCTATGGATAATGTGGATGAGATGCTTTGCCTTTAGGCGAGGTGAGTGCCGTAATAAACCGTTTGTATGTTGACGCTCTGTTTAATTGCTGATGTTTGGTGGTTATGATCTGACACTGACACAGCGGCTTCAAAAATCGCACATGAAGACAAAAACTCAGGTCACGCCTCCCCAAAATTGAGGAGAAGAAATCGCAGCCAAAATCGGGCAAATTCTCCTGTAGTGTGTGGCGACCTTAAGCCGTGTTTTATTTCATCTGGAAACTCCACAGGGGTTTTAGAAAGATCACACTAGAGGTCCATACATTATTGTTTTTGATGGAAAACACAATATCGCATTAACATTATATATCTTGCATTTACTTTGTAGGTGTTCTGACTTAAAAACACACATTCTTACGATTAGAAATGCACTGATACGGATATATTAGTATCACATATTGGTGCGGATACTACGAAATTTAAGTTAATTGGGTATTGGTCCTTGATACCAGTTAAGATGATATCCTGGTTGAGCCTTTAATTGTACATAATACCTGAAAGACTATTTACAGGCTGATTTTGGCCAAAAAACAGCTCATAATCTTTGAAGTTTATTCATACACTACAAAAAAGGATTTTTTAGAATAGTTAAACTGACTTGAATTAAACAGATTCATCTTAACAGACAAATTTAAAGATTTATTTATTTAATAAGATGAGTTTTTTTTTACTTGTTTCAAGATATTCCATCTTGATTTATCGTATCTAGATATTACAACTTATTCTAAGCACTTTTTATATTAAATCAAACCAGGTTAAGCCTCTAACTTCCTCTTCAAACCAATAAGGTGAAAAATCTTGCCATAAATACTTGAAACTAGTGTTTTCTGCTTAGAACAAGATTCGTATTTCATCTTGTTTTAAGAAAACTTGGTAAGTGAAAATTTCTTACTGCACTGGCAGATAATTTCACTTAAAATAGGGCATTTTTACCTCACAATTGGTATTTTTTTCTTATTTTTTGATAGGCCTTTTTGGCAGTGTACTATGCTGCTCAGTGAAAGATGATTAACAGTTATAAAACACAAGTGGATCATTTGTGTAATAAGTTAAATAAGGAAATAAGGAATAAGGAATTAAATAAGGAATTTTCTGTCCCTACACTGGTATCGGTTAATATTGTGTATCAACGGATGCTTAAAGTCAAAGTATCGGTATTGAAAAGGTATTGAAAAAAATGTGTCTGTACTTATTGCAGGCTTGCCTCTCCACAGACCACAATGCACTCGTGTACTTACATATTCAGCAATTAGTTTACACAGCAAAACAAAACACATAGTCTTAAGATGACCAGTTTTAGTCTCAAGTTTTCCCCATTAGCAAAGTCCAAAGTGCTATTGCAATCACATTTTTCTCACAGAAGTTGTTGGCAATTAGTGCATGAATCTGCCCAGAGATTTTTTTTGATCCATGAAAGCAGCACCCACCAGTCATTAACAGCTGGTATTTCTTTTAGACAGAAATTAAAAAAAATTCTCAAACTTTTAAAATGATTTATTGGTAAAATTTAGTCATGTTTTCTGCATGGAACTTGTGGGATGTTGAAACCAAAACGCACACACAACAGCACAGATCATTTCTTTATATATATCCTTTGATGCTTCCATTGCCGTTCCAGCTCCATGTTTAAAAGGAGAGAGATAGGACCTTCCCAGTTCAGAGAGGGCATCATCAATAGTGAGTGTGACAGCTTAATAAAAAACACGTCTTTATCTGCAGCCTGATGTGCCTCTTATGCAGCTCTGTTGGGCCGTTGGAGGAGAAAGCCATTTGATTGAAAAATGAAGTTCACATTCACAGTTAATACAAGGAATGAGCTCTGGCACCATCTGCTTACTCTGTGCTCTTTGGAGATAATAAAGTGACTTCAGAATAGAAAGTAGAAAATAAAGGTGGAGAATTGCTAAATGTTGTATGGCAGGGGTGTATCCTCAATCTATTTCTCTCTTTTTTTTTCTCTTTACATTATGTCGATAACGATATTTGACTCTGCATCAAGAATGTGCTAAAACATGACTTTCAATGTCTTGATTCAGGTTCAAGTATGTGAATTGTACGATAGAAGTAAATTATTAAGTAAATTATATGCAGCAAAACTGTAACCGTGCATACTGATAATTAATATTCCTGGACCTTTTGCCTGACCAGGGAGTCCCCTCTACATTCTGTTTGAATTCAGAAGGGACTGAAATCTCAAATGTGGAAGATAAGAGTGTGTAAATAATAGTGTGTAAATAATAGTTAATAGCTTCATTTGTTGATTCTGTAAAAATCCTCTCTGTTTCTCATTCCTCAGTTTTTGACCCAAACAGACCATGCATCTGTCTGTTGTTAATCCGCCTGTCAATCACACCCTGCGAAATCAGGGAGACGGGATATGACTCCAGACCCACTCGTCTTTGTAAAGTTTTGTCAAAGCGTGTGGTTCTGGCTGATCAGGTAACTGGACCTTTGCATATGTGTTTCACATAATAACTTAAGATATAAATACTAAATGTAACCTATTTCATATGCAAAGTTATAGAAACTCTTGACAACTAACTGACAATTTATGGGACACAAGCATTGAAACCACATTCCACCTTATATTAGGTAAAAGTGATAGATCACAAGTACGAAGATGTTATTAATTTGCCTGGAATGTTCCACAATCCAGTACACGTCAGATATATGGAGACCTGCTCACAGTAAGAGCATGTTTTTAAGCTCTAAAAACAATCAGTGCTAGATAAATGCAAGATAGATAAATTAATCCAATGACCTCTTTATGACGACAAGCAGGCTGCATGCCCTGCACCACAAAAGCTGCATAGAGTATCTTTACATTTGTTTTATTCCACTTGCCAAGTAGTTCATACCTGTATAATACCACGTAGCCACTAATTAGCATTTATAAGTATTCAGTTTGCAGCATCCGCCTTATTAAAAAGCAACCACAAGCTTTAAGCCATCGCAAGTATCACAGGAGGTTTGTTTTCACAGCTAAAACTGAACCTGGTCCAACTCTGTGTTTCTCCGAGTCTTAATTAGACAAATTTTTTACAGTTACCTTTGGTGAAGTGGCCGCCTGCAGTTGAGTCACAGTGTAGAGGAAAGCAACCAGAAAATTAGCTTCTTAAATAGACAACCAGGAAATGAGTTTAGCTGTTTATCCAAGTCGATAAATCATTCACAAAGTTTTAGTCCAACTTTTATGAACGATCTCCACCATCTGACTATAATAACTTATAATTTGAAACATACTTAGACAAACTTTATTGATCTGCAAGGGAAAGTATATGGACACAATAACTCACTCCCCACAAAATAATATAATAACAGAGAGCAACAATATAAATGGTAATAGTAAATTCAAAATAATAATTCAAAACAGATTGATCTCAAATAAGGCATAATTATGTAAATGTGTATGAAAATAAAATATAGAGAAATATAGTAATGCAAATACATGCCTCTCTACACAAAGGTAAAATTCATTAGAGGAGGTTCAGTGAATTTTAATGCAACGCTAATTGGCCCCTTGTTAAACTGTTTATGGAAATTAACGTGACTTTCCTGGTTGAAAGACGATTAAATAATAAAGCTCTGTGTCTGTGGTGTATTTAAAGGTGCACTGTGTGACTTTTTCCACCTGCTTGCCGCCATGGAAATACTATTGGTTTGTCTGAAATGTCCCGGTATGGCATTAAACGTATCCATCTTGCGTCTTGCACTCAATAACGTGGGTTTTTATTGACCAAAAAATATGCATTCTTACAAGTGAGTCGGCTCGTCTCTCCACAGATCAGACACGTAACCTGGCTCTGAGGTGTCACCGTAGAGATAAATACATGTAATGCCATACTGTGGAACATTTCAGGCAATGTCTCGATGAGGAAAAGCAGATGACGAAGTTACACAGTGCACCTCTAAATCAACCTTTTTAATTCTTGCAGCACCAGGGCTCTGTCAAACAAACAGAAATAATGAAGTGAACCTTGTACGGCTGAGGACGAGCGCTTGAATCCAGACGTTGGTGGAAGTTCTGGCTTGAATTTGATCCAATGTGTCTGTGAAGCCTGAGCTCCAGCTGTTCACTTCACACTACATTAAATCAAGCTGTTCAAGACGGCTGTTATTTGTCTGCTTATTTTGGGAGTAGTCATTTTGTACTGTGAGGTTTCCCTTATACTGCAGTGATCCATACCACTTGTATAAACGATTAAATGATTATATACAGTTTTTCTCGTGGAGTAACCCTATATGCTTGTCTCCATGGAGATGTAGTTAGTTTGCCTGGATTGCTCCACGTTATGTAAAGGGTTCATATTACTGTTTTCTGATCTATGTTATAATGACCTGGAGGTGTGTCTTGTTTCTTTCACACGTTTAACACACAAACTCTGCACATTTAGGTTCTTCTCTCAAACAGAAAACACTCTTTTCCATCTGGTGAGGTCATGTGGTAATACAGGAAAGGCTCCACTGTGTTTTTAAACTCCACACACCTTCATTAGAATCATGTGGATAATTACAGCCCTGGAATGGCCTGTCTTTACTGAACTAAAAGTAAAAAAAGTAACTTGAAGTAACTTGAAGGCTACCGCTCCAAGGTGAAAGGTGAAACTGAGCATTTTGAGCGTTGTTGATGTAGACAGATCAGTTAAAGCGTTATTCAAACATGTGAATGAAACAAAACACAACCCCAGGGATGTTTTTGAGGAGGTAACGGCTTTTTAACATGGTTTAAAACTCACACGAGCATCTATTCAATTACACATGTGCTAACTGCATTGAAAATATAAATTACAACTGTATGGGGTTCTCTCACCAGATCTGACTTGTAACTGGCAAATTGTTTCCATGGGGATCAAGTTTAATGTAATAACATCTCCACAGAGACAAAAAAATGTTGCATAGTGCATCTTTATTCATTTAAAATATGGATGTTTTGTATACAAAGTTTTGCATGGACCCCCCCTCCGTTACAGGATTTTATTAAAGCAAAGACTGTCAGGAGGATGGGAACTAGGTCCACAGCCCGGGGGAACTGTGAGGCCCCACACAGACGACATTCGGACAAACTGTGCTCTCAGTCAGAGGCACTTCTGGAACAGTCTCCAATTATCAATAAAAGATGCACCAACATCGGCCTCTTTCAGATCACACTTGAAACCAGGAAGGAAAACCAGACATAACTGTTTTATTTTGCTGTTAAATCTGTGGTGTCACCTGCTTAGGGACTACAGATGGAAATGAGCATTTTTGCTATAATCTGTCATATTTACACTGCAACTGTAAATGTTCATTAATATGCACTGTCCCTATTCAATAAATAAATAAATAAATAAATAAATAAATAAATACATTTATCTTACTGTTTACTAATATATGTTATTTTACATTTCAGGCCAAACATATCCAAAATGTTTATTCTATTTTATATTATTATATTATTTATATATGTATGAATCATAGACACAGGGCTTTTTGATTGATTCTTTGCCTGTCCATGGATACAGTGATAGACAGAAGCTGTAATGAAGCTTACACAAAGGCAAAACCCATGTCCATGATGATGACCTGTTGAAACATTAATAGTATTCTAACTGTTTATCTTAAATTGTGTTTAAGGGCCTATTGCTGTACAGCTAGACTTAAGACCTCGACATCTCCTACAAATTGTGAAGCCCTTTTTTGTTGCATTTCATTAATAATTCAGGCGTACAATATACCCCGGTCCACAGTTCAATAGAATGCATCGCAAACCCCTATATAAATCCACTAGTACAGTACAGGTACACATAGTACGTCTTGCTACAATCTGAAAAACCCCAAATGCTTCCCCCCGTGTGTGAACTCCAGCCCCAACAGTGTGGAGAATATATTGTTGTGGATCCGGGCATTAAGCACTGTCTCCAAGGAGGTGTCCAATCCAATTTGACCTGGACGAAAGAGTGAAGCAGCCAACCACGGCCAGCTGCCATCACTGTCACCTCTGTCATTTAAGCTTCTATTTCTCCTTATTACTCTCTCCATCCTCCTACACTAAAGGTGGAATACCAAAATAGAACTGCAAATTGACAAAGTGCACCACCAAGAGAGTATACGGGAAAATAGTGGGTGACTTTGGTACTGAAATGCCTTCGTGCTTTTCAGTATCAGCTGATAATTGATACCAAATACCAGGGGATAAATAATTTGGTATGGAGAAGCAGGTATTGCAGAGGTACTGGTATGGAAAACAAACCAGTGACCAGTAAATAACTAACTTCCTACCTGGCTCATAAACTGTTTACAGATCAGACCCACTAACTTTTAGCTGTATGCATGAGCACTGTGGTTTTCTATGGCCAAAAAACTAACCGCGGGTATTTCCATTTTCTTTTTAGTTTTGTTTTTTATATGCAGTGCCTTAACTCCCACTTCAGTTTGAATATCAGCCGTAAATACTGTTTTATTGACCAAATACTGATGTCTTTTCAATTGTTTAAAAATGTATTTGTTGTATTTGTCAATGAAATACATTTTTAAAACAGTATTTCTTTTCTACCTCTACAAACGTAATATGAAATACATCAATTTTAATCAAAACAGTGAATATGTCAAATGTATTTCTCAAAACAAAACTGTAGTATTGAAAAAAATACTCTTGGCTATCAATACTGTGTAATAAAATGTAGAACCAATGTACATTTGAAATATAGTACACACTTGTGTCATTTCTAATTGTGAAAAAATATAAGCACACATATATTCTTTACTTTTTTCCCTCTGCCCTGAGAACAAAGCTGTGTTAGAAGTGAAAAGTCCCAAAATGTCAGTTTGTGTCATTTGGCTTTCACAGAATATGTAATTGAAACATGCACATCCATCACCTAATTTCCTAAAACACTAGTCTTTTAAATTTGTGTTACATTACATTCCCCGGAGCAAAGTAAACCACGTCTGAAGTGCGTCACCCGGTTCCCGAATCTATTAGTTGTGCTAATATGGTCGCTAATGAGCGGGCATTACAGCAGCCAAAAATAACCTCGCCTGGCCAGTGAGGGGGCTTCATTTCAGACATCCACAATAAGAATATATAGAGTGTGTCCAAGTCCGCTGGCTCTTATTATCGCACAATCACGCCTCGCTAGCTCCATGCTCTGCCCCTGTCTGCCTCTACACCGCCAGGCCAGACAGGTGGGAGGAGGTGAACTTAAATCAAGAAGGAAGCAGAGGAAGCAAAACTAGAGAGGTGCAAAGAGGCAAGGGCGAAAGGGACTGAAGCAGCTTATTCATTAAGTCAAAATTAAGCAGTTCATAAGGTTCAAGTTCAATTTCTGATATATTAAGGCTGAACAAGAGAATTGTTCTACTGATACCTGATATGAACCAATACCAGTGTAGGGATGGAAAATGACAATTATTTCCTTGAAATACAGTTCACTTCTTACACAAGAAATCCAGTTGTGTTATGCAACTGTTATTCGACATTTAAATAACCACTAAATGGCTTCTTATGAATACAAGTTCAAACATTATGAGACATACTAGGCCAAAATTGCCCTGTAAATAGTCTCATTATATCTAATTCAAGGCCCAGGCTAATGGCTTAACCAATATCATGGAACTGATTCCCAATCCAGCAAATTTTTCAGTACCAGCACCAGTATTCAATACCAGTATTGTATCAGTGCATATGTGCCTAAAACCTAAAGTGAGACAAGGCTACAGTAATCCAAAATCCTGTGCATTTCAGAACACATTTGTAGAGGTCTAAACTATATGGCACATTTCCCGATTCTCAGATGATAAAATGCTTTACTATTAGATACAGACAGTACACACTGGACTTATTTTGACCTCAAAAGCAGCTTATACAATACTGGAATATCTGTACTACATGCGTAAATAATCAGGTACAGGCTCTTTTAGTTAGTAACTTTTGTTATGCTTGGAGCTCTTGTATAAATGAGATTATATATTATTATTATATTGTTCTTTTATGACTAGATTAGTCCTCATTTTGGTTAAAGCAAAAATATTTTCATTCATTAGATGGACATTTGGTGGAATTTAAGTGGGCTGAACATACTGAAGTAGCTCATTCACAAATTAGAATTCAATGTGGTAAAGAATAGAGAGTCCGGCAGTGTAGGACATTAGTAGCGGGGGAGAGGAGGGGGTCTGTGTTTCTCTTTCTGATTTTCCGTCTGAGTTACAGGGTCATTTGGCGTCACTGCCTGAGACCACCAGCGTGTTTCCACTCTGCCGCATGCCTCTTCGTCTGCACGCTCCTCCATGCTTTTACATGCACAGGTTTTTAATGCACACTCTGTCATAGCCCCAGACTCTCTTCCTCTTCCTCATTTGAATGGCTGTCTGACTGTCTATGGCCGTGCTGACAGACAAACTTTCATTTCCTCAAGACTTTTCTATAGCAAAGGAAAAAGTGCAAATATGAACCCAATCACATCTACGAAGAATTGCTTTAAAAGTACATTTTAAAAAGTAAGGTAGGTGTTCTACTGGTATCACAAATGTTGGTATCAAGAATTATTGGTAAAAGTCTATAAATGTAAAACAAAAATAAACATAAATTGAATAACTGTGTAGTTTGATGCCTTGCAGATCATGTCGGTCTATCGCTGTCTCCTTAAATCTCCAGCATAGGCTGATATTTTGTTACTGCAAAGGTGTAAATAATCACTTAGGCATTATGTATAGTCTGTTGTTGAGAGCACACTGAGAGTTTACAGTTTTCCAACCAAATCTTCAACAGTTTTGTTTCTCCCCCTTATGTGGTTTTACGTGACTCATGTTATGTCAGAAATTTGGCAAAAGACAACGCCAAGAATGTTCAAAAGAGGAAATGTGACTTTAATTTCAATTACAGACAAGTCAAAACAGTTGGTCCAATTGTTTTTAAGCTAACAAGTTTAACTACTTTGTTTTTCTCCACTATTTAAAACTCAAACCACTCAAATTAGTGAGGCATGGGCGATATTGACAGGAATTAATATCTTCACCCTTTGCATTAGATCAAGTGATTCTTCTCTCATGCACAATTCCACATGAACACAAAATGGCATAAAATATGAACATTATTTTTTCCATTGAAAGTTCACAGAATTTTAGTTATCCAAAATAAAATTTCATCTCAGTAAAATGCTGTTTTGATCAGTCGCCCTCCAAAAGCAGATTTTACAGTGAAAAAACTCAAACCTTGGCCATGTGTTTTTCTGTGCTCTTTCGTACATTTGACAGTTCAGAAGTTCTAGTTCTGCTCTCAGAGACTACACAGAATCACTGTTTTAGTGCAGTCTGACACTGGGGTTCACGTGTTACTGAAAAAAACAGATGATCGTGTATGGTTCTGATTGAGAGCTGTGTAAAGTGTTCTGAGAAATGGAACTGTGTGAAGAGATCAGAAATGTTTCATATCATTTGACCACCCGTGCCCCTGGTCAGATATTTAGCAAGAAACACAGATCCATCGCCCTCTTAGATGTATTGTGTCTTTCGGATTTTTGCTTTGCGAGTGGCATAACATCTGTTTAGTCCTGTTTTAGTTATTTTTCGTTGTTAGAAATTGCATTTAAAACCCTTCAAAATCAACTGCTGTAGTATGTGGGGTGAAAGTTTTGAGAAACGCAAACCTAGCTCTAGACATACCAGCTTTTATTGAGTGAAAGAATAATGATTTAGGTCGAACTCATTAAACTTAAAGGTGTTTTTAAAGCGACCTTCAGTCACTTTTGCAGCCAGCTGGAGCAGACAACATAGACGTCTGACTTGAAATGGAAAATATTAACTAAATGTTGCCGTGTCCCTATTAATAACGCTTTGGATTTTGGAAAGCCGGGAATGTGTTGCCAGGTCAGAGCACAAGTTTCCACCAAGTCCTTAACACCCAAAACTCATCTGGAAATAATATATACCAAATATAGTATGGTATGGTCTTCATTATCACCCAAACCCCGCGCCAAAGAGAAATTCATTCAAATAGTGTCTGATTTTTCAGCTTAAATTGCATTGACACATTGCACCGTACACTACTGTATTCTGCATTTGAGCATCTGTTACTGGACTATAATGTGATTTTTTTCGCCTCCACAGTTTCCATGAGCTAACACTGTGGCTTGAAACGAGAGACAGAGAGAGACATGCGATCGAAAAATCTGCTGGCCATGTTTTAGTGCTGTTTTTAGTGGAAAATGTCAAGGATCCAGACCACCTAAAAGCACAGCACGGAGGTTATAAGGTAGCAAAAGAAAAGCAATTGTGTTTGGAATGAACTTGTAGGTTAAAGGTCCTATATCACATAAAATTGACTCATGTGAGCTTTAACCATCTTATAATGCTGTTAGATCCTCAAAGACATACCTGGAGTTGTGTTTGGTTTCATTCACACATGTTTGACTAATACTTCTTAGTCTGTCTACATCTCCAAAGCTCAAAATGCACAGTTCCACTTTGTGATGCCTTGTAGTTTGCAAGTTAACATTTACCTTTCACCATTTATTCTTTAAAGATCCAGGACTACAATAATCCATCTGAAAAAACAAAACAAAAAGACAAACACACACAGTATAATACACTGTGTTTTCTGTTTGAGAAGAATGCAGACTAAATATGCAGGGCTTGTGTGTTAAACATGTGTGAATGAAACTAAACATAAATCCAGTTATGTTCTAGATGAGGAAACAACATAAAATAGATCAGAAAATAGTATATTATGACTATTGTATTTAAATCTGACATACAAATCCTCACTATAAAAACAACACTGATAGTGACAAAATAACAATTTATTTGGGATTTGAAAGCAGTAACAAAGTCTAAAGGAGTCTGTGACAAAGCAAGACCACCAGCTTGTCTCCAATGAGATGTTATTGCTTTTCCTGGAATGTGCCATAGCATGGCATTAAAGTTTAATAAGTTTGGATAAGTTTAATGTCAAGCTGTGGAACATTCCTGGCAAAGCAATAAAATCTCACTGAAGAAAAGCAGGTGTCGGATCCTTTACCAGAAAAGTTACACAGTTTACTTTTAATTAATGATAGTATTACCAATGACAGCAGCTCACTTGGAAGAAATATCCACTGATCTGAAGACTGGCTGATTCAGTCCTTCTCTCGACGTAAACATCATTATGGAGCAGTCAGATCCACTGACTCACAGGTTGGCGGTGCGATTCCAGCTCCCACAATGCTGTTGTGTCTTTGGGGAAGACACTTATTAAGACGTGTATGAGTGTGTGTGTGAATGGGTGAGAGCTTCCATGATGTAAGTGCCTTGAAGGTTGAAAAGCGCTATATAAAAATGTCACCATTTTGTTGACAGTTTTATAACTTTTTGGAGACCACAAAATTGTATATAAACCGCTTTAGGCCTAAATACATCTCCTAAATGTATGTCATTTCTTTTCCCATACTGTCCTAATAGTCATACACGGACTTCTTGATGGCGGCCTGTAATCTGAATTTTCAAGCATATATTACAGAGGCACTTGCACTGGCCCAATTATCCGCAGTGGTCAGCTGAGCGTATATAAAATGAAGGCAGAGTGAGTTGACAGACAATGATTTCCCAACTGTAATTTTGATCAGAGGCAAAGCTGTTATTAGGGTTTGATTGAGCGTGGTCTGCATGATTTCCACCATCATTTAGGGCAGTGCAGCTGGATATGTCAAGTACCAGCTCCGTCATTTCTGTCCGTCCTCCACACACTTGCTGAGATGTATATTGTAAAAACATAGATATTTTCTGCCAAATGGTGCGGTTTGGATAACATGTTCTAACTTTTCTCTTGTGGAAAAAGAGAGAGTTGTATTCTCTGGCTGACACTTCATGCTCCTGTCTTTTTTATCCGCGCAATTCTTTTTACATTCTTCAACTTCCAGTCTGCAAACTTGGTGATGTTTAGGCCAACTGACTTTTACAGGGCTGGAAACAAAGTGAGAGTCTCTGGGGCCCCTCGTCTGGCTGAGGCGTCCTCTCCTCATAAAACCACAGCATCTCTGATTTTAGTGCTTTTATGTATGTTAGCAAGGTTATAAAGTGTATATGTATCATGCACTATAAAAGTGCTGCATTGGGCTATTTTCTATTCATATCAAAAGTAGTTGGAGCTTGATCAAAACTATTTCTGATTGGTTGCTTTTTATTTTATTTTATTTTTTCCTTAAACACACATAAAGCAGTGTTGTTCATATATCTATAATGTGTACAATTTGCATAAATTATTTTTATCCTAAGTTACAAAAAAGTGCCATTTTGAGTTGATCATTATTGTAACCCATATTATTTTCATGACCTCAAGTATGCAAGACAGTAGGCTACACTGTTGTTTACTCAACTTCAGTCATTACCATGATAATGACCACATTACTCAAGAACTAACGCACACTAAACTAAACATCTGGTCTGAAATAATTCAATTAACTGCTTGAAAATTGGACTAATTCACAAAGAGGAGACCATAGAAACCCATGGGTCCAAAGACAGAGCCTTGAGGGACACCTTTCAGGAAATGGGTGTGTCCTGGTCTCATTAAGCCCTGCTTTAATGACTGGGGCGCTTGGGCCAGAGCAGGTCATAGGAGCCCCTGGGAAATAACCCTCATTTCCTCTCCTACTTCCCCCTCCATCATTCTGTGTTTAAGGTCTATTTTGGACACCAGGCAGGAAGCAGATGTAATGCACAACCATATTTGTCTCTTTCAGAAAGTCAAATGGAAAGATTGAGCTAAGGCTGAATGTAGATTAAACTGCTAAACTAAAATAAAAATATTAAGCAAAAAAAAAAAAAAAGTCAAAATTTAGAAAAAAATATGTTTCTATAGAATGATAGTACATACTCACTACCCTAACTGTAACTTTTACCACTGCGAGAAGTAATACTTGTAGACACTCAAAACCTATACTAAAGCCAAACAAAGAAGCAACATTAGGGTATAAGCTGGGGGGAAAAGATCTATGTTTTTGTTGAATGACAGACATTATTTTTGACACAGTACCTCCCTCATCACAACTTAATATAATAACAAAGAGTAAAAAATAAAAAATGGTAGTAATAAATTCTAAGTAAGTAGCAAAAAAAGATAGGAAGAGGCAGGTGTCAAATAAGGCATCATTATATAAATGTAATGTACAAGTCAAAATAAAATAGAAAAATAAGAACATATAAAATCTCAGCTATATACAAGAGGTCATAGGAAGACAATGCAAGAATGATATGATGATTAACAGGGCATAAGGTGATCCGTTACACAAGGGTGAGTTGTACAGTTGTAAGGAATATTATCTGTTACATAAAGGTGAGTTGTTGTACATCTGTATGGAGTATGGTATGAATGTAGTCTTGTATCTCTCACTGTTTGAGCAGAGCTGTAGGAGCCTGTTGGAGAATGAGCTCCTCTGTCTCTCTATAATCTGGTGCAGTGGGTGAGCAGGAGTGTTCATGATGGAGAGCAATTTGTCCAGTGTCCTCCTGTCCCTCACTGTGATAAATGTCTCCAACTCACAGTCAATCACTTTTTCTCACTCTTGTACACAGCGTTACAGTTGTCGGTGATGGGCTCCATTGGTATCTTCTTTCTCCGGAAGCCAATCACCAGTTCCTTGGTCTTGTCAACATTCAGGAGAAGATGCTTTGCCTGGGACCACTGCACAAAATTTGTAATCAGTGTCCTGTACTCCAGCTCCTGTTCATTCAGAGTCATCAGAGAATTTCTGCGGGTGGCAGGACCAGGAGCTGAGAGAGGTGTACAGAGTGAACAGAAATCGAGACAGGACTGTACCCTGGGGGATCCTGCATTACTGACCATGGTATCAGACAGGATGCTCCCCAGTCGCACATACTGAGCCCTACCTGACAGGTGGAGGAGCTGAAACCCATCCTGAAATGCTTCTCACTCATCAGAAAGGGTTGGATTGTATTAAAAGCACTTGGGAAATTGAAAAACAAGATCCTCGCAGAGTGCTTGACACCATCCAGGTGTGAGTGAGCCCGCTGCAGAAGATTATTGCATCTTCCACACCTAAATGGCACTGATAGGCAAATTGTAGAGGATCCAGGGATGGTCTGGGGTCTGAACTGAGCCAGAACAAGTCTCTCAAACTCTTTCATGACATGAAACGTCAAAGCAACTGGTCTGAGTCATTAAGTCCAGATGGAATAGGCTTCTTGGGCACTGGCACAATGCATTAGGTCTTCCATAGCACTGGTATCCTTTCAAGATTCAGACTCAGGGTGAAGAGAAAGTGCAAGGTCCCAGTGAGCTGTGCTGCACATGTCCTCAGAACTCGTGGGTTAACTTGGTCTGGTCCAGGAGGCTTGTTTTGGTGAACTCTCTCCAGCTGCATTCTCACCTGAGCGGGTGACAAAGACACTGGGCTGGGTTCCTCTGTAGGAGTAGGGGTAGGTGTGAGAGCATAATGAATGGCCATCTGAGTGATCTGCATTGACGTGTGGATTTGGCGTCTGGAAGATGTAGCGAAAGTGGTGCCAGGGTATGAGAAACGATTAAAATGGAAATTGAGTAGGTTTGACCAGCCTAGGCTATTGTCCTGCTGCTTTGTTTGGGTGAGACCTGTGATGGCCTTCATTCCACTGCACACTGCACACATCTCTGGTGTTATTCTGTTGGAGTTTTACCTCAGATTTCCTTCCATAGCCCTGCCTGAACGGGACCTTCAGCTGTCGTTGCACAGTCTTCACCTCATCTCCAGAGTTGAAGGCCCGCTTCTTCTTATTGAGTAGATCCTTCAGCTGGCTGGTGATGCAGGGCCTGTTGTTTGTTATAATATGTTTAACTGTTGCATGAGGTATATATATCTTTAAGAGGTCCATAAGGTGATTGTTATATTGGGTTATTGCAAGGTTAGAGAGCTAGACAAGGAAGGCATTTAAACTGCAACTTTTCTGTGTTGAGAGCTCTTGTATATGAGCACTGTGCTCTCATATCTATATGGCCATAACTAAATGGCACAGAGCAGTCAACTCTACAACCTGGTCTTGTTTTAGAGAAGTTGGAGCGAAATTGTTAAAAACTTTGTACATCAAAACAAAATCTGCATATTTGATTATGTTGTCCCAATTAAGAAATTTGTGTTTGTAAAATGTTTGCAGTAATGATAAATAGTGGGCTTTTTGTCTGGTACCTTGAGTGTTTTTTAATAAATAGTTTGAGCTAATTTAAGAATACTATTGCTCGTCAGAGTTTAACTAGTAATGCAGTCATTTCAATGGGGTAAAATCATTGAATTTAAATACATAATTGAGAGTTTGTTAGGACATTTCTATTTGGATGAAAATTTGGTGAATTATTTTTTTATTTTATTCACTGTTCTTTTGACATTTGAACGGCAGCTGTCACATTGTTAACATTACCTGGTTTAAATAGGCTACGTTTTACTATGGCTGACAAATGTCTCTATAGGTCTGTAGTGTTGTCAGAGTTGAAGTGGCTCCTGTAGGGCACAGCCTTCACCTCCACTGTGTTTGAAACGGTTGAAAATGACCTGTAGATGATAAACGGCCTCCAGAAATACTCAGCCTCCCACCCACTTGTGACTCACCAACTTAATATACAAGGTTTGTGCAGACGTCTGGGCTGGACTCTGATCCTATCCAGAAGTGCTGATTTGAGGGCTGTGCTATTGATTGAATTGTGACTCAAATTTGTCGAATCAAATTGTCAATCATCAGTTTGGGGTATTTTAATTGAGGAGGCTGGAGTTGACCAAAGAATGTCTTGGTTGTAAAGTCATGCCTGGTGCATCAATGAATCAACTAAAATGATCTCATGCAAGAACAACTGTACAAGAGAAGTACTAATAAACAGTATCTCCACAACAGAAGAGGGCGATTTAATTAATGTTTCAACTATACTGCATTGACCCATTAATCGACTAAATGACTATAGTACTACTAATGTAATGTGGCAGATTTAATAATGTGACGATGGATAATAAATAAATAAATAAATAATAAAAAGTACAATTTTCTTAAAATGTGTTAAATGACACTGGAATGAACGCCATTCATTTTAAGATGACATAATATGACAAAATATTCATAAAGTTATCAGTTTAGGAAATGTATATATCAGTTAAAGTTATATTGAGTGATATACGAGTGCATATCATTTGTTTAATTGATAAAAAATGTTCAAATACAGAGCCTTTTCTATTGCTGTGATGAGTTTTCATCTAGTTTTTTTATTTTATTTTATGCACATAGTTTGGGTTTGGGTCAAAACTAAATATTATAATATTATATTATACATTATTAAATATCTTAAATGGTTTAAGATCATGGAAAAATATATGAAAAATGTTTATTTATTTATGTTTCATTTATTATTTATGTTCCACAATCCATATTTTAGTAGATCGCCTAATTCTACTTGACTTTCCTGAAAACTGAAAAACTTCTTTTTTCTGTCTTCTTCCCTTTTTCAGCATCATTTGGAGTTTTATTTTTTGCCCTCCGGGTTCAGATTGACCTAGTGTCCGACAGTGTCTATAGGCACGAATCTACTGAATACACGATGTCTCCTCTCCGTGTGGGAACTCAGCTGTAGCCTCTGGTGTTCGGCTATATCTTTTCAAAATGAGGGAGGATTTGCACTGAAATATCCAACCACTCAAGCAACAGATGATTCATATAAAAAGGAACAGGTTTAGAGCAATGGGGCTTTTGAACAGACAGGAACTGCATCATAACAAGAAGCTTTGTTGCAGAAGATATACTAGTCTAGTCAATTGAAATGTATGTGCATTTGGTAGGATTTCATTTAAACTGGCAATAATATTCTTTACAACCTTTTATTTACCTTTATTAATGTGTTTGTTTTTTTATTGATTTTGAATAGTTAGCTTATTTAAAACCAAATCTTCCGTTGTGCGTATATGAGGAACATTTTTCACTCAAATTTTCACTGTTGATGTTAAAGCAACAACATATGCATTTCATTTGCATGTTTGTGGTGGGCTAAGCAGCAAATCCAAAACAAATGCTTTTAAACTTAAATAAGTGTTGTTTTTTACAACAGTGTTCAAGGCAACTGTTCCCCATTACACGCTCTCTAAAAGAGGTGGTTCTGAAATCCCAAATTCTTTGCTAATTTGAATTTTACTGTTCTGTAACAAAATTTGGTCTGGAGCCACTTGGTCATTAAATGCACCATAAAACACAAAATGAAGGACAAAAAACCCAATGCAGACAATAAAATCATGATTCAAAACTGGGCAAAACAAATTACCACGACTTAAGAGATGTGGCTACATGACATATGGAGTAAACAGCCGGGGGTGGTGCAAGCTGCTACGTTGCCATCAGAGTTGTAAAGCATTCAAAAATATATACAATTATAAATAAGTACATCAAGTATGGAATAGTTCTGTTTCTCCAAATGGTATGTTTAATTAAAATGTTATGCTTTGTGAAATTGGAACAAAAGGAACAAATTTTGTCAGTGCCCGAATTTCAATGTGTGATGAGTCAAATAGAAACTACTACTACATTATATTTTAAACATCTGTATCAATTATATTTATTATTTTGCTGCATTTATCATATATATATTTACACTTACTTTCATTCTCTTGCTGAAAAGATCAGGTGCATGTCACTTTAAGGCCATATATTGACCCAATGGCCACACCCACTTCACTTCAACCAAACTTGAATGAATGAAGCTAAAGGTATGTGTTTCCCAGTTACATTTTTTTTCATTTGCTTTTATGCTAAAATCTAAATTCTGGCACATATTCCGAAACTTGCCACTCAAGGAGCATATAAACCTTAACTCCAGGACCTCAAACGCGATGATCAAACACAGACTGCCACTGTAACACTCTCTCTGCACATGCTATTGTCTGTGTACATAAATACTGCACATTCTTACCAAAGTCTATAGAGCAAAGACACAACACTGACAAAACAGAGCACCCTGGAATCACAATGTGAAGCTATGTTATAGGCAGACACAGCTGTCACATCTGTAGAGACTTCTGTAGTGAAAACCTGGGTGGATCAGGTTTTCATTCAGAGACTTTGAGGTCCAGGTCAGATACAAATTGTTAAAAAGCACAGATTTGTAAATTGTGCTTTTTTTGTTCCCAATATTTGACACATACTTAAAGCATTTACCTCATTCTCATACCATAAAGCAATACTTAGTCCCTCACACTACATGCACACGGTATCTGGATAGTGGTTAGAGAAGTTTATGAATTTGAAGATTGTGTTTATATTTTAACTAGGGGTGAGACTTGATTTAAAAAAAAATGTAATTAATTACAAGCTTTGTAAATAATTAATCTCAACTAATCGCATAACAATATTTGTCCCCAAAGCAACATTTATTTTATTTTTAAGCTTTTTTAAGGTGCACTCACACTCGGACTTTTCAGCATGGATCGCCCCTCATGGACTCGCAAAACATACAACGAATACGCGGTTACTTTCAGTGAGGACTGTAGACAGCAGCAGAAGTTTTGCAGCCTCATCTCCGGCCTTCCTCACTCCTCTGTGCCGTTTCTATATCCATAAACTCAGAGAGGAGCGCTTATGGCAGCAGGTTTCATATCTGCTTCACTTTTTAATAGATATTTCATGCCGCTGGACTCTGCTAAAGTGATAGCTCTGCTGTGGAAGTGGTGTACATCTTGCAAACTCTTTTCTGCACAGTTTGCAATAAATGACGCCTTTGTCAATACTTTCATCAGATTTTTTTTTTTTTACAGAAATTTACCGTCCAGCAAACCCAGAGCACTTTCATGCTCCATTGTTGTAGTCGGAAATGTGTGTGTGTCAGTATAATTGGCGTACTACGGCATGGTGTGCTGACAAATGCGCTGTTTGGCATTTCAAATTGCGATAAACTGCATTAATATTTTTAATGCATTATTTTCTTTGCCATTAATTCATCTTAACACATTAATGTCCCACCCCTAATTTTTACCACAAAGAGTTTTCATGTTTTGTTCACAAAGTTCACTTTTTCAAACATTCTTAATAGTTTTATGTTGTGTGTGCATTGTTTTGAAAAGATTTGCCAGTTTAATGCCATACTGCGTAACAAAGCATTGACATCTCCATGGAGACAAACCAGTAGCCAGTACATTGTGCAGCATTAACATGTTTCTTCCGATCCAGAGATTTTCAAGTAAAGTGTGAGTTCTGAGTAGATATTTCAGTTTCTAAATTGCTTGAAACAAATCCGTAAGAAAACGTGTTGCTCAGTCGCTCACATGAGTTTGTATAGGTCAGGGTCAGGGAGTGTAATGCTAAACAGGCTAAACTCTGCTGTGGTGATTAGCTCGGGGTTAGCTTGTGGCACTTTAGTTCCCAGTAATATGTGCCATGGCAGGATTTAGTGAAGGTGCCAGAGACTGTGGCCACACATAATGGACTCAGATTTAGTGAGCTTTTCCTCGCGACACTGAAGGATTATGGGGGATGTAGTGAATAAAGGCCACCAGACCCAACTGACTCGTATCACCGCTGCTCTGTTTCAGGCTGTGATAAACTAATTCCAATTAGCGGCCGTGTACAGTCTGGTGCGTCACATACCATGAGTTCATATAAGACATAAAAGTGAAGACAGGATGTACTAAAACTCTGCTCAGTAGTTTTCTTTTTAAACTGAATTCTGCAAAGAAAAACAATGATTTAGCAACAAAAGCCACATGACACTTTGTATTAGCTTTCCTCATTGATAGGTAGTGTGGGGGAAGAAAAAATGTTCTAAGGAAAGAAAAACAACAAACCATTTTTCAAAGTCATTGAAATGTCATGTGCAGTCGGAGTTAATGAACCAGTCAGAGTAGGTTGTTTATCAGTACAAGTTTGGGTAAATGTGCATATATAGCACATTATTAAAACATTTGATGTAATGCAATGTAAACACTTAAAAGTGCACATTTTCTGGTGGAGGGTCTGAAACCTGCTTCTCTTAATGTAGATATTGCCTGGAATGTTCCACAGTATGGCTTTACACATACGGATTCTACAGAGACAGTAGGTGACACCATAAGGCCAAGTTACGTATCAGATATGTGGAGAGGCGAGCCCACTCACAGTAAGAATGCATGTTTTGATGTCAATAAAAACCCTTATTATTGAGTACATGCAAGATGGATATATTTAATGCCATACTGAGACATTCCAGACAAAATAATAACATTTCCATGGAGACAAGGATATATGTTATTATAATATATAATAACATTTCCGTGGACCCTCAACCAGAAAGGCTACACAGTGCACCTTTAAATGTTGGACTTATAATTTAGAATAGCTATGTTTTCAATTGATACATGCAATTACTGCAATGCAAATAAAAATACAGAGTCTTTTGTTTAATTCCATTATTTTATATTACAAAGTGAATATATTTGTATAGTCTATTTGCTCATGCAGGATTGTTATCACAAGTTTCTGTATTAATATCATCATGAGTTTATTCACAACATTTCGCAAAAAGAAAATTGTTGCTTTTATTACTTAAAAATAAATTTGTTTCTTTACTGTATCGTATGATATTATGTGCAATATACTGTATGTGCCATGTCTTCATAGCTGATGAGGAATCAGAATCAGAAAACAACAAAATGAGTCTTCAAAAGGACTTGCAAAACCTCGTGTAACCTTTGTGTCAGCCCCCAGCCCCGATTAAATTGGGGTTCATTATAATTTAGACAAATATTTACATCTTGCTGTTTTTAATAATCCTAACTCTGGTTGAACTCCTGATAGAGATAGCATGTTGACTTTGCGGTAGCATAGTTAGCTTGTGATTCATATTGCTTTAATTATAGCTCTCCGCAAATGCTTTGGGCTGTGTTGCTCACATTGGGCTCAGTGAAGCCTGTCTCGTGTGCGACTGTGTGGGCGTGCTGGTTCCATTATGGTTTGTGTGTTTGCTTTGCCGGCTTTGAGGTGGGCACCGTCAGCACTGCAGCGGTCAATGTGTTAAAATGAATGATGAAAGATTGTTTTATGTGTATTTACGTGTTTTCTACTGTTGGCGTATTTGTGGAAATATAGAGCTAAGCCTGTCACGATAATGATAATGACCATATCGGCTATGTCATTCTGAACATAATCGAAGGAACAAGTATTTTTTGGGGTGAATATTTATCGTGGATATAGTTTCTTTGTGCTAGTATGGGACTTTTTGTTATTTTTTTGCACTACAATAAGGTTTGACCTGTAGAGTGTTATACATATTCATATATTTATCGTTCAAACCTCGGCAAAAACCTCCTCTACCACCAGCATCGTCCTCCATTTGGTGATCGATATAACTTATTTGATATATCTTATTTCCAAAATGTGTTATTGCGGCAGCTTTATATAGAGCAGGTAAGTAAAAGCATGTTGTTTGTAGGAGACTTTGAAAGAAGACATTATTATAATGTTTTTGTCTGTCAGTTATTAAACGTATATCTAGATTTTGTTCAGCAAATACATATTGAAGGCCTGAAGTCAAGTGTATGAAGGCATAGAGCATAAACCATTACCACACAATTAAAGATGGACTGTGGATTAAGTATGTGTTGCAATTTGACCTTTAGCCTATATGATAATCCAGGGATGCTAATTACTCTGTCTAATTAGATACTAAAAGGTGATGTGTAGTCTAAACATGCTGTAGCAGTGTACAGGCTGTCACACTTGGCTGCTAATTTGCATAAACATGTTGACTCATCATTGTTAAAAAGGCTTGTACATGATTTTTTCCCCATGTATTTCAGCAAAATCTGTCTGAGGCACAGCACAGATTATACTGAATATGCAGATGTTGAAGTCAAACTGTCGGCTGTGTACTGTTTACATCAAAAATATTTTATTGTTCAATAAATAGGAAGTGCACTCTTGGCATTCTAGTCGTTGTTCGCATTATCATGATTAGTTCTGCTTTAGCCTCTAAAAATTGAAAAGCGCTTATAAATACTCATTGCAGTGAATTAGGATGTTCAGAATTCTTAAGGTAAGTGAGGAATAAGCTAATCAATTCTGTTTTTCAGTTTTTAAGACAGTAAAAATCAGATCTTTTTCACTTTTGATAATTATTCTGATAATGTATCTGAGCTCCTGCTGTCGCGTACGGTTTATACTGGACCACACAAAACATGCATGCTTATATCACAATTAACAATAGATACAAACTTGTAGGACAACATAGATATAGTTGAAGGACAGTACATGCAGAAGTCGAACAATTCTTGGTAAAGTTAATCTGTTCTAGTCATGTTAACAATAGTTAATTAGTTAATTAATTCATTATTATTGGATTTATGCAGCACCTTTCAAGACACCCAAAGCTCTTTACAGTTCCAATCTGCACCACCGACTCCTCCGACCACCAACACTCACACACACATCACAGTTATACTTGGGATACTTGCCTAAAGGCACAAAGACACTTCTTTCACACTGGTCCCCTCACTCTAGTACCTGGTATTCCCAGTGGTCCCTCAACCAAATACTAACCAGGCCTAGCCTGGCTTAGCTTCTGAAATCTGATGAGGTCAGGGCGGTATGGCCATACTAAAGGTTCACTTTGTGGATTTGCACAATGAGATTTTCCATCAAGGTTACCAAGAATCACAGGAAAGAATAGCTGTTGTTTGCTTGTGTTGCTTTGTACTGACATACTTCAAAGATTGTATCTTTACAATGCAATGCAATACAATGCTGGGCATGGCCAATAACCAGTGAACGTAACACCACATCAAAACACCCACATTAGATTAGAGTTTTTATTGATTAAATTTAGCTGCTTCAATAAACCTATATGATTGTGAAAGTAGTACTGAGTACTGTTCTTGATTTGCTTTTATCCAAAATGTTATGTTATTGTTTTAAGACAGTGGTTCTTGACACTGCTGAAACCTTTTTAAAATCCCACTAAGCACATTCAAGGACTAGATTAAAATAAAGCATTTCTGAAATTACAGTCATGTCATTGTTTATGAAGAAGAAAAATGAGAGGAAATTTCCATCAGGAAGTGGGTAAAATGCTGGGTAATGAATATTTTTCCATGTCGTAAAACGCCTCTCAATTTTAACCACTTCACTTAAATAGCGCATTCAGCAAATCTGTCTATTTAATGTCAAGAGGAAAAACAAGTGGTTGTGGGGACTAGAATAAGGAAACATATGGCTGAATCCTCTCTGCCAATCACACGAGATGTTAAAAATGCATGTATGAAAAAAGTCAGACATAGGCAGCCTGATTTATTTTCCTGATTTCCTTCATCTACATTCCAGGAATTTTATGAATGGAAAATGTTGGGATAGGTTTTTCCTAAGCCAGTCTCATGAGCTGTTCTGGTGAGTGCAGTCTGCAAACCTTCACCATGCAGTTCGATTTGTGTAGAGATCAGAAAGTTCTGTAGTAGACAAAATGTTTGAAAATGTATGTTGTTGCTTTATGTGTTGCATTTTTTTTATCAATTTAAGTTTTTTCTCCATTCCTTTTTCTAAGAAGTTATTGTTTTGTCAGGAAAGTTCCACAGTATGGCATGAATCTTATCCATCTCCTCTCTGACAGTAAGAATCTATGTTCTTCAAAGTCTGCAGAACAAAAGACGCAGCAATACTGACACAAATGCAATATACTGTGCAACATTTCAGACAAAATCTAGTGTTCACCTGTTTGACAGTGGATGCTGATTCATCATATCCTGGTTGGATCCTGGTTTGAACCTGATATAGTCCTGGTGGAGACTTGGCCTAGTCCTGATGTAAGTCTTGGTTTAATTCCTTTTTAAGACGTATTTTAATCCCCAATTTTGATGTGCAGTGTTTTCAAGTCTGAATATATCCGTAAAGACTGATTTGTTGGTAGTTGAAATATTATCACAGTCATTCTGTTGTCTACCATAGTCCCATCGGCCTTAAATCTTCAGCAGAGGCCAATATTTAATTTGGCTCTACCCACTGCTAAATAATATGAATAAAGGAAAGAGGGCACTAAACAAAATCTACCTATATTCTCACATTATCCATTTTGTAGTAAAACAGGGTTGTGGATGAGTTTGTAGTAAATTTATATCTTATTATTTGAGGAAAATAATTCAAATCGTCTTTGCATATTGGCCCAAAAATATCGGCAAAGCTTATTGGCCACTGGCCCATGAAAAACCCCATCTCTCTAATTAAAACGTGGATCAGAGTCTAATCCACTTCTTAGTAATGGGGACGTTTTAGTGTCAACAAATACAGCACTTGTTTGGCTTTATATTTTAGGTATAACATTTCGCTGTAAACGAATTCACTTAAACGAAAGATGAATAACCTCCTAAGTGACAGCCACAATTGTCTCTTAGCACTTAGCTTTTTGGCCCATCAGCCTGTTCCTGCCGACAACGCTACATTAAAACAATAACTAATGCTTTTCTCTGAGTTTTAGATGCGAGCCGGAGCCGCCTTTTGTCTACCCACCATCTCCTGACAGACATTCATTAAAGATTTAACACTCCTACTTGTATAGCCCTCTCCTCCCTTAGTGGTGCCCTAAAAAGAAAGTTTGACGTGATTTAATATAACAAAACAATAGATATTAGCAAGCTTTTTCATCTCCTTGTGCATTATTTAAGGAGTTTGTTCTCAAAGGGTGCGATTTGTTAGCTATATTGCACAAGAAGTCACTAGTTTATAAGGCCAATAGTAAGTGCAATAGTATTTTGGGGTCTAGCTATAATGCTGTAACACCACTGTGGGTACACTAGATTTGTATGTGTTTAAACATTTTTTCCACTTTAAATGATCTAGAGGGAAGACATGATTCCCAGTAGTATTATAAAAGGGAATTATTATGCTTTTCCATCAGTAAAAGCACATATAAATAAAGCTGCTCTTTATAGAAGATGTGTGCTCTGTTAAGTTATCATTCATACAACTTTTGCTTTTCTACGGTCATTTTATTTTTCTATGAAGATGAAATAAATGCACTATAGATGTAGGTGGACACACATGGCTGACATGAAAACATACTGACAGAAATAGTCCTACACAGATTGAGCATAAAAAAATGCAATGAATAAATGAATTTTAATATCTGATGTAGCTAGTAATTTGTCAGATAATACACATATGGGTATACATTATAATAGGTACACTTTAATTACCCTGAACAAAACATGAACAGATATGTATTTTATAATGAACAAATAGTCTATTAAGAATAATTCAGAATCAAATATGGTGTCTGAATAAACCCTAATACTGGATATGTATATTATATATGTGTTAGATAAATCACACATTGAAAATAAGTTGACAGCTAACAAAATTAAAATATACAATCATGTCTGAAATAACATGCTAAAAAGATAATAATAGTGAATGATCTTTAAAACAAAATAGAACAAATCAATATAATTAAGAAGGGTAAATAGAAAGACTTCTTCTTGGTCTGTATGTTTGACCTGAGTCAGAGACTTTTTGCCTCTGGTGTATTTGTACATTTGACATGATGTGACATTTCTGTTCACTTCTAGTTGTGTCTCGGGTTTCTCCTCTTTATCCTTTACACATGCTGTCAGATCTGTTTGAGCTTGAAGACCTCTCACCGGTTTGACACTTCTACAAATCACAGCTGGTCCACCGCTTCAGCAGTATCAAAAATCAGATACAAATCAATGTTAAAACTATAAAACTGGAGGCTCATACTTGAGCACTAATCAATACTAAAAAAGTCACATTCACGGGACAGAACTGAACGTGAATAGATTTAGAATGAGCTGCATCAAAACAAACATAAGACCACACAGACTAGTATTCGCCCATGGTATTTCCCTTAGCAGTGTTTTCCTCAGAAAATTTAAATTATATTATCATGACAACACTAGTCTCTGAATGTACTAATGTTCCCTAGTAAAGCTTTTGATCTTCATGGAGATAAGCTGAAGGCAATAACAGGCAAAAGTTACAGGTTTGGTCTGCGGAGACTAAGCATCTGTAATTGAATGAGGGCAAAAATAAAATAGTTTAACATTGTGGAAAATTCTGAGCGAAGAAAAAATGCAATACTTTTGAACATTGTAATATTGACTCCAAATATTGCAGGACGCAGAAGTAGCACAGTTGCTTAATTATTCCTAGATGAATAAATATGAAGGTATGTGACGTGAATACATGTGTGCTATTTAGGAATTTGGTACCTGAAAATCATAAACATGACGACTTAAATTGTTTCTATCCTCAATAAAATGAGTAATAGCTGTGTTGTTATTTCTTAGTAAACGGTTGTTTGGATTGTAAACATTTGACAGTTTCACTTATAGATCTATAGGTCTAGATGAACCATATTTACTCCTTGTGTGGACAGCCATAATTGGACACTTGTGGTTCCATACCCCACCAAATGGCCTTTTCCCTTAATTACACTGGACTTGCCTGCAGACAAGAGCAGTGCATTTGTCATGTTTGAATGGGCCCAGTGTTCGTTTGATAAACAGCGGACAGTTCAGTGAGAGACGGGGTCCACGGGGGAGACCAGTTTGTCAGCAGCACTTTACAACAGAGGAATGAGTCTATAGAGAAACTCCTGCCTCTTCAGCTATAAGTCATCAAGTAAATGGAGAGGGCACTTTTAGCTCACACACACACACACACGCACACACGCACACACGCACACACGCACCCACGCACACACACACATACACATACACATACACACAACACACATACACATACACATACACACATACACATACACACACACATACACATACACACACACACCCACACACACACACATACACACACACACACACACACATTCACATACACATACTTATTTTGAGTTTCCATGCTTCTTGGGGGCATTACATCCATTTAAATTCATTTTCTGGAGACTGATCTTAACCTTCTGCCAAAAGGCGAAGCTCTCGATTTACTGGTCAGCCTACGTTCCTCCCCTCACCGATGGTCATGAGCTCTGGGTAGTGACCGAAAGGACGAGATCGCGGATACAAGCGGTCGAAATGAGTTTCCTCTGCAGAGTGGCTGGGCGCTCCCTTAGAGATAGGGTAGAGCCGCTGCTCCTCCATGTTGAGAGGAGCAGCTGAGGGGAGGGCATCTGTTCTGATGCCTCCTGGACGCCTCCCTCAGGAGTTATTCCGGGCATGTCCCACCGGAAGGAGACCCCTGGGATTAGCCAGGACACGCTGGAGGGACTGTTCCTCGGCTGGCCTGGGAACGATTCAGCATCCAGGAGGAGCTGGAGGAAGTGTCTGGGGTGAGGGAAGTCTGGGAGTTCCCGCTTAGGCTGCTGCCCCCGCAACCCGGCCCCGGACAAACCGAAGAAAATGGATGGAAGGATGATCTTAACTTTTACCATAGGTCCTCAGTCTGCAACAATTAACTGGCATAATTTTTACAAGTTATTTATTAAATAACATACCATCCATCCATCTTCTCCTGCTTAATCCAGCGTGCTGCCCAGTCCTCATAGCACATGAACCCCGCTGTGAGTGGTGAGCTCACAAGAGGGTGGACGTCATCGTCTTTGATGTTAGTTCATAAGGATTTAAATGATATACGATAATCGCGATCTTTATCACAAAGACAGTAACATTATTAAATCCAAATAACTGTTTTGTTTATGAAATGTGGATTGGTGTGGAAATGAGAACAGAATAATACACTTGATTTGTAATCTTCTTTAAGCCTCCAGTCACCATATTTCAAAGTCTTTTTGTTGTCATTAAATAATCACAATGTATTATAGAAGTCATTTTTTGACTAAATAATAAATAAACTTGAAAAAAAAAAAAAAAATTCTACTAAACTAAGTGCTAGTTGCAGCCCTAGTTACTAGTTGCCTAATCAGGTCTTAGTATTCTCCGTGTGATAAATACCCACCACACACACTTGTGTGCTCAGGGATTGCTGGTGGTGAGAAAAAGAAGGCATTTTGAACTAAAAGGGCACTTACAGTAACTGTGCACTTCTCCCAAGGCTGGCTGTCCATCAGTGCTGGACTGTAGAAGTCGCCTGAAAAAGAAAACTTATTTATAACATTTTGTGCATCCTTTTTTTTTTTCAAATTATAGAACATACAGTTACTTTCAGGTCATAGCAGAGGCCAGTACTCATGGATTTGCTATAATACGGTATTTTAAAGGTCCTATATTACGCAAAATTGACACTTGTGAGCTTTAAGTCATGTGAGATTACTGTGTTAAAATAAGACGTCACAAAGTGTTTTCCGTTTGAGAGAAGAACTCAGCCTAAATACGCAAGGTTCGTGAATTAAACACTACTTCAGGTATGTTTTTGATGAGGAAACAACATTATAACAGATCAGAAAAGAATGCAATATGGGCCCTTTAAAAAGAAATTTGTCAAAACAAAATTCACAGTTGTTGAACTTGATCATATTTATCATTGGAAAGGTTGAAAATGTCCACATCAGACTACAAATGGGCTTTGCGTTTTGCCTATATCATCCAAATATTACCAGCTTTATTCCTTGTGATGGAGTCTGAACCCCTGTAATGCAACATTTCTGTATTTGCTATAAACTTATTAAAAACTTGTTCATGTTTTTAATAATATGAATAAAATCGTTATGCTTTTCTTCATAGTGTAATGATTATGAGATGCTTGTGTGGGCTGTTGAAAAAATATTTTTGAATAGCAAGTTGCCTTTGTGAGAGTTCACAGAAATCTTTTTTTTAGGACTTTTTTTGGACTGCTGCCAATTGTCAAGTTTAACCAAGTTTAGTCAAGTTTAATATCTTTTCTGAATTGTGAAGACCATAAAAACGTAACCTATGTGTACTGTAAGCTGAAACCATGAACATTTTTTAAAGGGCCCATATTAGGCTACTGTCTGATGTATGTAAGAATGTTGTTTCTTCATCAAAAATACACCCAGAGTTTGTCTTGTTTCATTCACACGTGTTTAACACTCAAACTCTGCATATTTAGTTCTTCTCTCAAACAGAAAACACTCTGGTTCCACCTTGTGATGCCATGTGCTAATACAGGAAGTGCTCCGCTGTGTTTTTAAACTCCGTACACCTTCACCAGAATCATTTAGATAATTTCAGTCCTGGAATGTCCAATCTCTACTGAAGATAGAATGTAACTGAGATGAGACAGACTAATAATAAAGGATTACTTAAACATGTGTGAATAAACAAAACACAGCTCCAGGTTTGCTTCTGGGGAGGTAACAACATTATAACCTGCCTTAAAGCTCACAAGAGTCACTTTTTATGTATTATAGGACCTTTAACATATTTTAGGTCTTTTTTTATAGGTTTTTCATAGTTTGGGTGGTTCCTTGTACTCGGGTGCGACTTATATATTAAAATATATCATTTCACATGTTTGTTATTTTCACACTGACAGCCACGAGGGGGCGCTCTAGGCTTCTGTGCCAGTATCTGTTGCTCCCGTTACTCCTGCACCACTGAAAATGTAAAATTTGAACTTATAAAGACAACTGAGAAAGACTGAACACAAATGCTCCCCCCCAAAAAATCATATTCTGCAGATTACAAGCTGCTAGTGGTGGAATATGCATCTGAAAACAGCAGTCGAGCAGAAGAAAGGAAATTTGGAGTGAGCGAGAAACTTGTGAGGGACTGTATCAGCTATCAGAGCACCCAAAGTCCCAAAAACTGCAGCAGACTTCCAAGCCGAGGTTGACAGTTTGAAGTGTTGAAAAATAAATTCTAAAATAAATTTCCCCCCCAAAAAATGACTTATAGACCAGTGCGACTTACATATGTTTTTTTTCTTCTTCATTATGCACTTTTGGCTGGTGCGACTTGTACTCCAGAGCGACTTATAGTCCGGAAAATATGGTACTTGTCATTCATTTTTTCAACAATTTTGACTTTTTTTCCCATATACCTCCTACTTCTTCTACCTTATCCATCTCTTAACTCACCAAGTCCCATTTGCTGACTCACCGTAACGACGGCCTGTTCTCTGCTATGTGCTAAAAGCATTAAAAGCAGTCGCCGCTAATAGTGTCATTTGTACCCACATTAAAAACCCAGTGTGTGTGGCATGTCCTGTATGCAGCTCATATGCACCTGTTATCATTTCACTGTTGCTCAGGAAATGTGAAATAAAGCTCTTACTGAATATTGTTTTCAGATGTCTGGTTGAAAGCATCTCTTATTCTCTCTGATTCAAGGTCATAACACAGGAGATGGAGCTATGGCATTCAGACCTGATACTTTGCAGAGACATGACGGTGGGGGTGTTTTACATGTATGTATGTGTCAGTGGCAGAATGTTCATCAGTTTCTATGGTGACGCAATGCAAACATTAGCCAGTGCAGCCAAAAAAGTTTTTAGATGGTCTAACATCTCAAGAAAAAATACAAAATGGATTTCAGGAGCCAGTGATCAATACGAGCGCTCATGGATTTGAGACTTGTTTAATAGCACAAATCAGATCACCAGTTTTAGTTATAACACGGTCAGTTTTGTCTGGTCAGATTGAGCTGAAATAAAGGTCATATTAAAGTCTAACGAAGCCCCAGACAGAGCATGCCTACAGTTAGCGTCACAGCCCCAGGGAATGGCTTCAAAGCTGCGAAGTATGAATAAAAGAGAGAAATGTAGATCCCACTGTATCCAACTCAATATTGTCTTTCAAATTTAGCTTTACAAAACGCCATTCTATTGTTATTCCCCAATCCGCTTTGCAGGAAATATCCCAAATGTCTAACCTATTTTCTTTGATCATAACTAATTTAGCCGAACCTGCAGTGGGGACATTGTGTGTTTGGCTAAAATATATATAAAGAAAAACATGTCCAGTGTCCTTGTACAAACCAATACAAACAAAACAAGATTATTTGTTTTTGGGGACAGTTATGGCATAGACCTACTGTATCCACAAACCTGTTCATAACTCTGTATGCTTAGAGTGAACAAGGATAACTTATTAACTGAATATTTATATGTGTTACATACAACATTCATATATATACTGAAAGTAAAAAGAACAAAAAATGGTGGTTCTAATTTTTTTATTGTTGTCATTTTGTATATTTCCCAAACAGAAATGTTGTTTGGTACCACCTTATAATAACTTGCCATAATAAAGCATGAACAAATACTTAACTCATAATGAACAAATAGTTTATTAAGGATGATTCCCTAAATGAACTCCTAAATGAACTACTTAATTTAGGAGTTAGGATATTAAAGACCTATTCTGTTTGTGTCTGCTATATAGTTTTAATCTGTGGCTCTTTATGTTTTATAATTTGGACATTTTAAATCACAATATTCTTCTGAAATGACTTAATAAAAAAATAATTTAAAAAAGAGTCAGCTGAGTTCTGTGTTCTCCAATGGGAACTGACATCACCATAAATGTCATCACACCACCACCGCCGATGGACAGCTGCAAATCACGCGAGCTGTGGATTTTTTCATTTGTACCAAAACGCTGCCAAATCCTGTGTGTATCACCGATTAAGAAATTGGAAAAGGAAGTTAGTACAGAGCAGTGGGTGTATGCCGGTAGTGGTGAAAATGAGAGTTGCTTAAACATGATTGAATCACTCACAGCTTTGGGCGTGTAAATGATGAGGGGAAGCAACTATAACATGGTTAATAGGTTTTAATTGTCTATTTTGCATAATACTGTAGGTCCGCCTTAATGTAGTCACAGAGCCTGAATCAGTTGTAATAAACTTATTCATTATTAATGAAGTCTTTGCTCAGGCTTTATTCAAGTGTAGTTATTATAGTGTGTTGATACTGCAATTGTATAGAGGCATGATATAATTTCTCCAGTGGCTTTTTTGTGCTCCATCAACAGGTTTTCTTTCTATTCTCACGTACTCCTATAATTTCCAGCCCAAGCTTTATTCCTAGCCTGTCTCTAAAAGCATCTCCTCTCTTATTAACAACCCTCGCGGTAAATCTTGTTCTAAAGAGCCACTTAAAGCACAACGCAGTGTTGTGGAGCAGCTCCTGACCTTTTCTGACTTAATCTGAAAAACACTCAGCTACCAGAAGAAGCGTTTGTCTGAGCAAGTGCTTCTCCAAATGCTCCCTTAATCTGTCACTTAGATCTCTTTGTTTAAAGTCAGAATCTCTCCCACATACTTCTGCACATTGGGTTACGAGTGCATTTCTAAGATTAACATTTGTTAACTTTTCAGACAGTAGAGTTACTTTATAAGATAGGGATGGGAAGTATTCTAAAATACATTTTTATGCAAATGGATCTCTACAGGCCTATGTTATTTTTGTGAACAATTTTTCTATCATCACATGCAATCACAATGTAGTCTTTTTTGTCAGAAGGGCGAACAGACGTCACAATTTGTTGAAGGTGCATTATGTAACTTTTCTGGTGCAGTGTCCATCACATTGCAAAATACTTGGTTTGTTGGAGTCATCTGCTTGTTTGCTTGGAGATAGTTTTATGCAGTTTTGTGGAACATTCCAGGCAAAACAACAAAATCTCCACAGAGAAAAGGATTCAAATTCTCCACCAGAAAACTTTACATTAACATTCAAATTTCTTTCTATATTTTTAATGCTGAAAAGTGCACAAAATGCCCTCTCTGTCCTTCTCTTTTTCTCTGACACTCCCTCTCTCCCTCTGAAACATGCAGCTTTATAGCAGTGGACAGTGATGATGCGTTGGTTAATTGCGTGAAGATGTGGAAAGTGACTTACAGTATGTGTGTATCTCATGCTCGGCCGCTAATGGGTGGAAAGAAGCTCTGTCTGCGACCCCGGCTGCCTGCACCCCTCAACCCCAAAACGCCTCATCATTTCCAACTTGTGCATTTTAAGTGAACACATTTAGCTGCACAGATTTATATCATGTTTCCATTTGGCTTTAAGTCTTCTTTGTCTCTCATCTCAGTGTCAGATTCAGCGCATTTTGTAATTTACTGTGAGATCCTTATCATTACTGTAACAAAAACAGTTATTACTTACTCATTTTGGGGGTTTCATCTTCTCAGAAAGAATTTAGAGACCTTTATCTGTGAAGTGGTTCTGAGAGTTTTTTACAACATGGTCTCACTGCTGACTCTTGGTTGAAATTGTATGAAGCTCATTTTATTTAATTTGCTTATTGACTTATTTGTCACATACACATGCACACAGTTCAGTATGTAGTGAAATTCTTATGTTTTCCAGCAACATAAACAACACATACAGTAAATGCATCAAATACATAAAGGAGAAAAGAGATAATAGTAGCTCACTCCTGGTTTTATGGCCTCTGGGACACCTGTCTATCAAATGGTCTATCTCTGTGCGATAGGCTGTCACATCATGGGCTGAGATGTTACAGGACAGTTTTTTAACAACAGAACCAGGACTAAACCAGGTCTAAAGCAAGGCTAAACCAGAACCAAACCAGAACTGATGTCACATTTGTGTATGTAACATTTCTGATGGAGGGTCTGCAACCTACTTGACTCCACAGAGATGTTATTTCTTTGCCTGGAATACATTATGCCATTAAACCTTTCTGTCTCCATTTACATAAGCAGGTGACGCTATTAGACCAAGTTACAGGTCAGACCTCTTGAGAAGCAAGCCTGCTCACAATAAAAATGACAAAAAAAGGGAAGCTACTAGGCTTCAATAACAAGACGAACAAGTAGCAACCCAAAAAGAGTGTTAGAGGCCCTTACCAGATTGTTTTTCCCATGTATTTGAGCAAACATTATCTTGACACAGATATTAAGTTGCTCTTGATGTATAACCTCTGTATTCTGGCTGTATCTAGTAGTTGCTGTTAGCTTTACTGCTCTGTTCTCTGAAAATTGGAATAAACTCATTTAAACCTATAACAGTGAATAAGTAGGATGCTTGGAATGGACCTTTAACTATTCAGTGAACCCAAATCTTTAGCTTTTGCGCACCGCCAGTCTCCTTGTCTCTATATTATAATCTAAGAATGCCAAACCTTCCATTATAATCATGATTAAAGGCACAATAACTAGTTTGGCTGTGAAAAATGGGAAAGTGCTTTTGTTGATTTGTTTGTGTCTGATTCTGTTGTAACGCCCACACTGGCCTCAGCCTGAGTGGTGAACAGCGAGCGTGATTATCTGGCTCTGGAATCAGCACATGTAGACGGCGCTTAGATCGTCCAGGCGCACGCATCGGTCAGTGGCATGTAGAGGTACTCAGTGAAAACAGCAGAACAAATGGTTTTAGCAGAGACACAAAAGAATGTGCTGTTCACCGCAGACCCCGGTTACAGGAAGAGCAGAGCAGAGCCAAGGACCGATGGAAAATGGGTTTCTCATGAGCGCCAGCATGCAATCAGGTGCACCCCAATACTGTGGACTGTACGTGTGAGGTCAAATATCAGAGACAGGAGAAAGCTTTAAAAATGTAAAAAGCAATAAAAAAGTCCAGGCCAGTCTAAATGATAACGCCTGAAGCTGCTTAATGGATTTTATCATGTTGTTTCCTCCTCAAAAACATACCTGAGATTGTGCTTTGTTTCATTCACACATGTTTAACACACAAATCTTTATATCTTTATATTCGATTTAGAGTTCTTCTCTTTAACAGAAAACAGTCTGTTCCACCTTATGATGTCATGTGGTAATACAGGAAGTGCTCCACTGTGTATTTAAATTGCATTTGGATCATTTCAGTCCTGGAATTACCAATCTCTATTGACCAAAAGGTAAAAGGCAGCTGTTAACATGACATGACATCACACAGTGAACAGAGCATTCTGAGCTTTGGAGACAAACTAATGATAAAAGGTTACTTAAACATGTGTGAATGAAACAAAACGCAACTCCAGGTATGTTATTGAGGAGGCAACAGCATTGTAACATGGCTAAAAGGTCACAAGAGTCGATTTTGTCTAATGTGGGACCTTTAAAATCACCAAACTCACCCCCAAAGTCAATAGAGAAACTTAAAATGAAACAATTTCTCTTGCCCTAGTACAAATATACTATATGAGCAGCTCTTGAGGTCAAAATATACCGTACCTGTTGTTTATCTGCATCATATTATGAATTGCTAACATCCGCTTCCAGAGTTATCAGACAGTAAAATGCTTATTGTTAGCGTTACTGTGACTGCAAGTCTGTTCTATTCTCTCTGAAAGTTGTGAAAAGCACTTATAAACTTGAATAACGGTGAATAGCTTGGATGCCTTGAATACATAAGGTAAGTGAAGAATAGGCATGTCACAGTAACACATTATGAATCAGTCAATCAATCAAACTTTATTAATAGAGCGCTTTTCATACAAATAATGCATCACAAAGCGCTGTATATAAAGTGCTATATATTGCTGTAAAAAATATAGATGATAAATGATAATATTAAACTAATTTATGCCACTGACACAATAACCCAAGAGCAGATTTGTAAAAAACAATTTTTTTAAATCATGATCTTTCATAAGTAAATAGCAGAATGAAACACATTATACTTCATTTGCATCTGAAGTGAGTCATAGAAGTTATTAATTCTACCTTTTACAGCTTAAATCTTCTCGTATAGCCCCAAAAATGTCCCAATTTTGCAGAGAAAATGTACACACAATAAGTATTCCCTCACCCCCAAAACAGCTTGTATCCATTCCAGCTTTCATATACTGAACGATAAGTAGATATAGTAATTATTGTGACAGGCCTAGTAAGGAATAACTAAGGAATAACTTTGGATCACTGCAAAGTATTTTAAATGGACTAGTTCTGTTTTTCTAGTTTTAAGGCAGTAAAAATAGCTCCAACGCCTAAAAGTTCATATAATGTGCTAGTGAATGCTCCATCTTTTGAACCAAGCCTGTAAAAATGCTTTGTTGTCTTTTGCCTATTCATGTTGAGACTCCATTTGTTCTAATGGCTTTAAATTGCCTGGATTCCTCTCTGCAGCAGTGTAAATCCCCACTGGGCTGGGTCTGCTCTGTCTTTATGAGACTTAATAATGTAAATCTAGTGATATTGCTGTGCTGAATATGCTCTGCAAAACCATTGTGTTTATTTTTTCTTCTGTCTGGTAATGAAAGCGCCTGCACATACAATAACCCAGACAATGTAGAGAAACTCGGCATATAGCAACACACGCCCAAACCCATTGTTACAACAGTTATTCATCAGCTCAGTCGCAGATATTTCAGAAATTGGAAAATAAATACTAGGAATTTGCTTGGATTTGTAATTTTCATCCACTCTGAGAAACAAGTGAATTCTGATTTGCAGCTGCAACACTTGTAATGATCACTATAATTATGTTCTATGTTGTCGGGCTTGAGATTCATCTGAAATGTTTGGCACCATATTTTTCCATAGGAGATGTCTTAGCACAAAAGGCGGTTGTCTTTCAGTTTGCTAAGAACTAATTGCCAAATTAAGTCAGTATTTAACAACAAGGAGCCATGCATTATGCAGTTTTAATGCATGACAAGGACTTTAGCCCAGCGAGCCCACTGGCCTGTTTGCCTCTGTTCCACTGCTTGAAGTGCCTCCTTCTCCAGCCTGAATCAGCAGGAGTCCTAATGGGTGGTTTGAGGGATTGCAAACACCACAGATGAATATGTACCTCCAGCGTGAATATGTTTACATTTGTACATTAATACTTGCATTATAGCCTTGTTACAACACACCGTTGAATCTTGAATGTGAAAAGCCTGTTTACTGTCTGTAAATGTGAACGGTTTTTGAACAACTATTCAAAATGAATGCTTGTCTTGGGTCTTATTGATAGAAAACTGTTCTGCAGCATTTTTGTCTGCCATCTCTACAGCAATGACATGACCCTCTCACAGCACAGGATTTTCTAACTACACAAGTGTTGCATCCTGTTATATATTTATTGCAGCTAATGTATTTTAACAATATTATACATTATTATACATTATTATATATTAGAATACTTTTTGGGGGATAATTCTACTTTATGGTTTGGTTTCAGTATTATAGTTTATCGTCTATATTTAGTTCAACGATATATCACACTTGAGAAGGTGTTATCATGACAGGCCTAATTATAGCATCAGCCAAAGCTTGTAAATCATTATAGACATGGAACTATTTTGGTCACTCGTGCCAAAGATAGAAGCTGATTTCTTAAAGTTGGTGATTGACGAGGATTTCACTGTAATGAGCAGCCCGCTTTATGCGCTGGACCATTATGAGAACTGAGGATGGATGTGGTGAGACTCATTATGGCCTCATTGCATCGTACTTTGTGTATTCTTTATGGTTTCCTGTCATTTTGGAGATATGGAGTCTGTGAAAAGTCTTTAGAGTTCCCCTGATAGTCATTTATCATATCAACAAGAGCTCATCTATCACGCCTTTATCACTTTTTCAATAGTTATAGCCCCAAACCAGCCCTGTCAGGGAGAGGGAGGCAAATTGTCCTCATACAGGTTTTAAAGAGGTGAGATTTATAGAGAAGATTCACAGGTTAGAATGTAATATCTCATAAATTGTGGGAAGGGTGCATTTTTATAGTGGGTCCTTTGAGGCGTTGTTCCATTATTGCATGTTTGGATCATCCTAATGTACTGTTCTTTCATTGTAAGACTTATTAAACAGATAAATTGTGTCTGTTTTGCTTTTCTGCATACTTTAGCCTACCAGTATATGTTTAAATATGGTAGTCAGTGTCACAACAGGCCTTGGAAAAATCATCAGTATAAACGGATTATTTTTTTTAATCAACACAGAGGATCAGAGTGCAGCCTGAGTGCAGAAAGCGTTGCTGTCTGTGCAGTTAACATGAAGTTAAGTAGAAACAGTTTATTTCCGTGCGATAAAATAAGTTATAATGCCAAGTTAATATTAGTGAGTGGGATACGAGTTAATGACCCATATCAGTTAAATGCAGGTGAGTACGAAAACAATGAGAAAAAAAATGGCTCAAATTTCAGTACCCGGAGTTCCACTCATACCTGATCAATACAACTATCCTAGCCTAGCCGCTCGGGAGAGTGAAATCTGCTGAACTCCTACAAAACACTGACACGATACAAGACAGGACAGCGTCTCTCTGCAGGAAACATGCACAGTAGAGCATAGTAGTCTGATAATCTCTCTATATTATTACTGAAAGATCCCACGCCACTGTAGCTTCAGTTAAATAATCTTAAAATTGTTTTTGTAAATTTAGTGCATTTCTCATTCCTCATTTCTCTTCTGGAACAGTACCGTAGCCTTTATTAAGAAGTGCACTCACCCATAGTGTTCGGCTTCACTCAAATGAAGCTCATGGAGGTCAGGCGTTATAGGGGCAAATTTGGAGCTAGTTTCATATTAGAAATAAGAATTGATTTCAGAATCAGAATTACTTTTATTCATCCCCGAGGGGAAAGTTTCTTCGTTACAGATGCAACCGACGAAGAACATGTAGTAAGAATCAAGTTTTCAGAAATAAGATAAGATAAAAGATAAAAATAGTTCTCTATCAAAGATTATTTACATCAAGTAACATATTTACATCTATATACATGTGTGAGCAGGGAAATACAGGTGTGAGCAGGGTTTATGGTCAAAAAAGCCAAACAAAAACACCAGGATAATGTAGACCAAAATCAGGAGCCTGACAGCAGCAGGGTGAGCTATGGCCATTTATATATACACAGTTTATGGATGTTCATTTCGCAACAACACATCCTGCTTTTACCAAACTCTATCAACTGAGTCAAAGTCTGGGTACATTGCATTGTTAAATAGGATCAGTAACATTGCAACATCGCCCGCTCTCACTCATACACTGTAGTTTGTAGTTACATTTTAAACATTTCTTCTTGGAACCTGTCCGTGTATAAAATGTAAATGAAGATATTTCTCACCCTGGTCCATGGGGTTGGGATGAGTGGTTGTGGAGTGTTGTGGTATGGCCTTGCTCCAGGCTCCAGTCTCCTCTTGGGACACTCTCAGATCTGAAGAGCAGTGGATAGATTGCATATATCTACATTCGCATCGTAAACAGCCACAGAGCACCAGATAGACCACCCTGGACTCGAAAACACTGAGTCAAAGGCATGCAATATATGTAGTTTCTTTGAATTTGCATAAATAGAAGCATGTAAAATGCAAAATTGACTTGGGATCTTTGTTGTTATAATGTTGTTACCTCATCAAAAACCTATGAAGAGATGTGCTTTGATTCACACATGTTTGAGTAACAGCTCCTTTTACCTTTAGTTCAGTAGTAGTAGTTGGCAATTCCTGGTCTGAACTTATTAAAAAAATAGTGAAGCTTTGCACAAAATGAGTAATTTCAGTTTGAGAGAAGAACTCAGGTTAAATATGCAGGGTTTGTGTGTTAAACATGTGTGAATGAAACAAAACACAACTCCAGGTCTGTTTTTGATGCAGAAACAACATTAGAACATTGATCAAATAGTGTAATATGAGCCCTTTAATGTGAAACATTGTTTAACTTAAAGGTGCATCTTTGAGAAATCTTTAACTTCCTTTCACAAGCATAATAGGTCTTCTTAAACACGTGATAACCCATTGTGAAATTTGATGGCAACATAAATTAGAATAGACTAGTCTAGGCCTATAGTCTAAGCATAGCATTTTGTCACTAACTCTCTTTGATTTACTTGACAGTAGTTTTTAGTTGCTGACTTCGTGGGTCCTCTTGAGCTGAAGCCTTTTATATCTCCCTTTCTGTGATGTTTTTGCAGTATATTCAGTACTTCTCCATGATTCTGTCCCCCACAGGTCTGAGAGGAGAGGAGGTCCTCTGGGGGGCTGTGCAGGGGGCCGGTCAGGGCACCATCTGGACACTTATAACTTTATTCAAGAGGTGTTAGCTTTCCCAATGTTGTGAAAAGGGGTTATCCTGGGACAGAGACCTTACTTCAGTGTGAAAAAATTATTTCTGTTTCATATCAGGATGCTCTTTGCATCTATCCAATGCCTTCGTATTCAATGTCTGCTACAGCTATAGATTATTCAGTTAATCGATAATCATGATCATTCAAGTCACGTAATCATACTAAAAAACATACTATAAAAAACAGAGAATCTTACAAGCAATGTAAGTTTTTTTCATTCAAAACTCTAAAAAAGAAACCTAAATGAGCTTCTTTTTTATATCACATTAACGTTTCCTTTATAATGCATTTTACATGATAAGAATTTTGAAGTGCAACAAGGATACACGTTATTAAGGGTTAAACTATTGAATAATTTAATATAAAAGGAGTATATGGGTACAGTATCTCAACCCTAATTTGTTAAATTTTTTATTACAGTATCTGAAAAAATTACCTAAGAATTGAATCCTTGTTTTAACATTTTTTAAGACATCACTTGATTTTCTAACACGTCATGAGTTTGTTGTGATTTTAATGACTTGTTTTGAATAGATATACTGTAGATTCACATGGGGTGACATTATAATAGAGCTTTAGTTCATTTTCTATGAGCAATTAAGTTGTTAGATTAAGGTATACGAAAGCAAGGCACTGGTCTGTAATGGTTGTTAGACTTGGACAGAAGCAAGAATCTCCTATTTTTCATGTCTGGGTATCTTATTACAACCTCACCACCGATCCATTAATACTTGTTTGACCAGCGCGAGACCGAAGCTCAAACTAGGGCAGACCTCAAGTAGCCTATTGACCAGCCAGAGATTAGAGATGATCAGAAACTAAGGATTTGGGAAATGGGAAAATGGGGCAATATCCAACCTTCATAATCTTATAAAGTAGTGTATGTAGTGCAAATAAGAAAAAAAAATCAATAGTATGACCACGACAGTTCGCTGGGGTTTTTCTTTTCATAACAAGTATAATTATTCTTAATGCATGGGAAAAATTTAAACTAAAAATAGCTGAAATAAATTATCTTGCTGTACATATCCATGAGAGCAATACAAATATGCAGACTCCAAAATGGCCGCCCCTCTGTGTGGGCGCTAAAGGAATAACAGAAGTGTCTTTACGTCAAAGCCCACTCCACAGGTCCTCTCACTTATATCACGCACAGCAGATGAGAGCCGTGTAACTGAATTAGCTGCAGCCTGTTGGACACATAAGAGCCTATTTGAGCAGATGTTACATGTTAGTTGATGTCATAGGTAGTAAGTGATGAAAGTATTTAAAATGTTATGAAGAGCCCAAACAGTCGTGTACGTGAATATGAAAAATATACTCGTTAATTAGTGCTATTGGAAAAGCAAAATAAATCCAAGGGTTTCAGAACCATAAATTCAGGCCATAGGCATAGCCTGGGGCAACTCTAGCTCAGTTGTCCGCTGTTTGTCCGCTGACACACAGGTTGGCGACTTGAATCCCAATCACCACATAAACATCATTGAACGGTGAAATCCACTGACCCACACACTGCAAAAAAGGCCTATCAAAAATAAGAAAAAAATACCAATTTTGAGGTAAAAATGCCCGATTGTGAGTGAAATTATCTGCCAGTGCAGTAAGAAATTTCCACTTCCCAAGTTTTCTTAAAGCAAGACGAAATACGAATCTTTTTCTAAGCAGAAAACACTAGTTTCAAGTATTTACGGCAAGATTTTTCACCTTATTGGTTTGAGAAGGAAGTTAAAGAGGCTTAACCTGGCTTGATTTAATATAAAAAGTGCTTAGAGTAAGTTGTAATATCTAGATAAGATAAATCAGGGTGGAATATCTTGAAACAAGTCAAATATCTCATCTTATTAAGTAAAAAATTATTTAAATTGATCTTTTAAGATGAATCTGCTTAATTCAAGTCAGTTTAACTATGCTAGAAAATCCTTTTTTGTAGTGCAGGTTGGCGGTACAGTTCCAGCTCCTGCTAACTACAGATGAACGCTGTCGTTGGGTCCTGGGGTGAGACACTTAACCCACCTGCCCTCAGTGTTTGTGTACAGCGGTGTATTAATGTGTGTGAATGGGTGAGTGGTTTCTTGAAAAGCGCTTTGAGTGAAGGCGGAAAAGTACGATATATCATAAAAGGTATAGGTATACGCACATCACTGGTGCAAGGCTACTACAGTGGACATAGAAGGCGAGACAAAGCCTGCACACTTACTCCCAAACTGCCTTTAATAAATGACAACGTTTCGATCAGTGGATCTTCATCATGTCATCCTGACGAGGAAAAGCACTATATAAACATGTGATCATTTACCATGGCAATAATTAATACAAGCTACTATATATTTTGAATGGGAAAAATGTTGTTATATGTTCTAAATGTTATAGCAGCAAGCTGAAAGCCTTGATTATATAATGTTTTTGTGCTTGTTGTTGAGATGGCTTTTTGTTTAGTAGAAATTGGACATTCCAGAGCTGAAATCATCCAAATGATTTGAGTGAAAGTGCATGGAGTTTAACACAGTGGAGCACTTCCTGTATTATCACATGACATCGCAAGTCTTTTCTGTTGACTCAACCTAAAGATGCAGGGTTTGTCATGTGTGAAAGAAACAAAACAGAACTCCAAGTATGTTTGTGATAAGGAAACAACATTATATAATAATATAGATCAGGAAATAGCATCGTATGGGGCCTTTAAGTGGTCTATAGGCAATACATTTCCTTATCACGCCCTTTAACCTTATTTATAGAACCATAACACAATTTAATACTGATACTGTAATACTATAATAATAATATGAGCATTTATTCCAATTAAATCCTACTTAAAAAAATCATTATCTAACCCATTTCCTGTACAAATAAAGTGAATATAGCCAATTGCACTGTACTCAAATGACTTCAGTGACTCCAGGGGTCCTCTCACTGTGCCCTGCGTCTTCATGAAGTTAGAATTGCTCGTTTTCTTCTTTAACTTTTCATTACATGTGCTCCTGCCGCTCTGCTGATGGTGTTTTAATTTGCACTGCCTTTAAGTGGCTCTGCACAAAAAACTGAAGGCAGTAAACACAACATGGTGCCTTTAAGGTTTGGCACAGCCGTGGGTTCCTCGAAAGTATCTCCTGCTGCACTGTAAAGAGCTTTTAATATGTGTCTATAGTCTGGGTTTTATTATGCTTGGGTGTTATTATGCTTGGATATGCTCAAATGAAAAGACTTGTGCTCTGTGGGTGTTCCTCTGCTTCTATCTGCTTCTCTGCATTGATGTTTTCTATTAAACATCATTTCACACTACAGTGGGTTAGGTTCATGCTTGGGTGTGTCGTGTCCTGTTTTTCCTCACTGTTTTTTTTAGAAAGGTGTACTGGACTAAAACAATGTTCAAATAATATAACAATAATAATATAATATATCATGTAAAATGCAAAGTAGATGCACTGGTATGTAATCCATGGTGTGACATTAAATATATCTATCTTGGTAGTTTTAAAGCATATGCATTTTATAGGTGATTTATTATTACAACTTGAAAAGCATGTAATTTTACAGTGAGTGGGCTTGCCTACAGTTCTGATTTGTAACTTGGCAGTAACATATCTGTGGAAATGAGCAGGTGGCAGATCCTAAGCCAAGTAAGTGAAACAGCTGTCCAATGAAAAGAAAAAAGGACTTACCTCAAAGACGTATATTTATATGTAATCTGAAAATGCATAAATGTCATTTAGTGGCTCAGCGGTGACACAAAAAATGGTCCCTCTTAAGAAGTTACTTCATAATCTAATCTCTTTACTTCTAAGATAAATTTCGTTGTCATATGGATTCACTGCAATATTTATAGTAATATTTGCATCGTTATCCATAGTTAGCCATAATTATAAGCTAAGAATAAAAAGCATGTTTGTACTGAGGAATGATTTTTGTGTGGGGAAGAGTCTCAACACGACGCCCCTGTCCTACAGCTTTACAGTCATTATCTTCAGGGCCAGATGGAGAGGAGGTGGGATGAGGTTTGAAGAAAGGGGTTTAAAAAAATGCCAGATTAGAGAAATACTTTTTGACAAAGACACACACGGAGAGCGGAGAACACACTGCACGCTCTGTTCCTGTACAAAGAGTTTCATCTTAATATAATGCACCAACCGCTGGTTTTGACAATAGACAGGCATATAAAAGGATACATTTATTATTGTGTCAAGAAAATTAATATGGCACTAGTACATGTAATAGCAGTATAGTGGTGGGGAACCATTAAACATTCACTGTTTCAAAAACCACTGAACTACAAAGCGTTGATTTAGTTCACTATATTTTACAATTGAATGCGTATCAGGGTCATTTTGTGAAATGTTCCAAAGAAATAACATCACGTGGCAGCCTGTCCACAAAGAAAAAAGTCATGGACTTCACCTTTAAAGAACCCATATTACGCTGTTTAAAACAGCGTAATATGGGTTATAATTATAACATTATAACAGAAAACAGCCTGTTTTCTGTTATAATGTTGTTTTCTCATTAAAAACATACTTGAAGTTGTTTGATTCACATAAGTTTAAACACAAATCCTGCATATTTAGGCTGCGTTCTTCTCTCAAACACTCTATTCCACCTTGTGATGTCATGTGGTAATACAGGAAGTGCTCCACTGTGTTTTTAAACTTCACTGGAATCATAAAATGTAGCTGTTAACTTGAAAACTACCACTTCATGACATCAATAGGGGATTTTGGACTTTGGAGATATAGGCAGACTAATAATGCAGTGTTAACCAAACATGTGTGAATGAAACTAATTAATTATAACTTGACTTAAAGCTCACAAGAGTCGACTTTGTGTAATATAGGAACTTAACATTCCTGAGTATCAAAAATATGGTTTTGAAACAGCTAATTTTCATACTGTGTAATAAAGAATAATTGAGAACATTAAAATCTCTAAAAACAGTAACGTGAATGTCGGGAACAACTTCACTAGAGACATTGGTAATCTGAATCTGTTTACTTTTTATAATACTCTTTAGTTTAGCAAGAAAACTTAGGCAGCCAGTTGGATGATTTAGATGAGTGTAGATGTAATGTAGAAAACAACATGCCCAACCAACCATTAAAGAATTCCATTAAAAAGCCCATTGCAGAAAAGCCTATTGTACCTAATTACAATCAAAACATAGACAGAGGCGCGTGCTGCTGACCTACAAGGAAAACAAGAGGCACTGACGCAAAACGGATTCATGCTGCCCGCAAAGTCTCCCCGAAAGCAGAGTATAACATCCAGACTGGAGCTGGACAAACCCAATGTAAACAGCACAGCCAAAGTGGACAGCACCCACCACACGCAAGCTCCGGCCCAGAGGCATCTGTTTTTTATTAAGGATAAAGTCTGCGGATGTGTTTAGGAGAAGGCTGCCCGGGTTATGGCCGCTCTGCTGCAAAAGATCAACTTCATGTGGAGCTATCAGGAAACTCGATGTCTAAATGATTTATATTAGACTAGAATTTCAAGGTTTAATTGTTAAAATAGGCTTTTGTGAGCTTTGAACTACCGTAAAATACTAAATGATAGCCCCGGAGTGTATTTGTTTCAATCAGTTAACAGACTCAGCATTTATTTGAGACCAGGCGGCAATTTGGGACGGCGATTATTCCTTCCTCACAAAAATCTTGTTTAGCAAAACTTGGAAAACATGGTACTCAAATTCTTTTAACCAGTATGACCTACCGGTACGTTCCCTCTAAGCTGTGCACCTCAGATCTGCCGCACACTCCTCAGACCCACCTCGCACTCCTCAGATCCATTGCACAGGCCACTCGGACCCGCTGCACGTGTCTCTCTGAAAAATAAATACTTCAGACTCTGCGGAACCCGCGCTTATTTAACAAAATATACATCTGTACCCGGCGTTTAAAGGGGACCTGGCGGTTAATTGGAGCCCGGCTCTTATTTGATATTTTACGGTAGGTAAATGTTCCTCTTCCTCTCAAGATTAGTTTACTCGGAGGCCGCGCCCAAACTGCAGGCCAAATCAGACTTTTTTTTTTTACCCATATACTGTATGATCTGCATCTGATTTTTTCATGTCCGTGTGAACAGCTCAAATCCACACCTCATTCGTATGTGGTCATAAATCTGATACGTATCCAATATAACTACAGTCTGAATACTCGTGTCACATTCATGCGCCCTACATGTCATTGACCAGAGGTTTGACACCACACGTCATGGCCTTTGTGTCCAGCCGGTACGGCCCAATCCTACACGCTCACACGATGCCCCTTTCCCTGATACCCGGATGCCCTTCCATGGTCCCCTCAGTATTAAGACTGTATTTGAAGTATTACATTATTGCACACCGTTATTGGCTCACCCAAGATATTACACCATCGGACTTTATTACGTTATCGGTTTCTGCAAGCTGCTTTTGTTTGAGCTTTTCTATTATTGTATTTTACAGAAATAAAGTGAAATTGATCATATCCATGTGTTTCAGAATGAGAAATTAGGACTGTGTGTTTGATGAATTGATTGAATTAATTTAAATGATGATGAACTGATTAAGGAAAGAAACATGAATACTTTTTTGTCATATCTCCCAGTCCATATTCAGATGTACTTGAATAAAGTCTTGCACTAGTCTCAAATCATACAAGATTCCCCAGGTTCTCTAGCTAATACCTCTTTCTTGTAAACCACATTTGCAGCAGAAACTCTTCAATGTATCAACAAATGAACCCACTACCTCACAGCATCAATATTCACACGTCGCCAAAATCTTTATATCCTCCTAGCCCGTGCACAGCCTGCTTTCCTGGATAATTTACCACGGTCTAATCCCTCACATTGTGGACCCGGTTGACTTATTCTTTCACTGACACATAGAAGTATCAGGGCACTGGAGGAGAGGAGCGCCTGTCTACCCCCTCCGGGCTGGGGTATAATGCAGACAGCGCAGTGAAGGCTTACAGACACAGCACAGGTTCCATTTGGGAAATATGTAAATGTATTTCTTTGCATTTTCTAAGATTTTAAGTCTTTCTCTTTAGTTTTCTGTCGGTGCAGGATGGTTTTTGTGTCTAATCAATAATCAAAAATAGGCGATTTTCAGATCCAACATTTGTAAATCCTATCTTTTGGATATTTTATGGTAAAATAAAATATAAACAATATGAAAAAGAGGCTCTTGCCCTCTCATCTGGGAGTATGACACCATCACTTTCTAAAAACTGAAAGCCACCATTAAGGACATATGCTGTAGTAGCCCTAAAGAGTGATTGTGTTTGGGAAAGATAATAATTTTAAAAACTGATTTTAAACAAGTTTGCATGTTCATCAGCATCTGCAGAATGCAATAAAACCATATCATAATAATGTATTAAATTCACATACTTTTTGAAAGTTAATCAATCAGTATCACTTTATTTGTCTCTAAGAAGCAATTTCAGCACAGTGAGCAATAAAATACAATAATAATAGAAAGCTCAGAGCAGCTCAAACAGTAGGGACAACAGATCATGTGTCAGGGCAGTTTGAGAAGACTAACAAACCGCCCTCACTCCCTCTCTGCCCCAACTACTCACTATTGACCCTCCTATGACTCACAGTTACCACAGTTACATGGGACAACTATCTGCTGCATGTATATATTATTTATTACTCTACTATTTGTTTGTTTGAGCTCAGATGACATTGAAACACTTAAGTCAAGGCCTGCAATGTTACACTGAGGTGGGAGACCGAAAATGATGGGAACATGGTGCTTAAATAAATGATCAGGTCCCATATGTGTGGATTTTCTCATTGCAAACCTTATAATCAATACCAAAGTCCTTGCCCCTACCCCTCTACTCTGCTGTAACATTTGAAGGCATGTACAACCTTTTAAGCTGACATATTGACTCATTAAACAACACTGACAATGCCTGACCTTAACAGAAAGGCTGAGAGTTACTAAAGGTCATTGGGTCAGAATCTCTTTACAGTAAACAATACAAACATGCTGTTCCCTGGCAATTTCTCAGTCTTTAACTATTTGCTCAATTATCACTTATTTGTTTAGCCATTAAGACATTTTCACTGCTACTGAAAAAATGAAAGGCGAGAAATAGCACTTTAGTTTGTGCCACTTCATATTTGACAAATACATGACAAAATTTTGATCCGCTCGATAATGGCAAAAATCATAGTTAATTATTGCTTCTATTGCTTCTTCTCAAAATGAGCCTGTATTGATACTTTGCAGTGACGTTACGCTGGGGGTTTTCTGCTTATATAAGTATAGCAGAATGTTCAGAGATTTCCATAGTGACACAATGCACACATTAGCGAACCAAAACGGTTTTAAAATTGCCTGCAACTCAAAAAATAATGGGTTTAAACAGCACATTTTCAGGAGCCTCTGATTGATACGAGTGTTCATGGTCCTGTTTAGGTGTTTTTCAACAAAAAAAGGTGAATCTGAACTGAAAAACTGTTGGCTAATGCCATCTTGTGACTGTAATGTTACTTGAGTGGGATTTGTTAACGGTAAAAAGCATCTCACTTGCTCTAGTTCCAATTAAATCAGTTCATTATGGTTTGTGTTAAAATAAAGCTCAGATTAAAGTCTAACATGACTCACAAAGCCTCAGACAGAGCAGAGCCTAAAGTTAGCTTCACACCCCCCGGGAATGTTGATGACATCAGCTGCAGAGCGTCAACAGGCAGTACTCATGGGCTTCGACTTCCTGTTAAAGGTGACAGTGTTAATATTGTTCTAATGTTTATTTTCTTTCATTCTTTATCTATTGTATTATTGAACATACTCACAAATGAATAGAGTAGATTACCTGCACAGACCTAAAAATCCTGATGGTATCTTCAGGAATGATAGTTTAATGGTGCGTTATGACCTGGTGCGGGTTTTTACAGGTTTCTAGTTTCACATTGTGTCCTCGTTCTCTCGTAAAATTACTCGGGGCAGCACAGAGGCGACTTTAACACACCGACACTTCCTCTGAACCTGCTCTGGTTTGGTTTGAGAAGTTACAGGGAAGAGAGAGTCCATTTTTATGATGTCTGCAACCCCTCATAGGGCTGTTACATTCATTCTCACTCCATTCGCTTTTTATATGGTGAGTCTGTCTGTTTTTTGTAATGCTTTTGGGATCACGGGCATATCTGGAGCCAAAATACCAAAAGAAAAACTAAAAGATTGAGAGCCGATCATTCAAAGTGTCAGTAATCATCTTGACATTATGTTTTTGTTTTTTGTTTTTTTATTGAAGAGCACACATTTAATGTTTTGGAAGAAAACAATAATTAAGCTTTCATTAAATTAAGATTAAACACCAGATTTATTTGTTTTTACAATGTCTATGTAATAAAATGTAACTGAAAACGACAATACACAGGGAAGACTTTACTGAGCCGTATTGATCTACAAAGGGAATTATTTAAACATCATAGAACAGTAGAACAAGAGACTGGTGTCAAATAGGGCATAATTATATAAAAGTATATACAAATAAAAGTTTAAAATTTAGAAATATAGTAATACATATCTATGTCACAGCTATATACAAGAGAAACAGTGCAACGATGAAATAGTGATTGACATGACTGAAGGCTATTTATTACATAAGGGTGAGTTCAGTACAGTTGTATGAAGTCTGGTATGAATGTAGCCTTATATCTCTTTGTAAGAATGTATTTATATCTTAGAATACTGATAAATATATTTTTCCAAATTGCCCAGCTCTACTTTGTTAACTAAATATATAGGGAGTAAGTAACTAAAAGTATGATTAGTTTTTCTTTATTCTACTAGTGATTAGAGATGTGGATTACATGAGCCTTATTTCATGTTACCATTTCAGTTAATATTATCAGTTCGGTAAATCTGAATGAGTTCACCAGCCTGTGGGAATGTGCAGTTAGGCATTGACGTCACGGCTTGGTTCATAGTACAATGTCTCCTGAGCAAATTGAATATCTAATTACTTACTCACAACCTTGTGTGTATCCTGGGGGGGTTGACTGCTCAAGTATGCGTTAATGATAGATCAGGGAGTTGGCTGCTCTCATCAAAAGACTCAAATAGAATTAGCTTTCAGGACCATGGACAGATCTCCCCCCGTGTTAAGAGTGAACGCTTCCTTTGCCATAATACAAGTCAATCAGATCAGCATCATTACGACTGCATTAGCTCTGTTAGCCAAGCAGGATCTAATTAACACATGGCCAGAGCTAGTGATGTTTGCTCAAATGAGTTCTTTTATGGGGTAATGGCGTCTGGCTTCCCATAAATCTACATGTATCAGACAGTGCGTGATGGGATGATGGGAGGTGGTAATGACAGATGCTGTTGGTACTACACATTTGTAGAGCGTGGATGTTAGCTATTAGCATCACATCATCATTTCTCAAACAAATCAATTGAGTTATTCAAATGGGAGAGAGGCAGTGGGCAGAAGGACGCGTCTATTCATTAAAATGTGCAGTGCAGGCCTGTGTGAATGGTTATGCAGATGATGTTTGAAATGTGAAGAGTACATATGTAATAGCTGTGATGTCATGTAATATATCAAATTTAAAAGTGTCACCAGGCTTTGCGGACTTTAATTTCTAATCAGTTTAAATTATAACAGCCATCAAAACCTGAACTCGTCAGATCTCAGAAGCTAGCCAAGGCCAGGCTTGGTTAGTATTTGGAGGGGAGGCCGTGCGGTACCAGCGGTAAAAAACTGTTGCTGTGTCCTTAAGCAAGCTCTTCATCTTTATTGCCTTCTCTGAAATTGGTATGGGAGTGAGTGTTAGTGGTGTTTTGAGGGCCGGAGGAGCAGCTGTGGCTACTTACCATTCACACATGGGCAAGGTGGTTGAAGTCAAGGACACATCAGACTGGAAGCCTTGGGGTTTCTGATTCTACCACCTAAACCACTGTGTACATTTGCATAATCTGTAAACATGTGAGCACAGTAAATCTTATAACCCAGTAATGGATATGATTTTTGATGTGAGTACAGTGAATTTTAAAATAACTCTTCAGTGTTGTCTTTGCCACATTAGATTATGATCAGATCATTGTTGTTCATGTAAACAGAGACCCCAGAATATGACATTACAGTGATATTAAGAGTATTTGGATATTTCTACCTCCTTAGTTAAGAGTGATTGCCGTGTTGTCCACCTCCCGTGAGCTATATGACCAGTATTAGACTAAACCCTCTAGACATGCACATTAATTAGCAGACTTCGTTGAGTGCTTAATGGCCGCTTCTGTCAAAGGCTCTTTCTCTTTCCCCTTTAAAGTAAATATATTCCAGGCGTACTCTACGGATGAAGGAAAATGATTGTCAGTCTATAATTTTGGGCCTGACAACCTTGTAAGTGCCAGAGGCGTAGGTGTGTGCTTCTGACAAGGAGCTAGCTTTCCTCTCGACAGCTTAACAATGCTTGTCACTAGATGTTTCCCACCAATCAAACTAGCATTATTCAAATCTTTAGAAATGTCAATAGAGCAAACCTAAAACTTCTGCTACTTTTTTAAATTGCATTTCTAACCAACTTCTCACAGCGAAGAAGAAGATGCTTTTAGCTTTTAATTGAACATGTAACTTTCCCGATGGAGGGTTTGCCATCTGTTTGTCTCAACGGAGATGCTATAGCTTTGTCTGAAATGTACCACTGTATAAAACATCTGTTTTCAATTACAGTTGTTTTTATTGCTCAAAAATTCCTTGGAAATGCGCTTGGGTTGCCTCTCTGGAGCTCTGACCTGTAACTAAATGCTCAAACATATTTTCATCTTTTTTGCAGTCTTTTGGTTTTTAGGTGATATAGTTCATAACGTGATTCTACCATAGACTGTATAAAAGAAGTGGACTAAGTGAGTGTGACGTCACCCATAGCGTTTAGCGCAATGCTCACGGTTACAGGGGCAAATCTGGAGCCAGGCTCTATGTTATGAATAGGTTTTTTTGACGGACAAAATAGCAAAAAAAAAAAATCAGGATCATGTAGAGCTGGTTCATACGAGCATTTTAAGACCAAAATGACGAGGCTCATTGCAGGAGTTACAGAGAGAGGGGCGATAAGATCCCAATGTAAGTCAATGGGAAAAAGGGAGAGAAGGAGCCGGAAGAGTCTCCTGGAGCACTTCCTATTTGGCACGCGATGGCTAACGGGTTAGCTTAGTCCACTTTTTTTTTTTTTCTCGATAAATCTCCCACCTATAAGTGACAGTAAACATTAAAGGCTAAACTTTCAACATAAATTAGATTGGAGGTAAGTGATAATCACTTGAAAATCAACTTGTCTATACAACTTTTTTTTTTTTTTTTAATTGCATTTGCATTTTCTTTATATCCTCAGTGTCAAAATGGTCCAGTCAAACTTGGATTATTCAAATCTTTAATCAGGGCAAACAGAGTATTTCCTTCAGCTAGAGATGGAGAGAAAGAGATAGAGACTCAGAGAGAGAATAAACAACTGCAGTAGTGGTATTTGATGACATAAATGATGACATAACAGGCAGGCCGTGGAAAATGGTGACCTCAAATTGTGCCCTCAAGATGGCAAAAGGGCTCATGCTGGGGTCATGCCCGGGTCGTGCCTTCAAAGCCTCCATAGAGTCGTGTGCTGTAACTCGCCAGTTTCACACATGCCAAAAGCGAACCATGACAGAGCGCAGTTGTACTGCAGCATTATTTCCTCTAAGGGAGGTCAAAGGTCAGCTCCGGCACCAGAGGGCTGCTAAAGACTCTATACACATGAGCCTGCTCTATTGCATCATGGGTAGCTAAATATGAATGATAATAGGGTATGAAGACAGTTGTAAACAAAACACTTAAATTAAATTAAAAAGGCACTCAAAGGTTCTTAAGTGGTTACCGTGGAATAAGTATTACAGAATTCATGATGATGATTTGCATTTTAAAAATCTAATAGCTAACTGGTTGCATATTGTTGTTCAGAAACATTGGTACAAAAGAAAGGCTCGATTCTTTGATAGGTGAAAATGACACTCTATTTGCATATTAAATGTCATTCATTTGTACAGTTTAAGTACTTGGTCGTGCTGGCCTTGTTTTAACATATTGCTTAATGGTGCAATTAAAGCTTATCTGTCATAGATGCAAATGCCAGAAGAATAATTTGTTTATGAAAATTAATTGGAGTTCAGCCCAAAGAATTTCAGCCGATATTTGTGTGTAAATAGGTACAGCATCAGTATCAGCAAAACTATCGACTTAAATATCATGGAAAAAGCAAAGTAGAATTGGATATTCTGTATTTTCAGTTGTATTCAAGCAAAGGTTGCCTTGCCCCAGTACAGATATATTGTAATATCAACTCAAAAAACATGCACTGTAGGTATGAAAGTGGAGTGTGCGTGAGTGATGGTGGTGGTGGTCGAAGGGGCCGATGGCGCAGATTGGCAGCCGCGCTTCTGTCAGTCTGCCCCAGGGCAGCTGTGGCTACAACAGTATCTTACCACCACCAGGTATGGAGTGAATGAATAATGCTCTATTAATAATGCTCTGTAAATAATGCTCTGTAAAGCGTCTTTGGGGACATGAGTCTGTGAAAAGCACTGTATAAATAAAGTTACCTTACCTAGCTTACCTTCGTATATAATTAGGATGATTGGAATTAATGAGGTAAGTGAGGAAAAACCTTTTACCACTGCAAACTGCTTAAAATGAAATGTTTTTTTAAAATGTTTTTAAGACAGTAAAAATCAGGTACTGTGCCTTTAAGGATATATTTATATAGAGAGATAAAAATATTAAAAGCGCATTGTGTAACTTTTATGGTGGAGCATCAGTGAAATGCTTTTCTCCACAGAAATTAATGTTTCCCAGTATGGTATTAAACCTTTCAATCCAAACCTGACCAAGTTACAAGTCAGATCTATGGAGAGGCAACCCCGCTCACAGTCAGAATAGCTGTTTTTTTATGGATCCTCGACCGAAAAGTTACACAGTGCACCATGTCAAGCCATATTGTCTGGTCGTAATATAAAACATGAAGCAGAAAGCGCTGTCAGGATGTAGTTTTTTTTGGTCCGTGGTTATCCAGAGGGTTTCATAGATAATACACAGATGTCTTTTCACTGTTTAACATCATAACTCCATTCCATCATGTGCTTTAGGCTTACATGCGTTTTGGGAAGATTTATATGATGGAAAAAACATTTTTTCCTGGCTCTAGACATCACTGGAAATGCTTGAATGCTGCATGTTTTCCAATAGCTGCTGTCTGACTGGCTGTTTTGCTCAAATCATGTTGCACAAATAATTATGATTACGTTGATATCTGAGGAAATGGAATAATGGTCCGAAGTTATGGTTCACGGAGAGGAGGAAATAAGTTGGGTGATTGGGCTGCCAGATTGTTTGTTCTCAGTTCTTTCCTTCACTGGATTCAAGAGCTTGTGACAGGGGAAAATCCACAATTACACAGAGTATGTTTGTTGGAATACAGTTTATGTCTGATGTTATGGAATATCATCTCTTATAGGTCAACACAACACTGATCTCATTTTGGTGACCTTGATTTGTTTAAAAGTGGATTTACTCTTCCTGTATATTTTCAGCCTCTTAGATTTGACTTGCCAATGTGTTGAATTAGTTTAAAATATTTTATACTGATCCATTGTTCACTTTATTTGATTGTTCCGTTGTATACAGTGACAGTCGGTGGTTGTTTCGTTAGGGTTATGCCGCACCACATAGATTTTGTGTTGTCTGGCATTTCTTACACCATTAATTTGTTTTATTTTTCTCTTTTTTTTTCTTTTTATAAGGGTGCACTATGTAACTTTTCTGGTGGTGGACTGCTAATGTTTGGAGACTATTATTATTGCTTTGCTCAATGGCATTTAAAGATCCTATATTACACAAAATTGACTCTTTATTGACTTACTTCATCAAAAACATAGCCGGAGTTGAGTTTTGTATCAGTCACACATGTTTGAGTTACCCTTTATTATTAGTCTGTATACTTCTCCAAAGCTCAAAATGCTCTGCTCTATCTTGTGATGTCATGAAGTGGTAGTTTTCAAGTTAACAGCTGCGTTTTACCTTTTGTTTAGTAGAGACTGGAAATTCCTGGGCTGAAATTACCTAAATGATGTTAGTGACATGTTTGGAGTTTAAAAACACAGTGGAGTTCTTCCTGTTTTATGAAATAACATCACAAGGTTTCATTGAGTGTTACTAAATATGGAGGGTTTGTGTGTTACACATGTGTGAATGAAACAAAACAGTTCTCTTTTAAATCAACATTATACTCAATCAGACTGTGCTATAATTAGTTTTACTCTAACATCTCTTATGTTATTTTTCTAGGTTTATTCTGGTGTTCAGCTGCCTGGTCCTCTCTGTGTTCTCCACTATCCCTGCTCACCAGGACACCTCCTCCTACTCTCTGCTCATTCTGGTAAGAAACTGGACGGCCAAAACCACTTCCTACAAAGCCTGCCCATGTTTCCAAACCATTCATTTTGGACATTTCTCAGACCAACATTTATGTTGTTTTAGCTCATTGTAAGTCATTAACCGATATGTCAAACCTGGGAGTTTAAGAGGCCAGAATGTAGCGCTAAATACACAATAGAAATGAATGTGAGTGTGAATCTGTCATAGCTCAATGAGTGTCCAGAGTACACGGCCAAGAGAAGTGGTGGAAACTGCATGAAAGAAGCCAACCAAATTTTCAAAAGGTCCTGGGAAAGTTATAATAGTCTCAGTTTTAAAATGTGAATAAATAACACTTACATGCACTCACATAATCATACTACAGGATCACGTGGTCACTAGAGCCACGTTGGGGGACTTATATCGCTCATGGGTCGTAGTAGGGATCAAACCACCAACCTTTGGGCATTAGTGTATCAATTAAGTAATTTGTTATTGTTCATACATTTGGACAATTCATAAAGTGCCACATTCATCAAGTGCAAAAGGCATTTGAAGCCGATTTACTTTTTTTTAAAAATTAAAGTAGATAGTATATAAGATATTTTTATTATTTGGATTATTATTATTATTTGGCTTCCAAATATCTGATTTATATATATATATATATATATATATATATATATGTAAGATGCTGGCAGGGAAAGCGTACATGGAGCGTCATAACCAAGTAGCGGGCATAGTGTACAGAAACATCTGTGCAGAGTACGGGCTGGAGACCCCAGGATCAAGGTGGGAAACACCTCCAAAGGTTGTGGAGAATGAGCGGGCCAAGATCCTGTGGGACTTCCAAATACAGACTGACAGAATGGTGATGGCGAACCAACCAGACATCGTGGTTCTGGATAAGCGGGAAAATCAAGTGTGGTGGACATTGCAATACCGAGCGATGGCAATGTCAGGAAAAAGGAACACGAGAAACTAGAGAAATACCAGGGGCTCAAAGAAGAGCTGGAGAGAGCCTGGAAGGTGAAAGCATCGGTGGTGCCTGTGGTGATCGGAGCACTCGGGGCCGTGACCCCCAAACTAGAGGAGTGGTTGCAGCAGATCCCAGGAAGGACAACAGACATCTCAGTCCAGAAAAGTGCAGTACTGGGAACAGCAAAGACACTGCGCAGAACTCTCAAGCTCCCAGGCCTCTGGTAGAGGACCCGAGCTGATGAGGATGAGAGAGACCAACCACCGTGGAAGGTGAGAAATGCATTTTTTTAATATATATATATATATATATATATATATATATATATATATATATATATATATATATATATATAGCTGTTCTTTAGTCATTTGGAACAATTTCATGTTTTATTTTTATTTTAAGGAAATAAATACAAAAATTTAATCACTGCTCTGATATCGGTTGATACTGGGTATCGGGAGATACTTAAATCCATAGTTTTGGAATCAGTATCAGAAGTGTAAAAGCTGATTCGGTGCATCCCTAATTTAGAGACTTATTGTAGGATCGACTACAGGCAAAAATAGCTCCCTGATTAATGCATATTGAAATACCTGATATAAATAAACACATAAAATACCACCTTTAAAATATCTGAAATCTGAAACAAAGGGTTGGTCCTGGTTAATATAGATGGGAGAAATCTGGGTCTACAGGTGCCATAATAGGCAGCAGTGCATATTGTCGCTGTGTCCTTTGGCAAGTGCGTTTGTTAGATTGAATGTGGGACAACATAAAGGAAATTAGTCATGTGTTTACAGGATGCAGTATTAATCTTCATTAACATTCACTGTCCTGACCAATAAAATCAAATAATAATAAAATGAATGAAAAATCATATGCATTATTTTGATTATTTGAGAGAAAATAAATCCTGAAATAAATATTTTGGTTGGTGCAGACTAGGGTTGTAAGAAAAAATCGATTCAGTGATATATCATATCTTCATTGCACTTCATTGCACAATTCTCAAATAGATTCAAAATGCGTCTGAATCAATTTTTAAAATATTTTTCATTAAAATTCATTAGTTACATTCCCTATTCTCATGATTTAATTAAAAAATCAATTATATTTCATACAATTTTCTTGTGAAGGTGTAGTTGACTATATTGTTAGAAGTAATTACTGATAAATTGCAGTATATTATACATTCAGCGTTTTAGTATTGGGATATATTGTGATATATCGAACTGCGACATGCATATCATGATATGTACTGTATCGTATGTACTAATGCAAACCCCTAGTGTAGACACAGGAGGCAAGTACTTCATTATGTTTCTTCATAAACTTTCTATTCTGCGATTGATAGGAAACACTGATAAGATAAAGCTCTGGTGAACGTCCATTGACATCACAGCCGTAAATGGATCTAAACTATAATAACTCAATTATCATTACTGGATTAGCTCTTAGACACACTCAGATAGAATTAATATCTCATAATATAACCTATGAACCATTATGTGAAATGACCTGAGTGGCATCTCTAGTGTCCATCTGAGCGGTACACAGCTTTTATGTTATAACTACGTCAGTAAAGCCATACAAATGTTTTGTTTGATAAACGCGTGAAGCTAATTAAAATACTAATGGAGGCTGAGTCATTGCTTTAACAGTGCACCTCATAACATTACTGGACAATTTTCTCTGAAGTCACTGAAATAAAACATTTCGTTTATGATGGTTTCTGTGTATTTTGTTCAATATTAACCATTTATATGTGTTTTTCTGCAGGAGTTTGTGATGATCGTAGTATTCGGTCTGGAGTATATCATCCGTATTTGGTCTGCCGGATGCTGTTGTCGTTACCGAGGATGGCAGGGCCGCCTGCGATTTGCCAGGAAGCCTTTCTGCGTCATAGGTGAGTTTTATATTCAACTTCAGTCCTGAAAAAAACAAAGGTAATAATAAAATGTACACCGGTGTATGAATGTTTATGAAAGGGTGGATGGTTCCTCGATGTAAAGTGCTTTGCGTGCCGTGAAGGTAGGAAAGTACTTTATAAAAATTTACCATTGACCATTTTCATAAATAGGACAAAATTTGACATTTCTGAGTAGTTTTAGAGTTGTTTTGATCTAACCCTATGTCAGAACTAGACGAGAACAAGGCCAGTAAATGGTAATACTAAAGAAACTATTTTCTGAGCTATTGAACCTTTTCCTTCGTATTAAAAGTATGAAAATTTTCTGTAATATTGTAACACAATTTACAGTATAATGACAGGGAAATTAAGCGGCTGCACAATATGAGATTAGTGTTTTTGTGTTGTCCAGTGTCACAGCACAGCATAAAATCAAGTCCAGACTGCTACAATTTACTGAATTCACCTTCATTCAAGATGGTTTACTGTCCTGTCCAGTTCATCTAATGAGCCACAAATCGGTTCTGTAATGAACACTTATTGAATACAGATTGTACATGTCTATAATGCATGCATTTTTGTTTTATTCTGATTGATTTGTTTTGAGGCCCTTGTGACTGGTGCACTGTATTTGCCCTCTGCCGGAGCATGGTTGTCCTCTCACTCAATGCAATTTGATGTTGGACGTAAGCGCGGTCAGTTTGCTCCTGTCATTTCCAGTTGTGGTCAGAGCTCATAAGAACACAGTGCATTTTTATAATAGAGTTGTTTTAGCAGCCTTTGATTTCTTTTCCACTGTTTAGACATGGATCTTGTCTGTTCCTTTGTGGAAACTGCTGCAGTGAGTTTTTATGAGGTAAACTGGTCTTGCTCTGTCCCACGCACTCCCACATCAATCGCTGTCAGGAGATTGTTTGAAAAGAAAAGGTGAGGGAAGAAAAATGTACCAAAAGCTTTATAGCAGATTTGATATTTCCGACTTGTGTGAAGTCAACCCCGTTCATAACATCAGGTCAAACCCGACACATTGTTTAGTTAGTATAAGAAAGGGTCATACGGTTCATAATCATCTTTCTTTCCATTCTGCTTATGTTTATGATTTAACACATCAACTTCTTGTCAGGGTTGGTAGATCAGGGTTGAAAAACAAACGTAACCATTTAAATGAGCGCTTAGCATTCAGGAATAACTGAGATTTAAGTATTTATTTTCTTTTTCATAGTTTGAAAACTAAGGTAGTTGCACACACCACATCACAGTTGAGACTAAATCTAAACTAGACCTGGACTAGACCAGGACTAGACCAGAACTTGACCTGGACTAAACCAGGACTAAGCCAGAACTATAAGAAAACAAAAATAAATAAGCTCTCAAACCAGGACCAAACCAGGATGAACATAAAACCACCCCTAGATATTAGAAATACTTAGAAACTGTAGTTTAGACCTCTACGTGGTATTTTTATACAAGTTGAGCATTACTTCAGGATTTTCTGAGGTTATGTTCATATTTACACGCACATCACACTAAACTTGAACCTAAATCTGAACTTAAATTTGATCTAAACTTACTAAATTAACTAAGTCTACATCAGGACTTGTCTAGGATTATCTTGCTTCCATATTCTAAATCCAGATAGTCACTACCAAGCATCAAAGTTCCTCCATATAATCATTCAAAGTGATGAAAAATAAGGACCATACTGACTCTTCAAAACAAAATTATATCTTTTGAATAGTCAAAAGTCCTCAAAAGGGGGCGCCGATAAACAGGAAGCTGAAACGCAGAAATGCAACAATATTTCTTTGTTTAATTACTGTTTACACTTATTCCCCATTCATAAAACTCCACTGGTCCCTTGCTTCTCATTCATCTGTTGACGCAGCAGCATGATCCAAAATAATCGACACATTACAGAGGTGCTAGAGCTGTAAAATCACTTTGCTAATGAGTCAAACTAAACTACTGTAATTAAAATAGCACTGCAATTCATAACATGTTTTTCACAGACCCATTCAGACAGACTTTGCACCCAAAACATATTGTAAAAACGTTATTATCTATACAATAAAACCATTTTTAGCTTTGACGTGTCCACCTATCATGAGTATGAGTAGGCAATTGGTTTTGCCTTGACATTTGTGTTACTGATAAATACAAATAATCTCTTCTAACAAGGTGTGGATAGCAATAATAGGTGGTAGCTCTTATCAGGGTCGACGTAACCTTTTCATTTTACCAAAGACTCAATACATTTGTCCCCTGGCATGACTCCGAAATGAGAAGTGTGTGGTTATCTTGTTCTGTATCTGAAAAATGGGTCTACAATTTGAATATGTGAATGACTCATAGACTAAGGCCTGCTGGAGATATTCAGTTGGAAGTGGGAATCCTTAGGCAAAAATAAATTGCTAACAACTCGAGTACTAAAATGTGTGGAGCTTTGTTGCAGCCAGGAAATGTAGATGCCAAATTAGTTGGTAATGAAGAGTGCTACAATGTGTTGGAGATATTGGCTGGAGTATTTTTTTTAATTATATTAGATTAAATATACGCTGCATTTTTTCTCTTTAGCTTTATTTTTGGGCAAGAGAGGAGAGCCATGTCTTCACTTAGTTCACTCCAGCCTATTATGTTTGTTATTTATATGTGTGTGTATCTATGTTTATGTAAACCACAGGGACTTGTGGCAATTAAAGATCTGTTTTGAATATTAAATCACATATTACTCTATTTTAATGAATGTAATTTAATGTATGCAATAATCTTTAATGTTTTCATGTTTCCTCACCAAAAACATTCCTGTAGTTGTTGTTTTTTTGTTTTTTTTCATTCACACATTCTCAAATTCTGCATATTTAGGCTGTGCTCTTTTTGCAAACTGACATGTGGTAATACAGGAAGTGCTCCACTGTGCTTTTAAACTCCATACACCTCCACTAGAATTATTTGGATAATTTCAGCCATGGCAATGCCAATTTCCCCTGGACTAAAGATAAAAGGTAGCTGTTAACCTGAAAACTACCGCTTCTAGGTGGAACATAGCATTTTGAGCTTTAGAGCTAGATAGGCTAATAATAAAGGACTTCTCAAATCCGTGTATGCTTTTATGGAGGCAGCAGCATTCTATGGGCTAAGGCTCACACAAGTCAGATTTGCGTAATACAGGACAAGATAAGATAAGATAAGATATCCTTTGTTTGTCCCACAATGGGGAAATTTCAGAGTTGCAACGCACAGTTAAGAGAACAGCAAGAAAACAGTAGCAGCAATAGAAGTACAGAATAACTTAAAAATAGACAAACTATAAACTATAAAGATCTATAAAGATAAGGATTATAAAACTATATATACAATAAACTGCTGTCTTAGCTGATCACTGTGCAGCTTCAGACTGAATACAGTGGCTACAGTTTGTGCAGTATTATAAATAACGTTCACTATATCTTTAAAGTGGCTACAGTATCTTAATATAATATAAAATATAAAGGTGGACTGTGTAACTTTTTTGGCACAAACTTGTTTCCATGGAGTCGTTATTGTTGTGCCGGGAAGGTTTCCCAGTATAGCGTTTAAGTTCCCTTGCATTTATTCAGCTGTACTGGCCTGTGTCGTAACTTGCTTGCGTTCATGCAGATAGACGTTTAATGCCGTACTGTGGAATTTTCCAGAGCAAATCTTTATGTTGGCAAACAGGTGACAGACATTCCACCAGAAAAAGTAACATGGTGCCCCTTTAAGGCTTTATGGACTTTGCTCCAGTTTTTTTTCAGGAAAAATACCCTCATGTAAAAATGCCTCCCACATTGTGATTGTAATAATCCCAATTTAAATCAGGGAGCTCTGTAAGCAGCTGATTGTCCACGGCAGTTCTTTAAAGGCCATTTAGATCATTTAAATGAAGCTCTGTGGGTGTGTGTGTGTGTTTGTTTGTGTGTGTGTGTGTGTTTGTGCATTCATTCCCAATGCGACTATAAGAAAGAAAACAGCACCTTTTAAAACAAATGACTGCAGACCCCGTGTTAGTCCCTGGAGCTGGGGCCTCTGTAAATGTATGAGCAGAATCCAGGTCCATAACTCTAATTCTAAGTTCTAATGCTGCTCTGATTTCCCCATTGGCCTCATTCATCTGAAGCTTGGTCTAAAGGATATGAGAGATAGACCACTGTATAGGCTGTGGCTAACAAAGGCTTAACCACGACTAACCTTACAGCAGTGGTTCTTAACCTTGTTGTAGGTACTGAACCCCACTAGTTTCATATGCGCATTCACCGAACCCTTCTTAATTGGAAAAATATATATATATTTTTTTCAAATTCAAAACAGGTTTATATGTTTTATTGGTGCACATGTGTGAATCCATATTGCATATTTGTCCAACCACTGTCTTTTTTCGCTTGACATAGTTCGTATGAAGGGAAAATATTAAGAAGGAAATGACACGACATCATCACCACCGTCACGAGACTATTTCGTGCACAAAATTTCCTGCAGCCAATAACCGCCAAACGGGGCGAGTCATCACGAATCATATGAGTTGGATGTGTGTCTTGACCTCTGCCGAACCCCTGAGATTGACTCACCGAACCCCTGGGGTTCGATCGAACCCAGGTTAAGAACCACTGCCTTACAAGAGTGTCAGCGTATACAAGATATTGATTTCAGATATACATAGATTTTTCTTTTAATTCACTGGGTTTACATTGTTAGTCATATTAATTGTCACTTTAACTCACAGGACCCCTTTCTATGCTGAGTTTGCATGCATATCTTGGTGGGTTTCCTCCTAAAACATCCAGCATAGGTACAACCCTCCAGTTAAGGTAGTCCTGACCATAGACTGTATGAAGAAGTGGACTAAATGTGAGTGAGACGTAGTATTTGGCTCCGGTCAAATGAAGCTCACAGAGGCTAGCAGTTATTAGGAATTAATTTACAGACAAAATAGCAAAATTAAATTAAATAACATAAAACACGAGGACCACATTTGCGTTTTAAAGGTACTGTACCTGATTTTTACCTGATTTGTTTTTAAAAAGTGAAATGCAGTTTAATGTAAATGGTTTGCAGCAGTCTTAAGTCATTCCTCACTTTCTTAATGCATCGCTAGTATCGTTTGCAGGACTACATTCATACCACACTTCATACAACTGCACAACAACTCACCCTTATGTAACAGATAACCTTCAGTAATGTCAACCATGATTTCAATCCAAAATGTTAATGAACCTCAAACCTGAATATTTAAGAAAGTAAAGTTTTGGCTTTCTTAGGAGAAAATCTATGTGTGCATAATTATTGGGCAAATGTTAATGTGCAGAATTATTATGCAACAAAATGAAAAATGAACATATTCCATTCTCATATCTGTCAGAATAGTAAACAACTCAAATCATTTCCAGAAATAAAAAATCAGTGACCAATATAGCCACCCTTCCTCTCAATAATGGTCATAAGCCTTCTGTTCATGGAGTCTGTCATGATCTGTTGGTGATCAGCTTTTGTGCAGCAGCAACCACAGCCTCCCAGACACTGTTCAGAGAGGTGGAGAGGCTGGTTTCCTTCACCGTAAATCTCCCTTTTAAGAAGAACCCACAAGTTCTCAATAGGGTTTAGGTCAGGTGAGGAACCGATGCAGCGACGGAGAATTGTTCTGCATAAAAATCATGGTCCTCTTGAAAGACGCAAACTTTTTCCTGTACCACTGCTTGAAGGAAGTGGCGGCAGTAGGTTTTTGACTTCATTTTGAGTCCATCTTCAACCCGAAAAGGTCCAACAAGCTCATCTTTAGCAATACCAGTGGAGCTCTGTGCCCATTACTAATCCAGTCACAGGCCCATCTGTCTGGTCTGTCAAGAGGCAAGATCATCTCATCAGTCCATAAAACCTTTGAAAAATGTGCCTTCAGTTATTTCTTGGCCTCTTCTCAACAAGTTTCTTGCGACACTGTTGACTATTTTCAACAAAACTTTTGCAATTTCAAGAGTGCTGCATCCCTCTGAAAAACCTTTTACAATTTTTGACTTTTCATTTTGCCTGAGGAAAAGAATTTATTATTAGCATTTATATTTTATATTTTTATATTTTTGCTCTAATATATTCTGATGTGCGAGCTACTCCAAATAATTTCCCTTCTGGATCAATAAAGTTTGCCTAAGTCTAATTCACCGCAATGAGTTTATTTGCTCTTTGGTACTCAAAGTATTCTGCAGTCAGACCTGTTGTCAACTTATAAGTACAACAAAAGTCTGATTTATGGACGTCTAGATTCATATAAAAGTGACAAATAATTATAGTAATAGTTTTTTATAAATAATATATTGTATTGCTATTTTAGTGAAGTAATGTGGCTGACTACTGGCTAAATATTGGTCCAGTAGTTTGATGTAATGCAATATTTCTGTCTTCTCGACTGTGTCAGGACAAATGTGGATTTCAGGTTGAGGAATCTGCACAGAACTTGTTTGAAGGCCTTTGATTGTTTCAAGAGCATGGACTAAAGACGCCTCAACGGGCTGGATGCATGGTTCTCACTGATCACCATAATGTTTTTCTGGTTCTTTTTTCTTCCTGTTGTCCCATTGTAATTGTTTGTTATTATCAATCATCTTAAATAAGTTGCAAATATTTGTGGTGTTAACAGTTGGAGTCTTTTGCTTCACCGTTTGCTTCCACAAGTGCATCAACTATTGAATAACCAAAATCTGCTCCTGTCTTACACTCACAAAGTTGTTGAATATCACATGACATGATTGTCTTGTTATGTGATATTATTGACTTATATCAAAGGTAAATTATTATTCTGATTGTCATGACTATGGTGCCATGATAACTGGATTTTCTATGTTTTTTTTTAATCACTTAAAAATATTCAGTAATTCTGAGTAGTGTAGCCATCGCAAATTAATACAGTGTTACCAGCTTTTTAAAAAATTATTTCATTTTTTGGAACCAGATGTGATGGAGTGGAGCTCAAACCTCCACATCAGTTCAGCTATTCTCTCTTGCGAATTCCAGCAAATTGACCATTCATTTTGTTTCTTTTTTTGTAAGAAACTGCATTATTACAAAATATGAATTCATTAGAAAAACATCAAAAGATAATCACTTTTTTGTCATGGTTATGCTAGTTGTTATTAGCATGAGCACTACTTTCTGGTTCACAGAGTAATTACAGTATAATTAGATGCCCTCAGCACACAATTCTCATTTTTACTACATATCTGTACTGAGCCATAACAGAATAACATAACTTATAGCCCCTTTAAGCTCCTCTATTTCTGATGACACTTCCTTCCACACTCATTTCATTTCTGGTCTATTGTCTTGTTCATTGTACCTGCACTGAGTAAACGCACCTTGACTAGCACAGTAGTTAAAATCATTTATATTATCTATACGACTTAAGTGCTTGAATTTTATCTTTGTCTGTGCTCACTGTCTTTAGTTGATAGACAGATATTTTACAACATTTCAAAGCCTTGTAACCTTGTTGTTTCTCTCATTTTCCTCTGTATGTGGTGGAATAGTGTGCTGTTATCTTTCTCAAGGCTGTGATAGTGTGGGTGCTCAAAGAAATGTGAGGGAGAGACTATTGTGGCTCAAAGGGCAAAAGTGCATGTCCTTGTGGCGTTTTATCACATATTTTGCATAAGTGACTCTGAGAGGAAAAAAGGCAAAACAAATTGTTTTACTCTTGAAAAGGCATTTGGAAATGTCTTAAGATTTTTCATATATCAACCTTTTGAACATTAATGTCAGGGTTTGAAGTTTGAAGAAATGAATGTAATGTTTCAAGTTTAGAGTAACTAATAACTATACAACAAGAAAAAAACACTTATTTGAATTTTACATACTCTCTGCACACAGACAGGTCTCTCTGTGGTATTATATAAGATGTGGACCAACCTGAAGGCATGTAAATGTATTATTTTGATTGTTGCCTTCCTGATTGAATACATAAATAAGCAACTTGAGATTCACCCAATGGCAACTGTGTTAACATGTTTTATGTTTGGATTACATTCATAGACTGTATAAAAAAGGAGACTAAGTGAATATGACATCTCCCGTAGCTCAGCTCCACTTTTTTGACGAACAAAATAGTGAAAAAAAACATCAGGATCATGTAGAGTGGGTCAATACGAACATTTTAAGATAAAACATGACAAGGCCACGGCAGCAGTGACAGAGAGAGAGACCACAGTATTACAATGTAAGTCAATTGGAGCCAGGGTCAGAAGGAGTCAGAAGAGCCGCATGCAACTAGCGCGTTAGTTATGTCCATTTATATATGCAGTTTATGGTTCAGTTGCATATTTTTATTGTCTATGCAAGTGTGAGCGCAGCCTTTGTGCCAACATTGTGATTTTCTGGAAACCAACCTCCTTGGGCAGATATAGACTATGTTGCCTCTTTCCTTGCAGTGATGAGACTAGAAACTGTATTTTCTATGTCATAAATGATGATTTCATATAGTGAATACGCCGAGCAGCACCACTGCAGCAGTTGAAAAACCTTGGAAATTAACAATTGATTCAGAAAGTGTTTTTAGATTCAACCTTCACAAGAGTTTCTTCTATGATTTCTTTGAATTAAAATGAAATGTGATTTATATTTATTATTCTTTTAAATGTAACTGTAGCATTTATTGTCTGTTAAGCATGGACTCGTGTGCAGCGAGCACCTTCAAAGTGAATGAATGGGGGCTCTGCAGGACCCCACTCTCAACCTCATGGTGACATTTATGTATTTTTCACAGCTTTCTTCCCTGCTGTTATCTGCCCTATCTCTCTTTTCCTACCTTTTTCTTCTCCAAACACATATGAGCTTGTGTTGTTTATAGCTAAGGGCAAAATGTCATGCTTGGCTCAGCAGTTTCTGTCAAAAGGACGGCAATATAAACAACATGAAAAAGCCTGGATTACACAAGGGACTTACTATCAGATGAATGTGCTATTCAAGGGTCTCATCAAGGTATTTTCATGTTGCCTTAAAACTACTCTAACCAAAACCATAGTCACCCGGACAAACTCTGCCCTCACTAGTGGCAGATTTAGATTTTTAAAGTAATGTTTACTTGGGTAGGTAGTGTCTGGGTGGGATTCCTCCAGGCACTCTGGTTCCCCCATCAACCCAAAACAAAAGGTACAATAGATAAACCACAATAAAATCCTCCGGCTAAGGTAGTCCAGTCTAAACCTGACTCCAGAGATCTCCAGTTCTTGCAACAAATTTTGTGGTGCCTATAGCTCCAGAAAGTTATCCTAGTAGTATTGAAAGCTAATTTACCTACATCTACAGATAAAGTATATGTGAACCGTGAAATACAAAAATCTATTAAAAACAAATTACAATTACCATATTTTCTGGACTATAGAGTGCACCTGTATATAAGCCGCATCCACTCTATTTTTAATTAAAAAAAAAAAAAAGATATACAAGCCACAACCGGGCTATAAGCCGCTGATATCTATGTTGAAAAATTTGATATTTACTGCATATACAGAACGATTTTGTACTGTAAATGTACATTTATGTACCTGAACAGATTCTTTCCGAACAGTGCCTTTTAACACGGCAGCAACTGTGCTGATTAAAACGAGGTCAAAAACAGAAAAGAACCGGTAATTGACCATCATTTCTCTTACTCCTTCATGTGCTTCATGATGAAGGGGCGAGGATTTGAAAATAATTACCAGTTAGTAATTTGTTGTGCGTGTTATATCTGCTAAATAAAAAGTAGCGTATTCTTCTTTGCATTAATTTTCCGTCTATCTTGTTTTTGAAATTCCGGTTAGAGCGCCCCTAGTGGTGGAAGAAAAATCCACAGAATAGCCACACCTTTGTAAAAGCCGCATGGTTCAAAGCCTGGGAAAAAAGTAGCGGCTTATAGTCTGGAAAATACGGTATAGTAATTTATCCAATGTACAAAAGCACAATATATCCACATTCAATAAAGGACATGACACAATGACACAAACACAATCCATATCTTATATTGTGGACGAGCTGACACACAGTATCTTCCTCATGCACATACTCTATATAAGTCATATAGGGAGAGTCATGTCTGATCATCTGATGCCTTTAAGCCCATTCTGTCACATTTACAGAGCATTGCTTTGTGAAATCAATACAGAGAAATTATCTGACCTTGCGATCATGGGTTCTATGGTCTGTATAGCTTGAATCTCCCTTTGCATTTTCTACTGTTACAAGGCATAGGGTAAGATATATTCCCACGAGATGAGACACGAGGTTTAGTCCATAAAACCGTGACCAGATAAGATTTGAAAATAATTTATAATAAGAGAATTGTGTGGTTCAGTTCGTATTTTGGCCTCAGTAATTTTTCATTCTTTAATTTAATATTCCAGAAAGTATTTATTGGCACGAAATCATAGTAGTTTCTTTAATATTAGGATGTTGCCAAGGTTTTCAAGCCAAGTTATGTGATTTATTTTAGTCTCAGTATGTGTTCAAATGATCTAGTTTCAATACAAGTTCAGTAGTGATTAGTATCTGGGTATAATTTTTCTAACTTCTAAATTCCAAGCACCATGTATTAATGTAATGGAAATCAAAAAAGGCTTCAATTATTTACACAATAGAAAAAATCCATACCTCCGGATCACTACAAATCTACAATGTTCTGAAATGCATGGGATTTTTCTTACTTACTTTATCAGTTCATATTTCAGTCTTCTCTCAAATGCTCCTGGAGTTGTTTACAAAGTGCAGTCTCAACGGGAAACTACTTCTTGAACATCTATTGCGAATGCTTGTCTGAAAAAATCTCAATTACATTTTTTTGTACATTCTATAGCATCTCATTTTCATTCCGCCTCCTCTGCAGACATCATCGTGCTGATTGCGTCCGTGGCGGTGGTCTCAGCGGGGAGTCAGGGAAACATCTTTGCGACGTCGGTGCTGCGGAGCCTGCGCTTCCTGCAGATTCTCAGGATGGTGCGGATGGACCGGAGAGGAGGCACCTGGAAACTACTGGGCTCCGTGGTCTACGCTCACAGCAAGGTGCAATATCAGGGGCTTTCACACACAAATCACCCCCCTGTGGGTCTAGGTAGAGCTCGACTGTTTATGTTTTATCCATGGCCAAAGAAAATGTAGTGATTTCAGCCACATGAACAGAGCCAACTCGACTAGTAAATTGTCTTATTACACCAATTTATACATCAAAATGACTCGAACCGATATCCGATCCTTCAAAACGTTCAATATCAGCGCCATTATCCAATACTCGTATTGTATCACTGCAGCCCTACTTTTTTTTCATTGTGGTTGTACATTGGATACTGTATTAGCCTTCCATGAACTGCTTTGTAATTATGGTACATAGATGAAGAACATCATTATTTTCCTCTTTCTTCTCCCGTAAATAGCTCTATAAGTGTAAGCTCCATTAAAATTAAACTCAGTCAGATGATAGTACAAATACCATCTGATTGTTTTGCTATAGACACGATCACAATTTTGTTAATGGGTTTCAACTCATATTTTGTTTTCAATTGTCAATTGTTCAACCCACGGGCAGAATCCGCTGACCTCAAAAGAGCACACACTACACCTATTGTCCTTTTTGTATTAGCGATTTTGTGAAAAGCTGTTAATCTAATGCAAAGATGTTGCGTGACAATATTTCATTTTTAACCAGGACTATTTCTATGGGGACAAAAATCAGGTCCTCTTGACGTAAATCCTTTATTAGTAAAACATGGCTTAAAGTTCAGGTTTAGGTTATGGTTTAGGTCAAATAGTAACTATGGTTAAGATTAGGAAATGAATTTAAGTCCATGTAATGTCCCAAAGAAGAAAATCCTAACCCTAGAATACCCTCTAATCTTAAATTAAAATGGCATTAACCCTTTACTACAATACCCTCTTTTTGCAGGAGTTGGTGACTGCCTGGTACATTGGTTTCCTGGTTCTCATCTTTTCTTCGTTCCTTGTCTATTTGGTGGAGAACAAGTTTAACAAAGAGTTTGCTACCTACGCTGATGCTCTGTGGTGGGGCACGGTGAGTTCACTCAAGCTCCCAAAAAATATTACCTCCTGATTTATTCTATTGTCAAGATAAATGCTCTTTACATCCTGCTAAAAAAGACACTAATGACTGTAGTACATATTTCATTCATTTTACAAAGCATTTTGTAGTGTATCAAGTAATGCAAAAGCTCCTGTACTGACAGTCAGGCTCCTCATTCATTAATAATCATGAAAAACTGACACTGTCTCAGACACTTGATTCTCTGTCATGGTGCATTATCAAGAGTGACAGAAAACCTTGCATTACTTACTTAAAGACTGGAGAACAATACATAAAAACAAGCAATATGAGACTATCCCACACAGGCGTTTCTGTACCATAGTGAAATATCCAAACTGCAGATGGGCCTAAGTGGGCAGTGCTAACACATGTTGCTGAATCATGGTTCCAAATCAGGTACAGGTCCTTTTAAAGGCTGATTTACATCTTGTGTGGTCCTTAGTCTAGGTGTTGTCCAGAATTAAACATGGTGTTCATTTTGGCCTAATTTAGTCCAGAGCTAGATCCTGTTTTGATCAAACCTGGTCAAACTTGATTTTGATTCTTGATCCTCTATAACAATTTCTAAATATACATTGTTTTTAGACAAAATTATGTAATTTCCAACAGAAAATTCTACTTTCTTTAACATTGTGGTGATACAAATCAAGACGATTAAAACTACTCAAGGTCAATCTTTGTCTTATTTATGCCTTTTCACTTAATGAGTGGTTTTGATATTAGTTTGAATAGTATTTAGTATCTGGGTATTGATTTTGTTGGACAACCCTCCCTGGATTGCGCTAAATCCTGGTTTAGACAATGTTTAGTTTAGACCAGTTCATATCTATGGGATTATAATAATAATTATTATTATAATTATCCACTTGTTTACACCCTATAGCTGGTTTCAACTTGGCTTTACTAATGTAGCTTTTTCTTCTAGGTTTAGTTTTTGTTTTGTCCTCAAGTTGACTCTTGACACTTTTGCTAGCATTTTAACTATATCTACCCTTCCTACCTGATTTAACCCATTTTGTCCTGGTTTATTAGTGGTAACAACCTGGTTTGTGGTTTTGCATGCAAGTTGCTTCCTGTTTTTGTACCAAATTGTGTTCCTCAAACCTTGCTCATACGTGGCTGCATGCATTAACAACCATTTTCATAGCGGATCAAAAATCATAATGGCACTAATGGATGTCATTGTCAAGCTTCCCAATAACAGGCTGAATGGGAGCTTTTTCAGTCACAAATGTGTCCCCAAACCACAGACAGATAAACAGAACATGATTAGACCAAAATCAAAACATGGCTTTGTAATGTCCTGCTCTTAGTTCAGGTTTAGTGGCTTTATGGAAGCAAAGACACTGCCATAAGTGGCCCTTTAGATGTGAAGATAGGGGAAAAATTGTATTGTATTTTGTAAATGACTTAATTGTATTTGCAAAAACACACTTGGGATTTTTAGGGAATCTACAAGCTTTCAAATTGCATCTTGTAATTAGAGTTAGAGTAGTGTCAATAAAAGTAGTACAAATTGTAGTAGGCCTATCTGGGTGATGGGAAGGAGCAATTAATCATATTTTAGTAGTGATAACAATATATGTGTAATTAAAGAAAAGCACTTTTAATTCTAACAGCACAAAAACAAAACTACCTCAGAAGTAGTTCATTTTAAGCAGTTTGTCTAAAGTTATTCCTCACTTATCTCATGCATTCCAAGTATCATAATTAGTCACCGCATTGAGTTCATAAGAGCTTTGCATAATTCTCAGAGACCAGAGTGGAGTTTGCCGTGACTGTGAAGCTTCTGACAACTAGCATACTAATGTGTTCTTCCTGATTATTGGACAATTAAATGCTTTCCAATGAGATGCAGACACTTACGCAGCAGACTTATGGTGACCTCTAGAGCTGCTGATACAACACATCTGTACCATAGACTGTTTAGAGAAAAGGACTAAGGGAGTGTGACGTCTCCAGTCAGCTGAAGCTCCTGAGGCGAGCACTTATAGGAGCAATTTTGTACCCAAATTCCATATTAGGAATTTATTTTCAGACAAACTAGCGAAATAAAAACACCAGGATCATGTAGAGCGGTTAATATGAATATTTGAGTGGGTGGAGCTGGCAGCGCTCTTATGTTCACTTCTTATATGGCAGGTTAGCTGTATATAGTCTATAAGCTGTACTGGGGCAAAACTCATTTTGTTTGAAATACACAGGGAAAAAATGAGTACACATACTTTCAACATTTTTAAATCAATACATTGTACAAGTTTAGTCAGGTATTGTAACTATGCTAAAATTATTTACTATTTTGACTCTTTACAAATTAATTTGCATTAATTTGAGAAAGTGCATTCAAACGCACCTCAATAAAAGCTTTGTGCACTGAGATAGCACATGCTGTTAACCCACTGAGCCCCAAGCACATCTCATGACTCACACTATTCTGCCTCCAATAGTGTTCAGGAACCAGCTTTAAAGGTAGCCAACATTTTCTCCAATAAACACAGAGGAAGCCTCGTGCTGTTTTGGACATTTACTGAAGAGCTGCCTGTAAAACTGTAACATACTAAAAAAAAATGCATATTACAATTATGTCTTCACATTTAAATGAACATAGAATATGTAGAGCAACGTAAAACAATGTAGAGCAGCTTAATACAATTCAATATATGCACAATAATAGCTTAAACTTAGCTGGACTTCATAAAATCGTCTATAAAACAAGCGATTAGCATCATGCTAACATTAATGGCAATTTCCATAGACATGCTAACGCTATTAATGTCTTATATTTTAGCGAGAATTTCAAATGTAAAACAACTTAAAGTGCCCCACAGAGTGAGTTAACATCTCATAACATTACAATACTTACAGACAGATATTTTCATGTGGCCAAAAAACAGTACACAGGATTTAAACATTCTGACAAGTGTCACTGTTGCAAAGTCTGGAACAAAATGGCGGCTAAGGAAGCTCAGAGTAGACAAAACAGATCAACTCCAAACAGGAACTAATTGCTCCACTGGGGGCAGAACCATAGACCATATATATGAGTGGACTAAGCTATCCCGTTAGCTGCTGCGTGCCAAATAGGAAGTGCGCCAGGAGGCCCTTCTGGCTCCTTCCCTCCCTTTTTCCCCATTGACTTACATTGGGATCTGATCGCTCCTCTCTCTGTACCTGTTGCAGTGAGCCTCATCATTTTGGTCATAAAATCTTTGTATGAAGCCGCTCTGCGTGATCCTGAATTTTTTTTTTTTGCTATTTCGTCTGTCAAAAACATCCTATTTTTTACATGGAGCCTGGCTCCAAATTCGCTCCTGTAGCCGTTAGCATCACGAGCCTCATTTGAGCGGCGCTAAACGCTATAGGTGACATCACACTCACTTAGTCCACTTCTTTTATACAGTCTATGGGCAGAACACACACATAAGAGATATTTTTAGTTATCACACAGCATAACATTGTAAAGTTGTTTGTAGACTAATTCTTTTCAGCTTTTGCATTTGGTGAGTAATTTAATTTTTAGTGCCCCCACATTTCTAATAAGTGCATAATGTAACAATGGTGGGTAAATTGCGCAATTCAGTTATTTTAGTTGTACCCAATTTTTCCCATGTATCTGAGTAAAAGCTGTCTTGTCCCATTTGAGAGATATGATATAAGCAGCTCTTGAGGTCAAAATCTGTGCACTACGTACTATCTGCATCCAAATATAGGTACCTATGTAACCTATGTATCCCAATAAGTGTTTTATTGTGCGAGGATAAGGAAGTGTGCATTTGCACATTTTGTTAATATTACCACGATTGCAAAACCCCACTCTTCTGAAAGTCGTTACAGCACTTATAAACTCATCATGGTGAATAATTAGGAAGGCATAAGGAATAAGTGAGGAATAACTTTTGATCACTGCAGTTTAAAATGAACTAGTTCTGTTTTTCATGTTTTTAAGACCGTAAAAATCATGTATAGCACCTTTAAATTCACTTAACTTGACAGACAAAAGCCCCAGCTTGCTACTATGAGTGCTACAAATATACTTTATGAAAGGCAAGTATGAAACATAACCTTTTGTTGAAAGTTGAATTGAGTTGCATGTTTTTACAGATCACCTTGACAACCATTGGTTATGGAGACAAGACACCAAAGACGTGGACAGGAAGGATGCTGTCTGCAGGCTTCGCTCTCCTGGGGATCTCTTTCTTCGCCTTGCCAGCGGTGAGTCTACACCAAGAAAACAATTACATAAACAATTCTAATACCCATTCAATAACCCATACTGAATTCAGAGGTATTTTATTTATTTTTTTACAAAAAATCTTTTGGTCTGTCTTATTCTAATACCAAGTTTGAGCTCATTGTTTATTATTACTGTATGTATAGGGCATACTGGGCTCAGGATTTGCCCTCAAAGTTCAGGAGCAGCATCGGCAGAAGCACTTTGAGAAGAGGAGGAACCCAGCTGCCTACCTCATCCAGGTACTAACTCGTATATTTAAAATTTTTATGCTAAAGAATAATTAAAGAATTTAATATAAGGTTGTAACAATGATATTAAAGTGTGATTTATAATGTTTTGTTTTCTATTGTTGCACTGTTAACATGTGTTCCCTCTGTCAGCTCACATTCAGGATCAGGCTCTGCAGTGTCTTATTTTGTTCCAGTTGCATCCACACCACACATAAGAAATGGGAACGTTTTGTGTTTGGTCTAGCATAATATTATGACACATCGAATATGCTTTCTTAAGGGGTATATTTACTAAGCGCATGTGCTAAGTATATTGGACACGCTAAAAAGAAGCAACCAAGGCGTTTTGGCCAAAATGCGCTGAAAATAAGGAGGAGCAAATGCAGATGAAGTAGTTTAGCGAGTGCTGCTTGTGGAAGCACATTGGAAAGACAAGTGTATGCAGAGGATAGACAGATGCAGTTTCTGTACCAGTGGTGTATTAGAAGTGATGTGAAATAAGAGTGAAGTCCATTCACTGGTTAATTCAAAAAGTTAAAATAGCTTATTTGTGCTGTTTTGAAGGCAGCTGTGGTGTAATAAAACAACACACTTTACCTATGGCACATTGGCCCTGTTTTGGCTTTCATGAGTCAGTCTCTCGTCCTTAAAGTCTTGACAGTACAGACCGGGTCTGCACACGGTGTACAGCAGGAGGAGGCACCCCTGTTAATCACTGATCTCCTCCCAAATGGCGAAGCCTTGTGCGCAGCGTGCCTTTGTTTGTGTTTCTTCTTCATCTCCACTGTAATCTGTTCCATACTCTGCATTGTTAACAGCACTATAATAGGATCAACTTATTTTTCACATTTATTTAAAATAATTTTTAACGGTAGCTCTTGTACACGCAGCTTTCTCTCTCTCCTCTGATTTTGCTCCATGTATACATGTTGCCCCAGACTGCGTGGCGTTATTACTCCACAGACAGTGCCAGGCCATACCTGGATGCCACCTGGCGACACTACGAGAGCCTCCTGCCCGTGCACAGGCAGGTGGCACTGCCCGCCGAGCCGCTCTGAGATGTGTGCCACTAATCAGACTCTTAAATGTGTTTCTCTTCCAAGGGACCCTTTAAAAAATTTGGCCTTAAGATGTAGTTATTTTAAAGAGATACTTTACAATAACTACAGCTTAATTAGACATAATTAAGCTTGAACAAAGAGTTATTTCATAATGAACAGGTAAAAAGTTATCATGAAGTTTTACCAAAGTTTGTTCTAAAATTCAGAATGGAGGCACTGAAGGCAAAAATGAAATGGAAAAGAATGCAATTCAACAGAGAAACTGGATGAACCACAGAATAGCAAAATCTGGTGGAGTGTGATAAATGATAACTACTCATAAACTTATAGTCATGTCTTTTACAATTAATCCAGGATATTAGATTAGATTTTTGATGAAAAAATTTGATGAAAGGTTGTGATTTGTGATCTTTACCAAATTATACTTACTTGTTAAGCCCATTCATTTTTGAGTCCATAAAAAATTTGTTTTTTCACCCTTGATGAGCCAACTGACATTTCAACCTTGGAAATGCAAATGTGTATTTTTTGTTAGTAAGATCTAAAACCATTAGTATTCAGATCAGATGTCATTTAATCATTGGAATGGTCTATTTCATCCACCTTCTGTTGCCTCCATTACAGAACGGTGAATATTCTGATGCCAGCTTTTTAAAGGGTCTGTACCTCCTTAACTGAACTGCCTTCTCTCTCGTGTCTGGATTGTGATTTCAAATTGATTTGGTTTCCTCTTCTCTCCTATTTGGTGGACTCTGCATGCAGTGTGTGTGGCGTAGTTATGCAGCTGATGAGAACTCAGTTTCCATTGCTACCTGGAAGCCTCACTTGAAGGCGTTGCATACCTGCAGTCCCACAAAGTAGGTACAACTATGGCAGTGCAATCTAAGTCCGTGCCATATTTATTTCTTCTAAGTATTGTTACATTTTGAATTTATTTCACAATTATTACCTTCTCTCTTTATTTTTAAATATTGTCTCTCTACAGTTCACTTTTCTTTATTACTTTACACAGAAATGCTAATCATTTCCAGGCTCTGATATGGTAATGGTAATGTAATCAGTACCCAGATATTACCTGAAACAAACCTAGTCTAATCCAGGATGCAAATCAGATCTAAAGAAATACCTGGCCAAACAAACAGGATAAACCAATGCAAACCCACACTGTGCAAGTCATTATGAGACAAAAACAGTGATTACAGCACTTTTTGGCAGCATAAAAAGGTGAATTTCCTTGTTTACTTTCATTCACCCTTTATAGTCTACCAGTAATTTTAAAAAATCAACTAATCAAACGTTTATTTGGTGTAAAATCCTCAGATTTTTATTTCCAAATTGTCAAAATTGCTCAAAATTAACTGTACAATAGTTTTTTTTTTTGTTGTAGATTTGTAGATTTTCTCTAAACTGACTTAAAGCTTGTCTGTAAAGGGCCCATATTACACTATTTTTTGATCTGTTATAATGTTGTTTCCTCATCAAAAACATACCTGGAGTTGCGTTTTTCATTTCATTCACACATCTTTAATAAGGAAACCCTGCATATTTAGGCTGAGTGTGAGCATGAAAATGAAACAAAACACAACTCAGGATATATTTTGGAAGAGGTAACAACATTCTAACACGGCTTAAAGCTCGCAAGAGTCAATTTTGTTTAATACAGGACCTTTAATCAGCCAGAAAACAATCTTCCACTACTCAGGATCTGCATATCGACAGTGAAGACTAAACCAATGAAACAAAAACGAAAATGTATTAAAACAAGTTTGTTGAATGTTCAATGATTCAGATAGCGTTAGCTCCACTCCTGACTCAGTCCTCACTCCTGACTCAGCTCTATGGGACTGTAATTTATTTACGATAGCAACAGCAACGCCAAGCTCACTGAACAAAGCAATCCTGATGTTCTGAATTTGCAGCTACTAAACTGCTGCAAGTGAGCATTTCCTTTTGGCTTCGATGAATTGAAATATAAATCAGATTAGAGACTGGAAATATTGCTAAAGTTATCCACCCTGAAATGTATATTCACAATTGCCATTATAGGTCTTATGCTCAAAATACAGTTGGATCTATAAAAGTAATGAAGTGAGTCACTGGCTTCTGTTATTGCAAATGTTGATTCGGTTTGAGCACATTGACCTGCATGTGTGTCGTGAGCCCGCTACATTAACTCTGCAATGATCTTTATTGATTTATGAATGGCTTAATTCAGAAAAAAACAGGCTACGCTAATCGAAATACACTCTCCTATCCACGAAAAGGACCAGACTGGTGTTTGCTATATGTGTCTAATACTGTACACTGAAGTGTGTGTAAAATTAAATATGAATTTGAAATTGTTATAAATAAATTGAAATTGGATGTACATTGATTACGCCTGTACTGTATACATTCAGTACACATTGTAAAATACATTTTTATTACTCAGATTTTAAGACTGTAACATGCCATAAATAGTTCACAGTAGTTACCTTGCTTTACGATGTGTTACCTATGCTTTTGTAAGTACCAGTTAGTACAATATCAAGCAATTCAAACAATAAATTAACAGGGAAATATGTATATATATATATACCAGATTTTTATGGATGATGGTCAATTTAATCATATTTTAAATTTAAATGCTGATAAATTTCTAACTTGGATTTTTTTTCTTTTACCCTGAAAATATTAACTACTAAATTCCGCTATTGAAATTCAGAACCAGTATTATTCAAAGATGTTTTTTCAGGATTAACACAGTTTTCTATCACTTTCTTGCTTTTGTTGGCACCAGCAGGCCTATACGTCAAATCATTCACTATATTCTTTCCTCACAAATATTTATATATCGGTCAAATTCTGCCATTTGTTGCAGTCTTTTTCCATTGCATTAGTACTGCTATGTGAAAATGCCACACAAAATACTACAGGAAATACAATCTCTATATCCAGTAATATTAATATTTGACAAAAATAAAGGATATTTGAAGAAATAGTTCTCAGAATTATCTATTCAATCTCAGCGCTGTCAGCCAAATGGAAACCCCGCCATGCAAAGCCACAGGTCTGGTCCTTTTAGCACCGAACTATTAATCACACCTTACAATAAAAGTAGTTTTTCTAACTCTATTTTCCATTTTTTTCCCTCCTTTGTCATATTTGAACCAGGAAGGAGCAGGGCGAGTCAAACACAAGGTAAGTGACTACACAGTTTTATTTTATTGTTTTTTATTATGTTTGTATTAATGCTTAAAGAAATGATTGACCGATATTGCCTGTACATCCTTAAACATACTTGTCACTCATGGTTGGGGCAGGGCCTTTAAGTTATGCAGAAAATCTTTCTGTACATGTAAAATTTCAAAATACATATATAGTGACAAGTTGTGTTGAATCTTCACCGATAATCAAACATAATATTAAGCTATCAGCAATTAGTTAGAAGCAGACAAGAATAAGAACTGACAACCACATAATCTGACTTTTTAACTTCCTTTTTTAGCAAACCATGATAGAGAGTTAACTATTAAATATGCTTTTAAAATGCATTATACACTGGCATTGGTGGATATTAGCCAAAGTGTTATAATGTTATTTGCTTATTTTTAGAAGTAGCTTCAGTATATGACCTTTTGTCGCTTTTCAAGTTCAGAAAAAAGAAACCAGGCTGCAGCTCTGTACTTCACTCTCCCACTCCCACACTTATGTACTTTCTCTTGCAGACAGGGGGCAGTGATGTCGAGTATAGTGATTCAGCGGAGGATAGAGGATAGATAGATACTGTACAAAGAAAGGGTCAGGTGATGTAATCTGTTACGAAACTGTGAATTGATGAAATATACCATGGTGCAGCTATTTCAAATCTCTCTTTCTATGAATGTACTGTGTATGTTTTTTAGTGTCACAAAAAACTAAAAATATATATATACTGACAGTCAATCTTTATTCATAGAGCCGTTTTCAACACTCAAGGTGACCATAAGCATTGAAATAAAACAAATTGTGTAAAGAGTCACTGCATTACTGAGTGTTGAAAGCCAGTCTAAATAGATGAGTTTTGAGCCTGGGTTTAAACAGGCCAAGTCTATAACAGTGCACATATCAGGGGCAGTTTTCCCAGACAGAGAAAGCCCAATCACTAATGAAACTGGCTCTGAGGTCTAGCAGGAGCTGAATGTTTGATTTTAAGGTCTGAGTTTCGAACAGACAGGAGTTCAGTCAAATAAGGAGGAGCAAGGTCATCAAGAGCTTTAAAAACATTAATGTTTTAATGTCAGTTCTAAAAGAAACTGGAAGTTAATGAAGTGATAAAAAGACCAGGCTGAGGTCTGATTGTGTCAAAAAACGAGCTGCGTCAATCTACATGAGTTGGATTACTTATTGATTTATTTTTTTAGTGGCACTTTTCACACTACCACTTAAAAAAAAAAGTCTTTCCCAGTGCCACCAAATCTAAACCTGGTCTATAATAGTGCTATTTCAGAAATATACCCTTTTGACAGTGTTATATAACCAAGATCTCACCCAGAGGAGGGCAAACGTATGAAAAAGATTCACTCTAAATCAAGCAAACACTGAACCTGGAGAGGACCAAGCACACGTTATCGAAGTGGTACCGAAATAGCTGAAGAACCTTGGATTTATGACATTGATTGACAATATAATAGATGTCTGGATAGTACTGTATATGGATAGTTATATTGCAGAATAAGTTCAGGGTTAGGGCAATAGTGACACCAACAACACTAGCCAACTTTGTCCTATTTGTAATTTTGTCAGTATCAACATCTGCAGTAATTAGAAATTAGTATCTGGTTTCAATACTGTCAAACCTGGTAGTGTTTCTCAAGCTGTGGCATGCATTGTGTGCAATTAGTGGTACATGGACTGTTTCTGATGGTACTTTGGATGCTATTTAGTTCAGGTAATTCAAATTAAGAGACAAATTTATTCATATGTTTGTGTTCTGTGTTTGTTAATCTTGTTTAAACCATGATTTAGTCCAATTTTAGACCTGTTTTAGTTTTAATTTTGTAATCTGGTGGTATATTAGATGGTGCTTGGTGTGAAATGTTTAAGAAGCACTGCTCTAGTATAAACCTCACCCTAGTACCACTTGTGTCCCTGGACAAAACCATCCATTTATCCATTGCCTACTCCAGCCTTGCATCTATAGTATTGAATATGAGTCAATTAGAAGGACGCGGCATTGCCATGTAGTCCTGCCGCGGTTGAAATAACTTTAAACATAATAGTAGCTGAGAGAGATCTGGCTGCAATCCTCCACCCAGAGGACCCTCACGTGTCTTAGCTCCATCCACAGGTCCCTAGTAAACAAACAGGGGCCATACCAAAAGACCGCCAAAGCCCACTTTCCTTAAATTTTCAACAAGTGTATATTGTTTTACACAAAAGACAAGTCCAAACCCTTTTCCTAACCTTAACCATTATAGATTTGTACCAGATCTTAACCAGACATAGGGCCTACAGCTGTTTTAAACTTCTAATTTCCCTATGCAAGCAGAGTAGAGTAGAGACAATGAAATGTAGACATGTTTTGTGGATTATATGTCCAATCGTTGAACAATAGCAAAAGTTTAAATGAGCTTTATGACCTTAAATAACATTTAATAGCAAAACTAAAGCAACAGCTATAAACAATAAACCTAAGTAAGGACATGTGAGTGGCGGTACATCCAGGTGGGGGTCTGTGGGGTAGGGTCCTGTGGTTGGAGATCTGCCCCCAGACTCTGTTGTAATAGTTTGTAGTGGTGTACGTAGATGCCAACAAAAATAAAGAGATCTCGAAGCCCTTACTGGTGCCTGTCCCGGTCAGATCTCGTCTCTAGGGCCCTTGTTGCCATGGCCCAGTTGAACGCACGCGTAGTTAAAAGAGGGATATCAACATGAAGTGTGTGAGTCACCAAATTGCAGCCTTTTGCAAATGGCGCCGCACATGTTCATTTTGCTCAACCAGGCTCAATTGCTTCTACAGTGCCACGTCCAAATGTCAGTGTGGTCTACAACAATAGCAGCAACATCAAACATATCTTTATATACAAATTTTGGTTTGTATTTTACCCAGTCAAACTTTTTTCATACAAAAATCAAGGGTACAATGACCCTACCACAAGCGACCAGTTTATTTTTCCAATTTTGGATAAAATTGTAGCATTTCATTATGAATTTACTCAAGCACGAAAACAAATAAGAACATCAAATTATATTTTTTGGCACAAATTGTTTACAAATTGTGCTACAGTTATAAAGGAATTAGTCACATTGATATCTGATCAAGTTAACTTATTTTAACCCTTGTTCCCTTGTTAAGGGAAATTTGTGTATCTGAAGGTACATTTATTGTGACTTTGGCTGTGGTTGTTCAATTGCCATGAAAATTCGCAGGGACATGTGTTTTTACTGGTCTTTAGACTTAGACAGACTTTATTGATCCATACGGGAAATTACTTGGACACAGTAGCTCACACATCACATTATATTACAATAACAATGAGTAAAAAAATATATATAAAAATGATAATAAACTTCTAAATAAGTAGCAATAAAAATAGCAAGAGACTGATGTCAAATCAGACATAAATTATATAAATGTATGTACAGTAAGTAAAATCATATATTGTAATATAAATACAGTATATCACAGTTATATACAAGAGGTTGTAAGGAAACAAGTGCAAAGATGATATGATGATTGACAGAAACACAGGCTTATCTGTTACATAAGGATGAGTTGTTGTACATCTGTATGGAGTTTGGTCTGAATATAGTCCTGTATCTCTCACTGAGCAGAGCTGTAGGAGCCTGTTGGAGCTCCTCTGTCCCTCTATAATCTGGTGCAGTGGGTGAGCAGCAGTGTCCATGATGAAGAGCAGTTTGTCCAGTGTCGTCCTGTCCCTCACTGTGATAAATGTCTCCAGCTCACAGTCAATCATGTGACCAGCTTTATGGATTAGTTTGTCAGTCTGCACAATGTCCCTTTTCCTGGTGCTGACCACAGTGAAGTACATGGCACTGGCCACCACAGACTGATAGAAGATCTCAATAACTTGTTGCACACATTGAAAGACCTGAGCTTTTTCAGGAAGTAGAGTCCACTAATGCTCTTCTTGTACACAACATTAGATGATGATAATAGAGGGAAGCAAACATGCCTTGTGAAAAAAGTGAGAAAAAATGAGAACTTTGGAAATTTGCTAAAAAAAAATTAAGATTTCAGGCCAAGGTGACAAGAAATTTAGGAAATGTGTAATCAAATACAAAGTTTGGACTGTGGCCTGTGTGTTCAGTCCAAAATTACCTGGTTTGGGGATATGTGGGAATACATATAGAGAGATTATCAGACTACATCACTTTGCACTCTACTGCACATGCCTTCTGCAGAAAGAGCCGCTGTCCTGTCTGGTATCATGCCAGTGTCTCGTAGGATTTCACCAGATTTCAGGCTCTTCTGGGGGTGGGGCTAGTTGTATTGATCAGGTGTGAATGTACTGTATGTCCAACTACTGAAGTTGAGTAATTTCTTCTCATCATTTGCGCACAAACCTGCATTTAATGCATATGGGCTATTAAGACATATCCTACTCACTAGTGTTAATTTAGCATCATAACTTATTTTATCACATGGCAATAAACTGTTCTAATGCGCTGATAAAAGTGCTAGTTAGTGTTGCAACTTCATATCATCCGCACAGACAGCGGGGTTTTCTTCACTCAGGCTGCACTTTCATCCGCTGTGTTGATAAAAATAATAATCTATCTATAGGACGCAGGAAATATATGTGAAAGTGGGCTGCTCATCAAAAACATGCATTTAGAGCTGGGAAAAAAGTCTAAAATCTAAACTAAATCTTAATTTAGTGCAATTTTGAAAATCTCACTCATTTCACTCAATTTGAGACCACTGATAGAAAATGTGCATTTTTTTTCTCCATGATTTCCATCCATCCATTTTCTCCCCCCAGCCACTTTGCGGAGGAAACTCATTTGGACCACTTGTATTTGCGATCTTGTCCTTTTGGTCATTACTCAAAGCTCATGACCGTAGGTGAGGGTAGGAACTGACTTTTTTCAAAAACAAAAAATGGCACAGAGTCCATATTTACACTGAACATCCACAGTGATTATCACATTTTTTTCAAGTTGGCAGTAGGTGGTATGTGATGAAAACTGGCATCTAAGGGGTAAATAAATTATGGTAATTTATCATCTCAATATGTCAATATGTTTTGAAGAGAAAAAAAAAGATCTTTGACTCTGTCACACTTAACACCTGCTACAGCAACACATAACATGTAGTTTAATTTATTTGTCACATGCACAAATAAACATGTTTATTTTGACAAAACATGCCCTTTTCCCATCTTTCCCCAGCTGAAGCCTGGGGATGTGTAGTTATTACACTGGCTTTGCGTAAAGTGTCTGAAAAACATAGAATGTCATGAAGATTATTTTAATCTGGTTTCTTGAAGCATCCCAATAGCAGAACAAGCCGAAAAATCAAACTTTGGTGACAGAACATCTGCCCACTTAACCTTACAGCGGAAGTCTGTAAACCCACAAATATCGTGAGAATCCATTGGGATGTGTAAGGTTAGCACTGCTGCGCTTAGGAAATATGTAGCCATACATTTCAGTATTAATTAGTGGAGCTAGCAAGACTGCAACTGAATGTTGCCAAAGTGTATTCAAATTATTATTATAATTTGTGACGCATATATGGTGACATTGGTATGTGTATGTAACAAACTTGATTCTAGTCTGTTCATGTATAGCAGCATCTTTGGAGCATAAATATGCAGTTAACAAAGGTCAGATGCTTAAAACGTCCAGTGTTCACTATGTAATCCCACATGTCTATCTCCCCTTGATTTTTAGTCTCATTCATAATAATAAGCAGAAGCTACTGAGGAGGTGTACCACTCGGAAACATAGGTACACAGCCCTGCCTTACGTGACGTTTTCTTTGGGAATGCTGACTAATTCTGCGTGCATGGGACTCTTAGGAGGCTGTAGTCCAGTAATGTGAAGTTTAATACAACGGACCTCAATGTAATCTACTCTAATGCTTGAGCCATGCGCTACTTTTGCCTGATGAAATACTCTTTGAAACTCTGTAGGGCTGATTTAACTAAGATAAAGGTGTGAAATATTTGTTTTAAAGGTGCAGTATGTAACTTTTCTGGTGAAGGGTCCACCACCTGCTGATCTCCATGGCTTCTCCCCATTTTACTGGGCGGCCGGACAGGTTTTACAATAGCGCACTGAACCATTTATCTATGTAGCATTTATTTTATTCAACAATGCAGTGAAAAACATGCATCCTTCTGTGAGTGAGGTTTGCGCTCCACAGATCTGACTTGTAACCAGGCCTGATAGTGTCACCCACTTGTTTTCATGGAGAAAGCTAGTTCATACTGTGAAATACTACAGAAAAGCACCTTCATGGAGATAAACAGGTGACGGACTCCATCTGAAAAGTTACACAGTGCAGCTTTAAGCCCGCAGTGAGAGAAGACATCTGGTTTATCTGTCTTTTGTTATATGCTATCCATCCCACATGCTGATTCATACATAATAGAGCCATTTTAACCCGTTGTTCTTATTGTTAGCTTAGCCACCATTCTAATGTGCCTGCCTTTGTAACCACAGCCATTTAAAGTAGCATGCTGCTCATATTGTGTGTCTCTGGCCTTTTAGCTACTATTAGTTATTTGGGGAATGACTTTCACAAAGAAGCCTAATCACATTCAGTTTTTGTTTCCTTTAGAAAATTATTTGCTCCCCTAGAGTGCCGTGATTTGCATAGTGATTTTGGTATTTCGTTTATTTCACGATCATCTGAATTTATCCCTCAGCTTTTTGTATCTCTCAAAATGGCATTATATTATGTAGGGTTAGCGAGGTTATACAAAATTAATAATATAACAGAACTGTGATCAAATTGTTACTGTTAAATGGCTATTCACAGCTTTTTTTGTGTGTTTAAGATTTATACTAAATTATATACACATGTAGCGTACCTTTTCCCTCTCACTCCTCCTATTGGTCAATCACCGTGAAGTATGAGCTCTCAGAAGAATCCGTGTTAATACTTCTTAAAGGCAATATAAAGCACTAAGTTTAGTTGAATTACATTTTTGATCTAGGCAACATGAAAAGTAGTACCAAAACAGTAGAGGTTAAAACCGTCATAAGAATTTCATATTAACTACATTTTACATTTACCTGTTGCGGAAAAACCTGCTTTATTTCAACTGTAATTTTATTGACTGCATGGAAGGATACCGTGGCTGTTTGGGCATCGCATTGTTCCTTTGCATGAAATATGGCAGCTACACAGCTTCATCAATAAACCAATAACATTTTCTCAGCATGTTGTATTGATCCATCATACCACAATAATACTACCACTATTCACTCGAAAAGAAACATACCACTCTATAGCATCGGCCCATCTAGCCCTCGTGATCATATAGATATAGAGAAACATGCTATTGATCAGAAAGAGATCAATGGCAGAACTGACGTAGGGGCTCTAAGAATATCGCGTAAAGGTCCTATATTATACAAAAGTGACGCTTGTGAGCTTTAAGGTATGTTGCAGCCTTATTACATTCTGTTTTGTTTCATTCACACGTTTGAGTAACCCTTTATTATTAGTCTGTTTACATCTCTAAAGCTCAAAATGCTCTGTTCCACCTTGTGACGTCATGTAGTGGTAGTTTTCAAGTTAATTACTACCCTTTTATCTTTTCTTCAGTCGAAATCGGAAATTCCAGGTCTGAAATCATCCAAATTATTCTAGTGAAGGTGCTTGGAGTTTAAAAACACTGTGGAGCCCTTCATGTATTTAATGAGGAAACGAAATTATAACATGGATCATAAAATAATGTAATATGGGCCCTTTAAAGATGCTCTGTGTAACTTTTCTGGTAGAGGGTTGGACAGCTTCTATTCTCCATGGGGATGTTTTGCCTGGAATGCATTTATATATTTTATTTAATTTCTGTGGAACATAGGCAAGACTATAACATTTGTGTTATAGTAGCTGATGGACTCACCGGAAAAGTTACACAGTGCATCTTTAACTATATGTATTGCAAAATCTAAATTAGTTTAACTGACTTTAATTTAGGATGTTCATCTTCTTAATGAATCTGCATTAAAGTTAAATAATCTAGTCCATATAAGTAAACAAATCTAATTTAGTCCAATTGATCTTCACATTGGGATTATCATACAAAATTTAAAGGGCTCATATTACACTATTCTGTTCTATGTTATAATGTTGTTTCCTCATCACAAACATACCTGGAGTTGTGTTTCATTCATTCATGATTAACACACAAACCCTGCATATTTAGACTGTGTTTTTCTCACAAACAGAAAACACTCTGTTCCACCTTGTGATGTCATGTGATAAAACAGGAGGTGCTCCACAGTATTTTTAACTTCATACACCTTCACTAGAATCATTTGGATAATTTTTGCCATAAAACTGCCCATCTCCACTGAACTAAAGGTAAAATGTTAACTTGAAAACTACCACTATATGACATCACAAGGTGGAACAAAGCATTGAGCTCTGGGGATATGGACAGACTAAGGATTACTCAAACATGTGTGAATGAAATAAAACACAACCCGGGGCATGTTTTTGAGGAGGTAGCAACATTATAATAAGGCTTAAAACATCAATTTTGTGTAATACAGGACTTTTAAGTCATTTTTATTCATTCTATTTTTTCCAGCCTCACACCTGTTTTTTTGGCTCATGTTTAAGGTTCTGCTGCACTGCATGTTGCTTTGTGAATCTTAACGCAATCATTAAACCGAATATGTCTATCAAATCAAACACACATGATCAGATGTAACAGCTCGTGTACAGGTCAGTCATACTGTATTAATATGTTTCCTCTGTTTGTCTCTTTTTCTTCTTTGTTACTTTTATGTTTAGCCAAAAGTTGAGTTTCAAAGAGCGCGTGCGGATGGCCAGTCCGCGTGGTCAGAGCATCAAGAACCGGCAGACGTCTTCGGTAACTGACCGGCGCTCCCCAGTGGCGGACGCTGGTACGGAGGGTACAAGTCCAGCCAAGGTCCAGAAGAGCTGGAGCTTCAATGACCGCACCCGCTTCAGACCCTCACTGCGCCTCAAGAGCCAATCACGCTCCACTACAGATGGTAAATCATTTATTATTTACCCTGCATGTTCTTGTAGTCAAAAGGTTGCTTATAAAGCTGTGACAATAATTTAAATCAAATAACGAAGTGTGTGAAACTTTAATGGATTAAAACGCATCTATTAGTTGAGGAAACTGAGATCTACCGTTATCTTTATCTATATAAGAAAATCATATTTTTTTCTTGGCATATCACCCAGCCCTAGTTTGTCACAAAAAGACTAGAAGCCAGTACTGCATACGCTCAGTTTGCCCATAGTTGCTGGTTTCTTTCATTGTCATTGCACACAGTTGTGTCATGACATTTGGGTCAGTGTGGTGGTGTGATTGGTATAAGCAAGGAAATTATAGAGCAAAAGTATTGGAGATTCAGGAGTTAGACAGCCATTCAAAACATAATTTAACACCACTACGTTCAGAATTATTCATTTTAAAGGAACCATTCATTTTAAAAGAAAGTAGTATATATTATTAATTAATATTAACTGTTCTCCTATGGCAGATGGTTTTCATTGAGTAAAAATATTTAAGGACACATGACTCTTCCGTTAAAAAGAAAAAGCCTTGGCTAGAAAAAAAAAAGATTGACCTCATTACATGAGAAAGAAAATATAATTCTACCATCTTGTAATCTGTACTTCTGAATGACTGTCCAACCCCCCAAATTACACATATTTATGACAGTCAATGGAGGAATGCTAATAGTAGCATTACCATGCCCTGGACCAGCATTGGCAGCGTGACAGACCTAGTTGGGCAGCTGCCCGAGGGTGTGGGTGGGTGGGCTGATGGATTGATTGAAGGTGGGAATGGGCCATATGGGCTGTTGGAGGCTCCAGCTGGATGAGGAAAATCAATACATGTGCAAGCCAAAACCAACCTGGTCAGATCCTGGTTAGCCACTCACTGTCTCATCGTCAGACAAGCTGGCGTATCCATTATGGCCAAATCAGCAGTGATTAATCAGTGCAAAGAGGAGGTCACGGGGTTTCATAGAATAAAAGTAACATTTACAGAGAACACATGTGTGAGCCATTCAGTAATAGGTTCTCATCAGTAACTAGAAATTTGTGAGGTTTCGTCCAGTTATGAAAGTATTTAAATAATTATCATAGAAATTAGAGCTGTTTTCAATATAATCAAAATCACACTTTGAAAGAATTAGAAAAAATGCCATTTTTGAAGTACCATGATTTCCTCCATAACAACAAAATCTTAATCTGCATTAAAACATGTTCTGAAATGTGGTATTATGTGTTTATCTGTTCATATTTCTTTTTGTCTTTTTTCAATTCTTTTGGACACATATAAAATATGAACTTTTAACAGAATCCTATTATTAAAAACATAAAACATAAATATATTCACAGTTGCAATGCCTGTTAGAAACATCACAATTCTTAAAGGGACAATAACTTTTCTGGTGGGCGGTGGAGTAGGATTATTTACCATGTCTACTCTCCATGGAAATGCTGCTTTACCTGGAATGTTCCACAGTGTGGCATTAAACATACAGTATCTCTCTTGCATTTACTCATTTACAGATACACATGCATACTGTGAGAGAAATTGCCTCTCCACAGATCCATAACTTGGCCATGTCTCTGGAGATATATTTTTTATGTCATACTGTGGGACATCCCAGGCAAAGCAATAACATTTCTGTTGAAATAAGATAGTGGTGGCCCCTCCACCAGAACTATGGCTGTGAAAATTATGTTGAAAAATAGCAGCAATCTTCTCAGATGAGATTACTTTTTAGTGAAGACAGTTTGTGCATAAAATGTCCAGAATAAGATTGACAAAGATGTATGCACCAGCCACCAGTGATGTACACCACCGACTGAATGTTTTCAGCTCTGAAAAGAGAGACAGCCTCATCATTCACAGTTACTTTAAAACGAATGAAACGACACACAGTTGGGTTTTGACATACAAACAACAGATTGAACAACAAGATGTTGTTCAATGTAAATGCTCTTGGTGCAGTGAAGTCATTGACTGTATGGGCGCAAACAAAAATCCAACCTTGCGAACAATTGTTTTCAATCTGTTTTTATACCGTTGCTGTGAAGTGTTTTATAGATGAAAACTGAGCTAATTCTCTCTCCTCCTGTGTATGATTTTCGGAGCAGCAGACTCCAACATGGCTGCCGAGGATGCCTTTGATGACAAGGGCTGCCATTGTGAGATCTCAGTGGAGGACCTGCTGCCCTCAGTCAAGACAGTCATTAGAGCTGTCAGGTGAGACCAAATGGGGGGATTGGTATATTACAGGTTCAGCAGGGTTTAAATTCTCCTAATGAAGTCTTACTGTGTATGTGATAGAGCATGCTGCTTTTTTGTTGAAATATGGTTGTAATCCATGTATCTCTTTAAACTGCTTTGGTGCATTTTTTACTCTTCAGGCAGTAGCCAAGAGTGCAAGAACACCACACAACATTAAATTGAGACTAAGCCAAGACTAAACCAGAACTAAACCAAGTCTTCATCCAGGCTACCTTCACATATGATCAGTTTGAGTGTATTTCATGTCCTGGTATTTACTTGCAGCCGTTATTATCAACATACTGTATATCAAAGGGGCACTATGTAATTTTTCTGGTGAGGGTCCGTCACCTGCTTGTTTTTGTATGGACTCTTCCATAGTTGGCAGCAAACTATCTATCTGGAATTTATTTCACTACAGATTTGTTGCTTTATGGCCAAAAATACTACTGACTCAAAGAGACCTTATAGTGCATTATTATATACTCAGAGGTGGTAAACTATTATTGTAGCCACGACTGACCTGGGGCAGATTGACAGAAGCAAAGCTGCCGACCTGTGCCACTGGCCCATCTGACCACCACCAACACTCACGCACACATCACTTTCATAATAGGCAATGGGGGTGAAGTGTCTAGCGTAAGTGGCACCCCACTGTGGCACCTGATATTCCCTGCGGTCTCCCTTCCACATACTAACTGGCCTTGCTTAGTTTTTGACCAGATTTGTTTTTAAAAAGCCAGTATAACTGTGCATTATTCAAGGCAAAGTGACATAGTGGTGTTCTTGTTATTACATCTTCATCCTGAGTTAATGGTTCACGCTGAAATAACTTTTACAATCCTTTGGCAACTTTAAAGATAAAGCATTTAAAATCTTGTTTTATGTTTGCCATTCTATTTTTTTTCTCATTGATGACGGGAAGATGTGCTTTTGGATGTGCTTTTGTGTATCATACAAGTTCAGCTGAAAATTTGCTGTACAAAAGGTCTTGTTGTGTAGAGTGCAGGTGCTCAGGTTGCACCACAGCTCCTCCATGTGGTTTGTTTATGAATTGCTCTGATGTTCCCAGGATCATGAAGTTTCACGTGGCTAAGAAGAAGTTCAAGGAGACGCTGCGTCCGTATGATGTGAAGGACGTGATCGAGCAGTATTCAGCTGGACACCTGGACATGCTCTGCCGCATCAAGAGCCTCCAGACCCGGTACCGATGTTCCCACTGAGGAATGCTTTAACATGCAGTATCATATGTGTGTGTGCATGTCATTTTTAACAACACATTGACCGATGGAATGTGTTTGTTCAATGCACCCAACAGCTCTGCAAAAAAGAGACGACTGCACTGCATTAGATCAGCATTAAATTCACAATAAGCTACTCCAAGTAACCCAAATCACACAGTGATATTACTATAAAAACAGTGTGGAACAAACCACAGTACTTAGAACCTATTAGGAAGACAGGCAAGTTCAAGAAATATATAGTCCTAATAGTGTGAGCCCTCCCACTATAACCAGTGAAATAACTAGCGAAGAGGCTGAATAGAGGTGAGTGAATGTACAGTCAATTACATCACTCACATAAAGAACATGCTAAAGAACAATAGATTAATTTGAATATGACATCAGTTTGTGGCCTTACCTGCTTGTCAATGCCTGATCTCTTCTAAGTTGGTTTGGCCTGGTTAATACTTTGATTGGAGACTGCTGGGAATACATGGTGCCCCAGTTGGGCAGTACGCCTGTCATTGTGTCCTTAGGCAAGGCACTTCACCCAGATTGTCTTGTATGAATGTGACGTGTGCATAAGTGTTGATGATGAACGGGCCAGTGGCACCGATTGGCAGCCTCGCTTCTGTCACTCTACCCTAGGGCAGTTGTGCATACAAACGTAACTACAGTATTTGATATCAAATCTACGAATCCTTTTGCAGTGGTCTCTTGTTTTCATGCAGAGCTGTATCACAGTGTGTGTGAGAGCATGTGTGTGTCTCCTTCACAGGTTGGACACCATAGTAGGCCCCCAGTCTCTGAGCAGCCGAGCACGGATCTTTTCCTCCCCCTCCCTGCCTGTGTATTACAGCCAGGGCCGAAAGAACTCCACCCAGGGGTCAGCACCCACACCCTCATGGGGTTCACTGCACACCTACTTCAATCAATTCACTGTTCATTTACACATATAGGGTGACGACATGAACCTCTTGCAATTAGGTGCAGTACAATGTTGACAATCTCTAAAACAGTATGAAAAGAAGGAATGACTTAAAGATTTAATCTTTTTTAGTACCATTTTTGTTTGTCTATAATTTGAACTTGTCATCACTAGTGAATTCATTGAACTAAGGTATTATTACACTTAAATGTGAATGTGTAACTCCTCCCTAAACAATGCAGTTTTTGTCTGTTACGTGGCTAATACTGATGCATTTGTTGATTTCTGCTTTTGTATTGAACTGAGAAAATTCATGTCTATGCTTTTGCAATTATACCGCTGTCCGTTGATGTTTCGCTATAACTAATTATTTTTCAACATGCACAGCAACAGCAACAATCATACATTACTAATGATGCTGCTTAGCTCAGTTGCATGACATTGCATGGGAACCTGTGTAACTTTGTTGATTGCAAATAATGTAAAGACCTCCCTGGATTGTAAAAACAAATGTGACAGATTTTCAAAGTAATATTTGACAAATGCTTTCCAAAGCAGCGTCCTAAATATTCACCATGATGAGTTTATAAGTGCTGGTCACAATTTGCGAAGACCAGAGCAGAGTTTTGCCATCACAATAAAGCTGAGAATAACTAGCATGCTAACTCTTACTGCTTGCTTATCACAAATGCTTTCCACACAGCTGAATTACTTTGACCTCAGGAGCTGCTTTACAATATCTATGTACTGGTCCAAGAGAAATAAGGTCCAGGACCTTTAAGCTAAAGCACAACATATATGGTGCAGAAGAAAATCCAGTGAGGACTTTATGGTCCGTGTACCATTTGTTCTTTTGAAAATAAGAAAGAAAAACAGTAAATTGGGAAAACAGTTTATTTCATTATTTCGTTTAAAAGTAAAACAAAAAACAGATTTTGGCCTCTATTTCCAATATTATATTTTATTAATGTTTATTTCAAACACCAATCAAAATACAGTCTCTGTGCCTATTTCAGTTTTGATATTTTATTCTCTCTGGTTTATATGTGATAAACACTTGACGCAAGTGTTTATCACCTCGCTGCTTCCTGTTTCTTGTCATGGAGTTCAACAATTACTTTCTAAGACGCGAAAATGAATGCTTTGCTATAAAAGAAGAGGACATGTTTGTTCACAAAATTGCAACAATTTTTCAGGCAAGTCCTTGTAGCATCATAACCTTCGGGGCATATAAACCAGAGAATAAAATATCAAAATTGAAATAGGCACAATGACTGTTTTTTGATTGATATTTGAAATAATAATAATAATAAATATTGGAAAAAGAGGTCTTTTTTGTTTGACACAAAAACGGAATAATGAAATAACAAACTGTTCTCCCATTTTATTGTTTTTTGTTCTTAATTGAAATCCAAAAGAATGAATGGTAAACAGATTCTTTATTTATTGTAATGATCTGTTTTTGTAAATAATAATTCTTTTGTTGCTTCTAAACTATTTTGATCTCTGTGGGCTGCCTCATGGACTTCCCCTTTGCCTTGTTATATATAAACATCGTTATTTCACCTACACCTAACAGTGTGTCTTCTGTGCTCAGAGTGGACCAGATCCTGGGCAAAGGTCAGATTCCTCTGGACAAGAAGATCCGAGAGAAGCTGCTCTCAGAAGGAGACCTCCTGGAGGACATGAGCATGCTGGGCCGTGTGTGCAAAGTGGAGAGACAGGTCTGTGACTGCAGACTACGCTTAAAGACATATGATGATTTTTATCTAACATGTAGCAAGCAACAGGTTTTCATTTATGTGTTTATTGTTGAAAGATGGATAAGTGATATTTTTAAACCTTACAAGTATGATCTGAAGTCTGAACTTTTTGAATAAAGAACATATCAGTGGGCACAGATAGGGTTTATTTGAAAACAGCCATTTTCTGAGCACTCAAGCCTGAACACAGCTTGCTCAATAAACAGAATCAATACAAATTCTACTTTGAAACAAAAAAAATGAAACTTAACATGGATAGTTGAATTGAAGTAAGTGCAGTCAAGAAAGCTCCCGGACTACCTACTATAATAGCAAAGGAAGAGAGGAATTCTTTCCATGTATGAAATAATACCACCCTGGTTCAGTTAGCTACAAATACCTGTGTCTGGGGTTTAATAATTACTACAGTTGAATTATATTCCATTAGTTTGAAAGCTCTTTGTCCTCTGGCTCTTATACCACAGGTCCAGTCCATTGAGTCGAAGCTGGACTCTCTCCTGGACATCTATCGGCAGGTTTTGAGGAAAGGATCCTCCTCGGCTCTCACTCTGTCCTCTCTGCCTCTGTTTGAGCTGGAGCAGACGTCGGACTACCACTCCCCTGTCTTCAGTAAAGACGTGTCCTGCTCCACTCAGGTCAGCAGTGGCACAGCGCCCTCTGCAGGCTGTGTCACACGCTCCTCCACCAGCTCTCATCTGTCCCAGGGAGGACTGCACCTGGTCCTGGCCCCGCCCAATGAGCTCAATCTGAACATGAACACCTCCTGCTCCACCCCTCCCTCCACCTTCAGCCCCTCACCTCTTCCCCATCACAACCACCATCACCACTACCCCAATCGCCGCCACCGCCAGCCCCCCACACCCGAGAGCACAGACGAGGTGGTGGGCAGCTCTCCTCCCCTCCTCACCCCCAACAGTGTTCCTAGTGGGGGTCTGGGGGACGGGGGCTTCCCTCTCCTGGCCAGGCTCCCTCCTCCACCCCCTCCCAGCAGAAATGGAGGGACAAACAAGCTGGTGCGGGCTACCTCTATAGAAGTTCCACCTGAAGTAAATGACTTAGTTGGAGGTTTGGGGACCCAGGGAGAAGTGGAGGACCCTGGCCCAAGGGAGCATGTGGGTCTAGGACTGAACCGCCTCGGCCTTCAGCTGCAGGGAGGTACGAACAGCACCAAGCTGAATGCCAAGGAGGAGGGCTCCTGGAGGAGGCACATGAGTCTGGAGCTGGAGCCCCTAGTGGCCCCTGTGCGCAGCTGCTGTTCTGGGACCATCCCGGTGGACAGGGGCCTGGGGAAGTCCATGTCTGTGCAGGACCTGATCCAGAGACGCCAGAACAGTCAGGACTTCTGTTTGTCTTCGCCCACCCCCAGCACCAGCAGCAACTCCCCCATCGGCTTCCACTGTAGCCAGGACTCGGGCGGAGGAGGGGGCGGGCCCCGGAGCAGTGGGGGGTGGGGGGAAGAGGACCTCTTCATCAGCGACAGGGACACAGAAGGACCAAGCTTTGACTTTCTCTCCTCACAGGGCTCCAATGAAGCCAAGTTCACCTCGGAGCTGCTCAGGACTGGAGCCAGAACCATGGGCTCCACTCAAAGCTTGACCAGTGGGCACACCTCCTCGCCCTCCACCGGCAGCACCGAATTACTCAACATGCCCCATGTGCGGCTAAAGTAGACCTCCACTCACAGACGCTCTATGCTTTTGAACGAAATAGGATATAATAAGGGGACTATTTTTGTTTAATCTTCTTTGACAAGAATCACAGTATTTTCATACAGGCTGATCACTTAGGATATATCATTGCACGAGTTGTTCTTTATTTTTGAATAGATTATATCTAATAGAGTAAATGAAGGATCTGTGGTTGATTTGACACAGAGCTTATGGTTAATGTTTGCTCTGATGCACAGAGACCTGAGACCTGAGATGCAGCATGAGCCTTGCATGTTTGAATCAAAGGAACAAGACAGAAGACACTGGCAGTTTACAAGTGATGAAGAAATGCTTGAATGCCCCAAAACTTCAAGAGCCATTTTTACTAAAAAGGGCCTCATTACTAAACTGTGCAGATGTACACATTATCTGAGTCAAATCATATGTGGGAGCATGTGCTGCCACCTGCTGCCATAAGAATGTATAACATTTCTGTCTCTGCTTTTTAGTATTTGTGATTTTCCCCAAAATACGTTCATTGTCAAGTTTCAAGTATTATAATGATTACCAACCTTTTACGTATACTATGTGACAAGACTTTGTAAAATGTCTAATCATGATTGAAAGAAGAGGTGATAAACCTTGGATAAAACATGCAATAAGGTCTAATTTTGAGACACAGATTATCTTAAAAACAACAAAACAAATCTGTACTACAAACCTAGACAAAGCCTCAACTATTATTAGACTAAACTGCCAAAACCAACAACAAATCGTAGCTATATATATATATATGGTTTGTTCCATTTGCAACATTGGTGGTTCATACAGGGTAATGGAGGCTCTTTTTATTTCCTTTAAGTAGACTTTGCAGAATGTATTGCTTATATTTACACACACAGGCACAATCACTATGACTTAAACTGCTGGTCAGTGACATGAAGGAATTACCACTCACATTTTGCACGGTACAAAATTTGACTGAGAAGCGATTGATGCAGCACAAAGTCATGCCCTTAAAGGCGCCCTGTGTAACTTTTCTGGTGGGAGGTCTGTTAACTGCTTGTCTCCATTTGATGTTGTCTGTAATGTTGTCACTAAGGTGTTTCTATTGCACGCAAATGTCCATGAAGGTAGATACACATCATACTGTGGAACATTCCAGGCAATGCAATCAAGTCCATGGATACAAACATGCACCTGACCCTCCTGCAGAAAAGTTACATAGTGCAGCTTTAATGCTCATGTGGACAGTTTATCAAAACAGACCAAGTATTCAGGAACAACATTATGACCGGTCCATCTCTACAAAATTTAAGGAATAAACAGACAAGCGCAAAACAAAGTGAAGATCTGTAAAGTCTAAACCAAAACAAACAAAATAAATACATGTTTTTCCATTCATCAAGTCATTGTTAAAATGTATTCAATTAACATGAATTGTTTAAATGGACAAAAGTGGCACAAAACATTTGTTAAAGGTAATGTTTAGCTCTATTTTGACTAATTTATATACAGTACATGGATTCAGTTCAGTTCAGACATCGGGCCAGTTTTCCCTTTCTTTTTTAATGAAACTTCTAATCAGGAACAGGAGATGTTTTAAGATGTTCCAACCATTAGCCATTGTTTTTTTTTGCTTGATATGGTGTATGGGAATTAACAAATCGGTACCAGCACAATCATCTTGTATTTTAGTTTTGCATGGAAGACCCCGGCTTCAGTTTACAAAACACACAATACTTAAATTCTGGTGCCTTTATGAAGCATCTTGATAAGTGCATTCATTTTCTAGGCTACAGAAATAGTTGCACTGGCTTGGTTTAATTTTATTTTTAAACCTGGAAGTCATTTTACACATGTTATTCAGTGATGATTTTTCAACTGGGCATTAGGGGCCTTGGCATTTGTACCAATCTGTTTCATTTCTATTAATTTATTTAAATTAAGTGCACATATTTACACAATAATGTCATTCAGATTTAAGAAACCTGTTATGTAATGAAAAATGCAAGTGAAATTCCTCTTCGAATAAAGACATTTCTGGGACAAATTCATGTTGTGGTTCAGTTTGTGACCCTTTGATTAGAGCATCTCGTCTCATCTTTCTAAGTATTAGTATGTGGGTCTACAATTTATGTGAAAATAATGAACCCTTTGTGACACTTCATAGAACAAGTCCTGGTAATATTAAGGTGAGACACTGCAGGTGAACAGGAAAAAATCTCAAATTTAAAGATATCTTTTCACAGCTTCTCCTGTAGTTTATTCACATAAATGTAAGGGAAAAAATGCATTTCAAGATTTTCATCATGTAATGTTTGCATATAAAAATAAGGCATTTTATGTGCAAAAACAGCCAAAATTGAGCACGTTTGGGATATTAAAAACAGAAACATGAAAAGAGACAGGTTTAAATTTGGAGCATTTTTGTGTGGACATATTAGATACAAAAAGTAGTAAACAACATTTGATTGAAAATGTGCCTAAAAATTCTAATTTTGTCTAATTCTTTGGAGTTAAAACTTTAATAAATCAAACTTAGAAATAGATATTTTTAAAAAAAATCCTTCTGTTAAGTTGTTAAGAACAAAATAGGGACAGTTTGGTGTGTGTGGATGCCACTTTAAGGGGTGATCCTAATGTCCCTATGGGAGAAAAATGCATTTTAAGAAAATGGACACTGAAGTTACAATTTCCCATATAACACTATGGAGGCAAGTTGATTAAATTAAATATTAAAACATCTTTCTGTGCTGAGTGGACTATTCTGCTGTTTCCACATGCTTATATGTTAAGATCAAACTAACCGAAAATAACATGTCTCAGTTTAAGTTATTCTAGACATTTATACAACCCTTGCACTTCACTTTATTACACATATGTTAAATAGTTCAAATAACTAAAATGACAATTCTTCCTGTTTTACTTTTTGAGATACAAGTATTTTATTAGCATTAAAAATATATACATTAGCAAAAGTTGAATTAAAAGTGTAATTTGTGAATAGTTAAACAGGAAGTGCTAAACCTTGGAGATACCGAACTTGGTCATTTATATTCAGTAAACATAACAGAACAAGAGACATAGTGTTTTAACATCTTTACTTTCAACATGTTTCCACAATAACAATGATTAAGGTGCATGAACGGAACAGCATCTAACACTGAACATTGCTACTGCAGGGAGCTTAGACCAGGCAAAGTGCTCTATGCATGAAGACTTCAGATCCTCACTACTCCGAAGCTTCTAAAGTGCTAAGGGAACATGCAAGCAGCCAGTTCACCAGTGCCTATAGTCCACAATTATCTATTAAAGCTACAACACAGAGCATCACTTCAACAAACATAAACATCTCAGCATCATAACTTGGGCAATAGCTACAATTGTATAAACTAATCTATAAGCGGAATATCGCTACAATCACCTCAAAACAATGATCTCATAGTTGCTTGAATTAAGAATCTTGAATTTCTATTAGCTAGCCTATTTTTTTTTCAATTCATGAGCAATATATTTTAAAGTAAAAAATAACAAAAATGCTAAGATATTTTTAAGTTATGTAGAACTTAAGGTATACTTTATTTGCATTATTGATCCCATGTGAAAATTCATGTTTTGCATATTTCTATTCTACTCAAATCAAAATAAACTTTCTTAATTCAAGCAATCTGAATTTATTTAATATCGTTGTCCTCACTTAAAATGCAGAATGCAGCATGGAAGAAGCTAGTTAGCATTGCCAGAGTGACAACAAAACACACACTGGACACGGTGTTAGTCACTATAGTGGACGTACGAATGTTTTTCCTTCTGCGGCTTTTGCGATGCATTGTGATAATAGACCAGACACGGACGATGGAGGCTAACAGGGGCAGATAGCTGGAGTGCCGTTGGTCATGGTTGTCAGGGGCAACAGCCCAGCACAACATTCATTTGGTCTTCTGAGCCTTCTGAGCAGACTTGGTGACCTTTCCGCTGGTGGGAGCTTTCTTCTCCACTCCTTTAATGACGCCCACAGCCACGGTCTGACGCATGTCTCGCACGGCAAAGCGGCCTGCACACAGAGGAGTGAAGTCAGGTCATATCAAGTGTAGGTGATAATTAACACTTGGTTTGATGGGACGGAACCTGTGGCAAATTTATTTATTTATCATAGTTTTACATAAGTCAAGTGGCTGTTTGTGGGGTGGGGAAGTAGTGGTGAGTTCTAAAACAGAATATATCTACCAATGTCATCAACTCATCAATTCCACCCAAAATGCAGCGACAATTTATGCACAAGGAACATAATTTTCTGGCAGTGGCCTCTACATATGTTATGCTGCCTGTGTCCCACTAAACCTGGAAGTAAAACATAAACTTCACCAATATTGATCCACTTAGCAGTGAAATAAGATAAGATAAGATATCCTTTATTTGTCCCACAATGGGGAAATTTCAGTGTTGCAATGCACAGTTAAGAGAACAGCAAGAAAACAGTAGCAGCAATAGAAGTACAGAATTACTTAAAAATAGACAAACTCTATAAAGATAAGGATTATAAAATTCTATATACAATAAATGGCTATCTTAAGACTGAATACAGTGGCTACAGTTTGTACAGTACTATAAATAACGTTATATCTTTAAAATATTGCACTACTGTACCAAGGACACCTCCAGGTAAGTCCTTGTTATTTGACCTACGTCATCAGAGGTATAATACTCCTTACAATAGAAGCATGAGCAGACGTGAATGGGTCTCTAGACCTGTACTAATGCTAAATACTCCAGTATTGGACATCCAGAGTTTCCTTCCTCTCTTTACAACTCTCAGGCTACTTGAATTATTCATAGAAGTGGGTGAGTACGGTTACAGGGCCTGGTTGTATAATGCATGGCTGTCTCACCACTGACTTTGCTTCTTTCTAACACACACGTAACAGCAGTGCAGTGCATGCTCTGATTGACCACAGCTCAGAGCATATGTAGCCTGTAGTATGACTACATTCAGTTTGAAACAACTATTCGGTTTAAAAATGACAAAATTCAGTTTTGCAATGTGAATGACCAAGTTTTATATAAAACATGATCTAAAATGCCACCAAAACTGTTAAAAAGTAACTAGTAGTTTTAGTATTTTTCATACTTGTAACTGTACCTTTATTGAGTGCTCTTTCTACCACTAGTTGTGTCACCCCTGGTCTAAGCAGAGGTACAGACTGAAATAATGCACATGAAATGTTTTTCTACATTGGTGGAAAGCACAGTATCACAAAACTTTGGCCATTATTCTGCAGAATGATAAATGCAGACCACAGTGTAGTGACTTACCTAGTGGAGGATACTCAGAGAAGCTCTCCACACACATGGGTTTTCCTGGGATCATGTCCACAATGGCAGCATCTCCAGACTTCAGGGACTTGGGGTTGTCTTCCAGCTTCTTGCCTGAGCGACGGTCGATCTTCTCTTTGAGTTCGGCGAATTTACAAGCGATGTGAGCGGTGTGGCAGTCCAACACAGGGGCGTAACCTGCACTGATCTGACCTGGGTGGTTCAGGATGATCACCTATAGGCAACAACAAAATATTTGAGAGGATTTTTAAATATTTACATTTACATTATGTGTGACATATTATTAAACTTTGTGTTTATGGTGCTCACCCTAGTACTGACGAGAGCAGCTATGCTATCAGTGGTTTATACACTATTCTGTAAAATCCCTTGATGTCTTTGTGAGAGATGGACAAAAGTACTTGTAGTCAGTCAAGCTTGGAATCTCAAAGGAATAATTTTTGGACTTGGAATTTCTTCAACACAGAACAATAAAAAATATTATGCTGCATAGTCTATTATTGTCTCCAATTGGTTTATTTTATGACATTTACATACTGAATTCTTAATGTAATTTGTAAAATATTTGTAAAATTGTGAATCAAGTGAATAAATAAACAAGATATAAATGATGGAGGGGCCTTATTAAAAGTATATGGACTGTTATGGAAATCTTCACATAATCATAACAGACCATTTAGTCATAAAAGATCTCCTTTAATGATGTGTTTCCATCTTTGTTGAATTCAACTTGCTTCCATATGTTATTTTGACTTGTAATGATCCAGCTTTGTGTCTGAGTCGTCCTTGACGCTGTTTGGGAACTAAGCTCCTGTCTGTGTATCTCTTGGGGTGGTATATATGCTCTGGATGGTTATTGTAAACACAAGAGACAAGGAGAAACTGCTCTGTTAGGAACAGTCAGGGTTGTGATTGTGCGCACAATTGCTGGAATAAATCAGACTCTTTAATTTAAGACGACTTCTCAGTTTGTTCTTCATACTTTAGAAATTCCACAACAGGACTCAAATAGTGTCTTGTCTGAACAGACCCTTTTAGTCTTAGTAAACAGTGATGACGTAGGCACAGTTGCGCATGCATTTTGGCAGCAGAAGTATGGCAGAACTCAGCAGCTTGTCAAGCTCTGCGAAAGGATTATCGTCAAAAGATTGTGAATTTTCCTCAACAAGCCGACTTTAACAAATGGTTTCTGACTGCCAGATCCTTGTGCAATCAGTGAGTAAAACTTTAGTCATAACAACCAGACATTTTTGTGCTGGAAATGTTTTTATCTCCGTCCGTTTTTCTGTCCGTGTTCAGTCTGAATGAATCGGAATGAACAGTGAACAATGCCACTTCCATTGCCAGAATGTGCGCTCAGCTTTCTTTCTTTTTATCACTTCCACCCTAAAAGTGTCTGTTACACCAACACTAAAACAATACACCCACACACTGACCTGAGAGGTGAAGCTAGCGGCCTCTTGTGGCGGGTCGTTCCTGCTGTCTCCGGCCACGTTGCCACGCCGAATATCTTTGACGGACACATTCTTGACGTTGAAGCCCACGTTGTCTCCGGGCAGCGCCTCGGTCAGAGCCTCGTGGTGCATCTCCACAGACTTCACCTCTGTGGTCACGTTCACGGGGGCAAAGGTCACCACCATGCCTGGCTTGAGCATCCCCGTCTCCACACGACCTACAGGCACTGTCCCAATACCTGAGGGAAACAGCAACTTTGGTGTCATCGCTTTGTCTGGAATACCCTAACAATATGGGTTACATGGCCAGACAGAACCACACGGTTTGAAAAAACATGTGGATCTGGAGCCATATCCTGTCTTTCTGATTTCAAAGGCAAAAGGCGGATTAACCAATCAGAGAGACACATGCAACATTTGTGTAAAAAACAAACATGGCAGCTTACACATTAAAAAGGAGAAAAGTCACCATAAAGGACTGAGAGTGCAAAACAGCTTTTTTTTTTCTTTTTTTTTACAGAATCAACAATAGAAGCACCAAAATACTACTTATTTCAGGTAAATGATGTCCCCCGTATTTGAGAGAGTGCTACAAATTAACAGCTGTGGACAGGCAAACAATATATGAATACTTTTGTCTATCCATCTTTGTTTTATTATGGGTGTTTTTATTGTTTTTATTGGGTTTATTTATTGAAAACATGCATTTGTCAAACACGGATCTGACCTATACAGTACCTTGTTTTTTTTGGTGCTACACACATGTCTGTCTCCATGGAAATAAATAAGTTTAATGCCATTCCTGCAATGAGGAACCTTTGTGTGACCATAAGGCGCCCGCAGACCACACTTGGAGAACCACACTTGGAGAACCTCTGCTCTAAATACTTTAAGCACTAAGGAAACACTGAGTATAAATAATTTAGGATTTAACTGTGTAACTTGGTTTGGCTCAAAATATCCCTTTTACCCTCAGCTTTTTTATAATTATATAACTTGAATCTATTTTCTTAATCTGGTTTGTAAAAAATTAAAGAGATGAAAAAAAAGATCAAATAAAACATGTCTTTTTTCAGTTGTTGTTTCCTAACCTCCGATCTTGTAGACGTCCTGTAGTGGCAGGCGCAGGGGCTTGTCTGTGGGCCGTGTGGGGGGCTGGATGGCATCTAAAGCCTCCAGCAGAGTGGTCCCTGACGCGTTTCCATCTTTACGGTTAATCTTCCAGCCTTTGAACCAGGTCATCTGCAGGTGACAGCAGCAGCTTTAGCAGCAGGTTTAGCAGCACAGCTAACAACACTTGTACTTTCACATTGTCAAGTTTTACAGTTACGATTCTTGTCAGAGGAAGCATAGCAAAAACTAGTGTCAATAACCCTGCCTAATCAATATTAATACCTATATCACAAACTTTATTAAATCAAAGTTCCCAATTTAAAGTGTTAATATTCTAAACTTAAAAGTGATTTACATAAACAGCGTGTTCATTATTATTTGTAGTTTATATGTTTATATATAACTAAAAAAAAACAAAACTCTGGATGCCATTAAAGACATAACAAACTTAAAACCAAATACAGGCACCCTGCGTGTCGTAAATGAATACGAGAAGGCCAGTGAATTAAATCTTTTCTATAGCCGCTTTGAACGCCCACCAGGACCTCTAGCGCTGAATCCTAAATCTCAGCGCAGGCTCCTGGTTGACCCCGGAGTGGTCACCACCATCTTTAAAAGACTCAACACCAAAAGGGCCAGTGGGCCAGATGGAATCTCGGCTTTTCTGCTAAAAACTTTTGCTGATGAACTGTGCACAAGCATGGTGCCCCTTACTGCAAAGTTCAGCTGATACAGGGGATATAGCTTTGCTCTGGAAAAAGACTGTTATCACCCAGTCGCAAAGAAAACCTGTTCTAAGGAGAATAATGACTTCAGGTCTGTGGCCTTGACATCGATGACTATGAAATCATTTGAGCGTGTTATGGTGGGGTTTCTGAGGTAGGAGGTTGCGGGTCATGTAGACTCCTATCAGTTTACTGCAGCAACAGAAGCACTGATGGCGCTCTTGTAACTCCTGCCCACTTTATACTGAAACACTTAGAGGATCCTTCATCATATGATCAGCATTTAATACAGTATTACCGAGAATCCTGTTGAAGAAGTGGTTAGACCTGGGTGTTAACAGCCATATTATTAAGTGGTATTGGGCATTCCTCACAGGAAGACAGCAACAAGTTGAGGTTAATTCAACGCTGTCAGACATTCAGGTTGTTAGCACTGGGGCACCACAGGGCTGTGTTAGCTCACCTCTTCTTTTCACTTTGTATGCCAAAGCATGCAGGAGCCGGCAAGGAAACAACTATATACTTAAACTTTCTGATGATACGGCTATTCTTAGTTTACTCAACAAAAGCACGGATGTCATTGTCTATAAGACAGAAATTGATGAAGTGGTGCATTGGTGTGAGGAACACAACCTTGTTTTGAATGTGGGGAAGACTAAAGAGATTAACTTTGATCCCAAATATGTGTCGGACCACATTAGGCAAGGGACATAGAACAGGTGACATGCTATAAGTACTTAGGTGTGTACTTTGACTCCCATCTCCAGTGGAGCCAGCATGTACAATTTGTCTGCTCAAGAATCAGCCAGCGTCTGTATTTCTTAAGACGACTTAGGTTACATGGAGTGGATAAAAATGTAATGCTGATGTTTTACAAAGCATGTATGGAATCTGTTTTACAGTATGGTCTGTCAACATGGTTTAGTAACCTGACAGTCAAACTTAAATCACAGATTTTTACCTTGACTAAGAGCGGGTAAAATAATGGGTGTGGCCCTTAGTTCACTTCAGCAAATTTTTTGAGGAGACTGTTGGGAAGCTCGGCAGGAAGGAGGCAAGAGACCCAACCCATGTTCTCCACAGTGAGTTTGAGATCATGCGGTGGATGTTTGTGTGGTGCTTGTGTTGCTGTGTTGTCTTGTCTTTGTGTGTTAAACCTGTGACCCCATGTCCCAAGACAAATTTCTCCCATGGGAGACAATAAAGGATTATCTTATCTTATCTTATCTTATCTTATCTTATCTTATCTTATCTTACATTCCAGTGCAATTTTATCACAACTAATTATACTGTACAAAAGAAATGCTGACCTTCTTTTAAAATGAAACTCTTAATTTAAACTCAACCAAATACGTTTCCCTATTTATTATTTTTCTTCTTTGTAATTGTATGGTACTGCATTTGTGTGAACTAAAAATCAAAGAGTAACCTTACTTCTTAAGAATAACAATTGTGAAATATAGTAAAATGTGTTATTGTGTAAGCTTAATTTACATTTAGGTTAAATTTTATCTCAATAAAATGGTAATTGTAATAGTAATAGTAAAAGTAATAGTATTTTGTCAGTACAGCTATTAATAGATCACAAGTGAAGAACGACTTTTCCATTTAACATAAATTATTCATCCCAAACCCCCTAATTTGAAGTAACTGCTGTACAATCTAATCTAGTGTTTCCCTAGACACATATTGAAAGAATTGCCCCATTTCCAGAACATCTGCTGTTAAATGGCAAAAATTAACAATTAGCAAAAATTGGCAGACCTCAAAAGATTATTGTTGTCACTTTGTGTTACTCACATTTGGGCTCGGCTCCAGCATGTTGTCCCCGTTCCAACCAGAGATGGGCACAAAGGCCACTGTGTCGGGGTTGTAGCCAATCTTCTTAATATAAGTGCTGACTTCTTTCACTATCTCCTCGTAGCGTTTCTGGCTGTAGTTGGGTTCGGTGGAGTCCATTTTGTTGATTCCCACAATGAGTTGCTTCACACCCAAAGTGTAGGCCAGGAGGGCGTGCTCACGCGTTTGTCCGTTTTTGGAGATTCCAGCTTCAAACTCTCCCACACCTGCGGCCACTATGAGCACGGCACAGTCGGCCTGAGCCAGAACAAAGGGACTGTCACTGCATCACATTATATACACTATTTAAAGGTAATACATGTAGTCAGAGGTGAGGAGAGTAACCAAAATGAAACTGATTTAAGATTGCACAAATTACCGTAAAATACCAAATAAGAGCTGGGTTCCAATTAACTGCAGGGACCCTTTAAATGCCAGGTGCAGGTGTATATTTTGTAGTGCTGTCAAACAGTTAATTTTTAAAATCAGATTAATCACACTTTCGAATTGTGATTAATCACAATTAATCCCAAAACATTTTGACAAAAATGCTATTTCTTGCTGCTCGGTTTGTTGATGTACAAGTAGCGTTGTTGCCGCCGCTCAATCAAACCCATGTTTTGCTTTAAGATGGTATTTTAAACTTGTGCTTCTGTGGAAAGAGAGTTTATCGCTGCGATATCTGCAAACTATATACTATATACTGCAAACTACCTTAGTGCTATCCTAAGTCCCGTCAGGCAGTTTTTTGAAGAGAAATTTGCCGCTGAGCACCAGTCAGTCTTATCTGTCATCTTCGCCGCTGCGTATGGACAGATGTGCGTTCAAAATAAATTGAATAAATTAAAAAAACATTAGTGCGATTTTTTGTGTGTGTGTGTGTGATTTGTAACGTGACAGCCCCAATATTTTGATAAATAACTGCCGGTTCCAAAAAAAACCTGCAGAGTCTAATGTATTTATTTTTCTGAGAGGTGTGCATGGCAGATCCCTGAGCTGCGCAGCTTAGAGGGAACATAGCGGTAAGTTATACTGGTAAAAGAATTTCATATTTTCCAAGTTTTGCTGAACAAGATTTTTGTAAGGAAGGAATTAATCACCTGTTCCAAATTGCCGCCTCGTCTCAAATAAATATTTGGTCTGTTAAGTGATTGAAACAAATAAACGCCCAGGTTATTATTTGGTATTTTACGGTAATTCTGCTTTCTGATTGGATAAAAATAAGCCTCTACATAATCTGGATGAATCAAGAGACAAAACATAAAAAACAGATCAATATATCCATCTTTGAACAGCTCATATTATACTGACTGGACATAGCTTACTTGACCTTTAACATATATTATAAATGTGTCTATATTGCATAATTTGTAAGGCATGGTGCACATTAAGCCTGTACTTCTAAAAATGCGGGATTGCAACCACATCTAAATTCCATTCTCAGTCCTTTGCTATGGGCTAAATCCTACCATGCATAAAAGGCCTGTTATATAAGTCTAATTATGTTTATCTCGTTTTGTATAAAATACTAGAAACTAAAATACTACCTTATTAAGTGCATACTGAAATATATGAAATGTTGACAATTAAAGTTATGTTACATTTGCAGCAATAGGCCACTGGCTCTCACAACATTTACCACTATTATGGTGCTCTTAGTAATGTATAAAACATGACTGCGTCGGCCTTACCTGTGAGGTGCCAGTGATCATGTTCTTGATGAAGTCTCTGTGTCCTGGAGCGTCGATGATTGTCACATAGTATTTGCTGGTCTCAAATTTCCACAGGGAAATGTCAATGGTGATACCGCGCTCCCGCTCTGCTTTCAGCTTATCCAAAACCCAGGCGTATTTAAAGGAGCCTTTGCCCATCTATAGAAGAGAAACGGAAGATCTCTCAAAACTACAAACAATCTGCAGTTCAGATTACGTCACAATCTCAATCCAGTAAGCAAAGTAGTGTCTTCAGGCTGTAGTCCTCATATATTTTAATCTATTATCTAATTTATGTTTTTGTCCAGTGAGTTAAAAGCATCTAAACCCTATGTACATTTTTTTCTGGTGGACAATCTGGCACCTGCTTGCCTTCATGGAGATGTTATGGCTTTGCCTTTGTTACTGCTTGTGCTAAATGTTACGCATTAACGTCCTCTTTCTTGCATTTCACTTCAGGTGTTATTATTGCTCAAAAACACCATAATTCTCAGTCAGTGCAGTTGCCTCTCAGCTCTTGTACTTTGGCCTGGTGGTGTCACCTGCTTATACCCACAGAGATGCTGTATTAGTACTTTGTAATATTCCAGGTAAAGCAATAAAATCCCCATATGCCACGCCACAGGTAGCACACCCTCCACCATGTTATATAGAGAATCTTTAATATGTATTTTTATTTATTTTTTTACAATGGTCTTATTACCACAGATTTTGATTTTGTTTGATTTTGTCTTACTAACTGCACTGCAAAAAAGCTTAAGATATAAACACTTAAATCTATCAGAAAATGATTTAAAAGAACATGTGAGACAGACTCTACTCTGATTCTGTTTAAATCCAGGCTAAAAACAGTTCTGTTTAGCTGTGCATATGACTGAAAGGTTTTCATTTTACATTCATACATTACTCTTCTCTTCTCTCTAATTTAATGTCCCATCTCTATTTTAAAATGTTATGATGATTATTTATGTTTTGATTTGTTTGTATTGTGATTTTAATGTATTTCTTATGCTGTAAAGCACTTTGAATTACTTTGTGTATGAATTGTGCTATACAAATAAACTTGCCCTGCCTTGCCTCGCCTTAAAATAGTGAAATTATCTTGCTGCATGGACAGATAATTTTACTTGACAAGTTATCTTAAAATAAACCACCTCTGGACTAGAATTAAGCAGTCTCAGAACTAGTAAGCAGATAACAAATCTGAAAAGAAGATGAATAATCTGATATATGCTTAAAATCTAGGCCAGATCAGATTGCAATGTGACATGAGGACAACGGTTGCTTATGCCTCTTGTTATACAAGTATTAAGAATAATTTCTATCAATGTATCTAAAATGTCAGCATATTTACTGCAATGCCTCCATCACAGTTGAACATCACAACCCTATAGAAGGAATATCATCTGGAAATCTGCAATGCACACAGCTAATAAGTATTTTTATATTCTGACATGAGAGATAAATGAGTCATACCTCTGCAGCTTCCTTCTCAAACTTCTCGATGGTCCTTTTATCGATGCCTCCACACTTGTAGATGAGGTGACCTGTGGTGGTGGACTTACCCGAGTCCACATGTCCAATCACCACTATGTTTATGTGAAGCTTCTCCTTCCCCATCTTCACTCAGTGCTATTTGAGGAAACAAAAGTACCAGTGTTAGGATAAATAACTAGGCTTAGCTATTTTGTTTAACTACTGCTATATTTCATTATTGTACCGAGTCATGTGAAGATAAGGGCTCTAATCATGGCTGTAAGACTCATAGACAGACTGTATGTCAAGACAAATGTATGATATTCCAGTCTATCTAATAGCAAACTAACTAAATAGGACAAGAACTGTGAAATACTCTACTACACCTTATTTAATCCTACCTTTGTATATTATATTTTATTACATTTTTATTATATCTGTATTTTATAATATTTTTTACTACACTACCGTATAAAAGTTTGGGGTCACCCAGACAATTCTGTGTTATCCATGAAAAGTCACACTTTTATTTACCACCATGAGTTGCAAAATGAATAAACTATAGTCAAGACATTGACAAGGTTAGAAATAATTATTTGTATTTGAAATAATTTTTTCCTTTAAAATTTGCTTTCATCAAAGAATCCTCCATTTGCAGCAGTTACAGCCTTGCAGACCTTTGGCCTCGAGCTGTTAATTTGTTGAAGGATCTGGAGAAATTTCACCCCACGCTTCTAGAAGCTTCTCCCACAGGTTGGATTGGCTGAATGGGCACTTTTTATGTACCAGACAGTCAAACTGCTCCCACAACAGCTCAGTGGGGTCTGTCCATAACACTTCTTTCCAATCTTCCTCTGTCCAGTGTCTGTGTTCTTTTGCCCATATTAATCTTTTTCTTTTATTGGCCAGTCTCAGATATGACTTTTCCTTTGCCACTCTTACCTGAAGCTGCATCCCGGAGTTGCCTCTTCACTGTAGATGTTGACACTGGAGTTTTGCAGGTACTGTTTAATGAAGCTGCCAGGTGAGGACCTGTGAGGCGTCTATTTCTTAAACTAGAGATTCTAATGTACGTATCTTCTTCCTTAGTTGTGCAGTGGGGCCTCCCACTTCTCTTTCTACTCTGGTTAGAGCCTGTTTGTGCTCTTCTTTGAAGGTTGTAGTTCACACCGTTGTAGGAAATCTTCAGTTTTTTGGCAATTTCTTGCATTGTATAGCCTTCATTTCTAAGAACAAGAATAAACTGTCGAGTTTCACATGAAAGTTCTCTTTTTCTGGCCATTTTGAGCGTTTAATCAACTCCACAAATGTGATGCGCCAGATACTCAACCTGCTCAAAGGAAGGTCAGTTTTATATCTTATCTAACCAGCTGAACTGTTTTCATCTGTGCTAACATGACTGCACAAGCCTTCTGACACAACGAGCAAACACACTGTACCATTAGAGCACTGAAGTGACTGTTGCTGGAAATAGGCCTCTATACACCTATGTAGATATTGCACCAAAAACCAGACATATTGCAGCTAGAATAGTCATTTACCACATTAGCAATGTATAGAGTGTATTTCTGATTAGTTTAAAGTTATCTTCATTGAAAAAAACAGTGCTTTTCTTTCAAAAATAAGGAAATTATGTGACCCCAAACTTTTGAACGGTAGTGTATATTGATAACTTATTTTCCCTTGTACTTGCAAACACTTTTTAACAGCACTATTTATTGCAGCTATTAGTACTTCTTGAATATCTTAGCGAGTCAACAGTTCTTCTCATCCTAAGCATTTCATTGCACTGTAGACCTTGCGTTGAACCTGCATATGACAAATAAAACGATCTTGAATCTCGAAGAACTACTGATAGGGATGATGTCATGACTTGTTAGCCAGATAACACCCCGGATAGAGTCTGATTGGACTGGTGCACCAACAAAAAGGCGTCAAGTCTAAACCATGGTGTCCTCCCACTATAGTTTGTGTATAAAAGTCATCGCATAGGCGTAAATATTGAGTCTCTGCACGGGAATGTCGGCACAGACTCCTTATACAAGTATGGTATTCTAATATTTAAATAAGTAAATTATCTGGACTTTATTTCTGTTTCAAGCATATTTGCAGAAATTAACGGACACGAGAGGAAAAAGTTGTTTTCCTCAACACTAGGTATTAATTTATTTACTGCTGCTACTACTACTAGACATACTGCTGCCACACTTCTTCATGTAGGTTTGCAGCTACTACTCCCAACATTCAGCGATATTATTCATCATAGGTAACAAATTTTCTAGCACTTGACAATTTTCTGTATTTTGAAAATGAAAACAACTTTCATCTCTACTACTACAACTATACAACAACTACTACAACTATTCCTGCTACTACATCATGACTCTTGTAGTATATAGAACTTGTGCCATTAACCCATGTTAGAGCAGGGCTTAGTTATTATTAGTTATTATACAAAACAACTAAGAGGGACTCATTTGGAGCAGTGAACAAATCAAAAATATTTCTGTAATATAAAGTTTAGCTAATTAAATCAATCTTATATGTTTTTGTCAAGGTGAGCTATGGTTATATTAAGGATAGAAATGACAAACACACTTAAATCTCTCAAATTTTACATACTACCTTTTGTCACTGCGTCATTTTTAACTTTTATCTGCAATAGGAGCCTGCACTTTGGATTTGATTCTCGTCCTGGCTTAATCGGAAATCAATATTTTGGAAGTGGTTGAATTTGCAGTAAATGTGGTCAGAAGATGCTGTAATTTGCTTAGTAATGGTCGGGATGGACGAAGGAGAAGCTGCAAAGGACAAAGATGGTGCAATATGAATGTAATCACTGTAGCCTACACTGCAGTATCCTGAGCAAAAGGGTTTTCCTCCACTAACCACGGTCCCTAACTTTATCCCTCTTAATTCTAACATACTGCGACATCAGGGCAGGTTGGCACAAACATGCACGTACAAATGGCACAAAACGTATAGGTCCTTTAAACTGCGCCATACGGGCCTACCCAAAAAAATGCGCACTGACACCCACACCCAATTCTAGGTCCCTGTCTCGAACCGACTTCTTCATGAATTTACACAGACATGAACATGACTGGGCTGCTGGATCAGGCTATCCCCGGTGACAGCTCATGCAATTACATAACATGAAGCGCAGACGCAGAGGTGACGACGCATGTTTACAGAATGAATGAAACTCATTACGATACAAATGCACGGTTTGGAATAAGCATTACGCACGCGTTTATGTCCTACCGTCTGGTCCCAGTGTGAGTTCTGCGCTGCAGGTACGGTGCTGATGGCTGGCGCTGACCGACCGCAGTAAAGCACCACCAGTCCCGAGTGGAAGGCGTCAGCTCGCGGGTATGTGCCACGAGGGGGCGCGCTGCATCATGGTTTAGTGCTGCAAATATCAACATTGACTCATGACGGTGAAGCCGCCACCCTCACGCTTCTTTAGACATTACAAGCTCTTAAAAATGTCTTCGAATTATTAATATGCACTTGTCACCATCAGTAATGTATTTCTGCAATAGACCAACACTGTATTAGGCTAAATTATGTTAGTTGAATAAATGTAATAATATTGTTTTTATATATATATATATATATATATATATATATATATATATATATATATATATATATATATATATATATATATATATATATATATATATTTTTTTTTTTGGCGAAATACGCTTTTGTGACGAGAGAAAAATATAAAGATATAAAGATTGGGACATTTAAATAATATTAATCAAAAGGTTACTATGAATTTTTAATGTCAAAATAGAGTTCTTAATGAAAATGAAAATTACAAAACTATGAGAAAATTTAATACATTAATACTGGAACCATCTGATATAAATTAATTTAAAGAATTAAAGGTGTAGCTTTTCTTGTGGTGCTTTTCTGCTTTCTTGGAATGTTCCAGAGTCAGGTTCTGTATTGTATCTTATTGCATTTTTTCTTATTGCATTTGTTCAACTGCAGGTGCTTTAATCTCCAGAAATACCTGAAAAATGAAAAGAAATTTTCACTGTCAGTGGTGTCACCTCTGACCTGTAATTTGGTCCTATGCCCTCATGACCTTGTCTCCAGGAAGATAAATATAATTGTGATACTGTGAAAGATTCCAAGCAATGCAATAAAATGTCCAGGCAAACAGAAAAAAAACTGAAAATTGACATGGCAAACTACTACTACTATACTATACAATTAAATAAAATAAGACAAATGATAATAATAAAACTTAAATACATACATGTATAAATTAAACTTAATTTATAATAAACAGTAGAAAATAAGTATTTTGTGACACTCTTTCAAAGAATTTTTTAGTCAAGTATAGTGCAACGGTTGTGGTAAAAACAGGAGAATTCATCTTCACATCTTCTCTCACTCATTTACAGTTAGAAATTAGAGATAGAAATTACGAGTTTGCTACTAGTGACAGGAAGGCACTTTTGTGTAACGATGCCATGATGACGACAGGCGTCCAGAGGTGACATGGGCGTGTCTACCCAAATTAAATTTGGTTTACAAAAAACTTGGAACTTGTTTTTTACATTTAATTTTTATTCTGTAAAAAAAAAAAATCTAATACAGTAAGCGAAATATAATAGTGAGAAAGTGTAGTAAGAAAGAAATAGGCTTATCTTCATATCTTGCTCAGTCAATGGAGAGACTAGAAGATAGAACATGTTAGTGCTACATATGCCATCATTTTCATGAAACAGAGGAGGAATAACATATGAAGGTTTATTACTTACTCAACAGTTTGTAACTTGTATGCATTATTCCTGATCATATCCAGTAACACTTTTTTGGCGATGTCATCGAGCTGGTTGCCCATTACAAACAGCTCAGTCAGGTGAAGGTTGGTCTTAAGGGCGATGCTGAAGAAGGGAACACACTTGGAGGTGAGGCCACAGTTTCTGAGGCTAGAGACAAAAGCGCAGACAAAACATAGCTGTAAAGTTGAAAGTAAAAAGGTGCTCTGTGTAACTTTTCTGGTGGAGGGTCCGTCCCCTGTTTGTTTTAATGGAAAAGATGAATTTGTCTGGAGTGTAATTTTTACCTTCAGACAAACCAAACATCAAACAAACTTGAAAAATGGAAGATAACTGGGTTTATTAGTGTCATACAGTAAAAGAATTCGGATAAGGTCAAACCCTCCAACCAAATGCTATACAGTGCGCTTTTAAAGCTTCCATGGGCAAGTTTGTAGAAGGCAGAAGTGAAACCTTTCCCCCCTCCTTTCACCTGACCTTCAAGTTGGTAAATGCATGACTTACAGTAACATATGGAGAGCACATTCGGGGCTCTTGAGGGCCACACAGAGCTTCTTGACCCCCTTGTCCTCTATGCTGTTACTGGAGAGGTCCAACTCAGCCACAGTGCATTCAGAGGAAGACAGCTGAGATGCCAGGTCCGAGCAGCAGTCACTAGTGAGACTACATTCAACCAGGCTGAACACACAGAACACACAGAACATAAAGCTTTGTTACAATGTGATAATCCATGCACCACTAGTGTGCAATGTTTAGTGTCCTGTTCAGGTACACTCAGATGAACACTCAGGTACTTGAACAAGTCCTCAATATCCTTTCCTGAATGTTCAGTTAGGAGTCAGTAGAGAGGCACCTGTGGAAGTCCACAACCATTTCCTTAATGGTCATTGTCCGTAATGAGACAGACAACTGCAGGACACAACTGTCCATGTCTGATCTCTGCAGTGTAGAAGATGAAGAGGAGCCCCCACTCTGCAGGTCCCATTGCTCCATTTCTGAAGTAGTCCAGGAGGCTACAGGTGACCATCTTCCCCTCTGATGCCGGGCCGATAGGCCAACTGCAGCAAATCTATCGCCGAGCTCACCATAGACCAGCCTCTCCAGGCTCTGCTGAGGTCTGTGGCATGTGTGAAGTGTCTGATTGCCAACCAGCTTATTTATTTTAAAACTGTTTGGTCTAACAGCCTTTTTTGCTTTGAACATGACAATTTCAAAGTAATTTCCAAAATAATTTTCTAACAGCTCCAAGGGCAACAGATAGTTTAGTAAAATGCCCACTGAAATGGACTTACTTGAGCCTTCGGAGGTGGCTGTAAGGATTACATAGTCCAGTGGAAATGCAGACAGCGCCTTTGTCTGTGAGTTTGTTCCTGCTCAGATCCATCTCCCTCAGCTCTGTCGCCTGCCAGCCGATTTCCATGTGCATATCCTCACTGTACAACGCTGAGATGCAGGACAGCACTTTGGAAAGGTAAAAACAGCCAAGCGTGGAGATTCCACATCTTGAAATACTATCCTCAAGAGAAAGAACAAAAGGATAATGAATACTTATTGGTCACCATTTGTTCTAAATCTTATAATATACCATATCAGAGATTTTCAACAGGGGGATCGTGGAGGTACAGGGGTGGGGGTTGTGAAATCTTTGGTTGACTAGACTTTTTAAAAATATTTCTTCAATTTTGAAGGATGACGATGAACTAGTTTTCAGTGAGTTCTGGCTGTGCGCTCCATCATGTCTATCTCTCTTTCATCATTCCTTTGTCTCTCGCTCCCTGTCAAACTGCAAACATGTCGGTGAGGATTTTATTGTTTCTTGTTAGGCTACATATGAGGAGTTCTGTTACAGCTTTACTTTTACGCACAGCAGAACTTAAAATCCACATGTACTACTGCACACCAATAAGGGGTCATGCAACTTCTTTCCCCGGGCGTATTAACCAGGCTCTGCACTACGCAGCCCTCCTCCTCTCTACCCACAGAGTGACCAAGAGATGAGGGCGAACAGGAGAGGAGTGATTTTCCAATTGCTCCTCAGATCAGAATGACCTGAAAAGTCCCGTGGCCCAAATCAAACTATTGTCCGTGTGAGCTGTGGCTCCTCTCATTTAAAAAGTCACACTTCGATCTCATTTTCCATGATGTCGTTGCTCCATTGCTCTGGCCTCCCCAGAGTCACCGCGAGCGTACACAAAGTGCAGCTTAAACTTCAAGCCTGAATTAGTTTAGGTCAGAGGCTTATTTCTGCCATGGAATTTGAGGCTTAAATTGGAGATGGAGCTAGTTTCAGCTCAGGATTTCAGGATAAGCCTGGACTTGTTAAGTGACTTCACTGTAGCCCCCTAGTATTGAATGTACAATAACAAGTAGCCATGTTTACACATGACACTAGGCCCAATTTAATATAAAACACAATTGTATGCCATATATATAGGAGGGGGTCCCTGCTCCAGCTCTCCATCAGTTTGGGGGTCCCTGGCCTGAAAAATGTTGAAGACCCCTGTACTATATTATATCTCGGCTCGATGCCTAAAGCACTCACTTCTTTTGAAAGAACAAATCCTATGAACAGAGAATAGGGCACAGACATTCTGTAATTTCTGAATTGTAAAAGATTCACAATGAAAGACAATAAATAAATAAATAAATAAATAAATAAATCCCTTACTTGAGTTTTTCCAGTCTAGACCAAGCAAACAGGCCTGAACTGATCAAATGAGCTCCTGCATCCTTCAAGTTGTTGCTGCTTAAGTTCAATTCTACCAGATTGCTCTTCTCAAGTTTCAGTGCATCCGAAATCCTGGCACAGCTCCGTTCAGTGAGGCCACAGAAGTACATTCTGTAAAAAAACATGATCATAAACAACAAAATATTATATCAAATCTAGAGACACTGATATTTGCATGCAGGCTTACTCCAGTTTTCTTAGTCTTGATATGTCAAACTTGGTGAAAAGTTCATTCGCAGCCTTGTTTCCGATCTTGTTGATGCTCAGGTCCAGCCACTTAAGGTAACCAGGGTTTTTCTCCAGTGCTGAGGCCAAACAGAAGCCACCCTCCCTTTTAATGTTGCACTGAGAAATTCTACAAACAAAACAGCTGTTTACCCACAGTTCAGTGAATGACTTGGCTGGCAAAGCCAAAGTCCTAACTTTATATGAGCAAAGTCTGAATGTGGCTGATAAGCATCACATTCAGACTTTGCTCATATTAAGTATAATTTCTCTGATAGGTGGGAGAATTCGAGGCTACACATACCTAAGTGTTTCTAGTTGACACTTGGCTAACTCCAAACCACTGGCAAGATGCTTCAGCCCCACATCTCCAATATTATTACAGCTGAGATCCAGCTCCTTCAGGTTTGGCCTCTCTTTTAAGACCGTTGCCAGGTGTTCACAGGCAGAGGAAGTCAACTCACACGCCTGGAGACGGAGGGACTTTAGTCTGCAATCCCGGTCGCTCAGCCCCTGGACCAGGCTCTCCACGCCCCTGTCAGTGATGCTGTTGAAGCCCAGGTCCAGCTCCCTCAAATGGGACTCTTTGGCACCAAGAACAGAGGCCAGGGCAGGACAACAGGTGTCTGACAGGTTTGAGAATCGCAGCCTAAAATGAGAGAGAAAACAAAGCAATGGGGAAGTAAAAATTTTTTTATTTAACTAAGAGTGCGTCTAAACATCATACTAATTATGCTATTGACTACTTTATGAATCTTGCTCCATGACAACTGCAATAAAGTTTCAAATTCTAAATAGAGTGTTTGCTTAGGCACTGAAATCCCATATATTCTTATTTTATTTGAGTTATTATGATTTAGGGTTAAAAGATAAACTACTTACATGGCTTTTTTGGATTTCAAAATCTCAGGGAGACTTCTGAGGACTTTCTGGTCACACCTCGCAGGCAGTTTCATCTCAAACTTGTCCTGCATCCCTTCTATGTTCATGATCATCACCATGACTTCTGCCTGCAACTGAGTGGGGACTTGGAGATCAGTCTTATAAAACATCTTCACATCATTCAGTAGAAAATGGCTGTCGAACTCCCTCAGACAATGGATTAGCAACACACCAGTATAGTCAAAAAAGTTATGTTGAATCTCTTCCCTGACATGTGCAAAGAAAGGATCTGAAATCTGGAGTGTGCCATGCTCTTTGAGGAGCCCAAACAAGAAGCGAAGACAGATGTCATAATTGCCGTAAAAGTCATGTGACTCAAGCTCAACAATTTCCTGAAAGCAGGCTGAATACTTATAAGAGGGGTTATTTTTAGTTACTTTATTCAGTTTAGCCAAAGCAACGAGATACTCCAAAACGCTTATATGAGCAAAGCAAAACATGGACACTGCATGCACGCTCTTCTCCTCTTTGAACAGTAGGGGGTGCTCTCGGGCAAATGCAGACAACTGGGCAATAGTAACTTGAACATTTTTTTCATTTAGACTCTCTTCATTAATCCAGAAATAGTGATTCTCCATGCAATGCTCTTCAAACAAGGGCAGCATTTTTGCAAAAAAGTCAGATAGTGATTTGTCAATCAGACTGCTGTAAATCTGAGTTAAAGTCATTGGGTGGATTTTATAATCTTTTTTTACATGTTTTTTGAGAACAGTGGCCATTACGGTGCACATGTATGGGATTCGGCACAAACAGTAAAGACTTCTTGATATTTTGATGTGGTCAAGCACTCTGTTTGCGAGGTCATCATTACCAACCAGCTTCCGGATGTGCTGTTCCTTTTGCTCATCGCTGAATCCGAGCATTTCCGTCTCCTTCAGAACATGGTTTTTAGGGAGTTCTATTGTAGCGTACCTGGTAGTTACCCAAATATGTGCATTGGGAAGGAGGTTACCCCTTATTAGGTTTTGCAAAAGAGTATATGGTGAAGTTACGTGGTTGACATCCAGTACTTCCGGAGAAGAGAAGTCAAAACAACATAATTCTTCCAACTCGTCAAACACAAACCACACTCTCTGACCGGACAAACTTTTAGCGCTGAATTCTTTCAAATCTGGGAAAACCAAGTTAAGCAATTGAATCAGGCTAAGACTGTCTTTTTCCAGCAGACATAATTCCCAGCATGGAATAGGAAACAACAAATCGATGTGTGTATGTGCATTGCCTTCAGCCCAGTCCAGAGCACACTTCTGCACAGCCGTGGTTTTCCCAATGCCGCACGCTCCAAAAGTGAGGACGGTTTTTTGACTATGGCTGTGTTTACAAGGGCATTTAAGAAGATCCTCCAATGGAAAAAGGTGTTTTTTGTTTGAGAATATTACAGTGGGATCAGGATTTGGGTCATGAATATGCCGGCTATAATGATCCTCAAAATCGTGAAACAATTTTGTCCTGCTTTGATAGTTCAAGTTGATGGGAAGGGTGAGATCATTCAGATTCTGGTATTTGATTTTCAGAATGGCCTTTAGGCGAGTTTGGATGTCCATCTGTGAAAAGAGAGAAAAAAAAGTTGAGATGTATGTATGCAATGTATTCTCAAAACAATTAATAATGTCTGTAATAATGAAACCGACAAATAAAAACTCAAGTGTGCAGCGTAATCTGAGTGTAATCTCTGCACTTTTGTTTAATTTTACAGCAATTTCACATTTTTTGTAAGAAGAAAATGAGAAAATAGTACAAATTTACAAAGCTAATGCAACACCAATGCACTACGTAACTTTCTAATATGGGGCTTTTACAATGAGATGTTATTTCTTTGACTAGAATGTTCCTCACTATGGCATTAAATGACAAAATCTTGAATTTAATCAATTACAGATAAGCAAAATGCCTTGAAACACATTCATTCTGTGAGTGGGGTCCCCGCTTCACAGATTTGACCTCTAATTTGACCCAGTAGCCAATAGATATGTCTAATGTCATACTGTGAGACATTCCAGTGACAGAAATAACATTTCCATAGAAACAAGCAGGTGATGAACACTCCACCAGAAAAGTTACTCATTACACCTTTAAGGTCAACAGTCAGATGTACCTTCACATGCAACATCAATGGGATAAAGATAAGGAAATCCAACTGGAGCTCTGGAAAATGTGAATTTATGCATTCAGTGCTGGGTCTTGCAAGCTGTTCTGTCCTTTGTCACTCTATGTCACTTTATTTACCCCAGAAGGCCAAAGTGAAAGTTGTGATGCATAATACTCATGATTATTATTAGGAAAACAAATGTGAGCAATGGCTCCATGACTTCCTCCGCCTACAACAGCAGAAAGGACAAAAATATAGTGATTATTGCGTTAACTGTTGTCCTTGCTTTGTGGGTGTATACTCTGTTTAATATGTTTTATATGCCCTGTAAATATATTAAAATGAAGTTACATAAAATAATCTCTGTTGGAATGTAAAAAAAATATCGGTTGCTATCAAAAAACACATTAAATTTTATTAAAAGTGAGACGGAATTCATCAAAACACCTTAGTCCTACTATGGTCCTAACCTGCACCATTATTACTGCAGCCAGGTGGAGGATGGGTTTGTTTCAGCCACATTTTTCCCTTCTCATCCTGTCGGTAGAGAAATCCATGCGAGTGATAGATAATGCAAACTCGCAAACAAACGTATATTATTTGTTAATTCTTCCAAGACCAAAGTAGAACTGAATAAAAAAGCGAACGTAAATCCCCGCTAGCCCAACATACAAAACATTTGGCAAAACGGGACGTGACGTTGTAGTGCAAAGAGAAAACGATATGATGGGCTCTTTTTTTTTTTTTTTACTTACCGCAAAAGTCTGTGCTTGTAGAAAATCACCTCAAAAATTAAAGCATAAACTAATAATCAATACATGAGATGGTTAAATCCGCTCCACGCAGCAGTGAAGCCGCAGATGGACGAGTGGGCGCGGTCCCCATATGTAGACTTCCACAAATGAACTTTTTTTTTTTTCTTTTAAGTGAAATTACATGGGCTTTGTGTTAGAATAAATATCTAAATATTGTACAATATAGCCACTGAATATCTCACCTTTATTAAATAGCCTAAAAACGTGTATACATTATGATCTGGTAAAAATAAAAATACTACAAATGAACGTTTTTACTTGTTTGACTTTTGAAATTGTGCTTCTTAAAAATATTTAATCTTATCAACACATCACTGGAATATGTATGTCTGGGCAATTAAAACAGAGTAAACAGGCTTTCAAAGGCAAATTTTAACGTCAAAATACAATAAAAATAATACAAAATAGCATACATTTAACTTATTTTCATTTCCAACATTAAGACACTAAGCATTTGATAGAAAAAAGAAAACAAAAAACATTTTCTTTCAGTTTGGTTTCATAATACAGCACAAATGTTGACTTGACATTCATGTTTTCAAGTTGAAATACTTGACCAATAGTAAAAAGTAAAACAACATTTGAGCTTTAAGACACGTTGGCATTTTAAGAAACAGTTCAAATAAACTATAGTTCAAAATAGTAGTAAAAACAACAGAACCGATCTTCATTTTTTTCAGTCCATCACAACGCTGAAAGACAGAAATAAACAATAAAATAATTAGCACTACATCTCTATAATTCAAATATAAACCAAATATATAAAAACATGTTTTTTTACTTACTCAGCAGTTTGTAACACGTACGCATTATTTTTGGTCATTCCCAGTAACACTTTTTTGGCGTTGTCATCGAGCTGGTTGCCCAATAAAAACAGCTCAGTCAGGTGAAGGTTGGTCTTAAGGGCGATGCTGAAGAAGGGAACACACTTGGAGGTGAGGCCACAGTTTCTGAGGCTAGAAATAAAAACATACATACAATTACAAATTACTGTAGGGTTTTGTTAAGATATTGGCTAGAGCTGCTGCTATATTTCATAACTGACAGAACTTTGATTTAAAGATGCAATGTGAAACTTTTTGCACCTGCTTGGAACTACAGTATAGTTTACAAATCTGCATGGATAAGGCGTAAGAAGATGGATGGATAAAATCTCTATGGAGCCAAGTTGATGCCAGCAGGCTGATCTGTGGAGGTGCGACTCCTCTCAAATGACGAATGCATGTTTTTCCAAGCCATTTTTGAGCAATAAATTAGAAAAAAAAAAAATCAGTGTAATGCCCCCTGCTTGCCATCATGCAGAAATTCTTGCTTCACCTGCACTGTTCCACAGTAAAGAATTATTTCACTGACACTTTTCTATTTTGCATTTATTCCATTACAGTTGTTCTTAAAATATAACAAATAGGCTTGAAAAGTACGTTCTTATGAGCAGGGCTGCCTCTCCATGGAGCTGTAACCTGTAACTTGACATGGTGGTGGCAAAGCACGAACAACTGCATGACTCCTTCAAAATTCAAACAGTAAAAGCCCAATTTTACTAGGCCGGTGTTTCTATCCAGCTATCTCCTTTATCTGTCTCCCATATTGAAATGCATGACTTACAATAACTTTTGGAGAGCACATTCGGGGCTCTTGAGGGCCACACAGAGCTTCTTGATGCCCCTGTCCTCTATGCTGTTACTGGAGAGGTCCAGCTCAGCCACAGTGCATTTATAGGACGACAGATGAGTCGCCAGGTCAGCGCAGCAGTCACTAGTGAGGCTGCATTCAGTCAGGCTGAACACACAAAAACACACACAAAATAAGATGCTGGGCAAAAGAGCAAACAAAATAAAGATGAAATATATTAAAATGTATTCAAATGAATTGTTCTCTATTTCAAATGTGCATTAATTTAGCTATTAAATATTATACATTTTTATACGACTTTTTCTGTATTAGACCCTAATTTCTTTCAGTGTTTATGTCAAGAGGCACAGAAACACAAACCTGCTGGTTATTATCCAGCTGAGGGTCCATAAAATACAACTTAATGTCCCTTTTCTGACTTACCCATCCCCTGATAATCGAAAATATAATTGCGATAATTGATACTTTGCAGGTCATGTCATCTATATTCCCTGGGATCGTGAAGCTAAATAAAAGCACTACTCTGTTAGAAGCTCTGTTACTAAAGTTAGACTTAATGTGAGCTTTATTTTAACACAATATTACCAGAAAAAACTGACTTGGTTAAGTTGTCACTCTCACACCTAAACAGGACCATGGTTTGATCACAGGCTCCTGAAAATGTGTCGTATAATTTTTAAATTTTTTTGAGTTTTCAGACAACAGTATTTTAAAACATTTTTGGCTTTGTTTGCATTAGTAGAGATACATGTAGAACTCAGGCGTGATATCAGTAAAATACCGACTCTGGCAGACTTACTTGAGCCTTCGGAAGTGGCTGTAAGGATTACATAGTCCAGTGGAAATGTAGACAGCGCCTTCATCTGTGAGTTTGTTCCTGCTCAGATCCATCTCCCTCAGCTCTGTCGCCTGCCAGCCGATTTCCATGCGCATATCCTCACTGTACAACGCTGAGATGCAGGACAGCACTTTGGAAAGGTAAAAACAGCCAAGCGTGGAGATTCCACATCTTGAAATACTATCCTCAAAAGAAAGAACAAAAGGTTAATTAAAGAAGATCATGATGTTTCTCAAACTAAAAAAAAAGTGTCCTTACTTGAGTTTTTCCAGTCTAGACCAAGCAAACAGGCCTGAACTGATCAAATGAGCTCCTGCATCCTTCAAGTTGTTGCTGCTTACGTTCAATTCCACCAGATTGCTCTTCTCAAGTTTCAGTGCATCCGAAATCCTGGCACAGCTCCGTTCAGTGAGGCCACAGAAGTACATTCTGTAAAAAAGACATGATCATAAACAACAAAATATGATATCAAATCTAGAGACACTGATATTTGCATGCAGGCTTACTCCAGTTTTCTTAGTTTTGATATATCAAACTTGGTGAAAAGTTCATTCGCAGCCTTGTTTCCGATCTTGTTGATGCTCAGGTCCAGCCACTTAAGGTAACCAGGGTTTTTTCCGAGTGCTGAGGCCAGATGGAAGCCACCCTCCCTTTTAATGTTGCACTGAGAAATTCTATCAACATAAACACATTGCAGAGTGTGAATGTGTATGCTCTACTTAAATAAAAGTCCAAAAGTACACCCATCCTGTATGAACTCTTAATTAAAGACATTTCAAGAATACTTTTATTTTGCCCAGTCTTTTTAGATAAGTAAGACAAGCCACCTCTGCCCTGTACAAAGGACAGTATTCAGCCCTTTTCATGCTGCCTCCAGGCTAGTTCCAGAAATCTCAAAACTTTGTCTCATTCATTCTCTGTAATATCAGGCAGCAGACAACAAGTTATGATATGGATGGATAATCACAGACAGCATGTTAAGACCTTCATGTGCAATGTAAATACTTGGAAGTAGGCCTTATTTATGTCTCAAAGCTGATGTTAATTGGAATTAAAATTATTATAACAATAATACAACATTTAAATTATCTTGCACACACAATCAACAGATTATTGGATGCATTTTCATAAAGTTGTTCTATCTATATCTCAAAATGTTCTGTCCACAGATTTCTCCTATAAGCAGATGGCTACACATACCTAAGTGTTTCTAGTTGACACTTGGGTGACTCCAAACCACTGGCAAGATGCTTCAGCCCCACATCTCCAATATTATTACAGCTGAGATCCAGCTCCTTCAGGTTTGGCCTCTGTTTTAAGACCATTGCCAGGTGTTCACAGGCAGAGGAAGTCAACTCACACGCCTGGAGACGGAGGGACTTTAGCCTGCAATCCCGGTCACTCAGCCCCTGGACCAGGCTCTCCACGCCCCTGTCAGTGATGCTGTTGAAGCCCAGGTCCAGCTCCCTCAAATGGGACTCTTTGGCACCAAGAACAGAGGCCAGGGCAGGGCAACAGGTGTCTGACAGGTTTGAGAATCGCAGCCTAAAATAAGAAAAATGTATTGGATTTTCTATCTTTCATCATGGCTCATGTCATTTTTTTTTTTTTTTTTTAATAATAGACAATATATTCATTATTCAACTTCTAGTGAACGGCAAAATGTCACAATTACTTACTCAGCTTTTCTGGATTTCTGAATTTCAAGGAGACTTTTGAGGACTTTCTCGTCGCACCTGGAGGAGAGTTCCATCTCAAACTTAGCACACATTCCTTCTAAGTTTATGATCATCTCAAAAACTGGCATCCATAGAAGCTCTGGGACAGCTGTGCAACCAGTCTGTTCAAAGATTTCTACATCACTCAGAAAAGCCTGGCTGTCAAACTCCCTCAGCCAGTGAAATCGGTTAATGTATGTGCAGTCAAAAACGAACTTCATCAGCTCTTTCCTGATGTGTGCAAAGAAAGGATCTGAAGTTTGGAGGGTGCCGCGCTTTTTGAGGAGGCCAAAGAAGAAACAAAGAGAAATGTCATATTGGCCATAATGGTCATCACTTTTTGTCATATGAGTCACTTTGAGACAGGCAGTTGAATACTGCTCAGGGGGGTTATTTGTGATTACTTCATTCAATTTGGCCACAGCAACACAATACTCCAAGACACTTAGATGGGCAAAATTAAATGTGGCCATTCCACGCACACTCTTCTCCTCTCTGAACACAAGAGGGTGCTTTCGGGCCAAGGCTGATACCTCAGCAACTGTGACTTCAGCATTATTTTCATTCAAATAGTCTTCAGGTGCACAGTTGCAGTAATAAACCAAGGAACACTGTGCAAAAAGGGGAAGTTTTATAATAAAATCGGACAGTGATTCTCCAATCAGACTGCTGTAAATTTGAGTCAGAGTCATCGGACGGATTTTATAATCATTTTTTTTCACGTGTTTTTTGAGAACAGTGGCCATTACGGTGCACATGTATGGGATTCGGCACAAAAAGTAAAGACTTTTTGATATTTTGATGTGGTCAAGCACTCTGTTTGCGAGGTCATCATCACCAACCAGCTTCCGGATGTGCTGTTCCTTTTGCTCATCGCTGAATCCGAGCATTTCCGTCTCCTTCAGAACATAGGAATTATGGATGAAATTTACGGCAGCATGTCTGGTAGTGACCCATATGTGTGCATCAGGAAGCAGGTTGCCCTTAATTAGATTTGGCAGAAGGGTGTCCACAAGAGTCACTTGGTTGACATTGTTTATTGTTGGACAAGACATGTTCAGCATTTTGCTTAAATCGGCCAGCTCATCAAACACAAACCATACTTTCTTAGTGGACAAACTACATGAGCTTAGTTCTTTCAAATCTGGGAAAAACAACTTAAGTAGTTCAATCAGGCTAAGATTTTCTTTTTCCAGCAGACATAATTCCCAGCATGGAATAGGAAACAACAAATCGATGTGTGTATGTGCTTTGCCTTCAGCCCAGTCCAGAGCACACTTCTGCACAGCTGTGGTTTTCCCAATGCCGCACGCTCCAAAAGTGAGGACGGTTTTTTGACTATGGCTGTGTTTACAAGTGCATTTAAGAAGTTCTTCTAATGGAAAAGAGGGATAATCTCTAGGACGACAAAGGTGCAAGTAATCAATATACTGACTGTAGTGGGTTTTAGTTATGAATTCGTCCGTGGTCTCATAGCTCAGGTTGCAGGGAAGGATGAGGTCCTTCACATTCTGGTATTTGTTTTTCAGAATGTCCTTTAATTGAGTTTGGAGATCCATCTGTGAAGAGAGAAGTGAATAATTAGTAGAATAATAATAAGAGGCAGAAATAGAAGAAATGGGGGTGATGTGGGGAAAAGGGAGTTTTAATCCAATTCATAATCATATTTTATCACGCCAATGCTTAATCCAAGAAACTGCGGTTTTATTAGCTTCCTTAAGATCTTGGTCAGTGCAGGAAGGACCTAGAGGGCAGTTACTGATAATGTGTTCCATCGTTTGGATAGGCATATCACAGGAACATCCAGTCCCTGTAGCAAGGCCCCATCTGAAGAGACTGTCCATGGTTTTTCCAACTTTACTGCGTGCTCGATTCAGTACAATCCAGTCTTTCCTCTCAAAACATGTTCCACTCCTTAGGTGCTCTTGATGGTCAGGTAGAGCCTCATTTGATAAGTTCAGGTCAGTTTCTTTCCATCTTGCCAGCCTGTGTTGTTGTTGTTAATCCGATTCTGAGATTCTGATTAGATTTGTGATGAATGTTTGAAAAGTAATCAGCTGTTTCAAATCCGAGGCCATGGTTCTCGACCGGAAAGGAATGCCGGGCCCGCGGGGAAGACCCAGGACACGCTGGAGGGTCCATGCCTCTGGGCTGGCCTGGGAACGCCTCGGGGTCCGTCCGGAGGAGCTGGAGGAAGTGTCTGGGGTGATGGAAGCTTGGGAGTCCCTGCTTAGACTGCTGCCCCCATGACTCGGCCCCGGATAAGTGGAAGAAAATGGATGGATGTTTGAAAAGCAGGATTCTGTCACACTGTAAACAAGTCTAAGTCTGAGTCCAGGATCATTCATCTTTAAGAGAAGAAATGATACACTAATAAAACTAATAGAAGAATTTCATGCATGTCAGAAGATGTTTGTAGAGGCCTGACTCTGGACTACAGGTGTGGTTTAGATCCCCAATCCAGGAGCTTACCTTCTCTAGTAGGTGCGTTTTCCCCAGATGCTTCACAGGAGGGCAGATGCTCAAGAAATGATTTAACGACAACTCTAATAAATGTAAATATGATTTATTTTACAGATAATAGAGTCAGCCAATTAACAGACAGTTTATGTCTGGATCCTCTTAAAAGCCCAATGCAAGAAAGACCCAGAAGAACGTGTTTGAGTTACATTTATAGCTTCTATAGGACATCCCACTCTTATAGATCTGGAAATTCTCAAACATGTTTTGCACAGAACACTTCTCCATTTATTACCCAATTCTGATGAATTGACACCATCGTACCGCTTGCCAGATGTCTTGAGGATGCACTTCCTCCTAACCTCTGACCCCTTAATGCTCCAAACTGGTGGTCCCAAAGAACAGATACCACATAGGTATTAGAATTTTCTACGGAAAGACAGGATAATTTGGTTAGCAAATATTGTGCAGCTCTAGTATAGACCGTATATAAAAGCCATATATACAGTCTATGAGTTCTAGTTGCTGTCTCAAAGCACGTCAAGACCACTCCTACAACATCGTTTCATTGCTGGTGTGAATGTGGTGCATAAACATCCTGTGTGTTTTCTGTATTAAAAAAAAATGCATTTAGAGCCCAGCACATACCCCGGGAAGAATAGTTGCTGTTTTTCAGTAGCTAATGGGGATCTAAATAAATAAAAAAAAAAAAAAACAACAGGATAATAATGACCGACATTTAGAGCTACGTTGTTATGCTCCTCTCTCTTTATACCTCCAACTAATCTGTCGAGCTTTAAGAACCGCTGTGCAGAGGGATCTACGCATCTTCTGGATTTTGCAGAAGAATTCAAGGAGGACAACGCTTTAAAATAACCAAAATTATTCCCATGCATAATTCCGTGTACCTGCAGCCCGTGTCCACGTTATCTTTGCGTACGGGCCACAGACAAATAGCTGTTTGTAAACTTACCTCAGAAATCGAAAGTTAACATCAGACCAGGCGCTTTCCTCTTCTTCTGGGCTCGGTTAGGCTGCCTCCCTCTGGTCAGGTGATTATCATCTAAATGCTCATTGGTGGATGCCTTCCTACGACCTTACGTTCCTCACTGACCACACAGTTTATCATCATTTGGAAAGGATTCACACAAATATGTTACAGATAAGATTGTGTCTTATTTCTACTGGCCTGGGACAGTGGCAGACAATACAAACACATATGATTCAACACAAAGACACATTTATTTTCAAACGAATCATAAACTAGGCAAATATTAGACACCATCGTATTTATGAGTGCTAAAGAAAATAATATGGATGTGTATTTCACTTTGATCTTCTTAAAAGTCCTATATTAACTCATATGAGCTTTTTTTTAAATAACATATTATGTTTCATAACATATTGTGTGTTATAACAGATCAGAAAACAGTAAATGTGCCTTTTATGGACGGGATTACTGAAAGCCAGAATGGAGAAAATAACCTGTAATGACAAAATGTTCCACTAGAGGGAACTCATAGCCGGGACATATGTTAAGGCCAGAGGGTTGGACTTGCAACTCAGACTTGAACCCATAAATCTATATTTTTATGCTTGAGTCACTATTTTGATGACTTGATCAAATGGACTCAACATCAGACATGGACCCTGAGATGACTCGATGCTTCTCAAAACATTTATCCTTTATTTTGTAGCGTATTTTATTTTATGTTGTTAGGTTCAGTTTAAACTAAAAATAAATTGTGTGTAGAAACCCTCATTTGTCCAGGTAGCACCCATGGCAACGTAGAGTTAAATTTGTCAACTGGACCAAAGTTTTGATAGAAGAAATGAGCGGCGAAACGTCTTCTATATCTAAAAATAAATTGTTTGTGTAATCCCTCAGCAAAGGAGAAATTCAATTTTGTCAACTGGACAAAAGTTATTTTCTCATCTAATACGTTTCGATTTCAGTTCTGAGATCAGAGTTCTGAGAATTTACACTGAAGTTCTTCAAACTGTAAACAACCATACATCACATCACTATCACGTATTGTATAAACAACTCCAACATAAGAAAGATAAAAAAAAAACAAAAAAACATCAAAATCCTACAGTTACTTAATTTGTTGAGGTTTGTATTTGGTTTTAATGGTGAATGGACACATGGAGGTATCATGTCTCTTGGTTTATTGGATTGAAACAGAAAACCCAAAACAAAATTTATATTGTTTTAAACATCATTACACACATCTGTTTTACTGTTTTACTTCAGAAATCTAAAATGCACATGGCCTATGTCATTTTTGTCTGAGATTTGAGATAGAAATGGTATGTACTGATACCTACAAAATGACATTATAGGAAAACATTTCAATATAAAAATACCTCTTTGTAGAAACATTACAATTGTCCAGCAATTGCAAGAACATAATAATGATAATCAAATAAATCATAATAATTTACAATTTTATAAATGATCTTTAATCATTTAGCCCTGTGTTATCTGTGTCATATATAAGTTGCAGTAGCATTCAGCATTTTTAATTTATTTATTGGCTCCTTGGACAGCAGCAGTTAAGGGAAATATTGTTTTCTTTTTTATTTAATTGGTATCCTATAGATTATAAAATGCAATGTTCTATTTCATACATTGGTCAGGCTTTTTCAACTAGTTTTTGTGAACTATAGTGTGGGTATTGTACAATAAATTTACACCTTAAAAGGATCTAGAATAGCCGTATGGGGAAAATCCGAGAACTGAGAAGTACTGAGAAGTAAAGCAGGGTAAATGAGACTAAAACATTAGCTGCTTGTGCTAGCTTCAAATCACTACAATTCATAGCAATACACAGATGAATATTTAGCCTGTTTTTCTTTAGTGTTATAATCCTGACCAATGCAATTCAGATTTAAATGGCGTCCATGTCCAAATGAAGCGTTTAAGCTACATACTATTGTGGTCTATTTGATATAAACAGTTACTCGGCACATGAAACACTGTTAAGTCACAAGTTACGTTAAAATAGACTGAGGACATCTCATAGTTCATACAGTACATTTACAAAGAGTGAGAATATAATCTGATTCTGAGCCTTTGAGTCCAGGTTATGAGGCATAAACCAATTCAACGCTCCGTTAACAATCTTGTATAAAGGTCACTCAACACCATTTCCCCTGAACACGTACACGGCATTGCCCATAATATTGAAATAAAACCTCTCTGATGGAGAAAGCAGCTTGTCTTCATGGAGATGTGACTACTTTGCCTAAAATGCTGCACAGTACAGGAATAAATATAGTATATATATCACCATGGAGACAAACAGGTGGCATTAACAGGCTAAATTGCAGGTCAGATCCGAGGAGAAGTGCCCACGGTTTAATATTAGCAATAAAAACTTCTAGATGGAGACGTTCCATCCAACATTCCAGGCAAAGCAATAACATCTCAACTAAAACACGCTGTGATGAAGCCGCACTAGAAAAGTTGCACCCATAGACTGTACAGTATATATGAGTGGACTAAGCTAACCCGTTAGCCAAACAGGAAGTGCTCCAGGAGGCTCTTCTGGCTCCTTATCTCCCTTTTTCCCATTGACTTACACTGAGATCTTATCATCCCTCTCTCTGTAACTCCTGCACTGAGCCTCGCCATTTTGGTCTTAAAATGTTCGTATGAACCCGTGACACATGATCCTGATTTTTTTTTCGTGCTATTTTGTCTGTCAAAAAAATCCTTGAGCCTGGCTCCAAATTCGCTCCTGTAACCGTGAACATCAGGAGCCTCATTTGAGCGGCGCTAAACGCTATGGGTGACGTCACACTCACTTAGTCACTCGTATATAGTAGTTTACCACCACCAGGTATGGAGTGAATGAATAATGCTCTGTAAAGCGTCTTTGAGTGTCCAGAAAAGCGCTATAAAAAACTGATGCATTATATATGGTCTATGGTTGCACCTTTAAGCCCAGTCACAGTTATTTTTTCCCCCCAGCTTTTTCAATTAAGTACATACATTTGCATTAACCTCTTGAGACCCTGTGGCCCCACACGAGGACATTACATTTTTGCCTCTTAGCACCATGATTTTCAATTATTTTAAACTTTCACCTGTAATCAACTAAAAACCTCTACAGCAGCTCCCGGTAAAGTTGGTAAAGTTTAGATGCAAAATTTATGAATAAAACCAATGTATTTATGTACAATAATGTCTCTTCATGTATCTTAATATATTTTCATTTGGCATTAAAATTTGACACATTTTATTGACCACAGCAGACGAGAGCATCAGGAAATGTCATGTCCTCGTTTGAAGACATTGGGACTATGTTATATTATTGATTGTACATGTTGTTAGGTAAACTTGGGAATATTTAGATGAGTTTACAGTTATAAATTGCTGGACGTTTCTGCTGCTATAGGGAAACTGCTGCCTGTCTCCACTTTTTGCACCTCTACTTTTTTTTGTAACGAACCATAAAACCATAAAAAATTAAAACTGTGGACCACATTTTCAGGCCTTTTTGTATGTTTTTAACCTCACTCACTGAACCCCAACCTGCTCACGGTCGACCTACGTCACATTTGGCAGGTTTAGGGCTTCAAATAAACAGCTAATTGCTGTTTTTTGTTTTTGTAATTTATTTATACATTTTAATGTTTTTACATTTTTTAACCAATGGTGTCATACAGAAGACTTACTTAGTAAGTCCTACTTATCCCAAATAGCAAGAAGAAATGAAAAATGCACACCAGACAAAAGCTCGGGTCTCAGGAGGTTAAAACATACCCAACGCTGTCTTCAAAACTTACTTACAGAACGTGTCATATCAAAACTTACTAAGTGCCTTTTTCAACTTCTTTTGCTATTGAAAGTCATTACCGTTGTGAATAACTGCCGGGATACACAAGTTGAGATTGGGTATCGTCCTATAGACAAAATGGAAAACATGAGTCCACGGTCGACTGTGCAGTTCTGACTTGATTTTCTGAGGGTGTGTGTCGGGGGCAAGCTGCTGGCTGGTTTCCTCCGTAACCAAAAACAGGGCATAGTTCTCGGGGTCTGAGATCTTGAACTTGTACGCACAGAGGGAGCAGACCTCTTCAGTCGTGTTGTAGGGATGCACTAGGAGAGTTTTGGCTGTGCATCCGGTGTCTATTCCTTGGAAGGCCACACGGAGATAGTTCTGCAAAAACAACACAATATTTAGTCTAAGGTAAGAGGTAAAGGGGCTTTCAGAACCAAGCAAGATTATGGTATTATTTTGATTTTTTTTATAGGAAAAACATGCAATTTTTCATTTTAAAGGGCCCATATCACGCTATTTTCTGATCTGTTATAATGTTTCCTTATCAAAAACATACCTGGAGTTTTGTTTTGCTTCTATCTCTTTACAAACACAAAACTCTGCATATTTAGGCTAAGTTCTTCTCTCAAACAGAAAACACTCTGTTCCACCTTGGGATGTCATGTGGTAATACAGGAAGTGCGTCACTGGGTTTATAAACTCTGGACACTTTTACTAGAGTTGCCAATCTCTGCTAAACTAAAAGAAAAACTTAACGGTTAACTTGAAAACTCACACGTCATGACATCACAAGGTTTGGAGATGCAGACTAATAATAAAGTGTTACTCAAACATGTTTGAAAGGAACAAAACACAGCTCCAGGTATGTTTATGAGGAGGTAACAACATTCAAACACAGCTTAAAGTTCACACTAATCTATTTAGGTAATATAGGACCTTTAATATTTGTAGTGTCAAACAAAATGGTATATTTGACTTCAATGTTGCATTAATGCCATTGCCACAAATTAAGGATTTGCTTTAGCAGTCCATGCAAACATAAAAGAGTAATATTAAGAAGATGCATGCTGAGGAAAACTAGATAAAAAACATTCTCTATGGAAACAAGCAGGTGATGCAACCAGGCCAAATCACAAATCACATCTATGGAGAAGCAAGCTCACTCCCAGTTAAACTAGATTTTAGGTATAAAACACCTAATAGAATAAATACAAGACAGATTACAAGTTTACATGGAACATCCCAGGCAAAGCTATAACATCTCAACAGACAAGCTAGTGGAGGTCCCTCTACCAGAAATGTTACACAGTGCACCTTTAAATAGATGCTTTGAAAATAAACTTGCACTGAATGAAAAAAAACTAAAACTAAACTAAAAACAAAGATATATATGCTTAACTAAACAAAAAGAAACATGCAGTTACACTATCAGCCACTTGTGGGAGCTTTTAGCCAATTAACCAAAAGTAATCCACATGCAGGGGTAGTTGGTGATTAGTGATCATCTTTAATGCTGTTAATTATTTTGAATTAATCGACATGCGCTTTTCTGTTTCCCCATAGACGGTTGTTTTCGGGTTGATAACGAATTGGCATAACTGTAACTCACTGCCTGGTTGTTCATGGTGGGTTCAGGTCAGGCGTGATACCTGGAAGTCGTCCACAGAGGGCGCTGATCGACGGGCAGTGCGTCGCTGGTGCCACTGGTGGAGCGTGTTGCGAGTCTCAGAGCTCAGGACCCGGGCTGCCTGCTCCTCCTGGAAGTTTTTAATCAGAGACATGGCTCCGTACGCACTGGTCAGATAGTAGCCTCCTAAAGGGGGGCAGACAGAAGAGGGAGGACAGCTTAAAAACTGTATTCAATAAGGGTCAAACTGTAGTTTCTGAACATGCTGTATGGGGCAAATTAACAAGCATTAACCAAATGTTGAAGATGATTTACTTTTCTGCAAATTTGTACTCAAGTAAAAGTACATGGCTATACATTGACTCAATTACAAGTACTGCTTCCAAAATGGAAAGTATAAGGAAAATAAAATACTACTCAGCATGTTAATTGCCATAGTTCCTTTTTAGCAGCATTTTAAATCAGTATTTTAAATGAATCGAAAAGTTTAAAGCTGAAAGAACTCTGTCTATATAGAACAGGTTTAGATACAGTGGCAAGACCTGCGCTGTGGCCAGTACCCATATGATTTTAGAGTTATAATTACATGGGTAGAATTATACTCAATTACAAGTAGAAGTTTAAACATCTACTCAAAAGGTAAAATTATCCATAAAAACCAACTAAATTACAGTAATGTGAGTATTTGAAGTTACTTTACACCCCTGTAAGTCAAGTCTATTAAGTTTTACCATCAAGTATCATGGTTTTGCATTTTCTATGACAATTCCTCTGGAACTCTCCCCTCTTTCACATCAGAAACTCCGACTCACTTAACACCTTCAAAAAACTTTTCCTCAGAGCCTACAGTCCCCACACATGACCGCTCCTCATTGCTGTTTGTCTGTCCTGTCCTTGGTTTAGTGTTACCTCACTGTGAAGCGTCTTTGTGTTACCGTGAAAAGCGCTATATAAAACCCATGTATTATGATTATGATTATTATTAATTAAATGTAGACAAAACAAAATGCCCAAATTAAAATAACAACATTATTAGGCTGAAATTTGCAGCATTGCCACAGCTGTCCTGGGGCAGACTGACAGATGTGGTCGCTAAACTAATTTGTGCCCAAGAAATACAAGTATGTCAGTCTGATCTGTGACCTCTTGGCAAAGTCACCTTTAAAACAACGTTAATGAACTCTGTATCTTCATATCTGGTTGTATAAAGTTAGATAAGAGAATTGTGGCTTTTTATAACTTGTAATTTCAAGGTGAACGTGAGTTACAGTGGCAGACAGGTTGACGCTCATTGGAAAATATTGTTGAGAGTCGCTTTTCTCTGAACCTGGTCCAGCTCATTCAGTCCTCACTCTGGTATTTCCTTCTGACATGAAAACGTCCCACACCCCCCTTCACCGAAAAGCTCCATTAGTCTACAATGGGAGGAGGTGCAAAGTACTTCTTAGAAATTCCAATCATTTTAATCAAGATTTATAAAGACAGAAAGGAAACATGAAAGCATATAAGCTGCAAGCATCTTATGAGGCTTATTGAAACCCCAATCACATGTATCCACTAAATGCTACAACAATTTGGTCTGTGGAAAATAACAAAACAAAAAAGTAACTGTTGGTTCTGCAGTACGTAGGTCCCAAATTGTAATTTATTGAACCTCCTTTATTAAAAACTATTATCGCTTTATATCTGTCCACAGCCCCTGTGGCTCTGTGCTTTTCCTTTCTTCTTCCGTGATAACGTCATTGTGTAATTTCCACTAAGTGCCTCTAGGACAGACTTTCCTTTCACCAAGTTAAGGCCTGCATCAGTCAGGAAACTCACACCTCCCTGTGAGGTTTTTCAGGAAGTGTAAACTCTAACACAGTGACATCATGGAAAAGTAAGGGAGGGGTGCTCAGGTGAGGCGCTATTAGGTTCAACACACTGTGAAATGGACAATTACATTTTCCCCGTGTTTTTGACATTGTAGGAACATCTCTGAAGGAACTAAACCTCACGAAATTCATAGGAGATTCTGCTACATTTTTTGTTTATAGTATTTATAGCATATTTTACGTAAATTATTAGATTCATGTCTATTTCTTTAATTAATTATGTATCTTTATTTTTAATGGAATGTTTCTATACTTCCACTGTCTTTTGGAACAGTGAAATTTCCCCATTCCCAATTTCTCCAGTTCTCTTATCATCTCGTATTATCTTATCGTAATTGTCTGTATAGTTTAAAATTCTTAAAAAATAGTTGATCTGTGTGTTTCTATAATGTCCTTCTCTGCTATGACAAAACTGTTAAAATCATAGGCTTGTTTATAAGAGGTCAACAACACCCAGTATAAATCACATTATACATTTGAGATAATGTAACGAAGTATAATTTTACCTTCCCCTTGAAGCAGAGAGGGGTCCAGCAGCTCCATCATGTACTGGATGTCTGTGTCCAGCTGGGGCATGTCACACTGGGCCAAGACATAGGTCAGCATGGGCAGGAAGTCATCGGCTCCAAACATCCTCCCTGTGAGGAAACAGATACCACACTGGTCAAAATAAGGGATAACCTGGTCTAAATTTGGTCCTGTTAGTGATGCACATTGTGTGCACTTATCACAGATTAGTTGCGATAACAACAATGATCGATTACTTGTTAACCTGCTGCTTTTTTCTTTTTAGATTGACAGTTGTGTAGTTATTAGTCATCACATACATGATTCAGATTGAACTGCCAAACTTCAGGCTGATGGACACTCTAACCACTACGCCCTGCCCTGTTTGAGGAAATCTTATATAATACATATGTCAGGCGGTTTATTTAGATGTTAATAATACTATTTTACATAAATTATATATTTTTGCACTTTTAAGTTATGCTCTGTAGCTTTTCTGTTTGAGGATCCACTACCTATTTTTTTTTTTTCTCCTGCAGATGTGGTTGCTTGAGACAAGGTTGTGACCCTCTAGCAGAAAAGGTAATACATCTCTAATTTTATGCTCATTTAAATTCACAGATGGTGCAGCCAAGTTACTCTCCTGAACAGCCTGAACCCAAATGTATGATATGTATGAACAGGATGTACCTGAGTTGTCCTGCATGATTGTGTAGATAAGTTTGCATATCCGCAGCAGCAGGGAGACCTTTTTCTCAGGTGAGTACATCTTCCTCATGTTCATAAACTTGTGTCTGATCTTTTCTATGACCACAGCGTCTGGAGGTACTGCAGCCCCGTCCACGCCCAGCTCCTGTGGCCGTTTGGACTTCGCCAGGGCCAGGTTCTCCTTCAGCTGCTGCCAACCACCACTGCTCTTCTGCACGGGACACAATAATAGCGTCAAAATGGGTTAAAGTCTGACTCAAGTTTTAAGTTCCAATGTTTAGGTCACTTTCAGTGCAGGCAAGGCAAATTAATAGGATTTCCAATGCAAACTGACAGCAAATCCAGGTGAGCACAAACAAATGTGTATAGAAAAGCATTCGTCATTCAAATATATAAAATGCCTGAAAACAACCAATAAAATATAAGCTTAAAGAAGCGTAGCACTATGAAATAAATAATTAAAAAGTTGATTAACAGATAATTATTTATGTCAGTATGGAATCGTGAGGCTTTTCAAGAAACAGATGATAGATGGTAGAATAGATGTGTGAAAAATATGAAAAAAAACTCAAATAAGAGGAATAATAACCTATTTAAACAGTGTCAATGAAATGATGGATTTTATTAGGGGTTTTCTGCCATGGGGACAATAATAATAACATTTTAAATAGTCTCTTCCTTACCTGGAAGTCATTTAAAATCACATCGATGACGCTCTTCAGTGGCTTTAACACACACTTGTGCATGGCCTTCTCCAGGACTTGATCTGTGAGAGACATAAGATCGGACAGTTATTATTATGGCTATATACAGATTGGCTGAGCATATTAACAAAAAGACATTGCTACTAGTTGTTTTCAGATATTAGATTGTGATGATTTCATACTAAACGATTGGTGGAGAGAGGGAGTTTTCTTATTACGTGGTGTATTCAGGACAAATGTCCAAAAGGAAAACCCACCAATGCTGAACCTGCTCATTCATACTAGGCCCTTGGTTTCAATATATTACAGCATAAATCTCCTTAACAATATGATTTTTTTGATCCCCGACTCCTTTTAATATCATAGGCCATTACAAAGTTGTCATATGTTTTGAAACCCAGTAACAATACAAGTTAAACATGATATTTAACCATTTTAGTAATGGTCATATTTTGAATTACACCTTATTCCTCCTAAACAGTTAATTCCAACATTTCATATCATAAAAAGGCCACTCAATATCTACAAAACTTCCAAGAGCATGAGGGGGATCATCTTTTTTCACTTGCAACTTTTCCTTTCTGGATTTGCCAAAACAAATATTTTACTTTCAGAGTGCGTTGTAATAGTACTGTGAAAAACGATTACACACTGAATGGCCTTTAGCTGTTAAATCCCTATTCAAATGACGCCTGTACTTTGATCTGGTTGAAGAGTTATTGTAGAGCGAGGCAGCTTCAATAGAAAAGTGAAGTCTCTGCTTTCATGCGAGTTCCATTCATTTGTCTGGCCATAAACTGTTTCTGTGTACAATGGCTTATTCTGTAATCCAGACCTACGTCCATATGCTTCAAATAACTGCTGCCCACCTCAGCTATGCCCAGTATGTCACCACTACACAATTGAATCTTATTCTTCGGAGCCAGTAAACAGCTCTGCATAAAGTGAAAACAATACAATAAAATAAATTAAATGACTAGCTGCACTTTGAGTGGTTGCATTAAGAAAATACAGAAAAACAAAACGGAATAAAATAAAAATAAATGACTATAAATGTCCACAAACAATATAATAGACAATTTCCATGGGGCCTTTTTATGAATAGACTACTGTTCTGAAATAGATGCGATTCTTAAGTTTACAGTTCGTGTATCTGTGTTATTCTAATGTTGATGATCCTGTACTTGATTAAATGTGCACAAAGTAAAAAAAGTTAAGCATTGCAGCTTTAAAATGTTGACAATATGCAGTAATACCCACTATAGTGATTCCCACTGGTTTATACTAAGACTATGGTTGTACAAGCGCTCCATAATTTTATTTAATACAATATTTTGGTGTATAAATGTTACTGATTGCCTCTAATGAACAAAAAGCCTTGATTACAGGTTAAAATGGTTATTTCTACATTTATAATAGCATAAAATACATACTATGCTATTTGACACCACAGAATACAGTAAATTAGACCATGACGTAGTTCCCTCTAGTAAACAATGAGTACCGGTTATACATTGCTTAAGGTGATCGTGTTCAGACAAGAGTCTATGAGCAGGAACAAATCAGGGCAATAACTAAGAATATTACCACACCATTTCCCTAGAAGGCACTAAGATCTTCTGGGGAAATTTCAGAACAGAAACTCAAACATCACCCACAAAACTTTTGTCCACTTGACAGAACTGATTTGCTATTAAACTGAAAAGGTTGTGATTGAATTTAGGAAAACATAGTGTTACTGTACTGCTAAGCACAAAGGGGGGGGGGGGGACTACAGCTAATTCACGCAGTAAAATAGTCAATAATTATAGAAATAGCCAAGATTAATATTACATATACAACATACAGTTGAGTTGAATTAATGTATCAAATGTAAGGCTTTGTTTCTAGGAACAAAAACCAAAAACAAAACAACAACCATTTCTACTGCTAAATATGTCAAACATTATTACTAAACATTTCCACTCCTAGTACTACTAAAAATACCATGATAGAAAACCCCAACCACTACTATTTATGTTGCAACAGTAGCACACTGAACATTTATTATATATTTAATGAAAATGGATTTATTTTCCAAAATGTAGTAGAGGAACGTTTTAAATTTTAGCAGGACATCCAAAGCCATGTCAAAGATGACGTAATCTAATGTACTCACTCTGCCTTTGCACTACCATGACGCCAATTCACTTTGTCTTTGTTTGTTTTTAGTGGGAATTGATATGCACTAGTGGGAGGAGGGAGCATAAGAGGACATTTTACATATGTTTCCCCTTTCCATGAGGACAAGTGTTATGTTTATGAGCATTTCTGTGGTTGGTTTATAATGTTAGCGTCAAGCACTTCTCTGTTTCTAGGAACAAAGCTTTTCTGTTGTATTGTTTACAAGGGGGAGATATTTACATATTCACGCAACCAGAACGCTTACAATAGACCTATTTATGAAAACTCCACTGTACTTTATAGTTTACTAGGTAGAGCCATAACGCAGCTTTAAAAATTATATGTGTAACTTTTTTGGTGGTGGTTGTCTCCATGGAGATTTTGTATTTGCCTGGAATGTTCCACAGTGCGGCATTAACCATATCTATCTAATTACTATTGCTCAAATACCTTGAAAAACAAACATTCTTACTGTGACATGGTTCCTCCCCGCAAAGATCTGACCTGTTATTTGGCCTGATAGCATCAATTGCTTGCGTCCATGGCGATAGGTATGTTTAATGCCACACTGTTGAACATTCCAGACAAATCAATGACATCTCCATTTAGGCAAACAGGTGACTGAGCCTCCATGACACATTTAAGAACTAAACTAACCTTTAAAATTCCCAAAACTTATGCATAGCCTACTCATATATGAAAATGTGCATTCACAGGCAATTTTTCTGAGCCAAAGGGTGTTTTTTATGGCCTTTTAAATTGAACAGGAACTACAGAATCAGAATCAGGAAATAATTATCATTGTACTGAAGTGAAAATTATGGTGTCAACACCAAGTAAGCCACATGTATTTGACAAACAACAAAGTGATTGCAATGATGTGATTAGATAGATAATAATCACCAATAATAATCCACAAATCTCCCCTTTAAACATAACCCAAGGCAGTATATTAAGTACGTACTTTCAAGTTCCAAGTTTTGCTTCCTGTGTGGTCTGCCATGGAAATTTTCAGTACCGAAAATGGAAAGTAAGACATTTTTACACTTACCAATCTGATCCTCTGGTATCAGCGACTCAAGTGGAGGGTCCAGCTCAGAGCTCTGTTTCAAATACGCCTTCATCTGCGTCAAAAACTGCCGTAGGGTTTGTAAAAAGTCTATTCCTGATGTGTGACATGCTTTATTCTCCTGCACAAAACTTAAATAATCTTGCACCAGTGATCCAAAATATGAGTTCTTATCCCTGGACAGTTCTGCGATCCTCTTCACAGCTCGCCTCTCGGGAGTCATCAGCGAACTCAACATACCGCTAACCTTCCGAAATCGTCCTTTAAGCGCCCTTGGTAAAATGAAAGATCCCTCGCTCAACCTTACAGCCATCCTGCGTCTACGAGATTTGAAAGAAGGTCGCAGTCGCATTTCCAAATCCGCCTCAAGTCCGACTCCATAGTCCTCTTCCTCTTCATACTCTCCCTCCTCATCCTCGTCGCTGCTGTCCTCTACGATGTCCTGATCTTGTGGACTGGAGGCTAGATCTTGCCTCAGTGTGAATCTGGGATATTCGAGTGAGTCAGAAGAGGAAGTTGACATGCTCACATCACTTAAACGTGGATTTCGTTCGCTCATTTCAGTGTTGTCCAATGATTTGTCTGCAGTGGGTGGAGAGGCTGGAATCTTGGCACGGGACAGCGCCTTGGCAATAGTCTCATCATCTAGAGCTATGTGGCAGCGGTGAGCTTCTAAATCAGGCTTTTTAGGCCTTGGGGGTGGATTTTTTGAAGTTTTAGATGGGCTTGTGCTACTTTTGTTGGCTGCGGTAGGGGGAGCAGGCGCTGGTCGCTTGGTAGAGGGTTGTGGTCTTCTTGGGGTTGCATTGGAGTGAACAGCGGGCATGCTTTTGGGCCTGGTGGTGTTTTTTGTAGTGGCAGGTGCAGGAGGGGGTGGGGCAGGGCGACGTTTGGGCATGGAACGGGGGGGAGGGGGGCGAGGAGGCGGGGAACGTGATTGGCTGTTCAGCTTGACCACTTGTTCATCTATATTTAATGAGGAGGATGTCCGAGGATTCCTTTCACCGGTGTTAGACTCTATTTGACGGTCTTGGCTGCGATGGCGATGACGTGTTTGCAGAAAAAGTGGATTAACATAACATAATGGTCCACTTGAATGTCTTTTTTCCTGAAATGAAGACAAGTTTTGTGATCTTAAAGTCGGGGGTGCGCTATCGCTGTGGTAGTGATGCCTTTGGGGAGATGCACTGTCTTGATCCCTGGTTTTGCTGGGACGTGGGGGGCTGAGGGACCGGCTCACAGGACGACAGGTGCGACAGGTGCGAGGGGAGGCGGCAGGGCCACACGGGCTGCAGAGAGCAGAGTCCCAAAAGCCTGAAATACATAAACAAACAGAAACACAGTCATAAAAAAGGCAAACATTAACTCACCTTTACACGTCCTGGAACAACTGACAACTGCAGGATGGAGGATATCCCCTTAAAGCTACAGTCACACTTTAAAAATAGATTTTGAAAAATGTAACTATAAAAATAATGGAAAACTAGACTCAGATAAATCTTACTAAAGGTGCTTTATGTAGCTTTTCTGCTGGGGTATCCATCACTAGCTTGTCTTCATGGAGAGTCTGTTATTTGGCCTGGAATTTTCCACACTGTGACATTTAACTGAACTTATTTATCACCATGCTTTTCCCATGCCACAAGTAATGTAACACCCACTAATTGAGATACTAAAACAACAACAACAATTTTCACAACAACAATAATCAAGTGCTCATTAACATTTAACACTTGGCTGTATTTTTCTACACTTTCATACACAAATAGCATGAAAATGAAATAAATACAATACCTAAGCCAATTATACAGAATCCAAACAACAAGTTGCCTACAAATCCTAAGCCCATTCAGTCATGTCTTGACAGTTTCTACCACACTTGGACAAATATGTCTGAGTTAAACTAAACCATAAGATAACAATACAAAATCTCTCACCACCATTTGAGAAGTGTCCTTATTAAATCCCGTAATCCCTAGTTAGCGTCTTTGTTATAACTTGCTTGTTTCTTCTCTGTAAAAGTGGCGTGTTGAGTCGGGTTTGTGTGAGTGTGTGAATCATTGCGGTTGACACAGAACACAGACATGCAGAGGGAGTGTCCAATGCGAAGCGCTAAAGGAAAGAGGGAGGGACTAAAACTCCATGTGCCTGTTTCCTCAAGACTCTCTGCTCTTCCTAATCATTTCCTGTATTTTTTCAAAGTCTTGGTCAAGTGCTGATAGCATTGTATTTTCGCATCCACTTCCCATTAGAACAGAAGAGGTTAGGTGAATACGCAAGAGAAAATTTGGCAGTTTTTCTCACACATTGCAACTCCCAAAGAGTTTAATGTTTATTTAATGAATGAATGTATGCGTTGGACTACACTACATAATGATAACTTATATGTGCTTGTCAAAAACTCAAACAGCCAAGACAAATGTGCGTGTAGAGTGAGATTTCCAAACAAAGTTATTAGTTACAATTAACACTAAAAGCATAAATTATCTTCGCGAAATAAAGAGAAAACCAAATCCTTTCAGTTGTTTCATGTAAAATATGCAAAAGCTCAGAAAGCAACAACCTTAAATGTAAAATATCCCAAATGAAGATAATGTTGAGGGCAAATGGTGACTAAGAATAGCCCAGTTGACTTTGAGCAGTAGGATTGAATGTCTCGTGAGTGGACAGTGTGGTATTCTGCCTGCCCCATGTGAGCAGAGCACCTGACACCGCAGCTCCAAATGCAAACACAGATACTGCAACCAGGTCAAAGTGTGCAACATATACTTGTTAATGTATAATGTATAATGTGTTTAATAGACTGAATAGAAAAGGAGTACAATACATATTTCATTTTATCACTTCAGTTTGTGAGGTTAAACTGTGTTCATATAAAGTAACCTGAGTTCACCTGCCCAAGGACGACAGACGGAAACTTTAATTCAGTATCAAAACGAGCACTTAAGAGGACCAAAATGTCAGTATATTGTAGTCTAGGTGGTAGGTCAAGGTGAAAAATGTAATGAATATATTTTATTTGCATTCAATTTAGTAATTTAATGTATGAGCTGTAGTATTACACTTAATAAAGGTGCAATATGCAACCAGTCTAGTGAAGGTTCGTCCCGTTTGTTTCCAGAGTTGTTGTAGACTTGTTGCTCAGTTGATGTAGAGTTGTTTTGCCTGGAATGTTCCACAGTATAGCATTATACGTATCTCCTGCCATGAGAATAAACAGGTGTCGCCACCAGGCCAAGTTAGATGTCGTATCTGTGGAGCGGTAACCCTGTTTTTCAAGGTATTTGTTAAGCAATAAATGCAAAATATATAAGTTTAAAACCATACAGTGGAACAAACCAGACCAAATAATAATATCTAATTTTATCTCACACTGCTATCACCTCCACTAGAAGCCACATAGTCCACCTTTAATATTATTGTTGCAAAAGTATAACTATACATGAGAGTCCTATCAACAAAGCTGTACAGTAGGCAATAAAACCGCTGGTAGTGCCCCAATCATCCAGAGTATAGCTAAATTACTCTCAAGTAAGACCTGGCAACATAATATAGAAGTGACCACAGTGAAAATTAATCCCTTAAATCTTCTTCTTTAAACTCTAGAGTGAGAGGGAATTTGCAGTGTCACCCTGATACTCCTGACTGACGCTCGGGCTGATTGCCGAATGTTTGTGTTTCAGTTTGTGGGAGTGGACTGTGTAACTTGACATACAAGACAACACAGACAGAAGTTTCTTTAAATAGCCTCCTCTAAAGCCATATGGGAGTTCCCCTGTCTTACTGTTGCTAAGACACTAACAACTCAATGGCATTTTTAACTTTATGACACCAAAGTAGAAGAATACATACACCTGCTTACAATGAGCAGAATCCTAAGCAGTTTATCACTACATAAACATTTGACGCAGCTCATTTGTATGTGCATGGTCGTGTATTTTCAAACTGCTAATGCTTTGGTATGTGTGTGTTTAGACAGCGCTCTCTGTGCTGTGCGGCTGCGGCTTTCCATTGGCCACTCCCTGCTCCCTGTGTGTGCTAAGCTACACTGTAATATACACTTCTAATAGAGGAAAATGAGTCATTCACTTTCAAAGCTCAATTTAGGTCAGAATACTTGCAAAAACTTTCAAGAATCAAATTTAAGGGTTGTAATTCTGTACTTAAACTTTAACGCTAGTAAACGTAGATGTATTTTAGTTTTGGTCAACATAAATCATGTTTTACTCCCCCTAGTCACAGTATCCAGGTCTAGATTTAATTCTGAACTGAAAAGCTGTTATACATTTGTAACTGTGTACAACATCTTAACTTTATCTATGCTGCAGGGTAAAAATGTATGCAAATAAATCCTGATTAGGGGTGTCAAGATTTACGGCTGTAGTTGAGTAAAGAAATTCTTGGTTGACTAAAAACCGACTTAAAAGGGGGAGTGGCAAAAGTTCTCAAAATTATTACATATCTTTAAGTATTTGACCCAAACTGTACTCACAAGACTGCAACGGAGTTCATGTAAAACACCTATTCAAGCAAAGTACTTGGAAAGTGTGTATTTTATAAAGACTAATTACCAAAAATACCAAATCTTCAGCTAACTCAATTCCCCTTTCCTCTGTTGTCCCATATAATTCCTTATCAGTAAAATGATTAGACTAAACGACTAAAGTCCTAGTCAAGATTATTGGTTTATCATTCAGGTCACACTATAATTGTAAGAACTGTAATTGTAACTAGAACTTCAGGAAACTGCTTAGTGTTAGAATAAGTGAATTAACTGAACGCGTTCCAGAGTAAAGCTAAATAAAAAGAGTATAATTATTATTTTTTAAGTCTGTGTTTTAGAAAGTTTGATTTAATACAGATGGTCATACACTGGAGGAAGGTTGATCGATTAGACCATGTGAACGAAAGTCAGGGTTTTGCTGTTTAATTATGCAGTCAAGAATAGTCAGCAATGTTCTCACAATAATAATCCCAATCCCTCTTTGATATTATAACATTCCTAATCCTCGTTTAATCACACTTTTGTCTCTTCTATTATTGCACTATTGCACCTCTCAGATCTAATTCAGTGAACACCAAAACAAATCACTGTCACAAGTCATTTCCTAAAGCACTGATATAGTAGATACTAGAGGTAAGATCTTAAGCCCGAGCCTGAGCCCAACCCAACCCGACCCGAATTTCGGGTCGGGTCGGGCCTAAAATGAAATGTCAATCATTGCTTCGGGTCGGGTCGGGCCGGGCTTCTCTCCCACTGACTTTTTAAAAATAAATAAACAGTTAAACAGTTAAACAGTTAAATAACAGTGTGCAGAGCAGAGCATGCTCTGCACACGTGAACGACGCCCTCTTAATAATCTTCCCCTCCGCAGGTCTGCATGAAATTTCGGGTTTGCTTCGGGCTTGGGCCTGCAAATCAATTAATTGGTCGGGCTCGGGTCGGTTCGGGCTTTAATACCCGCGGGTCGGGTCGGGCTGGATTTTTTAGGCCCGATCTTGCCTCTAGTAGATACACGTCTTAAAATGGTTTTGCAACACTAACATGATTCAAAATGTGGAGCAACAAATCAGATTTTACCTGCTCCGAGCTGAGCCACCTCCTCCAGCTCTTTCTGTGTCTTGGCTGATGCAATGGCTTCTGGGAGTTTGAGTGTAAAGGGCAACACATCCCTGTAAATAAATAGCCAGAGTCAAGGTATTAAAACAAAACTGAAAGGCCATGCAGTAGTTTATGGTCACATTTGGACACTAAACAAAACAACCAAAAAGTTGATGTTATGTATACTGCACAGTGTAGCAGCTACACACAATATGGCATTAAAAATATACATAAACTTTTTTTTTAACCTTTATTTAACCAGGTAAAGACCCATTGATATCCAGACCTCATTTATAAGGGTGACCTGGGCAATACAACTAAGATAAATAGACTACAATGCCATGTTGTGCAAATAAATAAAAAAATTGAAGGAGCAATGTTGTGGCACGACTTTTGTAAGATACAAATAAGCTCCTTTTCTCCCTCCCAAGACAGCGCCCCCCAGTGAGCCTGCTCTGCTCCCAATGTGATCCAGACACAAGTCCTGTGGGTGCCGCGATAATAACTCACTAAAACACTAAAACAAATGCACACATTCAATAACCAGTGTATGTCTCTCAGTCTCTTTTCTCTCTCTGCCCAGCGCGGATCATCTCAGTCAAGGAGTTCAGTATGCTCAAGATATAAATATAACGTCCAGACATCTAAGTATTTTGATCACACACACTCTCTCAATATGACATATGAGAGGTGAGGTTACTTAAATTCTTCATGTCGAAGCAACACCAGCGCTTGGGTAGGCAATAACATGTGTGGCTATGTTGAACGTTTAAGTCCCCCTGGCCAATTTGACCTGATAACATAATGAACTGTTATTATTCTGTTATTCTCTCAGTGGTTTAGTATTAGTCTGTTATTCCCCAACAGTCTAACTGTGTAATTTAAGTGACATTTGCCTACCTTTTTACATTTTACACCAGTTTCTAAAGTCTGTTTTTGAAATCAAGGCTGCATTTGACCTTACAAGCAGGCCATACACAACACAGTTTTGACAGTACTGACCAGACTTTATACTTTTACTATAACAACAAATGTATTTAAGGAGAAGGAAGTGACAAATCAAGGACATGTACTTATGAAAGTATATAGTGCTGACAAAACATTGGCTGTTTTTTTGATCATTGCAATAACAACAAAAGACATCCCCAAACTAAAGTGATGATGCCACAGGTTTAAGTGCCAAAAAGCAAAATGGCTTCCCCTCTGTTTCCTGTGTATGTAGTAGTTTGACGTGATCCATCTGTTCGGAGAATATGGCATCGGATAAAACAAGAAGTGAGAGTCCGTCACCAAAACATTGATCAAAACAACAGGCGACCGCATAACCAAAATTTAACAGCACTATGATTAAATATGCACTGTGTTTTTTCTGGTGCTTATGGCATTAAAAGTATATATATCACCATGGATTTAAGTAGGTGACAAGAACAGGCCAAGTTACATGTCAGAACTGTGGAGAGGCAATCCTGCTCATAGTAAAAATGCATGTTTTTCAACTGGTGACAGCACATTCACACATTTTTTTTCACTGAAAGCGCTTTACATCAAGGAACTGCTCACCCATTCACACACCAGTGCACACAGACACTGGGGGCGAGGCGGTTTAAGTGTCTTGCCCAAGGACACAACAACACCATTCATCTGTGGGAGCTGGAATTGCACCACCAACATGCGGGTCAGTGGACAAACACTCTACAAACTGAGCTACTGTCCCAATAGATGTAAGGTGGATGATTTTACTGACTGACACTGTACAATATTACAGGCAAAACATCTCTGCAGACTGGAGACAAAAATACGGACACCCACAAACACAAAAAGATACACGAGAGCACATTTAAAGCCTCACATTTAAGCCAATAAATGAACAGCCATGTGGGTGTTCTTGTGTCTTTACTGCAAGCAGGCTCTTCTCTCTACAGAAGTGACTCATAAATTGGCAATGCAGTGGAGCTTTAAAAGGACTGATTAAGGATTAAAGAGAGGGAACAATAGATCTTGACAGAATGTGTTTAATAAAATTCACCTCAACTCAACTGTGTGAAAAATACAACAGTCATTATCATAATCATCTTTAAAGTGCATAGCGAAACATTTATTTACCTGCTTATACAGTAGAACGCCACCAGGCGAAACAGGTCTGCAAAACTAATAGCTGAGCCCTCAAGGGAAAAAGCTGTGAAGATACAGACAATATGCTTTATTACAAATTACTTTTATTACAAATGTTAGGGTTTAGGCACAGACGTATTACTACAATCATGGTAATTATTAAATACGCCTTTACCTCCTGTGAAAACAAAAACATGCATAAAATGTTGTGACACCATTTCTTACTCAGTTGGCTCAGTCTTGGTGTTGAGTTAAGTGTACCACAAGAATTTCAACAGGCTTATATAGTTCTGTACTGATGTAATAAAAGTTTTGTTTACTCTTCTCACTGTGACTTTACAAGTGACAAAAGCTTTAAGTTTAAATGAGTTGAACATTTGTGTTTCCCCTACCAGTCCTTTGCATATGATTTCGTTTTTCTGCTTTCTGTCAGAAAATACCAGATGTTGGACATTCCAGTTACATTACATTAACTTCTTGGACCTCTGTCTTGTACTTCTACTTAAGTTTTACAGCCCCAGCTCGAAGGACCTCAACAAATAACAGGGAAAACGACAACAGCACAAGTTTTAACCCTTGTTTATTTATAAAACTACCGGTAATAATATTCTGCAATGCAATAGTACTTTTACTTCAGTACAATTTTTAGCTACTCTACCCAACAATGTACTGAAAGTGGAACAACTTCCTGCTAGAATACAGGCCTTTATTGCCAATGTTATCTGAAAGTCATTTGTAGTTTTAATCGTAGTGATAACTGATCATGTCAAATGAGAATAAACGATACAGTGAGACCGACTGTTGCCAGCTGACCCACATTCAGAGGCTAAATCAGGCCAAAGGCAGCGTCCCCTCCTGCGGGACTGAGGTTTGTGTCTGAGCAGGAAGAGCTCACAGCTGGTGCATGTCATCACACACTCCTCTCAAATGACCCTGGCTGCGCTACATTTGAGTCAGACATACAATATAAAAAGATACAGAACGCTGGTTAAAAATATAGGCGCACAATATAACTTTTCTGGTGGAGGGTCTGTCACGTTCTTGTCCCCATGTAGATCAAATTCTGTAAAATATAAACTACTGTAATCTATTGCTACACCATAATAATTATAAAAAGGAATGAAAGGCCGGATTAAAATAGGTAAAGAGCCGGGTGTGACCTTTGTCCGTCAGTCTGCCCCTGGGCAGCTGTGGCTACAATAGTAGTTTACCACCACCGGGTCTGGAGTGAATGAATAATGCTCTGTAAAGCGTCTTTGAGTGTCCTGAAAAGCGCTATATAAAACTGATGCATTATTATTATTATTATTTGGCCCACAAAATTCCCAGAGATTTTATTGCACCTTTAGTGTTCATAAAATGGAAATTTATTGAGAAAATGTATTGTTCTTAGTGTTAAACAAGCGTCTGAAGGACTTTACCACATTCTTGGCCTAGTATTAGTACTTACTGTACTGGCTCTCCCTGACCGGAAAGTGGCTGATGGGGTTTTCAGACTGCTCCTCCTTTAATCGCACTAAGAGCACTTTCCTCTGCAGGGCGGGGGACTTGCACACCAAAAACACCTGCAGCACAAAGCCACAGAATCAGGAATAATGTGAGGAACAACCATTCAGTTTATGTCATTTGATTGTATTTACAGTCTGGAGTATTCAGGAGCTTTGTAAAGTGATGCTTTAATGTGCAGAGGCTTCACGCTATGAGTCAAATATTCAATACCTTCTGAATAAAAATCCTGTTGTGCAAATGTCTATGTGCTCTCATAATTAACACCCTTAGGCAAATGTCTTAGGAAAGAACCCACAATAACACAGGCAGGGCATGCAGGCGCCATTTAATCCACAACCTCCTGGATAAGACCACCACTATCAAGACAATAGCAGTAATAACAGCATTCTTTTCTTATGTAGCACAAATAGTATAAAATAATATCAAGTTTAAATATATCTCAAGATTAAAAACTCATGAAAACAAGAAAAGGTCCATTATGTAACTTTTCCGGTAGAGGGCAACTGTTTGCGTCCAGGGAGATGTTATTAATTTCCCTGCACCGTTGGAGACAATCTGGTGGCACCCTGAGCTCAAATTAGTGGTCAGATCTGTGGATAGGCATCCTTGCTCACAGTAAGAAGTCAGGTTTTTGAGCAATAAATTGACAAATGACATATAAGTTGTTATACGGTGGAAAATCCAAGGCTACCACCAGAAAAGTTACACAGTGCACCCTTAAAATTAAATGCTATTATTATTAAGGTAAAGAAAGCCCGTCCTTTCTTACCCCAGGAGGTTGCTGGAGCAGGATATGTCCCGCCTCCTCCTCACTTAGACACAACAGAAGCCAAACTGTGTGTGTCTGTGTCAGTCTGTCCAAAACACTCATCCTCCGCCTCAGAGAATCATACCCCGAGTCCCTTTCCCCTCCTGTGTACATACGGTGACCAGGCTCCAGGTGAACAGTGCTCATGTCTCTGTCCAAACTGAAAAAGAGACGGAGGGAGAGGGGGAGAAGCACGTACTTGATAAGTATTTGTGAAGACGACCACACCTTTTATCAAGTCATGACCAAGCACCAGAGCATACCAGAGAACCACGGATGGCAATAGGTGGCAGGAGAAGAAGAGAAAAACAATGTGCACAATCTCACAATATAATGCATTATCTTCAGTCAATAAAGAAATGACTTTAAGTATGACAAAGTAAGTACAAAAAACTAATGGGACGTGAAATCTCAACTACTGTATATGCTGTGGATCAAGATAAAATAACTACAGGGAAAAGTGTGACAAACATTTATTAGAGGGTCAACATCTCATTTGTTTACTCCAGTGTCAATTTGTTTTTATTTGATATGTCTATGAGAAAAGACAGTTGTGTTAAAGGGCAAAAGGTGTTTTAAGAAATTAAAGGATCAATAATAAATCTAGTGTGATTTGTATGGGAGAAACTGTGTACAAAATAAGCTCTTTAGCCCCCTCTGCTGGTAAAAATGACTTACTGCCGTCTCATGACCATTACCGTAAAAGACCTTTTTGCCTCACATGATGGGCCTCCTATGTGCTTATAATACTTTTAACTATTTGCATACAGTTACAATAGCATAGAGAAGACTGTGTTTCATCAGAATCCTCATAACTGTACATCTTAAATCTTGTTTTGAGTGGCACAGACCCTAATCCGCCCTTATTCGGTCATGTCTATAGTCCAGGTTAAAACAGGACACACAGCACATGTGGACCTGCTCACTCACCTGGTAACATTCAGTGTCTCTCAATCCTACTCTGGCCTTTTCTTGACCATTTCTTTCTCAAAATGTAAACGGTAAATACTATGATGATGCTAAAAGCTTTAACTTGCACTTAATTTTTCACAATTTGCCCTTCTTCCCATTAGTGTGTTGCTTATTTAGTAACTATATGGGTTGTCATGTCCTGAGGCGGGTCATACTCTTCTCTTTTCACTTGTCTTTTTCCTGGTTACCCCTCCCACTGTGAGTAAGTCTACAAATGACGACATTTTTATGTTGACAATATTAAATTCACTTTTTTAAACATTTGTGTTTCGTGCATCGCTCCTTCAGATATGATTTAGTTTTGTATTTGTTTTTTCATTGTTGTGGTATATCTTTAAAAAATACCACTTTTTGTCCATGAAATTTCATTGTCTTTACATGATCACATCCAAACTCTAACTTTAACAAATACTTTTACTTAAGTAGTAGTGTATCTAAATATGTTTTTACTCATACTTTAGTACAGTTTTTGGCTATTCTACACACCTATAATGATGAAAGATGTCCTTAGTTGTCTTACTGATGTTATTCATCTATGTGTAGCACTTTGGAGATGATCTTTGCTTGTAAGATGTGCTTAGAAGTGCTTTTAGAAGTAAAGTGGATTGGACTGAATGTCTTAAAGTGTAGGACAAATCGACTTCACATGTGGAACTACTCACGCAGTTATGTCCAGTGTCTCTTGATCCACTTCTTTCTTGACCATTTCCTTCTTTAGCTCCCCAAGCTCCAGTGCAAAAGTGTCAATCAGCTGCAGACATAACGAAAAGATAAATTTTAATCCGTCCAAAACCAGACGGAAGATAAAACGCAGACCGCTCCAAATAAGTGAAACTAACAGCATGGCTTCAGTGGTCAGTTTTCAAACAATGGACAGTAAAAGAATTACTCATATTTTAGCCAAGTGCTCACTTCCTCTATATTGTAAACTGAAACTTCAGTCCTCCATTATTCATCTTAATTAATGCTTTTATGCAAGTTCAATTTCTATATGAGGTGAATAAACATGTCCAGGTTGTTTTCAATGACAGGACATGTGCAGTGAGGAGATAGTTAATATAATGATTTATAAATGTTTGTGTGATATTTTGAAATAGAGCATAAAATGTGTTAAAAAGAGCTTTAAATTTAATAGCTTTTAATTCAAGAGGTCTACAGACAATCATCTATGCTACGTCTATTATATTTCATATGATTTTCCATAATTACTTCAGTGATTTGGAACCCAAAGATTCACATTGGTGGATGAAAAAACAATCCAAATAGGGTCAAACTTTAAATCCAACGCTGAGACCAGTTAAGAGACACTAAAAAGTACGTCCAAACAATGAAACCATCTGATCAAACATACCCTCACTGCCACAGCCACATAGGGCCTAATTAGTTTCATTTGTTGGGGTTTTTCTGCATTATCCACATTCCTTTATTCCACTGTTTACTGCACTCCAGGGACTACACAGATGTTGAAATAAGGATACTCTACTCTGATTGGCTAAAACTGTCATGTATGCAAAAGAGTGTCTATGCAAATAGTGTTTAATGCCTTTTTAAGATGATCGAACATGGGCTGAAACAATATCACGCTATATAGCAATCTATACACTGCCCTACAAAAGCAAAAGACCTCAACTTGCCAGAGTGTGAAACTGTTGCGCTGTTCTGCTGCGGTTTCTCGTATGGTTTTGGATGTTACGGGTTGTCATAGCCCTTTATTTACTCGTTAAAATAATTAAATTGGCTCACAATATCTATAAAAGAGGCCTCAAATACACCCAAAATGACATTAACTCATTTTTAACCAAACACAGGGTTAAAGTGTTCTGCCTTTGTAGGGAAGTATACTTATAATACTGTGAATTCTATTAGGATGTTGTTACAAATTTTAGCCACTAGAAGGACCTCTTTTACTGGCTTGCCCTCCAGTAATCTTACACGCCACAGTCTCCTCCTCCTTTGCCCCCCTTCTTGGACTAAGTGGAGCCAGTTCTGTAAAAACCTTAACCTTTTACCAGCTGTGTAAGACTGAAAGCTGCACTGGTACTGGGAAAAAACAAGAAATCTGGCCATTCAAGCAAATGAAATGCACATTTACAGAAAAACTTTGAGAGGAATTTAGTCAATACAGTATGGCAACACAGCATGAGGTCTATGCAAGGAATAGACTTGATACTCAATACTGATTCTGATACCACAATGATATTAAAAACACTCTTTCTGTAGATTGTCGAATGTGATTTTCAACATTAAATCATAGTGATTTATCATGCTCTCTTATTTGTGTAATCCCTCAGTCATCCAAGTATGTTCCATAGTGGTACATGGGTGTGTATACTAACATTATACATTATTCTAAAGCTATTAAGGTTCATTTTTGATCTGTGAATGTGACTTTTTTTTAGTACTGATACCTGCTCAAAAGAGTATCTAGTTTCAATACTAGTTTCTGTTTAGTAACTTATCCTGACACCTGGGGACAGATACGTTTAAAGCTATACTTTTCCTTACAGGAACATAGCTAAACAACAATGACAGCAGACGGTGGACCCTGCCTCAAAAGTTACACAGAGTCCCTTTAAACTGTAGTAAATAATGTATAGCATCTTTAATTAGGATGGAAGTGGGTGGCCTCAAATCCCAGGTGCCCCCAGGTTAATTCAGCCTTAAACAAAGCCTCTTCTGTTACTTGTGTAGAGAAAAAGTGTAGTAGGAAATTAACTCAAGCAGGAAACAGGGAAGGCTCTTGTAGATAAAGTGAAGGTCAGTGTAAAAAGACAGTTTGGCTCTGGGCAAAGAACCATGAGGAGTGTTACAGCTCCAAACTCGTGATGGGGAAATCAACATCCGTCAGTGACTGCTGTAATATTTATTTGATTACAGATTTTCAAGGATTTAAGTGATGACAATAATAATTTATTTCTCACTCTAAGCAAGTGTCCTATGATCCTTTGTATAATATAATTGTTATTTATCGCAGTGCTTTCATGTTATGGACATCCTTTGTAGGACTTTTGAGTTTTAACCATTTAGATAGATAGATAGATAGATAGATAGATAGACAGAACAAATAGATAAAAGTTACTGGCAATAGTAATAATAAAGTGCACAGATTTAGTTCACACATTTAAAAGAATAGTAAAAGTACATTGTTATTATGTGTTGTTATTTTCTGTAGCAACAGGGACACATGCTCTGAATCTAGAATGATGATATCAAATAACAGGACGAGCCAAGATTCCTGTATTGATTATTTGATATTTTAAGTTATATTGATATTGATATTGAAAAAGAAAACACACATAATGTGTATTAGTGACAAAGCATGCCTCCTATGGCTACACACAGTATGTCATCTGCAACAAGGCAGAAATATTGTAATATAGTAACTGTCTGGACGTAGCATCTGATTAAGCAAACTGAAGGACAAATTCTTAATAATTAATGCACAAAGTCTGGTATTTTCAAACAATAAACCAAAAATAATGGAGAAACTGAGCACAGGCGTAATCATTTAATATTGTCAAAACGAACTTTGTGTTACTTGTAGACTTACTCACAGGGGGAAGTGTAACCAAAACATTTCCTAAGTAAGAGTACTGTCACTTCAATGAAACCGTAAGTACGCTGCTAGTAAAGTACAGTTTCTTCCAAAAGTTACTCAAGTAAGTAAGTAAAGGAATACATCAGCCCTTTTACTGCTGTAGCCTATACAGAATACTGAAAGCGAATATCCCTTACTGCCAGATTTATAGACGTTTATGTGAAAGAACAGTGTGACTGAGCTGCCACTGAACCATGCTGTCAAAAGGAAACTATGTGTTTGGGTTTAGCACATGGGCTTAAACAAAGTGCTTTCACAGTCTCAAAGAGGTGGGGAAAACCGCACTGCTCATTATGGCCTGAAAACTGGCCTGACACCTGCGAGAAATCTGGATATTTTTAGCAAAACGCAAACAGAAGGTAGATTTTTGTTGAAGAATAACATGTACAGTATAGAGCATCACGCCATTTCACTGGTAAAGCTGGGATTGAGTGGTTAAATACATAATTATGCATAAATGTATGTTAGAATTGAGCTACCTATAGCTGTGCAAGTAGTTTAGCCTCCCAAATTTACATTTATACTTTAGATTGTATGTTCCAAAAGCAAGAATAGCCTACAAAATGACAAAAAACTTGTAACCATGTACATGAATTTAACTTTAGACTTTAGCCTTGCATGTATAGTTTTGAATGGATGCTCTTAAAGTCGTTTTTTTCTTACTGTTTTCCTATCTGGACGACTGAGGAATTACACAACTTGTTTTATTTATACGTGCCTTCAGTGTACTAGTTTTCCTTGAGCCATTAAAATAACACGCCTAAAATAACTAAAACTACACTGAAAAAAAGAGAAAAAGAACAGACCTTGCCCTCAAAAACATGGATATATTTCTGTTGAAGTTGTACCTTGAAGAAACTGCCGCTGCGATCCATCAGTCGGCCGGGGGTCTCCTCTGTATCTGGGCTGTCGGCCATGTTGTGCTCCCCCTCCCTCTCAGCCGCTCTCAGTGTTGTGTGGGTCAGCGTCTGCCGAGAAACAGGGATGTGGGTCAAACTCAGTCCAGACTTCAACTGCGGTGAACCCGAGGAAATAGCTGCTCTCTCAACAGCTTTAAAATTAGGACCGCTGCCATAGTGATTAAGGCCGCTGTCATCCATACTCTATCATCTTAACACTTTGTAGTGGTCCAAAGTTACTCCTCACTGAACTTTTGCATTCAAGCATCCTAACTATTCACCACAATGAGTTTATAAGCGCTTTTCAGAACTTTGAGAGGACAGAGCGGAGTTACAGTAAAGCTAAAACAACTGACATAGACGGCCCTGGCTTTCTCTTCACTCTCTTCTCTTATTTCACGGGATTATTTCAACCCTTTATTTAAAGTAATTCCAACTCGACCCTTTCTGGACAGAAACTGTGCCCGTTCATTAGTTTTCTAGACATTTCTTCCAGCTTAAACCTGTGTCAATGTTATTTTTATGTCTACATAGCCATAATTCATTTCCCATCTTGTGAGATTTTCACCGCTGCCTCTTTAAAATGTTTCCTCGAGCAAAAGATTATTTGGATGATTGGTTGAACATACAAAAAATGAAATGTTTAGCATGTTTAAGTAGATAATATCACCTTTTCCCATTTAAGGTTCTTTATGTTAAATGGACATAAGTACATGCTTTAAATATAACAGCTAAATTGTTTGCTTTTGATCATAAAGTATTCCAGTAAATAGGTAGAAAAAGGTGACATTTTTAAATAGGTTTGTAGGTAACAGGTTATACAATATTGTAGTTTATTATTATTTTACTTTATTCTGTAGTGATTTTCATATTGATTTGGTACAGATGCTATGTCCTCTCCTTTTACCCAGGCTTGGAAATGGCACATTCCAGTTTTTGAGCCTGTAACCTTCCTCCTTCCTATTGCTAAAAGTTTGGGTACAAAAATTCAAACCTTATTTTGTCAGATTTCCTAATTTGATCAAAGAGAATTTTGCCCTTCTTAAAAAAAACATAACATTTGGCAGCAGATGTAAAGATCTGGGGATTTCTTTGGTCCCTACAGTTTTTGGCTCTCTGTGAGTCATTTTCCTGGTGCCCCACCCTTCCCTGCGTCTCTCTCCCACAAACCACCCCCAGTCCAGTCCAGGCTGAAAACATTAGACCAGTCCTGGCTCCTGGTCCTGGTTTAGTCCTGGTGTCCTCTTTGTTTGGTTCTAGTTTAGTTGTGATTTAGTCCTGTCTAGTCCTGGTTTAGCCCTAGTTCAGTCCTGGATTAGTTTTGGTTTATCCCTGGCTCAGTCCTGGTTTAGTCTTGGTTTAGCCCTGGTCCAGTCCTGGTTTAGTCCCGGGTCAGTCCTGGTTTAGTCCTGGTTTAGTCCTGGTTTAGACCTGGTTTAGTCTGGGTGTAGTCTTGTTTTGGTTTAGTCCTGATTTAACTTTGTTTAGTCCTGGTTTAGTCCTGTTTAGACCTGGTTTAGCCGTGGTTCAGTCCTGGTTTAGTTTTGGTTTAGTCCTGGTTCGGTCCTGGTTTAGTTTTGGTTTAGCCCTGGTTCGGTCCTGGGTTAGTCCTAGTGTAGTCTTTGTTTGGTTCTGGTTTAGTCCTGATTTAGTCCTGTTTAAACCTGGCTTGGCCCTGGTTCAATCCTGGATTAGTTTTGCTTTAGCCCTGGTTCGGTCTGGTTTAGTCTTGGTTTGGTTTTGGTTTAGTCCTGGTTTGGCCCTGGTTCAGTCCTAGTTAAGTCCTGGTTCAGTCCTGGTTTAGTCCTGGTTTAGTCCTGGTTTAGACTTGGTTTAGTCCTGGTGTTGTTTTGGTTTAGTTTTGGTTTAGCCCTGGTTCGGTCCTAGTTTAGTCTTGGTTTGGTTAGTCCTGGTGTTGTTTTGTTTTAGTTTTGGTTTAGCCCTGGTTTAGTCCTGGTTTAGCCCTGGTTTAGTCCTGGTTTAGCCCTGGTTTAGTCCTGGTTTAGTCCTGGTTTTATCCTGGTTTAGTCTTGATTTGGTCGTCGTCGTCGTGCGTCGGCGATGGAGTTCGAGAAAACGTGCGTGCCGGAGGCCGGCCTCCGCTGGGCGGGAGGGTAGGGACCGGGGGTCGCGTCCGTACCGTACCCGGCGGAGGGGCTCCGTGGGAAGGCCGCTGGGGCGAGACGGCGCGTCTCGGCCTCGCTTCCGAGGGTGGGTGGCGTGCGGGGGCGAAGGGGGAGCCGGAGCGTCCCCCCAGCCGCCGCCGCGTCCGGCCGAACCCGCTGTGCGCAGGAGCCTTCCGCCCCGGATAGAACCGGACGGGGGCCCTGCGATGGCGGGTCTCGTGTGCCCGTCGACCGAGCTCTTTCTCCCGCATCCGAAGAACCGTGATTTGTCCATAGTCATTTTTTGAAAAACGTTCTTCGCGGCAACGTTTTTGGCGGCACGGTGGCTGAGTGGCAACACTCAGGCCTCACAGCAAGAAGGTTGCGGGTTCGATCCCCGGGTCGCCCGGGCCTTTCTGTGTGGAGTTTGCATGTTCCTCCCCGTGTCTGGATGGGTTTCCTCCGGGTACTCCGGTTTCCCCATCAACCCAAAACATGCCCGGACCCCTATGAACTGACATCAAGGACCATAATGTCCACCCTCCTGTGGGCTCACCACCTGCAGGGGGTTCATGGGGGGTCAGGTGCTATGAGTATTGGGCAGCAGGCTGCCCCGCGACCCAACCGGATTGAGCGGGAGAAGATGGATGGATGGATAGTCTTGATTTGGTTCTGGTTTAGTCTTGGTTTAGTCCTGGTTTAGTCTTGGTGTAATCACAGTTTAGTCATGGTTTAGTCCTGGTATAGACTTATTTTAGCCCAGTTTAGTCCTGATTTAGCCCTGGATTAGTCCTGGGGTCCACACACATTTGCACTTTATTCTCAAACAGGAAGGACGTCCCGTTGCCCCCGATGACCAAACACAGCGGATGCATCTGTAAACTAAAACAATGAGGATTTGGTCAAATGTGGGGATTTTTCTCACGTCCTCCTCCCCGTGAGGGTCCCAAATGTTCCTACGTTATTGATGTAACTTTAACATCCATATTGCAACCATAAAGAAGGCTCCTCAAAATCTTTTTAGGACCTTTTCTTGGAATTTGTATCACAACTAGCCTATAATTCTCTCTGGCATTCTTATACATATCTTGTGTCTTGTCCAATTAATTAAATGTACCCGAGAATGGCTAGAATTAAAGCAGTGCAAACTATTATAAATAACAAAAACATATAGTAAAAAATGTGTTGGTGTCCAAGAATTCTTCTACTCCAAAATGTAATCGGGAGGCTTCATTTTGCAAACTGAAAGAATCCCTTAAAACCTTGTTGCTACAAATCACTGACCTGAGTTATTTCTGGTGAAGGTGTCTAGACGAGCGGTTTCAATTCCACAAACGATGAAGAAATGAGGAAAAGGAAGCCATCGTCAATTAACTCTGTTCTCTTCTCCGCCTCTACAACGAACACTGTTAACCCTGCTGCCTGTGCAATACTGGGACCATGTGCAATACATAAGATGTCCAGCAGTCACTTTACCCACTACAAATTATTCGGGTTAAAATAATGCTCAGTTTAAAGTCTAACTTGAGTAACATCTTCCAGCAGAGCAGTGCTTCTAGTAGCTTCACCCCCACATAGATGTGGATGACATCAGCTGCAAACAGACATAAACTATGATGATGTTTGCCCTTATCTGGGTCACAAAGACATGCCAGGCCCAGTGCAATAAGGCTGATTCCTGCCAAGTCCCACGTGCAGTACAAAAACAAAAAAGACGTTTTTCAGAAGAATCCAACATCTCGACTCCCTATTTTTAGTGTAACGGGTTAAAACAACAGAGGCGTACTGCTGAGGTCCACCCTGCTACAGCTGCACAGTCCACTGCTAATAAAACTCCCCCACACACCAACTACAGAAAAACCAGAGCAGGCATTTCAAAGATATAACCTTGGCAAATATGTTTTAATGACATTTGAGGTTTTTTTTATACTTTTGTGGTACATTTGTATAGGATCTGCACCCTCTTTTGGTAACATAAGAACCAAAATGAAAAAAACAAACTACTTACAACAAACAATTTAGCAATATGGCATCAACCAGTAGATTCTTGGAAATAACATAATTTAAGGGTTGTGATAAAATGAGTCCAGTGAGGATGAACTTTTGGGCTGCCACTGGTGACTGTTTGTTCTGAAGGCTATGCCCAAATCAAACAAGACAAGGAAACAAGATTATTGCTATATTAAAACCCTTGTATCCGATTTATTTCCACACAGTTTGACATGCCCCATGTTGTAACAGCATATCTTGAGGTTAAAATAACTTGGCTATACTGTATATATAGAGTCTTATTGTCTGATAATCAGTAAGCTGCAATTAGCATGTTAGCGCTTGTTAGTTTTACCATGACGGCAAAATTCCTGTGGTCTGTGAAAATTGCGAGAAGCGCCTATAAATCAATCGGCGCGACTCATTAGGATACTCTGAATGTAGGTTGTAAGGTAAGCGAGGAATAACTTAGGACCACTGCAAACTGTTTAAAGTCTAGTTCTGTTTTCCATGTTTTTAAGACATCAAAACTCAGGTACAAAGGTATTTATAATAAGGAAGACATTGTAAATGCTTCTCCTGATATATAGGTCAGTGGATGTTGTTTATTTGAACTGTCTGACCCGTGTTGTTAAAACATTTGCACTTTGAGGAATGCAACCCCTCCAAGTTTTCCACAAAATGTTTAAAAACGTCACTCAAACACTCCTCTGACCAAGCCCCTAACCGCAAATCATAGCTCTACTCATCTCATAATAACAAGCTGCAAAAACTAAATGTATAGTCTATTTTCTTGCATGTAAACTTTTGGAATAGTCCTGTATTAGTAGAAGGTGCGTCAAAAGCTACAGTATATAATTTTCCATATTGTATTTTACACCTCCTCCCTGCTCTGCTAGAGAGAAACACCAGCAGTAGGTCCAGATGGCTGTTTTAGATCAGCCCAAGATGGCACAGGAATTTCCAAATGAGCAGATAAAGCAGTAATTTAGGGGTGAGAGGAGATATGGAAGACGGGCACTGGTTACACAGGAAAAGGAAATGAAACAACATTAATTTAATCACTCAAAAACAGACACAAAACTGTCTGAAAATCCCCAAAACATCAGTTGCATTTTTTTTAAAAATATATTTTAAATCCAAATGCAGTTTATCTACTGGTATCATTTTAGTACTTGAACTCACATAATGTTAAGTTATCTCATCTAATTAAACAAACTCAGAGATGTTAACACAATCATTCTCGGATTTGGTGTCAAACAACTGCGACATAGATATAAAATAAGCACAAACTAAGAGCTGTTACACTGGAGACATGTTAAAATCCCCAGTGTCTGTCCACGTTGCTTTGCTTTTTCATCATAGAGCACAAATTAACTACACCCCTGTTTGTGGTACTCTATCAGTGGTGGAAGCAATTAGTAGTAAGGAGGCCCACAAGGGGCAAACGTGGAGCTATTTATAAAACTATACATATTTCTGAGATCATCTGAGGTTTTGTAGAAAATACGCAGCCCAATGTGCCATGTATTATTATGTGGATCTTTCCGCTTCACCTGTTCTACAGGAGGTATGAGGGACAGGAGGGGCTCAGTTAAAATTAATGCATTAAAAAGAGGAACTCAGGATATAAGGACATAAGAATGCTCTTCTATCTGCACCATTCAGGCTTTACTATCATGATATAAAAGAACGTGGTTTAGTTCTAACTTTGAAGGAAGAACTGTGAGTATTTTTTCAGTTGAATTATATGTTTAAAGGTCCTATATTACACAGAATGGAGTCTTATGAGTTTTAAGCCATGTTATAATGCTGTTACCTCCTCAAAACATACCCGGAGTTGTGTTTTGTTTCATTCACACATGTTTGAGTGACTCTTTATTATTAGTCTGTCTACATCTCCAAAGCTCAGAATGCTCTGTTCCACCCTGTGATGTCATGCAGTGCTAATTTTCAAGTTAACAGCGACGTTTTACCTTTTGCTGAGTAGAAATTAGGCAATTCCAGGGTTGAAATGATCAAAAAAATGAGTATTGAATTTAAAAACACACTGAAGCACTTTCTGAATTCCCACAGGACTTAAGTCACATTTGAGATATGCAGGATTTGTGTGTTAAACATGTGTAAATGAAACAAAAGAAAACTCCAGTTATGGTTTTGATAAGAAAACATAACAGAGCAAAAAATAACCTAATATAGACACTTTACAACTAATTTTCTATGCTTATGAAATGAAGATTGGGAGCCAAACCGATTTGTTTTCATTGCTTCAGTGAAGGTCCAATAGAAAAGCTCAAATGACTCAAGCCTCAGGTCAAACATTTCATAACCCAGACCTGCTTTAAACCATAAACAGAGGGTACATGGGATTTAGATTGGAAATTCATACTGTATGACCTCTGTGACTCGAGGTTTGGGCCTGGTTAAATACTGTACTTTTCATGCCAAGCTCAGAGAGAACCAGACAGTAAAATGAGACGCATCAGCCAAAAGAAATGCATTTGGTGCTGGTAATTTGAGTGTCCTTGTGTCCAAAGGTTGCATCACCAGTAGGGAAGTCAAAAGTATTGAAAATCTGATACTAATCAACACTAAAACTAAAGACTTGAAATAATAATGATTAATATTTATTTAATTATGCATTTTTTTGTCCATTAATACCATTTTGGTCTAACCTGAAAATGAAATATGTCCACGTTAGTTCCAAAAGCTCATGAGAAACCAACACAATTATATATGATGCAACTTATTTTCTTCAAAAACATCTCTTCTGTCTCAATCTATAATAACAATGATAACCATACTAAAGATGTATTTTTTCCTCTTCCAAATACACTACACTACACTATACTTTATGCACAGTCCTTGCCAACAGATGTGCTTTGCTTAATAAACATAACATTCAAGTCCTTACACGAAAATGCTGTGTTAAATTACCTCTCAAATGATTCAGTGCTGCTTATTGGGGTCTGGGTAAAAAGTTAAGTCTTTCTGACCAATGGAAATATAATCCTCTTAACAGATTCCAAAGCAGCCCATAAGAGGAAATTGTGCTATTTTGTAATTAACATTATACAATTAAACACATACACTTGTTATATAAGCTGTGGAAACTGGGGCACACAGGTAAAAATGTACTGAGAAGTTCTCGTCAGGTTTGAACAAGTCATCAATACGCACTTACATGACATTTTTTGTTTGTTTTTTTTAAGTTTTGATGGGATCTTTTGACATTAGTGCCGCAGATTTACATTTAATGAGTTTATCTTTCAGCGACGAGGTACGTTTGTGGCACAAGAAATGAGCAAATGCGGTTATTTCACCTTAAAAGTCTCCCTAAAAATAAACCTGACGCTCTTCCCACACGAGATTTGCCTTATATGATCAAATAAAACATCATATGGAGTACGATGGTTTATACGCTTTTTCTTTGTCTTTTTCCCCCCATATAATTAACATGGAAAAAGTGAAAAAAAAAGAAAGAAAAGTGATTAAAGTACCATTAGTATGATGTTAGTAATAAAGTGGAGCCAGAAAACTGCAAAAAGTCTTACCTCAGCGTCTTGTTTAGTCCTTTTGTTTTGGCGGACTTCATGGCTTTGCATTGGGAGCTGGAGGTCGTTTTCTTATTCCCTGCAGTTTCCAGGTCCAGACCTACTTTTGGAGATACATATTTACAATAGACGCACGGAGCTAATGCAACAAAAACCGGTTTTGGCTGAAGAAAAGTGGGAAGATGAGAAGGGGGCGGTGCTGCAGACGCGGCTCTGCGCTCTGATTGGCCACGTTTCATCCCTCATCCTGCATTTGCTGAAGTACTTTGTTTACAGAAATGTTGGAATTACCAGGATTAAGAAAGGCTATAATGTATTGTTTAATATTGCGTTAGAATAGATTTATTATTTTGCCATTGTTTAAAGGGCCCATATTACAGCAATTGCTAGATTTATACCTGGGAAGAAACAAAAGTGTATTGCAATATATATTTTTTGTAATTTTCTATCTATTTGGAGGTAAATTAACAGCATTTAGATTAAGTTCATTTTATTTGTATTTATTATTTTGTACCCAACCCAAAACATGCTACACAGGTTGTGTAATACATTACTAAATACTAATAAAACACAACACTAAATACAATACTAAATTCAATAAAGCAATTAAATACTGTCCCAGGTGTTTAACTGTATGTTTTAAATCTTATTTAATTTGTTTATGTTGTAAGGCGACTCTGAGTGTCCAGAAAGGCGCCTAATAAATAAAATGTATTATTATTATTGTAACATGTCCCTCTGTGATGGACACCAAGGACATTTTGGTGTTAAATCCATGTGAAGTTAACAAACTAACAAGTTTTTTGATGGCCAACATCTCTGACAAGCTTCTACCGTCCCCTCAAAACGTTTTCAGACTCCCTTTTAATTTCTTATTTATTTATTTTTTATCATAGTGCAGCCACAAACTAACCTCTATTGAGTTTTTTTTTTTTTTAATCCTGGACATGATAGTCCCTATAATCCCCCAGCCCTATAGGCAGAGGAATCTAGTCCCACTCTTTAAGAGTCTATCTCAAAACACTCAAAAGATCGACTGGTTAACTCAGTGTATCACAAACATACTTGGAATTGTGTTTTGTTTCATTCATTCATGTTTAACACACAAATCCTGCACATTTAGGCTTATAGAGTTCTTGTGATGTCATGTGGCGATACAGAAACTGCTCCATTGTGTTTTTAAGCTCCATACACGTTCACTAGAATCATTTGGACGATTCCAGCCCTGGAATTGTCAATCTCTACCGAACAAAAGGTAAAAGGAGCTGGTAACTTAAAAACTACCACTAGGCCTACATGACATCGCAAGTTGAACTAATAAAGGATAAACTCAAACTCAAACGTGTGTGAAATAAACATAATACAACACAGCTCCAGGTATGTTTTTGATGAGGTAACAATATTCTAACCTGACGAGTTAAATTTGAGCAATACAGGATCTTTAAGTAGAGAATGTGTCATTATATAAATAGGCCAAGGTGTCAAATTGGTGACAAGGAGATGGATCCCTGCAAGAAAAGTTACACAGAGCATCTTTAAAAGCCAAATCTAGACTAATAAAAATGACTATGCTCAATCTAGATCAAATAGACTAAATAATAGACCTACATTAGAGTCAAACAAAGACACGGAGATGCTGTAGAAGCCTACTACATGGGCTCACTTTATTTATTTTTTTCATAATTATTGTAAGTAGGCCAATTTTAGTCAGGCAAACAGCAACTGAAGAAAAGGTAGAAGTCAGCTCAATGCATGTTACTCTTCATTTTCCTTGTTAAAAATAAAGATTTACAAATATAGTTTACATATACAAGCATAAAACAACATTTAATACTTTAAACTAACTCCTGTAGGCCTAAACACACAGATTCAATCGTGAGTATTTCAGAAATTAGCCCAGTGTTTGTGTCCAATAATATTCCTTTGATATGTACAGAAAAAATAGCTTTCTAAACTTTACAATAAAACAATTTGAATATGAAAATACATGCAAACTGACCAAAGATTTCAATATTTTATCTACAAAAAAAAGCACTCTCTATAATGTGACACAGCCTGCAGCGCCCTCGTGTGGCTGCAGTTAAAACAGCACCGTTTACGCCCCCAACTTAAACTAATCAAAAAAAAAAAAAAAAAAACTACTGTAAATAAAAATAAATTAAACTCATTATATAACACATGCTGAAACACAGTGGCAATACTGTTGACAAATGTGTTTTTCTTGGCTCAAATACAGGCAAGTTATAGCCACAAGCAGTCATATTAGCATCAACAAGTGGATTTTAATACCAAGTAAAAACTTAAAGGTGCACTACATATTTTTTTTTGTGATGGAGGGAATGCCATCCTGCTTGTCTCCACAGAGATGTGACTGATCTGCCCTGAATGTTCCACAGTATGACTTTAAATGTACATCATGGAAACAAGCAGGCGATATCACTGGGTCAAGTCACTGTTGTTATTGTGGAGAAAAGACCCTTAAAACCATAGACTGTATAAAGAAGTGGACTAAGGGAGTGTCATCCATAGCGTTCGGCTCCAGTCAAATGAAGCTCACCCAGGCTAGCAGTTACAGGAAGTGAATTTGGAGTCGGCTCTCTCTGGGACATTCCCGGTGTGCGGTGGCTGATAATAATAAAGTTGTGAAACAAGTGTGTGATTAATTCTTATGTACTCGGCCCATTCCTGACTTATTTACAACTAACATATGAGTCTGTATAGTCGCATTTTCTTTGTGTTTTGTTCATTTTTAAGCAGGTTTTCCGTATTTTATTTAACAAATGACAATTCATGCCTCTCTTTACTCTTGGCAGGGGTCAGATTGGTCAAAAATAGGGAAACCAGGGACATTTCTTGTATAAAACTGGGACAAATCACTGGTTTTGGATAAATCTGTGGGGACAGGGGACACAGGGCTCAAAACTGGGACTGTCCCGGGTAAATAGAGACGTCTGGTCACCCTGCTCTATATTAGAAATTGGCGGCGTCTAGCAAGTTAGCTATGTCCATTTACACATGAAGAGATCACTTGCAAAACCAAATAAATGACATTTGAAAAAGTAATTGGAAACTTTACTTTTAGTATAGTAATATTTTCAAAAGCCAAATGTATTTTATTGCTCTCAAAATATTATTCCATCCCTTCTTGTTAAAATCCACTATACAAATTTGGCATTGATCATATTTATACAAAATGTGTGTAAAATCCCTCAGGCGTCCAGGTAGAATCCATGGCAAAAGGAGAGAGTTCAATTTGTCAACTGGACAAGAATTTATTTGATTGAATATGTTTCGTCGCTCATCCAAACTGCTTCTTCTGAACTGAAAAAGCAGTTTGGATGAGCGGCTTGTAAATTGAACTCTCTCCTTTGCCAAAATAAACAACTTTCTGGCCTTTTTTCAAAATGGAGATGTCTTTTTTTGCGGCTGAACTCTTCATATACAGTCTATGGTTATAATGTTTACCAAGCTAAAAAAGTTACTCAAAATATTCAAGATAGATATGTTGTTTAATGCCGTACTGTGGAATCTTCCCGGCAAAGAAATAACATCTCCATATAGACAAGCAGGTGGCATACCCCTCACAAGAAAAATCACACAGTGCATCTTTAATTTACCAACAATTTCAACACATTATTAAAAAGTGATGGAGATAGCGTTTCTCCAGCTCTCCCAGTAAAACACAAAATCTCCTTTGCAATTTATGACATGGCAGAGTTAACATGCTGTGCGTCACTTTTAAAAATCATTAAAATATTTTGTACATATACAAATGTAGCAGTATCTCTTCAAACTATACAAAACTTATAAATTAGAAATGTCTACTCTTAAATACAAACACATTACATTGACTGTATGGTCTAGAAGGCTGAAACTGGGCATTTCACACAATCCTTGAATAAATTAATTCATAAATAAATCATGATTATGTTTTCCCAGAATCTAACCTTGGTTTCAAGATTGTGACAAAAATGCATCGACAACAGGCAGACACACACGCCCACTCACGGTCCATTCATTCTTACAAACTGTGCAGTCTTATATCTATTCTAAAAATACTTTTGGCTTTAAGAATAATATACTATACAATATTTAGAAACTACAAACTAAATTTCAAATATATTACAGAGGTCTTATGTCAGTAGTTACATGTTAAGATGATTTATAATGATACAGTTTCTATATTTATAAAGTGACAGTGCCGGGTGTCCTTTCTGTTGAGATCCTTTCATAACAAACTGCATTAAGTTAAGTTCAGATATGAATATTGATACAGGGATAGTGCTGTATTGATATAGCATTGAGTACCGAGTTGTTGTCCTCCAGTGCAAAGCTTAAATGGTAATTTAAACATGCAGCGGTGGTGGGTTTTGAGCAAGAGAAACAGCATCGGTAACACTCCAGGATAACTCACATGTATTCATTCATAAGCTGTTAATAAATACGTAATAATCATACTAATCAGCTGTTCCCCGTCACTTTTGTCTTGTACCAGGCGTTTGTGCGCATGTCTATGGTGCATGCGTACATTTTAAAATATATTATCCAGAAGTACCTCAAAAACTATAGTAGGATATGAAATAATAATCTGAGCAACATCCCTTTAAAACAAGTCGTAAGCTAATACAAAAATGCTAAATATATATACAAAATGTAAAGAATTGAAAAAATATCTCCCTTTGCAAAGCTCTTTAGTACCACTAGAGGTCCTCGTGTCATTATTTGTGAAAATCTGGTTTCTTAATGATCTTGGTTGACGATGCAAAATGATTTGAAATAGACTAAACTAGAATTAACATAGTGAGTGATGCCATAGTGTTACCATCAGACATTCAAACTTGCAAACCACAAATTACTGTACACATTTGGACCATTACATTTCCCAAGACCTCTCCAGTGTTGCATAAGATCAATACTTACTGTACTGTAATACTTTTCCCTTATGTACAAATTTAAATATTGTGTGTGCTTATTTCCAAACTTGTACAAATGGTAAGAAACAATCCAGGCTAAAGATCGCTGCCAAACACTGGATTTCAGTTCCTCCATTGATCAGAATTGTTCAAGTCACCAACGTGAGCTTGTAATTGTCATTTTGGATTCAGTTCTTGCCTCTAGTCCAGCTTCTCCATTCATCGGCATTGACACGGGCCTGCTCCTCTGCCTGGCCGTTCTTTTGGTACCTCAAAGCAGTAACGCCCCCTCTCTCTCACTGTCTGTATTGCACCAAAGATGAAATATACCAAGCTCTATATTCGGTAAAAAAAAAGACGTTGGAAATCCAGGTGTGGCTTTCCTAAATCTTCCAGTGGAGTAAGCGGCGGAGGGGTCAGTGAATGTCACGGCACATGGGGAGGTTTACGAAAATGAAGACGTTGAATTCGATGAGGATGGAGAAGCACAGAAAAACAGCGTACAGGAGCAGACAGACCAGCCCCAGCCGCTTGTCCAGAGTCCATTTGTTTAAATGAACACCAACAACCTGCAAGTGTAGCGGACAGGAACGGGTTAAAATCGAAATAGTAGTCATTACGTATCTGTACTTCCCTTGAGTACATTTTTAAGAGAATACTTTTTACTTTTACTTCACTACATTTGAGTGCAAGTATCTGTGCTTTCTACTCCACTACATTTTTGAGTATTTTTTTTATTATTGTCTGATACTGGCACATTCACACATTCATAATTTGAGCAAACCAAAATATACTAATAAAAAAGATAGGAAAAAAATATTAATTCAGTTGTTTCTGTTGAACAAAATTCAGCTCTGTATCAAAATCAATACATTTATAAGAAATCAAAATATGTACGAAACACTTTTTACTCTTTAAGTACATTTTCAAACAGGTACTTACTTTACTCAAGTAGATTTTTTCATGTGATACTTTTACTTTATTATTTTTTGCTCTGGTGTCGGTACTTTTACTTAAGTAACAAAAATTCATATTTCTTCCACCACTGGTCTCTGATCGAATTCTGGAGTAGACTTACTGTGAAGAAAACTGACGCTAACAAGAGCCCCACAGAGAAGATAAGGCCTCTGCTGTTCAGGTGGACCTGAGGAAACACAATTATTATTACTACATCATTTTTATACTCAACATCATTTTTTTTACTGTAAAGGGGTGATGTGGGTGTTAATGAGCTCCTCCATACTTCTGCCTATTCCATTCTGTAAGTTATCACTGTTTTAAAAAAAAACATGCATATTTACAGCAGTATTCTGTTGTTAAATGATTACATGCATATTTAATTTTACAAAATGCACTTAATGTAATGATCAAAACTGTGTATATGCTACCTGCATTATATGAATATACTCACATGCTCTAAAAAAGACAAAATTGTTGTGCTGCCTAAACTTGGTTTTGTATAAAGTACCAAAAATGCTCATGGACATATTGATTCTTTGCAGCTAATGTTATCAACATTCCCTCGGGTGTGATGTTAACTCTTGGCACTGCTGTGTCTGAGGCCTGTTAGACTTTAATCTGATCTTTATTTTAACATGTGTGATGTAATTGCATCAGTATCGATGCAGCAAGTTGTGATATCAATACTGTATCAACTAATTAAGATAAAAATCACAAAATATTATATTTTTGGCACACTCCTGTTCTGCCTAATTCTTTTGGGCTCTACTTTCCTGTTAGGTTTTTGTAATACAAGATACTGTTTAACCAAAATTAAAATGGGAATAACAGCAGAACTCTTTATCCTTGGGTGCACTGTATACTTGTGCTTTCTGGTGCACTCACACTGGAGCCATAGTCGATGCAGAGTGTTTGCAGCGTCCAGGGCAGCCCCAGCCCCACCAGGATGTCAAACACATTACTGCCAATGGAGTTAGAGATGGCCATGTCCCCCAGACCTGTGGCAAGGACAATAACAACAACATCGTCATTCTTGTACAGTCTGAAGACATGTTGTCCTCTGCAGTCATAATAGTACATTTGATAAGCGCCTGTCTAGACTCTCCAGGTCACCTTACAGCGATGGAACGATGTTACAAAGAATGCATTTAAAATACATGACCATAGTCAAGACTTCAGAACAATATGAATGGGTTTCTTCTCCTGCAACATTTTGAGGACTGTCTGATTCAAAAGATATAATTTTTCATTTTACATTGTAAATCGTTATGGCACAGATGCACAGGAGATACTGAAATAATGATTTAGTGCTGTCAGTCTCATGTATTCCATGACCAAGACCAGACGGTGAAACATGTATTGTTTTATATTGTTGTAATTAATTCATCTGTAAACAATGGTGCTTTGAAAAGGCAAATATTTTCTACTTATCATATTATTAATTTATATTATGAAATGTTCCCAGTATATTATATTCTAGAAATCAAGGTCTGTGTGTAATTGTACCTTGTCTTGCCACTATGACACTGGCCATACAGTCGGGGACACTGGTGCCCGCTGCCAGGAAGGTAATGCCCATGATGACGTCAGGGATGCCAAGTGTAAAACCAATCACTGTCACCTAAAAAGAAATCACAAACAAAAAATATGTTTCATACTTGTAGTACTTTCATGTACTAGGAATAGAGCACGGGTTTAGTTTAGTGTTACATTGAACTGGAAAGTAGGGTTGGGTACATTTAAAATACTGTATACCCCTGAAAACACATGACAAAAAATACATGAAAACACTACTGGTTAATTAAAGGCACAGCAAAGTTAAAACCATACTTTAGAACTCTTTCTATGGAGATGGATGATTTTTATAGATTAAAAGACATTTTGTTTGATGAAGACCACAACCTTATGGAAGCAACTGCTGTGCACATGGACTTTTCTGACGGTTTCAGACGGTTGTTTCTCTGTCATGCATTTTATTCTACAACACTCATAACTTCTATGAATATAACCAAACAGATGTACTGTATTCATATTAAACCCTTAAAATTCCGTGTCCCGGTACCAGGTCATCGTATATAAACAGCGAATACCGAGCGACACACACGCGACCCAACTTGAGACACCAACACATGTAACACATCACTAGAAAGCTACGGCTCTCGTCTTTCCGACCATAAACACCATTTTGAGGTACAACAATCACAGCACTTGCACCAAAACATTTTTCAAACCGCACCCCGATACTAGTAATTTGGCGTTCCCTACCTTTGAAGGGGGTCTATGGTCCAAACATTGATCCTTCCCCACAAGTTTAGGCATCATTCTGTCCGTAACAGTCCAGACAATATAATCCGAAAAAGCCATAAGGTCCAAAAACGAATTAGATCCACAGGGGGACAAAGACTGCAGCAATTCTCTTCCTAAAAAAATAGTAATTGCCATTTTTCTCCCCGTTTTTATCCGATTCTGCAGCCAATATTGACATTTGGAGCTAATGTTTGATGTCAAAATGTTCCCCCGGACTTTAGCTTTTGATTGATGGTGACTCTGGCCAATTACAACAGTGTGGGGGTTGACTGTAGCGAGAAAAAACCAATGAATGTCACAGACTGGCAAAAGTTCACTCCCAACTGTCAGTCTTGTAGATCCAAGCTATTAGGTTGAAGGATAAAAGTGATGCTACGTACTTGTAGCCAATGAGCTGCTGAACACGGAGAGGTAATATGTGGGGGGGTCAGGGTTTATTTGGGAGGTGCATTTTACGTGCGTAAAGGGTAAATAGTATTTCCGGGAATCAGTGCGCTCGTGCGTAATTTGTTGTCTCTGTGTGTAAATCGCTTTCTGTGCTTTGTTTTCATTTTTGGGGTTTTTAGAGCCCTCATTGATGTCTGTAGGTTGAAGCATTCAAAAGTTATTGTATTTTTTCCAGACGTTATCCAAGTTTATCCAAATTGATCCAGTGTCCATTTGGAGTCTCCAAATTGTCCCTCTGTAAAAACGCATGAACTAAACCATGTAAATAATGCTGTAAAATGCTCATTTTTAGAGCTATTGTTTTCAAATTTGAAATGGGAGTAGACAAGACCTGATACTTTGAGGAAATACTGTGTTGAAGTCTATAAGTACCAAACTTAGCTGTTTACACTCTTGTTTTTACAAAGAAAAATCTAGGCGAAGATAAAAAGTCTTAATTTCTCTGTGTTCCAAAGAGTATAACTTTTTATTGGTTATACTTAGAGTATTTTTTTCTTTTGTGGTAGAAAATACAGAATGTTATCTTTCCAAAATGCCCAAACCTTTACATATACTCCAAAGGGTTCAAGAACAGCTTTACTTTGAAACTTTTATTACATTTTTCAGGCGTTTTAGTCAAAAATACTCGGATTTTTAAAGGTTTAATATAATATACAAGTAAAATAAGTCAGGAATGTGACATTATTTAGAATTAGAATTAGAATTAGAATGCCTTTTATTTTTTATTTAATCATAAGGATTTAAAGCAGTAACATAAAATATAGTTAATAATGGAAGTATATGTAAAATCCTTCAAAGTCAATTCATAAAAAGAAATAAGTGGTTGCTGCTCTGGCTGCCTGTCTCACACACTGAGCAGTTTCTGAAACTTTTTTGTTTTTTGAGCTCAGTTTTTAACCTCCTATCATGAGATTTAAGTCATTAAGAAGTGCAGCATGTACAGTTCAAAGGACACAAGTAAGGAACTGTTGTTTTTTATTAAATAAGCTGTGTGTTTGTCCATGTGCAAGAGCTCCTTATAATCATTTGAGATGCAACACTGCAAAAAGCTTAAGATTTAAACACGTAGGTGAATAGGTAAGTAGATAATAAATCTGAACACAAGATGAATAACCTGATATAAGTTTTAAAATCTTGGCCAGATCAGAGAAATTTCCAGTGGACAGACTTTTTACACTGTATGTGGAAATGTGGCACAGAGGAAACACTGATGACTGAATCATCACCAAATTACAGAAAATCTTCCCTCCTTTATAATGTTTGAGACTGCTTCAATGAGAAAAAAAAGTATAAAAAGAGATGAGACATTTATACGCTAATCTGTTTTATGTAAATTTAGTAGTAATTATGACTTCTGGTTCTTATTGGGATTCAGACTCTTAAAGATGCACTCACCATCCACACCATGATGTAGGAGAGGCCGGCGATCCAGATGGTGGCCGTGAAGAAGGAGACCATGAACCATCTTTCCCAGCGCCGCTTGGAACAGTTTGGTACAGTGAAGAACAGCAGCAGAGACAGAGGCCACATGAACAGCCACTTCAACTTGTTACAACAGTCAGCTGTGAAAAAGAAAGAACATAAAATTAATACCAGTAGACTGCATCGTTAAGGTAGTGTTTTATCTTCGGCAGAGAATTTGAAAGTGTTACATCTGATTTTTACAGTCTCAAAATATGAAACAAAACTAGTTTATTTTAAATCGTGCTCCAGTGACACCTCACGTTCACACACATTCTGGCACCAGGAGGCAGGAGTGGAGTTTCACCTTCACGGTAATGAAACTAGCATACTAACTCCACACTTTCTGGTTCACTGAGAGTAAAAAGCTCTATAATTAGATGCAGACTGTCTCATTTTGTCCCCAAGAGCCGCAATAACAATAGCTATATATGTATATATGGTTACTGGGCAAAAGAAATGTTTATTTTTTAGTTTATCCACTGATATGAAGGTTGGCGGTTCGAATCCTACTCCTGACGTAATAAATATCATTGGTTGAGCGATCAGATCCACTGACAAAGCCAAGTGTCTCCTGGCTCAGCCCCTCCATCCTCTGACTCCTGACTTTATCTTGATGCCTTCAGGACATCGATTTTATTCTCCGGTACGGAAGACTAACCGCTTCACCAATTCGTTTGTGCCTTCAGTGATTAAATTGCTAAATTCTGAGGGTCGTGTTTTTTGACTATAATATGTATATTGTTCTTATATTGTTCTTTGAGTTCCACTTGTGTCTGTAATGGTCTGACACACTGTGAGTTTGTGCATGTGAGAAGTGAGAACTGCTCTGTGAATGCTGCAAATGAATTGCCCTCTGGGATCAATAAAGTTTTCTGAATCTGAATCTGAATCTAACCCACAGGTTGGCGGTGCAATTCCAGTTCCCCCAGATGAATACTGTCATGTCCTTGGGCAAGACACGTAACCCACCTTGCCCACGGTGTCTACGTACACTGGGGGCGAGGTGTGTGTGAATGGGTGTTTCTTTGATATAAAGCGCATTGAAGGTGGAGAGCTATATATAAAAATGTGACAATTTACCATTATGTGAATAAATAGTGCTATAACCTCTTTAACATCCGAATGTTAAACCTACTAAACCTGCAGTTGTAGAGCTCAACAAATGCTTCAAACTTTCATTCACATTTCAGGTATGATGCAGATTTAATGAACATATGTGTCACCTGTTATCAAAACTACTGTAAGTTATCAATTTATTATACATTTTTATTTATTTAGTTAGTTTATTTATGAGACAGGGACAGTGCACATTATACATTAACCTTAACAGGAGAGATGTGTTGTGCCAGGTTGTAGCACTAGAGCTAATTTCCCCCTGTAGTCCCTGGTACATGTTTTTTAGGTTTTTAGGTTAATGATTTTTTTCACAGTAATCACACCACTGTCATTGCACTGTTATTTCTTTTTACTATATTCATTTGTTTGTTTGTACCTGGCACTTTGAATGGCACCAGTGGCCCATTGCGGTCTTCCTCTCCCTCTCCTTCGTTTTCGTTGTTGTCATTGTCATCTGTCTCATTCTCCGTTTCGTTCCCGGACTCGAGCCTCTGCAGTCTGCACCTCCCGTTCAGACCCTGCTCTATGGCGCTGATCCCATTCTCCAGACCCCACCTGCCCTGGGACCTGGGGGCGGGCTCCGAGTCCCCATTAGTGAAGCGGTTCACCCGGGTCTCTGTAGTATTGATCAGTCTTTGTCTCTGGAATATAAAAGAATAGAATAGAAATTCAAGCGTATTATCAGTCAGGTACACAGTAGGTGCATGGAAAAGTTGGCTACGGTATGTTATATGTTGTTTCCTCATCAAACCCATGCCCGGAGTTGCGTTTTGTGCCATTCACACATGTTTCAGCTTTTTTTTATGTTTGCACTCAACATTTAAAGGGATAAAAAAATAGGCCCAAACACTAAAAAAAATAATAACAGAACAGTGCAGGAAAGGTCATAAAACCCAGAAGGCCTATGAGTGACCCTCCTCTTAAAACACTCCACACATACGCTCACACATTAATACATAATAATAGCAAATAAAGAACTATAATAGCCTAAAGGCCATGGGTACTACCTGGATAAAGGACTGAAGTCTACAAGATATTTTTTTAGCATGATTTTAAGTATTTAAAGTAAAAACTGTTTCTGTAAGATTTTGAATGTCCCCAGAACTGCACCTTGGTGAACAAAAAAAAATAGCAACAAAAGTCCTACAGAAAGGACCACGTAAACAATGTTTTCTTCTTGGAAAATGAGTGTGAGAGTAAAAATTGGACTGAAAATAAGTAGAAAAGTAGAAAACAGGAAGAGATGAAGGAAGACAAATTAATTTAAACATAAGAACTTCATATAGTGTGAGTAGATTCACCTTCTGATGTCATGTGGTAATACAGGAAGTGCTCCACTGTGTTTTAAAATTCCGTACACCTTCACTAAATTCATTTGGATCATATCAGCGCTGGAATTGCCAAAATAAAGGTAAAATATAGATGTTAACTTGAAAACTACCACTTCATGTCATCACAAGGTGGAACACAGCATTTTGAATGTTGAATATATAGAGAAAAATAATAAACCAGGGTGGACTCTCTATCAGAAAAGTTACATAGTTCAGCTTTAACATTGCAGAAAACAAAGGTACAGTGTCTAAACCAGACTTTGATTTGTTTGTAATTTGATTGTATTGTCTTTCTTATTCTGTAAAGCACTTTGAATTGCTTTGTATATGAATTGTGCGATACAAATGAACTTGCCTTGCCTTGGTTTGCCTCTAAATTTCCTTACCTCATTGATGAGCATGCGTGAGGCCATAGTGAGGCGTGTGCGGGGGGAGAAGTGGCTGGTGATCATGACCCTCATCCCAGCCTCAGAGAAGGACAGTTGGTGCGGGTAGGCAGACAACAGCTCATCCACCATCAGCACTGACGGAGCGCACTGGAGGTTTGCTGTTACACACAAAATAAAACTCAAGATAAAATAAAAGACAAAACACGAGCCTCAAATGGGTCCTTTCCCTTTTCCTTTGGGCAGTCTGAGATAGTAGAGATGAACCATAGGGAGGGATACTAATACACATAAAGATGCATCGTGTAACTTTTCAGGTGGAGGGTTGTAGCAGCTGATAATGTAATAACGGCCAATAATGTAATAACTTCCTATAACGTAATAATTTATATGTAATAAAGCCAATAATGTAATTACTTGTCAGTAATGTAGGAAAATGTCTGAAATAATAATGTAATAACCTGATGCCAATAATAGTAGTAACATATTACATTATTGGTTAGTGATAACATTATTGTCTAGTTTAAAAACTGCTGTCAATAACGTAATAATTTCTTAATATCATTTAAAGGAACCGTAAATTAATAAATAGCTAAGAATGTAATAACTTACTACATTATTAGTAACAGGTTATTACATTTTCTCACATTATTGGCTATTATTACATTATCGGCTGCCATAGAGAAATTAGGTTATTGCTTTGGAATGTTTCAGAATATGGCATTAAACCTTTCAGTCTTCATGGAGACCAAACCAGACCAAGTTACAGGTCAGATCTGTGTAGAGGGAACCCTGCTCACAACCGAAATGTCTGCTTTTCTACTAGGTATTTTTCAAGAATATAATTACCTGTAATTGAATGAACGTAAGGTAGAGCTGTGGAACATTCCAGGCAGAGCAGTGACATATGTATAGAAACAAGCACGTGACCCAACCAAAAAGTTACATAATGCACCTTTAACATTTAGTTAATGGCTGTTACTAATAAGAGACTCTCCAATGCTACCCATGCTAATACTACCTAGATAACAACTGATACAAAGTAAAGAATAAAAAAAAAAACATCAGCCTAAATTTAACCTTTCCTGAACAATAAATTAGATTTGGCTGAACAAAAGCACAAATGTGCCCCTTTAACTTTAGGGTCACTGCACCGGACTGTAGCACATCCAAACAGTGTGTCAGTCTGAGCACCTTTAGCAGCTTCACTGCTCTGAGAGAAAACCCTATGGGCCCAGTTAGCAGACTCACTTTCACTGTGAGGAGTATTAAGAGCAAACCCAGCTGTCACACACTTCTAAGCAACTATGTAACTTGTGTAAAAAAGTTCGATATGTGGAGTAGTGCAGTGTTTGGGTTACTACTCCTAGTTAAGTTAGGGTTAAACTTGCTTTAAATCGGGTTTACTTTTAGCTCAGGCTTAATCTTAGTCTTACCAATGCATAGGATTGTCTTAGAAATACTAGTATGTAGCTCATTTCCAGAAGATGTTACAACATTTTATAGGCCTAAAATGTATAAAAGGGATTGAATATGTGCATTGTTAATGTGCAGATTTGTGGTGTTATATATGTAGTCCAAAAGAAGAAAGAAAGCGCACACATGAGCCGAGTGTAAGACCAAAAAGATTAGATTAAACAGACTAATAGAGGTCCGCACACTGTTTAAACGCTCCCGACGTGAAATTTAATAGCACAATGTTTCGGACTACAAATCCTCTGATGAAGGACTTGTAGTCTGAAACGTTGTGCTATTAAATTTCACGCTGGGAGCGTTTAAACAGTGTGCCACCCTGTAGCAGCCGATAATGTAATAATGGCCAATAATGTAATAACTGCCTATAACGTAATAATTTTTAATGTAATAAAACCAATAATGTAATAACTTGCCAGTAATGCAAGAAAATGTAAGGAAATGTCTGAAACAATAATGTAATAACCTGATGCCAATAATGTAGTAACATATTACATTATTGGTTAGTTATTACATTATAGGCTAGTTTAATGAAAAAAATCTTTAAAATGAAATAACTGCAACCACTAATGTAATAATTTCTTCTATATCACTTAATCAAAGATTTATTTATTAAATTAAAAGTGTCGCACTACATTAGAATGTATTGTTACTATTGTCTCTTCCAAATAGCTGTTAAAAGAACTGGTCACAGACATTGAGGAATCATGATAAATTCAAATACTTTTATCACTAACAGTAATCCAGCCTGAATATTCGCTTTACCTTATAAACTGCAGCCCTCATCTTATGTTTTGTTGTCATTATTTGTATATTATGTGTTTTGGCCTGTTGCACCTCCCTTCATCTATCTGATTTCAGCAGCCGAGCTGGTGACCTCTTGTCTGCAGTATTTCGTACATGATCACAGTACCAGCTTTGCCCACAAACTTACATGCTGTTCCTTTAATCCTTTAAGATTTATTAACTGAATTTAAAGTGTCACACTTTGAGATATATTGTTACTTTTGTCTCTTTCAAAGAGCTGCTTAAATACCTGATCACTTCCACAATGGACTTACACTTTCTCTTAGTATATTTCTACAGTTTCTACTGTTATACATGTATATGTTTGCATATTCAAAGTATTATCCACATGTAAAGAGTACAATTAAAACTAAATGTGAGTATTCTCAAATAATGAACACCTGGCATCAGGTTATTACATTATTGTTCAAGACATTTTCTTACATTACTGGCAAGTTATTACATTATTGGCTTTATTACATTATCGGCTGCTACACGCCCTCTATTATTTCTGTTATATATGTAGTAACAGCTAATCTAATCTGTCACAAACTGAAATGTTAGTTGTAGATTTTTCTATCAGTAATTTCCTATAAAAATATAGTATAGATATAAATAAAATATAATAGCCAAAGACGTGTGTTCAGTGCCAGACTGTGAAATATTCCAGGTGAAACATTAACACCTCCATGGGGACAAACAGAAGCTACTTAGTGCACTCATTCAGAATCTGAAAACAACCAATTGAAGTCCTGCATAATTCCTGAATTTTGGCCATTGTAAATCCTGGTTCATTTAAGACCGAATGCTCATTTTGTCTGTAAAAGCCTCACTTGGACAGTCACACATCTTCTAGGTTATCACAAGTATAAATAGCTAATCTGCTGTGTCCCTTCTGTCTTTGTATTATGCAAATGTGAGTGTGACGAGCTGAGCAGATGAAACATTCAGGCCTTTGGAGGGCAGAGAAAGCAGATCTCATTACCTTTCTTTAGCAGCACCGCAGTAGCGTCACAGCTGACAGCATCGTCCAGGTCTGTGCTGCCGGTCAGACCGTTGGCCAAGTTCACCGAGCCTTTCTTTCGCCGGTCAAAGTAACGCTGTGCCCTTCCATTGAACCTAAGACAGATGAGACAAGCTCAATTTGCTGTTGCATGTAATGTGCATGCAGATGTAGGTAGAGTTCTTGAAAAGAGTTTTAAGAAAAGAGTTTATTACTTAACAGTATTAAAATTACTCCAAATTATTATCCAACATTTTTGAATATCATATCTGATTCATAATTTTGTGAGTGTTGTGTGGCTGACTTAACATTAAAGCTGGTTCTTACAAACCCTTTGGCACGTTATAAAATGTTAATAAATAAAATGTTTTCTAATTAGATGAAGACAGTGGGTCTGTCACTAATTCCTGCTTTTGCAATACACTTTCAGGAGGGGTTAAAACATACATAATAAACAATTAATTTATTATTTAAAAAAATGTTGAATAGTTCAGCTTTACAGGCCACAAATCACAAATTTGACTCTTGTGAGCTTTAAGCCATGTTAAAATGTTATTACCTTCTCAAAAACATACCTGGAGTTGTGTTTTTTCATTCACACATGTTTGAGTAATCCTGGTTTATTCATCTGTCTACATCCCCAAAGCAACTGTCTAAATTAACTAAATATTGTCAAGTTCGGATTGAGCACAAACAGGGTGATATAAAAGATCTTTTAGATGCACAATTAATTAAAGAAACTGTGAGAAAAGTTAATTGAAATAAGAAATCACTACTCAATTCCAGCTACATGCAAATATAATATTACGGAGAAAACCTACTTCATAATGAGGATGTATACTGCATACATAAGTATAAGAACCAGCGACTCCCACCTGCACAAACATAAGATGAAGTTAGAAAAAAGTGGTATTGAAAACTTAAATGTAGAAGATAAGAATACATACCAACACACATTCTCGTCATAGATAAACTGAAAAAAATCAATAAAAGAGGAGATCAGAACTGTATCCAAACATCTGTCGGAAGTATCACACATTGCAATTGAAACAGCAAGACACTAGAGGGCATTACTGACCCTTTGCACAGCATAAGGCCAGAAGCAAAAAACTGAACCATCCCTTTAAACTAGCTTGGAAACTCACTTGGTTTTGCATTAGTTTACATGATTTACATAATAGTTTACATTAGTTTACATAATTTCAAAACTATTTTTTCTGAAAACATATTAAATATTAACTGAAAAGATATTAAATATTGCACAATATGATTTAATAATATAATAATTAATATTACATATTAAAATATATCTTAAAATTAAGACATATTTGAATTTAATTATTTTTTTAAATGCCCTCCAAAAAGAGATAAAGGGATTGTTCATCAACACAAATTCAGTAAGACTCAATAAGACACATATTTTTTACATGTAGTCTTTGTACATAATAAAATAATAAAAGCTACAATATGCAACTTTCTGGAGGTGAACCAGGTTAACCACACTTCAGGACATTCTCCATGGTGATAAGATACTTTACTGTGGAATATTATAGCCAAAGGAACATTTCCATGGAAACAAGCAGGAGGAGATCCTGTTCACAACACACTGGTCTGTAATAAGAACCTCTATCTGAAAATAATATTGAAAGACCAAAATGAACCTCTTTGAAGTAAACACCAAACAAATTGAAAAAAAAAAAACTCCCAACATGTTTTTACTTAAAGGTGCATTGCGTAACTTTTTTTCATGGAGCCACATGCTTCACTTCATGGAGATGTTATTGCTTTGTCCAGAATGTTCCATGGTAGAAGTTAAACCTATCTATCTCAAGGGACTCAACTATAGGCCACATTACAGGTCAGATCTGTGGAGCGGCAGCCCTATTCATAGAGAGAATGATTGTATTTTTGAGCAGAACAGAAATACCCGTAATGAATAAATGCTAGATAGATGTGTAGATACTGTGAAGTTACATACTTTAAGTTTAAGGCTTTAATCTAATCTACAATAATGAGTCACTACGGTATATGTACAGTGTCTATAACTATAAAGACTATATATATTACAGAACATGTAATATGTAAGAAAATGCAGAACTATAATGTCATCTAAATATAATCTAAAATAATCTCTCAACTGCATAAACATATGTGAGTGTGCGTTGTCTTACAGCAATGAGGGCCACAATGGAGAAAGTGTAGTAGATGGAATCTCGGAGCAGAGCCCAATGAGAAAGCTTCACCGCCTGCGGATAAAAGAAGCTGATCAGCCTCCTCTTCCTCTCCTCTTTTCAAACGCCTCTGTTATCATTACCATACTGATGTAAACAAACCAGCGCCCCCATGACCTTCTGAAGTACTGAAAGTTATTGTACGACAACTTCCTACATACAGACAAGGTGAGTTTATATAATGAGAGAGGAGCGGAGGAGAAGCGCAATGCAGTGACTAACGGGCAATTTTAATTCATAATCTCCCACACAACTTGAGCACATGCAGGAACACAGGTCACACAGGAGGCTTAGAAGGTTAAGAAACTCCTGTGTTATTATTTTACTACTTGTTTTACCAAAACACAGTTAACACACATTTATATGATTGTTTAAAATATGCTCACTTCCATAGAAGAGCAAGATTGATTGCTATATAATGTAGATTTGAATTGTTTCTTCTATTAACAGAGTTGAACAAGACTTTCTAATACATAAATACTCTTCATATTGTGTATCAACTTTAGAAATTAATTTCATTTTAGTTGTAGTTAATGTCTTTAAATTAAAAAGGTCAAACCATAACAAAGCACAGCCTTTTGCAGTAGTTGGTGCCACATCTGGATTTGCTTCCGCTGTGCGACCCTCATTGTCTGATATAATGACATAATCCACAATTTGGGATTACATTACGGTTTGAGTCCAGATCCAGGTCCTGGCCCCTCACTCTCATGATTACAGGGATGATACAACGCCACTGTATCTGAAGACATCTACACAAGGAACGTCATGAATGGAGGTTTGTGGTGGAAGAAGAAAACAATTAAACTAATGTGAGCCATTCTTAACACTATGATACAGTAACAAATGTTAGAAATATACTTTGTTTTCTTCATAGAAAATCTTTAGATTTACATATTATTGTGGCATAAACTTTATTCGAGATGCCCTTTCAGTTATTGTAGCTTGGAGCTGGAGAAAGTTCAGATAGTATAATAATTATTTTCCCCTTTAGGCTGCATGTACTGGTGCATGACTATAATCACTTTTTCATTCACATAATACAATAAATAAATGCATTTTAATATATATAAAGTCAAAAAGATGAAGTAAAATGTATAATGTGTGTACTTTTAACAGAAAAAGTGCATATTTAGTAGATATGAATAATATTGCATTAATCTTATATAGCAATTTTTCAGACACTCAGAGGCACTTTACAATTGTGTGTGTTATTCATTCATTTCATACTCACTGGTGGTTAGTTACTGCTGTAGCCACAACTGCCCTGGGGCAGATTGATGGAAACAAGGCTGCTATTTTGTGTCACCAGCCCCTCCAACCACCACTCGCACCTCTCTCTTATTACATAACTGCTAATACTGTTACTGATATTGAAGTGTTCATCTGCCACACACACAAACCTGAGGGAATTTTTCTTCTTTGTTTTGATTGTGTGGTACATGTGTAGGTGCAGATACTGTGTGGAGCTCTTTGTACTTCACTCCTGCACTTAACACTCATGTGCCTGTGGCTATATTTTGCACTTCAAAGTAATTATTTATATCTTTTACCTTTTCACCTATTTCCCTTCAGGGCAAAATAGCTAAACATCTGCCTAATCTAATCTAATCTTTGCATCCACTGTCCTCTTTCAGTGCACCTAAGTTTTGAAAACTCTACTGAATTTGATTGAACATGTTAAATTGTTGTTTTTAATTAGATATAATTATTATATTTTAATCTGTTATTTACAGTGCTATATTACAATATGAGACTGTTGTGCACCTGAAGAAGGATCTGAGTTGAAAGGCAAAGCTCTGCTGCTCTCACCTATGGCTATGAGCTTTGGGTAGTACTGAAAGGTTATCTGTTTTAGATATTTCTTAATAAATATAATTTATTAACCTTTGAAAGCTTTGATAAATTATATTCTCTTAAACTAATATTCAAATGCATTCATAAGAGCCACTAAGTACATTTATTCAGAGACAAACAAGCAAAAGCACCCCCAGTGCCGCACCACAGAACCACATTTGGATAGTGAGTCTTTTCATATTTCATATATTTGGAAAACTGTGAAGCTCACTAACACCCAACCTAAAGTACATAACAGAGCTTAAGATGTTCACCTCAAGGCTCAAATCCTGGTTAAAAATAACCCAAAGTTTGTAAATACTGTATTGTACTGTGTGTGTGTATATTGTGACTTGTGCTTAAATGTGGGAATGTGTGAAAAATGAAACTGCAATGTTGTAAAACTGTGTTTAAAGGCTGTGCTTTGAAACTGTTTTGATCTGTTTAGTGTAGGAAAAGCCCAACCAGGGACAGGAGTCACATCAGCTGCATGCTCTACCTGTGACTATGTACAGTATGACTGTATAGTCCCTGTCAAATAAATAAATATAAATAGTACATTCATATTTTCTCTAATATCATACCTGTCCCGCAAAGAAGCCACACACTCCAATGATGCAGAGGATGTTGAAGACAGCAGACCCAACAATGGTTCCCACTCCCACGTCACCTTTAGTGATGAACACGCCTGAGGACACAGGGAAGGAGGAAAGGAAGCAAGTTAACGAGGAAGTGAAGAAGTAAGGAAGGAATCAAGTGAGCAAATTACACAAGAAGGAAATTGATGACTCATCACGTGGGAACATTGGAGACAGTGATTACAACACATTTCTGTATCCCTGGACCAGTTTGTAACTTATCATTACATTTTTCATTGTATACATACTTTAAAGAGCCCATATTACGCTATTTTATGTATGTTATAATCTTCACCAAAAACATACCTGGAGTTGTGTTCTATTTCATTCAGAGGTTTAACACACAAATCCTGTATATTTAGGATGTGTTCCACCTTGTGATGTCATGTGGTAATACAGGACTTCTCCACTGTGTTTTTAAACTCCATACACCTAGAATAATCTGGATGATATCAGACCGGGAATTTCCTGTCTGATAAAACGAGCAGTTAACATGAAAACTACAGTTTCATGACATCACAAGGCGGAACAGAGGATTCTGAGCTTTGGAGACGTAGACAGACTAATAATAAAGAATTACTCAAATATGTGTGAATTAAACAAAATACAACTCTGGGTATGTTTTTGATGAGGTAACAACATTCTAACTAGCAACCAAGAGTCAATTATGCTTAATATACAACCTTTAAAAAGCAAATATATTAGATTATATTAAAGATGTGTGGTGCTATTGATGAAAAAATCTGGATCAATTGAAATGGTCAGGTTCAGAGTTTGTGAAATTTATTTTTATATAATTAAAATATTATAAACAATACAATTTTAGCAATCATTGGACACCATTTGAGATCATCGCATATATTGAATTAGAACATTTTAATGCTTGTTCCAAATATGCTATATTTTTACAGATATTTCTCTTGTACACAATCACTAGAGGTTACAAAGACAAGGGGCATGTCAATGGTCAAAAACAGACACTGACACTTTTACTTGTTGCATGCATGGAGAAATATTTGGCCTCTCTTTATATAAACATAAAATGTAATTAAAAGTTTGCACTGGAATCTACTTATGTAACAGTAAATATATCTTTGTATTTAATATTTTAAAGGGATTGCATATGCTCTAAGAGAAATGAGAGCACACTACTCCGGCTGGTTTAATGTAATTCTAATGTAATTCATGTTAAAAGTCACATGTGTTTACAGTGAGCGCTGTGGGACATGGGCTTTAAAGGTTGCATTAAGATTCACACATGAGCCTCTTCATCACAGAGACACAGCAGTGGCATGGCTCACATAATCAAAATTAAATATTGATTTTACCTGAAGCAAATGTACCATCTTTTTCATCTAGTTGACCGTAGCTGGAAATTAGCATAATAATTAAATATACTACATGTTATTTCATTTAGATGAATATATTCTTTCTCTGCATTTGATCCACTCTTCAAGGCCACTGGGGCAAACTTTTGGAGCAGGAACTACTCTGATAAAAGCTCTGTTACTCAAGTTGTATTGTAATCTGAGCTTTATTTACTACAGATAAGCTGATATGTGCTGTTTCAGTTGGTCATTCTCATCTTTTTATCGAAAATCAAACACTAAGTAGGACCACGAATGGTCATATTGATCACAGACTCCTGAAAATGTGCTGTTTAAATCTATTTTGTGTTTTTTTTCTTGAGTTTTCAGACAATCCTATAACTTTTTTGTCACTGTGGCTCGAAGATATGCCTATAGTTTTGTACACTTTAAAAAAGAACATCCAGGCATCATAAAATTGTGGGACAATCCAAACACATGGACTTGTCACGATAAATACTTACAGCTCAATCACAGATGCTTAGTTGTAGCGTGTCTCTCAAATGTGGAACCCATATGTTATCTCACTGATTTAGTTTTATGTTTTGCTTGCTAAATTTCATCATCTAGTGGCTGCTTTAATTTCCTCTTTTAGTTATAATAGTAGAAGAAGAACGTTAGACAGGAAGTTGTTGTTCAGGCCTCACTTCAGCAAAATAGTAGAAGAACTTTAGACAGGAAGTTGTTGTTCAGGTCTCACTTCAGCAAAATGGCCACTAGCGTTTCACTTTTGGTGTTTGTTTAAGCACTATCTATAAATATTACATGGTAAAACATAATTGTACACCTCTACTATTGCCTTTTATGATTGAAATGTATGAGTTAGCACATTTTTGGTGCGAAATTGTGATGTAAATTAGCCGTTATGCATAGGCTAATTTGCGCTGCTAATAGTCATGCTAACTGCTTAATAAAATCACTGATTGTAACTTTCATTGTTGGTGCTATTTATAATTTGTAAACATTTTCTGGCACTGATATTAATAGCAATGTTTGTGTGTGTTTATTGTTGCCGTTTCACAAAAAGTTGGAACCACTAAATTTCACCAAAGTCATCCGATGTTTGTGAAGTTCCTCTAGGTCCATGTTTAGCTGCTTGGCTAGCCAGTGCAGTATCTAGCAAAGCCATTCACACCATCACAAAATCTGTAACATCTTGTATTTTTTTGTTACTTCTGCATAAATCCCTGCTGTTTTCAGTCATTTGTGCATTTTTTTTCTTTCCTTTTTACTCCAGAGCCAGACCTGCCTGTCAATCATACCTATTGGAAATCTCTATTTAGAATCATACATCATTGCAAAGTATTGTAAAAGCATGTAGTCTTGGGGGTCCCAGACAAGGGGAGACACAAGGAATATATCCCACACAATCTGGGAATTGATCTAAGAAGCTTCTGGTTGTAAGAAGAGGCTCCTAACACCTTTCTCGTCATGTTTTGTGGAGTAGGAGGTGGAGATTCTGTATACCTATGACGGATGTGAAGAGTTCAGGTGCAGAGCTGCCAGCTGCCATAAAGGTTGCCCCGGCGACGTCCTCACTCAGATCTAGGCGCTGGAGGTGAGAGAATAGCATACAGGTGAAGAAAACACTATGTAACTATGTCCAGATAGAGTGGTAAAAATAACCGAAATATCGTGATATCGTATTGTCAAAGATCTCACAGTAATATCGTGGACCATCACAATATATCGAATCATAATCTTTGCTTAAATGAAGTTATGATGCAGAAATAGCTAAAAAAAAAAACAAAAAAAAACAGAGGGAACTACATAGACCATGATCCTTTTCTCTGTTTCAGTGCAGACCATGAAAAAATAACTGTTCTAAGCACTTTTAAATCTTAATTCTTTGGATTAAGTCTTCTGAAGCCATTTTTAGAGGAAAAAGTATTTCGTTTTTTGAGCCTCCACAAAATATTGCAATAAATATCATACCATGAGATGTATATGGTGAAAATGCAGAGATGTGGATATCATTACATCCTAATGACAATAAATGTTGTACCAAATGACTAGTCAAAGCATTTTATAATGTCAGTCTTGTTATTATGTAGAATATTGTAACATCATGAGCCTCACCACCATATTGTAAGATTTCCCACAATATCACAATATCATACCGTGAGGTTTCTACCGTGACAATATTATATTGTAAGACTTGGATATCGTTACACCCCTAGGTCCAGATATACAAAGACACATTTCTAAATAAATTCAATACTTTCTGACTGATTACAATTCAGTCACAATTTGATTTGATTAAATACAAATAAATATGGTTTTCAGTTTTACAGTGATTTAAGAACTGTTTATTTTCCTAAAGTATTTAACATAAAAATTAAATATCACTTGTTTTCCTGTTATGCCTTACGTGATGTGTGTGGATCCAGATCAGCCTAAGCTCACATGTTACAAGGGAGTAAAAATGTTGTATTACTGTGTTAATCTTGCTTCAAATATGTTTTCCAGACCCAAATAATTTCATTCAGTAATTACATTTAATCTCATTTGCATTTTCTCTATCATTTATATATGCTTAGATGATCTTACTGTGTGAATTTTGACATTTACATTTCTAAATAAACATGGAATCCAACATGTGCATTTGGGAGCAGCCATAAGAGTATCCACTGAGCCACTGACTGATATGTATGATGGTATTTTATCCATTTTATCCATAATGAATGTACATTAGCATGTTCATACTTCACAGATCTTCTCCAGAGACGGTACAAAGTAGTCGTCACAAACCAGGGCCAGAGCACAGAACATGTAGATAGTCTGAAAGAGATGCACCATTAATAATAAACACAAGAGTAAAATATAGACCAGTATGATTTATAGATGCATGGAGAAGGCGTGGAGAGTTTAACCAAGGGCAAATAAGTTTAAAATTAAAGAAGACTTATTGGGCTTTTTCAGGTATTTAGTCTCGAACTGTTACATATGTAGATAATCATTTTAGATTTTGTTCATTGTAAATCACGACATTGTTCTTAAACTGCTTAGCTATAGAAACCATTTCATGATTTTCTGGTCAAAATTGTCAAACTACTAAGCTTGCTTCTTCATATTAGAATTTGATTATAGCACATAGCAGATTTTCTTTTACATATTTTATTGATGGGAAATGTTTGAAAAATAATCAATCAAAATACAACTTTGTGTATCTAATGATGGGAGAACACCACTACAACATGGTAAAAAAAAACTGAAGTCAACTTTTGAACTTTTTTCCCTAAGTCATTCAAGTTTAGTTTAGCTCACGGCTTGTACGCTCTCATTAAATGTATATGTAAATCCCCATGAAAAATTAAATTATGTAGCTCCGTAATTAAGACACTGTGTTTCTTACAGGTCTTATCACATGCATATGCTGCTGTATGTTGCATTTCTAACATTAAATATTCATTCCTCGGATAACCTGGAGAGGAAAACCTTTGTAAATATCACTTTTAAAATATACTGGCATTTTACACAGCCCTGTGGTTGTTTGTATATGAAAAGCACTGCGCAGTGGAAAGCGGAAATTAACTTTGTGAGTGAATGAAACAAAGAACCAATGTGAACTTTGAACTTCAATACATAAGGCACACATCTCTTTAATCTTGTAACAAAGGCATTATTAATCCTTCAGTGCATCAACACCCAACACATGAAACAACTACTAGTATTACTACTACTACGACTACTACTACGACGACTACTACTGCTACTTATATTACTATTTTTATGGGCTATAATCAGAGCAATATAAAAGTAAAGTAGCATTTGCGTAAATTTAATGTATTTCATGTACCGGTATGTTCTTCTGTATAGCTATGTAAGATAAAATTTCATCCAGAATGGTAACTCTCAAGTACACTGTAATGAATATATTTGTAGTATTTGTTTATAAATACCTTCTTACTCTTTTAGACAGCTCTACAATGATTGTTGTTCAGTGTAGGCAAACCAAAATAAATTAGGATCTAAAAATAATGCCATCACTATGCCACAAAAAAGTCTAGTTAAGATCAAGGGGAAAGAAAACAATCTTATTATATCAGAAAACATGTATTTATATACATTTACTGTGTGGCCAAACCCCTGCATTTGTGTTAAATAATACACGTCGATTGTTCGTATTGTAATTCTCTACTGCAGTGTTCCTGTGGGATAATAAAAGGCAGCGCTGCTATAATCCTGTGTATGTCAACATCTGTAACCTCAGGACCATATGTCACAGTAAAGCAGCCTCAACATATGTGCCCTAATATGTTACAAAAGAGCATTATCACGTGTTTGAATAAAGGCCATTCCAGGATAGAGCCCCTGCAATTTCCCCTTTCTTATCTTATCGTACTACTAATGCTTTATAATCTACTACTACTGCTACTACTACTACAGAAAAGGAGAGAGATGCAGTGGAGGCGTATGCCCAGTGTGTAGTGCAGGACTTAGCTTTAAAATTGGATCTACAGTACACAAAATTGATTCTTGTGAGCTTTAAAATATGCTGTAATGTTGTTACCCCCTCAAAAAGATATCTGGAGTTGAGTTTCATTCAGACATGTTTGAGTAAACCTTTATCTGTCTCCAAAGCTCAAAATGCTCTATTCCCCCTTGTGATATCGTGAAGCTGTATTTCAAGTTTCAAGTTTCAAGTTAAGAGTAACCTTTTAGCTTTAGTTCAGTAGAGATTAGTAAGTCCAAAGATGAAATGTTCCAAAGAATTCTAGCGAGGGTGTATGGAGTTTAGAAACACAATGGAGCACTTCTTGTATTACCATATGGCATCACAAGGTGGAATGGGAGTGTTTTCTGATTCTGGTGGAGGGCATTTATTCATTATGGGTGTTTCTATTGCTCGAAAATACAACAATTCCTTCTGTGAATAGGGACGACTCTCTACAGATCTGAATTGTAAAATAGTGCTGTGACCTGCTTTTCTCCCCCATGATAGACAGGTGTTATCTACACTGTGGAACATAGACAAAACAATAATTCCATGGAGAAAAGCAGGTGGCGGACCCTTCGTTAGAAATGTTATGCAGCGTACCTTTAAAAATACAAATACTCTGAGTAATTTCTCCTCTCTTATTCTCTAATATCTTTTGTACATCCGCTCTGAGGTCACATTGAGGACCATAAATCAGATGTAAATATGATTATTGATGAAGTGTGGACAGGCAAAGGTCAGTGAGTGCATGGCACATTATGTTAAACCCTGCACCAATGTTGTGACACTGGAGGGAATATTCAGGCCCCAGACAAGGACAAGTGAATTACACCAAGAGCTGATCCATGGCAGGGCAAAAAGGGTATTTGAGATTAGATTCTGGGGCATTAGTCTGAACTACAAAGACTCTTTCTATTATTAAGCACAGATTTATCTGATTTTAATGACCTTACTCAAAATAAACAGTCTAAAAGGGCAGGCATTGTGGATAAAAATGACTAGGACAGTCAAAAGGACAGTGAGAATTACCTTATCTTTATATATTTACAGGTACAACAGGCACAATTTAAAAAGTTGCAGAATTTAGTATAAATATATATATATATATATATATATATATATATATATATATATATATATATATATATATATATATATATATATATATATTTGCAATAACTTGACTTTCTACTGCCACATTTGACTTGCCCAGTCTTGCTTGTCTCCTCTTGTAGTTGAAATATATTGAAATTGATTAACAACTTGTCACGTTAAAGATACCAATTCATATTTTATGAACAAATGTTATCAGAGAAAGTTCTAACTAATCCCAGCTCTATAAATTTTAGTAGCTCAGTAACAATTAAGTTGGTGGTTCAATTTTACGCCAGTGGATATGGATATTGTGCCCTGAAACATGACACCTGCACCCAAACGTCCTTGTCATTAATGATTCTAGTGAAGGTGTATGGAGTTTTAAAAATACAATGGACTGAGTGTTTTCCATTTCAGAGAAGGTTTGTGTGTGTGTGTATGAAACAAAACATTACCAAGCATGCTTTTGATTGAAAATTATAAATAGTGTAATATAAAATAATTTTAATTTTTTCCCCTGTAAATAATGACTTTTGTTTCAGTGGGAAGATAAATTATCTCCAATTGCTCTTCTATCTTGTATGAAAAGGCATAGCAGGCCATTTTCAGCAGAATAATACCATGTGCTTTGACCCCTGGAGTGCACCATAACAGTGTGTTCTGTGGAGGGCTAAACAACACAAGCAAATGGGCTGCGATGAGACATGTTTCTATTTCTGATTCTCTGTAGTATTGTTGAAAAGGTTACTTTCATTTGCCTCATTTCTGCGGTAGCCGTGAGGGGTGGACTCAGAGGGTAGCCAATATAGGGTACAGTTAGAAGTCACTTTGCCGATAATATAATGTGGGATGCAGCTGTGCTCAGTTGTTCTGCACATGTTTGGTCCCGTGAATGCTAGCGTGGACCATCCGTAGAGACCACCGCTATGGAGTGGTCGTCATGTTCTGAACAATATGTGTCTGCTTCTGCTGCTTCAGGGGGTCCCAGAGCGCCCCTGACCCTTCATGATGATCCCTGCTGGGGGAGTGTGGGGATGCAGAGATGATAAGTGATGGAAAAAGGGTTGTTTCAGGAGGAGGAAGGAAGGAGGGGAAAGAGAGGACAGTCACGCCAACATTTTTATTTAACTGGATAAATTAATATGTTTTTTTTTATTAAATGGTGAAGATTTTGAGACAAAGAAAGTTAAAGATCCTATATTATGCTAAATGGACTTTAAGCCAGGTAATAATGTAGTTTCATTTCCAAAAACATACCTGGAGTTGTGTTTTGTTTCATTCACACATGTTTGAGTAAACCTTTATTATTAGTGTTGTCTGTCTACATCTCCAAAGCTCAAAATGCTCTGTTCCAAATTGTGATGTCATGAAGTGTTAGTTTTCAAGTTAACAGAGAGATTGGCAATTCCAGGACTACAGTTATCCAAATGAATCTAGTGAAGGTGCATGAAGTTTAAAAATACAGTGGAGCACTTCCTGCATTACCACATGACGTCACAAGGTGGGACAGAGGGTTTTCCAGAACACAGCCTAAATATGCTGGATTTGTGTGTTAAACGTGTGCATGAAACAAAACACAACTGGTATGTTTTTGATGAGGAAACAACAATAACATAGATCAGAAAATAGTGCAATATAGGACCTTTAATTATAAAATGCTCAAAATAGAATAAAACAGAAAAACGGCAGGACTTAATTTTTTTTAGTATACATTATAATGTTTAAAGGCTGCTACACACTACAGGACTTTTCGGTATTAGATTTTTAAACATGCAACAAAACGCGCGCACCACAAACACGAGGAGAATCTTTTGAGACTTAAAATCTGTGATCGCAAAGACTGCAGAGCGATATGTCTGCAGACCAGAGGCTATGAAGTTGTGAGCACGATTGTGTCTACAGTAAAACCAAACTCGCTTTGAGACTCTTAAGTGTTCAAAAGTTCAGACCACTGCACTTCTAGTTTAGATACAAGTCAAAAATGTGTTATTATTATTTGTGAAATGTGGTGCAATACTTCAGATACAGGAATTTTAAAAGCATAAAAGATTGGCGATAAAGTCCACAGGAGTTACTAGCGCTAATCTGCAGCTTCATCTCATTCTGTGTGGATGTAAACATGCATGAGGAAACACTCTCACCATATTTTCAAAGACAGAAAGTTTTGTGGACTGGGTGTCATTATTTGCGGAGGACAATTTCTATGGGTGAGATTCTGCACTTTAAATGTACCACTTTACGAGAGGTGAGTAATAAAGTCTTTATTTTCACTATATCCCGAGTTTATATGTTGCGCCTCAGACACTGTTTTATTGGCTGTTACCGTAGTGTTGCTGATGTTTGGTGGTTACGATCTGACACTGACACCGCACACATGAGGAGCCCAGACACAAAAAGTCGGGTCACACCTCCTCGAACTTGAGAAGAAGGAATCGCAGCCAAAATCTGGCAAATTCTCCTGTAGTGAGTGGCGGCCTTAGGTCTGTCCTTTGTAACTTTTTTGGTTGGAGGTTGGTTGGTTTATCACCTGCTAGCCTCCGTGGAGATGGGCATTAAAATATTTCACAGTGTGGCATTAAAGGAATCTATCTTGCATGTATTCCATTACAGGTTTTTGAAGTGCTAAAATAAATACCCTGAAAGGAAGCAGGTCGTGGTAAGAGTTGCCGTTAAAATTCCATCATCATGTAAGCAGATTTCAGATTTTGAGTAAATATTTAGGTAGAGACCAGATACGATATAGAAACAAATTCAAGCATAATCAGTGTAATCGCATGATGTTATTCAATGTGTGTATTACATCTGCAACAATTTGACCAGATAATCTTATTGTATATCTCTTTGACATGTTTATATTTCTGCCCGATAACATTTGGAGCATGTAGAGTAAACTTACACAGAGAACATGTAGAGCCACCGCCCCCTCTGCCCTCTCTGCGTTTGTGAACAGGTCTGTGGGGAACTCGTGCAGAGCTGCAACAAGAAACAGAGAAATAATGTTAGCTCTTCATGTACATTACACAGTGCAATATCGTAGTGAGAGGCAGGGGCAGTTAGGGCCATTTCTGTCTTCATGGTTTTCAGCTTCTTATTAATTTGAGGCCATTTTACCATTCCAAAGATATAATATTTTGTTTAAAATTGTTTATTGTCATGACAGTGGTCCTAATTTCTCATCATTCTGATATCACTGATTGGACATTCAGCTTTTTGGGACCCCTGGAGCCTGTAAGATTTCTCAGTTTGTCTATACCAAGAAACACCACTGAAACCTTCACTTATCACATAAAAATAATGCATTAAATAAAGCACACTGAATAAATGCACATACACGTAATACTGTACTGCAGCTAAGCAATAGACATTCAACTTTTAAGGACCCCTAGACTGCTTATGCCAAGAAATGCCACTGAGCAAATGAAATGAGCGTCAGGATCCATTGAACCGGTGACTTCTGTTTGAGCCAAAGATCTTTAAGCCCATCTGCTCCTCTGTGCTCTGCCCCTTCAGTCACTGTGGGAGCAGCGATGAAAGAGGAGGGAAGTGACAGATAAAGGCACAAATGTGTACGAAAAGAGAGAGATTTCAGCATACAAAACATTTTAAAAGTTGAGCTTGAGCTTTAGAGGTGACTGGAGTTGTCATGATAGCAAAATTGCAAATGCAATTTCAGTACTAATACTAATGCTACTCAAAAATAGTAATATATATTTTTTGACAAATCACTCACCCCATTCAAAGTGATAATTTGCGTTTGTATAAAAGGGGAGGGCATCTGACATGTTTTCAAATCAATCTGTACATAAAGGTAGAAGAAACAAAAAAGTAAAGCTGTCTACAAGTTCCTCCTGTTTGCCATGATGATGTCTACAATTTGTCTACTCTAGACTAATAACTAATGCAAAAATAAAACAAAAACTCTTGACAAACATGCTCTGAGTGGGGTTGTCTCTTTACAGATCTCTCCATAAAGTTAATACCATATTGTGGAACATCCCCATGAAGACAAGCCGAAAATTTACATAGACGTCCTTTAAAGACTTCTGTGGTTTCAGATAGTCCTGTTATTTAGCAACCGTATTTCCACTGGGCCCATTAGACTTTATGGTGCTGTGTAATTTACCATCAGCACATATACAGAGTACACAGCAGGTCATGTGTGTATTCTTGTTTGACATCAGGTACACACACAGTTAGAAAGGACATTAGGACTATAGCACATGGCTCTTCTGAGGGAGGCATTACTTCCAGGAGGCTGCACCATGACGCAGTGGAAATCTTCTGCTCCAGATCTGGGAACAATTGGGCTGATTCGGGAACAACCTGTGTCTCTGTGGGCAGCGGCTTCCAGACCCCGTATGTTTACGGCGTGTTTGGATTAATTACATGATTGTGTTGAGAAGGAAAGTCATGCAACCAGAGGTGAACGAGCTCAGTCAAGTACAATTGCTTAGGTGAGCTATTTACTTTCGTGAAGCACTGTGTCACTTTTCTGGTGTAGGATACGTTCCCTGCTTGTCTCTGTTATTACTTTACAATATGGAATTAAATATTTCTGTCTAGCATTTCTTCCATTATGGATGTTTGTATTGTTCAAAACTACACAAAAAATGTGCATTCTTATCGTTCGTTTATCTATCCGACTTGGAGGTCCGAGGATGTTCAGACGGCGCAACTCGGAAAAACTCAGGGAAGACTGAGCAAAGTTTCCGAGACAGAATCCAAGATGGTTGCACCCAGTGTCACTTGCGGTATGAACTGTTTTCATTGTGTTTGGACGCTTTGGTGGATTAAATGGCAATTTCAGTCACTCATATTACTGCAATACCTTACTGCGACCGTATCACTGTCTATGGGTACGGTGGCCGGTGTTTTTAGCCCATTTCCTCCTAACGTGCCACCATGACCTCCTATCACTTCACTAATATACTGACTTATACTATTTATGCTGAATTCTTCCTCGAGATTGTGTACTTGAAGCACATACTTATTTTGGACCACCTGGTACTCGGCCAATGCTAAAGCAACAACAGCTTTCCGATTACCATCCACGTTTTTCCCCAAGTTGGACACACAAAATATAAACCTTGAAGCTCGGATGTGTCGTCATATCCGAGATCCAAGTGGGAGACGGGTAGATAAACTAACGCAGCATTACATTCTACCTTTAACTTGGCCTGGTGGGACTATTTGCTTATCTCCATGGAGACAGAGAAGTTTAATGCCACACCATGGAAGATTGGTGTTTCCTTCACCAGAAAAAGGACATAGTGTTTCTTTACATGTTATAAAATGGACATTTGAAATCACAATATTCATTGTAATAAAAAAAACAGGTTCACTGACTTCCGTGTGAGAAAACTGTGGTGTCCAATGGGAGCTGAGGACACTGTAAACACCGTCACAACAACTGGCACCTCCGATGGATAGATGCACATCACTGTAGTACTTTCATTTGCAGTACTGGATTATTAATTATGTTTAAGTAGTTCACACTCATCATTACGCTCCCCCTTTATAATAGTTGTGTGTGTATTGTGACTACATAAATACATGGTATCAGTTAATTATTTAGTGCCATGATTAACTGTACTGTCTCATTCCAATATAAACAAATACTTGAACTGAATGAAGTACCTTTTACCCACTCTGTCCAAACAGACAGAGAGGGTAAAATTCTGATGCTGATGTATTGTGAAATGGTGTTTGGATGTAGTTTTATCCGAGCAGCTCTGCTTTCTGGTGTACAGAACTGATCACTCCACTGCAGTTTGTCCTCTTTGTGTTGACCCATTTGCATTACATTATTCTACTGTAGCCCCGTGCGCTATGTTCTTCAATCACTGACCTAGTTTAGACCTGGTCCTGTCCTGATTCAGTCCCGGTTCAGTCCTGGTTTAGACCTGGAGGTGTTTAACACCACTGGTCCTAGTTTAGAAATGACTTGCTGATTTTGCCCTGTTTTTTCTGGGTTGTAGTCCTGGATGTTTGGTGTGCAGGCCTATTTTAGTCTGTGTTTAGGATCTGGTTTAGTCTTGGTGCTTAGTCAGGTTGAAGATAAATTTAACGCAAAACTAGTGCACCATGTAAATTTTTATCTCGGGACCAGCCACACGCTTGTTGCCATGGATATGTTTGGAATGCTCCACAGTATGCCATTAAACCTATTTTCTACTACAGTCTGCCTGTCGCGATCAAACTGTTGAACTCTGCACTTTAAATCACAAACTACTGTAACATCCAATTCCCTGCTCACACATGTATATAGTTTAAATGTTACTTGATGTAAATCATTTTTGAGAGAGAACTATTTTTATCTTTTATCTTATTAAAACTTGATACTAACTACATGTTCTTGGTCGGTTGCATCTGTAACGAAGAAAATTTCCCCTCGGGGATGAATAAAAGTAATTCTCATTCTGATTCCGTTTTATGGTCAAAATGGTGGTATGACCTGCTTGTTTTCATGGACAAGTTTAATGCCATACTGTGGAACATCATGGGCAAACCATCCAGAATGTCCAGAACCATCTCCAGAAAATTACATTTAAACAAATCAAAATTAAATTGACAAATATTTCATGAAAACAAATGATTGAAAGTTTGAGAACGTAATGCATTGCAGAGCTGTGCCTGGATCAGTCGCAAAGGTTTACAAACAGGAAAGAGAGAGGAGAGAAGGGGGGGAAGCGGGAGAGGAGAGAGAAGAGAGAGAGAAACGAGGGAGAGAGGAGTAAGGCAGAATGAGAAATGAGGAGAAAAAGCGAATGATATAAAGAGAGAAATAAGGGAAAGAAGGAAACAGGGAGAGAGGAGAAAGAGGGTCAGAATGAGAGAGGAGGAGAAAAGGAGAGTGATATCAAGAGAAAGAAAGAGCGAAAGAGAGAGAGGAATAGAAAGAGAGGACTATGTGAGTGCAACAGCTGGATGTGTTTAATATTTACTGTTACAAGCCGGTGTTAGCGTTAGCTCCGACTCAATCCCACCAAAATGCCATCCGCCCCAGCCTGCTGTGAGGGGAAAGATCAGACTGCTCTCATGACAGAGTTTAAGATGTTCAGATGAGGAGCAGACGCTGTTCACACAGGCTAACTGCATGGGAAAACATCAAGTAACAAAGCAAGTCTGCCATAAAACTAGTTACTGTTACAAGTCTGCATTTTCATTTCCTTCAAGTGAACAGGTTTAGGGCAAACAATAAACCAACCAGAGCTGCTCAATATATCAAAATTGAATCGAAATAGCAATTTGAGTTGGTACAGTTATAAATTGGAAAAGCTGCCATTTTTTCGGAATATAGAAATGTTCTGTCCTTTTAAGAAAAATCGTGTACATACAGTTTAAACCTCTAAAAACATATTGGGAAAGGTATGAGATTTTTGTATTTGAAGTTACTTTAGCAGCTCGTATTTCAGTCTTCTCTCAAATGTTAATGCTCTTGGAGTTGTTTACAATGCACAATCTGAACAGAATGCTACTTCCCAAATTTGTGCAGCACAAGAACCCGCTGAACCTAAAGTGTTTAGAGTCTATGATAAATGGGAAATGGTATAATACTGTGGAACAATCCCACAGCAAGACATCTTCACGGAGGCAAGGACCCCTCACCTAATAAGTTCCATAGTCCACAGTGCACCTTTAAAAGTTCTCGTGCACCTTTAAAAATCCTCTTGTTTTAGCCCATATACAGTAGTTCTTGCCCATAAACTGTATATCTTCATGGACAGTTATTAATTATATAGGAAGTGGGCATGATTCAGGCTCCACTGACTCCAGTTCCAATTCACTTTGTATTGAAAACTCCTCATTTTGGTCTCAAAATGTTCACATTAACCCGCTCGACATGACCCTGGTGTTTTTGTTTTGCTATTTAGTCCATAAAACAATTCCTATTCCTATGCCCAAGTACACTGAAATGCCACTGTCCAATAAGTTTAAACTAAAAGTACTAGAAAATATTAATGTTCTATTACAATTTTCTCAATTTGTCACAGCAGCCTACTCACTGAACTCAGCAAGATTTCAGAAATGATACCTGAAGCTTAAAAATTGCAATTAGTTTTTGTTTTTTTTAATAGAACTGCAGCTTTTAAGAAATGACTCACGTTTCTCCCATTCAACGAAGAAAAGAAAAAGGCAAGAAAGACTAAACCTGCCAAGGTGAGCTAACGTCACTCAAATGCGGAGGTGTGTAGAAATACTTTTATTCTGTGTTATAGTGGTATTACAAATCAAACAAATAAAATACCACTGCTGGATCAGAGAGGCCATCCAGATCTGCAAATGAAGTCCAAGGAGAATAAATCGTGATGAGGGAGCATACACCTTATCACACACATTGATGTATCCTGGAGAAGAAATCTGACAGTAGGGGGCATAAGCTTAAGTACAGGGGGGCATAAGTAATGCAGCCTACAACAGGTCATTACACCGTCACGTGAAGCAGCCAAAACATGTAAATCAGGTAAACAAACGCTCCTAAAATCAAACCTATTTCTAAATTTAAAACTGAAGATCAAATAAAATGACCAATCCACAGCAATGTGAACTATACTGAACATTAGCGCCATGGCAAGAGTCCAAGTCCCTCCTTAGAACTGTATTGTGTTTTTAAGTGGTTTCAGGGAGAGGGTGCGAAGAGAGAGGGATGTAGAAAGGAAAGAGGGAGAAAAAGGCAGAGAAAAAAGAGGAAGTGAGGGATGTAGAGAGGATAAAGAGAGATGTTGTGAGACAGAGAGAAAGAGGAGGTCATAGGGTGGAGATAAAAAGGGAGGAGAAAGAGGGAGAGAGCGAGGAGAGAGAAAAGAGAGCAAATAATGAGGGAAAGAGAAAAAGATGGAGAGAAAAAAGAGGAGCTAGAGAGATAATAGTACGCCTCCAAAGCTCATAAGTCATAATAGTTCTCCTGTTGCTCCACGATCCACCTTTCATTTGTGCTCAGGTTTGAGGTAGAGGAGAAGAGGCCGTTGGGGTAAACTGCATTATACATGATGTTTGGAGATGAGAAAAATCAGATTCAACTTTAAACAGGAGACCAAACCAAGAGTGCAGGGAGGATGTTTACTCTGGGCTCTGGAACGATATTGGGCCACATTCTTAGGAACAAATTTGTACTTAATACTTGTGCTTTTTATGAAAATTTTTTGGCATTCACAGATGTTTCCTTGACTGAAAATGTTCTTCTGGAAGAATAAATCCTACAGTCAAGACAAAAATCAGCTGTTTTAGAAAATTATTACTCTGGCAATGCAACCAAATACTGGACTCAACAACCAGAGCCCACACATATGTGCCCCCGCCCCTCTGCCTCATTACTGACCGCGACTTATGGAAATTGATAGATAAACAATGAAAGCTCTTGCTTATTTCAACAAGTTGGTGACTTAAATATTCCCTCATTAAGTGTGTTCATGTGAGTTGGACATTTTACTTGCAGCTGAAACTGTAAAACAGCCATAGTTTGTGCTTCACCTGACTTTACTCACTCTCTCCCTCGTTCTTTCACAGGTCATAATGCAAAGTTCATATCTGCCATAAAAGGACATATACGTAATGTAAGGTTTAATGGGTGTTTCTGAATACATATTAATTTTCATGTAAATTAAATCTAAATGAGAGTTGTGGTGTTCCTAGATGCTGGTGATGTTGGTGAATTAGGTGCAGCTCTCATTTAAGAAAACATTTATCTGCTTATAAACGCTTTGTGAATCTGGCATGGAGTTCTCTCATCATTTTCCTAAAGTGAAAGTTTCAAACATTTTTAAGAAAAAAAATTCTTGAATGAAGTCCATTGTGAGTACAGTATTGCAGATCACTTATAAACCCCTTTAAAATGCTCTGTTGTCATAAAGAAAAAAGCTACAGAATGGAGGCGAGTAGAAGTCGCCAAACACATGTTACCTTTAAAGGCAAATGGTGTTTATCAGTGCGATATAATAAGGCTCGATAGACTGTGGGTTCTGTTGCAGCAGCACATTCTGACTGAAAATAGCCTAATGTAAAAACAGATGCAGAAATTATTTTAAGTGACATATGATGGTATATGTGTGGTCCTAATGCAGGGATCTCCATCTGTCACTTTACTGTATGTTGCCATGGTGACTATCTCTATAGGTCCTTTTTGCAGCTCATTGGTTTTTATAACAAAAAATAAGTAACACATTTGAATTTACAGGGTAGAAAAATCAGTTACTTTATCATAAAGGATGGAAAAATACAATTTAGCACTGAGTTTTACAAAAAGAATAATGTGCGGTTAAGGGTGTGACATAAAAATGTGACGTATATGCTATGGGCTCAACATTTTTGTAAATATTAGCCCAGAAAGAAATTAATAAAATCTGGATTTTGCCTTCATCAGAAATGGTTAATGTATATTAAAAGACCCTACTGATTAACAAATAATGTACAACAATACAATTGTAAACCCAATTGTTTTGTATCCTGCCCTGCATATATGAAAAATAGCCGTGCAGGAGCATGGGCTATGTAGGCTTGTGAACTTTGTAAATTTTGTACATATACTTATTCCCTTTATATTATTATTTTTTATTATGATTTCTATTTTTATTATTATTGTTTATCTTGATTGCATCACACTTTTTTCCTTTTTTTTGCACCAATCTGTCCTGGAGCTACTGTGACTGTTGAATTTCTCCACTGCGAGATCAATAAAGTCCTATCTTATCTTATCTTATTTTATCTTATCTAACTGAGCCTTGCGTTCATACTGCTAACTGTAACTAGGGTTTGAATAGAGACCACTCACAAGACCACTCAAAAATACTTGGATAACATATAAATCCATTTCAGGCATTTTGATGAGGAAATGAAATAACATGGTAGAAAGCTTCCAAAAGTACATTTTCCATCATTTTGCATGATCAGTATTTTTTTTTTTTTGTGCACCATTTCTCTAAAGCTTCTCTAAGATTGCTTTGAAAACCACACTCTTGTACTGTGATTTTGAGACAGTAAATTAGCCCAGTCTTATTTGAAGATTGACAGCTAGCATGTGTTATCTCTCCCATCCTACAGCACAGAGTCACTGCAGGTCGTGACCAACAGAATTACACACTGTAAAATGAGATTCGCCTTAGCCAGAGTGCATGTCTGTAGTGGAGATAGGCCCAGTACAGAGTGGAGTTATTCATCCACTTTAGAAAGAAACACCTCCTCTGGGAGCTCTTCTGAGCATGGTGCAATGATAAAAAAGGCAGACTAGAGGAATATGGACACGCTATGAGTCCTTTAAAACTCCAGTTTGGAGCACTTGGTTGGAAATTTGTAAAAGTTTTGATACTGACCACTGCAAAATGGCGAGACAGAAAATGGCTGCAGATCTGGAGATGGTCAGATACAGTTTCAGAGTCACATTTTAAGAGGGACCTGGCTGTAGTCCCTCACCTGACTCAGGTCCCTAACAGTAAACAAACAGTGGCCATGCCAAAGGACCACCAAAGTCCACCACTTCCTCAACATTACAAAAGTTGATCATGTTTTACACTAAATACAAACCCAAACCCTTTTCCTAACCTTAACCATTGCAGATTCATGCCTAATATTACTCTGACACATCAACACACATGGACAAAATGGTTATTTGTATTTGCGCCATTGTAGGCTACACATTAACAGTTAAATATGTATTTAACATGTTTTAAACTGCAATTTTTGGGGGTCAGTATTTATCATGGGTTCTTTTCTTTGTACTAGCATGGCATTTTTTTTGGTTATTCTTTCTGCAATATGATTGGAGCTGTAGAAAGTTGAATTGTGAACCAAAACTACAAACTTATTACTCAAGTGTTTCATTCGTCAGCTCATGTTTTTTTAACAATATTGTAGAATTGTAGACTGCTTTTTGGGGATGATTCTGCTTTAAATCTGCTTTAAATATTATTGTTTATTGTCTATATTTACTTCAGCAAAGTTATCGTGACAGGTTTAGTAAGAAGTTAGTTTAAAAAAATAATGAATTTACTTTTCAGAATCAGAATCAGAATCAGAATTACTTTTATTCATCCCCAAGGGGAAATTTCCTTCGTTACAGATGCAACCGACCAAGAGCATGTACATCAAACAAGTTACAAAATAAGCTAAATACAATAAGATAAAAGATAAAATAGCTCTCTCTGTGAAATTATTTACATCAGTGACATCTTTATGACTATATACATGTGTGAGCCGGGAATAGGATGAAAGGATTGAGTAGTTTGTGAGTTAAAGTGCAGCGTTCAACAGTTTGATGGCGACAGGCAGGAAAGATTTCCTGTGTCTCTCAGTGGAGCAGCGCGGCAGCCGCAGTCTATGGCTGAAAGAGCTCCTTTGATTGGCCAGCACCTCGTGGAGGGGGTGGGAGGGCGAGTCCAGAATAGTCCAGATTTTGTCCAGCATTCTCCTGTCCAACACCACCGCCAGAGAGTCCAGCTCCTCCCCCACAACATGTCCAGCCTTCCTAATGATCTTCTCGAGTCTATTAGTGTCCCTCACGCGCAGACTGCTGCCCCAGCAGACTACAGCGTACATGATGGCACTGGCCACCATAGACTCGTAGAACATCCTGAGCATTGTCCTGCAGATGTCAAAGGACCTCAGCCTCCTCAGGAAATAGAGGCGGCTCTGGCCCTTTTAAAGAGTAAACTAATGAAATGGTGAAGGACATGTTGGTGGAGGTGGATCCTGGTAGAGGTCCTCTGGGTGAAGGTCTGTAGCCAGACTCTTGTACATTTTACCCATGTCCAATGGTAAATTACACTTCTAAGAAATTCTTGGTGATATCTCTTCCTCCCACTCCATTTTGGTACATTATGGTAATGTAAAACTTGACAAACATGGGCACATTTAAAGGTAGGTGTAGTAGTATGTATGAAAATGTGTGTTTTTGTACAGTATGTGTATGAGGACCAGTCATGCTGAGTTTGTTTTTTGCTTCTTTCCACCTACAGTAAATCGGAAATAAGATATACTGTAATTGCATTTGATCTTACAACAAATCTGTAAATGCTGTAAAACATAAAGGTAAGGTAAAGGTAATTTTCTGTCATAAGCTTAAAGTCACCAAACAATTCAATAAAAAATAATTACATCAACAAGCTACATTTCTGTCAAAATAGAAAAGAAAAAATTGAATTGACTTTTAAAGATGCACTGTTAAGTTTTCAGGTGGAGGGTCCATCACTAGCTTCGCTCTATGGAGAGATATTGCCTGGAATGTTCCACTGCATGGCATTACACTTATTTATTCTACGGAGACAGCAGGTGATGCCGTAGGGCCAAGTTACATGTCACATCTGTGGAGAGTTGAGCCTATTCACAGTAAGAATGTACATTTTAAAGACAATAAAGACCCATGTTATTGAGTAAATGCAGCCATACTGGGACAACACAGACAAAGCAACAACATCACCATGGAAGCAGATGACGGACCCTCCATCAGAAAAGTTACACAGTGCACCTTACAGTTTGCTAAACACATTTTCACAGAGCAGCTCCCGTGGCCTCGGATGACCTGGTATGACCTGGTATGACCTGGTATGACCCCTGCATGGATCAAGAGTTTGAGCTCAGATGGAGTCATAGAGTGACATAGACCCACACAGAGCCTGTCGTTTCAAACCCTTTTGTGTAATAATCACCTCCGTGTGCACAATCAGCTATGAGCGGAGTCTCACTAATCAGACTGGAGCAGGAGCCAGTGTGTGCTCATGTTTACCAAACCATGTGGGGAATCTAAACTTCACTCAGTCACTCATTAAAAACTTAGGACTCACTTTTGTTCATGTTTACACAATGTAAACCTAAGTCAGAGGAGAAGTTCAAGGTGGTAATTAAGGTATTTTACATTATTACCTTTGCAGTAACATTATATTATTTCTTATAAATCTCTTCTTTAAAGGTCATCTATTACACAAAATTGACTCTTGAGCTTTAAGCCATAATGCTGTTGCCTCCTCAAAAACATACCTGGTGTTTTGTTTCATTCACACATGTTTGAGTAACCCTTTATTATTAGTCTGTCTACATCCCCAAAGCTCAAAATGTTATGTTTATGTTTATTTATTAAATACGGGACAGTGCACATTAATCAACATGTGTCGGAACAGCATGTAAACGTGCCGAAGTTAGTCCTGCTGGCTAATTTTCATCCATAATCCCACTGGCAGGTTGATGGCAAGACAAAAATCAGGACATAGGCACAATAACATTCAGTCCATCACACATGACAAAGACATTAAAGATCAGTAAATATAAATAGTAAACGTATTAGTAAAATGAAAACATGAGAATGAGAATGTTCTGTTTTTTTCTCCACCTTTTGATGTCATGAAGAAGTTTTCAAGTTAACAGCTACATTTTTACCTTTAGATCAGCAGAGATTGGAGTTTAAATCATCCAAATGATTCTAGTGAAGGTGTATGGAGTTTAAAAACACAGTGGAGCACTCCCTGTATTACCACAAGGTGAAACAGAGTGTTTTCTGTTTGAGAGAAGAACCTAGTTTATATATGCAGGATCTGACTGCAAAACATTTGTGAATGAAACAAAACACAAGTCCAATTTGACAGAAGTCCATAGTTTTAGCATGATTTTGAGCTTTATCAGTACAAATATAAGACCTCATGCTAAGATAAAGAATTATTATTTTGTATACGAAAATTATATTCTGTTACTAAAAGAAGAGCATTTTTAATCTTCATTTGTAATTGGTAATACTGAGTGAAGTCCTCATCAGGTTTGAAATGTATCGTGACAACATTAAAGTCCCCACAAAGGCACATTAATGGTAGCTGTCTGTGCCTGTGTACGGGGTGCAGCCTGCATCATTTACACAGTGATTTGGTGGAGCTGCGCTGAGCCTCAGAGGAGATCAGAGCTGAGGCGGAGCGTGACTCGCGACGGCCTGTTTTTCTCCAGTATAACACTGCCTTTATTTCAGCTCCATTTAACACAAGGAAATGTACAGAGACAAAATGCTGCTCCTATACTTTATAAAGCCAGAAAAGGGCTTTAAAAATAATACGAAGACGCATTATGTCCATCACCTGCTTGCCTCCATGCAGATTTTTTAGTATATCATAAATTAATTTAATCGGCAGCACGGTGGCTGAGTGGCCTCACGCCTCACAGCAAGAGGGTTCTGGGTTTGCATGTTCTCCCCGTGTCTCGATGGGTTTCCTCCGGGCCCTCCGGTTTCCCCCATCACCCCAAAACATGCACTATAGGTGTGAAAGCTGTGTGAGTGTTGGTGGTAGCTCACTACCATCGGGTCTGGAGTGAATGAACAATGCTCTGTTAATAATGCTCTGTAAAGCGTCTTTGAGGACATGTGTCTGTGAAAAGCGCTATAGCTGTAAGGCGACCTTGGGTGTCCAGAAAGGCGTCAAATAAATAAATAAAATGCATTATTATTATTATTATCTATTGCATTAAATTGAGATATTTTGCATCTATTCAAACACAGACAATTACATATGTATTACAAAATTAAATGTTTCAGCTTGTTCCGCTGCAGTGACACAAAGAATCATCATGACGTTCTGTGTTTCCATTAACTTCCATCAAGAGCTAATAATGTGTAATTTAGAATGATGCACATCAGACTGGTGCGAGCCAGGTTAAAACTTTATAGGCATGGCAAAAATATCCCCATGGAGACAGGCTGGTGGCAAAACCTAAACCAGAAAAATTACATAGCACAACATTTTCATACAGAACATTAGGCACAACCAGGATCCAGAATGGTACGATTACTAGATTCAGTATCTAAAATTGACCCATCTTTTCGCCGTTCCTGATGGGTTCTCATGCTGCGGGTCAGAGGGCATATTTCACTCTATCTCAGTAACTTTAATGCATACATGTTATGTAAATTGATCACAAATTGATTCAAAGCAGCATCGTGAATTGCAAATGTATTCAAAGGGGACACTAAAGTCACATTATTCATAATAAAGCCAAAAATCACAGGAGACTTTTCTAATTCCCTATATTAAAAGTAGGATATCTCGTGTGTGTGTGTGTGTGTGTGTATTTTATGTGATCAGGGCAGAACAAATGAGTTTAATGGGAATATAAAAGGAAACAATGGCGTTTTTTTCTGAGGGAGTCAGAGAGCCACAAACACTAATTAGACTAATGGGATTATTCATTCAGCAGTTACATAACAAACAGACAAATTCATGAAGCTTTGTTATTATTATAAGTTTGCCATTGACCTGCTATTTAAAAGTGAAAGTGAAACTACCTGAGCGTCAATGTTTTTAACTGGACTGGAGAGAACAAATCACGCACTCAAGAAGTTTCTGGTGTCTCAAAATCAAACGCACAATGTAAATTAGCAGTGTACAAAAGAGTGTATTCAAAGTTACCTGTGCATGTAAACCAGGACTGTACTAAAATAATTCTATGTCACAAAACCGGAAGACGTTTGGAAACATGCATTTCCGGCACTCTCTGCTAGTGGTAGTAACTTTGACAAAATCTGGGAAAACTGAGAAAATGGCCCAGTCTTCTTCATCTAATTGTCATTGTATTGTTCCGTTATGTTCGGCAGATCAACAGTTACGACCAACCTCCGAGTGCACTGGGTACAGGTCATTAAACGAGATGACGATGCCGACTTCAAGATTATTCCAAACAGTACCTACAGTATGTCCATAGGCGATCTCGGTGTCGGTAACCACACTGGAAGTTGTCATCCGCATGTTTCCAAAGATCCTCCCTGTTTGTGACGTAAGCGCGAATAGGGCCTATAGCTGATGAATGCAAGAGGCTGAACTGCTAACTTTAAATATCTTTTCTGTTGATCTAATCTCAATAAAAAGACACATTCTGGTTGACTAAATCGCCAATGACCAATTAATTTGCTGTGATGATCTGCAATCCAATTTCTCCAAGATCAATAAATGCTTTTTTTTTACCTTTATTTACCCAGGAAAGTCCCATCAAGATTACTAATCTCTTTTTCAAGGGAGTCCTGCCATGCACACATCACTCTCATACTAGGCAATGTGGGTGATGTGTCTTGCCTAAGGACATAATGTCAGTTTTTGTGACTGGCGCCCCACTGTGGCACCTGGAATTCCCAGTGGTCTCCCATCCAAGTACTAACCAGGCCCGGTCCTGCTTTGCTTCTGAGATCTGACGGGATCAGGCTTTGACAAGCCGGTAAGGCCATATTCTATTCTACTAAACTAGAATCACAACTTCTGTAACACCATTCCAAAAACAAATGAATTTTCAATCTAAAATACCGTACCCCACGGTTTTACATAAAAGAATATGAGACTTGAGTGCACGATGTCACCACGAGGAAATACCCTGTACTTCTACTGGCTCATAATCCTTCATAATAGCCACATATGCTGCTAATCTATTCCCCTGGTAATGCTTCTCCATCTCTCACAATGGGCTCAAGGACAATAGGTTTACAATATGCCTCCCTCGGCTCCTTCTTGTCAAAACCATAGCATTTGGACTTTACCCAGTTCATTATAAACGCAATGATTCGGCATCTTACAATTCTGCCTAATTATGCACAATGGGAAATCATTTCTCTAAATGTGTGTGTGTGTGTGTCACTGTGGAAATGGAAAAACAAAACAAAACTCCCAAATGATAAGGGCGGTATTTTTCTTATTAGCGTGCAATTGTGATTACAGAGACCTTTTTAAGTGAGAGAGATAAACAATAGTTAAGTAATAATTTGCCAGAAAGACTGCTGCAAGGTTCATTACAGGGTATTCAAATGTAAAGGTGCTGTAGCCTACCTGATTTTACTGTCTTAAAAACATGATAAACTAGTTAATTTTAAACAGTCATCCAGTGGTCCACGATTATTCCACACTTACCTCATGCATTTTGAGCAACCTAATAATTCACCACAATTAATTTCACCCATTTCAAAGACTAGAGTGGAGTTTTGTTGTTGCATTTCCATCTTCTAGGCACTCGCTTAACATCAAGAAACCACTCACCCATTCACACACTCATACACCAGTGTACACGGTCACCGAGGGCGCAGAGGGTCAAGTATCTTGCCCAAAGACACAACACACAGCATTGTTCTGTGAGACCTGGAATCACACCAACAACCTGTGGATCAGTGGAACAGACCAGTCTACCTATGATGTTTATGTTTATGTGGATTCAAACCACCAACCTTTGGATCACACTAACAAAATGCTAACCATGCATTTCCTGATTGTCACACAGTACAGTGCTTTATAATTATATGCAGACAACACACAGCAGACCTCAGATGCTAATGGGGCAAGACAAATTTTACTCTTATACATTGGAAATGATGAGGGCTTTACTTTTGGATGTTTTTAGCATTTATATGAAAAGCATTATAAAAACAGTGTGAAAGAAAATATTCAGGTGGAAGTGGAAGCCAAGACAAGAAAAGTCACAGCTGTCTTCCCTCACATATCCAGGCAGTGTATTAAGTCCACTGAAGCAGCACTCAATGATAAAGAGGCTTTTCCTTGTGTAATGTTTGGTTCTTCAAAACTGACAGACAACAAACTCATCTAAAGGCATTGCACACAGTTGAGCTCACAAAGGCAACAAGAAGAGGTGTTTAAGGTCAACATTTAGACCTGTACAAAACCGTATATAGATTTAGATATAGATTTTATTGTCATTGTACAAAATATTACAAAACATTGATAGAGTTAAGAGTAAAACTATGTGTGAGTGTGTGTATATATACAGCAATATACATTAAGGTCCATCCATCCATCTTCTCCCGCTTAATCCGGCTGGGTCGCGGGGGCAGTTTGCTGCCCAATCCTCATAGCACCTGACCCCCCCTATGAACCCCTCTGCAGGTGGTGAGCCCACAGGAGGTACATTAAGGTTAAGTTTCTAATTCTGAATTCTGAAATCGATGACAGAATGAGTTACTTAATTTAAATTGGACTTGGGTTTGCAGATCCTGATCTTGGGCTTACTGACAAGGTTTACCTGGGATCCAGAATATACACTTCTTCAATACATTACAAAGATGTGAGTTCAGGTGGACATGATTGATCAGGAACACATATGGATCGTCCATATTAAAAGAAATGGCTGCTTATGAGGAAAAAAAGAAAGGAAAAAAATCACAGGGGACTGAAAAATATTGCAGACTTCTACATGAGAGAAGCACTGAACTGTGTTGGTGAGAGAAATATCTTTTTTTTTTCAAAATGATGAGTGACCAATGAGTCATTTCACATTGATAGCTGCAGATCACGCTAGCAGATTTTTTTTATTCAAAAGTAGAATTAAGATTACTCAAACACACATGAGTCATGATAAATAGAACTTCGAGAGGGTAAATGAGAAGAGGAAACACATATAACATGGTTAAAAGCAGTAAAAACTTGATTTCGCATAATAGGTCTGCTTTAACACTTAAACTAAATAGTATCTTTGGATTTATCTAGGGGAATTACACAGTTTGTATTTGGCATAATGTTGTGAATGCATCACAGTGCTGTATATTGTCAGTTGTGTTTTTGTGCCCATTGCTTGTCCACCAAGAATTTCTTGATAAGGAGACAATAAAGGCCAATCTAATCTAATTTCTACAGTAGATGACACATAGCACATGGCCAATAGCACTGCACTAGACCTAATTATGTCAAGTTAAGACAACTGTGACACCTCCTCTCTCACAGCCACATTACTCCTAGATAAAAGCAACAGCAGGGCAACTATAGGGAAAGAATGCACCTAGCACTACTCCAAAAAGAAAAACATGATTAAAGTTGCATTTCGTTGCCTGGAGGTTGAGCCTGGTCTTGTGTGTGTGGGTTTGCATGTGCACAGCTGGCGTCTACTGCACATGCTCAGAAGAGGACGATGATGCGCTCTGACAGATCGCATGTCGAGAGTGGAGTTACCGTGCTGAGTAATGTGACATTTAAGGTGTTTTTCTCCTCTCTTACAGCGAGCGTGTTGGGTTACCTACCACGCAGCATAACGTGTATAAAGCCAGATGTAGCATGAATAGTCGCAGCAGAAAAGGCCCCGCAGCTAAGAGGGGGCAAAGGGCTGAGACGCAGCACAAAAGTTCATGACTCCCAACATGATCCTTTCATTATATCATTCTAGTCTATTTACAAGGAGAAAGCTGTAGATAGCGGTGAAATACTGTTACAATGGATTAGATCTGTTATAAATACTGTATTATTTTTTCAGATTTAAATTTATAGGGATGGACAATTTGGGGGAAAAAAATCGAATTATGATGATCTGACAAATACGCAATTATATGTTTAAATGACCCATATTACGCAATTTTCTGATATGTTATAATGTTATTCCCTCATCAAAAACATACCTGGAGTTGTGTTTTGTTTCATACACGAATGTTTAACGCACAAACCCTGCATATTTAGGCTAACTTCACCTTCGCTACAAACATTTTGCTGATTTCAGCCCTGGAATCGCTTGGAATCTCTAGTTAAATAAAGGTAAAAAGTAGCTGAAAACTACCACTTCATGACATCACAAGGTGGAACGGAGCATTTTGAGCTTGGCGAAGTAGACAAACTAATAATAAAGTGTTACTCAAACATGTGTGGACTCCATGTGTGGATAACAGCATTCTAACATGTCTTAAAGAGTCAATTTTGCGTAATATAAGACCTTTAAACAAACACTAATACCATGGATTTCAGAATGTGTTTGTAGAAATATCAACTTAAGATACAAAAAGCAGCAGGTGCTCTATTATAATTGCCGCCATTGTGATTTGATAATTGTGTCAGATAATTTTGTGTTTTCTATTTGATTTTGATTGGCTACTAAACTTTAAATACTGGATGTCAGAATGAGTGAGTGAGTGAGTGAGTGTCAAACTGGCTTTCTCTTTCCAAACAGTGAATCTCCCATAACTTTCAAAAATGTTAATCCACAAATGATGACGCTGATCATTTATATTACCCAATACCCATTATCAGTAATAGTTGTTCTACCTGATCCTATTTCCGTTTAGCATAACTGTAATGCTGCGCGCTGTGATGTCAATGACAGAAATAGAAACCGATACATATTTACCAGATAACGGAAAACCAGATGACAAGAAACCCCATATTGTAAAAATAATATAAATGTAAAAGATTTCCATGCCGACCACACTCCAGTCATCACGACACATCAGGGACAGTCTCAGGAGTTCTTGACGGAGCCGACCAGGCTTTCGGTTAACGTTCAGTGAGTCATATTTAACCAGAGCACATCGCCATAGTAACGCTGCCGCGCCACTGAGTCCGGAGCATGTTAACTTAAGCACGTTCAATTAAGCATAAAAATATGTCGTATAAATGACTGCGCTGCCCAGGAGCCGAAAGCAGATAAACTATGGCTGTGTTCACTCGCTCACACTACGTCATAATTTAGACTAAATTAGGATTAAACCCAGAACTAAACCTGTATTAGACCAGAACAAAACCAGGACTAGATCTGGGCCAAACCAGGAAATGTGAACACACCATAAACTGTATATAAACGGACATAGCTGCCGTGTTCAAAATAGGAAGTGAGCATGGGGTCCACTTCCGGCTCCATCGACCTTGCTTTCAATTGACTTGACATTGACTCTCTGTAACTGCTGCAGAGAGCCTCATCATGTTGGTCTTAAATTGTTCATATTAACCCACTCTACATGATCCTGGTGTTTTCATTTCGCTATTTTGTGCATAAAGAAATTCCTATTCCTAATAATTAATATTATCACTCCTACAACTGCTAGCCTAGTGAGCTTCATTTGACTGGAGCCAAACACTATAGGCCAGGGGTGTCCAAACTTTTTTCATCGAGGGCCACATATTAAAACACAGACCGGCATCAGGGCCGATCGAGGGTCATAGACTGGTGGTCAAAACAGTGAGTAATTCAAATATTTCTAGCATTTATAACAGGCTTGAATGACCCTCCAGACCTTTGTTCAGGCTTAGACCCTCAAAAGGACACACTAAATTTGCTTGATCAAGGCAGATTTCAAAAACATGCAGTAAAAAGTACTATTTTGGGCCAATTCACCTGGAAGCCAGAGGACCAAAACAACTGGTCTGAGGGCCACATTTGGGCCCCGGGCCATAGGTTGGACAATAATGGGAAGTAGACAGAACAAAAGAATAAATAAATAAAAAATAAAGGATATTTAATACAGCTTTCTTCAACTCAAAAGTGCATTATGTAACTTTTCTGGTAGAGGGTCTCATGTAGATATTACTGTATTGCTTGGAATGTTCCACAGCATGGCATTACTGGCAATCTACACTTCTCTTCACTTCCCAAACAGCAATAAAACTACCTTAAATTGAATACCTGGAAGATAAATAAGTGAAATTTCGTACTGTGAAAGATTTCTGCCAAAGAAATAAAATCACCATGGAGACAAGCAATTGGCAGACTACCCCTCCCCCCACCACCTCCAGAAAAGTTTTATATTGCGCCTTTAAGAAGTCCCTTTCCCATCCTCTTTCTATTCATTCCAAACATTTCCTGGATTTAGGGGACTCTCTCAGGACTCCCGTTGGCTCAAAGGGTTCAGGACCAACCAGCTCCAGATGCTCACGTTAAAATATTTATAATATGACCTCAATATAAGAGGGTCCACCAGGCACCTGCACTGGTTTCCTCCTCTGCTTAAGATTAATGAGACCAGAGAAACATAATTGTGGCTTTTCTGGGGTACTTGGCCTCACTGGTTGTAAAATATCTCCTCAAAGGACCCGGCATTCACCTTACACAACATGATTTGAATATGAATAATGAATCATGTTTTTTCATGGGAGTGACTGAGAAAACAGATTATAGAGTGATTAGCTCAGCACGCAGAAGCCAAATGAAAGCAGTTCACATGTGAATGAATGCTGTCAATGAGAATTACAGTTTTCATACATAATTATATTTATTTTAAGTATTAGAGTATTCCAGACTGGCATTTTAAAGGGCGCTATTTTCTGATCTATGTTAATATATATAATGTTTCCTCATCAAAAAGATACCAGGAGTTGTGTTTTGTTTCATTCACACATGTTTAAACATAAACCCTGCATGTTTAGGCTGTGTTTAGGTTGTTGTGTACCAAAAACACTCTGTTCCACCTTGCGATGTCATGTGGTAAAGCAAAGGCTCCACTGTGTTTTCAAACTGCCTACATCTTTACTAGAATAACATGGATAATTTCAGCCATGGAGGTGCCAGTCTCTTCCAAACAGAGAGAAAAAGCTGTTGAGAACTACCACTACATGACATCACAAGGTGGAACAGTTCATTTTGAGCTATGGAGATGTGGACATGACTAATAATGAAGGATTACTCAGACATTTGTGAATGAATGTGACCTTTAATTTAATGAACTTCATGGAGACGAACGGGTGATGCCAAGTGATATGCAATAAAGCCACAATAATGCAATATGCCATACTGTGGAATATTTCACGCAATTCAATCGTCCCCATGGAAACAAGCAGGTAGATGAATGATGTTCGTCACTGAAAGTTCAATACCATAGGCCCTGTTACAGCTAACGGTTCTGTTCATGTACATGGCTGATACATATTTAAAGTGAATGCTACACCGACAATGTCACACAAATATAATAACACATAAGTAATAATAATATATAAATATATATATATATATATATATATATATATATATATATATATATATATATATATATATATATATATATATATATATATATATATATATATATATATATATATATATAAATAAATATCACTGTTAATTCCAAGTACTGCAACCAGGGAAGAACCAATTCTAAAATGCACTATTACGTTGAACTTTTTTAGATCTTAATCAGGACTAACCCAAGTCTAACCAAAGTAAAGATTAAAAAAAAAGATCTAATGGAAAAGGGACTTATTCGAGATTGAACATGGTTAAGGTTAAGATTTATTTATTAAATTGTCACTTTATCAAGAACTATGGACTTGAACAGAAAAGAAAAGAAGCCATCTCTAGGAAAACCTGCGCCACACATTAAGAACCATGATCTACGCCTTTTGTCTCCAGCAGGACCTCATGAATACATTGTACTAATAATCATATATTTGAATAGTGTCCAGTGCATTGAGCCTAATTATTGTGACAGATTGTGGTTTTACATGGCTGTCAGGACATCCCGGTGCGTTTGTCCCAGTGGGGGGCGCTGCAGCATCAGGGAGGAGCAAAGCTGTCAATCATTCTGCTGGTGTCTTGTGGGTAATATGAGGAGATTATGAAGAGAGAGAGGGAGAAAATCTGACTGAATAAATGCACATCTGTCTTCCATCTCGCTGAAGACAAACAGGGGGACTCCAGGTATAGTGAATATGGTATTTCGAGTTGCCTGGACCAATAATCCCAGAGAAATACAGATTTAAAGTTTGAAATGCATTTATTTACAATATTAAGCATAATTTCTTGCACTTTAGTTACTGGCAGAGACAGCTGCAAGTCTTAAATTTCACCCATAAACTGAAAAAAACACCTGCTCTGATCCAAAACATTTCTCCAGCAGCTCTACCCTGAGTTCCTCCTGCATAACTAAAAAAGAGTGTCAGACTTTAAGCACCTGCCAATACCTGATACTAAATGATATTAGGGCAGAGATGGAAAATATAATGGTAAAAAAAAATGATAAGAGAGAGAAAGAGACTACCAATATCGATCCAGGAAAAATGTCAACATCTGCGCAGATATCCTATACAAGTATCGTATCGTATCGTACCGGTGCACCCTTTATTTCACCTGCTAAAGATCTGCACATATCATCAGAACGGTGTCATTATCATACATGATTTTTATGTTACTACACACATTTTTCTTTTACTACACACAGAATCAAAATGAATAGTGAACTTGTAACGTAAATTTCAAATATAGGTCCTGCTTACTTCACTGAACTGAAAATGTACCAACAAGAATAAATGCATAACACTAACCCTACGGACAATTAACAGTCAAATCCAACAATGTTTCTGAGTGTAGGCTTGCGTTATAAACCTGCATTACTGCATTACACTATAATCAGTAAGAAATCACTGCAGTTTGTCATTGTTTTCTATGTGGGCAAGAGGCTGTTCGATTCCCGCCCACGGACATCTCTGGACCGATATTGCTGCTGTTTTTTCCGAGCGTGCTGCATTAAAATGGGATTAGTGGGTGATTCTCGAATAATAAATAACTCCGCAATAAAGATTCAATATAGATTGTTACTTGTTGGTAAACTCACACTTCGTACAATGTAATTACTTTAACCACTACAGACTCAGACTAGTTTTGTGCTATATAAGTAGTGTTGGAATTGGATAGACCAGTAAACAGGACTAGTGGGGCAAACAATTTGGGAAAAATGTAATTGCAACTTTTCGGACACGTCAAAAATTACATGTTGAATGTTTTGATCTCCTATCATTTGTCAAATATACAATTATTTGAACATTTGTGTTGCTTGCACTACTTCTTTTGACATGATTTATTATTACTGATTTTTCTCTACTTTGTAATGACCATTTTCATAATTTCTCTCTGCTCACAAATCACACTGTGCCTTTCACACAGCCAAGGTTGATGAGGTGTCTTGCCCAAGGACATAAGGATAATTTGCACCATCAACTTTCAGGTTACTGGTCATTTGTCTCTGAAATTCTGATCTATATTTGAAAAGGACAAGCCAAGCAATTTTCTCTTGTCCTGTAAGAACCGCAAAGTTAAAGTCAAAAAGATAAAACACAATATAGAGGATATACAGGAGTTGATAAATAACCAGAGAAGAGGGAGAGACTGTAGCTGATGCACATGGAAACGTTGGGCCGGGGCTAATTGCAGTGATGGATCGGTCTATTCCCTGGAGCACAGTGCTTCTGCCACAGCAATAACAGCACAAGATGACTTTGCCAATGTGCACTTTAGGCACTTATGAAAGAAGTTTCCCCCCACACTGTGCACAATATGAATACCACATCATTATTCTCTGTTCTCTAAATATCTACACAATACAATATCTACACTTCTTGATTTTTGTTGAGTTAAATTACATAAATGTATAGATTATTTTACTTATTTCACCGTCTGGCTCCTTATTATCACACCCAGAATGTTTGTTTTGCACGGTATTTTCAAGGAATATAAACACTTTTAATTGGAAATCAATACTGTGGAATAATACAGCAAATGAATCTCCAAAAAACAAGCTAAAAAGTTACATAGCGCAACTTTAAAGGACTAAGCCTAACCAGAAGTTAAAGCTGTATTTAAGCAGCACTAAATCTGATCTAACCAAGGCTTTAAAATATAGTTACCATAAAATACAACTATATTTATGCCAGTTATACACAGTTTGACAAGATACAGTATGTCTCATTCAGTGAAGGTTTAAATACAGCTTCTGTTTTCATTTCCAAGTAGTTATTCTCATCTAACAAGGCATCTAACTGCATAACATAGTCTGTTCCTGGCAGTTGCTTCTGTATAGTTGCCTTTGAAAATGCATAAGTAATATCATTCAGTGTAATTTTCCCTTCACAAATAGCTGCTTTTACATTGTGTAGTCAAAAATGGAGAAAAACTGCAAGAATTATGTAAGTCAAGTACAATCTCTTTAAATGTCAAATGGTCACCAATCAAGCACCAGTAATATTATGACTATATTATGATTATGATAAAAGGTCGTTGGATTTGCATTAAAAAAAAAAAAAAAAAGGAAAGCGGTTGCATGCAATAAAATTATGTTTAGGCTTTGAAACATATTCAGTCCCCTCTGCACATAATTTTCTCAGAACATAAACAAATGTTTCATGTTGATGAAATGTGATCAAATTATGCTGAATATGCATGTTTATCTTATGTTACCTTATCATGATTTTTTATGGTTTTATTTTTTATATATATGTACATAATTAAATTGTGTCGACAGTTACTTTAACATGCAACATTATATGTCCTTAAAGGGTTTTACAGTAAAATAATACAAAAACAGTTTTTAGTTTTCCACAGTTCTGTATTGTCTTAAACAGAATCAAACACACAGAAAGCACAGGTACAGTGAAAAACTGTTTGAAGCTGAGAACTTTTCCATTATGATTATGTACTTTGCATTGTACTTTTCCACTGAAGTAGCACTTTGAGATTTCATTGAAATGTAAAGTGCAGTACAAATAAAAAGCATTTTATTCTTATTCTTATTATTAGCTCTGGTCTCTGCCTGTGGACAAATGGAAACAAGCCTTATATTAACCCTAATTTGAAGTAAAAGAACACAAACATGTCTTTACAATGAGGCTTTGAACCATGCGGCTTTTACAAAGGTGCGGCTATTCTGTGGATTTTTCTTCCACCGCTAGGGGCGCTCTAACCGGAATTTCAAAAACAAGATAGACGGAAAATTAATGCAATGAAGAATACGTTACTTTTTATTTAGCAGATATAACACGCACGACAAATTACTAACTGGTAATTATTTTCAAATCCTCGCCCCTTCATCATGAAGCACATGAAGGAGTTTGTATGATGCAAGTTTTAAGTTGAAGGCATTGATCTTGCTCCAGGAAGGAAACCGCTGCAGAGCCCTGCACCCGCGGGACCCAACACAAAACAGTGCGGCGTGGGACCATGAATGTAATAAGAACATTCTGAAAGAACATTCTGAAAGCTTATTGCGGGAGCGGGCAGGAGCGCGACTGCACGACGCGGGAGCGGTACTGAAGAATGAGGGAGGGGGCGGGAGTGGGACTGAAAATTCTGGTACGGTAGACCCCTACCGTGCTGCTGCACGTAAGCTTGGGTCAGTGGTTTCAGCGAAGATGATTAAAATGACTTGTGGTTTCACTGCACAGGAGAAATGAAGGTCAATTACCGGTTCTTTTCTGTATTTGACCTCGTTTTAATCAGCACAGTTGCTGCCGTGTTAAAAGGCACTGTTCGGAAAGAATCTGTTCAGGTACATAAATGTACATTTACAGTACAAAATCGTTCTGTATATGCAGTAAATATCTCATTTTTCAACATAGATATCAGCGCCTTATAGCCCGGTTGCAGCTTATATATACTTTTTTTTCATTTAAAAATAAAGTGGATGCGGCTTATATACCGGTGCACTCCACAGTCCGTAAAATACGGCATATAAAATCTTTGAAAAGTCTTACCTCTAGATCAGCTCTCACGGTCCTGCTCCACACTGCAGAGGCTCCTGAGAATGTCCTGTGTCCTGAGTGTGTCCTGAGTGTGTCCTCTGCCCCTGTAAATGTCCTGTGTCCTGAGTGTGCCCTCTGCCCCTGTAAATGTGCTGTGTCCTGAGTGTGTCCTCTGCCCCTGTAAATGTCCTGTGTCCTGAGTGTGCCCTGAGTGTGTCCTGAGTGTGTCCTCTGCCCCTGTAAATGTGCTGTGTCCTGAGTGTGCCCTCTGCCCCTGTAAATGTCCTGTGTCCTGAGTGTGTCCTGAGTGTGTCCTCTGTCCCTGTAAATGTCCTGTGTCCTGAGTGTGCCCTCTGTCCCTGTAAATGTCCTGTGTCCTGAGTGTGCCCTCTGCCCCTGTAAATGTCCTGTGTCCTGAGTGTGCCCTCTGTCCCTGTAAATGTCCTGTATCCTGAGTGTGTCCTGAGTGTGTCCTCTGCCCCTGTAAATGTCCTGTGTCCTGAGTGTGTCCTGAGTGTGTCCTCTGCCCCTGTAAATGTCCTGTGTCCTGAGTGTGTCCTCCGCCCCTGTAAATGTCCTGTGTCCTGAGTGTGTCCTCTGTCCCTGTAAATGTCCTGTGTCCTGAGTGTGCCCTCTGTCCCTGTAAATGTCCTGTGTCCTGAGTGTGCCCTCTGCCCCTGTAAATGTCCTGTGTCCTGAGTGTGTCCTCTGTCCCTGTAAATGTCCTGTGTCCTGAGTGTGTCCTGAGTGTGTCCTCCGCCCCTGTAAATGTCCTGTGTCCTGAGTGTGTCCTGAGTGTGTCCTCTGCCCCTGTAAATGTCCTGTGTCCTGAGTGTGTCCTGAGTGTGTCCTCTGCCCCTGTAAATGTCCTGTGTCCTGAGTGTGTCCTGAGTGTGTCCTCTGTCCCTGTAAATGTCCTGTGTCCTGAGTGTGCCCTCTGCCCCTGTAAATGTCCTGTGTCCTGAGTGTGTCCTCTGTCCCTGTAAATGTCCTGTGTCCTGAGTGTGCCCTCTGCCCCTGTAAATGTCCTGTGTCCTGAGTGTGTCCTCTGCCCCTGTAAATGTCCTGTGTCCTGTTACATTTGAATTTTCCCTCCCAAAGTTTTGGGGAGGAGAATTCCAGAGGGAGGAGCTTCACCAGAAATGATAACAAAGACATGTTTCCTCAGCCTGATTAAAACATGCAGGTCTAACATCGACCACAATCAATAAGTAAGATTTAAACATGCTGGACAGAGAAACATAAAAGAAAAAAAAAAGTCATGTTATTGTTGTCAGAATTGTGTTTGCAATTTGAGCAACCCCTCTCAAACATTTTATTTTCAGTGTAGGAACGTATGTAATGTAATGCAATGTAATTTGAATCAATAATCAGTAAATAGACCCTTTTAATCTCAGTAAACAGTGATGATGTCGACACGGTTGCGCATGCATTTTGGCAACAGAAGTATGGCAGAAATCAGTGGCTTGTCGAGCTCTGCAAAAGGATTATTTATCATCAGAAGATCACACATATTTTCTCAACAAGCTGACTTTGACAAATGGTGTCCAACTGCCAGATCCTTGTGCAATGAGTGAGTTAAACTTTAAAACTTTAGTCCACTGGTAGAATATCAATTATGACAACCACACACATCACATTTTGGTGCTGGAAATGTTTTTATCTTCTTCTGTCCGTGTTCAATTTGAATGAATCGGAATGAATGGGGAACAATGCCACTTCCGTTGTCAGGCTTTTTAATCACTTCTGCCGCAAAAGTGTCTATAAAGAACTTCACTAAAGAAGTCCACAGCCAATCCTCTGTTAGTAAAAGCATGTAACATGGCCCAGAACTCAGAAAATGAAGAAATGTAAATATATTTTTATGACAATTAAAAGGGTTTGTTTTTTGTTTATGTTTAGGAAAGTATAAAAAAAACTATTTGTATTTGTTTTTTGTTGTTATTTTCTTCATTAAGGACTAAATAAAATCAAATGTAAACTCACAATTCATCAATATCACCCAGCGGCACCATCTATGAATCATTTTGACCAGTTGCGTCCACGTTCCCCGCACAGAGGAAAGCCCTGATTATGTCATCGCTGTCCCTGGTCCTAAAATGGAGTGTTGTGTTTCCCTGGTGATAGCTGAAGGGTAGGGGGGGTGTGGGGCTGCGGGGTAGGACCTACTGCAGCCCCCAGAGATGGAGGCACGTGCAGAGGGGGGTACCCGCCTTCACACCCACGCCCCTCACTGCACTGCACAGGAGGAGGCTGCTGTGCTTTGGGTTGAAGTGATGCCCGTCTCAGCAAATTTGGGTTGCAAAATGTGTTTACAATGCTGAATATTTTTTTGTCTTTGCAGTGTCACCTTACAGCGGATCAAAATACAAAGAGCAGGGACTTTGCTTGCACTATGAAATACTGTTGGAAGTATAAATAGTGGTACAACCTTGTCTGACATAGGAAATTAAAAGGAACATTGCTAGAACATCAAGAAAATGTCCACAATCAAATTTTTGCATTTCCTACTTTTTTGGTTTACTTAAAACAAAAAATAATGCTCTTGGCATTTGACCCATCCTTTATTGGCACTGGAGCAACCTGTCAGGAGCAGCTGGGACCCATAGCTAGCTGTTTTTTTGTTTGTTTGTTTTTTTGCCAGTTTTGCCTTTTCTGCACTGGAAAAAAACAATATCTAGGTATGTAAAAATGACTTAAATTAAAAACATTTTACTTTATTTGAGTAGATTCAACTTGACAAGTAAAATTATCTGCCAGTGTTTTTTTTTTCTTAATTCAAGCAACATTTGATTTTATTTGTTATTTTAAGTGCAAAAAGTTGTTGTTTAAGTGTAGCAAGATGTATGTTCATATCTTAAGTACAAAAATCTTACTGCACTGTCAGATAATTTTACTTCTCAAGTGAAATTTACTCAAATCATGGTACAATTTTCTTAATCCAAGTAATTTTAGCTTGACTAGATTTTGTTTTTTGCAATGTGCATTTTTGGTTTGGGGCAAATCACAAAAGTTACAGTTACTTACAGTAATATAATGACCTATAATCTAAACTACCCAATGCCAAGTCTCCATGCAGTCTTAATGTAATAATAATACATACTCATCTCTATTTAATTTTATCTTTGCCATATTCACTTGAACTGGATATATTTAAAGATGCATCTGTAAATGAATAAATGCCAATTAGTCAATGTCATATTGACTAACATTCCAGAAAAAGCAATACAATCTCCAAGGAGACCATCAGGAAGTTGACCCGCCACCCGAAGCGACATTGTGTGTAAAATGTGCACTGTGAATCTTGATATCAAAGTAAAAAATACACAACAAATTGCGATTTCAACAAGAAAATTACACTGCACCCAAATCTCTTCCGCCCGATCGATAGTAATAACTCGGTACCTTCTTTTCAGTCTCATACAATATCCCAACTCTCACCACTGGTTTTATACTCCTATTCTGATGCTGATAGAAACTGACTAATAATAAAATGTGAACAGATTCTAAACTAAATCAAAAACAGCGGGGCCCCTTCTTCAAGTTAAAATTGCATCAAAGCTTTGTTGCCTGTTTAGCATTATACAAGAAAACTCAAATTAGCAAACACAGCTCTTCCTCGTCTTCGTCTCTCTTCTTTGTAGATCAGCAGGCAGCTAATTTCAACCCCAAATCTCCCACGACAGCACGAATAATAGTCCACTTCATCAAATAACAACATATTTTCACATGGAGAAACACTCTTGCAATCTCCGATGTCTCTACAAGCCACAACACTGCATGGTTGATTATTAGATTAGGTAATTAATCAACAATATTAATTAATTGTGCAAACCAAAGGGGGTTGAGTAATCATTGCAAATCGAGATGCAAGCTGGCTCCTGCTAAATTAGTTTTGATAAGCACATTTTTGGAGATGTACCAAGCTGAAAGCGTTTAGAAAGTGTTTGCCCATTAAAAGTGACTCATAGATTTTCATGATTCATACTACTACAGTGGGGAACTGGAGGCCAAAAAACGCACATGCTTTCATTAGCCAGATGTCAACGGCTTCAAAATGACGAAATTCAATGAAAATACAAAGATTGAAAAGGAGAGACTCTGGAGTACAACTGTCTTTAAAGGGCCCATATTACGCTGTTTTCTGGTTTATGTTATGATGTTATTTCCTCATCAAAAACATCCCCACAGAGTTGTGTTTTGTTTCATTCACACATGTTTAACACACAAACTCTGCATATTTAAGCTTCTATCAAATGGAAAACACTGCTCCACCTTGTGCTGTCGTGTGGTAGTGCAGGAAGTCCTCCACAGTGTTTCTAAACCCCATACACCCTCACAAGAACCATTTGGATAATTTCCGCCCTGAAATTGCCAAAACTCCACAGAAATAAAGAGCTGTAGCTGTTAACTTGAAAACTACCACTTCATGACATCACAAGGTGGCGATGTAATCAGACTAGTAATAAAAGGTTACTCAAATGTGTGTGTGTGAATGAACCAAAACACATAACACAACTCCTGGTATGATCCTGAGGAGGTAACAAGATTCTAACATGACTTAAAGTTCACAAGAATCAATTCTGTGTAATGTAGGACCTCTAAAGATGCACTATGTAAGTTTTCTGGTCGAGGATACACCACATGCAAGTCTCCATCGAGATATTATTGCCTTGTCTTGGCTTTACATTTCCAAAGTATGGCAGGTAAGTCAGAGTCAGAGTTACAGGTCAGCTCTATGGAAAGGACCACTCACGATAAGAATGCATGTTTGTTAGAAATGCACTGAGTCAATACTGGTACAGGATATCGGCGCCAATACCAAAATATTTGCTGGATTGTTAATTACACCAATGTGTTTTATCGTTACTTGAGAGATATATAACAATTACATCACAAAACTGGACCAGTTCTGTCTTATTTTATTTTAGTTTAAAGGAAATCAATGTTGTTTTAGTCTCCACACTGGTATTGGTTAATATCAATGTAGTATCTGTAGAGCTGTGGCCCTACTATTTATCTGCAGATCGTACAGGGCTCCCCAATAACAATACATAGTCATTTCAAAATAATATGTAGTGTTTTCCTCACAAATGTACACGTTACCAGTACAGATCATAATGTCTGGGGGCTTAATACTGATTTCAAGGAATAAATGAAGCAAATAAATTATGTAGTGTTCAACTAAATTTTCTTTTATGCTTGTCACAGTGAGGACAACCTTTGGGGGGCCCCCTGCAGTGCTTCTGAGGCCACCCAGGGGTCCAGGGGAATCACTGGACTAGAAAGTAATGTTCTCCCTAAATTAAAAAATATTATGCGCATGTGAAAATATGGAAATACTAAGCCAACACACAACCCTTTGGCATTCATCACCAGTTATGTCAAAATGAAGTAGTATTAGTTACCAAAATGTAGTTATACTAAAACCAATGACAATATGAGCAACTGACAAATCACAAATAGAATAAATATCTTGCCAAGCCAAATAAGCAATTCTTTGGATGCCAAGCTTAAGACTCTGGAGAGGACTGGCAAACAAAAGGAAATGGAGTTGCAAAAACTCAGTGATATTCTTCAGAAGAAGAACAAGCGACAAGAGTCAGTGCACATAAGGAGATCTGGTACTGTATAATTCTAGAGCACAGGAAAATGTGCGACTGAAACCAAAGCTTTTCAAATCCAAGAAAGTCACTAAAGAAACACTAAAAAAGACAAACAAAAAAGACTTGGAGTTGAAAGAGCTCAAAGCTACTCTCCTGAAGAAAGAAAGAGCTGGAAAACCATGTTAGTGCGATGTAAATCATTTTTGAGAGCTCTATTTTTATCTTTTATCTTATTGTATTTATCCTGTTGTATTTATTTTTGGAATACACTTGATATTTTGACTCTAACTACATGTTCTTGGTCGGTTGCAGCTGTAATAAAGAGAATTTCCCCTCGGGGATAAATAAAAGTAATTCTGATTCTGACAAGGAAATAAAATATCTCTATAACAATACAGTGAAAGACAATGTCCAGCTCAAACACGAGCTGGCCACCACCAGAAGCTCAAAGAAAAGCTTAAAGCACCTGTAATGGACACTCACCCCACCTGTATTGATGTTGGTGGAGGTCTAAGAAACTGAGAAACTGTCCAGGAAGGTGCAGGATCTGTCCTCTGAACTCTCAGCACAAGAGGAGCTGCACCTCCTGAAGCACATCCACCCACCCGCCCAAAAGGAGCGGCCGTAGTGGTGGAGCAGAAGAGACGCCCAGCGTCAACAGCGCTAAACCACCTCCAGCCATTACCCTTTACACTTGCATTATTAAACATTTCAAACAAAATGTTTTAAATGTGTGCATTGACCTTTTATTTAGTACTTACATGTGTTTTATTGTTGTTTCACATTGTTTGATTCACATATCAGCCACATACAGTAGCATATTGGGGTCACTGGATTTTTAAAATAAATGTTTTATAATTAACTGGGTAGTGGATGTACAGAAAATATAATCAAAGAACTGGGAATGAAGGCATCTGATTGGTCCGTTATTCATATTCATATCTTCATTTAGGGACAAAATAGTTAAACGAAAAATTCAGGATCATGTAGAGCGGGTCATTGCACTTATTCAAATTGTGACTTTGGTTCCATAAACTGTGCAGACCTATTTGGGATTTTACAAGGCAGAGTAAGATGTGGGGATGCAAAGACGACATTTTAGTTTTGCTAGAACCAAAATAACAACAATTATTTGGAAGTAAATGTCAGCAGCTGTAAATATGGCGACTTTCCTGGAGGGCTTTGACATTTAGTTTGTCAGACTCCAGAGGAACTTATATCTTCCTCTTGTCTGTCTTTATAAATAGGACTAAACAGAGTGGACTAAACTTAGGTGCTTACCCGCGGCGCAGATGGACCGTCTCCCGTCACTGTCACACCTGATTAAAACAGTTTAGAAAGGCCAGCCGGAACGCAACACACAAAATCTCAACCCGGGGTACATTTTTGCAACTTTTTCAATCAAAAAGTAAGTTTCACCAGGTTATAAGCATCCCAGATTTAGTCAGACTTTTTAATTGGTCACGTTTAAGATGTACAAACAAGCAGATGCATTATAATTATATGTGTTTAATCCAAAAGGGTGTAGAATTTGAAATTAAAATCTTGAATTTAAAGATCTTATATAAATTGATTCTTGTGAGCTTTTAGCCATGTTAGAATCTTGTTACCTCATCGCAAACCTACCGGGAGTTGTGTTTTGTTTCACTCACACATTTGAGTAACCCTTTATTATTAGTCTGTCTACATCTCTAAAGCTCAAAATGCTCTGATCCACCTTGTGATGTCATGCAGCAGTAGTTTTCAGCTACTGTTTTACCTTTGTAGAGCACTTCCTGTATTGCCACATGACATCACAAGGTGGAACAGAGTGTTTCTGTTTAAGAGAAGAACTCAGCCTAAATATGCAGGGTTTGTATGTTAAAAGGACAGTTCATAATTTTAGACATAGAGCTTCATTTCCTAGTGAAGCAGAGTGTTGGAGACATGTGATACTTTTTAAAATATTCCATCCAGTCCTTGTATTTGGAGAGTTTGCTGGTGCTAGGCTAGTGCATGTCAATGGCCATAGTTAGCCTGCCACTAAAAACAGTCTTACTCACTCCACAGTGCACCTGAGGCAAAACAATTATAACACCAGACTGTCGATGTGAATGTTTGTGTCAATAGAATAATTTTAGAAGTAAAACCAACCTTGTATTTAAAGGATTTATGTCTGAGCAGCAGTAGCAGCGAGTTGTACTTCCTGATAGAAAGCTCAGCGGCGAACTGATATATGAGAAAATAGTCCCTCAACGTGTGATGATTCATGCGATGCAAGATTAGTTTTATTTCAAACATGATTCTATCAACACAGACATTCACATGGACAGTCTGGTGTTATAATTGTTTTGCCTCGGGTGCTTTGTGGAGTGGATAAGATATGTTTTTAGTGGCAGGCCAACTATGGCCATTGACATGCACTAGCCTAGCACCAGCAAACTCTCCAAATACAAGGACTGGATGGAATTTTTAAAAAAGTGTCTCCACACGTCTCCAACACTCTGACTCAGTAGGAAATGAGGCCCTATGTCCAAAATTCCGAAATGTCCCTTTAAACATATATTAATGAAACACAAACACAATTCCAGGTATGTTTGTGATGAGGAAACAACATTATAACAAAGATCAGTAAATAATGTAATGCAGGCCCTTTAAAGAAGCAACATTCATGCTAAAATCTATCATCTATTGAGTTATTTTGCACAAACCACCCAAATCTCAAGAGGGCAGGTACAGGGGCAGGAGCTTTAAATTTAGCCAGAGACAAAAAAAAGGGGGGGTGGGGGGTGGCTGCTACTGTATAATAAGCAGCAGAGGATGAGATGGGCTGTACTTTGACCTCAGAGCCTTTTATAGATGACAGAGCGACCTTGGGAGGGAGATTGATGAGAGTCATTTTACTTAATGAGATCACCAGAGAATTGTCCCGCCTCCTATTTGAGAAGAGAAGCCAATCAGGGACAGGCTCAGGTAGAAAGACAAATGTCAATGTTTTCAATTGAGCCACATACATGTACTGGTTCTTATTTGGTGGGAGGGAAGCTACTGGTGGTTTATTTCACATGGTAGTCTTTATTATATATATTTTTTTAATCTTTTGACAGCACTAATCTATTTTCGGTTTATTCGATTTTTAAAAGAACATCAAATGCTCTTGTTCTCAGAATAAGCAGTCCACTTGTGCAGCAAGAGTTTTTAATAGCACACACTTTTTTAGGACTCAAAATAATAGCTCTACACTTCACAGCAGTTCTCCGCACAACGCCGCCGTACAATATGTCTTTTTCAAACTCAAAATGCGCCAGCAATATAAGACAAAAGGTTGCCATGGAAACAGATGATTTTTTTTTTCTATACGTATGACCAAGTACCAACTCTGTACCTCCTGGGTTGGTATGCGCCACTGCAATGGATTAATGTTGGAGTAAACCAGACTAGACAAGCCATAAGTTAACTTGGTGTATTTTCGTACCACTGATCCAACACATTTCTTCATAGGTTTATAGTCCAGCTTTTTCAATGGGCACTGGCTCATAAACCAGGTCTCAACCAGGACTAAACCCATGTCTGAATCGAGACACAGCATAACTATTTAAACTAAAACCAAAGTAGCAGTGACCTTGTTTTAATGGAGACATATTGTACATTGACTTTTAGGAGAGTTCAACCATGTTATAACTGTTCTCCATTTTAATTTACCCACTAACAATTTAGCTTCATTTAGAGTGATTCATTTGCGATTTGTGTAGTCTGCATCCAAGACATAAAGCTCAGATCTACCTCTATTTTCACCTCTACGCCCACTGGTCTTCACTGCAGTTATCCATTCAAGACGCCCACATCATGGTCCAACAGAGTTTTACGGACATTGTAAAGGGACAAGCAGGAATTGGCCCCTGATACCTCATTGGGCACTGCAATTTCCAACTCGAGAGTCAGCAGATGTGTTTCTTTTATTAAGTCATTTTATCATTAAGTCATTTCATTTTGACATTTAAGATGTCCAAATTATAACAATGATGCACGGATGTCAGATTATAACTATATCATAGACAAAAACAATTTCTTCTGTCTTCTTTAAAATGTCCAAAATACAATATAAGGACCTATCCAGTGTTATATGTCTTCTTTAAAACAGTTGTAAACTGGTCTAAACAAACATGTCTCAATGAGAGAATAATAAGTGCATATAATAAGCATTACTATTGACATTATTGTCATTGTTTTCATTTCTTTATTGTAATGTGTGCTTGTGACTGTTGTTATTTGAAAGGGGCCTGTTTAACAGCACAAATCCTCTCACTTGTTGTAGTGTCAGGTCTTTATGATTAGATTGTGTTAAAGCAAAGCTCAGAGTAAAGTCTAATTTAAAGATTGTATAGAGGATTTTCCAAGGAAAGAGAAATACAGCGACATTTTTCAAATGTTGCACATGCGTGACACCACTGCCCCTCCTCCACAGATCCCTAAATAGAAACACCTCCTCCTGCTAGAAATCATGCTTGTTTCCAGCCGTAGCGTTCTGAATTGCTAAAAGAATTGCTGTTGAAGTTACCTGTCCAGAAGTAATTTAGTGACAAACACGTCAGTCTTTAGACACTCCGTCTGCTTCACTGCACGCCATCGCTGGAAAGAAGCTCCAAAAATCACCTTAGTTTGGCTTTGCTCCTTTTCCCATTCTCTTCTTCTTTCAGCGCCCTCAAAAGCGAACTTCCTTTTGCGACTTAGTGGTTGTGGATTCTTGTGTGCCACTGCAACAAACTTTGTGCAAACTGCGAGGAAGCTACAGTTTGAAAAAAGCCGCTAAGGACCGCTGCGTTGGTCAAGTAAACAGTGTCTTGCGCATGTGGAATGCATGAAAGGCGTACGTAAACCACATAATCCAATTGCACCGGCAAGTCAGTTACGATAGAAAAGTAGGGCATTTGATTGACAACCTAACAGCCAACAGATAACGCGGTAGCCTCATCAATGAAAGTTCAAAATAGGGCTTTCATTGGCAATGTGAAACTAAAAAAATCCTCCATAGAACCTTTAAGTAACACAGCTTCTGACAGAGCAATATCTACAATTAGCATTACACACCCAGGGAAGGTTGAGGACATCAGCTGCTAAGTATCAATTCAGGTCTGATGCATAAGACCAAACAGGAGGCTGAACCAAGAATAACTCGAGTTTAGGCCTAGATCAGAACGAAAGTAGGTTAACACTTGCGTTAATATCACAAAAAAACGAAATCACGGCCTATTCTACGCAAATGAATCAACTCTAAAGGGGCATTCAAGCGCGCCCTGACACACTGAGACAGAATATGAACTGAAAGAAACTGCAAGCCCCTTAAAGGAACATGAGTGAGAATCGCTGATGTAGCCAGAATGTCAGCCCTCACTGCTGCATCCTGGGGGGAAATCACCTGACGCAATCTAGGTTAGCCCATATAAGCGATGAAGCACGGGGGTGAGATCTAAAGGGTATAGGAACTTGTGGCGTGTTCATTTGTTACGCGGCTCAGAAGTTAATTCACGCTGGCTGTGTGTTGCATGTGGGACAGCGGTATGGGACGAGGGGGAGCGAGGGAGGAGAGACGGGGCCATATACTGGTTTCCTTACCTGGAGCGGTGCAGTTTTTAGGTCCCTCGTCCTCCGGAGAATCCAAGCTGGTGTTGTCCGCTTCCTGTAGTAGTCTCCTGCCTCCCCATCGCTCCTCCTCCTCCGTCCTGGGACTGGATACGGACAAACCTGGAAAAGACAGAGTGACTTTCAATATAGGACAGGATAAAGGATGCATGGAGGTAGAAAGAAACACCAATATTTGCAGGTTTAAGCAGCAGTATCAGCAGTTGGTTTTAACGCTCTTCAGGTTTAAGTAGCAGTATCAGCAGTTGGTCTTAAATCTTTCTAAAAAACAGAGGCTGATATGTAGTTTTGGCCACCCTGGTGCCTAATTAATATAGACAAACCTTTATTTGAACCCTTAAATGTGAAAATATAACAGCACAGAACGTGACTACACAACTCCGGTAAAGTTTTATGCTAAAAAAGGGCTATAGGTGAGTTCGTACTTCATTTAAAGCACATAATTTGGGAAAAATAATCAAACTCGGCCCTATACATCAGCCCAAAAATATCAACAGTTTATCGACCACTGGCTCCTCTGGATTCTTAAGTATCAGCCATGAAAAAAGCTGTCGATACCTCCATCTTTTTGTCTTCATTGATAGTTTGATCGTCATATCCTTTTATTAATCTGTGTAAAAAACTTTATAATGGTGTAATATTACTACTACAGGAATGGTCCATGTATTTATTAGGCTGAAGTGGCTTGAAAAACATGCCCACTTGATTTATATTGGAAAGAAAGTATTTGGCATTTAAGACGTATGATTACAGGAGGGGGAAACGGTGACGGCACAAACATGAACACGCCACGGACCGATTTATCCGAACCTGAAGAATGGGGCTGATTGCACTTTCCGAAACTGAAGTACTGAAGAGAAAAGAGAGAAGGATGAGAGAGAAAGAGGCAGAGAGTGATGGGAGGGAAAGAGAGAGACAGACAGAGAGAAAGAGAGAGAGAGAGAACGGGAGTGATGGCAGAGAGAAAAAGACACAGAGAGAGAGACACACAGAAGAGTGAAAGAGAGTGATGGGAGAGAGAGAAAGAGAGTGATGAGAGAGAAAGAGAGAGTGTGTGTGTGATGGGAGAGAGAGCGAAAGAGACTGGTGGGAGAGAGAGTGATCGGAGTGAGAAAGAGAGAGTGATGGGAGAGAGAAAGAGTGATGGGAGAGAAAGAGAGAGTGATGGGAGAGAAAGGTGGGAGAGAGAATGAGAGTGATGGGAGAGTGTGATGGGAGAGAGAGAAGGAGAGTGATGGGAGAGAGAGGAGAGTGATGAGAGAGAAAGAGAAAGTGTGTGTGTGTGATGGGAGAGCGAAAGAGACTGTGGGAGAGAGAGAGTGATAGGAGTGAGAAAGAGAGTGATGAGAGTGATGGGAGAGAAAGAGAGAGTGATGGGAGAGAGAAAGAGTGATGGGAGAGAAAGAGAGAGTGATGGGAGAGAAAGAGAGAGTGATGGGAGAGAGAAAGAAGGAGAGTGATGGGAGAAAGCAAGAGAGTGATGAGAGAGAACTAGAGAGAGAGTAATGGGAGAGAGAAGAGAAAGAGTGATGAGAGAGAGAAAGAGAGAGAGGAGAGAAAGAGTGATGTGTGAGAGAGAAAGAGAGTGATGAGAGAGAAAGAGAGAGTGATGGGAGAGAGAGAAAGAGAGAGTGATGAGAGAGAATGAGTGATGGGAGAGAGAGAGAAGAGAAAGAGAGTGATGGGAGAGAGAAGGAGAGAAAGAGTGGTGGGAGAGAGGGATAGACATAAAGGTTGAGAGAGAGAAAGACAAGGAACACAGAGAATGCAGCACTGACGCCAAATCAGAGAGTGATGGGGAGAGAGAGGAGAGGGAGTGATGAGAGAGAAAGAGAGAGAGTGATGGGAGAGAGAAGAGGAAAGAGAGGAGAGGAGAGTGATGGGAGAAAGTGAAAGAGAGTGATGAGAGAGAACTAGAGAGAATAATGGGAGAGAGAAGAGAAAGGGAGTGATGAGAGAGAAAGAGTGATGGGAAAGAGAGAATGATGGGAGAGTAATGGGAGAGAGAGCGAAGGGAAAGAGAGTGATGAGAGAGAAAGAGAGAGAGTAATGGGAAAGAAGAGAAAGAGAGTGATGGGAGAGAAAGACAGAGAGTAATGGGAGAGAGAAGGGAAAGAGAGTGATGAGAAAGAGAGTTATGAGAGAGAGGGTGATGGGCGCAGATAGAGAGAGTGAGAGAGAAAGAGTGATGAGATAAATATAAAGTGTGAGAAAGAGAGAGAGAGAGAAAAAGAGTGGTGGAAGACAGTGATAGATATAAAGCATGAGAAAGAGAGAGAGAGAGAAAGAGTGGTGGGAGAGATAGATAGATATAAAGCGTGAGAAAGAGAGAGAGAGAGAGAAAGAGTGGTGGAAGAGAGTGATAGACATAAAGCTTGAGAAAGAGAGAGAAAGAAAGAGGGTGATGAGGGAGAAAGAGAGTAATGGGTGCAGAGAGAGAGAGAGAGAGAGAGAGAGAGTGGTGGAAGAGAGTGATAGACATAAAGCGTGAGAAAGAGAGAGAGAAAGAGACAGATGGAGCAGGGAGAATGCAGCGCTGACGCCAAATCACCATAAATGTGCCAAACCCAAACCCGGTGCACTGCGGTGACCAGTGTTCCCAGAATCATAAGTAAAACCAGTGACCTTCTGCTTCCTCTTTTCTCTTCAGCGTCGTGTTGATATTATTGCCGTTGTAAATCCCGACCACAAAAGCCAAAACTCTGAATTGGTCTTGTTAACACACTTAACTATCAACAGATTTTGCTGTCAACATTCAGTTATAATAAATATCAAGTTATATTTGGAGAAGTTTGAGTAAGTAGAACTTTTAGGTGCTTCTGTTTCTCTTCTGGCTGAATCAAAGTTATTGCTTTGGCTGAACGTTTTACAGTAAAACCTTCTCATCCAGTTGCATGTGGTACAAATAATACCTTGAAAACACTGATCAATAACTTGGCCTGCTGACATTATCTGCCAACAGAAATAAGATAAAATAACATAAGATAAGATATCCTTTATTTGTCCCACAGTGGGGAAATTTCAGTGTTGCAACGCACAGTTAAGAGAACAGTAAGAAAACAGTAGCAGCATAAAAGTACAGAATTACTTAGAAATAGACAAACTCTATAAAGAGCTATAAAGATAAGGATTATAAAATTAAATTAAATTCTATATACAATAAATTGCTATCTGAATAGTTGCCAAACATTCACCTGACCAAAGCATGACATCTCCATGGAGACCCTCTACCAGAAAAGTTACACAGTGTAAAATAAAAAATAAATCTATACTGCATCTTTCCATTTTTGTCAGAAGATTTGAGGACAACGTTTGTCCCAAATATCTCATGTAATCCCCCTTAATGCTCTTTTCATATTTCTGCAGTGCCGTCGCAGTATCAGATTTTCCAAAGTCACATTTCATTAGATCTTTCCCATTTTAATATCTCAGCCTTTGTTGGGATTACGTAATGCTGTGTGAACTCGGCCCAGGTAACACATTACGTGGAAACAAGGTGCATGTTGGGTTCCTAAATGGAACAGAGAGGGGGGTAGGGCTGGTTGTATAAACTGTGATTTGTTACGTAATAGGAGCTGAGTGAGCAGCTGTAGATGTGTCAAAGCAGACCACACCTCTTACCCAAACAGTAACGGGAATTTCAGGATATACGTTTATGTTTTTTATTCACTTTCAAAAATAAAATCTTGTCTAGGGTGGAACATCAGTCATGTAAGGACTCAGCTGTATCTGGCCATTTTGCCTGCACTATACTACCTGCACTTTCTACTCCTACGTTTTGGAAATGTCACTGGAACGAAAAGCAAATCTGTACAGCCTCAGGAACTTCTCAGCGTTGTGTCAAATCTGTGAACAACATTCAGTAAGAATAATTGGAGAATTAATTGCAATCAAATCAGAATTTGAATTCAGTCCAAATGGTCACAATTAGCAGAGCGCAGGGCTGCAGTTATTTTAATAGGCTGATATAGTGTAACGCTCTTCACCCTCTGCTCACAAAAATGGTAAAAGTGGTTGTTTCCTCTAGTTTAGGTCCCTGCGGACATAAGAAGAGTTGAACTGTCTCAAAACTTTATGTAAAAAAATATTAAAACATGCACTGTGAACTTAAGCTGCTCTTTGTGTTTTATTATAATCCTGGTATCGGTCTTATTATACGAATCTATTCCTTCGTTTTAGTTTACTAGAAATGTGAGTATATTATGATCTTAGTCCTGGCGAATCGTGTATCACTAATTAGGAAATAAAAATTAGAGAAGGAAGTACGTACAGAGCAGTTTCATTCATTCATTTAAATTAATTTCATTCTTGAAAGATGAATACAAAATAACTATATAGATACATCAATGTGAATGAAAAGGAGCAGAAAGAAGTATAAACTTGTAATATCTGCTCCCTTTTCACACAAAATAAAACGTTTCTGACACTTCGGCATTTCCAGCTACATGTATAAGCCACTTATCTACGTGATATACACAACATTAAACACCTGTTACTAACACAAAAGGACAATTCATACTTTTTTAGCATATCATGTTTGACATTTCTTTTAAGCACTTGAAAGGACTTTAAAGATTTGAGTTTTTTCATTCAGACTGTTCCACAGGCTGACACCTTTGACTGAAACACATTTTTCCAGCGTTGTAGCTCTGAACCTGGTTTCTTAAAGATTTCAATTCATTTCACACTATAATGACTTTCTCTCTTTGTAAATTTTCTTTGGACGTTGGTGGGAAAGATCTGCTGATTTGCTTCATACATAACTTTTAGGATATGAAGTTCTACCAATTCACCGAATCCTTAATTGTACAAATTTTGGGTTTGTTGAGTCTCTATATCCACTTGACGATTCTTAACAGCTCTTTTCTGTAAGAGGAAAACTGGATTTCACTTTGGATTTCAAGACGTTTATATGGCGTCTTGAAAATAAGCAAATAAAGACCGCTCAAATATGCCAACTACAACTTCCCAGATACGTCTTTGGTGAGAGGAAACAACTACAACACGCTTAAAACCTCTAAAAAAGTCGATTTTGCATAATAGGTCTGCTTTAAAACATGAGGTTATTTACATTCCCAGGTGCGTCTGAACTCCCCACCTGGATGCACCTTATACCCACCACCCCGCACAGTTCTCCAGTGGGAATTTCTTTGTTTTGTGTCCATCCCTATGACATTTGACACACTCATAACATAAGTATAAATGAGGCTTTGGGGTGTGGGGAGGCGTTGGTCGTCTGGTTTCAGATATTGAGCTGTGTGTAGTCAAACTTCATTACAGCGGCGTTATAAATAATAGAGTTTAATTGATATTCTGGTGCGCGCTGAGGAAGAGTTAACGAGTGAACAAAGGGGACAAGGGAAATGCATTAAGGTTACTGGTGCTGTGTTTAATCTGCAACAAAGAGAAAGAAGCAGGGAGACAGAGAGAGCGAATTGGTGGGTAGGAGAGAGAAGGAAATAGAGAGAAAAACATAGGTAGACGTGAGAAGAGAGTGAGGAAGAGAGGAGGAAAGATAAGCAGAGAGGGCGAGAGATAAGAAGGGATGTTGATAGTAAAAGAAACAAAGGCAAAGCCAAAGAGAGAGAGAGGAAAGGTGATAGAGGTGGGGGACAAAGAGAGAGAAGTACAACAGATAGAGACAGAGCGAGAGAGAAAAAAGGAAGGAGTGGCAGAAAGAAAAAGAAGCAAAGAGAAGGGGAGAGAGAGAGAGAAAAAAGAGAAGCCTAGAGAATGGGTGGGGGTGAGAGAGGGAGAAAGAGAGAGGGGAAGAAAGGGGAAGGAAAGGGGGATAGAGAGGGAGAGACACAAAAAGAGGCAAGAGGAGTGAGAGAGAAATACAGAAAGTGAATGAGGAGTGGCAGAGAGAGAGAGAGAAAGAGAGGTAGAGAGAGAGAAAGTGAAAGGGGAAAAAGAGAAGAGAAAATAGGGGAAGGGACAGAAGAGAGAGAAAGATAGGTAGAGGGAGAGAAATGAAAAGAAACAGAGTGAGAGAGAAAAGCAAAAAGTGAGTGAAGAGTAGCAGGGGGAGAGAGAGAGTGAAAGGGAAAAAAGAGAAGAGAAAATAGGGGAAGGGAGAGAGACATACGTAGAGGGAGAGAAAAATGCAAAAAGTGAGTGAAGAGTAGCAAGGAGAGAGAAAGTGAGAGGGGAAGAAAAGGAAGAGAAAATAAGGAAAGGGAGAGAGAGATACATAGAGGGAGAGAAACAAAAAGAAATAGAGTGAGAGAGAAATGCAAAAAGTGAGTGAAGAGTGGCAGAAAGAGAGAAAGAGAAGTGAGAGGGGTTGAAAGAAAAGAGAAAATAGGGGAAGGGACAGAAGAGAGAGAAAGATAGGTAGAGGAAGAGAAACAACAGGGAGAGAGGGAAGTTGAGAGGGGAAGAAAGAGAAGAGAGAGAGAGAGAAATGCAAAAAGTGAGTGAAGAGTAGCAGGGAGAGAGGGAGAGAGAAAGTGAGAGGGGAAGAAAGGGAAGAGAAAATAGGGGAAGAGAGAGAGATAGGTAGAATTAGAGATACAAAAAGAAACAGAGAGAGAGAGAGAAATGCAAAAAGTGAGTGAAGACTGGCAGGGAGAGAGGGAGAGAAAGTGAGAGGGGTTGAAAGAGAAGAGAAAATAGGGGAAGGGAGAGAGAGATGCGTAGAGGAAGAGAAACAAAAAGAAACAGAATGAGAGAGAAATGCAAAAAGTGAGTGAAGAGTGGCAGAAAGAGAGAGAGAGAAAGTGAGAGGGGTTGAAAGAGAAGAGAAAATAAGGGAAGGAAGAGAGAGATAGGTAGAGGTAGAGAAACAAAAAGAAACAGAGTGAGAGAGAAATGCAAAAAGTGAGTGAAGAGTAGCAGGGAGAGAGGGAGAGAGACAAGGTGAGAGGGGAAGAAAGGGCAGAGAAAATAGGGGAAGAGAGAGAGTTAGGTAGAATTAGAGAAACAAAAAGAAACAGAGAGAGAGAGAAATGCAAAAAGCGAGTGAAGAGTAGCAGGTAGAGAGGGAGAGAGAAAGTGAGAGGGGAAGAAAGAGAAGAGAAGGTTGGGGAAGGGAGAGAGAGAAGGGCAAAAGAAAAGAAACAGAAGAGACCAGAGGGGTAAAAATGGACAGAAACAGTGTGACATGGTAATACAGAACGCGAGGGAGGATAGGCAGAGAGAGAGGGAGGTAGAGAAAGAGAGAGAAGAGAAGGAGAGAGAGAGAGAGAGGTAGTGCCTCCGTGCGTAACCAGGATACACAGTGAAGAGGAGAGACGAGCTCCTCTGATGATGCACAGTTTGAATATTCATGTGATCTGCTCTGTCCATGGAAAGTGGCAGAGACATGTCACTTAAGCTGCACCGCTGACTCAGACACGTGGGACGATCGAAAACACCAGAAAAAACACGAACAAATGTTTAAACACATTACAGGTGCACTGTGGAACTTTTCTGCTATTAACCGTACCTCCGTGGAGACAGAAAAGTGACCCCACCAAGCCAAGTTACACGACGGATGAGTGGAGAGGTGACCCTGCTCAAGCTTTTTAACCAATAAAAACATGTGAAATTAAAAAAAAAAAAGAAAGGCAGACAGGTTTAATGCTACTGTGGGACATTCCAGGCAAAGCAATTACATCTCCACGGTACAAAAATCCGATGATCGATAGACCCTCCACCAGAAAAGTTACACAATGCAGCAATCCTATTATTTTTTTCTTCTTTCATAAATTAATATTTGTAACTTTTCTGGAAGAGGATTCGTCACCTGCTTGTCTCTACGATGGCCAAAGCTCCTTGTCAAAGCAGGGCCGGGCCTGGTTAGTACTTGGATGGGAGACCGCTGGGAAAATCAGGTGCCACAGTGGGGCGCCAGTCGCAAAAAGAAACTGTTGTTGTGTCCTTAGGCAAGACACTTCACCCACATTGCCCAGTATGAAGGGGGTGTGAGAGTGAGTGTTAGTGGTGGTACCGATGGAGCAGACTGGCAGCCTCACTTCTGTCAGTCTGTCCTACAATAGTGTGGGGTGAATGAATAATGCACCAAATTGTAAAGCGAATTTGAGCGTCTGGAAAAGCACTATATTATTCTTTATTAAATTTTTTATTGTTATTATGTTATTGATTTATCTGGGTTGTTCCACTGACATTAAACTTAGCTATTCTACAATTATAGGTGTTTCTATTGTTAAAAATCCCATTGAATTTTTCTTTTACAAAAGCATTTTCACTGTGAAGAAGGTTGCCTCTCCACAGATATGGCCTTTAACTTCGCATAGTTAATAATAATAATAATAATTCTCGTTATTATTCGTATTCTTATTATAGAGGGTCTGCAGTGAGTGGACCCATCCATAAAATATCATGAAGCAGAACCAAACAGCAATAAGCCAAACAGCCAATTAAGGACAGACTGGAACTAGTAGATTCAATTATTTAAGTATAATTAATTTGACATAAACCATTTCTGTGTATAGTGCTTAAAGAGACCTATATCTGTGGCTTCTTTATTTGCATTCAAACACATTTTACCCCAAGGTACAGGTTGCACTGACTTTCTTTTGTGAATGAAGTATCCTGGTTACTTCCATATCCATTTTCTTACAGTCTATAGGAGGAGGGGTGTAACCTGTCAGCATTTGTGTCTGAAACTGATGCGAGTTGCTCCGATTTCACTGCTCTGCGTAAAACAATTCAAGTCAATTGAGAAAAAAACATCAACCAGTTTCTTTTTTTCGCCCCCTATGGGTAAACTAAGACAACTTCAAAGTTGTTGAGTATTGTGTGTTTCATAATGTCTATTAAAGTTTTCATTTCTATTGCAAAAAGTTCAATCTGTCCCTTATAGAAAGCACTGATGCACCAGCAACCCTCGTTTAGGATGATATAAACACGATATTTTCATGGTAACTTGGCAACATGAGGCAGTCTGCAACTTGGCGTCTATGATTGAAATTTAACAAAGGGACAAGAGCAGAACATCACAACTGCACAGCGCAACTCATCGCATTGGTGTTAATGTGGTTTCTCTTGTAGCTGAAGTCAGTGGTCCTGTTCTGACGCACGCCACAGCGGCAAAAACCTATGCAAAATCAGGAAATGCATGTGCGACCGCATGACCAATAAAGACTATATGGATGGTGCCAGTTTAAAAAAAGTGCCAAAACCCACCTGAATTTCCTGATATGAAGGAAAAGCCCTTCACGATTAGAAGCAAACCGCAGAACAAGCATATTTGGATCAAGACCAACTCCTTTCGCCGTTTCCGTCTCGCCTTGACTTTCCTCTGTTTGAGCATCATTTGTGTCGGCTCGTGTCCATGTCCAGCTAAAAACATCGCTTCTTCTTGTAACGCGGCAACATCCATAAGCAGATCCCCGGACAAACAAACAAATCTTCAAATCCCGGGAGATGTTTGGGAGGGAAAAAAAGTGGAAAGAGAGACTGAGTAAGAAGGGAGGTTAAAAAGTTAAGAAACACTACAGTGCGGGCTGTGTGATGAGAGCGTAAAGGTGCCGTGTCTGTGCGTCATGATAAAGTGGCAGGACGCAAGAGTGCCGCTGCTGCACGAGCTCTCCATGGCCACGAGCTGAGAGTTAGAGGGAGAGAGGGAGGGAGGGGGGCGCACGAGGGCACGCACGCGCATACAGTGAGTGACGACGTAAAAACCAAAGACGAATAAACAGCGAGCGTAAGGCTCCGGGTACAGCCTGGAAACGAGCTGCGTAAAAGGGCTCAACTACAGCTATTATTACTGCTATAGTTTCAAGGTCTGGGATGTTTTAAGGCTAAATTATGCTACTTATATCCTGCATTTTTAGGCAGGGTTTGTTTTGGTTAATGGGGTGAACCAGACAATGACTTTGTAGTGCATTTTACTCAGAAGTTAAGTCTTAAAAAGCCTGAGTATCACAATTTAAACGTGCACTGTGCAATACCACCTGCTTGTCTCCATGGAGATGCTGTTGCTTAGTCCAGAATGTTCCATGGTATGACATTAAACATATTCAGCTACCATTTATTAATTATGGGTGTTTCTATTCCTCAAAAATACATAAATGTGTGAATAGAGGCGCCTCTCCACAGATCTGAATTATAATGTAACGTAGTGCTGTAACCGGGCTCCCTTGTGATAGGTTTAATCTATACTGTGGAACATTCTAGGCAAAGCAAGAACTTCAGGTGGCGGACCATCCATTAAAAATGCTAGACAGTACACCTTTAAAGTTTTGCCACCTGCTTGTTTCCATGGAGATGTTATTGCTCTGCCTTGAATGTTCCAAAGCACGGCATTTAACGTATCTTTCTTGCAGTCATTCAATTACAAGTGTTTTATTGGTCAAATTGCTTAAATTGCTTTCCTTGTAAACATGTATTCTTACCGTGAGCGGGTTTGCCTCTCCTCAGATCAAACCTGCAACATGACTTTGCCGCATCCCTTCCCTGACTCCATGAAGATTAGGAAGTTTAATGCTGTACTGTGGAACATTCCGGGAAACATATAGCAAACCCGCCACTAGAAAAATGATATGACATAATGCACATTTAAGACATTTCAGCTTTGAATTTCAGCACTGTATTCTGTCTTAGTTTACGCTCTTACCTCCAGTCCCATCACCGGTGTAGAATACCTTGGTCATAAATTCTGAAAGGACGTTATTGTTGAGCTGAAATCATATTAAAGGGGCTCCATGGATCAATACTGCAGGTTGGTTAATCTGAAGTGCTTGCTCTCTTCTGGGAACGACTCTGCCTCATAACACTGACCAGATGGAAACTGCAGCTGCACATCCATGTTTGTCTACTGATAAGCATATAGAGATGACAATAATAGCGATTAAAAAAACTCCAAATGCATTTCACACAAGCACTTTGGAATGCTTTAACTCTCTGCACAGATCTGACTTGTAACTTGGTTTGCTTGTCTCCATGGAGAAGTTAAAAACCCTGGAACCAGCAAAGCAGTAACATCTTAATAGAGATAAGCAGGTTGCACATCCACACCAACACCACACAAATCAATGAATACATGTACTGAAAATATGTATTCTGAATGTATTTTTGAGTTATTGTATTGATTCCTTTGGTGGTATTCAGAATACAGTTATTTTCCTAAATTAAAAAGAATATACAGTATGATGGTACTTTTTCAGTTTTTGCTTTGAATTACTGAGAATAAAGATAATCCAGCTATTGCAGTGTGTGCATGTGTGATTTTTTTTTCTCTAACTGAACATAAATTAATGCATAACAAACTGTTTTATGTCACATTTTTTTTAACATTATAGTATAATGCAACTCCATGTAAAAGTATTCAGAGTTTTCAGAATACTCTGACTGGACCATGTGTCAACTTAAGTTACAAAATACATTTTAATGCAGGTGTTTTCAAAGTATCCTTCCCATCACTGGTAGTAAATCTGGTGTATGCTAAATAAACGATGCAGTCTTGAACATATAGGGGTTATGTTGGGTGAATTCAGCCTTGAGCCAGGATGCTGGATTAGCCTAATGTGCTTATTCTAGATCGGACACACTGTGGTTTACTTTGGGTGCTCCAACCCACACTAAACCCCCCCAAACCCAAGAAAATTCAAACTTTAAAAGACCTTACACAGTCTAAGAATAAAGTATTTTAAGGTGAGTAGGCTCATATCTCTACCATGGAGTATGAGTTATGACAAGTTATATCACATCAGGTGAATTGTTGTACCTGTGTGTGTGTCAGCACTGCAAATAACTGCAGCTATTGTGGTCACATTTTGATATCACAATATGTTTTTTTCAAAAGAATCTAATTTTCAATACAGAATAGTGTTAATCTGTTTCCATGTGACCTTATAGTTCTGATATAGGTAAATACTATATTCTCAAATTGTAGGAATTATTCACATGTGATTTTGTTAGTATTGATGCTCATTGTCAGTCTTATTTAGTTTTTATACAAGTTTTATCAATTAATAGCTGTGTTGTTTTTTGGACAACCACACTGGTCGCAGCTTTACAGGAATCAGATAAGGAAGAATAATAATTGTTGTTTGCACATTCACTATAGCCTATAGCCTTTCTTTCTCTGTTAAATAGTCTGTTATATTTCAGCCCAACCTAACAGAGCAATGTAAAACAGAAACAGTATTTATTTTACATGAGCTTGGAGTGCAGATTCGATTTTGCAGTTTCATAGTACCTGAGTTCCTATAGTCCCGTTGTTTCCCTGGACTCTCTCACACACTGCCTGCCTGTGCTTGTTCTGTGTCTGAGTCCACACAGCACAGATGCACAGATGCACAGATGCACAGCAGATTTGCCTGTCTGTCTACAGCCTGCCACTTCCCGTCAGTCCAAACCAGTGAAACACAACCTTCAGATAATGAATATTACCAGCTAAGCGGGTTTCTTGATTGCTAGGCCCGAGGTTTTATTTAAATAGCTCTGGAAACTTTCCAACGAGAATGGAAAAAGTGGTCAAGGCTCTAGGCAACTGGTTTCATTGTTCGGATTTAACCCTTTCATGTACAGAGTCGGTGATTAACTGAAGGTGGAGAGCTGGCTTTGCATGATCTTAATAATTAAATATTATTGATCTGTAATGAGATTTATTTGAGCAACTTGTAAACTTGATTAAATTACACTTCCTTTTGTATTTGTACTTCTTATTTCTGCTTTCATACTGTTATTTGGGCAGAACATTACATGTAATTGACCAGCTGTTTAAAGCCAGTATGTAACTTTTTACATAAAATACACTTTTTAGTTGTGTTTATTGCAGTTAAATACTTTCCAAACACATGTTCCCTTTCTTTATATCTCATGCAGGTGACATGCTACTTCCAGAAAGTTAGATACTGTATCTTTAAATTTGTAATAAATTACTCTTCCAATTCAGTATTGTAGTACAAAATCATTGTTTATGTAGTTTTAACTCTTTTCTAGTTTGTAAACAGTTTTTTTTTCCCTTCAAATTGTCCCCCTAATATTATGACTTAAAGCAACAGTTTTTTGTTACTAGATGAGGCCCCTTTCTGTAGTGAATCCAGGGCAAAGTAACTTCAGTAGGCATGAAGTTACTAAACAAAACCAATTCCCAACCTCTGAAAAAGGCACGCACAAAAGAAAACTGCAAGAGGGAAGAGGAAGGAGGGGCTGCAAATTAAATGCAGTTAAATTGTTTTTCCATAGCCTGTGGGGTTGGCAAGGGACTCTCTCACACACACAAGATGTACGATAATGTGGAGAAGACAGAGCGGAGAGACTGTGGCTTCTGATGTCAGACTATGTGAGGAATTTAACCCATTTTCCCATGTCCGAGTGACTGGCTGCCCTCTGCTTGGAACGGGTCGGAACTCTGACCGCTGCTGGACACAAGGAGGGGAGAAATAGTGATGTGGAAAACAAGAGTGTAATTCTGGTAGTAGTATAGACGTTTAAACCATGCTGTCGTCTTTGTCTTGTTTAAAAGATTGTCCTTTGCTCTCACTGCTATTTTGTTCTGTCAGTGCTGATTAAAGGGCTCATATTACGTTTCTGATCTATGTTATAATGTTGTTTCCTCATCAAAAACATACTTGGAGTTGTGTTTTCCTTCATTCACACATGTTTAACACACAGACTCTGTATTTTGTACTCTGTATCTGGGTTTTTAAACTCCATACACCTTCACTTGTATATTTTCAGCCCTGGAATTGCCCATTTCTACTGAACTAAAGGTAAAAGGTAATTGTTAAGTTGATAACTACCGCTTCATGACATCGCAAGGTCAACAGAGCATTTTGAGCTTCAGATGTAGACAGAGTATTAATAAAGGATTAGCTAAACATAACTCCAGGCTGCTTTTGAGGAGGCAACAACATTCTAACATTGTTTAAAGCTCACAAGAGTCAATTTTGCGCAATATAGGAGCTTTAAGAACATTATTATTGTATTTTGAACCCATAGAGTTGTGACTGGCCTGGGCATTTTACATGTGATTGGTGGTGGGAGTAGGGACACTTTGGACATCTTGATATTTTGGTTTAAAGTGTAGAGTATATGACAGGGAGGATAGTACCTGTGGAAAATACACTGACTGGCCAAAAAAAAAGTCACCACTTGGATTTAGCTCAGCAAATAGGTACGAGGTTGCTGCAATTGGTCAGGTCCAGGTTCAGCAACAGTGTGTGCTCGAAGAGGTTATTCCATCAATGGATTTTTTTCTTTCCCCGATGGCATGGGCATATTCCAAAATGACAATGCCAGGATTCATCGGGCTCATACTGTGAAAGAGCGGTTCAGGGAGCATGAGACATCATTTTCACACATGGATTGAATCTTTGGGATGTGCTGGAGAAGCTTTGCGCAGCGGTCAGACTCTACTATCACCAATGCAAGATCTTGGTGAAAAATTAATGCAACACTGGTTTTAAATAAATATTGTGACATTGCAGAATCTTATCGAAACAGTGCCACAGCGAGTGCATTAATTTTTCACCAAGATCTTGCACTGATGATGGTCGAGTCTGAGCCTTCTCCAGCACATCCCAAAGATTCTCAGTGGGGTTAAGGTCTGGTCTCTGTGGTGGTCAATCCATGTGTAAAAATGACATCTCATGCTCCCTGAACCACTCTTTCACAATTTGAGATGAATCCTGGCATTGTCGTCTTGGAATAAGCCCTTGCCATCAGGGAAGAAAAAAATCTGCTGATGGAATAACCTGGTCATTCAGTATATTCAGGTTCAGCTGACCTCATTCTTCGAGCACACACTGTTGCTGAACTTAGACCTGACCAACTGCAGCAACCTCATATCTATTTGCTTAGGTAAATCCAGGTGGTGACTTTTTTTAGGCCAGGCAGTGTATTTATCATAGTTTTGCATCAATCAGGAATCCCTAACTTACACAAAATTCCATCCAAAATACAAGGAAAATTTATGTGCAAGGAACAGGATTTTCTACTTAGTGTCTCCATGGAGATAAAATTGCTTTGGCTGGAATGAATTACAATAAAATTACCTGTCTGGCATTTTATTAGCTCTAAAATGCCCTGAAAACTATGCCTTACTTTATATTACGCTATTTTGTGATCTATGTTATAATATAATAATAAGTTCATAATACGTTTCCGCATCACAAACATCACAAAGTTGTGTTTTGTTTCATTTAGACTCAACTTGAAAACTACTGCTTCATGACGTCGCAAAGTGGAACAGATAATTTTGGGCCTTGCAGGTATGTTTTTGGTGAGGTAACAATATTCTAACATGGCTACAGCTCGAAAAAATCTGTTCTGCATAATGTAGGACGTTTAAGTGGGGTTGTCTGTACACAAAGCTGACCTGAAACTTGACCTGGTAGCATCACCTGTCTCCATGGAGAAGTTTAATGCTAGACTGCGGAAGATTCCAGGCAAAACAATCATATCTGATTTAGGACATAAATAATGCACTCCTGTACCCTCCCCACCACTTGCACTGCAGTCATTGCGGATGAGAGATGCCGTTTTATCCCACTTTGTATCACAACAGGTCCAAAACGTGAGACATATTTGGGTCATGGTTTACCTCTCTACAAGCTCCCAACTCTGAGTTTCAAAGCTGATCTCCTCCCTCTCCTCCATCACCGCTGTGTACAAAAGCACCAACCCTGTGTGGGGCACTGAAAACAACAACAAGTCAATGGTGTGCCTAAAATAGTTTAATGAACTATAAAAAATCCAAAGAGTTAAAGTTGGAACAGTGTAGATGGGCCAGGTGGTGGTGATGATGCTCAAAGCAGAAACAAGGCCGAGCTGTGTTACATCACAAATACGAGCAGAAGGATATAATAGGCCACTAAAACCTGAAAATACACAGATAAAATAGAAATAGTAGTTAAAGGTTATAGTGTTTCATAGCCTAGAGATTGCATGATCTAAGAATATATTGTACATTTAATATTCAACTAAAACATCCTCACTGGTTGAACAAAAAAAATAGAGTGGCATACTGATAACATGAGTAGAAGTTACTGTAATATGTAATTTGTCAGGATTTGAGGGTAGATGCATTTTTTTTGCACATTTTTGTCCAAGTTATCTGGACTATAAATCCATATTTCTTGGACAAAAACTCTTGGAAAACTCTGTCTGAGCTTAGTATTCAAAAATGAAGTATGGCGATCCTCTTTTTGGTCTGCTATCCATAGTCGTCACAATGATGAAAAGTTAGGACCATGCCACAGCAATTAACAATTCAAAACAAAATGTTACATCTTTGAATAGTCAACGTCCTCAAAATGGCACCATATAACAGGAAGCTGAAACCTATGCAACCGCGGCCCTCTCTAACCATCCTTCTGCTATATAGATTCAAGATTTAAGATGTTTATTTATCACATGCAGGTTCAACACAAGGTTTACAGTGCAATGAAATGCTTGGGATGAGAAGAACCGTTGACTCGCTAAGATATTCAAGTACTAATAGCTGCAATAAATAGTACTATTAAAAAAGTGTTTGCAAATACAAGGGAAAAAAGTACACACTATAGTAAAAAAAATATAATAAAATACAGATGCAATAAAATTGTAACAGAATATAATACAGAAGGTGCAGGTTACATATTGCACATAATTGTATTGCGCGTGGGTTGAGGAGCAGGTTATTGCACAGATATATTCACCATACCTCCTCTGTACATGTCTCAATCTCGATCTGGCCTTTCAACCTTTTATGACATCTAAAATGAACTCTCCTGCATTAGTTTCTAGCCCTATCCATCACTAACACCACTCAATCATCTCCATCAGCTCATATTAAAAAGAAAGAAAGAGTCTGATTAGCTGAAAAGTCCCCCCAGCAGTTTGTATCAGAATCAGCGCTGGGCTCAGGAAGGAAGGAAGACCACAGGAGGTGATGAGGGACTGGCAATAACAAATCACAGCGGAGGAAAAGACAAGGACATTATGTAAAACTGGAAAATGATTGAGCAATTGTTTCTCACTTCAAAGAAGAATTATTATATTATGCTCTAATATCTGACATCCAAAAATCTCTCAGAAGGATTTTATCACGATATGCATCTCACGGTACGATATTTACTGCGATATTTTGGAGAGGCTAAAATAATTGTAGATAGGATACTTTTTTGCTTTTAAAATACCTTGACAAGAATTTGGTGCGAATTATTACTGTCCCAAGAATTCAAATAAAAACATATTTCTTCATGTTGTCTGCACTGAAATGAATCATGGGATATGTAGTTCTCTATGTTTATTCGCTATTGCTACTAAAAAACAATGCATTTAAGCAATGGAACTTGTAATCTGACAAATTGTGACAGCCCAAGATATTATTGCGACTTTTAACGTCACAATATCACAATATTTCAGTTATTGTTGCATCCCTAGTAAACTCTGGTCTTCTGTTCACAGAGATAAACATAATTTAATGAATGCTATAAGTTTACATACAGTGGAACAATACTGGCAAAGCAATAACATCTTCACAGAGGCAAGTATGTTTTGGATCCTCCCAGAAATTATACATACAATACATCTTTAACCACACAAAGCACAGTAGTTAAAGCCCTGGGTTTGATTCCCACACTGCAAAAAACGATACCTAGTCAAGTTAAGATGACTTGAACTAAGAAAGTTTTACCGTGAAATTTCACTTGACAAGTAAAATTATCTGCTAGTGGAATAAGACTTTATGTACTTAAAATATGAAAATACATCTTGCTGCACTTAAAATAAGAAAAACAACAACTCTTTGCACTTAAAATAAGAAACAAAATCGAATGTTGCTCGAATTAAGAAAAATACACTTATTCCACTGGCCAATAATTTTACTTGTCAAGTTGAATCTACTCAAATAAAGTAAAATATTCTTAATTTAGGTCATTTTAACTTCCCTAGATACTGTTCTTTTCCAGTGCAGAATGGACTGAATCTGTGGAATTTGCATTTTCTCTCTCTGTCTGCAAAGAAACTCAAATCATTACCCTAAAAACAGGTTATTGCTTTGCCTAGAATGTTCCTTAGTATGGTATTATACTTTCAGGGTACAGTGGGTTTTTTTTACTGCTAAAAAGTACTCAACCTACTATATACTCTGGAATATTCCAGGCAAAATAATAATAATAATAAGTTTCTGACTTGTTGCTTGGACATTTCAAGTTTATAATGGTTATAATTAAGGTTAGGAAGATTAGGTTATGTTAGGGTTGAGGTTAGAGTTAGGGAAATGGGTTATTTTAATGGTTTGGGTCATTAGCAATAACTCACCTATTATCTCTTATGCCTTTTCTCATCCTACACCATAAAATAAAACATAAAACACACATTGCCATGGCAGTCAGAGCTACTACGTCATTTCCATGTGCCCAAAGCAGACTGCATAGACCTAACCTTGTGACTCTACACCAAGAAACCTACTAAAGTGCACCTTTAAATAAGAACTGTGCAACCTCTGGGATCACCAAAAACTGCGAATTCTGCAAAATCATTCTAAAAAGAAAGTTATTTATGTATACATTCAAGGTGCCATATTGAGGATGACGCAAAACGCTAACGCAATTTTCTTTTTTGGTTATTTGGGGACTGCTGTATATGTTGATGGTGCAGAAAAAAATATGACTGTGCATAACTTTTTTCTGAAATGGGCACAGATGTACAGTGCTTAAATGCTTCTCTCTGGGGTACGTGGGATAAGCTCACTGCACGCAAACCACCATTTACATACTGTGTAATGTGCGTTTATTCACTGAGAACTAAGTAGCTGTTCCTATTGCTCTTCTGCTGAGCAATCACCTCAAGTCAAAACAAGCTCTCATCTATTATTTGTGTCCCCTAATTTGCTCGCTCCTGTTCATTAAGATAGATGCATTTGGTTTGCATGTTAGGTAACTGCAATGAATAAAATACTACACTTGAAAAAGGCTATTTAAGTTAAGGTGTTGTCAGAGTTCATAGTTTCAATTGCGTGCTTAATGTGGTATGGGTATCCCAATGTAACCCAATTATACAGGCTTGGCTGAATTTTACTGTATAAATAAATAAGACATCTTCAAAAAGGGAAAAGGGATACTCACAAATTCAATTAAATAGTAATGGTTTGCACTTCTCATAACCTTAAACTACACTGACAGTGTCTTCTCATAAGGGACCTGCAGGGGGAGCTCTATCGCTGAAAGTTACTTAGTTCTACTAAGTCCAAAAATCTAAAAGGTAAATTCTCAAATATTGACCTGATCATGACCATCATGATCATCATGACTAGATTAAAGGTATGTAACAATTTAGAGATGGTCCTTCGCTAGTTTGTCTTCATAAAGAAGTTAAGAAATGTCCCACAGTGTGGCATTCAACTTAAACTATACTGTGCTCAGTGTTGGCAATGCTCAAAAATATCTTGAAAAACATATTGTGAGTGGGGATGATTCTCCACAAATCTGTAACTACTACTGTAACTAACCTGGTGGTGTCATGGAGAGTGATGGGAGTAATACCAAATTGTGTAACACTGGTCACACCGGCTTGTCAAAGCCTGATCCCGTCAGATCTCAGAAGCTCAGCGAGGCTGGGCCTGGTTAGTACTTGGATGGGACACTGGGAATTCCAGGTGCCACAGTGGGGCATTAGTCATAAAAAACTGCCCCCAGTGTGCCCCAGGGCAGCTGTGGCTACATTAGTATCTTACCACCATTGAGTGTGGAGTGAATGGCCAGGACTCCCTTGAAAAAGAGATTGTTAATCTCAATGGGACTTTCCTGGTTAAATAAAGGTTAAATTAAAAAAAAATTAAAAATCCAACAAACAAAGCAATAATATTTTTATCAAGTCAAGGTTGCAGGACTTCCAACAGAAATGTCATTATGCAGTTTTAATGACTAATAGAATGGCTATGATATCATCTGAAATCCAGCAACACCATATGACAAACAGGCTCAGTCCTCCAGCCTGAGCTCAGAGGGGCCATGTTTGCTCACTGCGTCGTGACAGTACTTGATGATGACTTGCAGATGAAGACGATGACCTTTATTGTGTGTGTATTCTGGGATCTCCACGAAACTCGGGCTTTTACACTGGCCTTGTTTACATTCACACACACACATACATTTCTTCTCAACTGGAGCTATTCTGGGACATCATATGATCACAATAATGAATGTGTTGTTGTAAATGCCCAGCCCACCGCCCATGTTTTTGGACTGGCCTTCCCTGACTGCCACTCATGAACTTACAATTTCTTCTATTCATTGATTTATTTTCAATATAAATATTTAGAAAAGGCTCCAGGATGTCACAGTATAAACAATGTTATTATTGTTATTATGCTATTATTGAAGATATTTTATAAATTGACCCCATGACCAAATCCTTACATCATTTACATCCAAGTCAATAAATTCACATTTCTCAAGTATGTGACCATCTTTATGAAATCAACTTTTCTGAATACAATATATAAAAACCCTACAGCTCAGATAGCTCTGTCATAGCCTAGCCTATAGCCTAGTCATAAATCTGGAGAAGGATTCCCAGGTTGCCCCAGTGGCATTGAAGGATGGGGCAAATGCAAAGAACCCATTTCTCTTTGGGGACAATAAAACGTACCTCAACTTAAGTAAAAGTGGGATACTGGATTGAAATATCGATATATGAGATAGACATAACATTTAATTATGTCAAATATGTAAAATAACAAATTAAAACAGCTCTTGACAATAAAGGCAGTACATGGAGTGCAAAAATGTAGTCGACTCCAATAATAGAATTTTAAAGTATTTATAAAGTGCTGTTAAAAACAAAACAACAGTCAAGTATGTAACAGCACATATACCTGTATGATGAGCATCTTATTGTGCTATTCACTTCTCAGGTATAACAGGAAGGCACGCTAACAAAATATATCTGTAAACACATGCTGGACGTCTAAATGAATGGTCTCAGGAGAAATATTTATAAACTAAATGTCACTTAAGAGAGCTACACATCACATAAAGCAGTACATTATTCAAACAGCAGGAAGTTAAGAGGCAAGAAGTCAGTGTGAGACAAGCTTCATCATATTGGCCATAGGCTATATTTAGGCCTAAATCAGACCACGAATAAAATCATTTATTACAGTTAATGTTTTGCTTTGATAATTGCAATAGTGAATCATCTTTCTTCTATTTTTAGCTTAAAAGTGATCAGTATAATTTGATTGTGTTTTATTAGAGAGTTTACGTCGATTCGATTGAGCCGACTACTATACAACAATGGGATTGAGCATGAAAATATACCCCTGCCACTGGAAAGGGCATAGAATACATAGAAAGGAGCATATATCAGCACCTGAACACTTCATACCCCAATGTACACAAACACTGGGGGTGAGGTGGGTTAAGTGTCTTGCCCAAGGACACAACAACAGCTTTAATCTGCGGGAATTGGAATTGCAGCGCCAACCTGTGGGTCAGTGAATCTGGCAGCTGATGATGTTTATGTCGAGAGCGGGTTTCGAACCGGCAACCTTCTGATCAACGGACAAAGACGAGCTGAGCGACTGTCGCCCTATTCTGTATAATTTTGTTCTATTTCTTTGTTGCTTTTCAGTAGGCCTCTTGATACTTGTACAGATTAGAATTAGTAGTTTTGAAAATAGTTTTAGGATTGATTCATATCTCAGTATAGGCCTATATTCTTTTGATCATTACAAAACTTAGAAAGAATAAACTAGATGTGTGAAACTACAGTTAATCTAGTTTAAAGCCACTTGAATGGGAAGTAAAGAAAGCAAACGAGAGTCTGTACTGGTGATTAAACATTATAACACATCACATATACCGTTTTTGGATGAGAGCGGGCTGCAAAATGACCCAAATCCCTGGTGGATATCAGCTGTGTTTTGGTTTGTTTAGCATGGCAAAGAGGAAAAACAACTAGATCACTTTCATTGCTTTGGATAAGACCATTGTTTGCTGTGCGCTTGACCCCTCCGAGCCCTAAATCCCTGAAAAGGCGCAGTGTCTGTTGGATATTGCCTCACGTCTCGCACTGTGCCAAGCTTTAGCCCATTGGCCGCTCTTTCATTCAACTTGTTCAGCTTTGGCAGCGACCCCTTCATGCCCCCGCTGCAAAACATCCCAAATAGACAAGATTAAAATTCGAAGGACTGCGTAATATCCCCTCCCCTTGGGCCCACGGAGGCGAGAGCCAAGGAGAGAGCGGCCAAAGCGTTGGGGGGAGGTTGGTGGAGGTCCAGATAAGTGACCAGCTATGGAACAGGGAAAGACATGCACCACAGAGAGAATGGAGCCAGCAAGAGGGAGGAATTTCAATGAAGTTATATTGTCACAACAGTAGCACAAAGTCAAGTCAGGTTTGGGAGTATGTACAGTGGTGGGTAGTACTCAGTTACATTTAAGCGGTCTGTATTTACTAAAATCGTACTCAGAGTGTTGTAGGAGTTTTCAGCTTGTCCAAGAGATAAATTACTTACGCTAAATTCTCTTACACAGGGTAGTTTACATACTTTTATTATTTGAGTAATATATATTCACATCTTGAGTACAACTTTTGGTTCTTCCCACTGAGAGTAAGTCTACAGCTATAGTAACAAAGCATTAGACAAGATTAAACATTTGTGTTTCTTGCACCTCTCCTTCAGATACATTTTTTTTGTCTAAATACCAGATTTAGTGAATGTTTTATGTTTTGTCTTTCCAATTACATGATATTCAATTTAAAAAAAAATCAAAAATCAGATGTTATGTTCAAGGAGTTAGGCTACTTTTCAAGGAATACAAAACAAGATCACTATTACCCCCTTGTGGTATAAATGAAAACATAAATTTGATAATGATAGCATAATTTTCATTATAGAAAGAATATTTTTCACCTTCATGTACTATTATTTTGGAGGAAGGTCTATCACTTGCTTGTCTCATGAAAATGGCTTTGCCCGAAATGTTGTTCCGTATGGTATTACCTGTTCACTGTTAATTAATCCATCCAATCCATCTTTCTTTTCTTCAATACAAACGCTTTTAATGTCACAACTATTTGGGTTGATGGAGTAACCTTCTTGTCTCATGCAGAGAGTGCCAAGTTTCTCCATTGTTTTGGAGAAACAATGGAGAAACTTGGCACACTCTGCAGTGGAGAAAAGATTCGTAACCTTCATCAAAAAAACGTACACAACAATACTCAAAATGTGGTACGCGATGCCCCCATGTTTTTTGATCATCTTATTCATGGCTTAGTCAAATTCTAGACCTTGTTCAGTCTCATTTAGACCATGCTTAACCCTACATTAGTCCTGATGGTTCAGGTTTAGATCTGGTGGTCCGCAGAAGGGAATATATTATCTTAGGTGGCAGTAAAGTTTGAGAACCACTGCCCTACACTGGGGACTAAAGCTTTGTCAAAGAACCTATTGTCCCCTAAAGAAGAACATGAAGTTTGCCCTCAACTGTTTCTACTTCTGTTCAGGCTGTGAGATTAATGACCCCATCTACGCAGAGAGGAGCCAGAGTCTGCAGTCAAAACCGCTGCATCACCACCTTTCTCTGAGGGAGGGAAGGTTCTAATTAAATCTCTATGTTTCAGAATGGGACAGGGAGTTCTGGGCTCAGGCTACTTCCTGGTGGGACGCCCCAGAACAGCGCTTCTGCCCCCCGCACCTCCCATTGTCCACCCTGCCCTCACCTATCACTGAGGCATATATAGCCAATTAAGAGCACAGGGTCCTGGGCAAATAGCCATGATCAAACACTAGTCCTACAATACCAATATTTCTCCTAAACTGCATTGTTTGACAGCAAAGGTACTTGCTACTTATAGTTAACCTTCGGTATACAACAATTTGCATGCAATGGTTTTGCACAGTGTAGATGCTATTTTTTACTATTGTTATTATATTACATTATATAGTATATAGTACTTTGTAAATAGTCCTACAGCCTACAGCCCTTGAAGAGGGGAGCAATTTTTTATTAAAGCTGCACTATATGTAACTTAAAGGGACAGTTTGAAATTTTGGACATAGGGCCTCATTTCCTAGTGAGCCAGAGTGTTGGAGACATAGACCATAGACCAACCAGAGACCGTATATATGATATATACACGGTCTATGGTTGGAGACATGTGAAGACACTTTTTAAATATTCCATCAAGTCCTTGTATTTGCAGAGGTTGCTGGTGCTAGGTTAGTGCATGTCAATGGGCATAGTTGTCCTGCCACAAAAAACAGTCTTACCCACTCCACAGTGCACCCGAATCAAATCATTTATTACTCCAGACTATCTATGTGAATGTCTGTGTTGATAGAATAATTTTAGAAGTAAAACCAACCTTGCATTTGAAGGATTTATGTCTGAGCAGCGGCAGTGTGTTGTACTTCCTGATTCCAATTCCTGAAAGCTTGGCAGCGACGGACTGATATATGAGAAAATAGTCCCTCAACATGCGATGTTAGTTTTATTTCATACATTATTCTATCAACACAGACATTTATATCAATAATCTGGGGTAATAAGTGATTTGCTTCAGGTGCTTTGTGGAGTGGGTAAGACTGTTTGCACCAGAAAACTCTCCAAATACAAGGACTAAATCTCCACACGTCTCCAACACTCTGGCTCACTAGGAAATGAGGCCCTATGTCCAAAATTCAGAACTGTCCCTTTAGGAGTCTGCCACATGCTTGTGTAAACTTATGATACATAAATATGTACACCCAGGCACACACTCACTCAGGCCTCACAGCAAGAAGGTTGCGGGTTCGATCCCCGGGTCACCCGGGCCTTTCTGTGTGGAGTTTGCATGTTCCTCCCCGTGTCTGGATGGGTTTCCTCCGGGTACTCCGGTTTCCCCCCATCAACCTAAAACATGGCCGCACCCCTATGAACTAACATGAAGGACCATGATGACCACCCTCCTGTGGGCTCACCACCCGCAGAGGGGTTCATATAAGGGTCAGGTGCTATGAGGATTGGGCAGCAAACTGCCGCCGCGACCCAGCCAGATTAAGCGGGAGAAGATGGATGGATGGTCCTGGTTGGCTGCTCTTGTGACTGACTGGCTGGCACACTGAACAGTTTTTTTTTTTTTTCTGTTACATTTTGACCAGGTAAGAACTGCAGGTTGTGTAATTGGAGCAGTTTGTTTTTCCTGCCTCCATGGTGGAAGGAGCTACGTTAACCAGCCTGCTCTGAAATGTAGCTATGTCTTTCTACACCAAATATGACAGAAGGCAGCCCAGAGGAAACACACAAAGGGAATGGCCCTCTCGTCACCAACTGAAACAACAGAGCAGAGTCAAAGAGTTCATCTTGCTCCCTCTGGACGCTGCTGTCATGCTACTGCTATTAGTTTCCTCAAACTGCCCTTACACAGGATCTGATGGCCTTATCCGATGAGCTGCACTGAGACTTTTGTTTGAGCTTTCTATTATTATTGTATTTTACTGCTCAGTGTACTTAAATTGCACCTTGGGGACAAATAAAGTGATAATGATTAGATCAAATGATTAGTGATTAGCTCAAAAAAAAGTTAATCTTATGGTCATGCTGCTGTGAAAAGATAACTTAACTCTTGTACATTTGCTATACTTTGTGCTAGTTTCTAGTTCATGTGAATATTCCCAGTAATTAAATAGTAACCATCAACTGGGTCAACAAATCTGCAAACTAACAGTGAAAATGTAAATTCCAGTGTAGAACCTGTGACCTGTTCTCCATCTTCATTTTCAACTACAGAATTCAAGAAACTTTTAACTTCACATGAATGCGACGTGTAGGAATCCTGATGGCAGAAAACCCATGCACACCATTTGTGAGACAGCTCTATTTTTATTTACCTTTAGCAAACTCATGCCTCTGCTGCCGGTGGTCCCATCAGCCTCTCAGAGCAGGGTACAGCCTGTGTGCAGTTGGCAGGTGCAGGTGACAGGCGTACAAGTCCACAGAGGGATGGGGCTAACGGTATCCAGGCAGCAGGTGCTAAAAGCAGTCAGCTCAGGGGTCCTTCGGGGGTCGTAGGTGAGCGAACCGTGTGTATTTGGGGAGTAGGGACCAGGCAGAGTGATGGGGGAGGGTCCGATATATGGCGTTTGTGTGGAGCAGAGAGGACTTTGATGTTAGTCGAGTCTGGCAGAAAGATAAATTACATTATAGATCAAAATGACAGGAGGGAGAAGCAGACTTGTCACAATATGAAATTTTATGTGATGTATTGTGACAGAAAATAAGAAAAATGCATTTGTTTTATATAGCACATCTTTGCACACTCAGAGGTGATTTACATTGTATTATCCATGGATTACACACCTGATGATGGTAAACTGTTTCAGCCTGGCCTGGAGTAGATCGAAGTCATTTCAGTATTATTTTTTAGGCTATGGAAAATGCATTTGTTCACAAAAGTCGACAGTCCAATTTCCACTTGAACGATACTGTCGTGTCCTTATGCAAGACACTTCTCCCACCTTGTCTAGCAATGTGTCCAGTCCAGTGATGTGTGGTAGCAAAATGTTCCCCTATCCTTATTATTACTGCAGCAGCAATAAACATGAAGCAGAATAAAACACATTTTACAATTTAAAAAATATCTATTTTGAGTCATTAAAGGTACATAATAATTGACTGTCTGGCTCGCCAACATGCTGTTGCATTACAGATTAATGGTTGACAAATAAAGATCCCCACATAGTTTAAATTGTTCAAATAAATGGTTCATCTTTCGTATATTACACATTAAGTCCGCATATTATTGACAGACCAGGATCTTTTATAGCATTTTTATAAAAAAAAATAATTAAAATCAGCTGTCATGTGCAAACAAGACTGACTGATTCAAAATAACCAATAAATACCGTACTTGTGATGCAGGTCAAATAACAGATCTGGTCAACGAAGCACAACTTGGCACAGTACTGAAGTGAATAAATCCATCAACCTCATCTCCTTAGAAAGAAATTAGAATATCTGATTGGACTAATAAACAGAAATGTGCAATAGAGAAATGCATTCATAATGTAAGTTAGTATAAAGTTCACATGGCTAATGAAAATGAAATTCTGTCAGCTGGACTGCCTTTGTACACTGCCTTATATCTGTCTAAAGGGAGGAGATATAAGGCAGTGTCCCATCAGCACTTCACCGAAACCAAAGAAGCCCCTTCAGCGCCAAAATGTCTTCACTTCACCTTTGTCATGTCAACTATTCTTTTGCTATGGAACCTACCTGCATGACTGAGGGATTACACAGATATAAAATGTATCATTAATTTAACTGTCAAAAGATAATTGTTTAGAAGAGGCATTATTTTTAAGACATGCAGTATTACTATCAAACTGACTATTATACTATATTATGCAACATGACTTTAGTTGGCACTTTTGTTAAAAATAATTAGATGAATGCACAATAACACACTTTGATATAGTGTATGTTTTTATGCATTAAATATCGTACTCTCAATTATTTCAAAATTGAGTACATTACAATAGTTGTGCCTGTACAAGGCAGTCACCCCTTTACCTGCTAGACATGCAGCATGGTTATGCTTTTATGCCACCAACAATTTTCAAAGCAAAGTTTGAGACAGAGACAGAACAGACAATAAAGAAAGATTGAAAAAGCAAAACAACTTTGAAATCTGGGACACTGTGATTTCCTGTTTCATGCCACATCCCCAAAATGTCCATTCATCTTGAGCTGAATTTGTCCAAACTCCAGTCCAATTAACTGCAGGTTGAAGGAGGGCACCAGAGGACAATGTTGATCAGACGTAGTCCTTTGCTTTCCCTGAAGGAGGACCCAAATCAGGTGTCCACATCCTGGAGGTATTCGGCCTTCCTGAAAAATCTACAAGTGAAGAGATAAAGGTAAAATATTTTATAATGTGCACTACATGTACCCTGTTGGTAATTCTTCAAACTTCCTCCCCACTGATAAAGTAAGCTATAGATAGATAGATATAGATATAGATAGCTATAGATTTTTTTTTAAAGTATATGAATAGAACAATTTTCAACAATAGCAACTACAGCCAGTGGGGTGCACATATATTATTTATATTTTACATCTGGTTTCTACTTCTCACATCTAATCATTATTTTGCATAGTATAGCTGCAGGTGCTGCTTGTATGTCGACATTGTTTTATTAGTGTTAATCAGCATTATATGAGATAATTCCTGTTAAAAATCACCTGATACATTCTCACATATATTCAGTCTCTCTATGGCTCCCTCTCAGACGACACATCTCCCTCTGCTCCACTGCTGGCGTTGGTGTCTTGTCTGGACCTTAAAGCTCCTTTGTCACGACCCGACTCTGAGGGACCTTTGGAGCGTGTCTTCTCTTTCCTCTGCTGCTGCTTCTCCTGCTTTGACAGCTGAGAACAGACAATGACGTATAATATAACATATTTACATAATTAGTTACATAATAGTTTACAGTTGACATAGCCAATGGTTTGGGATGGATTTTGTGCTAATTTATGTTAATTTTATTAAAAACCTCCTTCTGCCACACATTTAAGGCAATACATTTATAGTCATAATGCCTTTTTCTCAAAATGAAGTGTAATCATGATAAGGTGGTGCACTATGTAATATAATAAAGATACTAATTAACTAAATAAATAACTACCGGTAAATAAAATATTGTCTACCTGCTTAGGGTCTGTGGGTCCAGAGGGTGACATCAGCTCAATGGTAACAGGTCCATCATTCTGAATATGAACTTGCATCCGAGCTCCAAACAGTCCATCTATAAATATAGAAAACAATGTTACTATACTTCTGTGTTCTTCCTTTCCTAATTGGTTATCATTTAAGACAAGTGGCTTTAAATTATGTGTAGTAGTACTCTATGAGATTAATGGCACTACTATCTGAGCACAGTACAAGTTTCGATTCAAAGGAGCTGTGTCATCATATTTCCTTTATACTGGGGTGGATAGGTCTAATTAGACCAGAACTAGGTGTTCTCCACAGCTCCTCCCTCGTGGCCTGACCCAATTCAATGCCTCTGACACCACAGTGTCCTATGGAGATGCCCCAAACCTACCACTCTGTGAACTAGCCTCACCTTAGAGTGAAAACGAGGCAATTAAATAGGATCAAAACCCCTGAATTGCTGTGTCAAATTACACTTTGAATGGTTTGCAAATTACAAAGAGATAATGCCTAGGGAATTAAACAGACTATGTCTCTCCACAGAGCCTTATTATGTATAAACCCTGCAAACCTTTAATTTAGACCAGATAAGTTGTATTATTGTGAGAGCATAAAAAAACCATAGCACAAAATATGAAAAATTCTCATAGGTTTGTAGAGAAACAGGGCTGTGGATGACTGAAAAAAATATTGCCGTAGATATGTTAATTTTCTTATTATTCCTATGTGAATCACTGAACTGTATAGACACCACTACACTACTGCCACATAAGTATCTAAATTTATAGTAAATGCCAGATCATATAATAATTGTATTTGTGATTCAATTTACAGTGTAGTTTAAATAGAGTTCGACCCATATGGGCTGTTTCATGATCAATATAAAAACCAATCAAAAGCAATTTGATATTTTTCAAAATTATTCAGCGCCGATTTTAAGTAGGCTGAATGGTGTTTGTAGCTTTTGTTTCTAATTACCCCTAGACAGAAAGCTGTCACTTCTCCAGAGCCTCAGGAGAGTTAACGAACCTTTAATGAGCTCTGGTTTGTAGGAGCTTCTCATGTTCTCCAGGATGCTGTTGTAGAATGGCTGGGCAAGTTCTGCAGGCATGGCTGAGTGGAAGTCTGGCTTGTTGGCCTTTAATATGCACTGTAGTGTGAACTGGCTCACACACAAAATCTCAAACTCTTTCTCCATCACACTTTTAGTCCACATTTTGCCGTTCTCATCTTCAAAAAGGCGCATATTCAGGATCTTGCGAACACTAAAAAAAGACAAGGTAAAATAACTAAATATAGATCAAGAAAGATTCTGCACAAATAGACCATTATTTTTAGACTGAAGACTAAAATAATCCAAGCAACTCCAAAATAGATGAAAGCCACTTATTTCTGTATGTAAGAAACAGCTTGAATAAATTACCATGCAACTAAATGTCTTTTTGTACTATGTTTGCATCTTACTTGTTTAAAACATAATGTTAAAGCCATAATGATTATATTTACAATATTATTTTTAAAACACATTTGCAAAATGAATGCAGTACTTTAGGAAAGTAACTCCTGCCACTGTGCTTGATATTATTTTGACAAACAACACAACTGGGGCATGTGGTGAGGTAATTATGCACCCCCTCCTTTTTAATAACAGCTGAATAATATGGGTTGCAAGTATTGGGTGCATAAAAAGCTGATCATCAAATCATCAATCTGTACAAATACTTACATGTAGTCTGCATCCTTTTGTGTGTCATTCACGGATATCCCCAACAACACACACAACCCTCGACCTATCGAACTGACTTGCTCCTCTCCCACTGCAAGGAAACAAGAAAGTTAAGTTGGTTTACGTATTTAACAGGCACTATGAAAGAACAAGCACATGATCTTAAAAGGAATAACACCAGATTTAGCTACAGTGCCATGTACAAAGACCTGAAAGTGAACTGCTGGTATAAATGTCAACAGACTGGACAGAAATGTGATAAGCTGTCATTAAAATCTAGCTATTTATTGTTTTATAGTTTAACTCTATTCTTAAAAGAACATATTTGGTGGGGTAGATTAGAGTAATGTCATTATTATGTGTTAGAATTTAATATCTGATGCAAAAAATACTTATATTGAATGCCCAAATACATACAATTTTTGAATGGGGGCTAATGCTAAATAAGCTAGCTAAGTGAGTTAGCAAGCAGCCCGATCCAGATAAATACTTTTCTCTTGTTATAGTTAGGGCATGATGAATACTGTTAAAAATGGTATACATGGCCACTCACCTGTCACAGAAGCTGTCGTGACCCTCTGAATTATGGCTTTCATTGTGGAGTTTTGTTGTGCTTGTGAAAAAGCACGCTGTCAAAACAACTTCCGTAAACGCGTGGAACCTTGTCGACCTCTAGTGGACATAAGAGGTAGTGGGACAATTTGAACTGCAGTGATTAAATACGAGTGAAAGTGTTAAAATAATAGTTCAGGTACATCTCATTACTTCATAAAACATATATAAGACATATAACAAGTTATATTACAACATTATATGCAAAAATATAATTACAAATACATTACATTATATGCAAAAATATATTAAACCCAAAACAGTTGCACAATTTAAGACCGTTCTTTATGTCTTGAAGGTGTAATTGTAGTTAAAACAGCAAACTGATTTTGACTGATATCCAATATAGACATATGGTGGAACATTCCAGGCAAAGCAGTAACATTTCCATGGACACAAACAGGTGGCAGACCCTCATCAGATACACGTTTTTATTTGTCTTATGATCTTATGAAACCAAAATATCATTGGGCGTATCACACTTTACGGAATAGGTCATAATTTGTTTAGCATGGTTGTGAATGTGAAAGTTGTTTGAATCAAATTTTGTAAAATGAATATGTAATTTAAATAATTATACACAAAGAGATGCTACATGAAACTCATAATGCACTCAAAACCTTCACATCCATTAATTTCCTTCAGTCCATATTTTCAGACAGCTATTTGCCATTGTCTCTGTCTCCAGATGGAGCTCCGCCAGTGAAGGACTCGATGAAGTTCATGAAGCGCGTCGTGAAAGGCACAAAGTCTTTCTTATAAACAACCACAGTTTTAGAGTGAGCTGTTTTATAAATCGTTTCATTTGGATTCTCCACTTCTGTTTTTGGGGGTTGTGTGGATTCTGAAACAAGAAATACAAAGCCAATTAAACTGGTAAATCTATATTAAAAAAAAACCTGTGGTCAAATAAGCAAGATAGAAGTCACAGCAGCAGCAGCAGCAGCAAAATATAGCCTACTGTACTCCTGTACTCACTTTTAGATTAAAATACATTTGATTCAATCCCTATATCAGCCTGACTGGCATTCAGTGATGGAACGACCACTACTGCAAATATGATTGCCTGGATCCAAACTGGTTCTTTCTGTAGATTTTAAACAGAAGACCAAACCTTTGTAAAGAAAAGGGAAATTGCGTTTTGGCTGACCAGGCACCAAACAAGGCACACTTTAATATAGACCTGGGCATTGTACAGCTTTGGTTGACTCTGACCGGCCCATTTAAGCCAATTTGGAAACATAAAATAAACAGATTTTATCATTTTACCTCATGCATGGACTAAAGCTGCATTGCTTTTATTTTAGAGGTGTTTTTTATGACATTTTTTGTAAGGCAACCTCACTTTTTCATTACTTAGTCATAACATACTCTTACCAGCTTGTCAATGTCATTTACTGCTTTTTATACAAGAAATACAAATAATATTATGCAGAATAGAGTTAAGCATTTTTGGCCAGGCCCTCCACAGTATTTTATGTTTCTCATGTGGCCCCATAGGAAAAATAATTGCCCTCCCCTGATCTAATAGCATCATATACATGTGCCTGTAGCTACTGCCTGCCCTTGAGCAAAACTCTAAGACAATGACAAAGATCAAGTTAAATATTATCATAAAACGTGCGAATTAGTATTAGGTAAATGTTGAACCACTAAACCAACCCTTGTTTTTCTCTTGGTGTGTCTTGCCCACCTGGTGTGTCAAATTTGCCCGTGTATTTGAAGTAGAAGTATGACCCGACCATGGTCCACACTCCGATGGCGTAAACTGCGGACGCCCTGGCATTCCACTGCATCACCTTCCTCGGCTCCATCTCAACCTGTCTTCAGTTCAGTCCACTCATGTAGACAAAAATTATAAAGTCGGAGTTTTTGGGGATAACTCTCAAGTAAATAACGCAGCGAGCGCGTTCAGGGCGCCGCCATGACAGCTCATCCGGAAGTACAGACGCTTCAAAATAAAACATCCGGTAAAGCATTTAAGACAAGACAAGAAAAATAAAAAGTCTTAAAGGGGAACTCCGACACGTTTGAAGCTAACGTTCATTGCTAGAGGTGGCTGAATACTGTCAGAAGCAAAAAACAAAAAACAAAAAACAGCACAGATCACTGCTGCCTCGGCTGGCTCCAGCCATTCACCGCGGCTGGATTCAGCAGTCCTGTCTTTTGGGCGCAGTGGGAAATCAACAAGCTAATGCTAGGGCTGCTTATAAAGTTATTTTATAACGTTTCCAGACCACTAATGAGTGAGCTAGGCATATCGTTTTGTTTGTTAGACTCGTGGCTATGTTGTAAGATAGGTTAGAAAGTGGTATTAAGCCACTTCTGTGCAAATTGCCGTTTTACGCAGAAGCTAAGAGCTTGCCCCATCACCATTTGAAATAAAACCTTGCATCGCATGAATCGTCACAGGTTGAGGAACTATTTTCTCATATATCAGTCCCCCACTGCCATGCTTTTTATCAGGAAGTACAACTTGCTGCTGCTGCTGCTCAGACATAAATCCTTCAAATGGTTGGTTTTACTTCTAAAATTATTCTATCGACACAAACATTCACATCGTCTGGAGTTATAATTGTTTTGCCTCAGGTGCTCCGTGGAGTGGGTAAGACTGTTTGTAGTGACCGGACAACTATGGCCATTGACATGTGCTAGCCTAGCACCAGCAAACTATCCAAATACAAGGACTGGATTTTTTTTTTTTTTTTTAAGTGTCTCCACATGGTTCCAACACTCTGGCTCACTAGGAAATGAGGCCACAATTCCAAACTATTACAGAATTACACCTGGAATTACAGATGATGACATTAAAAATCTAAAAGAAAAGATGGCTAACAGCTCCATAACAAGACCAGGTAAGCCTGAGCGTGGTTGTTGACAGGGGGGTGATTCATTTGGGAAATCCAAGCATTTTCAGGAGTCTGGCTGCAGACCTCTACCAGGATGCACCTCCACCACATGTTCCTCACACTTTTTCATTTGTTTGCTTTATAAACACCTTCATTATGACAGTTCATTATATCAGTTTATGCCTTAGTCTATTAAAGGTCATTAAAAGTCATAATCCAATCCAGTCAATCCAGTTTATTTACACAGGCCTAGCACAATTAATAAACAAAACATTTTCCAAAGTGCTGCACAATATAGATAAAGAAATACAATAAGAATATAAAATAAAGCTCTAACCCCACGAGTCCTCATTAAGACAATAATAAAGCAAAAATACCAATAAATAAAAGGGTAAACCATGAAAATAGCCTAAATAAAAGACAGAGGACCACACAGCTCACATGGTGTGAAAAGCCAGAGAGTAAAAGTGGGTCTTAAAACTTAAACAGATGATGTTTGGACATGAGCTTAAAAGCATAAAAACTCATCCCAAATTGTTAAAGGAAAGCACTTCAATGTAATCACCGGTAGATTTCATTATAGTTTGAAATGAATTAGCTTTGCGTTTTCTCTGCTCGACTCTGCTTGCGTAGGTTAATTAACAATTTAAAACGTCTCAGAAACAAACAAAAAAAACTGATAAGCAGATATTTAACTGTCAACATAAACAACATTAAGATTAGGCACACATCTGTAAGGGTTATGGCTAGAAAAAGGGGTTGGGCTCGTCTTTAGTGTACACAACATTATGGTTAAAACAGTGGCCAGCAAACAGTCCACTTTGGTAATCTTTTGCCATGGCCACTCTTTGTTTACTTTTATGGACCTGTGGATGGAAGTAAGTCAGGTGAGGGTCCTCTGGAGGTCTGCAGGTTGGGTCCTCAGGGTGGAGGTCTGATGGATGGATGGGTGGGTGTATAAACAGTCTGACAGCCAAAGAGACAAGCAAAAAAAATTGTTTTAATTTGCAGCCTTTTTACAAACCCTTGAATTGATGATGACATGTGTTTTTGCAGAATCCCTCAGTCGTCCAGGTAGGATCCATAGCAAAGGAGAAAATTAAATACTGTCAACCGGACAAAAGTTTTTTGCTTGAATACTTTTGTCCAGCTGACAGAACTGAATTTTGTCCTTTGCGATGACATGTGGTTGTTGAGATAATAAAAAGTAGATCCCTATTAATATTGCCTAGTGCCTACATAAGGACAGACGAATTAATGCAAGATCCTCAGAGCTCTCAGAACAGCTGCTTGGGGGCCATTTCTTCATATTATTAAACCCCCTTTAAAATCCCTGACACTTCCATCACTCCCCCTTACACGATCTCTTTATTGTACAGATGTATAGGGTAGGCTGGTGTCTGGTTACAGCTGTGGGCTTGTGTTTCAGGTGCACATGAGTCAGATCTCAGTTATTAGCTCAGCGCTCGCTCAGAGAAAGGTCAAGACTGACAACTGATAAGCCTCCAAGCTACTTTTTTCTCTGAACAAAAACATGTTCAAATCTGTCAATCTTCTCACACGCCATGATATCAGTTTTTAAAGCATAACACATTTCTATCTAATAGGTCATGAGTTTTCAGTCCTGAGCCAATCACAGCAAACCAAACATAATGGTGAGCAGTAGGTTTTATGATGGGGTATTGACGTTCTGTTAAACAAACACTGCAGTTTTTATATAAAGGGGTGTTAAGAATAAACAATAAAACAGTAATATGATGATAACGTCTGATAAAATAATAATAGTTTCATTTTGCCACTCTCCACAGATGCGTCCTGTTAGTTTGGTCGGAGATGGAGATAAATAAGTTAAAGCGATACTGTGGGTAACACTTAAATAATCTTGCGGCTGTTTTTGGAGAAGATCATTAACACTTATTTTAGAATACAATTCTGTCAGACATTTGTCCCAGTATTAGGATTATTAATGGTGTAATAGATCATTGCTAAAAATACATTTGTAGAGCAATGAAAATGGGATAAAGGTGTAAGTTTGCAAAAAATCACTTTTATGTTGTTTTACCTTATTTTAAAGACAGACAATGGAAGAGAGTGGATATAATGGTACACGTTCCATACCAGGTGAGATAAATAGAAATACTATTGTCCATTTCATTCATGCAAATAGTTCAGAAATGACATGAAAAATGATCCAATGTCACTTCATTATATTTAAATAAAAGCTTTAAAGTGTACTATGTCTCTGTGGTGACAAGCAAATGGCATATTTACACTAGACTCACTGTAGGAATGCTATTTTAGCCATAAGAAAACCTGCAAATAAATAAATGCAATAAGATGTTTAATGTTGTACTGTGGAACAGGTAAATGGTGTGAACCTTTAACCTTAAGTGCATCTGATTTATTGCATTTTTCATTCTCCAGTTTGTCAGAATATTTTGTGTTGGTTTTTAACTAACCTGAAACACTCAGCTCAGAAAAATTCGCTTTAATAAAGTTTGTGGGTACAGAGACGCTATGAGTCACATAAAACCTTTTAAAACATTTCAGAAAGATCAGCGTGATAGTGTGGAGCTGCTGTCCGCACAAGATGGGGAGGTGACTCATACTGAAGCAATCTTTAATTAGAAATATATTATGACACTAATGTTTTTCAGGGACACAAGAGAATGAAAGACCTGCACTAAAACTGTAGCCTGCAGCAGTTAAAATAAAGTATAATTTAATGTTTCGCCTCTGGACATCTCTTCCAGAACTAGACGAGCTTTTATGGGAACAATTAATCAATCAGCATTTTTGTATGGCCCTTTACAACACTCAAAGACAGTGATTTTGAATAGCTAAGGATTTTTTTGTCTTTCAAAGTACAGAGGCAAGTACTTAATGTAAAAACTTGGTAATAAACCTATTTTAAAAAGTTATCGCAAGCCATCTTTGTCCCAGCTGTTGTTTAAAAACCATTTACAATATATTTTTGTACCAGATTTTATAAATAACCCACAAAAACACAATATTTGCGTTAGTACCAACTGTACTAGGTGACTATTTGCAATTTATTGTACCTTCACTACCTCATTTTGTCTTTATCGTCTTGCGATGTTTGTTTTGCTCTGGCAGGTGCGTGAGGGATCTGCAATGCTCCAGTGGAAAACAATAGAAATGTTCCCGGCTAAGGTGAGGGCTCGTTGCCAAAATACACAGACTTCATTTGAGTAGTAGTTTATTATTCTCTCAAGTAAAAAACACAGGTAAGCAAAATATATTGATGTAATGAATTGGGCAATGCGAGTGAAGTGTGTTGCTAAGGGGCACAATGGCAGTGAGTGCATAATTGGAGTGGAAGTTAGAGCAACTTTACTCAGCCCATTTTGCCACTAAAATGTTACTCAAATAAAAAAGTTAACTACTTAGTCATTTTTATTTAATTTCAAAATAAATAATCAGTGTCTGTCATAAATTATCAAAGACACTGGGGCTTTTCATACGCTCTAACTTTATGCAGTAATATGCTTTGTGCAAAATTACCCCCATAGCCTATTCAAGTGCCTGTGGCGCCAAATGAACAAGAAGAAACACAATATTTTTTTCGTTTATATAATTAATTTAATATTTTATTATTGGGAACAAAACACAATTGCTTAAACATGATGTCAGATTCACTTTACACCTTAATACATCTGCATAGGGATGGATAGAAAGTTATTAAAAATAGTGTCACGGTAGTAATGTCATAGTTTCCTGTTTCAGTTAGTAGTAAATAAAGATAGTTATGTCACTGTTAGACTCACTTTAGTTTAGTTTATGTGGGTTTGTAATCTCTAGACTCATCTGTTTAGCTTTGTGGGGAGGGGAAATGTGGGAAATTTGTTTGATTGTTCTTTTTTAATCACTGTAAAGCGTTTTGGGTTGCATTTTTATATGAAAAGCACTCTAGAAATAAAGTTTGATTGATTCATTGATTGATATTATTACACTGCATAGCATTAGGCAGTGTTTTTAGGTGTTCAAGTTTACATTCCTCTGATTGTTCTTGACCTGATCCCTGTGAACTTATTCATTACCACTAACATGTCTGTAATTACCCAAACAACCAACCATTAACTAAATAGGTGCCTGTCGAACTATCACTTTTACTATCGCCATAACATCCGTAGTTTTTGGGTGGGCCTGGGCTGGGGGTATTCCTCGTGCCCCCTCCTGTACCTGTCACAGCCCTCTCCGTCAGGACATGCTGCAGGTCTGACTCACACTGAAGCTAATACTTAAGTGAGCTGAAGTCTGCAGCCGCTGTCACTCATCTAAAGCCTGTTCCTAAGGGAATACGGCACAAAGGATTATCTCTGCAAATGAACCAAAAGGTAAGAACATGTATACATATTTTTAACAATTTTTTAGATTTGGTTTTATATAATTGTGTGCACTGTAATTGGCCTGATAGTTGTAGTTAGAAGTAGTACTTCTGAAGTGTAACACAAAAACACAAGTGTAAATGTGGTCTAATTGAGTGTTTTTACCTGCCTTTAGCCTCTGTGCTAACTCATTTGTGTTGAAGCTGTTTGCTGACACATACTCTCCTAATTCAAATAGATAAATAATACATAAAAATATTGTGACAGAGGAGACGAATAAAGTGTCATAACATATATTCTTTAGTCTTATTGTCTAGTGTGAAAGTAAGTAAACCCTCAGTTCAGGTAAAGTTACAAATCAGAATGTCATTGTATTGAGAGATGCAACTCATCATACTCGGAATATATTTAGTGATTTTTAATTTAATGTCAATAAAAATGTCTGTGTTTCTTTTTTTTTTTTGCTGTTGTAACTTTACATATACCAAAATACAATGCATGCAACACTTATGCATACATGCTTTACTGTTGTGCATAAGTTCTGTAAGGGTCAGAAATTAAACATCCACCTTGATTTAAAGGACGAAATTGTGCAAAGATGTGCTGACAGTGCAGAGCGTTTGTGCTTTTGGGCCATAATAAGTCTTGCTGCTGCAGGCCACATCCTGCTGCTCGAGATTAATCAAACAGTACAGACATCTCCGGTGAATCTGTGCTTAGTCTTAATCTTTCAGTAAAATACAGCCGCAGAAAACAAACTATGTGGAGTTAATGTCTGTTTAAATGTCAGAGGTGCATTAAGCTGCCTGTGAGTCATGATTAATAAAATGCATGTTTTGACTAACCATTCAAACAGCGAAAAATGCATGAGAAGCTTTTGTATCTGTTGTTCATGATGGTGCATGTTAAAATATGTTATGATTGTGTAAAAAAGTGTTATTTAATGCAATAACTGAGTGTTACTTAATGCAATAACTTTAGCAGTGGCAGTAAAATCATAGTGAAATGTTAGTTTGAGTATCTTTTACAATAATCTAATTAAATACCGACATTTTTAAAACGTATATCAGACTTACACGCTGCACATTTCTAAAAAACGTCAAGCCGTTATACTAAAAATAAATAAATAAATAAATAAATAAAATGAGTGAATTGAAATATTGACCCTAAATATATGTTTATTTATGTTATGTTTATTTGAAGATCTCTCTATGATATATTATTCATCACCAGCCCACCTTTGTCTCCTGCGCATTCTAACTCTTCAAATAGGGCTTCTGGTAAAACTATCTTATTGGAAACACTGTCAGTTCCCCTGCGACACCGTTGCGGCTGCTGTACATTTTTGCTCTTTACAATATGGACTGCACATTCTTGTTCTGTTGGGGGATACGCCTTTTCGACACCGCTGCAGGGGACTCCTTTAAATCAATCGGACTTCTAAAGGCCCAGAGACACAGGGCTGAAAGAAAAGAAATATGATCACAGAAAATGAAAAAAAAATGTATTCAGGGTTTGTTTGCCTTGAGGTTAAGTGATTTTTCATCACAAAGAAAAGAAAATGTACCTTCACCAATGTACCTCTGTATTTCAGACTACACCAGCCTGAATGCTTTTGTTGCTTTTGTGTGACAGGTGGAGTAAATGGACAATACAGTCATCACCAAGACGGTCAGCTCCAGCGGAGGAGGAGGGGGAGGGACCAAAGGTAAATGTTTAAATTGATAGAATATAGCATTAAAGGTGGACTATGTAACTTTTCTGGTAGAGGGCAAGTGGTGTTGCTTTCTCCATGGTGATGCTACTTTTCTTATGTTCTGCAGTATGGCATTAAATTCATCTATCTTTGTTAAAAAAAACAGGTCACATCTGCTGAGAGGCAAGCCTGCTCACACTGGAAATTATTTTTTGTGATATTTTTATAGCAAAAACACATGAATAAAATAGGCTTAATGCCATATTGCAGACCATGCTTTGCGAAGGAGTAACATTTCTATGAAGACAAGCAGTTGTCTCTTACCAGAAACTTTACATAGTGCACCTTTAAGTTATATTTACAATCTATTACAAAACTATTACAATATAAATCTTGTTTTTTTGCAGTGGTCAAAACAACCAAAGTGGTAACACAGAGTAAGTTACATTATTTTTTTGTCTAAATACTGTTTGACTTGTTCACAAAAACAAAAACAAAAAAAAACCCCAAAACACTTCTGAACACTGACATTTCTGCATCTAAAACTGTGACTGCAAATATAACAATTGTCAACTTGTGACGGTTGGAATTATGATTAAAAAAAAGTGGAGAAAACTTAAAATGTTCTTGAATTACCATAGATCAGTGGTTCTTAACCTGGGTTTGATCGGGGGTTTGGTGAGTCAGTCTCAGGAGTTCGGCAGGGGTCAGACTCACATCCAACTCATATGATTCATGACACGCCCCGTTTGGTTATTGGCTGCAGGAAATTTTGTGCACTCAATAATCTTGTGACTGTTGTGATGGTACATCATGTAATTTCTTTCTTAATATTTTCCCTTCATAATAACTATGTGGAGCAAAAAAAGAAAGTGGTCGGATGAATATTCAAGATTCAAGATTCAAGATACTTTATTGTCATTATGCAAGCATAACGAAATTTTGACAGACTCCCGGCTACAGAAGAATAAAAATAAAACAGAAGCAAAAGATAAAAGGCATCATAAATAGATAAAAAGCATCATAAATAGATAAAAAGCATCATAAATAGAGTTCCAGTAGAATCCATATTGAATATGTGCAATATGGATTCACATGTGCACCAATAAAATATATATACCTATGTTTGGAGTTTGAAAAAAACATTTTATTTTTCCACTTAAGAAGGGTTCGGTGAATGCGCATATGAAACTAGTGGGGTTCAGTACCTCCAACAATATTAAGAACCAAGAACCATATTTTGTAGTTATAATGGTGTTGTTTAATACCTATAAGCATATGTTTTATGGTAGAAGTGTTGCGTTATAAAAACCCCATTCACCACAAACAATATTTATTATGCAAACTTGCACACTGAAGATGTATAGTTGTAAGTCTTTAAAACAGAACTTTTTTAAACATCAAAACCGATTTGAATTGATTTGAGTGATTTGAGAGACATTTCATACTGTACTGTACCTTTAATGCTTAAAAAAAACCTTAAATGAGTTTGAAGCCTGCACTATAGATGTACTATCACTGTCTGAAAATAACAAACACCTTGGCTCATATATGATCTGTATGTTGCACCCACTATAATTATTTCCCCATCAAACTGTATTGTCTGAGTAAATCTTTGCCTGTACAAGCCTCATGAAGCATCACTCAACTTATGACTGATAGCAGCTCATATATATAGCCTGTAGTGATTTCTTCTTGTCTAATAAACCCTACAGGTCCCTATACTGGATCCAAACATACAGAACTATTAAACACGTTGAGGCAGGGTCTGTACTTGGAGAATGTACATTTATGAAAAAATGGGTGTGCATAAGTCAAATACCAGTGTGGTCTTGTAGTAAAAATGTGATTTGAGGCACCATAAAGCAGCAGATCTCTGCTACCTGTTCAGATATCTCAGATTTCTGCTCTGATAATAACTTCACGTTATCAGCAGCAGTGCTTCTCAAACTGTGGGACATGTTCCACTGGCAGCACATGGGGGCCTCACTTTTTTCACTTTTTTGTCCTACTTTGTTTATTGTTATAGTTTACACCTGATTTGAACCTTGTCCAAAACTCTTAAAAGCTCCTCTAGGGACAGGAGCTTTGAGAAGATCTATGTGTCTTTCTCTCTTTAAATGATGAAAAAATAAATAGATTTTGCTCTTGTTCTCTTCGTTATAGACCCCTTATAGTCCTGGTTGATTCTAGGCCATTGTTGTTGGTTGTTGTAAATTTGAGATCCATAACTTTAAGCGTGTGACCGTGTCTCTCTCTTCTTCAGGTGAGTTCTCGTCTGGGTCTGGAGCTTCTGGAGCTTCTGGGGCTCTTCTGTCCGGAGGCTTCGGCAGCAGCACCAGCTCTGTCCTCGTCACGTCCTCCTCCACCAGCAGCAGCAGTGGCTCAGCGGGGGCAGCAGGGGGCGCCAGTGGAGGAGTGCTCTCCATCTCCTCGGGGGGCGGGGCTTCGTTTGCTTCCGGGGGCGGGGCTTCCTCAGGTGTACGGGCTGCAGGGGGGTCGTCCTATGCATCCTCCGGGTTTGTGAGCAGCAGCAGCAGTGGAGGGGGGGCAGGATCCTCGGTCACCAAGAGCTACAGCTCTGGAGTTGAGACCAGGAAACTGACCACAGGGGGCACAATGTCCAGTGGGGGTGCACTGTCCACTGGGGGCGCTCTCTCCTCTGGGGGCTCGTACTCTGCTTCAGCCATACAGAGCAAGAGCACTCTGACCGCCACTGTGTCGGACGTGTTCGATGGTTAGTAACACTTTAGAAGAGGCGATTCTCTGTTAAATCTGAATGTTCAACTGTGCCCATACAATACATTCAAACTGGCATGGCCAAAAGTACATAATGCACTGCCCTGTGGTATATGTAATATATTGGATTCTCAGATATAATAACAGATATATCACATCTTATGATAATGTGAAAGTACATTATGTTGTATCCATGCATTCACTGTATCAAACTGCATCTATACTGTCAAGTCTGATACTCTGTGTTACATGGAACATAATGTACAGTTATCATGTTCTTATCAATATATTTCATATCAAATACCCTTATTCTCTTTCCATGTATGTTATAAATTTAACCTTGTTTCATTAACAACATGGATTTTTCTTGTGTAATCTAGTGGTTTGCTGATCTCTGCATTGTGTATGACTGATAAATCAAAACAAAGGATTACTCTGCCTCTTATAAAAATGAATGCCATAATTTTACTTGATCACGCATTCATGTAATTTAAAGTACTAGAGAGTACTAGACTGTTTTCAGGTTTAGGAAATAAAATAAAAGATATATTTGTCCTGTTTTGCTGCAGAGAGTTCAAGCACCAATTCCTCCCCTGAGTACAACAGGAAAGACTACAGTAAGTGTAAACAAATATGACGGCCTGTACTTATGATGTTCATTATAACTAATGACTTTATTTCAGACATGACCAGTACAACCACGACTATGGCCACTAGGGGGCGGTCACAGAGCCGAGGTACAATAAAATAAAATACTTTTGAAATATTTTTATTTATATTTTATATATTTAGTAAACTCTCTCAATTTGTCTTAATTTGATCACATGTGATTTTTTTAGAGAGTGAAATCAGGACAAGGCTTCAGAGTTCTTCTCCCCCTGGAACATGTGAGTCCAACTTACTGTTTGTAAATATAAGACAAGATCTATCATTTTAACTATAAATTAAAGCGGTTTTATTACAAACCACCAAGTTATTAAAAAAAAGTCAAATTAAATAAAGGTTAAACTAAATAAAAATACACCTTGTCCTTGACTATTTGTGTTTTTAATATGATGCTGTTGCGATTGCAGGGACTGAGTTGGATGATGTGAAGCGTTTGCTGAGAGGAAACCGCTCGACCAGCATCAGCCCCCCTCGCTCCCCCAACAACACCCTCCCCATCCCCAAGAAGGCCAGTGTGGAGACCAGGACCCTGTCTGAGAGTGGAGGAGGTCTGTCTGCTCATACTTACCAGCTGAAAAAAGTGCACTATGTCATTTTTGGTAGGGGGTACGTCACTATCTTGTCTCCATGAAGACGTTATTGCTTTGCCTGGAATAGAGTGCGGTTTCCTCTCCATAGATCGTGAATAAAGTGGAGGATCCTACGTCACATGCTCAGATTTTCTTTTTAGTTTATTTCTGAAATGAATAAGCCATAATGTTTTGTCTTTTGTGTCCATATAGATCAGTATGGCAGCATATGGACTGGCACAGCGGGTGGAAGCTACGGCTACAATGCAAACCTGGCCAACAACAACCTGTCGACTACTTCCACCATGTACCAGTCAGGTATACTAAACAAAAGTATACAAAATACTGAGTGTCTTTAGAAACATCAAAGTGATCTCTAAGGGTGGATGATAATATATTATAATTAGCTTAGCCCACACAGAAAAGACTAATACATAGAGTGACCAGACGTCCCTATTTACCTGGGACAATCCCAGTTTTGAGCCCTGTGTCCCTTGTCCTAGCAGATTTATCCAAAACGAGTGATTTGTCCCAGTTTTACACAAGAAATGTCCCTATTTTTGACCAATCTGATCCCTACCAATGGTAAAATGAGGCATACATTGTCATTTGTGTAGGTAAAATACAAAAAAGCTGCTTAAAAACAACCAAAACACAAAGAAAATGTGACCATATTGAGTCACATGTAAGTCATGAATGGTCTCTGCATAACAATTTTCCTTAATTACGCACTTGTTTCACAATTTTATTATTACAAACCACCAAAAAACCGGGCATGTCCCAGTTTTTTATTTTGAATTTTTGGTCACCCTACTAATGCATAATCACAAAATGTCACTTTGTCATTGAGTGTTGTCTATATTTTGATCATTTTGACATTATTTGGAATTATGCCATGATACAGATAATCTTATTCAAATATAATTCTTTGGTAGGAGTTCAGAACAACATGGCGATTGGAGCGCCCTCTGCTGGAGGTGGACTGTCACTGAGCAGCACAGGTGAGTTCAGACGAAGACTCCCTCTCTGTGCCTATATTACCTGCAGCCTGCTCTTGTTGACATCAGCCAGCATTCAGACAACAGTTTTATATTGTACTCTCACTTCTTCAATCAGCTGTGCAATTCTCACAAACCTTCTCCGCCCCAGCATCACCTTTGAATTCCTCATATTTTACTTTTTCAATCCTTTTTAGGTCAAACTTTAGCCCACTGTCGGGTCTAAGTGCAAAAGTCATGTCACTATCTTGCTTAGGCATTCATTTGCCTCACAACACATACGTTTGACCAGAATAAAAATACATATAAAAATACATACCTCCTGTAAATACCGTACATGAATGACTTAATGGAGAAATTAATGCTCCACATATTTAGTGATGTTTATGTTTTTTCTCATCAGTGCCCATCTATGGAGTTCAAAATAATCTGGTTGGTACGGGTCCGCTGCTGTCTCCCACTGCTACCACAGGACCAATAGGTAAAAGAAACAGCAGCTACGATACGATAAGATACAATAAGATAAGATAAGATAGGACTTTATTGATCTATTGATTTATTGATCAGTGGAGAAATTCAACAGTCACAGTAGCTCCAGGACAGTTTAGTGCAAAAAAGGAAAAAAGTGCAATGCAATAAAGATAAACAATAATAATACAAAAAAATAGAAATAATAATAAAATAATAATATAAAGTGAATAAGTATATGTACAAAATTTACAAAGAGAATTGAAATAGGCCATATGCAAATGAGTATATGCCAAGGAATTAGGGAAGAAAAGTATGACATTTAAATATATTAAAAAAGCTCTTTGGTAATTAAACCTCCATCCTCTGTTCTTAAAATATGATTTCATTTGGTATTTTCACAGTTTATGGTGTTCAGAAGAATGTATCAAGTAGTGGTCTGAGTGCAACTACAGGTTACTATTCAAACACTGATTACAACAGTGATAAAATATATATATCATGTATTCATTTAGATTTATTGTGTTTGTCCTTGCAGTGAGACCTGGCAGTCCCATTAAAGATGAATCAACCAGCAAAGATTTTAAGTTTGTGTTTGTGGAGAAAGAAAACGCTCCAGTGAAGAAAGAGACAGAGGGGCTGATCATGGCCAAAGACACAGGAAAGAGTTTTATGTCCGCTGCTCCTTCAATTCTCACTGGTATTTACAGCAAACAGTGTATTTCAATATATAGATAAAATTGCCTGCATGTTTAAAGTATTTTTTTTATATTTAGAAGCCTATTCTGAGGATTCATTGAAGAGAGAGAAGCAGAAGTTTTCCGCAAGCACAATGGAGGAAGGAACGGACACAAAATGTACTGAAGTTTATTGTGCAGTGTAAAAGCAGAACTATAGTGAATATTAAATTAAATGTATTTTTTGATATTTACAGCTGGAAGCCTCAAGACGTCAACAAAAGATAAAGCCACTTATGCAGGTAATATTGTAGATATAATGGATACGGGTACAGGAAATAGAATTTGAATAGAAAAAGAAATGAATTATAATATTTTATCATCTGTTTGTACAGAGATTCGTAAAGATGACGCTGCCCTCGCGTTCTGCTCGTGTTGCAGTTGGTGGAAGTGGTTGCTGGGGCTGCTGCTGTGTCTGCTGCTCCTCCTTGGACTCCTGTTTGGGCTCATTGCATTAGGTGGGTTAGGACAGTTAAACATTTAGGTTACTGTGAATTTTATTATCTTATCTATTATTGTCTGATCACTTGTTAAGGCTGCACTTTATACATAATCGACATAGCAACAAAATTAGTTGTGTGTTATTTTGCACGCAAGTAAATACAAAACATCAGCCTGTTCAGTAGAGCAGTAAAGTTCAGTATTGGCAGCAGTGGCTCAAGGAGTTATAGCGTTTGTTAGTAATTCAATGCCTGCGTGCTATTTTCATGTCCTTATTCTCCTATTTTGCATCAGACAGCCACACAGTAATTAAAAAAGGGCATGAATACATTTCTAAATCCACTGTGATTAAATGTTTTGAACGGCACACCAAATTACATTTACATTTTAATGGTTACAATCTCCACCTTCTTAAACTGTACAAACCCCTGACAGGTGAAGAGGTCAAACGTCTCAAAGAACGCGTTGACAGTCTAGAGGCCATCACTGGTAGTGCATCCTCCGCCCGCACCAGCCGCCTTTCCTCCTCTGGAATAAACATCATCGACCCTCTGGACACAGCCTACATCGACAGGAGCTCTGCAGGGAACACACTGACCCGATCTGACCCCAACAGCATCAACGTAAACCTGGGGTCAGCCGGGGCAGGTGCAGGGACAGGAGCGGTGGCAGGTGCAGGTGCAGGTGCAGGGGCAGGGCAGGACAGCTCCACCCTCCAACGGACCGTGCAGCAGCTGATCAGGGCTGAACTCCGATCAGACATAGTGAGAGGTAAAACAATCTCTGCTATTGAATACTATTGAATTTTATTTATGACTCAACAAAGATTCTCTATCGCTCTTTGTAAAATATGTAAACTACTAAAAATATTAATTAAAATCTAAACTTTTTTGCTATTTGTAGAATCACTAAGAGGGGCGAAGGGAGATCCTGGTCCCAAAGGTGTGTTGTTGTACATTTACTTTTAGTCCTGTTTTTTTTTTCAAAGTTAATCAACTGACTGTAATGTTTTCAGGTGATACAGGAGCTATGGGACATAAAGGTAAAACATATAAATGGCTGTTCTAGTTTTGAATTTTGATAGAAACCAAGTTACTACATATACGACATGTGTGTATTTTCAGGTGAAAATGGCTTCCCAGGTCTACCGGGTAAGGCCCTAAAGATAAACTTGTTAAACATATAAGTGACTGATTTTGTGCTTATTTGTGACTCTGTTTTCTGTCAGGACCCCCAGGGCAGATGGGCCACCCCGGACTGGAGGGACCACGAGGGGCAAAGGGCAGTGGAGGTGAGGTCATCTCTGGTACAGTGAAATCTCATCTGTACAAAAGTGCATTGACTCTACTGACTTGTTTGTGTCTTATATGTGATTGTGACGTATGTGACATTTCCACCTTGAAAAGTCATCAGATGAATTATGAAATGTGTGTTTACTCTGTTTATGGGGACAGAACATAGATAATAATTTAGCTGTTGTATTAAGTATTAAGGTTGTATTTGTATTAAGGTGAACATGGGCCAGAGGGACCTCCAGGACAGAGGGGCCGAGAGGGTCCAATGGGCCCCAGAGGCGAGACAGGTCCTCCAGGCTTTGGAGAGAAAGGAGAAAAAGGTACAATGTTTAAAGACTGAAATGTGTTAGTGTTTTAGAAACAATGTCATTGCAAACCATAAAGAGACCGGTGTTTGACAGGGTCTGCAGGAGAGCCTGGTCATCCTGGTGCTGTCGGAAGTCCTGGGCCTGTGGGACCCAAAGGTGGGGTCAACATATATTTCCTTATCAACACTTTGTTTCAGTTAGATCTGTACCATTGACTGCTGTGTAATGTTGCTGGATTTAGGATCAATGGGAGAACAAGGAGCTCCAGGAAGCCCAGGTAAAGTTTGCACATTTTAGTATAAGTTTAATAAAACACACATTGCCACGGCATCTGATCCGGTTTTGATGCAGGTGCTCCGGGTCTGAAAGGTTTTGCTGGTGAAGCAGGTGCTCCTGGAGTCAAAGGTATGAGAGATTATACAACATAAAGAGACACAATAATCATTTATAATATTAATTATTCCAATTATTTTATGATAAAGGTGATCGGGGAACTCCTGGGGCTCAAGGAATCAAAGGAGACCAAGGAGAAAGGGGCCCACGAGGACCACCAGGTGTGTCTGAAAAAGCTTTTCTTTTTGCTAATCACTATATTAGACAAATCAGTTTTTATTATCTGCTCTGTATCATTTTGACAGAAATCACTATTTTGTTTTAATTTTTACTGTTCTGGTTTATTCAGGTGAACCAGGGCAGCCAGGAACCCCCGGTCCAGCAGGGCCAAAGGGAACCAAAGGACTTGGAGGTAAAACAACATGATTGGCCTTGGTCTTACAGTTCTTATGATGAGACAAAAGTGTTTTAATCAATGCTCTTAATAGGTGAGCCAGGCACCATGGGACTGCCTGGTGCAAGGGGACCACCTGGACTTCCTGGAGACATTGGACCTCCAGGTGCCACACTCTACATACATCATGCTGTGTGATTTTAAGGATAAATGTGATATGAGATGAGCAATGTGGAACCTTCCTAATGATCTTTTTCTGTTTTAGGCGTTCCAGGCATTCAAGGTCCACCAGGTAACATTGAAATCAAAATGCATGTGTCACTTAAGTTATATTTTGTAATCTTTTACACTTGCTACTGGATTTCACAGGTGTTGCTGGTATTCCTGGCCAACCTGGAGTTAAAGGTAACAGTGATTATGTATGTCATAGACTGATTAAACTGCAGTGTATGGAGTGTTCTAAAATCAAATGAAAATCTGCTATTGCAGGAGAACCTGGTTCACCTGGGAAAGTTCTCACTTCTGCAGGTGAGAATAGCTCTCAGAGTTATCCTTAATGTCCCTTTCACTCATTTCTCTTTAAACACAAAGTACTTGTGTTTCTGTAGCTGGCTCTGAGACTGTAGCGATCCCTGGTCCCCCTGGCCCTGCTGGACCTGCTGGTCCCGCTGGATCCCCAGGTCTGTCAGGTCCCACCGGTCCAGCTGGAGTCCCCGGTGCTCCTGGTAAATACTGTCTGAAGTGAGAAGTGTAGATCAACAGGCAACAAGACTGAATATCATGTATATGTTACTGTCTAGGTGCCAAAGGAGAGCCAGGAGAGAAAGGGGAACAAGGAGAGAAGGGAGAAAAAGGAGAAAAAGGAGAAAAAGGAGAAAAAGGAGAAAATGGAGAAAATGGTGAAAAAGGAGAAAAAGGAGAGAAGGGAGACAAAGGAGACAAAGGAGAGAACGGAGAGCCCGGTGCCAGCACCAGCTCAGAGTCTGTCAGTGCCACAGAAACCAGCAGTGAGTCTCTAACATGAACGTCTCCACAAACAAGTGAATGTTTCTACATTTGACTTGTATTTTATTTACAGCCCTTGGCTCTGCTGCTGGGCCTCCAGGGCCACCTGGCCCCCCTGGACCCCCAGGACTACCCGGAGAAGTCGGACCACAGGGTCCACCTGGTACGAAATAATGTATTGCTTATAAGTGAGGTTATATGTTGCAGACTGTTCATGTTGTGTACTTAAGTTGACTGTATCATGGTTTCAGGTGAAGGGAAACCTGGTTCTCCAGGACGCAAAGGTCCTCCAGGCCCTCCTGGTAGGGAACAGGCCCAAAGTGGCAAAAGCCACAGCACAATATAAAAGGACACTTCAGTTACAACTGACTTATGTCTCTCACTTTAGGTATTGGCACACCTGGACCTAAAGGTGACCAAGGAGAACCTGGCAGCTTTGTGCCTACGTCAGGTGAAAAATACACAATGGATCAGTGATTTGTGGTGCAGAAAAATGTTTTAGTGCATATGTATCTCTATGGCTATGCTCTTGCTTTTGCAGAGACCTTCTTTGCAGGACCACCAGGGCCCCCAGGGCCTCCAGGCCCCCCAGGCCCAGAGGGACCAACAGGTAAAAGACTATATTTCTATTTCTATTCTCAACGTCTTGTGCTCTCAAAAGATAATAACAAATACTTTTTTTGTAGGTGAACCAGGGTCCGAAGGTGAGTTTTTTCCAACCTGATTGAAAATAAATTAGTTTGTTTGTGTTTTAACCATTGCATTTGTATTTATTATTCCAGGAGAACCAGGTCAACCAGGACTTCCTGGAAGTCCTGGAGAACAAGGAGAACCAGGGCACGGTTTGTAAACAGACTTTTACAGCTTTTTTCAATCGCTTTGATGTTGAAGTCTGAATTTCAATACAAATTCCAAAATTTGCCACTGAGGGAGCAAACACACAGTTCGTGTTGACACAGTGTTATATCAATTTTCAACATTTGCTCTTATGTCACTTTTTGCAGAACGTAAAACACAATGATCAACTGTTTATACACAGTTTGTAGTTTGCAGCTCTCTCTGCACATGCTATAGTCTGTGTCCATAAATACTGCATAGTCTTACTAAAGTCCATAGACTGAAGAAGGCACAAAGGACAAAACAGAACATACAAAATCACAACATGAATTGAATTTATAGACAAAGAAGCTCTTGAAGGCACAACTTCTTCTTATAACTTCTGTACTGAAAATTTGGCTTTTTTTCTCTTCTAATTGTTTGTGTAATATTTGGCACATAATTACAGCATTTACTTCACTCTCAAACCACCAGAAACAGTGTGAGACTGGCCCTGCAGGTCTCTAACTCCCTCACACCACGTCTAAAATTGTTGTAGCGTTCTCTGGAAAGAGTCTGGATGATGGTTAGATGAATGTAAATGCTTCATTATGAATTAAAATTAGAATAGATAAAATATCTCTTGATGAAATCTATTAGAACTTGTTTCATCAAGAGATATTTTATCCCTTGATGAAATGAGCATTATTAAAGTGGATTATACCTATTGTACTTTTCAGGTTTCCCAGGTCAGCCTGGATCACCTGGGCCCCAAGGACCAGAGGGGCCTCCTGGTCCACCAGGTGAAGATTTACTTATAGTAGAAAACAGTGACCATGTGTGTGTATGTTCAGGTTTATTAAAATTTAATGAAACATTGTAAATATTATAGTGCAGCTAGTAGTGACATACCTCACAAAGTACACAACAATACAATAAGAAATGAATAAAAACTATAAAAAATAACTGTCAGTAAGCTTTAACATACTATATGTGTCTATGGCAGCTCCTGCATCCCCACCGGGCTCCCCAGGTGCCCCTGGGCCCCCTGGTCCTCCAGGACAAGATGGCAGTGACTCTGCAGATGTGAGCCAGGCTGTTGCAGAGTTACTACAGAGTGGGTTTTTCATTTCTGATAACCACAAATACAATACATCTAATCTGTTAAATCCATGGCTCATATTTATGTGCAGGTGATGGTATAAGGCAGTACCTGTCTGGTCCCCCAGGACCCCCAGGTCCTCCTGGAGCACCAGCTGCCAGCTATGGACAAGGTATAGAACATTATTACTATCGCCTAACTTGATTTTCATATATAGTCTTTGCACTAAAGTAACATTTTTGCTGCTAGGCGCAGGTATTCCAGGCCCTCCAGGTCCACCTGGAGCTCCTGGAGTTCCAGGAGCCCCAGGTATCCCGGGCTCCCCAGGAGATGGGCAGATGGACGACATCACCAACAGAATCCTCAGCTACATTCAAAGTAACAGTTGATAGGTCTTACAGCGTATTCTGTTTAAATGGATGGATTATTATCTAATTACACAATTTATATGCTTAGGTCAAAGATTTGACAGTGGTTCCGGGGCCCCTGGGCCCCCTGGACCCCCCGGACCTCCAGGAGCTGTCTCTCTCAATGACATCATTGCTATCATGCAAAGTATGTGAAGTCATACTCTCACTGATTTTGTAAATAAACATTTATAGTGATTTTTTCAATGATTATTGTATATTATCTGTACAGGAGATGATGTGAGGAGATACATTGCAGGTCCTCCAGGCCCACCAGGCGCTCCTGGAGGTGGAGGTGGAGCTTACTCTTTTGACCCAGTGGAGGTCGCAGAGAGAGTTCTTCCTCTTATAAACGGTGAGTGCTGTGCTTTGTAAGACCTGGTTTCAAACCAAACTGACCCTGACTGATGTGGTTCATCTTCAGAACGAGGACTGGCAGGTGTCCCAGGACCTCCAGGACCCCCCGGAGCTCCTGGACTTCCTGGAAGCTTTAATGGTAAAACACAGTCTATTTAGGTTAACTGACTCCATTCTTCTGTGTAAGTGACATGATGCATCTCTTTATGTGTAAGCTCTTGTAGGTCCGCAAGGACCACCTGGAATCCCAGGATCCCCTGGACCAGTGGGACCCCCCGGACCCACGGGACCACCTGGAGCTCCAGGACTGGCCAACCACATCACCAGTGACATCCGTGACTACCTGCAGAGTCAGTCATATTCCTCTGTTTGTTCTTGCAGTGTTTAAGAGTGCTTATCATCACAGTGTGTTTACAGGTGTTGCCTTCAGGGGTCCTAGAGGCCCCCCCGGCCCCCCTGGCCCCCCAGGACCAGTGGGACCTCCCGGACCTCATAGTGGATTAATTTCATACGCAGAGCATGCCAACAGAGATGTCCCCAGAGCTGAACTGCAAGACTACAAAAAGAGTAGGTCTATTGACTAATGAAGGAAGAATTGGTTCTTAAAAAGCTACTTCAGAACAGAAAGAGTTTAGTTAAGATAAATTGACACTTCCCCATTGTGGGACAAATAAAGGACCTCTTATCTTATCTTATCTTATCTTATAAACTGCATGCACATATATTGTTTCTACATTTTGATTGGGTAACTGTCCATTGCAGTTGACAGTTCAGGAGTACCGATGTTTGGGCTCCCTGGTCTGCCTGGACCACCAGGACCCCCGGGAAACAAAGGAGAGCCGGGCGATAGCGGTGACTATTCCAGTATGGCCCTCAGAGTGACAGATTACATCAAAAGTAAGAGCCATATTATAATCCTTTGTGAGGCTCATACTTAGCCTTAGCCTGTGTGTAACCGAGTTTTGTTCCTTCACTTCAGCCCATGGACTTCTGCAGGATTCCGGTTCCCAACCTGTGGTCCAAGGACCCCCGGGACCCCCTGGTCCTCCAGGTCCCTCTGGATACACCAGATGGTTAACGTCCCATTCAAATGCCACAGAACTTGTGGATTATATGAAATGTAAGATTCAAAATAATTACTGTCATGCTAAGATGTGCACATGGCTGAAGCTGTGTTCTCTTGCAGCTCATGGAGTTTTCAGGGACATGTTAAATGAGCACCACAGTCGCTTCCATATAGGCCCCCCGGGACCCCCAGGCCCACCCGGACCCCCGGGCCACAGCCGCCTGTTCGGTTCTGACACAGACGTCACGGATTTAGTGGAGTACATTAAAGGTATGTTCATTTAAATGTTTGTCCTGTTGGTACATGAGAAGTACAAAGCAGTTAAATGTGTTGTTTACAGATTATGGGGCCATTGTGGGGAGACCAGGACCCAAAGGAGATATGGGGATCCCGGGACCAAAGGGAGAAAGAGGTATCAGAAATAAAAAGCTCATACCATATTATTATGAAACAGTGGTTATAGCAATGCACTTAATGTTTATTTTGTGTCCTAACAGGTGAACGAGGACTTCCTGGGCCTGAGGGACCCAGAGGACAAAAAGGTAAGTCACTGAACATTGATACTGAAGTTATTGTGGGTGGTTTGACATGTTTGTGGGTGATGACGTAGTTGGTGATTTATATTTTTCAGGAGAGTATTCACTCGCAACCAAACGAAAGAGGCGGAGTTTGAGAGGAGTTTAAAAATGTTTAAATAAATGTACAGTAGTTTTGTAAGATTTAAGGATTTATTTTGTGGAGCATTGTAAATGTTTTTGTATTTTTGCAAAGGGGGATTGTTTCTGACTTCAGGTATGTTTTAACTTAAAAAAGGGAATATTTTTGTAGCACTTAGTTTGAATGTTTATCTATGTTCGTTGTAGAACGAGCTTCTATTGAAACAGGAAGCATTTGACCAAAGACAGCTGAAATAGAAGAAATTGTTTATTTACATCCAAATGACAAAATTATCTAACTAATACAATTCTTCTAAAACTATACATTTTAATAATGATTTTAAATGCATTTTGGGCATTCTTTTTACTCAATCAGCATAGCAATAATTGATCAGAAGCTGCTAAAAGTTACAGTAAAATAAGCTACAGCACAGGCGCTGGAGTGGATCACTTCATTTAAATACCACTGACAGTATCACTTTGAAAATGTGCACAGCACTGCTTCATGTAACAGACTTTTGTACAAAACAAATGTGAAATGGAGGGACTGAGACATGTGAACATGGCCTAAACCAGTCAGGTCCATGGTTTTCAATGTGACTTTACATCATTTCATGAATCCAAATAAAAAATACTTTCAGAAAATGTAATGGTACTTCTGTCAATACAGTATATTGTATTTTGTGCTTCATTATCCCAGTAAACAAAGGTTTTTATGGCAGGTCCACCCACAGAGCACAGTAATCCCAAAAGTCATTTAAAGGCTCTAAAAACATGCCAAAAGTAAAACAAATAGTTGACAGAGCCACACAGGCGTAACTCATTTATGAACTTTGTAACAAAACTGAAAAGGCATCTGAAATTGGAAAAACTGTACTGCACATATTTACTGCAGTATTTTGGAACATTTTATCCTGTCATCCCTGACTAACAAACAGTGACAAGGTCGTAATAAGATGTAATACAAAGACTGTGCACTCCTACACAACTAACTACTGTTCAAAAGCTGTGGCAGTATTTGTTTGGGCTCTGCAGTGATTTCCTCTGTGTCCAATTAACAGAGATCCTTTATGTCTCTTAATGTAAACACTTCATTAATGTCACACACTTCACATGTTCAGCAAATATAGTGATGAGAACAACAACTCCAATTCAAAAATGTGATACAGCAAGAACGTAAAGTTAACACAATGTCAGGCTGGAAAACATTGACATGGAAAATGCTTCTTTGAATATCAGTTTAAATTTAATATAAGCTACAGCCTCTTTTCCTTAAACACTGCCGAAATATTTGATGAAAATAATCTGTGAGGCTGATCCTGGGATAATATGGTATAAGTACATACAACACAACTGATTTTAAGTATTTTGTGGCACTTATTTCGACCATAAAAATCCTCAGCCTTTTGTGCCTTTCCTTTCCCCAAATGTGATATATAATCATTAAAATGAACTAAAATCTGTTTTTACAAGCTCGTAACAATTTTGTATACATGGCGGTTTTTTTTTTTTAATTGGACTTGTATTTACGTCTTACAGTAACGTTACTTCTATTCAAAGCCCTGAAAATAAAAAGTTGCATTGAAGACACAAATTAGCTCTTTTATTTGTTTTTAATCTAAAATCTAACACCATATACACTACTTATCCATGGCATTCCTTCAATAAAAAGTTTACATTCTATTAAATATTCAACTACAAATCACTGGTAGTTTTTTTTTCAGTTTTTTCTTTATTATAACCCGAATTATTGAGTATTTAAGTGGTATAAAATGCTTAGTGCAAAGGTTAAATGAAAGCAATTAAGCAGCAAATTAAAAGTGTCGAATCAGGCACTGGATTTTTGTTTTAAAATTCGAAATGTATAAAGATAAGAAGAGAGGGTCTTCATTTTAGTGGCATAATTAACAGGATATTTCCACTTCCATGTCCTTCTTCATTAATTAGTCCATAGACGAAGGCAATACAGGCACCGTTTTGCAGTCCAGACCATTGAGTGTCTTTTGTATTTTGTATTTATACATATGTAGTATTATTGAGGTTTGAATTATGACCCAGAGGAGTGGACGCTGGGGATGGGGTAGAATTTGGAGATGCGGCTCTGTGTGGAGGGGTTAAGGCACTCGGACTCTCCACTCATTTTGAAGAACACTTCCTGCTCCTGCAACTTCCGAGCAAACTCTTCCTCCAGAGCCTGGAAAAAAAACAAAAAACAATAATGATGGCACTGTCCCTGATTTTTACCATCTTAAATATGTCTCAAAAACAGTCTGCAGGGGTCCAAACTTACTCTTCACTTTCCTAAAACATTCCTAGCATCCTTAATTCCGAACAGATGAATAAGGCTGTGCAATACATCACAAATGGATAAATGCTAGAAATCAGTCATTTGGTCCTTAAAATACTTGACAGTTTGCTATTGTTTTTATAGTTTTATGCTAAAAATTACAGAGATACTTGTTAGTTGCTGAATATATTTGTCTTAAACATTACCACTGCTCTTGTGGATCGGCACAGGTTGAAGAGCGCACATACCTTCTTCCTGGGCCGTAGCTTCTCTCTCCACTCCTTCAGCTCTAAACTGTGCTCTTCGTCCAACTCCTTCAACTTCTGTGTTTCATGTTCGATCAGCAGGTGGCACTTTTCATTCTGAAACAATGAAAAACACACTCATTAGAGAATAGGTAAAATATAAAGTAAAAAAACTGAGATTTGTCACTAATTGTCACTGTCTCCCAGAGTCAGACTGGTATCACTGACAGGTGCAGAAATAAGTGAAATGTTGAAAAGTCCAAATATTTCTAGTTAATATGAGGAGAAAAAGGAGTGACATTACACCATACTGAAGTACATGTTGCACACATATATAAAAAATAGCATGAACCACAAAAGCCAATTCCCTCATCTAACTAAATACTGCTCTACATAACTGTTGGACACAGAAGAGCATTAGCTCCAGTCCCGTCTGGTGTCTGACCTGTAGCTGCTGAAGCTCCCTGATGTTAGCGTCACACTGGAGCTGCAGGTCTCTCATCTGGTTCTCATGTTTCTGCTGCTGCTGCAGACGCTCGTTCTTCTGACGCTTCTCCTCCTGAGCTGCAAACTGACACACACACACACACACACACAAACACACACACAGATACACACACAAACACACACATACACACACATACACACACAAACATAAACACACACAAACACACACACAGATACACACACAAACACACACACAAACACAAACACACAGACACACACAGACACACAGATACACACACAAACAAACACACAGATACACACACAAACACACACACAAACACACACACAGATACACACACAAACACACACATACACACACACAAACACACACAAACACACACACAGATACACACACAAACACACACACAAACACAAACAGACACACAGATACACACACAAACACACAGATACACACACAAACACACACACAAACACAAACAGACACACAGATACACACACAAACACACAGATACACACACAAACACAAACACACACACAAACACACACACACAGACAGAAACACACAGACACACACACAAACAGACACAAACACACACACACACAAACACAAACACACAGACACACAAACAGACACACAGACACAAACACACAGACACACAGACACACAAACAGACACACAGACACAGACACAAACACACACACAAACACAAACACACAAACACACACAAACACAGACAGACACACAGACAGATGATTAAGCAGTAAATTTAATCTAAAAATGTCATTGACAGGGCAGCACTAAATTGACCAAGGAGCTCAGGTGAAGCCCTCAAGGCTGAGCAATAACGTTTTTATGGAGACAAGCAGGTAGTGAACCCCACATTAGATAAGTTGTACAGTGCAAAACTGAAACATAAATAGCTGTGCTGATGCTCAATATGTAACTTGGTACAATGGTTGAAAAAGATCAAGAATTTGTGTGATAAAATACATGCAGTTTGTAAAGTCTGGAATAAGAAACCATGTTTTTTTTTAATCTTTGTTTTAATACAAAACTCTCTTAGATTAAACCAAAGAGCCTGTGAGTTTCACCTGTTTGACGCGCTCCCTCTCCTGGTCGGCGGTGATGGTGGCTGCAGTGATGCGCAGGCTCTTCTTGAACATGGCCATGCGTGTCTTGGCCTCACTGCGCTGGATCTTTGGGAGGCGGGTCCTCTCCTGGGTCTGTTTATTCTTCAACTCCTCAATCAGACGCTGGTTATAACGCTGCATCTGCTCCATCTCCTGCTCCACGTCAATCAAAAACAGATCAAATATGTAAAGAATCAAGGGGCACAACCAGTCATTTTTCATGAATTGCATTGGGTTTAAATGACCAAATAATATATTGTAGATTTCAACATTCTAGCAGTCTTATATGCAGGCTGCAGATGCTTCAGTTGCTGAGGGAATTGGATTTGTATTGTATTTTAATCTTATTTTTTTTTATTAACAAACCAGCTGTCCATGTTGGAAAAAAGATTGTAAACATATTTTGATAGGCTATCATAGATACAAGATATCATGTTTTTTTATGCCAAAATAATCTAATAATAATACGGTATATAGGTAGAAAAAACATTTTATAGTAATAGTCCTCTTGACTATTTGAAATATATATTTTTTAACTGGAGCAAAGTGAATAATATCTGAACAATGTGACCCACCTTCTCGTGCCTCTTGAGCAGCTGGTGTCTCTGCATGAAGTACTGGTCTTTGAGCTGCTGCTTGAACAGCTGGTGCTTCTCCTGCAGGTGGCGCTCTTCCAGCTCCCACATGGCAGCTTCTCTGGCTGGAGGGGAAAACAACAAGTACCATTTTATCATTTTATCTTTGACACAAACATAAACACAACAATAAGCTGCAAATCAATGGTTTATACAGCAGGGATTAGCTTTGTAGCTCTGTACTGTTCTTGCATTTCAATCATCAGGAATGTTACAAATATGTTTTGCACTCTTCTGCTTAGGAAGGAAAACCATTATTTATATATAGTTAATTATATGATTTTTGAATGCTTAAAATCCTCAACATGCCTTAACTTTCCTAATGAGACGTTGAATCATTGGGGTATTAGTGCAGCCAAATCTCTTTACCAGATTCTCCACAGACCGGCTCTCGTGACACAGTTCTCAGGGAATTTATAAAAACTGATGTTTGTGAAACTCCAGGCATCAAGTCTGAGATTAGGGCCAAAACAAAGAGCTTCCAATAGCTTTACTTGGTGATTCTTTGAAGGGAATACATGCTTCCTTAAAGGGGAACTAAGTAACTTTTTTACCTAATTAAATGTCTCTGAAAGAACCTCTGATAGTCACATATGACATTTTGGGGTGTTTGAAAGGTTCACTGGTGCCCCCATCTGCCTCTGGGCAGAAAAAACGCACATGCACCTTGGCTTCTACCGACCCGGATCAAGCTCTCGGGGTCTGTTCTCGTTCTCATGAGAGCCAAACTGCTCTACGACACTGCAGCTACACACAGCTAACCGAGCAAGCAACACACCCCGTACTGACGAGCCCCGGGCGTGTGGTGTTCTGTGAGCCGCGGTGCCCCGTGAGCCGCGGTGCTCTGGGAGCTCTGGGCGCTCGTACATATATTTTTACAAGAGGGCTTATGTATAAGATTGAAATCAATCACCATTACACAGAGTAAAAAAACATTCCCCACCTGAGACATTGTGTTGCAACACGGGCTTTATGTAAACAAACGTGAGCGCAGATGAGCGGGGAGGGGAGGGGGTGAGGAGAGTATTTACGACAGTTCATTCTCACAAGAAACCTGTAGGGGGAGCTCTACTGCTGAAGTTACTTAGTTCTGCTTTAACTGAAGTAAAATGCCAAGATGGGGTGGAGAAAATTGAATGTTGAAATTTTGGCATATCACCTAGTCATAGGAAATGCCACAGCAAAACAATGAAAATACACAAAGAGATCTGGGTTATCATATGGTTAATAGATTAGTTAATTAAGTGCATCGTAAATGATTAAAGTACTGCGAGTCATGTCATTCAGGTAGAAATGTTTGTATTTTGTTATACCTCGGAGCAGCTGCTGTTTGTGGTTGAGACAGTCCCTCTCGATAGTGGCCAGCTCATGTTTGTGCTGCTGAATGATCTTCTTCAGAGCACTGTCCAGATCCTGCTGCTGCTTCTGGAGAAACTCTTGCTCCTGAAACATACAAGTATTTCATTTAAAAACAATCAGAAAACAAATCAAACTTTATTAGAGTGATTCTCAAACTGGGGTGTGAGGAAAGGTAAAGGATCCAATTCTGTAGTTGTCCTAGTTTTATATATAAAAAGATGGTAACACTTTATAATAATTACATTTGTTATAATCTCAATAACGCATGACCAAATATTTAATCATAATGGACAAATAGTTCCTTAATTATGCTCAATAACTACTTAATTAATATACTACTCCTTTAATTAAGCAGATACTACGCCTGAATCATACTTAATGAACTACTTGTTTATTATAAAAGAAGTCTTGCTGTATTTAGACTAATTAAAGTGTAGTTATTATTAAATGGCACCAAGATAATTAATTGTATTTGTGTAACTTGACTATTTTAGATCTGGTGTAGCCCTTATTAAGGTGTGGTTTAGTCCTGTTATAGGTCTGATTCGTCCTGCCATCATCCACCTAGTTTACAAATACATCTGACTGTTAGTCGGTGTGAAAAGTCTGAGAATCACAAGTTTGAGAACCATTCGTCTAATTCAATACAACCAACACCACAAACCACTTGAAAACAAAACATATCATAGATATAGAACATAAATCTCTGCTTGTTGAACATTATTAAACCATAAAGGACATTTGCTGTGTGCATTGACCTTCTTTTTATCAGGCGAAGGTGCCAGGTGGATCTAGGACTAATCTGCAAGCAGAATGAACAATGGGCTGTTTCACCTGCTGTCGCCTCCACTCACGTCCCACTTGGCTCACAGTAAAACCACAGGCTCCTACACGGCATTTGATGGTGTTCGCTCTGTCTCTATAAAGCTCATTTTTAAAGATTTCTGCATAAAAAGCACACTAGATCGTTAAAAGCTTATTCTAAAAAGGTACACTGTGTAACTTTCCATGGAGATGTTATTGAATTGCCTCAACAGTTCCACAGTATAGAGCAGTAGCATAATCTGCCTCGTATTAGTTAAGTTACAGTTGAATGTAGTTGTGGTTTTATATGGAGCTGGGAAAACTTGCATTCTCACTGTGTGCGGGGTAGCCTCTCCACAGATCTAACCTGTAACTTGTCCTCGTTATCGTCACTGACAAGTTTAATGCAAACGTTGGATTTCTACGTAAAGGATCAGGTGACGAACCACAGGAAAAGTTACATAGTGCACCTTTATTGCATTATTTATAAATCGTTCATTACTTCATATACTGTAGTCCACAAGCGCAAAATACTTTATTTCCCACTCAATTTTTAATCTAACAGCATATAACAATGTATCTTGGATGAAAAAAGAAAAGATTATCATATTTAATCACTTCATATTATAGTGAAATTGTAGTTGAGGCTTGTGTTTATTGCTGCTGTATAGTCTATAGTCTATATGTTTGTTCTATGGTGTTTTGTCACACTATAACTCAGCGCATTTTCCTCACCCTGACCTCCTCAAATAATCAAATAAACCAAAATGAAATTCACAAACAGTAGGAAAGTGTACCAGTTTCAAAAGCCATCACCACTGCACACTCTGGGCTGTTACTTACTTCCTGAAGAGGAGCATTAGACAGTGTGTATGAGGAACACTGAAAGGACTGAATCATTACACGGGCCACTCCCTGTAGATCAAATTACATTATCCAATATTAAACGCAGCAATCCACAAGGACTAACAGCTAATCGGATTAATAATAGCAGGAAAAAAGCAGGGATAGTGCTGTTATACTGTAATAGTAAATGGCACAAGAAGAATATGTTTTAAATGATGACGAATGAGGAAAAAGCTTGTTAATCTGTCATTGTGCCTTGAGTTTTATTTCTCTCTACTTCGCATCATGGTAAGACAAGTTTGGGTAAAATCTTATGGACAATAGAATTCATTGTTTGCACAGAAAAAAAGAAATGGACGTAATTAAGAAGTGGTCGATTCAGTTTTAGTCAGGAAGTCAGGAAAAGGAGATTAAATTGAGAATCCACAGCAACCAGAGTCTGTGTTACCTCCTCCTCTGTTGGGGTTGAGATAATGTCCTCTGACACGTTTCATTAAGGCATTTGTCACAAGTTTGGGAGAAAGCTGCACTTCCACTTTGTCCAAAGTCCGAGCAGCCGTGAGCCAAACAAATCCAAATAAAGGGAGATATATTAGCTGTGGATGGATTAGAGCGATACAGGAATAGTAATGTGAAGTGGCCCGCGATGGTTTCAGCCTCCAGTAAACACTGAGCACAAAAAGCCAAACAAGGGCTGGGCTCAGAGACGTGTATCTGTTCAGCAATCAAACAGAACATTATAAATAGCAGGACTTACACCCGTGACCTCAGGCAGCAGCAAAGTCAATTACAGTGTGCAGAGTAGAACAGGGCCTGGACTGGCCTCCGACGATAGAATAATGTCAGAATGTAGTGCCACAAATCACAAGTATTGGGACAGAAAACAGTGATTTCACCATTTTGACCATAAAATAAAAGGAGGAATGGCGTTCACTTTTAATGAGTTACTAGCAGCTGATAACTGATTGATTAAATAAAGTTAACAGTCAAAATGAACAGACTATCTTAAAGAGATTATAACTCTTGTAGTTTTTAAAGTAAAATTTGTTTGCCCTAGTGCACATATATTGTACAGTATAAGCAACTAGGGTCAAAATGATGTGTGTTGTCTGCATCTAACTATAAAGCGCTAAAAAACTCAGCACAGTGAAAAATTAGGATGCGAGGAAAGCATTAGGATGGTGAGGAATATGTTTGGAGCTCTGTAAACTACATGAAATGAACTAGGTCTGTTTTTCATGTTTTTAAGAGAGAGTAAAAATGCATTTTGGCTGCATATTTTAAATAGTATATTACATTACCAGTCAAAAGTTTGGACACGCTTTTTCATTTTTGTTTCTTATTTATTTCCATGATTATTTACAATGCAAATCCTCACTGAAGGCATCAAAACTATGAATGGACACATATGGAATGTACTGAGCAAAAATAAACTCAAAAAAGCTCCAAACTTGTCTCAAATTTTAGATTTTTAAAAATAGCCACCCTTCGTTTTGACCACTGCTTTGGACAACTGGCATTCCTGATGAGACAAGCCCAAGCGTTTGCAGATCTGCAGACAAAGCAGCAGGTCTCTACTTTGAGGAATATGGATCAAAAATATTTTTAAAAAAGTTGAATGTTTTAAATATCTTGCTTCATATATTTGCTGCCTTCTGTGTGTATCTAAAATGTAGAAAGTAGTAAGCAAAAAGAAAAAAACTGTCCAAACGTTTGTCTGTAGTGTAAGTTATGCTTATTTTTTATTTTCATGATTATTACAATACAAACTAATCTGCTTATTTCTCTTTTAGTAGTAGTCATAATGTTTTTGGGAGATTTCAGGCCACATATCCTTTAACCTTGCAGTTACTAGGGTTGCCAAAAGTATTGAAATCAGACACTAATCGATTCTGAAACAAATATGGAAAATAGATACTCATTTGTGTACTGAAAAAAACATTAACAGAACACAATCTGAGCTTTCCTGGACAGTTTTACTATGATTCTGAACTTATCATAATGAATATAAGATGGATAAAGGAAGGACTCTTATTCTGTGTATGAAAATGACTTTCTAGTTCTTACAAAGCAGCATTTGTCATCACTCGCCCCTGCCCCCTTGTGATACTGACCTCCTTTTTGCGGTTCTTGAGCATGTTCTGGTACTTGGATAGCTCCTTGTCCTGCTCGGCTTTAATGCGTTTGGCTTCGTCCCTCAGTCGTGTCGTGTGCTCCTGCTCCAGCCTCTCGATGGTTTGTTTCTGCTGCCGCTCCAGGTTCTCCACCTCCTGATCGTACTGACGCTTCTTACCCTGCGATAAACAGCAACTCAGTCAACAGAAGATCATTTAAACTACTTTATGGGTGACTAATTGATATTCTGCAACTGATGTCATCAACATTCTCTGATGCTAACTGTAGGCACTGCTTTGTCTGAAGCTCTGTTACCCAAATTAGACAAATTTGATCTGTTTTAACACAATCTGACTATACAGGTTAAGCAAGTCCCTTTCAAATAACATTAAAGTCACAACTGAGCCACAAACATACATGCAAAAAACCCCCCTCACTGCAAAGTATCAATAACATAATTATTATCAAGAAAATGTGAAACAAGTTTCTTGGTATTTACTGTATTCATATAGGGCTATAGATAGAATTAGGATTAGAGTTCATCTTTATTATGAAGAAAAGTGCTACCATCTACTTAATGGGCACTTTTTATCTCTTAAGATTTCAGTGTTTTTCACCTGGATTTCAGCTGAGACAAGGGTGGTGATCTTTATTTGAAAAATGGTTCCTCTTTTGTCTCCTTTATTAATCTAAAACACTGACTTTGTTTGACTTGGAATCAGATTAGTGAGGATTTTGCTTGGGGTTTTGAATTAGCACCAATTTTATTTTCAACACCTTCCTTTTTTTTTTTTTTTTTTTTTTTTTACAAATTTCACACCAGTACGGAACAAACTAACACTTTCAAATGAATATTTTTCATCTGGACGCTGTTTGTGAGTCGATTTGCTTTCACTTGCTGTAGCTGCATGACTAAGATCACATCTTGCTCAGTTAATGGGTTTAGACTTGCTTGGTAATCTCTATAACCCAGAACACACATAAAATGCAACTATATAAATATTTATTTATTTACTTACAGATAACCCTTTTATTTTCTTATAGCTATGCTTCTATGTCATGTATATGAAATATTTGTTAACAGAGCACTATACAGTTTGCATAGATTTGGAAAGACAATGTTTATCCATGTTGCTAATCTGTTAAAACTAAGATCAAACTATTCTTTTAAAAGTTTGTAGTAGTAGTACATTTAGTATTTTACTCACTGTAGTTTCTTGCTCAAATCGTCTGTAGATCTGCTCCTTTTGTTGCTGGAGTTTGTTGCTGAGCTGCTGTTGGGCTCTTTGCTCCTCCTTCTGCAGCAGACGCAGCTCCCGCAGCTCCTGACGCCTGAAAAACAAAACATGTCAAACATGAGGAAAAGTAGGAAATCTGAAGTAGGTTGGTTTTATGTGGGTTGTAACATTGTAAAGAACCCTTATTTTAAATATGAGGTATTTCTGGATCTTATACAGTACTGGACCTATAAAGGCTTGGTATAAATGTTAGCATATTAAATTTGTGGACCCAAAAATTGTAGGTTCAGCATTTGGATTTTCTGTTTTGTGTTTTATGTTTTAGGTACTTGCTCTCCATCTGAAGTCATGCGAGCAAACTGCATGTCACGAGTGCAATTAGCCCTATGAAAAGTTGCCAAATGTTAAATCATTCAAATAAACTATGATTTTGATCAGCCTTTATTATAGTACAAAGATTCATAGTAAAATAACTAAAAAACTAAAGTACCTCAGGAACCTCATCTCCTCATTCTTCGTGTCGTTGTCCGTGACGATCTTTGAGGTGGTGACGCTGACTTCAACTCCATCCACCATGAACTTACGAGTTTTCTTCAGTGTCTTCCTCTGACGTCTTGTCTCCTAGAAAAAAACAAACACAACTCATTACTCACATTATATGCTGTGCAAAATTATAGCAGGGTAAAAACATATTTCTAAATAGCAAAAGAAAATAATAAAATAGACAAAAGCATAAAAAAAGTATAATTCTTTGTGAGATGAGTTTTGAGTTCAGGCAGCTAGTTCTATTACATTGTATTGATGTTTCTATATTAGTTTGTAAATAGTTTGTCTAAGTTATGAGTGTTTCTAATCAAAATAGCAGAATATTGTAGTCTCCTATAGTCTTATTGTCTCCCAGTCCCTGCTATAGCCCAACTTAACAATAAATGTATATATACATTTTCTTCTTGCATTTAGTAATATCATGTAACAAGATTCTTCAATGATGCTGCTTAAAGATGAAACATAGGAAATATGTGGCATTTAGATCATGTGTTTTCACATGTATCCTTAATAAATCAAATTAGTCAGAAAACCCATGTAAATCAATAACATTAATCAATAAAACGCTTCAAATAAAGGTCACACGTTGCACCATACCTTCAGCAGTAATTATGAGGAAAAGTTACCTGTATAGACACTGATGTCGGGTCTTTAGTTTTGGACAGGAAGCTTGAAATGGACAGGTTAAGGTCCACACTGCTGTTATCCACTGCAGACTCCTTTTCATTTTTAGCTCCCTCCTTCTCTGCCGCCTTCTCTCCGTTCTCTTTGTTTGAAGTGACTTGCTCTGGCAGCGTGACGGTAACTTTCAGATGTTTGTACCGCTCGTCGTCCTCCTCTTCTTCCACCTCTGCTGGCGATACTGGCTCTTGAACAGCTTCCACCTGGTCTTCCTGTGGTGTTTGGATTTCCTCTGAACTGTCCTTTGTGGCCTCTAGAACCTCCGCGGTGTCGACCTCCTTCTCATCGTCGACACTTAACTCCAGTTGTTCCATTTCTTTTACAGGGGCATTGGGTTCTGTCTTTGCAACGTCCTCCTCTGTATCTGTAGGTGTCACTTCCACTGGTTTCTCCACCTCTTCAGTTGGAGTGTCTGTAATTTCTACCTTCTGCTCCTCTGCCACAGGGGAAGCAGGCTCATCCACGTGGTTGGCCACAGGCAGGGCATCAGGAGTAGGCACGGGGCTAAGAGGGGTGATAGGGGTGATGGGGGTGATGGGGGTGAGGGGACTGAGGGGACTGAGGGGGGTGACGGGGGTAAGAGGCTCCATGTTCTCTGGGACAGACTCCAAACTGGTGGGAGATAGAGGGATTTTCTCATCCTCGGAACTGGCAACGCTGACGTCCGACGGAGCGCGTTTGTGGCCCTGCAGAAAAGGGAGAGAAAGTAAAATAAAAATGTTACCTGGGTGGTTGTTTTAGCTTTATCCATATATAATCATATATAATAAGAAACTTAACTCTAACTACCAACTTAACTTGAACTATATTTTGGGGTGTTCATGATTTATTGGTTTACATGTCAGTTTAAATTGATAAAATTATTAACTATGAATTGTTATTCTTTGTAGAAAAAAGGTACTATCTTCTGAGAACTTACAGAATTTCAGTATTCATTACCTGCACTGTTATATTCTTGTAAATTTGTACATTTTTGTGTTACATTATAGAGTTTATTGTTTAGACTTAAAGACTGTATAGACTTTACTTTATTCTATTTTATTTATTGCATGGTTAGCCGTGTTTGTCTATGTTTCGCTCCAAGTACCACAGCAACTTCCTAATGTTGTGAACCTGTTCACTCATATGGCAATAAAACCTTTCTGATTCGGATTATGATTCAGTCAAACAGACAAAGCTTTGTGTTGCATTTTTGTATGAAAACGCACTATAAATAAAGTTTGATTGATTGATGATTGAAATACACAATTATAAGGTTTAATAATTAGCTTCACTGGATTTATTTAATACATTACTGCACATTGATTTGGCACTTTGTTTTCAAACATAATAAACAAATAAATGTAACGTGTGTATAGTTCAGAAATGACTGAAACCTAAGAAGAAGAAAAAAAGAAAATCTGTAAAGCTGACATCATGTGGGGAGATACAACCTTCGCAGCAAAGCACTTTAATGTAACCATCTAAACTAGATTGTAAGAGCAAAGTTAATTGGCCTATTTGGATTCTTAGAACGGTATAATGTTTTGTAAAAATGGATGTAGAGTAAATATCACAGGTCACTCACGAGCCGTGGCTCCGGCTCCTCCTCCTCTTCCTCCTCTTTGTGCTCTTCGATCTCCTCAGTAACCTCAGCCTTGGCTTCAGCGATCAGCTCCCGAAGAGGCCGACTATCCTCCATGCTTGACACAAATGAATGCTACAAAATAAAATATATGCAAGGATTAGGCGTCATTCTGTGTTTTAACTTTCATTTCAGTTACTCCACTTAGGTATCCCTTCTTGCTTGATGTAACATTAATGTGCACTTTATCTAGATAATGTATGTAGTTTTAAAACCACAATTTGGGAAAAAAAACATGAGTAATATTGATAAAGCAATTACATTTCCCATTCCTTTTTAATTAAAACGTCTGAAATATTAACAAACTAATGTAATACAAGGACAAGACATTATTTGCCACCTCCATTCATTTGTTAATTGCAACAATTTCCAAAACTACCAAGATTATGATTTTAACTTGATTGTGGTTATTTTGCAGCCCTCAAAAACAAATTCAAAAAGCATCTTAAACATCTTGTGTATTAGATAAATCAATTAAAGGAGAATAGATTTGATACAATTTTGCTTTGCTTTCCTCTCATATCCAACCATCAGAACTATCTTCTGTCAATACACAGTTCATTTTCTGTGAGTCTATAGAAAACTACAGTTCAACCACCTACATTTTTTATATAACATATCTTTGTTTTTTATAGCTGCTGTACATAATGAATACCTGCCCTCAAAATATACATCTTCTTAGACATTAAAACCTTCACTGGTAGCACAGCACAATTTTGCATTTTCAATCCCATTTTCTTCTTTCTTTCCCTCAAAAGCCCATGTTTAAGTCAGTTGAATAGCTCTGATGTGCAGCTCTACCTGCACTGCCTGTGGAGTGGCACAGACTGGCAGTGCCCTGTTGGCCTGATGGAAAAAGGACATTCAGCTCTGAGTCAGTACAGGACACAGATGAGAGCCGGGCCAAAGTACACCTCCCACACTGCACAGATGTACTCAGGTAAGCTCTGCACCCTCTGATGACAGGTGGGTGCACATCGTCAAAGGTTGATATGGTTGATTTAAATAAAAAACATCAGGGTTTAGAGTGTATTTCTCCCCCCCAAACTTATGGCAGCGTCTTGACAATAAATAATGATAATAGATTTCAGATTTTTTTTTAGATTTTGTATTCTGAAAGAGTTCAATCTTGTGGTCGGAGTTGCCCTGGGGTTGAATTGGAGGCCAACAGTTTGATCACCACACCACCTAAACTCACACTAAGGTTGTCAAAAAAAAACAAAAAAAACCCCCCAAAAAAACAAGCAAAACAAAGAATACAAACAGATACTATTGACACTAAAAAGATACTAATTTGAATGGGTATTGCTATTTAGAAATAGACCATTACTTAATATGTGTAGAATTCTTTAAAAACATTTTTTAGTGACGTCTTTTCCCTTGTATCAAATAATACATTTAAAATCTTAGTATTGTTACAACACTAGTTTACCCACACACATAAGTTGGGTGAAGTGTCTTGACCAAGAACCCCCCAGCAGAACACACTGGTCAGAGGTTGGATCCAAATTGGAATCTTAAAATATTAAGTTACAACACCACTCCGAGCAATACTTTCATAAACAACAACTCATCACATGAAAGCTGTATTTTATGGCAGAAAATGGCGCCTTCTCAAACCTGTAAAAGTTGCGCAGCGGTCCACCTGTTGTCCACATTCTTGTCGAGACATCGTCGAAGAAAATCACTGAACTCTGGGGACCTATTTAGCAGACAAAACCAGATAGAATTAAAGGGTGTATGTAGCGGTTACATATGCATACAAGTTTTAGAAATCGATCCATTTAAATAAAACTAAAAACCTAGAATACACCAGTAATACTTAAACTGTTGGATTGTTTGCATACATTTCAAAATACCAAATTAGGGCTGTGCAAATGAAAGAATTATTATTAAGAGTCTGTTATGTCCAATCATCAGTGATCCATGGCCCTTACAGGTCTTAGAGTCAGTAAAAGCATGTCGTTTACAGCAGTTCAAACTTAGGAGACAGACATTTGACAATGATTTTTCTCTATTCTTTATGTTTGGAAAATGAATAAACAAAATAATGTATTACTTTTAAGAAGACAAAATCAAATCAAACTATGGATCATGTTCAGGACACTTGAAATGTTTTTGCTTTGAATACAATATTAGACCACGTTTATAGTGTGAGTCACCATCTGGAGGGCTGCATGAGGGTGGGAGGGTCGGCTTTGGCGATCTTCAGCAGAACTCTCATGGGGTTCATCTCATGGTTTGGGGGCTCGACTTGGGCCAGTTCAATCAGAGTCACTCCCAAAGACCAGATATCTGCTTTATAGTCGTACGGACGGTCCTTAGACGTCTCACACATAACCACCTCTGGCGCCATCCTGAAAAGAAATACAAAAATACAGTATAAAGGGGGTTCTACTCATTTTCCTCATGTAATAAAGAACAATTTGTAGTGTAATTTGTGAAAAGCTATTATAAACTTATTGTGGTGAATAAATATAATGCTAGGAATGGGTTTGGAAAGCTAAGAATAACTTGTGAGACATTAAAAATCAGTACCACACATTTAGATTTATAAAAAAAAATAAAATAAAATCGGCTGCTCCTATAAGCTTTGACATTGTATCTCACCAGTAGGGCGTTCCTATGAAGGAATCTCTTCTCTGTAGTGTTTTGGTGTTTTTGGCAGACACTCCGAAGTCAGCTGGAGAACATGTGATACAAATAAGGAAAAGGAAATCACTTATTTTACCCATTCAAATAAATGCACTCCAAAGCTGCACCCTTTATTAAAATAACCATGCCAAAACAGGATACTACCAAGGAAATATTAGCTGATACATCAGGTCATCCGATTATTTTAATGCCATCAAACACCATCAAAGAATTACAGGCTTTTAAATGTGAGATCATGTGAAATCCAGTAATTCTGAAGACACGGCTCACATAATCACATTGTGAGTTATGTCACTGGACTAAAGACTCAGTGTGTGGTTTCTATGGGCGGCAGTGTCCAGGCAGGAGTGACTCATACACTGTACTGAGACAGTCTATTACATTCGCTATGTGCTCTGCTCAGCTTTAACTCATGTCTGAGGCTAATTTCAGTATGTCGGACTTATGTGGATTCTGGCATTCACTCACCAAATGTATTAAGCATGCATCACGGGGTGGATCATGTGGAAGTGTAAGCCGTGTACTTGCATTAAGGAACATTTAAAAATCATCATGAATCACCTCAATCATGTTATGTGTTAATTTCCATCGTCAGTAGATTGCTCAAAGAAGATATTTGAGTGATTCTTTCATGTAAAATGGTTTTCCTTAAAGCTACAGACTGTAACTTTTAGCTAAAGAGATCAAAATAAAACGTTTAAAATAGAACAAAAATGTTTTTTCGCTTTTGTTTGTTTTTAATTGCACTGAAAACATGTGTCCACACACCGAGTGACCTCCTCCTGCTTGTTTCCATAGAAATGTTGTTGCTTTGGCTATAATCTTCCACAGTATTGCAACCTTTGTATGGTTTTAACTTTCTATTTCCATGGAATCATGCAGCTGGCGTGCCACCTCCTGAAAGTTACTTAGTGTACCTTTAATTTGTGTAGTCATACCTCTGAAAATTATTTGTTTTCACCTACCTTTCTTTCCAAAAACTGTAATACAATTAAGGTTCTACAGCGAAGTGTAATCAACAGTTTAAAGATTATAACTGAATACGAGATAAAGCATAATATGTCTTCTTTAAGTCTTAAAGCTTAGCTGTAGATTAATAAACATATTTTAAGCTCAGTGCAAGAATAATGATGTTTTTTCGCAAATGTAGAGTTTATGTGACTTTTGGGGCTGCACTGGTTTAAAAAGACTATAAACAGTTTGAATGTGAGGCAGTATTTCCAGGAGTTATATCACAGACCACAAGAGGAAAGTAGAACTAAGCAGTGTATAAAAGAATAAAAACACATCTTGAGAAGTCTTTTCAGCACAAAACACAGCATGCTGGGTAATGGGAGTATCACAGATTTATCAATGGCTGCAGCAAAATCAAACAGTTCAAAGTAGTTTTCAAAACAGACAAATGTGAAGTAAAGTATTAATCTGTAATTAGTCGGCAGGTGCAGAGAACATCTGTAAGTCCCAGACACTTGGTAAACGGCCATTTAGTTGCAGCTTTTGCATACATAGAGATGGATAAATACAGCAGTGGGTGTTGGTTCAGGGTTGTCAATCCAAGCATGCATTACTATTAAACTATTAGTTACAGATTTAAAAAGAAAAAAAAATTGATCTGTTCTTAAGAGAAACCACATTAATATGAAGAAGACAAATAAGTTATCCCAATGGGTATTATTTCTGATGCTGATTGTTGAACTAAAGCTTTACATAATTCTTAATGTTGAACCGTTTGTATCATGTAATTCCAATAACCTGATTAAACATCTGAGTTATAAAGCCGCTGCTTTATTGATATATTTGTGTTACTTACCCAGTTTGACTTGGCCGTCCATGGTGAAGAGGATGTTCCCGGCTTTGAGGTCTCTGTGAATGATCTTGTTTTCGTGGAGGTAAACCAGCGCCTGGAGCGTCTGCTTACAAACCACTCGAATCTGGGGCTCGGTCAGGGGTCTCTCCAGCTCTGCAGAAAATCAAAGTTATACAGTTAAAAAAACAAATAAACACAATTACAATGACCTCAGGATTGTAGCATCAGTTGAGTTAATAAAGTATATGGTCAGTGAAAGCTTGTGGACAGAGAATTTACAAATTAAAGGCAATATATTTTTTACATTTATATTTAATAATGCTACTTTTTTTTGTTATAAAAAGGTACTTTTTTTTGCTTACTAACAACAAAGATGGTGGATTTTCACAATAACTATGACGCTTGATCCTGACAATGTGGTTTGTTTGACTTGTGGGTTTTTGCTGTACTGAATGGTAAAGAAACAGATTTTGGTTACCTAATCTAAAGAAAAATCATGACTCACCGAGCATGACGGCATCAACAGCCCCTCCTGCACAGAACTCGATGAGGATCTGACAAAGAAAAAAGAAAATTGACTCAAAGATGACAAATTCAAGTACATTTTGCTAAAGAAAGGCGCTTTTAAGCATTATGTAATTCCATGGCATTATTATTTAGAGGTCAGTCAGGCAGCACCGCTCTGGACTCTGCTCTATTGTGTGGGTCTGGAAGGTTCTCCTTCGCAGCATTCATTTACTGTATCCATCGTGCCTCAACATCCTTTGTGCTCATTTAAAAGACAAAACTCGCAAATCATCACATTGAATCTCACACTGAACTAAGATACCAGGAAAGAATCATGTGAGGAGTGGTGGAGTGAGTTAGTGGAGTTATCGTAGTTTCTTACTATGAATAAAAAACCTGCTAACCCTGTAGTTTAGACCTCTTCAAACATTATGTGAAATGAAAGAGATTTTTGAATTACCGTAGTTTAGAAGGTTTCAGTCTTCTCTGAAATGTTAGCTACTGAAAGTAATTAAGATTAGAGATCGACCATAATGTTTTTTTCACAAACAACCCAACTGTTTAGAATCCAGAGCAACTGATGGCCGATAACAGCCTAAGAATATTGGCTGTGCTTATGTGCGCCGTTATAAGAATTATTTTAATAATTTTCCCAAAATGTTATTTCAATTTACTACAAAGTTACCCATATCTTTTTTTTAGTTATCTCCTTGGATGAAAGTCTTAAAATAAAGATTTGTGTTGACTCTGTAGGCAGCAGATCAGGCCAAACTAAATATCCGATAGCCGATGCGCTAAAAAGTGCAAATATTTATGTCAACAAGTGCCAATATATTGGTCTATCCCTAATTAAGATGTGAACCTTAAATGTAATCCTACTATTAAAATGCAAATATTTTTTTACAATGCTTTTCAGAGAACACAGCCCCACACAAAGAGCTGACATATCGCCTTGTAATTTCCAGATTAGGCAGTTACACAGTTCGTTTTGTGTTGAATATGTGCCAGATGAACTAAATGTGAGTGAGTGACCTGGGAACTGGGCCTATTTGTGAATGAGCTCGTAGGGGCATTTAGGAGCTGCAGTCTGGCTCTGACATAAGAGGATTGTCCCAGTGGAGGGTGCAGTGTGGACGTGTTTCACCACTCGGTCAGAGCCTCACGCCGTTAATAGGATTAGTTTCTATGGTCACAGCACCTTGGTTTTGGCTGTGGTGTAGCAGCTATGATAAGGTGAAGCATCTGGAGGAGACTTTATTTAGCCTGGCAAGAGAAACAGTATGGCTCAGCGATTAGAGGATAGCGAAATGATCAAATTGCAATTTTCAGTGATGTAACTACATTTAATGGTTTATTTTTCCAAAAATTGAATTAAATTGAAAGAGTAGGTCTTAAACATGTTCAAAAGCTTTAACATTTGAGAAAAGACTGATATATGAAGTGCACAAACAAACTTCTATTTTTACTTAACACCTTATTTTTAATGCATGCATTTTATCATAGTTTATATTTTATTCATTGTTTTATGTTGCACCGTATCACCAAAGCAAGTTCCTGTATTGTAAATTGGTTCACTGACAGTGGCAATAAATCCTTGTGATTCTGCAAAACTGATAAACATTTTTTACCAGTACTATTTACTGCATGCTATTAGTACTTCTTAGTGAGTCAGCGGTTTCTCTCATACTGAGCATTTCATTGGATTGTTGACCTTGTGTTGAACCTTCATATGACAAATAAACTTATTTAATTATACTTATTTAATTATATTATTAATAAATGAATCTTGAATCTTGAATAAATCACATGCATTTCATTTCCAGAATTAAGGGGTTTAGCAGATTTTCTATTTAAAGTGAAAGTTTGTAACTCTCCGGAGGTGGAAAAACAGAAAGTTAAAACCATACTTTGGAACATTCTCCATGAAGATAAGTTTTATACCATACTGTGAAAGATTATAGCCAAAGAAACAGGAGACCCTGTTCCAAGCCGAACGAGTCAGGTTTGTGGAGATGCATGCCCGCTCACAGTAGGGACACATGTTTTTGTATGTTTGACAATGTAAAAAAAGTTACGCACTATGGCTTTAATAACACACAAGGCTAATTTGTTGTTTGCAGAAGACCTCACATCTCACTGCAGCCTTTGCTTATTAATAGTGATGATCTAATTTTTGTCCCCACAGCCTTAAAAACAAGCTAAACACAATTTATACTTTAAGTGACATCTATATTGCATTAAATAAAATGATGACCTGTGGGAAACACTGTTGTTATTCAACTGTGATTAATGCTGAAGCCCTAAATAGAAAAGTGTACTAATAGAATAAGCCCGTTAGAGATTTGGTAAACGTTACCCACAGGGAGGGGGAAGTACAAGCGTAACTTCTACATTCATGAAGCCATTGAGAAATGCATTGTGGTTGATACGGTTGCTCAAACCGTTTCTGATACACTGTTGGTCAATGGTAAAACAGAAAATCTTTGTATTCACAGGAGTTCTCTTAAGGAGAGCTGTTCAATTCTGTTCCACTTCACATAATCGAGAGTGTCCAGCAGTGTCATTTTCCACTCAAAGCATATAATAAGGTGATATTTAACTGTATAAAATTCATTCACCTTGTATCTTATTTGAATCTAGAGGAGGGCAAATTGACAAAAATTAAAATCTCTGTCTTTAAAACAATAATCAGAAGATCTACTGACAGTCCAAAAGAAATGCTGTAATGTAATAACTGAGGATTATAAAATGATCTAAAAAAGTGTTTTTCTTTTATATGCAATAAAGTCGCAATACTGGCTCATTAAATCTCAGAAGCTCAGCAGGGGGCTGAGCTTCTATCTGGACCTGGTTAGTACTTGGATGGGAGACCACAGTGGGTCAGGCACAAAAACTGTTGCTGTGTCCTTAGGCAAGGCACTTCACCCATATTGCCCAGTATGAAAGTGGTGTGTGTGTGTGTGTTGGTGGTGGTTGGAGCGGCCGATGGTGCAGTTTGGAGCCTCGCTTCCGTCAGTCTGCCCCAGGGCAGCTGTGGCTGCAATAGTAGCACCACCACCGAGTGTGGAGTGAATGAATAATGCTCTGCAAAGCGTCTTTGAGTGTCCAAAAAAAGCGCTATATAAAACTGATGCATCATTATTATTATTATTAAAGCCAATATTTACATTATGAATATATTCAGAACAGCCTCTTATCAATAATTATATACAGTGTATATTGCCACCTCTAATTGAACTTCAACTGTTTTAGCACTTTTTTTTTTTTTTTTTTAAATGAGATGATTTTTGTCAATATCCCTCGTCCCTAAACAATCGTGCCTATTGCTCTGCTCCAGTGTTGGCGAGTCTGTAGGCGCGCTGTTGTTTTAGTGCAGCACAATGGGCCTCTCTCAGGTCTATGGCAGCACCAGAGGAACTTGAGGCCGGGCTGTGGCTTCCTCCTCTCTGTTTATCTGACACACAAGCAGCTCAGAACAAGTGCACAGCCTCAACTCACTTCATTCATGCGGTTGTACAAGAGGTGGAGGGATGACCTGCTATCTGGGCTGCTGCTGTGGCCGATAACCAACACTCACTGATACAGAGATTTAGCTTTTAAAATCCATAGCAAGTCTGACATACTTATCTTGACTTAAAGTACAGATCACAAATTAACTTTTCACTTTTATAACAATAATAACAAAATATTTTATCTGGAATATAAGATGCCACATGTTTATATAAACATGCAGCAATATAACATTCTTCTGTTTCCATGTTTCTCATGAATCTGTTCTGTTCAAAAAGACAAATCTGATGCACTAAGGGCCCCTGGGACTGACACATGGGCACACAGAGAATAGAGCAAGCAGTGAACAAAAAATTGAATGCTGTCACAGAATATCGATATTGGTCAATACCGATACTGGAACTGACATGTCGCTCATCCTAACAAAAGGATGTTGAAAATCATCCTAAAAACAAATCGACTATCAATAATCCTGAGAGAAATGACATAAACTGGGCTAAATTAAACCTTTAAACTTTTCCTGAATAGTTTTAGAATGGTCCTCTACAATATTAAAATCATAAAACCACATTATAAACCACACTTTTCAAGATTTTTACGTATATGCCAATAGGTTTTGAATTATCAGTATAACTGACAACATAATGTGCCCTTGGTTGAGCTTGGAGTTTCATAAGTGAAAGGTAAAATGACCAAAAAAAGCAGAATAATTATATACATTATTGTTCATACAGTGTTCACATTTCTGATGACACTTGATATTTTACAACCCTTTTAAAACAATTACTATCATTTTGTTGACAATAAACTGCCACCCTCTATTCTATGCTGTGAAGGGGCATGTTGAAAAACCTGTAATGCAACAGAGCATTTTGGTTTGTGGTGCCAATGCAAGATGAAGAATCTGTATATTACTGTAATTTATGAACATTATTTGAATCGAGGCCTTTCATCTTGAATAGGAAATGGCCTGAATAACTTCTCTCTTACAAAAACAGGTGCCACGGAGGCCGAGATTAAAATCTACAGACAAACTCCACCGGGCTCTGGCTATTGTCTACAGCACAATGGAGAGGAAAGAGACAGAGCAGGGAAAGAAATGCACTGGATTTTAACACCCAGGTAATTACTGCCGTATCTCCCACTTTATATTACCAGTGAAAGTGATTTATACATTTAGGACAGGGACTAGTCTTTGGGCATGGAATGTTAAAGATGCACTGTGCAAATTCTGGGTGCAGGGTTTGCCACCTTCTTATTTCCACAGACATGTAATTGCTTTGCTTGGAATGTTCCACAGTATATGGTATTAAATTTGTCTTGTCTATCTTGCACACCGTGGATATAGAAATACCATGAAAAAATGCATTTTATCATCTCTATGGAAACAAGGAGAGAAATGTGTTAATTATTTAATTATTTAATCGGAATATTGATGGAACAAATCTACCTCATTGTGGTTTTCCTGAACTGTCTAGTATTTGTAGAATACTAATAAGTCTTCGTATTGATTCTCCCGTCTGTGGGGAACTGTGGGAAATCAATTGTTAATTAATAGATCTTCATTTCAAGGGCTCTGCAACAATTATTTTACTAATCACTTTGTCTAGCAACAAAAAGCTCAGCACACAGCAACTTTGAAAGTCTGTGCTGTAGTCCACTCCAAATGTGATATCAATATGTGATTACTTCAGTGACTTTTGATTATATTAACCATTAACTTTTTTTTTTTTACTTTTGGGAGAAAATTAGACTGTGGTGGGGGCTGTAGACTTATTGATACTTTGCAGTGACAACACACTGGGTGTTCTACATGTATCTCTGAGGTGGCATGTTCAGCGGTTACCATGGTGACACAATGCACACATTAATAAACAGTGACAAAAAGATGGCCTAACTGAAAAACTGATGGCTGTTTAACTGCACAAATCATCTCCCCGTTAAAGTCAGCTAAGTCAGTCTCTTTCTGGATAGACTGAGCTAAAATAAAGATAAAGTTTAATAAAGATTCTGACAGAGCAAAGCTTACAGTGAGCAGCACAGCTCTAAGTAATGTTGATGACTTCAGCTGCAAAGTATCAATAAACAGTTTATGCCAACCTGTGTCACACGTTCATGATAGAATTAAATATAGTTTCTAAGGAAATGGGAGAGTGTTTCATCGACTTTGCATTTTTATACACACAAAAATAATTTCCAAATGTTGTGTGAAATGTGTTATTTTTTTACTAAATAGATAAGGGTTAAGGTTGCAGGGCGGTCAGTGCAGGTATGGAGGCTTTTCTATGACTTTATACACACTTAAACTGGGCAGAGACCGTTCAGTCTAAACACTGGAAATAACTTCAAAACTTATTTTTTTCACACATAAAGAAGGTTACCAGCCATGTTTTGGGTGTTAGAAGATTTCTTAGAGCCCATTAGATTTGACCTGTGCGCTAATCACAAATGCTAATGATTCATTAGCATTTAATGAATATCTCTCTGCAAGGCCAAATTTGTGTTTTAAAATGCAGCTGTACTTTTGTACGATGACATTTCTTATTTTATAAATGTCAACACCACAGCTGACAGTAAAAATGAAAACGGGCTGAATATTTGAGCAATTTATGTAGATTTTCTTTAGAGTTGACATTAGAGTACATTAGGAGTAAGAGAGGTGGCGTAAATGTCATGTGTCTGGCATGAAGCGACTGATTGATTGACTGACTGACAGGATAATAAACAGATATCACAATTTTTATCTTATGTTATGCTTAAACTTATGAGAAACTGCTGGACTGTGGAGAAACATTCAAACTGTGTACATGAAAACAAATGGAAACTGGTGTAATCATTATACATTTCAGTAGCATCTCTGAAACAAGCAAGCTATTGTTTAACACGAAAATAGAAAATATCTCGTGTGAACGAATACGACCTTGGGACTTCACCAATTATCTATATCTCATAACGGGGATTAATCGTCAAAATAACCATTATGCAGCAAGTTTTTCCATATAATACCTCTTTGTGTTTATGCTGGCTTTCTGCTTGAACCAGTCAGTCTTATCACGTATAAAGGAAGCTCTGTTTCACTCCTATCTGCTCAGGACTCACCCAGAGTTTGCTCTCGTAGTAGAAAGCATCTAGCAGTTTAACAATGTTTTCATGGTCACAGGAGGCCAGGATGTCAATTTCCACCATGTAGTCCTCCAGCTCCTCCTCGCTTTTGGTGTCGATGACTTTGGCTGCAGCCAGAATGCCAGTCTGTTTATTTTGAGCCTGCAAAACAATAATTACCAATATTACAAATGTATATTGCCAAATTTCAAAAGCCAAAAATACTCAAAAACTGAAGATATAGAAAAATAGTGTTGAATTTTATTTAATGGATTCACAAAGTTTAGTTGTTCTTATTCAAGAGGTCTACAGCCAATCATTGTCAGTATGGAGCAAAGTTCATACTTTGGAGGAAAAACAATGTTTAAAAAGGCACAGCAATAATGAATAATAAATGAAAAAGAAAATAACATTGAAAGATATTTTATTTAACAAAACAAAACCATGATTGCTGAACCGTAGCTGCAAGCCAAACTTCTACAATACCTTGTTGAAGCCCTCTTCTCTATATTTAGTTGGGAATTCCTATTTTAGACATTTGCTTTACATGTAATTTTCTGTCCAACTTGTGGGGGCCGCCATATTTTTTTTTATCTATGAATGTTAAACTCAATAAGCATAAGCCCAAACTACAAGCTTTACCAACAACTATTTTGTAACCCCTTCACGATTCACTCCATCAGATCCAAAATAATGAAAAAGACTATTGTACATTGTTGATTTGTTGTGGTGAGCAGACATAATGGTCAACATAAAGTGGAAAATTCAGCTGTATGTTTTGACTTTTTGTGGACAGGATGTACTCAATGAAGTGATATAGGATGCAGCCACTTCCTGATGACCTAACCCTGCTTTAAAACTGGCATTAGGAAACACATAAACTCTAGTCTAGGCTTAATAGTAGTGTCTAATTGTTTGTTCATGTATTTCATTTCGCGAAAATGTGTAACGAGAATGAGCTACTACCACTGCAACCTGCAAAAACATGTATTATTAACACTGCCTATGTTTCGCATGAGAATTGCAGGTTTAATACCAGTAAAGAGGAAACTTGTGACTGAATTAATTGAGCAAGAAGATTAGGCTTAATTCAAGTACAATGGAAAGCAACAATGGGATATAGAAGAGACCAAAATAGAACTTGGCAGCTAAACAAAAGATTCTCCCACTCCCAGCAAGTTGTTCATTTCTAGATCATATTAACTGTTAATATGTTATTGATAAAGGCTGTATTGTCATACTCTGATTGTGTCAATCAAATATATTTATCAGTTTAGCTTTTTGTTATAAGTGACATTTTGCAGACTTTAACCATTTAAAAGATATAACTTTTTTGTTGATTGCTACGACAACAATCCTTATATTTATGGGGGCCAAATGTGGCCCTCAGACCAATTCTTTTGGCCCATACTACTGCAAGTAGTACTTTGTATTGCATGTTTCTGAAATCTACCTTGATCAAGCAAATGTAGTGTGTCCTTTTGGGGGTCTAAGCATCAACAAAGGTCTAGTGGGTCATTCAAACCTGTTATAAATGCATAGATTTTAATTACTCACTGTTTTGACCACCAGTCTATGACCTTCGATTGACCCTGATGCTGGTCTGTGTTTTAATATGTGGCCCTTGATAAAAAAAAAAAAGTTTGGACACCTCTGCCCTAAAACCTTTTGAGCTCTGAAACAAAAAGTTATGTAATTAAGTTATGTTTTGCAGTCTAACTATTTGACAGAAGGTAGCTTTCAAATTCAAAGCCAATTGGAAAGAGAAAAGCTAACAAAAGTGACAATTTCATAAAAATATTGTTTGTCAGCAGTGTGTCACGTGGGTTCAGCTGTGGTGCGGGGTTGGAAGAAAAGGGTGGGTGGGTAATCAATATAAAACAATGAGTAGAAAGCTGAAAAATGCCTGTGTGTTGAGATAAGAATGAGTTAATTAAATGGATTTGTAAGGAATCACATGAGACGGAGAAAGTGCGTTATTGAGTAAGTTTTTGGAGGTCGATCATACCTTGAAGACTTTCCCAAAAGCTCCATCTCCCAATTCTCCGATGATTTCCCACGTCTCCTCTGGGTTCTCATCCCTGCGCACGTTTTCATACTGTTTCTTCTTTTTATCAGCCCCTAATTTAAATATTTTACGGAAATTAAAGAATGACATCCTGAATAATGAGTCATCCAACCACTGAGGTAACAAAAAAAGTCAGTTTTAACACATAAAACTATAAAATTGGATGAAAACTAGCCAGTCACTCAAACGGTTTGCGCTCCCCTGTTGTGCGACTAAACAAAATAAAAACTAGCTTAGCCTTAGACGCGTTTCGGACCACTTCGTAAAACGCACAATCCGCAAAAAAATTCTCATTGTTAACCCCTAAAAATCTGAGGTTAACCTAGACATGCCAAAAAACTAAAGGAAATCTCTCATTACGACTTTTATTTTAATGCAAAGTAGCGCTTAAATCTCGCTGTAGTCCCAACTCCTGGCGACCTACTACTGGCCCGACAACCCTGCGGGGCTTTTCCTAAACAAAAAGAAAATAAGAAAACGTCCTTAAAAACAGGTCAGTTCCACGAAAGAGTATATCCCGTGTTGGTGAATAAAAAGGCGACGATATTCCTTGATCAGCAGGTTTTAAAGCGTATAACGGGACCAAAACAGTGATCTGATCCCTGGCATGGTAAGGGTTCAGTAATGTAGCGGATTTAGTGTCAAAGCGCGTCCACGAGCGCGCGTCCCCCGTTTCTTTCTTCGTATCCCTCGTGTTTGACAGTTGGCGGGGTAAATTTGGTCTTTTGCTGCCCTCGTCCGTACTGGAGACCGAATATTAACACGCACACACTCTCGTTTCGCACAATAATCAAGTATATAATGTCTTGTTCAAAGGCAAACGCTAAAGACCGTAATTTGTTACTTTTTGGCGATGAAATGCAGAGAAATTTCGCTGCAATCTGGGTTCTTTGTGTCTGAAACACTACAACTCCCATGATCCAATGCGGCGCCAGACACGCTGGACTCGTAGAGTGTAAACTACAATTTCAGGATTTGACGAGTGATTTGTATTTTATTATTTCTTTTTGAGACAATTTAAATGAATCTTAATTAGAATTATGGTGTTATATGATTAAAGCGATATTACAGTTTTTAGAAAATATAAATGTCACGTGATTTCCTCGGAGGCGTCACTTTTTTCATGTTTGCGGCTTCCTGGAGCTAGCTGTTGGTGTTTGGCTGTGCTTTTTTGTAAACTAAAAGAAAGTCTCTTGACTATTTGTGCACAATGACATGTAGTTTATTACAATGGAATCAAAGGAAGAAATGTCGTCCATGTTATGGGGACTGGATCCGATATTTTCTGCATATGCAAGATTGTACATCAAAGATATCCTACAGATGACAGAATCCATACAAGTGCCAGGTTGGCCATCAGAAACTAAACTGCCCATTATTATGAGATGACTACTGGTCGTTACTTTCTTTAAAAAACCTTAACTTTGTTTTTGTGTATTGACTGTTTGTGCTATGTGTGTTTGTTATCATCGCTGATTTACTTTAATTACTTGTCAGGTATTTACTTCTACAACTCACATCCAATCTACAAAGTTGATGTACTAGGAACAGTGGTTTACAAAAGGGAAAGAGATGATTTCTTCTGCTATGGAGGTAAGTAACTACGGATAAAAATTTGTTTCAGATAGCTTAACACTTACTACATACTTTTCTTTCTGTTTAGTGGATGACAGTACTGGAGTTATCAACTGCCTTTGTTGGAAAAATGACACATCTGTCCCCAGTACTTGAATAGATAATATAAGCAACAATATTACTGTGCATTGTGTATACATTTCTTGTTTTTTTATGTTATTGCTTTATTGTCTTCAAAGGAGGCACAAAGCAAACCGGTGGAGCACAAGGAGGGTTTGATCCAGTGGCGGAGATGAGGAAGTTACAACATGCCCAGCAGATTCGATGTCATGTGGAGATTGGAGAGCTGCTCAGAGTGAGGGGGCCTCTGAAAACAACAAGGCAACAAAGAGAAATCAGTGCCTCAGTTTTCTGTAAGTCAATTCTTTGCAATAACAGAATATTTCTGACTTGCAAAAGCAAATCAATAAGATAACAAGAATAAAACCACCATGTTTCATCATTTGAGGCCATGCTTAGACTTAAATTGCTTTCAAGTCTTGTGCATTATTTGTCATTATACTGGTGTCACGATATTAACCTTTCAAACTCTATTTTAATACAAAGGAATAGACTCAATACTCAGTACTGATTCCAGTATCATAAAAAATATTTAGACAATAGAAAATCATTTTCAACATTAAATTCTAGTACTTTCATTTCAAGCTATTCAGAAAGGGGTCATTTCTGTACTGTGATTATAACTTTTAGTACCAATACTTGCTCAAGTGACCCTACATTACAAAATTGTGTACATCAGAGGGAAGATGAGTTCTGAGCTGCTGTGACTTTGGACTGTATTATCCATCACAAGGTCTTTGACACAGCTTACGGCACATTTATAACAGTCATTCATACATACATTACTTATGTGTTCACCCTTTTTTATTGCAGTTGGTATGGATGACTTACTGTAGTTGCATTCACGGTCTATGGTTGCATTTATGACCACTTTCTGTTTGATGGCAATTGTTACATATATACATTATTTTTTACAATTTTATTACAATTTATTTATTATTGCCTTTTCCGTTAACCAGAATGTAGGAATGGTCTTAAATATCTTCCCTTTGTAAACTGTTACCCAGACCATTCTTATATGAGAGTAATGTCATTCCCCCATCTGTGTCTTACCCTTGTTCATCTGTGTGCGCTCCCAGATAAAGTGGATGACCCGCTGATGGCAGTACAGATATCTTGGATGATGGAGGTTCCCGAGCTCTACAGGCAGTGCTATGACAAACCACTCCAGCTACAATCAAACAACACAAGGTATCCATTTCTCTCAACAGTCTGTCAAGGTGCGTCATGGCACTATGTCACTTTTATTCAAGATAAGCTGACAGCTGATGAGGCCACAGACAATGTTCTGTACAGAAGCTCCAGCAGGACTAAACATATTTACAAATTTGCCCTGTCAGTCAGCCCTTTGTATAGCAGGCTGAGTGACACATAGCTTTGGTTTCTAACATAATATTACCATAAAAACCATTACGATACCATTAAAACTGTTGTCAAAGATTAGAGGAGCAAGCTATATAGATAAATGGATAATTATTTAATTGTAATTTTTTTGTAATCAAAGATATGCTAATTTAGAATATAGTTGTATTTATAAGACAATATTAACCTTTCTAATAGGCAAAAACATCTGATAAAAAAAAAAATCGATTAATAAATTAATTAAATCCCTCAGAATGGGCACACGGTTAATTTTACAGTACTGTGAAATACTTGAACCTCAACCAAGACATTTACAGGCATGTGTTTGAACATTTCTGATGGATTAGTAAAATATTGTTGCCTGGCAGTGTCATTTTGCAGTTACTTGTATATTTCATATTAAGCTTACATATAATGTAAACTTATTATCATTGGAATAATCAAAAAATGCTCATTTATTTAATTATCAATATTGCTTTTATTATTAATTAACATGATTAATATTTAATGCCCAATCAAGGCATACATTGACCCTGGTTAACCCCATAGTCCACTCCAGGCTGTGGCTGTGTCAACTCCTGACAATAAACATCCAAATGAAAGCAAAAAAGTCCTGAACATGTTGGCACAGTCATTAAACCTCAAAATATGTACTGCAGAAACTTCAAGCGTATATTGATCTTCTTTATCTTTTAGCGATGCCTCAGTCATTTCCACAAGTAAGGCTGTAGACATCATCCGGGATTTCCTAAACCAGAAATCTGTGGCAAAGTTCAGGCCTTATGATGTTCAAGAACTTTTGCAGCCTCTCATCTTAAGTCACCTCAAAGCTACACCAGGAGATCAGGTAAAAAATACTGAACTGTTGGCTTGCATTGGCTGTTTCCATTAGGTTTTTTTCTTGATGTTAGTGCATTTATAGTGTAAATTGAGGGGGTATCATCATCACTGCTAATTCTTTGATTTGAATAGCTTATAAAAGTTCACTGTGTATATGTTTGTGTGTTAAACATGTGAATGAAACAAAACACAACTTCAGGTATGTTTGTGATTAAGAAACAACATTATAACATAGATCAGAAAATAGTGTAATATGGGCCATGTCAGTTTAATAATCATAGAGACAACGGGTGATGAAACAGATATCAACTAACTATGAAGTTAGTTGATATCCATTTAATTTAATTTGCCACAATCACAAATTATCTAACTTAAAATAATAACCCCATAATATTGTTAAAAGTTGAGATATTAAGTCACAAATTTACTGACTGTAAAACCAAATGTATACATAAATAAAGAAGGCATGTATTGATTTTCTAAATAAATCTTTCTAAAATATTGTCCTTTTGAGGTTATTTTATTATTTATTAGGTAACTTGTCTCCTGTTGCGTTGCAGGAACCTGTGGCTGGTCCATCTGGCTGCCAACAGCTACGGCAACTTCTGAAGGAGGCGCTGCAAAGTCTACAAGATGAAGGCTTTATATATCGCAAGGTTAAATCCCAGGATGAAGTCTACTCTGTGAGGATAGCTTCAGTACTTTAAAGTCTAAGCACAGTGTTTCGCTTCTCTCTAGATTTAATAAGCGGTTCTATCTTCAGGTGACTGGACAGGACAAAGAGCTTGTCATTGCAGTGAAAGATGTCATCCGCGAGGACTCAAAGCGAGAAAAATGTATGTTTAACTAATCGAATTCTGAACTTTTCATTTGATTGACACTTGTATGCTTCTTTGCTGACTTTCTTAATTATACTGTCAAAGAACTAATTAGCAAAACAATTACTCCCACTTAAGCCATTATGTTAATTTTTTCGTTCTATTATTTTCACAATGGCAGTCAGAACGGGGGTGTAGTTTCTTTAAGTGCAAACCTGATAGACTTTTTTTCTTGTGCTGTAGATGCAGAGGGATGTCACGTTCTTCACATCCTGTCAGCGGTGAGGCAGCGCTATAGCCTCAATTTGAGCAGAGCGGCGCTGGAGCTGGTCCTCAAATCACTGGAGTGTAACAGTGACATTATCAGCTGCAGTGACAGTCATTACACAATGCTTTAAAGCCACCTCTCTCAATATGTTGTGCATATGAATCAGCCCAATATAAGCCCAACAAGTGAGTAAATATGAAGATGTTTGTAATACTTTTATGTGGATGAATTATGCAACTGAAAGAGTTTAAAGTTTTACATACTACTTTAGTTGTCTATATAATTTGAATTTAGCTGGTATTGTAAAAGTCAGTGGTTTGAATACTCCACTACTAATTTATTATGTGTAATTATTAAACTACAAAATCACTTTTCATATTCAAAGGCTGAATTATTGTTATCCATGGATTTCATAATGTTTAAGAAAATTTAAGACCATAGTCATACCAATAAACAATTTTGTTTTGAATGGGGAAATGTCCCTATTGAAACTAGGGAAACCCCATTAATAGGGGGCACCTGCTTGTTGTTTGCCTGGAATGTTCTTGTATTTTGTCAATTAAACGTGTTATAGATGAAAAAACAAAAAAGCTTCAAAAATCATGCTGCTGTATCATGTATCATTCTCATGTTGCTTCTCCACTGATCTGACCTGATTTGTCTTTATAGAGTTATTCAAGTTGAATGAAATACTGTACTATGGAATATTCCAGTCAAAGCAATAATATCTCCATGGTGACAAGCTGGTGACGAACCTGCCACTAGAAAAATTACTTCATATCCCTTAAACATAACACATTGATATCTAGGCTTAATCATCCTTATACAAGAAAGCAATGGAAGCACATCACCATCCGGGGGATTTGGGATGAATTGCCCCACCGAAAGTTCCCCACTTATGGTTATTATGATTGTTGGAGCATATCAGTGTAGAGATCTGCATATTTTAATCGTGATTTGTGTTTATGCCACAACAATGACAGTGTAACTTACTCAAGGTCCAGTCGGCTCAGTGACTTGCACCGTGGCGTGCGCAGGGGGGCAGTATTTAGTTGTTAATTGGCTCTTTCACGTGAGGCTCGCCGCTGCTGATTGGTCGCCTGTGAAACATCTGTATCCATAGTTGAGTTGCCCGTGTCTCCGGCCAGAAAGCGCCTTCACATGACTCGGTGCATGCGGAGTATCAAACTGTACACGGGGCTTCAACAGGAGCGGGATCGGACTGTTCCCAACCCGAGTCTGGATTGTCTGCGTAAAGCTTTAACCTATATTAGGCTAATAATGCTCTCGACCTCAGAGAGAAAGTTATCGGGACTGAAGTGGAGGATTTGATAAGCTTGTTTATTAGCTGTGTTTGCGAGCACGCCACCGATAACACCTTTTTTATTGCTGTGGCCGAAGTGAATGCTTTATTGAAGTAGCCTTGTGTTGCGAAGACGAGCTCAAGCCCATCCCACTCCGTCCCCCAAATTCGCTGCGCCTGCTTCACGCAGGAGGCGTTTGGCGCTGGATTTGCCGGCTCTGAGACCACAGCGCCGTCCAGGTGCAGGCTACCAATGCCCCTCTTCTGCAGACACAAAGGAACTCGCCTTACATTTTTGTATTTTTGTGGTGACCAGCTTCCTTAGCGCGCAGCTGCTGTTGACCAGTCCGCGTCTGCATGTAGCCTGAAATCGCTGCATGTCTGCATTTCTGCTGTGGGTGTCCCAGCGCCACGGACCAGCGCCAGCCTCTCGGACTATTGATAAGTTTTCAATCACATAGATGCTCATTACGTCAGCAGAAGGACGTGAGAGCCTCGGATACGGATCATCTCCTCACGGAGCGTTGAGCTGTTAGATGACACGATGCGTGTTGTGTTTTCTCTTTGCTGATACAGTTAGCTGATCTGGAACTGCAGCAGCTGCGTGCCCGCCGCTTATATGCATAGCCTTTGCAGGATCAAGATGCAGTTTCGGACTGTGTTGGACGTGAAAGTGGTGGACGTGGAGAAGAGGCGAAATCCGTCCAAGCACTACGTGAGTCTCATCTTCTGTGTCACCCATACACCTCGTCCCAGAGCTGTGTCAGCAGTGGCCTGTACGCAGCCACAGCATGGCACTATAAATGCAGTTTTCAATGGTGCCAACGTGAGCAGTTGTGCAGGCTAAATGTTCAGAGGCTTTAGGCTACACCACTTCATTTGTTGGTCCTATGTTTTCATAACTGATTATTGTCTTCAGACATGAGCTGTCATCATTCACACTACAGCCCGTAGGATCATAGACTTATGTGTAGAACTCATCTACTCTTAGTGGCTTGTGATCATCTAATCTATAGCCTACATATCCTATTTTAGACATTAATGCCCTGATGAAAAGTTTTTGTTTCATCGATGTCACCTAAGTCACACTTTGGAGTCATTTCATACTGATCAGACATGGGCCTATAGTGCTAGAACTTTCTTTGAAGTTCATAATTTAATATTATGAGTAGGCTTATTAAAATGTAGGCTACACTATTGTCAGTTCAGATAAGTAAACCCACATATCTGCATAGCAACAGCCCAGAGAATAGGCCAATGCCACGATCTCTCACACACATATGTAAACTATATATATATATAATGATTTTATTGGTTTATAGAACACAGGAGCAGTGATTGTAGTGGCCTACTTCATCAATACAACACTTCTCTTGTTGGGCCTGTGGTCTTCCAGCTCCAGTTCAGCTTCTATTTTGAGCTCATAAACTAGTTGTAATAAATGTCCGCTGAAAAGAACATAATCTTTTTCATATGCAATTACCGTCGTGTGTGCCCCTGGGCTGTGGGGCTGTAATTGCATATGAGCAGTGACATGCAGACACATTGAGCCCACATCTACTTTAAAATCATCTTATTGCTTTGTCTTGTTTCCAATCAAACCTCTAAATCAGAAGACCCAGGGCTAGTGCTTTTGAACTGGACATGGCAATCCTGACTTGTCTGAATGTTACAATGAGTTGTTTACATATTTAAGACTGACCATCCAGCTGAAGCAGGGTTATTATAGCGCCTTGAGCCTAAAGAACTGTGGGCTTCCAAGGACTCCCATTTACATCCCAGTGCAATGTTGTCTTTGAGTATCCAGTAAGTGCAGCATCATAACATGCCCAAAACGCATTCTAGTCAGTAATAGCAAATGACTTTTATTGATAATCACTTAACAAGCATTGTTGAGCAACATCATTTGGGCTCCATAGTTGTCTCCAAAAAAACGTAATTACTGGGAAGAACCCAAACCATTATGCAATGCCACTAGAACTACTGACCCACATGAAAATGGGGCAGCTTAACATTTCTAGTGGTAGTTAAGTAGTAACAGAAAACAAACAAACAAAAAAAAACGTAAAAAGTAGTAGCCTAGTTATAAGAGTTGGAGTGCACAATTGTAGACTATGATGTACAACCATTTGTCCTGCATAGATCAAAAGGAAACAGTGGTTTGGCAAAAATATAATTACCATAGATGAGTTCCTTTCATGTTAAAACTGCTGACTATATATTTCAGCACAGAGTCTTGAATAACATTGTCTTTTGCAATACAATGAGAGGTCACAGTTCTGTAATAAGCATCTCATTTTGTCTTTGGTGACAGCATGTTTATCCTGTATTCTGTAATTAAACACTGCTGTGTGCTAGATGATGGTACTGACTAGAGGATAGGCAGTAAAAGTGCTAAGGCCAAATCCTGCAGCTAGGTGGTCCTGAACATAAACAGTGCAGGGTCTCTAGCAGTAAATACTACCCAGGCAAGTAGGCTACACATTTTGTTACTCAAGTCATAACTATGTAAACACAGGTTCAGCGTAGGCAAGCATGGTTATGTCACTGTAGCTGCTGTAGCTATGCTGACTTGAGCATACGATGTGTAGTCAGTATAGCAGTACAGTTGCTTATTATAACTGTCATAGCAGACACACTCCTGAGATACTTTTGTTTATTTAAATTGACTTTGTTGGTAGGTAGTACTTTCAGACGTAGTGGGTGAGCCTGTTAAAGCATTGCTGTTTGTTGGACCTGTTATGGAGCGGCATATCGGTGCAGTTAATATGTAACCGGAGCTTGTGCTGGTCTCTGGCATACAGTGATTGGACCTGGCTCTCAGCGGGACGGTCTATGCCCTAGTTTCCCCAGTTACTCTGTCTCAAGGGACAGATCCAGCCCGTGTGAGAGGAGAAGCAAAGGACACTGCAGTTTGTACCAGCTACTGACTCTAATATTTGAGATACTCTGTAACACCATAGACTCTATATAAATGGACATGGATAACCTGCTTTCTCAGTAGGAAGTCAGCACGGGGAAGCTTCTGGCTCCATCGACTCTTCTTCCAGTTGACTTTACATTGAAAAACTGTCACTGGTCTCTCTGTAACTACTGCAGTGAGCCTCATCATTTTGGTTTTAAAATGTTCGTATTAACCCGCTTTATATGGTCTCTGTGTTTTTATTTAGCTGTTTTGTCTGTAAAAACATTCATATTCCTAATATGGAACTTGGCTCCAAATTCTCTCCTATGACTGCTAACCTTGTGAGCTTCATTTGACTGAAGTCACACTCCCTTAGTCCACTTTTCTATGCAGTCAATGTGTAAAAGATGCCAGGGGAATGGTTTAAGATGCTGTGAAAATATACACTATGAGCTGCAACAAATCAAAATTGCAATTTGAATGGACATAATCAGTAATCAAGGTTTCACTTATTATAATTTCTTCCACAAACAAAATATCCTGTTGTATTCTGCATAAAAACTACTAACCTTGTAAATTTCTGATTTTTGATTGCGATTAATCTCACAGTCCTGCCATCCACAAGAAATGTTGCATAGTGCCCCTTTACCTTAATACTTCCTTCTACTTGTTCTGGGAGCACTGGGCTGCACCACTATAGCGACTGTTGTGATAAAAGTGCAAGCAGAGTTGGCTACAGCTCTGTTTACTTTATACTTGTGTTTCCCTTACAACTCCCAGTCCCATAACATTTCATTTTCAGGAGCCTCCCGTGCTGCGTTCAGGCTCAGACGATAGGACGGTGTTGTTATTTGGTGCCATAAAACATGTCTTCAGAGGCCTGTTCCCCTCTCAAATATTTATTGGCCTTTCAACACAGAGTGATATCTGGCCGAAAGAAGTCCCTGCTTTCAAATGCTCACCCCTAACGAAAAGATGCATGTGGTGGAACAGGTTTATGAGTGCTTTGTGTGATTTTGGCTATTGTTTGAGAAAGCTTCACAATTGGCTTTGAACCTTTAGGGCCCCTGTGAATTTGGGAACTTGTACTTGCTGCTGTTATTTGGAGGAGGATTTGGCCACTGGGGAACATTTAGAGGTTTGATTTGTTTATAATAGAAGCTGAATGTATTTTTTGATAAATGCTGGAACTAAACATGCTTCAAAAAAAGAAACCTTTTACTCATGCTCATGTGACACATCTATAGTGGTGAGCAGTTTTAGGTTATAACTCCTCCCTCAGGGCAGAACTAATCTAGCTCAGGGCAGTATAAATTCTAGCTTCTCAGTGCAGCACCTTCAGATTAAAAATACCTTCTGGATGGGAATCGTTATTTCTTAATTTTAAAAAAGTGTGCAGATGACTGGCTCTGAAATTTTTACACTAACAATATTGATCAGCGTTTCTCTTTACTAGAGGAGACTACGGTGACCCCCCACAATCTAAAAACTAGCTGCGACAACAAAACAAATGATGCTTTATGCTTGAAGTGTTAAACATAGTAACCACTTTTTAAATCTGTAATCAATGTTTTTTTTTTGTTCAGTAGGGGCAATGAGTGACATTTATACACCTAAATATTGTATCAGTTGAAATGATTCAAATATGGATTGCTTGTGCCACCGCAGTTTTAGTATAAACCTGTGGGAAACACTGTTGATACTTAATTAGCAGCCTTTCTTGTCTTATTGAACTATATAATAGCAATCCAATTTTGTAACAAAATGCTGTAGGTCTACTTATTATGCCTGTTTCATTACATTCATAGTAGTATTTTCTGTTGCAATGGGCGATATCAAAGTTAAAATATATATTGTAGCAGGCTTATGACCTTTATCATTTGAGTAACTGTGTATATTTTATCACATTATAATATTGTACATAAATCTGAAAAAAAAAAAAAAATTCCCATTGTCCAAGTTTTTGTCTGCACGCTCCTCACTATATGCAGTGTCTTGTTTGTGATATGGCCTCCGGCTGACTAAAGAGAATCCATAATACCCACAGTCTGCAGTGGTCCCACTGTTATTACTGAGTCTCACACATGCTGAGCCCTGTCGTCACGCCCACAGCACCACCAGATGTTGTTTGTGACTTTATATTTGTCTTCTGTTCTTCAGAAGTGGACAATAGCGGTTCAGTGTGGTCTTTTGCTGATTTCTGTTGTTCTGTAAGATTGGCCCATATCCTGCTGGCATTTCTTTTTTGATATGCAATTACATTATCATAAAGGGCTGTGAACATGAGTGGGCATTGGGTGGTCTAAACTGACTTGTGCTTTTGGTTGTCATGGAGAAATTGGACTAGGATAAACTTGATAAAAATTGATTGAATTCACATTAAAACAGCAACAGCTACACATCAAACCCTGTTGAATATAGCCTGACTGTAATGATGTAACTCTGAGATTATCATATTAAAAATGGTATTGAAACTTTTATATATCTTTTATTTCCATCCATTCATCTTCTCCTTCTTGCTGCCCAGTCCTCATAGCACCTGATCCCCCCATGAACCCCTTTGTGAGTGGAGCCCACAGGAGGGTGGACGTCATGGTCCTTGATGTTAGTTCACAGGAGTGATGCATGTTTTGAGTTGATGGGGGAAACCGGAGTTTATTTCAGTAATTCAGTTAAATTCAATTAAAATGACTAATTCTGATTTTGCCCCTTATTAATTTTCTGAACATTTAAGTCTATTCTGTTTTATTAAACTGTAGTGTAACAACACAGTATTGGGAAGTATTCTATCATTCCTCTAAACAAATAATGGAAATCTGAGTATAAAATAAGAGACAGATCAATATATTGTTTAGTAAATATTTGATCTTTTCACCATATCACCTGTCATCCTTAAATCTCAATGAGAGGCTGATTTTTGGGGTTTTTTTTGTTTTTTGGCTGACCTGATGATTACTGAATGCACATAAAGCTTGGAATACTTTAATGCAAAGAGATAATTGGACAAAACATGACTACACAGCTCTCCTATAAGGGTGTGGTACAAAAGGACTGTGGGTAAGTTTAAATGGCATCATTTGGGGATATTAATAAAAATCAGTCCAGAAATATTGGCAGTTTGGATTGTGAACAGTCTGCATCAGCCATGGAAAAAAACGTACCAGTTCACCTCTAATATTAAATCTATCATACTGTCGCTAAGAGTAATGCTTGTTATGGGAAATTGGTTGCTAGCATCTTTATGTAAGTGTAACTGTTCTGGGCAGATTTGCAAGAGTTTTAGTAAATGAAGATGGACGTGTCTCGCTTGAGGTTCTTTTTGTGCGGTGAACAGATAGCCAGGGAAATTGGATAAAATGTTTTAGACTGGATTCATTTAGCACGAGGAGACCACTCAGTAAAAAAGTCTGTGAATACTGTATGTCCACAGAATGACAATGTTATCCAGAGGTTTAGGAATGAAATGTTACTTGTTACCATTTAGTATGGCATAAAATTAGTGTTAAGGAGTGTTAAGTAAATTTTTAGTATGTGATTTTAAAGTAGAAATTATTCATTATAACAAAAACTACTGCTGTTTCTGCCCCTAAATCTACCATTACTATTACTAAATGTTCTAACCACTAATTATTACACCTCCTACTACTACCAATACCACTGCTAATATTTTTTGTATTATTTAAGACCTATATTTCTACTTTGGATTTGTTCACACATGCACGTATTTGGTCCAGGTTTGAGCCCAGTTTAGTCCTGTTGTAGAATTTGATTTGGTTCTGTCCTAGTCCTGGTTTAGTCCTGATCTTGTCCAGGTTTAGTCCCAATTTTCTTGTTGATATTTTCACATTCATTCATTGTATAAATTCAAGTCAGAGCAAGTGCATTTTTAAACCACGCCTTATATTGTATCAAAACCACTGAGGTGTTGTGACAGCGTTTGTCATCCTTGGAAACCGATCCACATCCGCTCTGTTTATCCCAGCGGAAAGTTACAGGGTCCTTAAGTACATTGTTTTAGTTTTACAGACCACAATTTTAGGGTTTCACTTCCCCATAAACACCGGTGCCAGCCTAGTCCCAGCCACAGTAAGCATGTTGGTCATAAAGTTTGATAACAGTCAGCTACTGAGAACACTTTCATACCACAGTACAATTTGACAGAGTGAAATGGTCCAATTATTCCAAACAGGCAATTTTAATGTTTACTTTATATTATTTATTCTCATCTCAACCATCCTTGGAGCTGTTTGAATAATTCTGCACATAGATCTGCCACCCTTTGGAGTATTGCTGCGCTATTAATCAAATTTTAATGGAGATCGAGATTGAGTCATTTCTAACCATCAACCATATTTTTATTTGAGAGGACCACAGTAAATCTTTGGAGTCCAGTCTGTGGAGTAAGAAAATGTTTTATGGTGTTAATGGTGCAACTTTTCTGGTGAAGTGTCCGCCATCTGCTTGTCTCCATGGCGATGCTGTTGCTTTGTCAGGAATGTCCCGGGATGGCATTTAATGTATCCATCTTGCATTTACTCAATAACAGAGGTTTTTATTGACTTAAAAACTTGATTTCTTACTGTGTGTGGGCTCTCCTCTCCGCAAATCTGACATGTAACTTAACGTGGCCCTATGGCACCTTCTGTCTCTGTACAAATAACGTCTCCATGAAGAGAAGCTGGTGACATTTTCACCAGAAAAATTACACAGTGCACCTTTAAATAGTAATTATTAAGTCTGTCAGGATCATGGAAATGTATGTAAAACTGCTTTTGATAAGACAACATAAAATAGATTTGAAAATTGTGATTTTTGTTATTGCCCAGCTGTACCTTTGCGAGTTCAAGACGCTTGCCCCCCAATATTGCTCCTCTGTTTATAAACTCCACTCAACTTCATTAGACTCATTCTGACCATTCAAATTGCCTTTCCACTCCAATAACTGCAAAGAGTTAGCATGATTTAAACCACTTCAGCCACAGCTGCTACTACATACGGCTAAAAATAGAAAGTGAAGAAATTTTAGCCTTGGAATCGTGCACGGAAGTGGCTAACTTAGGGGACTAAATCCAAAAACCTGTTTTCTGGGAACTCTTGAGTTCTCCATGCCAAAGTGAACATATCTCTTATTCCCCACAGTTTGCCTAACTTTAGTGACATTTTGGTTGGCTCGCTACTATGTGGAAGAAAGAATTGTGTTTTTCTTGCAAAGTAACTTCACAGGAATATTAGAACTAGTGACCGTATTATTTCCAAGTTGTGGTTTTGTGGGGGAAAGGTCTGTCTGTCTCCTTGCATTTCTAAATCTGGGTTTTTTTCTTAGCTCATGGGTTGCTTTCATGGTCTGCGACTGTAGCGTGCGTCTGTTTTTCAATGCAACTTTAAATTTAGTGGTTTAGGCGGGGTTCAGTGCATTTAGTGGCTGACTCTCTGCTCCCTCACTGGTCTCACTTGTAACTGGGCTAGACTCCTGGTCCTCCAGTCCTGGTTCTCCACTCAATCTGTAAGTTAATATTTGCATTATTATATTGTCATTTATCATCTGTGTTTGTTGCATATGTTGAGGTCGAAGTAAGGGTTGAAAGTAGGTTAGGTGGAGATAATTTTATATTTCAGCCCTGCTTCTGTTGGTGTTTGGCTAAGAGGCTGAGAGTGTAGACTGTTCCATAGTTTGATTGTCCTTTAGACTAAAATCTATGTTTAATTCACATCATTTTTTGTCTTGGTTTTGTTCTAAAATGTAATATTCTTTGCTTAGACCTTCTTGTTGTGGTTCACCTTGACGATTGTTTAATTTAGTCTATTGAAAATGGTGCTTGGGGAGAAACACATCAGAGGTTGTACTTGGTTTGCATTGCGAGTCCCGGCACAGGCTATAAACTTGATTTTTAGCATGTTTTGATAGAAGCGATAATACAATCAAAGACCAATTTGTTGTCTTGTAAGACTGAATACATCTTTGCCTTTGTGCATGAATAGGGATTTTGTTGTCATTTCCCCTCCTCCATGGGAACAGCAGATGTAACCAAGGCTTATTCTCAATATCTGGGACACTCAAGCCCCCAAAGCACTCCTTGTGTTTTTTTCTTTTTGTACGTCTTGCATTTATGGATCCATTTTTGCGTCCTTTTGTAAAGAAACCCGTCACTTTCTAAATGGAGTATTGACATGTGACTTGCTGTGAAAAATTAATCTTTCATCAAAAACCCAGCTGATTATTGACTACAAGGAGCAGCGTTTCTTTCAATAGCAGTAATTACAGTTGTAGTCTACAGTGAACCCCTATAGCTAGTGGAGAGAATGGCGACTTCAGTTTTCACTGTTAAATGTTCCTTGTCATATTCCTGTTATATATGCGCACAGCCATGTGAATCATGCCTTAAGGGGGAGCTTCCATGCCGCTGTTTTGCATACATTGAGTATATTACATTAAATCTGGCCTTTTATATGCTTGTATATGGCACAGTGAAGGCATGCCTATATACATAGTGGTGGAAAGTTCAATACTTAAAGTTGCTTGTTTTTTTCTGACACAATTCTCATTTATTCAGACTTGGCACATGGCACAGAGTGTTCTGCAGAAATAATGTTAGATTTAAAGCCTATAGAGTATTGTTGTAAAGTAAACTGAATTGATTTATTGATGTGTTTGTTGTGATTTCAGTAAAGTACTTTGAATGACTTTGTGTTAAGTAGTAGTAGCAGTAGTTGAGTAGTTGTGGCAGTAGTTGTGTAGCTGTAGCAGTAGTCAGTTGCTAGTAGTCATAGTCAGTAGTATTATTTTGTTATTACTCAATGTAATAGTTTCTGTTACGCCTGTTTTTCTAATGTTATTTCTAAACAGTTCTTGTATTTAGTTTTACATAATGTATACTGTGCTAATTTTGTATATGAACATGTGGTAGCCACATTGCTTCCTAAATGGTATTTTACTGAGCCACATTTTTTCCTGAAAATCTCCAGCGGGTGCGTTTGGATAGACTCTGAGTCAGACCTCAGCATGACGGACTATTTTAGAGGTTGCATGACTATGTGCAATTCCTTAGCTGAGGCACAAAACTGCCACTTTTGCTCCAGCTCTCAATGTTCATTTAACTTGGAATCATTCTCGTCTTAATTTCAGTAGTTCCTCTTAGTGTATTTGGTAATGAAAAGACATTAAGGTTTTGCGTGATATTTTGGGATTTGGTTAGACCATGGATACTGCTGGTTGGTTGTTCTATTGTGGTTTTGCATCACATGCATCTGCTTTTGGGCTTGAGACCTTTTTATTAAGGCCAAAAGCTTTAAACACGATCTCATTTAACTTTGGATGCATTTTCTTTTGATATGAATGTTAATGAAAATAGTTACTTTTACTCACCTACTTGTTGTAGTACTTGTTGTATTTGAAGTACTTGTTGCAGTACTTGTATTTGAAGGGCTTATTGTATTTGAAGTAATTCCACTGCTGCTTGTAGTCATGGTTATAATTGTAGTAGTTATATTAATAGTCGTAGTAGTAGTCTTAGTAATCGTCATAGTAGTAGTAGATCTTCCTCTTCGCATCAAAACCGACTGCTTTTAATTAAATAATTTACAATTATCACAGCAACGACAACAGAAGTGTCTACTGGAAAAATGCCCTCCTTTATCTGCCTGGAGGTTTTTGTCTTGTCATTTAGTCCAGACGATTGTGGCCTGCCTCATAAATAACACCACTGGGATATTTTCAGTATAGCCGATGTGCACTGCCAAAATGAATGCGTGACTTACAGCATTACGTAAAATGCAACTTAAGGACACCGCAAGGCATGGAAATTAGCTTATTTTATGTGTAAATTTTTGTTAATGAGTAAAAACACCACCTTTGGCATATGCAAAGTAGATGTTAGCCTCTTAGTAAGAATACGAGCGGCTGGTGTAGTAGACATTTTGTGACTTTTGGGATTTTGTAGCAGTGCAGCACCCCGGGGAGCCCATTTTGAAAGCAATAAATGCCAAAGCTAATCGCAGCAGACGCCCCGCTGTGCTAAGAACAAATTTGACAGTGTAGTGTGACTGTGACAGCCTGCGATGCCGGTAGCACTGTTTGCATGGCACTGAACAGAATGCAGTGGCTCCTCTCCAAATGCAGCTGAACCCAGGCCAAGTATAACAGGGCCTTTAACCCTCTGCTGTGCTGGAGAATGCGATTTGCTCATACAGTCAGTTAACCTATTATAACTCAACATATAGGACAATACACTATGTAGAAATAATGTCATATGCACTATTTTAAAGGTGCACTGTGTACCTTTTATGGTCCGTCACCGTCTTCTCTCCATGGAGGTGTTGCCTTGAATGTTCCACAGTTTGGCATTGCACCTATTTATCTCTATGGAGACAGTAGGCGACACCAAAGGGCCAAGCTACATGTCAGATTGTCGGAGAGGCGAGCTCACTAACGGTAAGAATGTTTTTAGGTCAATAAAAACTCATGTTATTGAGTAAATTCAAGATGTATAATTTCCAATATAATTTCGATGGAGGCAAGCAGGTGACGGACCATGCACCAGAAAAGTTACACAGTGTACCTTTAATATCATAGGTTGGTTTTGATTTTGCCTAGAATGCTCCACAATAGGGCATAAAAATGATTCTTCTATTATTGATTGTAGGGCTGCAGCTATCGATTATTACAGTAATCGATTATTCTGTCGATTATTTTGTTCGAATAATCGAGTAATCGTTTGTTATTGTCGTGTCTACTGGCACATGTTAAGTACACACCACGTGCATTGACAGATACACGTGTTTTGGACATGAAAAACGTAATTATCGCTGGGCTAAGGTTGACTCACCTCGCGGTTTCTTTTCCACTTGATGTAATGTACGGGGCTTTCTGTTTAGATGTTGTAGCATCAGTGCTGAGAAGGTGACTTTTAAAATGTAATCCCCTACAGATTACATTCCCCAAAATGTAGTTTGTGACGTAATCAATTAAATTACTTAAAGTGAGTAACGTAATCTGAATACTTTGGATTACTTGATATTGTCATGATTTTTAAAAGTACATAAATGTAGCAACCAACTCCTGCAAATTCTTGTTTGGTTTTAGACCTGGATTAGTCCTGGTTTTAGATCTGGTTTAGATCTGGTTTAGACCTGGTTTAGACCTGGCTTAGTCCTGGTGTGAGTTCTGGTTTAGAGGCGCACAGGAGGAAGCGTGGTCCACGGAGTGTACGCGACAAGACACAATCCACGCGCAGAGTGCGCCGTACGGGAGATGAAGAGCGTGCGGCGTACGGGAGATGCGGGGTGCGGAGCGTACCGCACCCCGCCACCGGAGGTTATGCTCTTATTATACATCCATGGGCGCTGCGCTGTTTTGTGTACAGTGAAGTGCAGTGGTCGTGCGGAAACTTTACCTCTACCACAAAAGGTTCCGGCCATCGCCGAGTGTATGAAAATAAAACGAAGCATCGAGGCAAAAAAAAATAATCGATGCATTTTTCTAATCGATTTAATCGATTAACTTGATGAATCGTTTCAGCCTAATTGATTGCATTGTGAGTGTTTTGTAGTTAAAAAATAACTTGGGGAAACAGAGAGTTGGTCGCCTCTCCACAGACCTGATCTGTAACTTGAGTTTTTTTTTTCTCTGGAGATCCTATACTCGTGAAAATACTTCTCAAATCAATATAATTTCTATGGAACAAGCAAATATAACACCCTCCAGTGGAAAAGGTGCATAAACTAAAGGACTGCTTTAGCTTAGAGTCTGTGACGAAGAGAGACACAGTTGAAGAAATGTCCAAGTATATTCCTCTATTTCACTTCACCCTGGAAAGCACTGACTTGATGCTAAGTGATTTCTATTTGCAGTGCATTGGCAGCCTGTCTACGCCTTGTTTTATTCAGACTGACTTGAGGACTTATTTTATCTTTATGTGAAGTACACCCCAGATGTCTATGTTTTTCATGTGCTTTCTTGATACAATAACAGCAAAGCAGCATGGGCCATTTCCTGTTGCTGGAAAAGCATTAGTGAAGAATTGGGTCACAACATTAAACTTGTTTTGGAAGTGGAAGTTTTAGTGTTGTATCTTACCTGGATTCTCAAGTTGCTTTTGATTATGTAAATGGATTATGTTGGTAAGTGAGAGGCAGGTTAATGCCCATTGTAAACATAATTGATCTATAGTTAAGTTTAGAGTACATTTTATTCACATTTGTCTTCTTTTGAGTTAGTCCATATTGAGAACTTAATTCCTAGTCAATATTTGGCCCTTTTTTGTTTTTACCTTTTTTTAGCGAATGATGCTCCGACCCGATACTTTGGCTTTAAGTATTTGCTGATACCAGTGCAGAGATTAAAAATCTAATTTATTAAACACAAAACAGCCAATGGTTAAAAGTGTTATTTATATAACTGTTATTTATCATCTAAAATAATTACAAAACATCAAGTTTAATATTATGAGACGTTTTGGGCCAGCAAATCACCTTACGTCAATTTATAGACTAAAATGGGATTGACTGCATCTATATCTTGACCCGATGTCCAATCCACTATAATTTTCAATACTGGTGCTGATCCGATAACGGTATCTGTTGTACTGGTGCATCCCTGCAAAGTTGAGCCTCTAACTGCTTGCACCCGCCCTGCCCTTAGGTTAAGAGCTGAGTGTCTAGCACTCATGCCTCACAGCAAGGTTCTGGGTTTGAGGCCCGGGTCACCCGGGCCTTTCTGTGTGGAGTTTGCATGTTCTCCCTGTGCCTGGATGGGTTTCCTCCGGGCTCTTCAGTTTGCTCCATCAACCCAAAACATGCAGCACCCTTATCAACTGTATGAAATCAAGGGCCGTGACGTCGCCTGGTGCCCGGCCGGCTCAGCCGAGAGGATGACCTGGGTCCACCCTGCTGTGGGCTCACCACCCGCAGAGGAGTTCATTGGGGTTGGGTGCGCAGAGGACTCGATGGAGAACTTCTGCCCCTGCGACCCTGCGATATGAAGATGGATGGATGCACCCAGTGTAGTCCAGTTATAGGCCCTTTAAATGTTTCTCTCTGATTATTATCAAGGATGTACTCTAATGGAGGCCCAGATTTGCACAGATACAGTACTTATACAGTACACTACTTTAATGCAACTACTATAGAGCTTAGCTTGTACTACTACTACTACTTGTACTAATATATAGATTAGTTTGTCTCCATATTTGAACTAAAACAAGATGAATAATACTGCTCTTAACACAAATTTACATAATTTTTAATCTAACAAACTGCCACCTATAGTGTGACTACTCACAATAATGGATCTCTTCCAAAATGTATCTACTTAAATAATTTACTATCATATTTCTTTTAAACATCTCCCTATCTTCCACTGCACTGCAGTCCCACTCACTTTTTCCCTATCTGATGGCTGTGGATCAGTTACCTTGCTTATCTTTGCTTTATTATATTAGGGGTCGCACTTAGCTCCTCTGAAGCTTAAATGAACTCCATGGCCATGTTATCCAGCCTCTCAGGGCCGCTGCATATCTCCAGCTCCTGCTAAAGGCTAACGGCCAATTGTGATGATGGATGGGAGTGATGTCACCGCTCTAACCTCCAACTTCTGACAAATTTATTACCTTGTCTAGAATCGGCTACTGGATTCTTCCACTGCCCGGGACATAGGGGTGGGTAATATAGCGTGGGTTACACTTATTTTTCTTTGATACTAGTAATGAACATATTTTGGATACTTTTGCATTATAATCCTGTATATTCACTATGAAACAATAAGAGTATCATTTTATTTAATACAAATCATTTGAAAAAAAGTAAAAATTATTTAATTATTGAAAAACAGCATTTTAAATGGTTTGTGATCCCAAGTTATTCCTCACATGCCTTATGAATCTTGAGCATCCTAATTATTCTAGAGTTTTACAATGATAGCAAAGTTAACAACAATAGGCGCACTTCCTGATTATCAGACTAAAGCCTTTTATACTTAGATGCAGACAGTACACAGATTATAAACTTATTTTGACCTTATTTTTTACAATTATCTGTAGGCTTACTGCTTAATTTTGCTCAAATATGTGCAAAAAGAATCAGGCGCATTCCCTTTAAAGGTGCACTTTGTAACTTCCGGTGTCTACCTGCTTGTCTCCATGGAGATGCTAATTGCTTTGCCTGGAATGTTCCTCAGTAAACTTGTGTACCTCCGGAGATACGCAGGTGATGCCACCAGACCAGATCTCCCGAAAAGTGCCTGTGGAACACTCCAGGCAAAGTAACACCATCTCCATGGAGACAAGGCAGTGGTGGAAAAGCTACATAGTGTACATTTAAAGAAAAGATTGATATAGGAGGTAGGTTATATAGGTTGATATAGGTTACTCAATATTTTCTAGAGTCCATCAAAAGTGTGTGTGGTATGTCTCATAGTTCTAGTTTTCTTATTTCATCTTCTGTAGAAAGGAGAAAGCCAATCTACAAACTAGGGCCCGACCGACATATCGGTTGGCCGATATTATTGGCGGATATGGGCTCTTGGAAACATCGGCTATCGGCCAGAATCTTGCTGATATGGGCCGATATTCCACTTGGACATTTTACCTTGTTATAAAGCTTAGACTCTCTTCATTCTACCCATTTTATCCAATTTACAAACAGATAAATGTCCTAATATGTGGCGCCGCATCAGGATTTATCTGAACGCATCGCCATCGCACTTGTTTACACTCGCATCGTAGATCCACGTGCGCACATATGCGGTCTATGTGTGCGCAACACTGAGATTATATTCTTTTTCTGGACGATCAGTTTGAGTCTGGGTTAAAAGGATATTTATTAGTGCAGACTTGTGATCTGAGAGGAGCCTGTGTGAGGCTGAGTGTTGGAAATGTGTTTTGAAGCTCGTTTTGGTTCTTTCTCACTGGTTGGCGATTAGCTGCTGTAGCTCGCACACATAAACAGGCTGTTTTCTCTTCTATTAGTGACTGTAAAGTGACTATAGTGGCCGTATATATGTTACTGGACACGCACTGATATGTAAATGAGCTGTGAATAAAAGTGTAAAATATCGACATTTAGCAGATCATTAATCACCGCGGCGCACACACATTTACCGCTAAAAGGTAATAGCGTTAGTTTACTTACAGCACTTTCTTTACTGGCTAGAATATCATACAAAAACACCATTAGGCCGACCAACTGTCTTTAGATATGACATAAAGCGGCAGAATAACAATAAATGTCGCCTAAACAAACCCAACTGAAAATTCAATAGAGCCAAACTTAAGTTTTATAAACAACTGAAGATTTACAGTGAATTTTTACATCATAAATATATCGGCGATATAATCGCCGATCGGCAGCTCCATCGGTATCATATCGGCCGCAACAAAATCCATATCGGTCGGGCCCTACTGCAAACGATTATTAATCATTAAAAAAAAATCATATTTAGTTGACAGTATTGCACCCACCTGTAGTTTTGTGAGCGCATTAGATTAACCTTTTAAAATGACATCATGATCAAAACAATAGACCCATTAGTCTGATCATATGTTTGTCATTTCAAACCATCTGTAACTGGTAATTAGCTCGCTTGTAGCTCCACTAATAGGCATATTGCTACTAATAATTGTGGCTGTTATTGTGACTCCTTTTTGTTCTTTTCCAGGTTTATGTCATCAACGTAACTTACTCTGACAACACTTCCCACATCATCTACAGAAGATACAGCAAATTCTTCGACCTCCAGGTAATTGTCTGTCTCTCAGCTTCCACCGCATGCCCCCGGGCTTGTAGCGTTTAAATGAACTGACATGGCTGAATAGTTTTGGAAAAATATCTAATTGTGATTTTTCTGACAAGCGTGGTGATTGGCGATTCATCTTTTAATAAGGCTGTTCTCAAAGTTCACTTTTAAACATGTCCAGGAGCAGCAGTATTTAAGAGAAGACTGAAATATGAACTGCTACAAGAATCGTACGCCTTTAAGAGTTTGTTGAGTTTTAACCTATAGGGTTAGCAGGTTTTATACACATTAAGGTAAATTATTGCATATTACTTAAATAATTGCAGGCTTTGTAATTTGCTGAATGCTAAATATATTTTGCAGCCCTGTTGTAAATGTATTGTGATATAGGCTTTGTGAACTTGCAGCTTGTTTAAAATAGATTAATGATTCTCAAAATACACTATGGGTATGGCAAATTTTTGATACCCGATTAAGTCCTTTTATGGATAGTGCACTATTTTATCTATAATTTTTGTTTTAGTCCTGGTTTATTTGTTTCTAGTTATTTTTTTTATTGGCATACCAGTCCTCTTGGTCCAGATTTACCTTGGTCGTTTGCCCTGGTTTAGTCCACATTTAGATCTAGTTTAGACTTATTTTAGACCTGGTATTTAAATTTTTTTTTACACAGATAGACATATTTGACCCAGCTTATTCCTTAGTTTTCGGTCTTGGTTAAATCCTGAAGTATACCTGGATTACCTGGAGATCTGGTTTAACCTTGATTCCCTGTATATTCCCAATTTTCATTTTAAGACACATTCAAAGACACTAAAGATGAATCCAAACAATATAATGGTCACTGGTGTGAAAAGTTTGTGCTCTGCTGGTGTATAGATTAATGTGTAAGGCTCGCGGCTGCTCTCGCTCCTGTCTCGTGTTCTCCACACCTCGTCGCCTCTCGAATCAATGTGTGTGTTAGTAATTGGTCGGGGAGCCGGGGAGACATGCTTTGTATCCCGTAGCCTTGTAGAGACCCAGCCATGCACAGCCCCCTCTCGTTCTCTCCATCGTTCTCTTCCTCTCTCTCCCTTCTCTCTTCCCTCTCCATCTCTCTTACATGTCGCTCTTTCCATCTCTCTCTCTGTCTGGCTCTTTCCGTCCCTTCTTTGTTTTAGTAAATGGTGTATGTAGTGTGTAAATAGTATGTATATGTAATGCAAATACTTCAGTTTGTTTCTTTGTAAATAGCACGAGGTATGGATGAAATTTAATCCAAAAAGAAGTTCTGTTACATGTCAGTCTCTCACTCCACCTCTTTCTCCCTCTTGCTCACTCACTCTCTCCTTCTCTCTCTCACACTTACTCACTCATTATCTCTCTCTCCCTCCCCTCTTTCTTCTTCTTTCTCTATTCCTCCCCTCTCCCTTTTTGCTTTTCCGTCCCCTCTCTCTCCCCCAAACTCCGTCCCTCTCAGTCTCTCTTCGCATCTCTCTCTCCATCCCCCCTTTACTCCCCTTCTCTCTGTCCTCTTCACCACCTCTATAGTGCACCCTCCTCTCTCATCTCGCCGCCGACTTGCCCTGGAAACGTCATAGCGCTTGACAGGCCTTTTTTACAGTACAAGCAAGAAATTCACACAGAAGTCAATTTACTGTCACTTTAAAGCCATGCCTGTTGGATTCGATGAAGCTGGGAGATGATTGGATGCTTTTGAATTTAGTCCTGCGTCTTTTCACGGGAATTCACTCAAAACTTTTTTTTTTTCACAAGGTTGCAAAAGTGGCTTTTGAAATCACCACCTAATCTAGTCTGCTCGTGCTGTGTATTGATTTGATCTCGGGTTGGAAGCCAGATGTCTGGTTATGAAATAAGTGTAGTTGTCAGCAATGTTGAGTAAAGCATTTTGTTGAAACAGTATTGTGTTAAAGTTTAGTTTGCACAATAAAAAACTAGCTACATGTTACTATGCTATGGTAATTATAGGTCATTTTGTCTCCAAGTGGCTTCTATTTCAGTCTTGGATTGTTTGGTAGACCATCATACTTGCAATCAAAATTTATTGAGTGGAAAATGGCATGTTTTATTAAGCCATTACAGCAGATATGATCACATTTTTAGCTGAAGACATACAAAAAGCTGAGATATAAAAGACCTTTATCTGACTAGTATTCTTGTACTGAAGTACAAGCAGCATCTATACACCTTTGGTTTAGGACAGACCCAAAGTGTGGTCCGGGGCGCCCAAAGCTCGTCCACACAGCAAGCATCAAAGAAAATTGAGTTTGAAATGAACTTTACATAATTTATTTGCTTCATTTACTACTTTAAATGTAGGGCTAAATAAATTGAACAAAGTCTTGATTTTAAAAGCTCGAACTAAAATCTGAAATGCCCTGAGTATTCATGGGTTTCAGACATAAGGATTCTTTCCTGATTTGACCGGCTTAGTAATAACACATTATATAAAACTAAATAATATCTTTTGAATGGGTAAACATCGTCACAAAATCTTTCAACTCGGGAAGGAATCATTTGCCTGATACCCATGAATAGCGGCTGTTTTGGAGCCACTTGCCTATTGATAGTCTGACCGAGCACATTCTCCCCCATGCAGTGTTTTTCAGAGCCCATATGTGCGCCGCAGCAGAGGTCTGTGGGTCGTAGAAAATATGAAAGGTGTGCAGTCAGAGTACGAGGGGGGCACCACTCAATAGCCTCAGTGTGCTTGAGCCAGAGGAAATAATCAGTGCAGCACCGGCCTTTTCTCAACGCTCCCATTGAAAAACACAGAGCCAGTGTGAGAGGTGAGAGTGACCCCTATGTTTCTGATTATACCTCCTATCAAAGTGACATGAAAGACAGAGGGGCAATAATAAACAAATAGGCCAGCTGAATGCATGGCTAGGTAAATGTCAGTGACGCTATATTGTCCTGTAATACTGAAGTTGTTGTTTTGAAGATATTATATCAGATTTGAAGATGTTTGAGATGTTGCTTGGCCTCTAATGTTTCACAGACTCACTGACTCACTGACTCAATCCAAGTATTTTTGGCAATAAAGTGCCTGTAATTGCATAAATTAAAGGTAACTTAATTAAAGGTAACAACTTTACATACATTTCCCAAAAAAAATGGTTGAATATGTGCTTAATTTTACAGTTCATTCTCTTTTAGCGAGGTTCAGCACGTTGATTGAGATTTTCACTTTGCCAGTATGGCCCACCCGTCTCTGTTAGCCTGCTATCTGCTGGGTTCCCTCTGTTTTGTGTTTATCAGCAGAGAGGCTAATGAACCTTAATGGGTCATGGATGGTTTGGCACAGAATCTCCTCCCGTCAGCAGCAGAAGATTGATTTAGTGAGCCTCGTCAGGTGGGGCGGGGCGAAGGTCACTCACCTTGGTTTCCTCAGATTGAGCTATCAAAGAAAGACCCTTGTGTTCAAGCAAGGAATTTTACTGACAGGGGTTTGTTTATCGATAAATAGTTATTGTTATTAATACGGGAACCAATAATTATTTGAACCAACTGGGCAGTAATGTCTTTTTAGATTAGATTAACTGAGTTGTGTAGCACGTGTTATAAAATGGTGATACAATGACTGATAATCAAATACAAATACTTTATATTTCTTAGTCTATCAGTTAGTATTCCACTTGAACCTGCTGATTCAATTAATTTAATTTAAAAAAACATCATGTATTTTCTTGCTTTATGGTTATCTAAAATCTAGATATTTCTGTAATGATATCTGTTTTGTTGATTTTTTTTTTTAACTGTTGGAGGACCTGAAGTCCCTCTGCTTTATTGTGGGGTTAAAAACCTGCATAAGTCAAAGTGAAAAGCAATTCATTTACAACATATGAACTTATCCATTCTCCAACTCATGTCTTCATATGGCGAAGTGGGTCCAGCACCTCCCAAATTTCACTTTAGCCCGTCTATTGTTGCAGTAAATACTGAGTGGACAGATTTTCACATGCTCTTCTTTATCCATGAAGTCCTCTGTTTGCTCTTTGGTCCCACACTGTGCGTTTGATGTCTGTTTTTGGAGAGACCTGCACTCTGTCCTGCACAAACATTATTCTGAGGTTCTGTTCCTTTGAGCGTCAACGTCATAATAATATGTGTTTAATAACGTGTTTTAGAAGAAAGAAAAGAAAGAGAATTTCAGTTTTTATGATACTTCTTTGACACTTGAGAAATCGAAAAGAACAGTTAAGATAAGATTACCACTTCGATACATGCTTTATTAAGTCATACGTTTTCATTGATGACTTTTTGTTGATCAGATTCAGAAAACTTTATTGGTCCAAAAGTTAGTCACAATGTAAATCAGAATCACATTTTTGCAATTTAGTAACAGAAAACACAAAAGAATATGTGATTTGTTTTTTATACCAGAGCATAAAACTGATGCTTTGAAGGCATCATGATAAAGTCAGGAGCCAGAGGATGGAGGGGCCGAGCCAGGAGACTCTGCTTTGCTCAGCACCTGTTCCTCCCACAGATAATGCAGGTCTCTCAGTCTGACACCTGTGATTTTCAAGCAGGTTTTAACAATGCTCCGCAGTTTGTTTTTGTCTTTCAAGGACAGGGTTTGAAACCAGCAGATGGAAGAAAATGTTAGCAGACATTCACTAAAAGAACAATAAAAGATCATTTTTTTGTCAATCACAGTGAACAGATATTTGCAGCTAGTGATAATGACCGTGGAAGACACCAACACCGTGGGAAGTAGCTCGTCTGAAGTCACTTTCTATGTCTCTGAGCAACATTTAATTTCAAACAATTCTCCTCACACCATAGGTAAATGGTCACATTTTTATGTAATGGTTTTTCCACCTTCAGGCCTCACAAGGCACACACCATACATCCTTACACCAGAGGTACGCAGACGTATATAGTCCTAGAATTGATCCTTTTTTGTGTCTTGGTCAGATATGTAAACACAGTTGTACCACACAGGCCTAACTCAGATGTTGGACACATGGGAACATAAAGCGGCTTTGAAGTATCATCTGTAGAATGGACCATTAGGCACTATGTTTGTCCATTTTTAAGTCCCATACAGAGCTGTAGTCTCCGCCTTGAGCCTTTTGAATGTATTTGAATGGAGGTTCCACAATGTCCTTCATTAAAAGTTTTAATGAGCACTTCACTGCCCCTCGGTTGTTGTAAATAGTTTTTAAAAATAAATTATTAATCAAAGGTAATTTTCATTTTGTGAGTGCACATACCCTTGTGTAGATTCAGCTAATTATCCACTTGAAACTTAAATGATTACATCTGGTAGTTCTTTTGGTACTTTTGGTAAAATGTTAAATAAATAATGCGTTTTATGATGTGTTTTCCTTTCTTCTTTGGTCATTATTATGTTAAGAATAAGGCTCTAGTAAAGAAATTCTTAGTCCTCCTCCTTCTGTAGCTGTAGGTTTTAGGCTACGTTATTGTTTTTTTCTCTTTTTACTGATTTAGTCCAGTTAAAATTAGTCATGGAAAATAAATGGCAAAAAATATTCCCGCTCTCTCTCTCTCACCAAATGTCTCAACTGTGTGCTTCCCACGTGTACTCTGATGTGGTTTCCCCAGTGAGTCACACTCTTCGCCCTTCTATTTTATGTGGGCCAAAAAGCTGCTTATTCGCTCCCCAATCAGGTGGGGTTAGTTTAGCAGAACGATTTGGGGAAAATATACAATTATCTGACAATTATTGCGATTAGATTTGTACGTATATAAGTCTGACTAAATTTCTTACAATCTTTTCCCAATACTAATTCTGAACCGAGAACTTTAGGGTCCAGGAGTTTGCTAGATTATCACTAATAAAACACCTTTGTGGTTTCTCCAATTTGGACAAGTGAATTGATAATATGAGGCAGGGCGGTTCTAGCCTGTCGAATTTGGGTGGGCAGAAAGAATAGAGAAGCAAATAAAAAGTGTTATGAATATGCGTTCATATCGGTAGCAGTTTTGATTGGGTTGGCAATAATGCGCAGTAATGTTGTGTATAGCTGGAGCTGTCCATGGTTTAAAATTGGCTATACTTGTTAGATTTAGGCATTCATCTGTAATAAAAGCTGGCTTAGTTAATTCTCATGTGCTGATGATCTTGGACCACTGATACTAAAATTTAAAAATTTAAAGATCACTATATTTACAATTTCTTACAATAATGCAACTAAAGAGAATGAATATGCTTATAATATTTTGGATATTTATTTAAAATTCAAGCGCCGGCTACTTCACTGTTGCTGCAGAGGAGAGATGTGGAGATGCTGTGAATGCTTTGGGGTCATCTATTACAAAGGGGCCCTTTTAACTAAGTGTTTGTGGAGCCTCCCAGAAAGAGTGGGTGATTGTACTCTGTGAGTCTACCAGCAGCCAGCTAAGTTTATATATTTAAACCAGGCCGGGCCTCGCTGTGAGAGGAAGGCAAAGCTGTGACTCAGGTTTCACAATGGGGCTTTGATTTCCACTCCAGTTTTCAAGTCAATGAAACAATATTAAAAGCGTCTTTACAGCCCAAGTTTGCACATCGTAAAATAAAACACCATTTTATCCAGCTATAAATTCTGTACAAGTACAATTGGCCTTAAATAGTAAAAGCTTTGTCAGATGAAGTTAACGTAACAATTAGAATATAATCTGATTACATGATTACTTGAAAACAAAAAGAGACTCAAATCAGGTCTTTTCTGGGTGGAATTTGCAAAAAAAAAAAGAATGTTTTTATCTGTATCAAAGTCGTCTTTGAAATTGTAAACTAAATCTTGATTAAAAAAAAAGAAAAAAAGAATTCAATTGCAATCTCAATACTAAAAAACAAAACAAAAAACTAGCTCTTATATATGGTCCCAAAATCCCGCCTAGGCTTGTGCGATGTTTTTTATTTTTTATTTTTTTATTTAGCACGTCCATGTTTAAGGAGAAGGCACATTTTTCTCCCCAAGTGGTACAATGACCTACACTTAACATTTAGTATGCTGTGGTGTGGGAGTAAATAGCTGTTTTCTCAAGGTCGCTGATGTCTTCCTTTATAAATGGCTGTGTACGTGCCTGCACTGGTATAGGGTCATATTCAGCAGACATATTTTACAGTGGTCAGAGGAATTTAAGAAAAGGTCAGAGAATTTTAAGTGCTTTTTTCCAGCTGTTTATGTCACGTTTACTCGACTTTATCATTCAGAAGGTTTGATTTCATTACACTGAAGACACACTTGAGTTTTTACTGTTGTTTATGTCACTGTCAGACACGAATAATTAGTAAATTGTAATGTTCCTTCTCACAATAATTGGACTCACTTGGCATTGAGATTCTGAGACCCTAGTGTAGACCACACAATATTACCAGCGCACTATCCTTGAGAGTAAAATGTAGCGGTGTAGTCCTGTAATCAGTTAATCTACCAATGGTGTCTTAAACCCTATTCGCACAGGATAAGTACAACCTGGGGACGTCTGGTAATTTGCAAATTACCGCCCCACCTCTGTGTTACTCGCAGCGCATTCGCACGGGATAAACGAAGTCCGTAAATGACTCTGTTTTACTGAAATTATGACCAGATATGTCGTAACATCGCATCCGTTTCAATCTCTTTCCTGCTGCTAAGTAAGTAAATTAATAAAGTATGCTAAAAAAAAAATAAAGAAATGTTCCTTACCGCATGCTGCCTCACATGTCATCCAGGTTAGCATCCTGCGAGTATTGTCTCTCCTCTTGGATCTCTTGCCCTTTTTGCGGATCGGTTTCCATGTAGAGGCTATGAGGCTAGATTATAATTTGCCCCTAAAAAGCTCAAAACTGCTAATCAAAATTTCTACCGCAGCCTCCATTACTCAAGCCGGAAAGAGATATAAAAGGCGCGCAATATATAGAGAAAAGACCGCGGAAATAAAAGGAATAGACAGAAAAGGCATGCAATTACAACAACAAACACTAAAATGCAAATACAAATTACAGACACGGCGCATACGCACGGGATTAAGATCTCAGACATCCTCTGCAATTATTACAAATCACCAAAGCTCCACAGGTAATACTAATCCCATGTGAACAGGGCTATAGGTGACCAATTTTGACTAATATTTGGTGATTGTAAGGATTCATATGGACAATAGCAGACAGGAGAAATTTCAAGTGAGTTTTGGAAGTTAGAGGACAGTTTAATCTTATAATGATTCTGATTCTAATAATATAATATAATATAATAAAATATAATATAATATAATAGGGATGTACTGATGTGATACTGGTGTTGGATATAACCGCTGATACTGAACATTTTGAATACTGGCAAAAGATTGGTTCAGCCGATATATTTTTGGTGTAATATGACAATTTAGTGGACAATAGAGGCCCAAAATGTCACAATATAAAATTTTTGTTTTTAAAAAGCTGTTTTGTAATTACAAAACACATTTAGATATTTTGTTTTACTATACTCTGTTAGTGTTCTTAGGACATAATTTAGATTTTCATTTTGTGCCCTAGTACTGATTTCAACAGATACTTAACCATGTTGATACTTTGACTTTATCAGAACAGAAATAACTCGATCGGTTGATGCTGTTTACTAGTATTTCCCAGTATATGTGATGGTTTTTGTACAAAAAAGCTTGCCAGCACCACTCCACACCCCCTTTTAGTCAATTAATTGCTGCACAGGGCATGACTTTAATTGATCAGGACTTCCTTTAGTCGATTACAGCCCTGTTGTGGAATAGCTAAACAGAGCTACACTGTACCTGTCTTTTTATCCTTGGTCCCCCACTGTTCTTCAAGTGAAATGAATGAGCACGTGTTCAGGTTTGAGATAAAGGGCCATTTTATGTTATTTCTGGGTTTACACGCTGTGCAGAGAGAGCGGAAAGTGGCAGAGGAGGAAGGGACACCTACGTGCTGAAACACAAGACCGGTTCATCTGAGCTGTACAATCGTCCGTTTCACTAAATCTGAGCAGGATCTGAGCCAAAAACGGCGAAGTATGTTATGTTTCCCACAGTCAGGGCACGGGTAGCAGGAGAAAGGACTAAATTTAGGATGAATAAGCACAGTTCAAATGTATGTAGGGCATTTAGAGGGCTCTGAAATGCAAGGCTATACTCATTACACTGAGGAGGAATGCTGTTTTTGTTGGATACATGTTTTCTATTAAAAAAAACAGCAGTTCCCAAACAACTGTGACATGCATCTTTGACCTGTAGCGGTTTTGCAGTTTTCACATAGTTCCTGTATATTTGTAAAAAGTCCCAGAAATTGCAAAACGTTCCTACGGTGCAAGCTTAGTTCAAGGGTGGCTGCAGCCCAATTTCAAAGCAACACCGTGTAACTTTCTGGATTCCATGGAAATAGAAAATGGAATCCATAATTTGGAACATTCCCTATGGAGTTAGATGAGTGCAACATTAGAATATCCATAAAATTGCATCATGAATCTATTACATTGTACCTCAAATGACCCGTTTTGCTTTGTATCCACGGGTCTGCTGCTTTCCCAACCCTTATCTCCTGCAGATTGTTGTGGAGTTGAAAAAACAAAGCTAAATGCCACCTGCTCAGAGACAGAATTCATTAGATCAGGACAAAAACAAATGAATGTCAAAGCTGCGAAACAAATGAGTTAGCAAATAGCGGCTAACGTTCGGTATCACCCAATTACGTTGTGGGCCAGTGGTAAAAACAAGCAAGGCAACTCTGGAGATGTCTTTTTTTTCTGGTCATTTTGAAGAAGTGTTGTTGAGTTAAGGTTTATAGCTTGACTTGTCATCCTTTATATTTATTTTTATTGTTTGGCCAGATGTAATCTATCTTATGAAGACATTTATATAATTATAGGCACAAATTAACCCTTATAGAATATAGGTTAATTGTGATTTTTTTGTTTAATGTGTGATCTTTGAATGTTGAGTTCTAGTTTGACTACAAAGATTTAGACTAAGATAAATAGCTATCACCAAGTGTGATTTTGTGACTTTTTATATTGTAGATCCCTGCTCAAATGAGTTTCTAATTTTGATACTAGTTTTAGTATCGATTAGTGTACTTTTGGCAACCCTACAAACTTGTTTTCTTATCTGCTCCTCACAGCGCCCATCCTTGGTTTCATTTCAGTGCAGTTTCTCGTTGCTCCATTGGGCAGCTCTTGTGTGTTTCTCTTTTCATCACAAGGTCGTCTTCTTCTTCAGCCATGTGCGGAGGAGAAGCGGGGAGCCGATGAAAACTTGTGTCCCGTTTAGCGGTGGTTAGTGCACGTGGTGGTTTGAATAGACTCAGGGCTCATCAAGGCTTTCCTTTCATACTGCTTCCATCTGCTTCTCTTTTGTCCCACATTTGAAAAACTCACTGCATTTATTTTATACGAAGGTTAAGGGTTAGGGTTGTTTTGTACAGCTCTTCTGAACAGTTTAACTGTTTGAGATTACTACAGTGGCACACATGATAAGGTGATTTTCAATTATTGTTTATAGTTGCTGCAGATATAGAGATCTTATCTTGGTTTGGTTGTTCTATGAGATTTCTTATGTAATATTATGAAGGCTGCTAACATGGTGGTAAAAATGTTCTTTAAATGTACATTACCAGCACATATTAAGATGCATGTTCCACCATTTATGGGCTTTAACTGTATAATGCTGTTCAACTTGATCCTTTAAATAGAAAAGTATGTAGAAGCTGTATATAGTCAGATGCAAACTCATATGGATACTAATATAGGTCCCTCATTATGAGAATATGTAACTGAATCCCTCTGACTTCTGCTGCATAGAAAAGCTCTCTTTTTGCTGACAACATAACACCTAAGACTGAAATCCATAGACTGACTGTTTGTTTTACAGTATCTGTGCCATTGGTCACTGCTCCCTGAACCAAGCCCATATCTTTCCTGTCAGACTACAGATTAATGATTAGTGCCCAGGTAAACAGCAACTGGATAGAGCTATAAGTGCTACAAAGCTCACAGTGTCTTTGCTGATTTTTGTGTAACTGAAAAAAAAATATGTATATTGGAAAATAATGCAAAATGTGTGTGTTGGATATACATTTTGACATCCGAAACCATTGCTCCTCTAATAAACACCAGAAATTGTATCAACATCTCTTAGACCTCTGCAGCCAATTGTATATCAACACAACAAACCATTGAATAAATCCTTTTTTTTTTTTTTTTTTTTAAGTTGAGGCAGAATTCAGCTGTGCTAAATTGTGCCTATATGGGCAGGGGACATGCCAGAAAGTTAATATAACAATTTTCTTGGAGCCAAATCACACTCAAAATTCACACTTTAATTGCAAATGGTTAAATCCATGTCCCTCACCCAGGGCATTAATGGAGCTGCCAAAGAGGAGTGGGAGGGACAAAGTATCTGTACATCAGAAACTTTTTCCACCCTCTGCTTTCACAGTTCATTCTCTCACCTCTGCCTTTGAGAAGATGCACACCTTGGCCTTAAGAAGAGTTTGATTTCTATCTATGTGTTGATATGTATTGAAGTAGCTGATAACCCTCCGCCTCCTTCTCCTCCTCCTCAGGACTTGTGTGGTGCTTTGGCTGGCCTTTTCAGGTGGACTTAGTCTTCTGTTGAGTTGTGCAGAGGTGGCTGAGAATCAGTAATCTGACTCATGCCAGATTGATATGTGCAGCACTTGAGTTCTACACATAATCAATCTGGAACAGGTCTCACTGAAAACACAAGTGTCACTGCGTCTACTTGAATCTGACTGGTTGTGGAAGTGTCACAACAACGGCTGAAAAATCTTAACTTTTTTTTACACCTGGTTGGGAGAAAAGCGCAGGCATCTTCTCTGTCCACAAATGCACTTCCCTTTTTACTTATGACTCAATCAAGTATGTCTGTCGGTGTTGCCATGTTTGGGCGCTTGGCCTTTGGCTTCTGCACAAACCTCATTGCTGCTTTGTGTGTGATTTGTCCACCCGCCCAATTAACCGTACAGCGGGAGCTCTCCAAGATGGATTCTCATGAGTTTATGAACTCACAAATATCGCACAAATCCGTCTTGCTGTGCAAGGTTAGAGATTCTGAATCAATCAGACAAAAGGTTTTTGCCATTACCATCATCAGTGAAACATTTTCACACATTTCATATCCTCCTACTAAAAATGTACAAGGAGATATGCAATATGCAAATCAATACAGCAATTCTAGATGTATGATGCTCCTGGTCCCCTATGCAGGTGGCTCAGTCTTAATTACTACAGAGGAACAAAACTACATTCAGTTTTATATTAGCAGTAGTAATTCAGCCAAAAGTTGTCCAATTTTGGTAAAAAAAAAATTAAAAATACTGCAGATTTCAACTCATGATAATAAATAAAATGCATCAATTACTGTGACAATTCACAGTTTGCACTAAATGGATGTTCACTTTCTCCGTTCATGAAAACTATCAAATGCCTAAACTGAAGTGACGTGGTTATGTGCATTTTGTATTTGCAGGAATAATATGGAAGATAATTTCTTCCATCAGATTTTGAATCTTAAATAAAATACCTTTATAGATATCCGTATATTTTTTCATGTTATTGCAATTTGTGGAGGGCTAGTCTTGTAAAATTACAGCCAATAATGATATCAACACTGAAATACTGTCCATCGCCATATTTATGAAGACAAAAAATAGTTTAGACATCAAGGCATGAATTTGTCTCCATCTCACTCCTGTTGCATTTCTGTTCCCCTTCTTCTTACATCTCGTCACATCTTCTATTTGTATGTCATCCTTCTCCCTGTGGCTGCTCCCATCTCTGTCTCCTCTCTCCATCTGCCTGTATACTCCCCCTCCTACCTGCAACCTGCCCCTGTCTTCTCTTTATTCATCTCCTGGGATTATCCGTGTGACCTTTTCGCTCCTGGGGTCAAGTACATTCGCATCCACAGCTCAGAGCCCCATTGTCTGGCTGTATTTGTTAGCCACAGTGCGCGTATCTTCCATGTTTTCTTCCTCGGCTCTCAAAGTGCATATGTACAAGCCTGCGTAGGTTGTGTGTCTCTCCTTCTTTTTGTTACACAGCCCAGCTTTATTGCGAGATGATCCAATTTTCTCTAACCGAGTCCTGTCCTGCTCAGTTGGATTACAGTGACATTATGGGAGCGGTGTTTCAAAGCACAGGACCTTTTAAAGTGAAACCCATTTAGCAGCAAAGAGGTAATGTTTGGTCCAAGGATTTAGTTACAGAGCACAGGGTAATTAGCCTGGACAGCCGGGCGCATTCGTTTTCTCTGTGAGATGAATGGGATTTGAAAGTCTATAGCATGCTGTAGGCTAATATTGCATTGTATTTTTCATTGTGCATATGCTAAAGTAGCTCTTGCTTTAGCCCATTACACTATTTTCTAATCCATAATGTTGCTTTCTCGTCAAAATCATACCTGGAGTTGTTTTGTTTCATTCGTGCATGTTTAACAGACAAATCCTGCATATTTAGGCTGAATTCTTAACAGAAAACACTCCACCTTGTGATGTCATGTGGTAATACAGGAAGTGCTCCACTGTGTTTTTAAATACCATACACTTTCCTTAGAATCATTTGGATCATTTCAGATCTGGAACTTCCAATCTTTACTAAACAAAAGGTCAAATGTAGCTGTCAACTTCATTATATCACAAAGTGGAACAATGCATGAGCTTCAGAGATGAAGACAGACTAATAATCATAATAATAGAATAATAAGAATTACTCAAACATGTGTGAATGAAACAAAACACAACTCCAGGTTTGTTTTTGATGAGATGACAACATTCTAACATGACTCACAAGAGGACATTTGCGTAATATACGACCTTTTAAAGTGCATTTAGCCGTTTAAAATTGAGTTTGTTTGGTGGGATAGTAGTCTACCTGTAGTAAATATTTATCATAGTTTTGCATTTGGTAAGTGGAAAATTACAGGAAGAAGTTCTCCTCAATACTCAAATTTCCATCCAAAATGTAGAAACAAATGATGTGCAGATTAGTCAGTTAATCAGAATTGACCAAAGGATACAGGATGTTCACCTTTCAGAATGGAGTTTTGAGTGCATTTCCTGATTAGACAGTAAATTGCTTTTATAATTAGATGGAGTCAGTACACAGATGACTAAATTTTCTACAGTTGTTTATGAATATATCTGTTTTGGTACAAGGCAAATTTTGCTCAAGTACATGGAAAAAATGGAGTAGATGCCCTTTAAAATTAATGTAAAAAGGGAGAAAACTGTTGAATGAAACCATTTGCAACAGCAAATAACTTTTTAATTTACCAGAAGAAAGTGTTCGGCAGACCATAGCCTGCAAAAAAGAAAAGAAGAAATAGAAAGAACTTATTCTTGTCAGAAGTTATTAGAAAGTAATCCCACACTTTTGGTGGCGGATGGGGGGATGGCTTTACACAGGGCCTTCTATTCTGATTAAACAGTCTATTTATTATTTTAAACTTTTTTATATATTAATCTAGACCCAATTTTGTACCTATTGTCAAACACTCATATTTTGCGACAGTCAAAATGTATTCTTCTATAATACTCCACAAACTATTAACAAGCTTGAGTACTATTTGAACAGCATTAAATCTTTAAAACTCTCTTTCATGCTGCCCTATTTTCTTGTCATTTAATTAACTCTACAGTGAGATAATGAATCAAAAATTTCACTGTCATTTTAAAACAGACTTCCACTTTCTTTCATATACTTTTATATAACAATTTCTGTCTCTCTGCCCACTCAAGCCCATTTTTCCGAACATCTCGTCTTTCCCATCCACGCCCTTATAAATGTAGCGCTGCACACTTCACTCATGGAAACTCTGGACTGTCGACAAGGCTAAATTTGGTTGCGTGGACACTACACAAGTGGACAGGTTTTGCCTTTAGTGAACTTGGAGTTGGCTGGCCTACTTTACCTAATCCATGGCAAAGCAGCTACACTTAAGTGCTTTTCCTTGCTCTTTTTCCTAGATTGAACTGTACAACTCGGAGGCTGAGACAAGTCTAAGCCAAAAGCCCCGTATGCATCAAGACCTCATCCAACTTGCATTCGTTTATTCTTTGGAAACACATAGTCAGGGTTTGCAGCCGATATCATCAACATGTCCTGGGGGTGTGAAGCTAACTTAAAACACTACTCTGTTAGAATCTCTATTACTCGAGTTAGACTTAATCTGAGCTTTATTTTAACATCACAAAGCGTTGATGTGGTTGAAGCTACACCAGATGAGATGATTTGTGATTTTAAAGTCTCTCACACATAAAATTAAAATTAGAAGCCAACAGTTTTTCAGTTAGTGTTTCTCACCTTTTTATGAAAGTCAAGCATCTAAACAGGACCATGAATGCTTTTATTGGCCTCAAGGTACTGAAAATGTGATTCCATTTTGTATTTTTTCTTGGGTTTTCAGTAGTGCTGTCAAACAGTTAATTTTAAAAATCAGATTAATCACACTTTAGAACTTTAATTAATCATGATTAATCGCAGTTAATTATTCTTCAAAAAAAGACCAAAATACTTATCGCTGGTAGTTTTGTTGTTAGCATTACCGTGGGTGCAACTCCGCCAACGCTGTTTGTCGTGCTCGGCTTCTTGTTGGCACAAGTAGTGTCGTTGCTGCCGCTGAATCAAACACGTGTTTTGCTTTAAGATGGTATTTTAAACTTGTTGTGCTTCTGTGGAAAGAGAGTTCATCGCTGCAGTATATGCAAACTACCTTAGTTTTATCTAAAGTCCCGTCGGGCAGTTGCTTGAAGAGAAATTTGCCGCTGGGCACCAGTCACAGTCTCATCTGTCGTCTTCGCATCAGCATATGTACAGACCTGATCACTGACCTAATAACCTGCGCCGCCTTTCAGGTCACCATTACAATTTCGATAGAGGAGCATGTGCGTTCAAAATAAATTGTGGGATTAATCTGTGTTAAAAAAACATTAATGCGATATTTTTCGTGATTAATCGCATGTATTAACTTTGACAGCCTCAGTTTTCAGACAATTTAAACACTTTTTTGTCTGTGTTTGCTAATCTGTCTCGTGTCACCAACTGCAGAACTTTTCACCCATAGAAATGATAGAAATAGAAATGCATTATAGCCTCCACTAACACCTCCAGTGTGATGTCGCTGCAAAGTATCTTAATCTAATTGCTTAAAGCTGATTATTTTTACCTTTTAACCAAATTGTAATGTTGTCATGCATCAAACACATACCTGTCCCGGAGTTGTATTTTGTTCCATTCACACTTGTTTAATTAATCCACTAATCCAAAATGGTCTTCTCTAAGCACTCAAAAATGCTCCATTCGCATTTTGGCTTTTTAGCTGCATCACAGATAAAACTTCTGCACAGTTTTTAAGACCATTTTCTATTTAATTTTTTAAATGAAACCCAGTGTTTTCATCTTACAACAGTGGGGATTTTAACCGAGTTATTTGTGTTGAACGGTTCCTTTGTTCTTGGCCACACACTGTAGACCCACTGGGGACATTAGTACAAAGTATTGGACTGCTAACTGCGTATGCATAACTTAAAAGAGATGCAATCCTAGAGGGAGCCAAGCATACAGTAATTAACTGCTCTACAAAGATAATTAGCCACAACAGTATGTCACTGACCACACAGAGAGGGCTGCAGAGCCAAGCTACTTTAAATAAAGATACCTGGCATGTTTTTTCCCCAACTATTTTATATTTGGATCTATTCATCTTGATACAGCAATTCGACTTATGAGGAATAGCTAAGGAACTGTGCATTTTAACTTTAATCTGCAAGAGTTATTTCAACATTGCTATTGCATTGTGCTGCCTTGTGCCCATAAATCACAAGATGAATCACACTCATGGATTTTGTATTGTGGTAACATAACAGCATGATTATGTGGGGCAATTGTGGATTCATTGATTATTATGCAAACTCATCATAATAGTATTAACTATTGCTATAAAAAATAGTGTATTACTAGGTACTACGAAGGTTGACGATCCAAATGCTGCTCTCGTCATGAACATAATTGGTAGAGGGGTCAAATCCACAGTGCGATTCCAGCTCCCACAGATGTGTCCTTGGGCATGGCACTTAACCCAGCGTACACGGCTGTATGAATGTGTGTGAATGTGTGAGTGGTGATGTCAGGCGCTCTGAGAAAAAAACGATATAAAAATCTGACCATTACCATTTAGAAGGAAAATTGTTATTTCAAATCTATGCTCCAAAAAGTAAACATAAATCTAAAGTTTAATCTGGGTCTTGAGTTTTAAAATTTGTCTCATAAACGATTGATTGTCTATTAGACAATTTTAACGAAAGAAAAGTGATTTCACGGGAGTTTGTTCATGATGCCAGTAATTGTGAATAACTGTAAAATTGTAATGTTTCTTTTCGTAATTGTAACCCTAAAATTCAATATTATGACAGTTGTAATTCAGTAAAAAATGGAAATCAGCAGTGGATAAGTCATTTCACTTTATAATTTAGAAGACTTAAAAACAGATTTGTACTTTCACATTATACACCACAGGGCACTTTGTTTCAGATACTGTAGAACAAGTCCAGATTGAGAAGTGACTGCAGCCATGGAGTGAACTCACAGCCTTCTTCATATCATGCAGCAGTGCTAAGAATAGAGTGTCCTTATAAGGATCTGTGAAAGCCATGAGAAGCCATACTGTTACTGTTATTGTTGTGGCAGATTGATATCTTACTTCCTGTTTGAGATCATGTGACTTCACAGCGTTAAGGCCTACAGCTGCAATAGTAGAAGAAGAGACAGGAAAAGAAGGAAACATTCAGGATTCACGTGCACTGCTGTTTAATCTCTGGAACAACTCATGACCACCGTGACAAGACAAACATGTGACAATATGGGGCTTTTTCTACACTTGTGTGCGGGGAGTGAGGGAGGGAGGCCAGTGCTGAATGTAATAAGGGCAATTCTAATAGTGAAGATACTACATACTTTGACCTGGAGTACTTTTTTTACATTTGGAAATATGTACTTGGCTGCAACCAGCGATTAATTGGAATAATTGTGACTATCCGAGCATATTTTGATCCTCCATGTTCGTTTTATCTAGACTCTGAAGCACATCCCAAAAGACCTTTTTATTATTAAATCAAAATGTCAAAAAAAGAATTTCTGTATCAAGAAGGCTTCAGTCACCATATATATTTTTGTTAAATGGTATTTATAAAATCTTAATGTACAATATAAATAATTGTTAGTTGCAACACAATAATAATGAATACCTCATAAATAAATGTCTTTATAAATGAACAAATAAATTAATACAAAAATAGTAGTAGCAGTACCTTGAAGATATTAGACATAACAAATCGTCTTCATATTATAAGAAGGAAGACATGATAAACCTTTATTTGTCCTACAATAGGGATATTACACTAAATAAATGTACAAAAAGTAAGTACAAGGATCAGACACAGTAGTTTTAGTAGTGACTTTGATGATATGATGATATTTACTTACTTTACTTTAATCTTAATTTAAGGGACAATGCACAGAAAAGTCAAAAAACAGAGATGCACTGTACCAGATTATAGCTGAATAGCTATAGTTTCCATCTGTAGTCCCTTTTTTCATAAATAAACAGTGTACATTCCCCTATAAGTCTCTAAATTTCTCTAAAACTTCCCCAACATTCAAACCTCAGTTATACAGTCACAGTCAAACACCATCAGACAATTATAGAATCACTGCATCATTCACTGCATTTCACTCTGTATCCATCAGATTACTTAATATTTACACACGTTTAAATTACATTGCACATTTGATGATACTATATTAGTAGTAGTCCTTAGTAGTAGTAGTGATTTAGTTTTAGTAATGATAAGTAATAGCAGTGAACTTATAGCGCCTAAAGTCTTACAGTGGTGGTATCTTTAATTACAGTGGTAGTAACTTCAGTGAACTCAGTACTTCACTATTCACTTCACGATCACATTACTTAATTACTACCTAAATGAGTTCTAATATTTTACACTGAATGTGCTGTTAACCTATTTATGTTGATCTCTGTGTGCAGGGTCAGTGTACTCCACGTGTTTACCTTCACGACGGAGAATCATTATCCTCACAATCTCCTCGGGTTGTTGTTTTGGTTCACCCCGAGGCACCTCAGGCTAATCTGAACTTTCCTCGGATTATAACACAGAAGCCAGTCTGAGCTTGCATTAGAGGCTGGGGTAGTGTTCAGTTTCAGTGGGACAGATGTCTATGATGGGCTATGGCGAGAAGGGGGGGGCGTTTCTTTCCAACCACAATCCCTCACATTTGTGCTCTAAATTTAAACTGGCATGCAGCACTAGATCGAGCCTAGCGATTCTCACACTTTTCATGCTTTCAAGTAAGATCTAAGAACATTTTTGGCTTTCAAAGAACTTTCTAAAAATGGATGAAAGTGAATGTTACTATTGCAATACAGGCACACAGTAAATCTGATTATTGTTAGATAAAGTTATAAGACTATTAAAATGTTTACGTGTTAACATTTACATTTTAACAGTGAAATCATCTTATTTATTTGAGATCATGGTCTCTCTCTGATTACTCGCATCATATTTTGTGGTTTACACGTAACTTAAATCATATTAAAGGTACAGAAATCAGATAAATATCAGATTTTCATGTGCATGCAAATGATGAAGCAGAAGGTTTGTTAGAGCTAAGCAAACGCAAAATGAACAAGACCAAACTAATCAAAGACTAAGCAAAGGCTAAAACGAGACGAAACCAAAACTAAACCAGGACTAAACCAGGACTAAATTGGGATCAATACAAGACTGAACCAGGCTATGCAAGCACTATACAAGGACCAAACCAGGACTAAACCCAGACTAAACCAAGATTAAACCATGACTATTTCGGTCTAAATCAAGAACAAACCAAAACCGAACCAGGACTAAAGCAGAACTAAGCTGTTTAAATAATGATTAATATGAGAGCTACATAAGCTACAAACCAACAGAAATAACAGCAAAACAACTATTAAACTAAATCAAATGTAAAACATACCACCGGGAGTGTAGCACGTGCATCACTGTTTGAGAACCTCTTATCTGTACAAATGACTTCCCAGCATTGTTTCTCTCAGTAGCCTCACTGTAACAGGACACCTTTCCTTCTCTCTGGCTTTTATGCGCTGTAGGCATTTGTCGAGATAGTCCATGGCTCTGGTCTGCTCTGGAGATGTCAACACATTGGGGGGGTTCAGCGTTGTGTGGTGATGGGAGCCCACCTCTGTTACACTTGGACAGATGCAGGCTGAGCTCCAGAGCCTGTGTCTCATCTGTCACTGGTCCCAGACTGCACGGCGAGCTTGGCCTTCACACCAGGTCTCCAGGGACGAGATCCAAAAGCAATAATAGAAAAGTATTGAAAAAACCTGGTAGCCTGAACTGCACCGCACCAGTATAAATAGAAATGTTTGTTTTGTTGTGATTGTTAAAGACGGCATATTATGTAAAAAATTATTTAATGAGCTTTCAAGCATGTTGTAATGGTGTCCTCTCATCATCTTACTCAGAATTGTGTTTCACCTGATTTGTGCATGTTTGAGTGATCCCACATTGCCCTGCATTAGTAGCTTGAGTGCTCCGATATGGCTGTTTTCACCTCCTATCTATTTAGATTTATTTATTTAAAGGAGCAATGTATATTAATGAACATACAGTGTAAATATGCCAGAATTAGCCCAGTGGCCACTTTCCATCTGTAGTCCCATGGCAATATAAGGTATGTTTCCATGTGTGGTGTGAGGTTTAATATCTCAAGAAACACTAATTAAGGGGGCATTTAACCACATTGAGGGAGTTAAAGAACATGATTCTCACAGGTGGCTGGCCATACTCTGTGGAGCAGGTACATGGTGGCGTTGTCCATTTCGAGGTGGGGCTGGTAGGTGAACTGGTCGGGGTCTTGTAGATGTTTCCCCACAGGCCACAGCTGCTCCAAGACAATTCGTTCCTGCGTTTTCATGATGTGAGACGTCCGTGCTGTGAGCCTGTAGTCCTTCACTGGGGTCTCACACTCAAAGAGAAACAACTTTATTGTATGTACTGGCTCCGTTTCCTCCATTGCCTATGCTAAGTTTCAAAGGATGTATAACGTGTTACACCAGAAAATGTTTAGTTAGTTTGATGAATGAATCTGAATGAATTCAACAGTCACACTTGTACCTTTATTCCTGTTCTATGCTGAATGTGACAATTGCGTTAGCACTGCTCAGAGGCAAACTCACTCTTGTTATTAGAGCACCTCTGCACATTGAGTGGAACAATCATTACCAGAATCCATATATTTCCATTGCGCACTGTTAAGAATGGAGAGCAGAAAGAACTTGATACAGCACCAACTAACACACATTAAATATACATTCATTAAGTATTCCAATTGTGATTCCTTTGTCTTGTACATGTGAAGAAATTGACAAATAAAGGCTACTACAAAGGAGATAAATCAGAGTAAGATCAAATATAGAGTCCATTCAAGATTTCATGTCAATTAAAAGTAAATCCCATTATTTTTTCATGTATCATATTCATATTTTATAAGCAGCTCTTGAGGTCAAAATAAGGCAGCTGTACATATATATACTTTCTACACCTATGTAAATTGCTTTATTGTCAGAGAACCAGGAAATGTGCTGTTAGCGTGCTAGTAGTATTACAGTGACCTCTTTGCTCTGGCATCTAGTAGTTGTGAAGTGTATAAACTCATTGCGGTGAATAATTAGGACACTCATGCATGAGGTTAGACCACGAGGAATAACTGTGGACCACTGCAAACTGGTTAAAATGAATTAGCTCTGTTTTTCACATTTTCAAGAGTGTAAAAATCAGATACGTCAGTTTTTAAGTAAAGTAAAGTAGTCTACAAAGCCAGATAGACGCATAATGGAAAACCAATATCAAACTGAGTAGATGGGATGCGAGACATGACGGAAAAACCCCACAGACTTGGAGCATATGTGTGTGAATGTGAGAGGACAGAGGCAGCTGGCACCGCTTCGCCACTGTCATCTTCAGTCACTGGAGTTTTTTATCCTTGGGGGATCCACTGCTTTCCCTTATTCCTCGACTTCCTTAAAAACTACTGAACTTTGTAGGAATACTGTCTGAACCAGCTTTTGGACTAAGGTCACGTCACTACACGGTGTCACAATGATGTCAAACTTTTGTGCTGCAATTACTGGGGGGAGAAATACTGCAAGTGAAATGACGTCAAATGTCCAAAGTATAGTCATCCAACTCAGTCACTTTTAAATAGATTGTTTTCTTTTGATGCTTAAAACGTTATTTACATTAAACGTGCACTATGTAACTTTTCTAATGGAGGGTCCACTTCCTTCTTGTCTCCCTGGAAATGTATGTCTTTCTCAGTATTAAAATAATCATTAATTTAATAATTTAATAATTCTTGATCATTATCTGAACTATGCAGACTAGCCATTTGACAAAAGACATTGCATTATTAAATAAAAATGTCAAAAAAAGAAGAAGCAATTTGTACTTTTAATCAGTAATATATTTTCTTTGTAAATATTCTCTACATAGACGTGTTCATTATATTTGACTTTTATTAGCTACACATGTATTTAAAACACCTTAATGGGCAATGTAGAAGTAATTGTATATAAAAAAGACTGCTAAAATAATAGTTCATTTATTCTGGAGGCAATAGATAGATTTCTGGCAGAGGGAAGCATCGCCCCCACATCCCCCCGTGATACTGGTGAATACAGGACTCTAATGGTGAGAACAGGTGGACTGACACTGGATCAGGTGACGGAGCCTCAAGCACAACTGCTGCTCCACACAACTGTTCCCCAAACACCGAGGAGGGTTGTTTTGTAATCTTTACTTAAATCAGAACCTTTTACCTTTATTTTTAGTTTGAACCTATTAGATCTATTTGTGGTTTTTTCAAACACACTTTTAAACCTGAAACTATTATAAAGATCTCTTATTTATGTTATTTTTTTCAGTATGAATAGTTGGTTTTGACACTAGTTTTGATATTGATTAGTAGATATCAGGTATTTTTTAACAGTCCTCATAGTTTCCTGTTGAGACCTGTTTTAAGTCTGGTTTAGGTTTTGTTTTGGCCTTTTAAGCCCTAGTTTTGACCAAAACCTGGTCTAGTCCTGGTTTAAAACTATATTAAATCTAGGTTTAGACTTTGAATTAATTGAATTAAGTCTGAATTATTTATTGTTTTTAAAAGGCTGAGTGAATGATACATTACTGACTCTAAGTAACCACATATATGTTTTATAGTGTTGTGTATTTATTTATTCATTTTGCAGCTCCTGTTCTTTTTAAAATATATGAATTTAGGAAAAGGTTTACATGGTTTATCCTGTTTCAGTGTCATTTTGTCAGTGGCATAAAGTGATCTCAGTATGATAATTTATGATGATATTTTTTGCAGCAATGTACTGCACTTCTGAAGCTATGTTATCCCTCATTTAGGTCACATCATGCTATTTAATGTGATGTTTATAAGGCCACTTCATTTTTTGTTGGAACAAAAAGTTGATTAGTCACTTACATAGACTGTACAACGGCTTTGAAAACATTAAATGAACAGTTGCTTTGCACAAACACAAGAGCAGATAGCGGTCTAATGCTCTCTGTTTCTCCTGGCATGTTGTCATAGAAAAAAACAAACAAATAAATAATACAAAAAATACCCATGCCCAACCATTGCTCGACTTCCCAGATTCCACTTCACTGTCTCCTTGGTAACGGCACGGAGCGAGTGTGAAGAAGAGTTGTGAAGCGGCGTGATTGGACGATACGGCTCTGCTTTGGCCCAGTGCATGTCGGAGTCAGGTACAAAAACATATTATGACCGAAGTGCTTTTATCTGCTATCTTGAGAGCAGATTACTTAACCAGCTGAATGACGTAAGGCTGGTCATGCACTGTATAATTCAGATGCAACGATAAAGATGCTGCAATTATGGATGCAGGACAATGCCAGTTATTATAAAGGGTTGTTTTGAAAGGATAAGCTAATGTTGGTGGTGGATGGAGATGCAATATTGATGCATTGTTAGTGTTGTTGTGTAGTTGTGCTGTTATGTGGTGTAGTCATGCATTAGTCACATTTAAAAATACTTTACCATTCTACTATGTGGCCAGTTTTATGAAATTATACTTAAAAAATGAAGTTTTAGCCCTCATGCTTCAAAGCAAATAAATGTTGGTTGTTTGACTCCTAGATCGCCTGGACTTTTTTACTTTCTTCTCACGTCTGGGTGGGTTTCCTCCATGCACTCTGGTTTCCCTCGTCAACCCAAAACATGCACCAAAGGTACAATCCCCGAGCAGCAAAGGATGGGTCAACTGCAGAGGACAAATTTTACTATTAGGGCAATAAATCTTAGTGATCTCTCGGGGCTCCCTGTTTGTGAAAGATATAAATGGAAATGCACATCTGATGGTCTCATAAAGGCTTGGGGAGAAAAATGCTATTCACAGTGACTTAACTGGTGTGTAGATCAAGTTTGGATCATCACAATAGCTAACATATGACAATATCAGTAAGGCAAACAATATTATTCTATTTTCTATATTTGATGGTTTTATCTACAGTTCAGTGAGGTGGGGAAGGAAGCACAATGCATGGCCTGGCAAACAAGAGGCAAGCTACATGAGTAATAGTCTTCATATTATTAAACAGGATAGTGGCGCTGGCATATTTTTAGGCTTGACTTGCTAAAAGGTTCTTACAGAATAAATATTTTGTAGAAGGATAGGTGGAAATGGACAGTGGATTGTCCTGCACACAAAAGGCTTGATCTGAAAACGATATCTCATCTAATCAGAGTAAACCAATTTTGGAGATGCGATAACGCGCACTTCCTGATTATTAGACAATAAAATGTTTTATAATTAGACACGGACAGTACACAGCGGACTTATTTTGATTTTCAAGAGCTGCTTATACAATATGTGTATATACTGGGGCAAGACAAATATTTCTCAATTACACGGGGAAAGAAAATCCCGTACAGGGCAGTTTTTTGGCATTTCACCCTAATGGTGCATTGAAACATTATTAAGAGTCCAGAAGAATCTATAAATAGATTATTTTGCATGTTCTCACCCTTTTAAGAAATGAACAATGTAAAAAAAAGTGTTGTGTCAGACTTAAATGGATTCTGCCAGCTCAGCATCTGTTCTTGTTTGGAGCAGGTCGGTCACCCATCCATCTCCTTCTATGTGTTTTTCTGTGGAGTGTGGATTCAGCAGCATTTTTACAGTGCGTGCGCAGTGGCTGTGAAGACAGAGACAGCCTAGCACCTGTGAGTTTAGTGCTGTCAGCAGCCAAGTCTATAATACAGTTGGAATAACACTGCACATTCGGTGACAGCATGCCATAACTCTGTTTAAGAACTCATTTGTAACTTTTAAAGATTTGCTTCCCTCCAGACTAGAGGACTGCAAACCTGAAAAGAAACTTGAAGCCAAAGTTCTATGTGTCTTTTTATCATAACATTTTTTCCCTTCAAAACATGATAAGCTACAATTATCACCAGGATTTAACTACATTTATGACAAAGACAAAGGTGATTGGTTTGCAGTAGCTGAACAAAATAAAATAATAACAATACTAAAACATTTCATTGTTATTTAATACAGAGTTTCATTACATAATCCAGACGTATCACTGAGCCACAAGGGACACAGTAGCTCACGTTACAAATATAAGCATATTTCTTAAAAGGTGCACTGTCTTTTCTAGTGGAAGGGCCATCACCTGTTTGTTTCCACAGAGATATTACTGCTTTACCTGGAAATTCCTCATTATTGCATTAAAGCTGTTTACTGTATCTTAATGGGCAGAAGAGGGTAGCAGATCCCTCCACAAGAAAAGATGCTTTGGGATACCTTTATTTACAAATACAAATGTGTACAGAATGATAATACAACAAATATTCAAATCTGTATATGCAAAAAGTACATGTGCAATAAAAATAGATGGTTTAAAAAATATATTCAATACAAGAGGCTGATTAAGGAAATAGATGTAAAGATGTATTTATTGCTCCAAGGCTTCGTCAGGGTATATTATAGAGCATAAAGTATTGTATTATTGTGAATATTGCATTGTCAGATTGGGATTATGATAAGCAACATCTCTACTTGTGAAATAAAGAAGTATTTGTTTGCTGAAAATAAACATATTCGTAAATAAAAGCTCCACAGTCTAGCACAGTGAAGCATGCGTGGTTACAAAATATGAAATTATTATCATTACCATCACACCAGGACATCTTGTTAATACAGCTTTGAAATGCATGTGCTCACAGCTAGTTAGCATAGAGTATCTTAGCAACATGGTGTCAATCACAACATCACATCCCCCTATCATGCGAGATAAGATAATTGCCTTAGGTGTTTCCTTCAGTTTTTATTTTATTCTTTTGCTAAAATTGGTCATAAAAATGTACAGCCCAAGCAACCATAAACAGCTATTGACGTTTGTTGATTAAATGGTTGTCAATAATAAGAACCATAGTCCTCTTCCACATGTTCAGACTGCAGGGACGTAAGGGACACATTTTGACCCGGGAGTATGACCTTTGTAACACTGACTTGCGTCTGGTTGTGAATGAGATTTACAATTCTTATGGGGCTCGATCTTTCCCCCGATCTTTCCTCTTAGCACTAGTGTAAGCGCTAAGGAGGGGGCGTGTCCAGGTCGGGCTGTGCTTCGCTGCTGGAGGCTGGAGTGGGACGGTACAAGTGCATATATGGTAGGGGTGGGCGATATCTCGATATTTAAAATATATCGAGATAATTTTGAAACTCGATATGAATTCTGACATATCGATATATCGCTATAATGCTTACGTTTACTTCTGGTTTCGCCGCTTCGCTTGTTTTGCCTTCTCTGTGCCGCGCTCGGCTCCGCCTCCTCGCGTTTGTCCCCGCAGAGCCCGGAGCTGGCCTCGGACTAAACCAGGACTAGGACTAAACCAGGACTAAACGCGGCCGCAGAGCCCGGGGCTCGGTCGCGGACTAAACCAAGACTGGGACCAGGGCTCTCCAGTGCGTCCATTTCACTCGCATTTGCGAGTAAATATTTCGTTGTGCGAACGGGAAAAACAAACAGCATCTGTGCGAGTGCTTCTGCAGCCACAATAAGGAGAACTGCGCACAGACGCAACGTGACGAGTTAAACTTTCTAAATGCACCTGCCCAGCGCGAGCGCAACCGAACTGTGCCCGGGCATGACACCTCCGACCGCGCACGACTCCAGCATACGAGCTCCGCGTGTGGCTGATATCACTCATACGAACAAACTCCGCTTCAAAACACACCCACGTAAATGAGGAGCGCCCCGCAGCAGGACCCACACCTGCCCCACCACTCATTAGGCACCCCCACACCGCTGGACCTTCTCTAAAGCGAGCGCATTTGGACTCGGTCTTGACTCAAGGTCTGAATACTGAGTGTGATCATATTTGTCACAATGTGCGTTTGGTTTGGTAAATGTGCAGAGACTAAACATCACTTTAAAACAAGAGAATGTTACTCCAGTTAGGAATGTCAAAATACAGGTTTAAAAATCCTAGCCACTTTTTTCACTTTGAAGTAGTTTTCTTTAAAGTACCAGTGGAAGTTCTCTTAAAGAAGAGGTTTTTAAACTGTGGGTGAGGGTCCAAAAAGGGGCACAGAGTGTTTAAGTGCAGTACTAAATGAATATTAATCAGATAAAATTTGTTTGTTGTTTTTGCAGTAGTGTGGGAGGGGGTTATTTTTTCTGTAAAGATATCGAGATATATATCGTATATCGAGATATAGCAAAATATATCGAGATATATTTTTTGGTCCATATCGCCCAGCCCTAATATATGGTGATGGCGTCTGAACCAATCTGTGACCGCTGTGGCATCTATAAGCACTGCCAGTGTTGGTAATATCTTAGGTAGCAAAGAGGGCTGTGGGGAAAAGTTGTATATAGGAACAATAAAGCTACGGAGCCCCACAATGCAAGTACGCACCAGTAGAGGCACCAGTAGTACTTACGTCTCGTCTGGTGTCTGCTCCACCACAGCCCGACCTGTCAATGAATGCGCTCGCTGATCTCTGAGTCCGATGACGGCTCCGTGTGCAGTTTTCTACGGTTCTGATGGTCTCCTACCTACTGGCAACTAACTTTATAATCTAATTAAAGCGGCACAATGAGCATAATTCGAAATTAAATGGAGCTGATGACAGAAAGGGCACGAGGATGTGAGGAAATCTGACATTAGAACCGCAGGGTAAGAAAACATACTTTAGGACAGCGCTGTAAACGGCCTCAGCTTTTTTACAGCTCCAGATCAAACCAAACTGTAGAGCAGTGCTAAGCTGATATAGGAAGCGGGCGAGGGGCTGCGCTCTGCTGCGGGAGAACATCCGGACAGCGCACGAACATCCTGCACGGCACAGTTAAGCAGTTATCCTAATATATTTCCAAATAAAAGAAGTCTTGAGCATGTTGCATGTTGTTTTTCAGTGGACTAGGTTGATATTTATTTTTACGATTCTGGCAATTCAGTGAAGGCACCACACCACGCCCTCAGTCTGCTCCGCTCCACCTGATATTCAGGCACTGCACACCTCTTGTTTAGAGCTTCACCTCCCACACTTGCGCTAGTGCTAAGATTGGGGACAAAATTGGGCCCATAGTCTTTTTGGTTTATGGTCATTACATATGGACCCAATATGTCTTCTCAACTAGGACTGTAGTCGACTAAAGAAATTCTCAGATGACTTAATTAAAGGTGCACTGTGTAAAGTCTAAGGTGGAGCGTGGTACTTGTTTGTCTTCATGGAGTTATTTCTTTACTTAGAATTTTTATAGATATAGATAAAAAATACCTTAAAAAACATAAATTCTTACCATGTGCAGGCTTGCTTCTTCATAAATCTGACCATTAACATGTCTCCATTGTGATTATCAAGTCTATTTCCATACTGTAGAATTATCAAGTTAAAACAGTCATATATATATAATATAATTGTCGCTATTGTAACTGTTATTGTTTTTACTGTTAAATCTATGGTGTCACCTGCCTACGGACTACAGAGAGACTGCAGATGGAAAGTTTTTGCTATAATCTGGCATATTTACACTGCAGCATGAGTATGCAAACATGTTAACTTGGCAACTGTAGCATTCAATATTATAAATACAACACTGAATGGCACATAGGGATGACACAGTGACACAATACACACATTAACACACATTAGTAAATACGGTCAAAAACAGCACTTTTTCAGTTAATACAGTCAATACAGGTTTTAATTTTCAACAAAAAGGTGAGAGTGACAAACTAAAAATCTGTTGGTTAATACTAGTTACCTTGTGACTGTGATTTCATGTGTGAGGGACTTGTTTAGCAGCACAAATCCGATCACCTGTTGTAGTTCAGCCTTAGTCAGTTCTTTAGGACAGGACTGCCCAGATTAAAGTCTAATAAAGCCTGAGACAGGGCAGTGCTTACAGTTAGCATCACACCCTGCGAGAATGTTGACGACATCAGCTGCAAAGCATCAATTAATTATTTCAAGACTCTGAACGCCATGTGAGCCAACCCCCCTTAGCCCTTCTCTCTTTATGTGTTATAAAGAGGGACCTAAAACAGACGACTGACATTCTTATTTGCTCTTTCTGACCTCGGTTTCATCTCTGTGTCTTCTCCTGTTTTTGTATGTTGCTTGTGCCTCCTTCTGTCCTCTTTTTCAGTATCTCTCTCTCTTTCCCCTCTCTCCTCCTCCACCTTGAGCTCTGGTGTCAGCATTTCTCCCATAACCCTTTTCTGTGTTGCTGTATGAATAAATCTGGGCTCGTTTGACTCTGTGTCACCCCCTCTGCTGCTCCGTGCCCTGGGACCGGAGCTGTGGAGTCAGGCTTTGGTTTGGAGGGAAAACGTGTGATATGAACATGGCTCTCTGGGGCTCACTAAGACATGTGAATGAAGTGTCAGGCAGAAACTCACCTCATTGTTTTATAACTCAGTCAAATGATATTGGAAAGCTGTCATTACAATTATCCAGTGGTGGAAGAAGTTCTCAATTTTGTTACTTAAGTCAAAGTACAGATACCAGAAAAGAAATACTCAAGGAAAAAGAAAGGTATCACATGAAAAAAATCTACTTAGTAAATAAAAGTCTCAAAGTACCCGTTTTAAAATGTACTTCAAGAGTAAAAGGTATTTAACACAATTTTGATATAAAATCGAATTCTTTTTAATAACGATTTGTGCTGAATTTTGTTCAGTAGAAACAATTGAAAGGTTTTTTTTCTAGCAATTTTTATTTGTATATTTTTGTTTGCTCAAACTATGACTTAAAAATAAATGCCTCAGGCTTTTCAGCAGGTCTCACACAATAAGAATCCACATCAAAATGTACTTACATAAAGTACAGATCCCTATGTGGCCATACTGCCTTGTCTAAGCCTGATCTCGTCAGATCTCAGAAGCTCAGCAAGGCCAGGCCTGGGTAGTACTTGGATGGGAGACACTGGGAATTCAAGGTGCCACAGTGGGGCACCAGTCACAAAAAAGCTGCCATTGTGTCCTTAGGCAAGGCACTTCACCCATGGTTTAATATGAAAGTGGAGTGTGAGTGAGTGATGATGGTGGTCGGAGGGACCGATGGTGCAGATTGACTCGCTTCCGTAAGTCTGCCCAGACTATTGTAAACTGCAAAAGTAGTTTACCACCACTGAGTGTGGAGTGAATGAATAATGAACCCAAAAGTACTTTGGGTATCTCAAAAGGTGCTATATAAATGCAGTCATTAATTAATTTAATTGTAAACAGGGTTAGGCATTCATAAGTGATTTCACTTCAGCCTAAACCACTTTAGTAAGTTTTATGTAAATGTTTGTATTACGTACATGATTAAGTACATGACTACTACTACTAATTAATTAATTAACCTACATTTTTTTTTAACTTAAGTACAGTACTACTTTTATTATTACTACTATTATTATTATTACTTTTATTTTGTTATGGTCCACCACTGCAATTACCAGAGAGAAAGTACACACAGACCACAGTGCGTTACTGAGCAATCTTTGACTATACTGCGTAATTAACAGAAATATATATTATTTGAATCAACATGAAAATTCACATATTTGTGCAGACAGAGCATGGTGTATCACTGTGCTTATAATTAAAAAGAGGTACAATTAAAGTAGGAGACAGATGGTGCACAAAATTGGCTGCTATGCACATGTTCTACAAGTTGATTATGTGTTTGTAATCAATGGATGTAATACCCAGGATTACCGTCTACTACTTTCTATATACTAATAATGTACCGTCGTATTCATGGTTCCTGGAACTGCTGAGGCTGACTTGGTCACAGTGAATGCTTGATTTGTTCCCATAGATGATCTTGTTCTGTCGGCATATATTGACAATAATACAATTAATTTAATAGTTTTTTTTCTGCCTCATAAGTGAAGTGGCAAATACATTTCCACTGTTTTATTGGTCATTAGTTTTCTTCTTAAACCCTGTATATTTCAGGAGCCACTTACAGTTACACAAAGCGTGATGTACGATGTAGTCTTTCGTAAAAGTGTCAAAAACATGGCCTTTATTTTGAAACATAAACTACTCTCTTTATTATAACCAGGCCTGCATCAAATCACATTAGTGCTAACAACTCAGGAGCAGATTCTAACCTCTCTTGTCATTTTCCCCCCACAGATGCAAATCCTGGACAAGTTCCCAATTGAGGGAGGGCAGAAAGACCCCAAGAAGAGGATCATCCCGTTTCTCCCAGGTGACACTCTGCTCCTCTCCACTTTATCCGAATAGACGACCACATTAATAATTCATGTGTGGCACTCTCGGGGCGTCAATATGAGCTGGGTACTGTATGTGTGTGTATAGATCGACCGGGTGTACCATGTTTCTGCTGACTCTAGGAATTTCAATCCTGACAGTACTGTATATTCTGATGTGATATTTTGGGAGGTTTCAGAGTCAGGCAGTTCTGAGCAATGAGAAATGGTCTGGTTTGTTTATGCTGCTTCCAAGTGGGATTTTCTTGACATTTTTATTTTGTCTTGTGGGTCTTGTCATGCTACAAGTTAATCCTCAAAGTTTTTACCACAAAATACAATGGCTCATGTTATCTTACCAGATTATAGGTTATAGTATTTCTTTATCTCAATAGGATGCCAAGTTTAGTCCTGATGTAGACTTGGTTTGGTCCTGTTCTTGTACTAGTTAATTCCATGTTTAGTAACTTAGCAATTGTGAAAACACTGTAAAATTCGAAAAATTCATGATTTATATTAGGGCCCAACCGATTTGATACCGATAAAATTGGAGTTGGAGCTCCCGACAGCCGATATAATCGCTTAGGTTTGGCTCTATTGGATTTTCAATTGGGTTTATTTAGGCGACATTTATTGTTGCTCTGCCTCTTTACGTCATATTTAAAGACAGTAGGTCGGCCTAATGGTGTTTTTGTATGGTATTCTAGCCAGTAAAGAAAGTGCTGTAAGTAAACTACCGCTATTAGCCTTTAGCGGTAAATGTGCGTGCACTGCGGTAATTAATGATCTGCTAAATGCCAATAATTCACACTTCTGTTCACAACTCATTTACATATCAAGGCCTGTCACAATAAATACTATATAGACTTATCAACAACCATACATTTTTGGAGTCAGTATTTATTTTGTGTACATTTTCTTTGCACTAGTGAGAGATACAATCTAAGTACTAGTGTTGTTTATTATTGCATCTCATGATTTTTTAACAATATTGTGCTTTAGAATAGTTTTTGTGGTTTAAATCTGCTCTTGGGTGATTGTGTCAGGGGATAAATTAGTTTCAGTATTACCATTTATCGTCTATATTTTCTTCAGCAATATATCAAACTTCAAAATTTGTTGACAGGCCTAATTTTCACACCACTGAGTCGTGGTTAGCCTTTGTTAGATTTTGTTTTGAGAAGAAATTTCCACAATAAACATTACATTATACATCACATTATTTAATCAGCTACTACCAAGTTCCTAGTTTGTGAATTTTGCTCAGTGGCAATGGTAATAAAACTCTGTTAAAAAAAATAAAACTGGTTCTAGGCGACCCACAGGAGCAGGAGAACTTGAATCGATCGCACTGTTTGTGGAGTTCAGAGTTCAGGGCAGAGGAGCAGACAAAAACGCTGCTAATAAAACACATCACGCAGTATAGCTGGGAATCACAGGGTACCTCAGGATTTAATACATTGCACAATACATAACTCAATATAAAATCATTTCACAGTTTCACTATAGATCACAAGTTTGTCAGAACTAAACACATTTTGACAACTGTATTTCTTTGTTAAACCTGCACAAAGTTAAAGTTAATGTTAAATATCCCCCTTTTAATAATCCAAAACAGTGAATATGTCAAATGTATTGCATAAAAAGTTTCATACAAAAATGTCGCACTGTCACAAAGTAGAAAGATCCCAAAAGTATTATTGGCGTTATAGCGACACAGCAGCCTATGGTAACAATACTTTATCACCAAGTTTAGTATCACGATGTATTGATATTTTGATAATTTAGCACAACCCTGTCACACAATATGCCCTTTGCACAGTGGGGGATGCAGTAGGATATGAGTTGATAAATGTAGATTCTGGCTGTTGAATAAGGCAGGCGAATGCAAGTAAAACAACTTGACAAAAATGGCTTAGAAAAGAGGTTATTCAATTCAAGTTTGACTGTGTAACCTATTACAAATCCAGTTTAAGATGAATCTATGTCATTTCAATAGACTGTTAATAATAAAGTGGCTATACACATTTTTCCCATACAGTTGAGCAAAATATGTCCTGCTTTCTGCCTGCTCCGTGGAAAATTAGCTTATTTGCTGTTCCAAAGTATGGCATCGTACTCCGTTACACCGTTACACCGTTACAGACCACATCTATGGAGAGGCAACCTTGCTAAAATTAAGAATACATGGCAAGAGAAATGTGTGTCTTTTAATATTAACATACATCTTGGCAGATATGATGTGCTGCCCCATGTTTAATGCAAGGAATTCTCTCTTCTCCTGTTCTGGGAGTTTTCTCATTGACACTTGACACAACAAACCGCTCTGACAGTCAACCAAAAACTCCCTGGATACACTGAAGCCTACAGTACTTTTCCAAAACATGTGCTTCTATACAATAGTTACAAATCTTACTCGGAGAGAAAAGCAACAAGCCATTTAAGCTAATTTAATTGTTAACAGTGATTGTGTGGCTGTTGTAGTCCTTCAGCTCCAGTATCTTAATAGGATGCAGTTATAAAAATGTAGCTTTGTTATTTTTCATTAAGCCCAACTACTAAAACTTCTCACAACGGCAGAGTGCTTTGATTATCAATTTGACTCATAATACAACTCATTATCTTATATTATTTGTTAACCAAATGTCCTTTTTATTGTTTATTGCTTTCTGGTAGCTAGTGCTTCGTTTTGTAATTGTTAAGTGGCTCATTTGAATCACAGATACTATCCACGTCTATTCCAATCACAAATAGTCCCTAAAAGACCAGTATAACCAGTATAACCAGTTCAATATTTGCACTTCGATATCATTGTTTCTATATTTAAGCGTATCAGGTATGGGCCTTGAATCTCCTCAGAGGCTGATATGTCGTGTTGGCCAACCTGTCGACTCATATTAGTTTATCATATTGTGAACGAGTTGAAATTGGAGCATATTTCATTCTATTAATAAAAACAAGACAGTTAATACATATAACTTTGATGCAGCATGTCCATAGTAGCGTTTCTGTAATTAATAAGGGTTAGGGCTGGGTGATACGATAGAAAAACTATTAAGCAATCACAATTTTAAACTCAAACTCCTCTTGATTAAAGGGATAGTTCAGGTTTTTTGACATGAATCTGTAGGGCATCCCTGTCAGCAGTGCCGTGCCTCAACACTGACTTACCTCCCGACAGTGTCCGGTGAGCTGAGTTCTGGAGTCATGAAAATAAATCGTTTTTCTTCTCAAAACATTTGTGTTCGAAAGACTGAAATATTTGCATCACGAAACCTTTGTCCATGAGAAAGTCAGACCTCATAATCGCTTGGTACTATTTTCTCTCACTGTGTGCTGCCAGGTGACAGTTGTGCCGGATTCTCTGTGTTTACTGCTCAGAAAGTTAATGACATGTGTAACTACGACACTGACAATGAAGACATTCCCTTTAGCACAGAGACAAGGGGAGATCTTTATGAACCCGAATATACTGATGCCCAAATTCTCCAGATGGAGATAGAATGCGCAGAGAGAGAGAGGAGGGACAGAGATGTGGTGCAAACTGAAGCTGGAGCTGTGAGAAACTGGGTGACCGATAAATTGTGGTGCACTTGTTTTAAATATGAAGTAATGTCGAAAGAGGTGGAGAGCTACTGCTGCCACGAATGGGATCTCATCATGCCACAGATGCAAGACCTTTCAATGGAGGAGGTCAGCTTCTGTCCACATCACAAATCAGAACGACTTTCCTGTAATCCTGAATGCTGGTGTCTTGCAGATCTTTTTCCACATTGAAGCCCATGGCAAGCAGCAAAGTTGCCTCAGGGCAATGTCCGTGATAGGAAAATGGTGAATGTGTGCAGAGATTCAGCCAGATTTTTATTGTTACAGCCTGGAGAATCACAAGTCTGCACCATTTATGTGTGTGTGTGTGTGTGTGTGTGTGTATGTATATATATATATACACACACACACACACACACAAGCTTATATACTTATCGCTGTAGCTCTCACATTAGTGCTCTCACGTCGCCGCGGTCCTCGGTCTGAGCACGTAGACACTGCCAAACAACTGAAAAAGTGTTTGTGTGCGGTTGTCACCTGACAGCAGCGCACAGTAATATGAATGGAGAGAAAATAGCGCCAAGCGATTATGAGGTCTGACTTTTTTGTGGACAATGGCTTTGTGTCGCAAATGTGTCACTCTTTTGAACACATATTGTTGCCAACTTGCCGGACACTTTCGTCAGCACTGAAACCGGGCAAGAACTGGACGCTGTCGGGAGATAAGTCAGTGTTGATGCACGACACTGCTGACGAGGATGCCATACACATTCATGTCAGAATACCCCAATTATCCCAAGCTGATCATTGACATGAAATGACTCTATCTCAAATCAAATTTGATTAAAGGACCAATATTATGCTATTTTCTAATCTGTGTAATAATGTTGTTTCCTCATCAAAAACACACCCTTGTGTTTTGTTTTATTCACACGTTTAAAACACAAACCCTGCATATTTAGGCTGAGTTCTTCACTCAGTCAGAATCCACTTTGTGATGTCATTTGGTAATACAGGAAGTGCTCCACTGTTTTTAAACTCCATACAAAGTCACTAGAATCATTTGTATAATTTCAGCTCTCTATTTCAATTACTACTGAGCAGAAGGTAAAATGAAAAGTTTCACTTTGCCACAACAGAAGGTGGAACAGAGCATTTTGAGCTTTGGGGATGCAGATTGCCCAATAATGCAGCATTACTCAAACATGTGTGAATAAAACAAAGCACAGCCCTGGGTATGTTTTTGATGGGATAACAGCATTATAACATGGCTTAAATCTCACAAGAATCAGTTGTACATAATATAGGGCCTTTAATTGCCCAGCACTATAAAATTATATATTGTAATAATTTATCATGTGGCATTTCTAATTAAATCATCTATTCTTCATACTCTTGAGTAGCATTTCTAATAATCAAAGCCCTTTGGCAACTTGTTTATCACTTGAGATTGCAAACAGAAAGCTTAGCATGTGCACATGTTGTCTGCTGGTGGGGGGCTGGGAGCGAGGGGCTACAGTCTACAATGTGTGGGCTCTGTGCAGTGAAATCCTATTTGTTATTTAGAAAGCCATGTCACCACTGAGGTCAGAGGATCTATAGGGGAACAGCTGGGGCCTTGTGTAGAACTGAGACGCTTATGTGCTGTGAGCGGTGTGCATTACTGACATCTGCTGGAGGCTCTGGGTCCTAGATTGATAATGTTGTATGAGAATGATGAGGTTATTAGGTTAAGGTATACTCATGATTATTTGTGACAGTTTTTGAAGATTAAAAAAGCACTTTCCATCTAGCCTAGCCTAAAGCTACACCTAAAGTGTTTTATATCTGCCTGTTTAAAATATTCCAAATTGGCTACATATTATTAGAAATCTGTCATTGTAGATGGGTAAAGTTGGTGTAACATGTTGGATATGGTTATAGGTGCACTGTATAACTTGTCTGGTGCCTAGAATGTTCCACAATATGGCCATAAACTTATGAATCTCCATGGAGACTTGCAGGCGATGCCAACATGCCAAATTACAAGTCAGATCTGTGGAACATAGGTAACATTTAAAGTAAGAATGCATGTTTTTTCCCATTTTAATATTTCTGAGCAATAAAAAACACCTGTAGCTCAATAAATGCAAAACAAATCAGCTTAATCCCAAGTTAAAACAAAGCAATAACATCTCCATTGAGACAAACGACCCCCTCCAGGAAAGTTACACAATGCGCCTTTGATGACAGTACATACATACACTGAAAAATACTTGGCTTTGCTTATCTTCAGCTCCATTTTTCTTTTGTTATGGGTGACTGAGGGAATACACAGAGTTCAGGCCCACTTGTTAAAACCCATGTCTTATTTTCTTCAGGCAAAATCTTGTTTCGGAGGAGCCATGTTCGAGATGTGGCCATGAAGAGGCTGCGCTTCATTGACGACTATTGCAGGGTAAGATACATGTAAACATGCTCTACTCTAGATAAATGACTCTATAGGGATGGTCCCAGTCTGTGAAGGGTCATAGGTCATGCACTTTCCCACCCTTTTGTAAGCTCCAGACATGATTTGTGACTATTGAATAAGTGGTATTGACTTATTTTGTTTAGAGAAAACAGTCACTCAAACTATTTTAGCTTGATTTAGCTCAAGTGTTTTGCTGAACTGAAAATTCAAGTCAAAAATACTATATATTTTTAAATAGATTAAGTCTTAAACGGTTTTGTGTATTCTTGTTTGTATGTTTTTTGTTGCTCATTTAAGTGGACATTTATTTGTAACCTAGAAGAACTCAACATTGCTGTGAGGAAAGTTTTATAGGGAGACCAGTGCATTGTCAGATGTCTGTGCTTTATCAGTTTAGTTTCCATTCTGTTCGGTTTCGCAACTGCAGTTTTGGGGTCAGAACAGTGTTATCAACTGAATTTTGTTCCTCCCTTTTCTTTTTGTAGTTTTGTAATTTTTCTTTTTTGTTATCCACGACAACATTGCGCAATAATCCACATTGAAGGTCCTACTGTATATTACACAAAATGGACTCTTGTGAGCTTTAAATGTTGTTACCTCATCGAAAACACACCTCGAGTTGTGCTTTGTTTCATTCGCGCATGTTTGAGTAATTCTGCATTATTAGTCAGCTCAAAATGCTCTGTTCCACCTGCTGCCTTTGACCTTTTGTTTAGTGGAGATCGGCGATTCCAGATCTGAAAGGATCCAGACGATTCTAGTGAAGATGTCTAGAGTTTAGAAACAAAGCAGAGCAATTCCTGTATTACCACATGACATCACAAGGTGGAACAGTGTGTTTTCAGTTTGAGAGATTAGAACTCAGACTAAATAGGCAGGATTTGTGTGTTAAACATGTGTGAATGAAACAAAACACAATTCCAGGTTTGTTTTTGATAAAGAAACAATAGTATAACATTGATTAGAAAATAGTGTAATATGGGCCCTATAAACAATGTAAATGTGCCCAATTTTGTCTGCATAATCTATTTTGAAATGTTTTTAAAAATTTGTCAACCTCTGTATATTTTTTAAATCCTTGATAGTTCATTTGTAAGTGTGTGCTCACTGACCTAGTTACATTCCCAATTTATGACTACTCCGATTCTTAGCTCTTCACCAGAAATCGCTCGCTCCCAGTGTCTGTCCAGAAACTGCAAAAACTAAAGCTGGAATCTCTTGCCATCCCATTTCCTGTTTCCTCTGTTGTTTTATTTATTCCTAAATCAAATCCTGGCCTCCCCGTTTCCTTCCTTCCTTCTTGTACATAGTCGAACTGGATACATTTTTCATATTTTTCTCCCTATACACACAATTAGGCAGAGGCACAGTTGGCCCACATTAGCAAAGGTTACATACAGTACCAGTCTTGTAATTGGGACCAAAACATTTCAAAAAGTCTTAAAGCAATTACCCACGCATCTGAAATGTACGGGCTAAAGTGACTCCTCATTACCCAAATAACCTAAGGCAGCTTCACGTTTGGAGTCGTTATAGAAAGCTTGTTTTTAGCTGGAGACTGGAGTGTGTTTACTTCCAACATCCTGTTTATGAAGTGAACAAAGCGTAATAAGTATTTCTCAGAGGAAAAGCTCTTGGGAGATAGAGTTGTCCAGCCACATGTGGTGTACCAGTAGACACATTATTCTCATCCACCACTGAGTTAAATCCCAAACAGTTGTTGATACCCAGATATAGAATTGGGCAGATTATCAAAGTTTTGAACATCTTATTTTTTGGATTATAAGTTGCTCTGGAGTATAAGAAATAGAAACAACCAAATAGAGAACAATCCATGTATCATTTGTTTGTTCATTTTTCAATATAGAGCCAAAAATAAGAAAATGAAAAAACAACTATTTTCTTTATTATTTGTCTATAAAAAAAAAAAAAACAGATAACGAGTTGTTTTTTACATTTTTTATTTATATATAGGATTCATATATTTGGTCTATGGGTTGTCTGTGTGAAAAATTCAATATATAAGTCGTGAGTATAAGTCGCAGCACCTGAAAAAAAGTGTGACTTATAGTCCAAAAAATACAGTACGGTTTTGTTGCTTAAGTAAAAGTATAGATACCAGAGCAAAAAAATACTAGAGTAAAAGTAAAAATACCACATGAAAAAATCCATTTAAGTAAAAGTATTAAAGTACCCATTTAAAAATGTACTTTAAGAGTAAAAAGTGAAAGTATTACTCGCCGATCTAGCTTCCAGTGTATTGATTTTGATACAAATTGAATTTTGTTCAACAGAAACAGTTGAATTGATTTTTCCTATATCTGTTTTTATTTGTATATTTTTGTTAGCTTAAACTACAAATGTGTTAAAAAAATATACTCTCAGCCTTTTTCAGCAGGTCTCAAACACTCATAAAAAATACTTTTTCTTTTCAGTCCAGTTCAAAAATGTAGCGGAGTAGAAAGTACAGTTACCTTCTCTCCAATGTAGTGAAGTGAAAGTAAAAAGTATCTACTTTAAACTTTACTTAAATGAAGTACAGATACCTAAAATGAATACGTAAGTACTACTTTTACTTTATTAAGTTTCACCACTGGTTTTAAAAATATGCAAAATAGAATATAGCATGTAGTTTATAATAAAAATGCTGCAAAAAGAGGTCATTAAAACAAAAAGGACATTTCTTTATCTTCTTATAGATTTATCTGATGCTTAAACCTTAAAGGTGCACAGTGCAACATCTACATCTAACAATTATTGATCACAGGCGTTTCTATTGCTCAAAAATGTAAATAAGGCGACTCTCCACAGATCTGAATAGTAATGCAGCCTGGTGCTGTAACCTGCTTTGTCTCCAACATGATATTGGTTTAATCTATACTGTGGAACAATCTAGACAAAGCAATAAAATCTCCATGGAGGCATCAGGTTATGGACATTCCACTAGAAATGTTACATCGCGCATCTTTAACTTATAATTTCAAATGCGTGTTTTATATATTAGCACATTGAATTGACATGATTTTGGCTGAATGTCACTGAGACACTCCAAATAAGATGCTAATTGATACTAAAACTATCAAAGTTAGTCCCGTCTAGTTCAAAGACCTGCTTATATTGGTGAATATGTGAAGCCAAATGAGCCCCGACTTCTTGCCCCACTTTAGACCCACAGTTGCTCGGAGCGTCTCTAAGCACCTGCCTCCTCTTTTATTAATAACCAGATCAATGAATGAGAAGAGAGAGAAGTCAGGAAGTGTAATTATCCAATTCTGAGGAAATGAGGACGTCCAGCCAGCTGTTGGTTCACTGCTGGAAACCATTCTCTCACTAACATCAGACTTGGGGGTTTCTGTGGGGACTGAGTGCATAAAGCATGAGCTGGTTTAAAAAAGCTGCTCTGTACATGTGTAGTTTAGTCACATATCATCACCTTGGCTACATACGTGGCCCCTTTGATGCTCGCTGCTAGCATCATTAAATATACATGACCAGTCAGACATAGGACGCTGTAATGTGGTTGAGAATACAAAGAGGGAACAATGGGCAAAGACTATGGTCAAGAATAAAGACATTTATACATTTAACGTGAATAATAATATGAGCGAGCGCTTTGGAGAATTTAGAATTTTATATTGTGACAGTCTATATGTCAAGACTGTATTGTTAACTATTCAGATCACAATATAATCATTACAACAACAAAAAAAGAAGACAAAATGTTTTTAAAAATGTAATTCAATATATAATCCAACAAATTAACTGTTTATGACTTTAACATTGATTTCATATATACTTCATGGGGGTATTATGCAATTTTGTGAGCTTTTTACCATTTTATACATTTTATAATGTTGCTCTCAAATGTAGAGCTTTTAGATGTCATCCATGCGTGTTTCAGTAATTTAGCGATCTCTCCCAGGCCACAAGCCTATGTCGCCCATGTTCCCACACAACAATTTTCCATAAATATTTGACAACAATTTGACAAACCTGATGCGACGTGCAGTAGTTTCATTAGCGGGATGGTGTCTGATTGTGTTGTGATCGCGTTTTGAAGGGGGAGTGACTTACCACGAGAGCAAAGGAGAGTTTTCCAAAAGCACTTTTTTAGAAATGACAGAGCAGTGACCTCTAAAACCTGTTTTCGTTGTCTGGTTTGAGCTTCTTCTCCCAAATCGCTTTAGAGGAGGTGGATTGGGATTGTTTTAAACTTTGTCTACCAAATTATATCAACATGTTTGATTGTATTGTCCCAATGAATTAATATGTGTTTCTTCTAATAATAATCATCCCACTAAAATGAGTTTCAGAGAGATGAGAATTTCTTCTTCTTCTTCTTCTTCTTGTTTCTTCTTCTTCTTCTTCTTCTTCTTCTTCTTCTTCTTCTGTTTCTTCTTCTTCTTCTTCTTCTTCTTCTTCTTCTTCTTCTTCTTCTTCTGTTTCTTCTTCTGTTTCTTCTTCTGCTTCTACTGTTTCTTCTTCTTCTGTTTCTTCTGTTTCTGCTTCTTCTGTTTCTTCTGTTTCTTCTGTTTCTTCTTCTGTTTCTTCTGTTTCTTCTTCTTCTGTTTCTTCTGTTTCTTCTTCTTCTGCTTCTTCTTCTGCTTCTTCTGTTTCTTCTGTTTCTTCTTCTGTTTCTTCTTCTTCTTCTCCTTCTTCTTCTTCTTAATTATTATTATTATTAGTGGTTTCAGTGTAATTTGTTATATGTCAGGTGACTGTAGTCTGCCCTTTGACCCTGTGGTTTCCATGTGTGCAGGCGCTGGTCAGACTTCCTCCTCAGATTTCTCAGAGTGAGGAGGTGCTGCGCTTTTTCGAGACCAAGGCCGAGGACGTGAACCCCCCCGTGGAGTGAGTATCATGTCCACGTACACGTGTCTCTGTAAAACCATTCACTCTTTCTTCACATTGGTCATGGAGCTCAATAGTTAAGGGGCATGACTGGTTCCTGAAGTAAAAGTACCATTGTTTTTCCCTATAGACTTTTGGAAATGAAAAGTTTAATTCATATTCTATTTGAAGGTTATGGCTGATTACTGTTAAGTCGTGTGGTAACATCTCATTGACATAAAGCCCAACCCACACATTTGCTCAGTTAAAGGAGCTGTGTGTAGGATATTGATTTTAAATTTCATAAACATGACCTATCTGAATCCCCAGATACAAGGTAGACATGTTCAAATTAAATTAAAGTTAGAACACAGAAGTTTATTCACTATCAGGGAGAATATGGAGACATGAACCAAACCTCAAGACATTGTGGCGGTATTGTCCAGTCCAGTCTAGAGCAGTCCAGTCTGGCTATGCTTCCATTCTCTAATGGCGTGACCAAGATGACTAGGTCTGAGCTGCTGTGAGTACAGCACTGAAATTTCCCATCCATCCATCCATCTTCTCCTGTTTAATCTAGCTGGGTCGCGGGGGCAGTTTGCTTCCCAATCCTCATAGCACCTGACCCCCCTATGAACCCCTCTGCGGGACGTCATGGTCCTTGATGTTAGTTCATAGGTGCTGCATGTTTTGGGTTCATGGGGGAAACCGGAGCCCGGAGGAAACCCATCCAGGCACGGGGAGAACATGCAACCTTCTTGCTGTGAGGCCTGAGTGTTGCCACTCAGCCACCATGCCGCCAATGAAATTTCCCTAACAATTGTAATGCTGATTTATTTTTTAATTACAAAAAACAAAACAAAACAAAAACATTGGGCATGATGCAGAATCAGCCTCAGTTGTGATTGTAGTACCTTTATAAACTCTAAAGTTATTATTAATTAGAAATTATTAGGATATTTTTTCTTCCAGAACCTAAGTCTTCAGGCCTTGTTGAGCTCCACTGCAGTGAACACATTTATGTTACATTGCATCCATAATGCACATCTGATTTATGGCATCTCCTGCTGTATGTAAAGATTAATGATGGCACAGCTGCACCCTCCTCTGTCTTCATCACAATGTGTAAATCTTCTTGTTCTGGTTGTTAAAATGTTACAGCGCATAGATGGAGGATGGGATGGTGATTGAAATCACACCTGATTGTGTTCAAAATCAAACATAAATTTTCAGGTTAGATGATTTCCTCCTGTGAATTTGATAGTGATTTGTCTTCTGTCAGGGTTTCGGTCTTGTGAATAATATGATGTTCTGCCTAAGGCCCCTGTATTGTTCAGATATTGCCAAGGAAAGCTTCAGGCTCTAAAATGAATCAAATAAGATGGCAAAATGTAGATGTTCATGTTGGCCAATACAGAGATGGAGTAAGGCGATATGTCATTCTATGAGTGCAATTTTTAGCTCAATCATTGTTTAGTAGTAATAGTCGTCATTTCACCAGCACAAAAGTGAAAACATGTCATTTACAATGTATGTACGCTGTCATTTACCATGTATTAATTTAATTTCAATAATGAGAGTCTTAATAATATGGCTAGGTTATGTAAAAAGAACAATATAGAATTTTTTTCTCCCTCCCACTACCCCTTGATTACCAGTGAGACAAATGTATCTTTGAGGAAATTGTGCAACTTATGCTATGTAATATACAAAATACAGTACATTTACCCTTACAACTACTATTACTGGTACCACTGCTGTAGTACTACTGCTACTACTACTACTACTATTTCTGCTACCACTACTACTACTACTTCTACATTTACTACTACTATTACTACTATTACTACTTCTACTGTACTACTACTATTACTACTATTACTACTACTACTACTGCTACTACTACTACTATTTCTGCTACCACTACTACTTCTACATTTACTACTACTACTACTACTACTACTACTATTACTATTATTACTACTACTACTACTATTTCTGCTACCACTACTACTACTACTTCTACATTTACTACTACTATTACTACTATTACTACTTCTTACACAGCAGGGGTCAGGCAGACCAGGGTCCAAATCTGGACCCAAATGCCATCCCATACGGGCCCGGACCAATAATTAACAAATTAGTTTTAATTTTGATGGGGTGATTCAATTTTAAGTGGTAATATTACAGCTTTTCTCTAAACTTTAAGGCAGCGCCCTGATCTTTTGAACACTTAAGAGTCTCAAAGCAAGTGGTTTTATTGTAGACAGGAAACAGCAGACGCGATCGTGCTCACAACTTTATAGCCTGTGTTCCGCAGCCAAATCCCGCTGCAGGCTTTGTAGTCAGAGATTTAAGTCTCATAAGATTCTCCTCGTGTCTGTGGTGTGTGCTTTTTGTCGCACATTTAAAAATAGTTTAAGACCAATAGTACAGTAGTGTGTGGCAGCCTTTACAGCACTGTATGAACCAGGGAACATACAAGCCAATTGTGCACGAGTTAAGCCACCCACATGTGCATTCAAGGCGATCGCAACTCTGAATACAGACACAGACAGACAAAGGAAAGAGAAGGTGAGAGATACTCAAAAGCCCTATATCTAGTGTAGGCCTACCCTATTGTGTGTTTCAGTGTTAACAATAAATGTTTGTTGAAATGTGAACTTGTATTTTCGTTGATTTGACAGTCTAGTTTTCATATATTCAGACATTGGTAAAACTAGGCTACTTCTGTATCACAATCATAACACACGTTAGACATTATAATGTCCCAGACTTCTGCTTGAGCAGATTTTCTCTAACTGGACCTCCTCAAATTTTAGTTGAATACACCTCCTATACAGTGTACGTTGTTGGCTGTACTGCTGCCAAATGGCCTTGTAATACTTACTTCCATTTCATACTGTAAAATGGGCCCTCTGAGTGTGCCCTTCTTTCTATACAACTTAATAGTCTTGCCTAATTGTACAGTGGCTACATGCTCATTACTTCTCTCTTGTCTATTTCCCATTCAGAATCCACTCGTATTGGGTTGAGGTTTTCATGCGGGTGGTATTGGGCTGTAGTGCCTGTGTTGGGGGGGCTTGATGGATACTGGGTGGGTGGATGGAGCCGAGTGCTTCGTCTCATATGAGATAGGCCCTTTGGGTAGTTTTTAATTAGAGAACACAATCTGCTGCGCAAGCCTGAAATGCCAGTATCTACGTGTTCATTTGTTATGTGTTCCTGTATTCGTCCAGCCGGCCCCCTGGAGCTGCTTTTATCTTCTGCAAGAATCAGTTTCTCCCTTCAATATTTTGTAATCACTTTTCAATGCTCTTGTTGATTCAGACAGTTTTTACGTTATTGGTGGGTAGCACTCCAGTTAATGATATATGAATAACTTTTTAAATACATTATCTATCACCACCAGTGTAGGTTTAGTATGGTATATACATATTTATTTAGGGTTTTATTTCTTAGGTTGTTCGTTTTCTCAATTTTTATTGTGTGAAATTACAGTACAGTCAGGTATTATTCGTTGTACTGCTCAGTGCTCTGTGAGTATAATAAGAAAATATACATGTACTTATTGTAAACTTTACCATGGTCTGTACTAAAGGCACTGTACCAGATTTTCAGTCTTAAATGTGGAAAAACAGAACTAGTTAAGTTTAGTTATTAGTCCCTTTCCTAATGCATTCAGTTATTAATCACAGTGACTTTATGAGCGTGTTTTCACAAAAGAGTTTTTCTGTCACAGTAATGCTAACAGCTGGCATGCTTCTTCTCATCCTGTCCACAAGAGTATCAGTTACAAAGCATTGGCTAAATGCGGTTCGGCCACAGTTGAACACATTGCTGTCCTTTCTCATTGAACTCTGCTAAATCCAATGCTGTGCAGGGCTGTTCCAGCAGGGGGCATGTCAAGAGGTGCTGCATCGTCTGTGGTTCAGTGCCGCAGTCACACAAAATGTCCCAGTCCTTTAAGTAATCCCATTTTGCCAGGCATGCTAACAGCGCACCACCATCACAACTTGGGTGGCCATATTTTAAAAGTTAAAAACTGGACCAGACCCAGTGTGTTGGCATGTTTCTTATAAATAAAAGCGCGAAAAGAGTGTATAAGATTGTCCATTCTTGTGTCAGGCATAATCTGAGGAACTTCTATCTTATGGTCATTTTCAAGCACAGTTTCCTGTATCTTATTTAAACAAATAACAATATAATCCCCTCTTTACTTTTGGCAAGTATCAGATTGGTCAAAAATGAGCACACTTCTTAGAACTGATAAAACTGCCATAATTATTGAGCCCTGAATTGTAACTTGACCTTCTATTTTACTTGTGCATTAGTCTTTATTCAGAGATGACCACTCTTTATCTATTCAGTGTATTAATACTTGTTTAGATATTGAAAAAAATCTCTGAACAATAATGACTTCAGGATTACTTCTCTCCCCTCTGTATATTTTTGGAGTAACACCTCCTCTGAACACACGATTTAGTGGCGTGAGCCTGACAGTATTTCTCAGCACACTATAATTGCCTTCTCCCTCTTTCATAAAGCCCACTCCTTCCTTTTTAATCCTCGGCGTCTCACTTTGCATCATAAATATCAAGTGTATTTAATTGGCGAGACAGCTCAAGGTTACAAACACCGACGCGATCATTCTTTTGATCAACGCCTCTAGCTTTTTCTCGTCTGCCATTCCTTCACGCCTGAGTGCTCCCCTTCTCCCATCATGCACGGCTTTCTAAATGTCTTATATTATGCTAAATTGCCATTCTGAAGCGTTGAACCAAGTTATAATTCTGTTCCCTCATTAAAACATACCTGGAGTTGTGTTTTTTTTCCACCACATTTGAGTAATCCTTAATTTTATGTGTATTGAAAAGAGGCGCATGACCAATCTGTTTTGAATGTTGAAGTGCACGGCCTTAAAGGTGCACTATGGAACTTTTTGGTTGGTCACCGTCTGCCTGGAATGTTCCACAGTATGACTTTAAACAGCTCTACCTTACATTTATTAAATTACAGATGGTTTTACTGCTCAAAAACACCTATAGAAACAGGCATTCTCACTGTGAGCAGAGTCGCCTCTCCACAGATCTGACCTGTAACTTGGTCTGGCTTGGTCTCCATGAAGATAAATGGGTTTTTCATTCATTTATCTCTCAAGTAATGACAGTAAAATGTATAATAACAGTTTTAATAGTAAAGTCTTATTACATCACTTTATGTGTCCAAACAGGGCATCATCTGAGCCGATATCTGATCCAGCAAATGGTACAGCATTGGCACAGATATCCGATACCAGTATTGGATCAGTGCATCTCTAATAATTATTACTATATCTTCTTATTGTTCAGTATATAAAAACTGGAACAATATTTTTAAGGTCAACATTTATCGTCTGTATCATTTTTTTCTTTGCACCACTATAAGATTTTTGATGATTTTATGGCTATATGCAAGATTTAAGCTGTAAAAGGTTTAATTAATAACTTAATGACTCAGACTAAGTACTAAAATGTTTAATTCTGCTATTTATTTATTGCGGCTCATAATTTTTTTTCTTACACTATAGGATATTTCGAATAGTTTCTGTGGTTTAAATCTCTTTTTGGATTATTGTGTCAGTGGCATGAATTAGTTTCATTATTATCATTTATCGTCTATATTTCCCTCAGAAATATTACAATTAAAAATGTGTTATCCTACAGTCTCTCTCAAAATGTTCCTACTGCTATACGCCATATTTTGGTTTTCCATTAAGTTCCTACTCCGCTAATTGTTCTTGTACCTTGCATTTTGTATATTCAGATTGTTACAAGATCTGTGGAGAGGCAAATGTAGTTTTCTATAATCATTTTGAACCATAAAAATCAGTTAAAAATAACTTCTTCTAATATTTATAGGTGCATTATAACTTATCTGGTGGGGGTCACGTTTTTCACAGTTTTTTTATGATTAAAAATGATTATAGAAAACATGCATTTGCCTCTCCACAGATCTGACCTGTAACTTGGCTTGGTGACGCCACTTGCTGGTTTTAGAAAATAGATACATTTATTGCCGTGTAACTTTCCAGGAAAAGCAATAATATCTACATAGAAACAGACAGCAACACTTCAATAGACAAGCTACATTTAGATCACATTAAGAGAAGAGTTTAGTCACTGTTTTCTGTAAATGCAAGTCCTCAAATTGACCCCTTTTAATCATCCGCAAATCATGTATATGCATTTTAGACTGACGATACATCAGATAGTCTAAGTCATTATGGCATAAACAGAGTGAGAGAGAAAGAGGGAGCTCAATAATGATTTATGTGATAATGAAGCCAATGCACAAACAAGAGAATTAATCACCACGGCTTCGGTTTTCAGTGAAATGTTACTTGTTTTACCACATTATATTGGGGTGAGCATCCATTATTTTATGACAGTGAAGGGCCTAATGTATATTCCCTGTTCCACATTTTCAGCTGTAACTATAATTTCTTGTCCTTCACATAGCAAGAAAAATAACATTGTAAACAACATATTTTTACTTCATTCTTAAAGGGCCTGTGTTATGCCCATTTCTAGTCTCTGCTGAACATTTTGAGCTTTGTAGATGGACAGACTAATAATGTAGAATTACTCAAACATGTGTGAATGAAGCAAAACATAACTCAAGGTATGTTTCTGAGGGGGAAACAACATTATAACATGACTTAAAGCTTACAAGGGTCAATTGTGCATAATGTAGGACCTTTAATGTCCAACTCCAGCATTTACAACTGATGGGACATCATTTTCAGTTGATGGAAGTTATAGTAAGGCAAGGCAAGTTTATTTGTATAGCACAATTAGTACAAAAGGAATTTAAAGTGTGTTACAGAAAAAGAAATACATTAAAATAACAATACAAACAAATCAACACATAAATAATAATCATAACATTTTAAAATAGAGATGGGACATTACATTAGAGAGAATTAGAGAGAAGACTAATAATAGTACATAATAGTAATAATACTTTACTTTTCTACTTAATCTGCTCTATGTAAATTTTCTGGTGAGGGGATCCACAACCTGCTGGTCTCCATGAAGATGTTATTGCATTGGCATGTTCCACAGTATGGCATTTAACTTACCTGGCCAGCCAGAACCACATGCTTTGACTTTACAAAGACGAGTAGATCTTGGATGAAACATACATGCTTATTGTACAGACATGGACAACCTGTAACTTGGTCAAGCAGCGTCTCCATAGATAGATCCTTATGCTCGTACAGAATTGGGTAAAAAGGCATTTGTTTACTCTGCACCTTTTGCATGGAATATGCTACAGAAAGACTGGAAACTAACTGATTTAATTTCCTTGAGCACTTTTAAATCCAAACTGAGAGCTTTTGAGACCAGTTCCACAATCTGCACTTGTTTTTCATAATGTTTTTAAACTTTTATGTCTTATCTGTGTAAATGTGTAACTGTGTTTTGTGTTTGCCGCTGCCTCTTGGCCAGAACTCCCTTGAAAAAGAGGTTCTTAATCTCAATGGGATATTTCCTGGTTAAATAAAGGTCAAATAAAAATTAAAAAAAGATCAGCTTTAAGTCTTTGTGATATGCTAATTGCATTCATTCAAATTGCAGTTTTGATTAATCTTGCAGCCTTGATCTCCATGTATATGCCCAGGTGCTGGACCAATCACCCTAAAGCTGCATAGTGCATCTTTAATATTATATTATGAAAGCTTCCTGTTTGAACTTGCACTGGTGCTGTACATTCTCAGTGCAATCAGAGCCTTGGATCAACTCCTCAAACTCTGGACCCTCTGCCCTCCCTCGCTCTTTCTCTCTCTTTGTCTGTCTCTCTCTTTCTGTATTTTAATAAACGCAGAATTAGCAGGAGGCTAAGCTCTTACTGCTCACTTTCAGAAAGGCAAAGATTGTTCAGTTCATCGTTATAAGACGTCATGATCCAAGGCTCCAGCCTCGTGTCACTGCTAAATTGGATGGACTCTTTCCGTTCGCTTACCCATAATGCATCTCAGTTAAATGAAAGCGAATTAAAGGGAGTGTGTTTAGGAATGAGATTGGTCATTGATTTAAAGCTGGACACTGGGGTTTAGGCCTGTGTGTGCATATATGGGAGAGAGCTAAGTGCTGAACTAGGATGAGAAAAGTCATTTGAAATCGGAGACGGATGGACCACCGAGGAATCATTTTAATCCATCAAAGTGAGTATGTGGGTATCCTGTTAGCTCTCCTGCTGTCTGCTGAGATCATGTTCAGTTCATGTTAACTCTTTGTTGGCAGTGGCTCTGGTGCATTTTCAATAGAAGTCTCTGTTACTTGATCTACTCGTCTAAAACCCTAGAATGATTTAAAACATTAAGTGCAGAAATAAAGTATAGGGAACAAGTACTGAGTTAATCTCCTAGATAAAAGTCCTCACATTAAGTAAATACATTCTTTTGGAGATATGTTTTTTATAAACGCACAGAAGGCTCAGTTAACTGTGGTTGCGTTCATATCACATATTACCTCAGTGTTTACATTTCCACAGTCGCAGACGCAGCGATGACCTTTGCCATTGTTTACCATGCAAACTGAATTTGAACATGTCTTTGCAATGTTGTAATATCAGCCGTCATAGCTATTGACCACCTCTCACAAAATTAAATCTGTATAATAATCTTTATTATGTATTATGTTTGCACACATGATACAGTTTCCTTCGCTCCAGGTTTCGTGCACCACCTGCAATCCTAAAAAAAATCCAGCTAAGACAACAACTTTATGTGTAGGACAAAATATTTTATAATCTGACATTAGTTTTTCAGAAAGGCTTGAGTATCAGATTATAAAATATCATGCCTAGGACAAAATATTTTTTAATCTGATATATCATTCAAGCCTTTGTGAACACAAATACAAAGTGTTGGTCCTTAACAAGACTTTTCCCAGGCTCCCAGTCTTCACCGTCTCATTGTGCAAAACTTATGAGCCTTTCTCCCTCTCTTTAATCCTGTCTTCTTTCTTTTTCTCTCTCTGCCATATCTCCTTTCTCTACCACTCCCTCTTTCTCTCTCCCTGCCTTTGTCTCTCACTTCTTCCTCTCTCCCTCTCTCCCTCCCATGCACTTGACCAGCTCCCGTGTGAGCGGTGCAGCGACATCCCCATTGAGTTCCTAATGGATAAGCTCTCCCCATTCTCCACGACCATTAGGATCAATAGCACTCAGTGGAGGCCTGCGGCAGTGAAAGGGTTAAACACTTAAAGCGTGCCGTAAAAGTGAGGAGTGGTCAGCTGAGCGTGCTCCCAACCCAGTGGGAGGCATCTATAGGCCTGTGCATGTCAATGTGTGGGCTTGGATCCGCCTTTATTACACTGTCCCGCTGTATTCAGGGATGCTCTATGGTGCTTAATGGTTGTGTGTTCGGAGTATAACTTTTACGCTTGTTATCTTTTGTGTGTTGGTTGTTGCCATGGTTTTCAGTGCAAGTCATCCGTGTGCAATATATCAATTCAACTGATATAGCAATTTTCAGTTGGTCCAATTATCACATTACAAAGGCTGCAATTTTTTTACTGAATCTTCTCTGTTAATGCACTGTGTAAACTGGGGCGGCGATGGCTCAACTGTTCGAGCGTTCGCCAAACCAACCTGAAGGTCAGTGGTTTGATCCCAAGTCAATGCTGATTGCCATTTTGTCCTTTGGCAAGACACTCACCTTGCCCGTATGTAATGTAAAGTCTGTGCGTGAGTGATTTGGCACAGATGGGCTCCTTTGCTTTTGCCCACATAGTAAGTAAAGCCTGTGCCAGTCCCAAGCCCAAATAAATAATGGAATTCACAAAGAGCATCCAGGTTAAAATGGTAAAATGAACCAACTGCTTTTCTACAAAGTCTGCGAGAGCTACATTCAATCCGGATTTGGAAAAGATGTTCAGCATTATGATTTTAAGTTGCTCAGATACATTAAAAAAAAAAAAAAAAGAAAGAAAAATCAGATTGTTGATCATTGTATTTAGTTTGAAATTTGTGGAGTGATCAAAAGTATCTAAAAACAGATAAAATATAACCAATATATTTTAGAATGATTGTGAGAACTGGTATAAGACCATAAAGACAAAGAATGCACATTTTTTTACTGCTTAAAATGATATTCTATTGTCTATAAAAAGGGTGTTTTCTTTTTTATTATCACTGGTATCAAAATCGGTTTTAAGTATCAAACTTGTTCCTTAGTTTTCAAATCAAGCTTAAAATTTTAGCCTTGTGCCACTACTAGACTATGCAACAGCTTCTTCCCACAGGCCATCAGGCGAATCAGTGCACTCAAGATAATCACAGGAACATGCTTTTAACTGCACATTGGAGCTTTTTTTGGTGAAAAAGCAGTTTCGATCCCCCTGTGTAATTTTGTTACATGGTGAAATTGACAGTAAAGTTCACTCTGACTTTGACTTTGACTTTGACTAAGCCATGCTCTTCCCTAATGTCTTCATACGACTATACGAGACTGCTTCCTGTTTGAGATGAAAAGGTGAGGATAGGTCAAATTCAGGGGCAACGCTGTCCTGACCAGACCAATATATTTGATGAGCCACAACACCTGCCCAGATCAATATGGCAGCTGCTAATGTTATGTAATGTCACGTATTGGCATTTAGGTGAAGTCTTTGTGTGGGGTGTGATCTCAGCACTATTTTTATGAGCAAATTGAAAGGTGCCATCTGTATCTTTTATGGATTGCCTAGTTTAGTGTGTTACGCTATAGATTAGAATGTTACAAAGAAGACGTGTAATGCATTTGACTTTGTAGAACCCAAATGTAAAAGGTTAGTTAATTATGATTAGTATATGTATAATAGTATAGAGTACAGGGGGTCCATTCTCCCAGCAGCCTTTGTATGTTGTTAATGGAGGAATATAAATGCTTTATTAAGTTTATTTCTATTTTTATAACCTTTTACTAAATGTTTTTGTCATTACTGTGCTCTAATTTTCCTCCCTCTAAGTGTTAAAAACCTGTTTCACTATTTCACTGAAGCCTAAATGTAGTAGTATTAAAATTTGGTAGTATTACAAATTATTAGGGATGGGACAAGATCTCTTGCCACAAGATTTCGTGAGACAAAATTGCCACAAGATTGTGCATGCTGAAATTTATCTCATGAGATTTTTTTTAACCATATTTTTAGGCTTGGACTAGGGAAAAAGTTAAGTACTGGTAAGATACATTTTTTGAGAAGCTGTAGTCACAAAAAGCAATACTATAGCACAAATATTAAATATAAGTACAATCAAAAATGGTGAGAATAAAATTAGAAACTTGATTGCACAATTTATTTATAGTAAATAATGATAAAATCTTGTTTTGTCTCGTTCTTGTAGATCCAGTCTTGTGACTCATCTCGTCTTTTGCAAATTATATCTCGTCCCGCCTCCACTTTGTCATTTTTTTCACCATCTTCTACATTCAATATTATTTAAAAAAAAATATTGTACATTTGTATATTTTGTCAAGAAGGGGTTGAATTTTATTTTTATTAGACAAATTGGAGAGTGCAGTACAGTAAAGTACAAAGCCTCTGCCAATTTGCCACATAAGCCTATTAAATGCTTTAGCCTATACTTTGCTACATTAAACTATCGAATCTGTTTTCATTCTAGGAAACACACTTTCATTCCACACAACCTTATTTATGTGAATGACAATAAAGTCTGCCTAGGTCTAGCATAATTCCCAGTATAATCAATGCAGTCCACCCTTGACAGTGTCTGTGTGTCCTCTCTGTGCAAAATAAGATTGAATTTTCTAACACTGATGTAATTAGAAAGAACAGTGCACGTGCCTCACAGCGCAGATCAACAGCCAATGCCATCAATCAAACACAGGCTCACAGTTAGAGTAAGAACCCTTTAGTGTAGCGTGGGAGTGACAAGGCCCCCTGTCTGTCAGAGGGACTTCTGCAGCTATACAGGACTCTGTGGCTCATAGTCGATTTGTTTTACTGTGATTTAGTCCTGGTTTAGTTTTATTTTTGTTGGATCAGGCTGGTTTAGTTGTGTTTAGAACAGGTTTAATCTCAATTAATTGTAAATTAATTTGTTACTGACTATGTCCTGGTTTAGGTTTGTTCAGGTACTTGTTTATTCCTGTTTTTTAGTCTTTGTTTGGTCTTTTTCGTCTTTGTTTTAGTCTTTGTTTGGTCTTTTTGGTCTTTGTTTGTTGCCTGTTTCGGCATCATTTTTGAGATCTCGGTCAGTCCTCATTTATTTCTTATTTTGACCAAACTGAGACCATTTATTCTAGACTTAGTCCTGTTTTATTGTGTTTGCAACTGATTCGAAATTACAAATTGAATGGATGCAATCAGCATAATACAGCAACTTAGTTTTCTTTTAAGTCAAGTAATTTCCAGTGCAAATGACAAAATATTGGTTGTTCTTTGGTTCATTCAAAGTACGACATAGAAAAATACTCTGGAAATGGTACTTCTTGGTGTGCAGCCATGGTGGTAATCCAAACTGATGCCACACTTGTGCAATCCTGCTGGTTCTTTGAAGCTCATGTTTAATTTACATCAAATGGACATCGGCTGTAACATTGGGTTTGATGTCTACAGAAGGAGAAATTATGTCGGCCGATTCCTGTCCCTTGTAATAGTTTTACGGTTCAGTTGTAGAAATGTTGTGCAAACTGAAAATTGCCAAGAAAATGTAGAAATTCAGCATTTGCCCTGTTAAAGTCTTAAAAGTGTTAATATTCCTGGCTAAATCTTTGCCCAGTGGAATTCTAATGGAGCTCTTTTATATGACATACAGCAGTTTATAGGAGTGAGCTATGTTGGCAAAGATATCTCAGTATATTCGTATTATCCTGAAGAAAATATGTTCAAATGTTCCTGTAGTGTTGAGGTTCAAGAATCACACAACACCTAAATATAAATGGTATACTTTTACTTTACCCTTTACATTTATTTTATAATTTACATGAATTGTATAATTCCTAATCAACAATTTTTGCAGACTTTTGTTATTTTAAGATTTTAAGTTATTTTAATGCTTAAACTGCTTGCATGAATGATAAAAATGATGTATAACTAACTAAATTTAACTAAACAAAACATTTGCTGTTTATCCATATTCTTACATTTTGTTTTCTTCAACTTTATAACTTAGCTTTATCTGTTTGACACTTACATTTATTGTATTTTGAATACACATGTGCAAAGCTACATCTATACTGCCCAAAGTATTTTCCACTTTACTCTCCACTTGGTGGCGTTCTACACAACCCAAACATTCACCACTTCTACTGTAGTTCAAAACTCTGGTTCACTCAACTCTCCCCTGAGGCTCTACTTTCTTTATAAATGCCCCTTCTGTCTCATATTGTCAAACTCATGTTATTTCTGTCCACCGGCCACTTCCTGTGTCTGTTTTGCACTGACTGGAATTTCACATTTTTTATGACTATATTGCTCCTTACTGTCCCACTTTCCAGGGGTTTTGTCTGAGATCTTTTAGACCTTTAGATCAGTTAATTTGATTAAGTTCAGATTTTGTCAAATCCATTCACACCGTATATGCAAGTTATTCTACAGGTCTATTTTCCTCAACTACTCCTATAACTGTGAACATTCAGACGAAGCAGATAACTTTATGTACCTTCTGAAGACAAAATAGTGTCATCTTAGTGTCGTCTATTGTGAGCAAATTGAGATTGTGATCTGGATCTACAAAAATACTGACTAGTTTGGTTAAAGGACCCATACTACACTTTATCACAGAAAGCTCTCTGTTCCCCTTGTGATGTCATGTTGTAATACAGGAAGTGCTTCACTGTTTTTTAAACTCCACACACCTTCACTAGAATAATTTTTCAGCTGAAATTGACAGTCTGCTGAACTAAAAGAAAAATGTAGCTGTTAACTTGAAGACTACCACAACATGACGGAGCATTTGAGCTTTGGAGAGGCAAACAGACTAATAATAAAGGGTTACCTTGAATTAACCAAAACACAACTTTGCGCATGTTTTTGAAGAGGCAACAGCATCATAACATGGTTCACAACATGGCTAAAACCGCACAGGAGTCAGTTTTGCATGATATAGGACCTATGTAATATATAGAAAATATAGGAAAATACACATCTGATGCACCCAAGACAAACTGGGATTGACACAGAGACTGAGGTATCTTAGAAAAAAATTGGTGCTGAATATCAAAGAATGTTTTTATACCAGACCAAAATTGTGTACAATTTGTTGTCCCTGTCCCTAGTTTACTTGTGTATTCATTGTGGCGTAAGTAGCATCACTCACTCCGTGTTGTAATTTGTTGTGTGTAGGAAGCTGTGGTACGCAATCATCAGCTCTCATCCTAAATGGCATTTGCACACTATAACAATGACAAATCTCCTCATTAATATGCGCACACAGCATTTTGAAGCGTGATGAAAACAGTGTCCGCTGCCCCCCACAGGCTGGAGGAGGGTATTAGACATGCTTGATCTTATCATTCATCTTGCCCTCTCTCAGCCTTCTTCATGAATAACAATGGGCACTGACCTTGGCTCGCACTGCCAGGAGGAGAGATGGTGTAAGATTATCTGATTATTGCCCTGGATAAGGCACACACTGTTTCCATTGGTCAGTTTGGGGGGCTTTCGACAAAAGGGGATTGCCTGAGTGGGCTGGTCCCACTGGAGTGATAAGGTGAGGCCGGATTTGTTGTTTTGGGGTTAATTGGGATTAAGTGGATACTAATGCGTTTGCTCCAAAAGGTCAGTGTTGATGGTGAGGAGGTAATAGTCCAAGCTTCTGTCACTTAGGAACAAAACTAAAATCTCATTATCGTTGTTGATTGCATTGGCACTTATTTTAGTTTTTGCCTGAAATCAGTCTGATTTATCTTTTGGCTTTCATTTATAGTAAATTCTGATGCTACTCTTGGACCACAACTATTTGCAAGTTTGTAATTGGGGTGTAAGAAAAAATTGTTTCACACTTTTCTTGGTTTTATCGTATTGATTGCGTCTTTTAAAGTCATGTTCCCTTTTCTGTTCTCATGATTATTTCATCCAATTTTATTCTTATGAAAGTGTACTCGACCATAATGTTATACGTAATTATTGTTTTAGTATCTGGACATATTGTGATATAATGAATTGGGACAGGTGCCACACCCCTCCTAATCCTTCCTGATTGGCACTAAAAATACATACAGTACATTAATAAATACAGTTGCTTGTGTAAACATTAAGGCTGCCAACGTTAACATGTTAATGCATGCGATTAATCACAAAAAATATCGCACTCATGTTTTTTTTTAACACAGATTAATCACAATTTATTTTGGACGCACATTCTCCTCTATCGAAAGAGCAATGGTGACCTGAAAGGCATCGCAGGTTATTAGGTCAGTGATCAGGTCTATACATATCCGGCTTTGGATCAAACTAAGGTAGTTTGCAGATATTGCAGCGATGAACTCTCTTTCCACAGAAGCACAACAAGTTTAAAATACCATCTTAAAGCAAAACACGTGTTTGATTCACGACGCTACTTGTACCAACAACAAGCCGCGCACGACAATCAACGTTGGTGGTAATGTTGTCAACAAAGCTACCAGCAATAGAAAAATGTCAATAATATCACTTTTTTTTAATAATAAATTGCATTTTTATCAAAATATTTTGGTCTTTTTTAAAGAATAATTAACTGTGATTAATCATGATTAATCAAAATTCTAAAGATTGATTAATCAGATTTTTTTATTTCTAAATAATCGTTTGACAGCACTAGTAAATAGTTAAAAATCTATACTCAAAAAGAGCTATTTCCATAAAAATTACCACACTGTTTCTCACTGTGATGTCATGTGGTAATACAGGTCGTGCTCCGTGGTGTTTTGTAATTCCGTACACCTTCACACACAGAAACATTTGCATCATTTCAGCCGATCTATACTGAACTTAAGGTAAAAAGAAGCTGTTAATTACCACTACCACTAAACTAACTACCATTGCATGAGATCACAAAGTGGAACAGAGCATTTTGAGCTTTTGAGCTGTAGACAGACTGATAAGGAGGTAACAATACATGCCATAAAACACACAAGAGTCAATTTTGTGTAATATCAGTCCTATAACGATCAAACCCACTTGTATGTATTCAATAAAACAGACATAGCCTATGACACACTAATGCTTGCTTATTATAAATTCACGCCATATTTGAGGGTCACTATGAAGCTTTAAACATGTCAAACAGCTCATGGAGGTTAATTGAATGGCTGATCCCCCATCTGGAGTGCTAATACCCACATTAGCCTTTAGCCCAGCCCCGGTCTGCTCCAAGACGCCCGGGGTCTTAGTTCAGGTGGGATTGTGGGTGTCTGGGTGGCAGAGGGTTGATCCTGATCCCAAGATACTAGAGGATGAAGTAATGCGGAGAATACAGGACTGGCATGTTAGTATACGGGGGTTATGTTAATGTGCTAGTGTGCTAATCTGACAGTGTTTATTTACTGATCCAGAGAACGCAATGTAGCAGGGGCCAATGAGTGCTATTAACTTGGAGCCATTATGCTAATAGTGGTAAACACATTGATTAGACTGTTATCAAGAAGACCACTTATAGCTGGTTTAAATCTACGCCTGTCATCGTCTACTCTACGCCAATTAAGACTTCAAGGGCAATATAGTTGTATATGTTCAGCTCTTAACATTATTGGTTGTCACTGTGAATTAGAGGCACTCCTACGTGATTTATTGATTTGGCAAAGGTTACTTATTTATCTATAGGCCAGACCATCGCAAACAATTAAGTGGACTCCTTTGGGTAAATGAAATCACTTGAAGTTACAATTCTGAAAAAAGAAGAAAAAGTTTTGAATAATAGCATACACATTTATAAGTTTTATATAGTAACTAGACTTGTCAAAGGAAGATGGTTTATAATGGGTTAAAGTTGCTCACACTGAGGCATTATAATGGATGTAGGTAGAACAGTTTAGAGCATACGTACGACCTCCCTGAAACAAAATGATCCGTTATGTAGTAATTCAATATATTAGGACTGTTCTTGTCATAATTGATCAGTTCTTTATGCCAATTTAACTTGCCTTGATATGTTTTACTAAATTAAGTAAACATGCAGAAGTAGTAGATCCCCTAATCCCTGACCGGATGATATCTGCTGTGAAATCAGGGCTTGTGTTTCTCCAAAGAAGCTTAATTCTGCCACAGCCGTGCGGTGTGTACCTTTTACAGTCAATTTAATCCTGGTTTAGAGCCCTCCGTTTTAAACTCACTTGGTGTCTGGTTATCTGCTGCTGAACATGGTATTTCAGATGCTTTTTCCTTGACACAAACCTCTTTATTTGTGACACTGGACTGTTGATGATAATGAGATAATAGCTTTAGATTTCATGTAAAATTATTTCCGCATAGCGTTCGGCTCCAGTCAAATGAAGCTCATGAGGCTAGCAGTTATAGGAGCGAATTTGTAGCTAAGTTCCACAAGATTTCCACCACGTGACCTCGCAAAACTACGGTCGCCTTCCCCACCTGCGTTGTTCCATATTAGGAATAACTGACAAAATAGCAAAATAAAAACACCAGGATCATGTAGAGTGGGTCAGTATGAACATTTTGAGACCAAAATGACGAGACTCGCTGCAGCGGTTACAGAAAGAGGGTGACAATTTTTCACTGTTAAGTCAATTGAAGTTGAGCCAATGGAGCTGGAAACGCTGTGATGCTCACTTCCTTTGGAACGCGGCAGATAGCAGGTTAGCTATGTCCATTTACACCATAGAACTAGAATAGAATAGAATGCCTTTTATTGTCACTCTACATATGTATACACTATACACATGCACAACGAGATTAAAAGCAACTCCCCCTCCAATATAGACATATACACATATACAGACATATACGTGGTACAATTACACTCAGTATACAATAAAATAAATAAGCTGATACACCCAATTCTACACCAGGATATCGCACTGCTTTAAATACTGCACTCAATCAACCACTGCACGGCATCCATACTGCACCCAATCAAAAGACCAAAATACTGCACTGTTTCTCAAATATTGCACAGTTTTAAATATTGCACTATAACTAAACACCACACATTATCAATCATTGCACTGCGATATACACTGCACCCAGTCCAAACACCGCACTGCACCAAATAAATATGGCACTATATTATGTATTGCACACAGGTGGATGGAAGGGGACCAGGGAATATAGGGATAGAAATGTGGGATCCGTTAGTGCATGTGGGAATTCAAAGTGGTTATGGCCATTGGGAAAAAACTGTTTTTGAGTCTTGTGGTCCTTGCACACAATAAAAGCTGGAAGATGAATCCAAGATGGCACCGTATTGTTTTCAATGGCCTGTGCTCATTGGCACATGGCCAAAGATTTTTACTTCTGCATTTACTTCCTTGTTTGCAGCCCAACCCAGGCTGTTGGGCTGTGACGTCAGAAACACAGTTCTGACCAATCAGAGCGTGGGCTCAGAGCGGAGCTAGTGTGGGCTCAGAGCGGAGCTAGGCTAACTCTATGCTCTTTGATGATTTAAGTCCATACTGGAAAAATACAGAAGCAACCCTATAAAATTCAACCTGGACTGCGGGCTGCAACTCAATCTGCGGTCACGGATAGAGGAGGCATCTTATCCAGCTCTTATTATAGATCCATCATTTACACATACAGTCTCTGGTAGCCACCAATTAGCAGTGGGAGATATATTGGAAATAGAATAATATTGCAATATTGCAATACTTGTTTTAGAGATATAAAATTTGAATATTGAGTGTACTGTATTGTCATGTAAGACATATTTCTGCACTTTTGTGGTTAATCATTTTTGTCAGCATCTGGTTTTATTGATACTTTAATATATGTGAATAATTTGTCATATAAACATTAGGCTCTTAAACCGTTGGTCCACTCCTCCATCAGTGACCACCTTGCTGACTGTGTTGACCCCTCCACGGCTCGGTCACACCACAGTGCGTCCTGACATCTGTTTTTCCTGGACAATCAATGCTGAGGCCTGCGCAGTGGAACGGATGAGAAGTGTGCAGAGGTATAGCCATGCTTCATAGAGCTGCAGTCAGAGAATACAGTGTGACGAAGGGCTGCGGTGGCAGGATAAACATGACTATCTCTCTGTCCCTTTTCCTCTCTTTCTTTCTGTTTTTCTGTCTCTCCCTCTTTCTCTATCCCTCTCTGTTCCTCTGTCCACCTCTCTGTATCTGTCCTTCACTCTCACACTATTTATCTATCATCACTCACTCTCTCTCTCCCTGTTGTTCTGTTCATGTCCCTTTGTTCCCCTCTCTCTTTCTATTCTTCTGTCATCTTTTGCCTTTTCACTCTCTTTATCTGTCTACTTCTCTCTTCCTCCCTCTCTCTTTGTTCTTCTGTTAGTTTCTCTATTTCTACGCATCTGTCCATATCCGTGTCTCTCTCGCTCCTTCTACCTGTTGGCTTCCTTTTCTTTCTCTCTATTATATTCAGCCCCTCTCTCCTCTCCTCTCCTCTCTTCTCTCTCTCTCTCCCTTTCTCCCAGTGACCCGTACAGTATAGACATACATTCAGATTCAGGCTGACACGTTTACGCACACATTTCACACCAGTGTAACTTGGGTTAATGGACCTATATATAAGCGCATTGTCGGCTCTGTTATGCAACGATCTCATCTTTGTCTTGTCTCATTTTGACTTTTGTGTGACTGACAAATCATCAGTTTCTTTATACTCAGTGTGATTTGCATATTCATTTCTCATGTGCATTATCCAACAGGGATTAGGCTACTTTATTGGTATTGGAGCTGTATTAACGTTGGAATATTGTCGTTTTTAATCAGCCCACATTACACTGTTTTCAGATCTTTGTTGCTCTATGTCCATTCTTCTATCATGCAAGTCTGTGTTGAATCTAATCCAAAAAAAAGCAAGGAATTAGAATGTAAAATGCTTTAAGTTTTAAGACATGTTATAATGTTTAATGCACAAACCCTGGATATTTAGTAGAAACACTCCAGTTACCTTGTGGAGTCATGTGGTAATACAGGAAGTGATCCACTATGTTTTTAAACTTCATACACATATTTTGTGTAATTTCAGCCCTAGAATTGCCTATCTCTAATGACCTAAAAGTGAAAGTTAGCTTATTGACAGCCTAATAATTAAAAGATTACACAAGGATATGTGAATGAAACAAAACACAACTGTGAACATTATAACATGGCTTAAAACTTAAAGCATTTTATGTTCTTGCTTTTTTGGGTTAGATTCAACATAGACATCCATAATAAAACAATGGGCCTCATTCATGAAACGTTCTTACAAACACATTTGTATTTAAGGCGTTCTTACGAATATCTTTGGCATTCACAAAACTTATTCTTGACTGAAAATTTTCTTCAGGAAGAACAAAACCTACGAGGAGTCAGTAGCAGATTAGAATAGTATTACATTGATAACACAACAAAAAATTCTAATTCCTCCAAGATGCTAAGTTATATATTTTCTTTAAATTATTTTGTTTATATATGTATTACTATGGGATCCAGTGACATTTATGAGGCGTTTTATAGGCTGCAGTGAGCCTCAGTCTGTCCCAGGCCTGATTTACTGTGGGTCTGCAGATCATGGAAAGAGCGATAAGGCGATTTACAAACGCAAAAAAGAATACAGTGACATCTAGCTGGAGAAAACCAGGTCATTTTCTCAGTTTTCCCAGATTTTGTCAGAGATATTATTGCCAGCAGAGCCCGCTGGAAGCCGTCATCCTCATGTTTCCAGGCGTCTTCCGGCTTTGTGACGCAAGCCTAAATAGAGCCCATTCGGCTGCTTCTTCTCCGTCTTCTAATTAATTTCCACAATATAGACACATTCTTTTTCTTCCGCCGCGTAGCTTTCTCTTTATGATGACATTCAATCCCTGCAACCCACCACAGGATATGAAGGTTAGTTATTCTATGAAACAGAACCACCTTGAGATTCCTCTTATTCATATGAAACAGGCTTCTACTATAGTCTGTATGAGGTGCCTCGCCTCTCTCACTCTCCCACTTTCTGTCCATCTCTCTCACCCTCTCTGTCTCTTTCTTTCTCTATCTTTCTCTCACTCAATCCTTTCCTGTTTCTCTCTGTACCCCCCCATTCTGTCTCACTCTCTGCCCTGTCCATCTTTCTCTCTGTCTCTCTTTTTCTCTCTTACTAACTCATTCCTTTCCTCTCTCCCATTTTCTTGCACTCTCCGTCCTTCTGTCCATCTCCCTTTCTGTCCCTCTTTCTCTCTCTTACTCACTCGCTCACTCACTCACTCCCTTCCCCTCTCTGTGTTCTTCATCCCACACCCTTTCTCTCCCTCTGTACCTCGGAGCTCGTAGGGTAAGGGCTGGCAGCTGGAGCTTGTTGTGGGACCCCATGGGAAGAGTTTGATTTCAGCCGTGGGGATGTGGGTCACTGGGTAGTGCCACGGACCCTCTGTGTGTGCTCCTTCAGCTCAGTGCTTCGTTTGCCTCTTCTCTCCTTAGGCTTGGGCCATAATGTACTACAGATGTTACAGGATGTACCTACAAAATCAAGACAAAAATAGCCACTCTTAGTAGCGTAATTTAGAGGGAAAAAGTCTAATTGCAATTTTCTGACAAGTATTGTGAGTGGATTTGCAAGATGTTTAAAGGTCCTGTATTACCCCAAATTAACCCTTGTGAGCTTTAAGACATGTTAGAATGTTGTTACCTCATCAAAACATACCTGGAGTTGTGTTTTGTTTCATATATGTTTGAGTAACCCTTTATTTTTAGTCTATTTATATCTCCAAAGCTCAAAATGCTCTGTTCCACCTTGTGATGTCATGCATCGCTAGCTTTCTGGTTACCTTTTACTCTATTCAGTAGATGATTGAAATGATTCTAGTCAAGGTATATGGAGTTTAAAAACACAGCGGAGCTCTTCCTGTTTTACCACAACAAAACAAGGTGCGACAGAGCGTTTTCAGTTTGAGAGAAGAATGCCTAAATATGGAGGGTTTGTGTGTTAAATATGTGCGATTGTACCAAAATACAACTCCAGGTATGTTTGTGATGAGGAAAAAACATTATAACATAGATCAGAAAATAGAATAATATAGGGTATACAAAAGTAGCATATTGTAAACAACTCCATAAGCATTAACATTTGAAAAAACACTGAACTAATACACTAATAATATACTACAATATGATATACAAGAATCACATGCATTTCAGAACATGTTTGTATATCTCAAAAATCTTCTTGTACTTGTAAATAGTGGCTGATTAGGGGAAAAAAAAAAACTTCTTTTGTTTCTTAGCTGCACATTTTATGGTAACTGGGCTTCTTTGGGTCATATCTGTTTTTCTGATTTTTCTCCTTCATGTTAAGTGGCTTGTTATTAGTGTGCTGATTCCTGAATGCTATGCAGGCATGCACTGAAGCTTGGTGAGTGCTAATAAACATGAGCACATGACACAGGCTAACCTTTAGCCTGACCTGCTCCACACAACACTCAAAACACATGCATGGGTACGCCACATGGACAACTTTAGCCATGTATGTCTTCCTCGACTTCATTTGCCTCAATTATTAAACTGTGTCTGTATTGATACTTTGCATTGACATCATGCTGGGGGTGTTCTGTATGTGTCTGTATGGGAGGAATGTTCAGTAGTTACCATGGTGATCCAATGCACACAATGGCAAACAAAGACAAAAACGTTTTGAGAGCGGACATTTTCTTCAATACGGCGTTCACGGTCCTGCATAGTTTTATATTCAACAAAAGGTGAGAGTGAACTGAAAAAAGCTGTTGCAACAGATTGCGTTAAAATAAAGCTCCGATTAAGTCTAACTTTAGCAACAGAGCTTCTAACAGAGAAGTGCTTTCATTTAGCTCCTCACCCCCAGGGAATGTAGATGACATCAGCTGCGAAGTATCAATACAAACTCACGGCTCGGCTGCTTCCTTGGACTAACTTGATGCATGGGGCAACAGAAGAAACTGCTTAGACGTGGTCCCTTTCTCCTGATTGGACCTGTTTATGGAGCGCTGAGGTCGTGTTTGCCTTTCAAACCATGCACACGGCGAATAGTTTTACAGGGACCTCGGGATTCGGCTAAAGCAAAGTACTTTTCATGCTGCTGCTGTTTTCCACCAACTCTCCCACTGGCCCCTGTCCACACCTCCCTGATAACTTCCAACACGCCATATCCTGGTCTCACACTTGCATCCATTGTATCGGCGCCCTCCAGAGGTCATTAGTTGTTCACTTGTTCAATTAACCCCATTTCTATCCTGCGCTGAAAGCAGAAGTGACAACAAGGCACTTTGTACAATGTTGCCACTTGACCAGCTATTTATTAGTGCTATCAAACCTATCAGGGCCTGGGTAGCGGCAGGGGACACATGGCATTGTTGCTGATTGAGCTATAAAAGCATTTACTTTCTGGCCTCCTGACCAGTTGACCCAAATCCCCACTGCCCCATTAAGTCCTAAATTTGGTCAGACAGAATGTCATTTTAAACACAGCAGTATTTGTGCTGACAAATCAAAGGGCGTTTAAAGGAAATTAATAGGTTTCCTGGACGGGGAGGGGCCTATCACTGGAGAAACATTGAGCACTGAAAATAGACTCTGTAGGCCCTACTTTTTGCTTTATGGGTTTGAACTTTGCTTGGAATAAAGTTTTAACGTTGTCAATGTTCTTTTTAATGCAAAGAAACCAATTTGAGTTTCACTGACCAGAACTTATGCAGATTTAACTATTGCAAAATACATTTGGGCATACATTTTAAACATTTCTCTTGTTTTCTGGTTTTCTCTTCTCATATTTTAATTGTAATGGTAAAGGTTCGTTATGTAAAACAACTTGATACAAATTCTTATTTTTGTGGTTGCTCTTCTCAGGTTTCATAATGATGAAAAATTAGGACTGTTGCCAAAGCGATTAACAATTTATAACACAACTGTAATATCTCTTTAATGGCAAAAAAGTCCTCAGGAAGATGAAATAATTACTTATGGTGTTGAAAGTTTTTGTACAGACCTGTCCCCATTCAGATATGTAATATTTTAATTTAAATTGCTTAATCGCTATGGTGACCAAGGACTGTTGCCATAGAAGAGAGCCGTACCATGTCGTCCATAGGTGAAAAATCTCACATCTAAGAACATTTTAACAAATCTGGGCATAACGAACTGGCTTCATAGTTGTAGATATAAATTATGTTGAACCTGAGTTCAAAAGGAGACATTGTAAACCTCTTTACAAAAAAAGTGAATGGGTGGCTGGCCAAATTGCAAAAGATTTTTTTTTAACGCTGCCTTCTAGCCATTAATAGATTAAGCCGCAGGAACATATGGTACAGCAGCACTTTACAATGCTTGAAATAGTAAAAGTTCCCATTGCGTTTTCACAGAGCACAGCAGCCTCTTTAATGCCACTGCGGCAGATCTGCAGCTGAGGGGCCACATGTTCTGGCACTGACCCCCGGGCTCAGAGACACTGACAGACTCTCCAAAATGCCACTCATTAAAATTCATCTCCTATCGACACAAATCCAATGAACTGGCCATGGTGTGGTGCAGGGAATCTAAAACTTTTCATAGCAAGTAGTAGCAGTGTAAGAAAAACTCGATTCGGTGATACTTCGTGATGCTTCATTGCACAATTCTCGAAGCAATTCAAAATGCATCTGAATCGATTTTTTAAATAATATTTTTTCCCTAAAATTCATTAGCTGCATTCACTGATCTCATGATTTAAAAAGATACAGTTTGGTTATTGTGAAGGTACTGGACAATATTATTGGAACTAATTATTGATAAATTGCAATATATCATCCATTGTTTTAGCATTGGTATAAATCATGATATATCGAATCGTGACATGCTTATGATGATATGTGTCATATTGTCAGACTCAAGGCAATACACACCCTTAGTACCATCTCTGAGAATAACTGACTGTATTAGCTCAAAAGCAGCACAATACTAGAGAAGGACTTACAGGCGCTGCGCCTGATTTTTACTTGTTCAAAAGTGTGAAAAACACCTAGTTCATTTTAAACTGTAGTGGTGCAAAGCTATTCTTCACGTTCCTAAACACATTCCTAGCATCTTTATTCACCATGTGTTAAAAAAAAACACTTTTCTGAACTTTCAGAGGCCATAGTAGAGTTTTGTCATCATGGTAATGCTCACAACAGCTAACATGCCAATTGTGCCCCATGGAAATATAATAAGATCTAGAAGATGTACCAAAGATGATGTTGGTCTCAATGGCCCATGCTCAGTGGTGCATGTGGCCAAAACATATTTTTTTCTTCTGCATTACTTCCTGAAGTGCCACTCACTATGTGACAATAGAAATGTGCACCACAGTTCTGACCAGTCCTCTGACCAAATCCATTAAAAAATCAGATTTGTGAAAGCTGTCGAATGCTGTCAGCTAAACAGGCAATTTGATATCCCCAAAATGTATTGTGCTTTATGGGAGACTTCTTTCCGGGCTAGAGCTCGCAGAAGCTGTAGCGTCTGTGGAGCAGCCACTAATAGAACTTGCATCAGGACACAGGGAGAGTGTCTTATCCATTCTTATTATAAATCCATGCAGGGAACCAGCATCACTTCCTGGTTCACTGATGATAACACTGGGTAATTAAATGCAGACAACACACAGCAATCTCATATCTCTGCTAGTGCCAAACTCTACTCTACCTAAAATGGATACAGACCCTTTAATCAGGACTAAAAATAAAACCAAGGAAGCAAAACAATATCTACACTGAAAAGAACTGAACCACGACCAAACCAGTATTGAGATATACCAAATCTTAACCAAATCACCAGTAGGACCCAATCCACCAGTTTAAGAAGAGCCTGTTTTGATGCCTTTGAAAGGGATGGGGTGATGTGAGTGCCACTGCCCAGTTTGGTGACAATGAAGCACATTCTGGATGCTAGCACTGAGCGCTCGTGTTGCAGAGGTCAGAATAAAGACGGCATTGAAAGAGGCTGAAACGTGTGATCATGACCGGGTGGGACAAAGACAATGACAGTCACTCTCTCTTTCTATTTTTTATTTCTACCCACAATATACTTTTGTCAGGTACTGGTACTGTGAACTTTTTTTATTGGTAGCTTTAATAACTACCCTTTATACGTAACTCTCTTTTTAAGGACGCCAACAGTTTTACTCACTGGAACCCCACTGTGGTACCTGGTATTCCCAGCAGTCTCCCATCCAAGTAGTAACCAGGCCCGAACAGGCTAAGATTTGATGAGTTCAGGCTTGTAAATACTTTGACTTGTACCATGCAAAGACTCTCCACTTCGAGGCCTACACTGTTGAAGATCAATGCTTCTCCCATATTACTTTAAGCCAACCTCATGTGTCCTATGTCTTTACTTATCTCATAGCCCTTGTTTTAATATCCTGTTATCTACTATAATACAGTGATCCCCTTGAAATGAATCTGGCGATAGTATCATTCCTCTTATTCCTGACACTGTCTAGAGGTGAATTTAGTGGGAAACTGCTGCCGCTATTTTTATATGCAGTGAGTATTTGACAGTATTTGAGGCAGTGCAGTTGGATTGAATTCTTTAACAACATTGTTATTGCTCCATTCATGTCTTAAGTCTATATTACACCAGGGACTGAGCTGGAGGGGAGGTCAGACAGGGTTTTGGACAGTCCTTTCACAGAATATGGAGGACATCAGGGCTGCACATACTGTATATATCAGGATTTTTGACAATTGAATGGAATCATAATTTCAATGATCAGAATTAGCATATTGCAAAGACAGCAAATGTTATGAATTCAGTTAGAAATACATCTACAATCCATCATACTCATACTTGTATTTTGCTATACATCTATAAAAATATAATATCAGGCAGAGCATGTGGCAAAACAACAAAACAAAACCCGTGAAATGGCTGAAATGGGAGTTGTCTCAAAATGTAAACAAAATAGAACAGCGTAAACTTCAAATGCCGCAGCTAAACACAGACTGCCTTGCTGCAAAGAATTATGGGATATTTGTTCTTGCCTATATATAAGTTGTATGGCTGTATGGCGATGTGCATTGATCTAGTGCCATGTATTTCAATGAGATGACAATAAGCCTGTCACTTAGAGCTCTGTGAGAGATCAGGGCCCATACTGGAGCTATATGTTTTCTGTTTAAAGTCAGGGGACCATCAAAACCACTTTGTAGTTGTATTAATCTTGTGTCTGTCTTTCTCTGGCTTAAAGCTACATTCTGATACTTCAAAGACTGCCACAAGCCCCCAGTCAGGATTACACTATTTGCCCACATATTTTATGAGGTTTTTGTTTAGTTTAACATTTTGAGTACAAATTGAAACAATATTATTATAGCCATTTGAGGGGCAATATTATGGTTTTTTCTTATCTCCATACACCTTCACTATCATTTGGATAATTTCAGCCCCGGAATTGCCCATTTCTACTGAACCCAAGGTAAAAAGTGGCTGCTAACTTGAAATTTACAGAGCATTTTGAGCTTTGGGGATGTAGACAGACTAATAAAATAGGATTACATGGATGGGAAGAGGTAAAAACATTATAGCATGGCTTACAAGAGGCGTTACAAGCTCACAAGAGTCAATTTTGTGTAATATAGTGTCTTTAAAGTAGTCAGACTGTTTACTGCTAAGAAAACTTAAATCGTAATGAATTTTAATAGGTTTCCATAGACGGAAAAGTGTCCTTTCTTGAGGTACAGCATGTAACTTTTCTGGGTGGACAGTCTGTCGCGTGCTTGTTTCCATGGAGATGTCATTGCGTTGCCTGGTATGTTCCACAGTATGGCATTAAACGTTTCCAAGTCTGCAGACAGCACTGAACCCTTCGCATGTTGGCACTTTGTTACCCCCCACACTTTAGCTTAGCCTCGTGCCTTAATCTCATTACAGTCCAGTGTGCAGGATTTCTTAACTCTTCTCTGCCTCCCCATATGCGAGGAGGCGAGTCTGCTTTTTCCACCAACAACAAGCGATAAACCAAGGAGGAGAGAGGGAGGAGGGAGGAGGGGAGGAGAGGATGGTGCTGCTGCTTTACGCCACGTGACCAATTTGTGTTATTTTGCGGGCAGTTGGCCAAATTCGTCCCTCCGATCTCTCCTCTGGTCTCTCCACTCAGCCACATGCTTCGTCAGAGCCTGTAGCTGCCCCTGAGAGATACATCTGCCCATACACAGTGAATGCATGTCTTGAATTGGGCGTCCACTGTCTCTAACTATGTCCCTCTTGTGTTGCTTCTCCTTCAGGGACTATGGATCCAAGCGCAAGTCTGGTAAGTCACCTGCTTTTTGTTCTGTCTTTAACTGTGAATTGGGTTACCGCAGTACAGTTATTGTCAATTTAATGCGTGGATATTGTTTTTAAAGTTCGGAATATGTTTGATTCAGATAGGCAAGTTAAGACTAATGAGAAAAGAGTTGAGACTAATGAGAAATCTGATATCAAAACAGAACACTCTTAACCAGTTTTGAACCGGGACTAAACCAGGACTAAACTGGGTCCAGCCATAACAACATAACAACATAACACATGCTTTTCTGCCACATGGAAAACAGAAACACTGTTCTAGGCTGACAGTAGCTCAAATGTATAATGTAAACATCATCTTAAAACACCAGTAATTAAATAGAATAGCATGGAAATGATAAATAAATAGATATATGCATACCAATATATATACATTTTAATATGTTTAAACTCATTCGCAATAAAACATTTACAAGTTATAATGGGGTAAGGATGGTACAGCACAATCAATATATATTAGTTCTGATATGCACTTTATATTGAATCTGAAAACACATAACTTCTCATATACTGTGCATCCCTGTTATCAACTCTCTCTCAACAATCTGTCTTACTTTCTGCCCAAGCCTGTCTCCTCCTATTCACTCCAGGATCATGTTGTTGCATAATCTCTGATGCTCTGTTTTCTCAGTGATGTGGCTGAACTCCATACCATTTCAATGTGTAGTTTGTTTACAGTAGCATTAGCGCAGGAGGCTATTTGAATAGGTTCAGATTTTAGAAATATATCGAAGACTCTTTCTGCAAATGTACCATGGATCCAAGGGTGGGGTTTCAAAACAACCAGATTTCCATTTTGATGTAATAGCAAAGTCATTAGTAGATGTTATGTAAAAAGGAAGAGCCAGTCTCTGCTGTGGCAAAGTGAAGAAGGATAGTCATAATCGGACCGGATGTCTGCTGCATCTGGTTTACTGCTTGATAAAAGGTAACCTAATTGTCAAATTTACTGCATATTGTAAAGATGCATAAAATCTAGAGAACCACATCAGACCTAAGCCAGACCAGGACTAAACCAGGACTAAAATCAAAAGCAAAATAAACTGTTTAGCTTTAATTATACCAGAATCAGGGCTAAGACTAGGACTGTTCTGAATATTTATGTTTATTTCGAGAGGCAATTCTGCAATTTCTTGTTATCTGGATGTTGTTTACACCTATAATACTATACATTTTAGATATCACTTGCACCTTATGCATTGTCAATTTGACTCATTATTGTGCATGGCCTTTAAGCACAGTTTTGAATATCCTCTTATCTCATTATCCATCTTGGCAAATACATTCTTCTCATGTGTATTAGGAAACCTAGAGCTGTTTAACAAAGACTTTACTGTTGTATATCCTGTATGTTTATATGCTAGCTAGCCAGTGCTTTAGGCTGTTAGACTGAATGGAAATATCCGTCATACCATACATGAATTATTAAAGAGGAAATGCATGAAATAGTTTGCAATAAATCGAGATTATGATTCCCAGCGGCTACAAAGGTTGATCAATGTCAAATATGTTGCCTGATCACGGTAAATATTTCTAAACTGTACTTGAACGCAGTCTTAGGAGAGGTTGTAAGGTTGAAGGAACTGTAGGCCAAGTAAGATTTTGACCTTTATTCCCAAATACAAGGTAAACATGTGGACATGGTCAGTACGTTGTTTATGTTTTGATTCAATAAACCATTGTGCAATCAGAAAGCAGAATAAGCCTCACATGCGTCTCTCATCTGGGTTGTCCCTTTGAAATCCAGTCGTTTTAAGCCTAAAAGGACTCTCTCTGATCTAAATCGTCCCCAGCACCTACAGCCAATCGTGAATCAGTGCTTGTGCAGCTCAATAAGAGAATTCTGGAGGTTCTGAGCTTTCACATGAAGCATGACCTGTTCATAAACTGAGAAGGACCAAAGTGTGAATGTGTCCTTGATATGCAGGTTAAGGCACTGACAACCCAACTTCAGTTCCTTTTTTTTAACTTGAAAGGTACTGTATAATACGCAAAATTACCTCTTGTGAGCTTTAAGCCTTTTTATAATGCTGTTACCTCATCAAAAACACACCTGGAGTTGCGTTTTGTTTCATTCTCACATGTTTTAGTCATCCTGCATTATTAGTCTCCCTGCATATCCAAAGCTAAAAGTACTTTTGATGTCAGGAAGCAATAGTTTGCGAGTGAACAGCTACCTTTTACCTTCTGCATTTCCTGTATTACCACATGACATCACAAGCTGGAACAGTGTGTTTTCTGTTTGAGACTCAGCCTAAATATGCAGGGTTTGTGTGTTAAACCTGTGTGAATGAAACAAAACACAACTCCAGGTATGTTTTTGACGAGGCAACATTATAACATAGAACAGACTATAGCCTAACCATATACATACAGTTGCTTTATTAGACACTTTGTCAGAAAACAATTTTGATCCCTGCTGTATACAGTCAATAGTGCATGCACGAAAGAAAGAAAAAGACAAGTATGTACAGAAGCCCAAGGAGTGATTCAGCTGGAGCATGCAGCATAGTTAAGACTGCGAGGTACAGAGATCATCAGGTACCGATTTTAAAAAGACCCGCCATTTATAAAGACGATTAAGATACAAGTTTTGAAGTCACCACAGTTGTACTTTTAAAGAAGACAAACTTGGCAACCCTGATGTTACAAATTGATTTACCACAGCCAGAGATCGGAGCTCACTGCCAAGTCAATTACACGCACATTCCTCAAAACCATTAGATTTCTTAGAAGATGACTCTATGGATGGCCCTGGCCGTCCTCAGCAGTATAGGATTCAGAGAGGTGCTTTCTGCAGTGTTAGTGTTTGAGGAGCCAAATTGCTATTTATTTTGAAATCGAATCAGGCTAACATTTGCTTTTTGGAGAGTCTTGGAATTACAAATGAATGAATATATTTTCAGCATGTTATTTGTAACCACAAGTCATGTTTCTAGTATCTATAACTTTGAGTATTTCTTGTGTTTATCAAACTTCCTGCAGTTGAAACTGTCCCCAATGATATAGCAACACGCATTGATTGAGAAAAACATATTGTGTTTGTTGCAAAATTTTCAAATAAATAGCTCAATAGCATTTTATATTTTAAATTGTCAAGCAAAATCAAACTAGTTTATGACCCGCTTAAAAATGCACAAGATTTTTATATATTTATTTGTTTTCTTTCATTCTCAAATATTTGGAGCCAAAACTACTTTACCACATGTATAATTACAGAACTCTGGCAGTGGATAATAAAATGCTATATACGTGTTTCCAGGCAGTCCAGCTTTCATTTTAAATCACTGAACTGCCTTTGAAGCCTCTCTATTAAGGAGACATGGTTGACATTGTAACCAAAAGATTAGCCACAATTCAAAGAAATAGGATAGCACTTTCAGCGTGGTTATTCTATTGCCTTTTTGCCAAGATATAATCATAGCTGTCTCTTCCTTCTGTCGAGTTACAAGACATTTGAATTGCACTTAGCGCACTTTGTGAACTCTGAGGAATTCGCGCTTGTTTGAAAGGAAGGAAATACTTAGGGTAATAGTTTTGAGACACTACATTAGTCATGTTTTTTTCAGTTCTGATACCGATTTCGATACTTTAGTTTTAAATATATGCAAACACCCCTTATAAAATGACACTATAGGCATTTATTTTCTTTAAAGGGCTCATAATGCACTCTGATCTATGTCATAATGTTTTCTCAACGCAAACCTACCTGGAGTTGTGTTTTGTTTCATTCACTTGGGTTTAACACACAAACCCTGCATACTTAGGCCAAGTTCTTCCTGGTAATAGAGGAAGTTCATACACCTTCACTAGAATCACTTGGATGATTTCAACTCTAAAATTGCCAATCTCTGTTAAACCAAAGGTAAAAGGTCGCTGCTAACATGAAAACTACCACTACGTGACTTCACAAGGCGGGACACAGTATTTTGAGCGTCGGAGATGTAGGCAGAAGAGAATAATAACAATAAACATGTGTGAATGAAACAAAACACAACTCCAAGTATGTTTTTGATGAGGGAACAACATTATAACCATACACTGTATAAAAAAGTGGACTAATACTCACGGTTGCAGGAGTGAATTTGGAGGCAGGCTCTGTGTTATGAACAGGTTTTTTTGACTGACAAAAGAGCAAAATAAAAACACAAGGTACAGAGGGTTAATACGAATATTTTAAGACCAAAATGACGAGACTTAGAGCAGCAGTTAGAGAGAGAGAGGTCACAATATTCCAGTGTAAGTCAATGAGAACCAGGGTCTGAAGGAGCCGGAAGAGCCCACATGCGAACTTCCTATTTGGAACATGTTAGCTATGTCCATTTATATACGCAGTCTATGATTATAACATGGCTTAAAGCTCACAAGAGTCAATTTTGTGTAATACAGGAGCTTTAAACTAAAACAAAATAACACAGAACTGAATCAAATGTATTACGTAGCTGACCACATGTTAATACAAATTAAAACATTAGTAACCTTTCTGGTCTACAACTGGTTTCTATTACATCAATTTATATGTAACCGATATTCAGAAACTGATATCTAATCCAGCAGATTTCTCGGTACTGGCTCTGATATCCGATACCACTGTTGGATCGGCACATCCTTACACTATATACAGTTCTGTTTTTCAAAGTAATTATTTGAAGAAGTGTAAAACTAGGCCAGGACATTGTTTTGGAATAATAATTGATTCATTATTGTGATATAACAAGCTAAACTGGTATAATTAACCAAACATGTACGGTTATTTAAATCCATAAGGAGCACTTAATCACTATCAAGATGAGGGGTTTGACCTAGTTTATGTTTTTGTGCTGAAGCCTGCAGCTCCCCACTGTTCAGCTAATTAGTTACAAGCAGTTTATTGGTGCGTCTGTAACAATGAACACGTTTCACTGAAGTCAACAGGTTCACTTCAGAAACTTGACACAAGCTTCTTGATGTTTTCGGTTTCTAACTTTTGTCACTAATTAAAAAGCGCGCCATCTGACCTGACCAAAATTAAAAGCCAGACAGGATGATCAAAAATGAAAACTAAACAAACAGTTCTGCAGGTACACAGTTTTATGATATGCTGTCATCATTTTTAATCAAGTCTAGAAACAAACTCAGCTTCCAAAAATTCTCAATTGGCATAGGCTATTCCATATAATTGTATCACCGTTAGGCATATCACTTGCAGTACCCTCTACCCTTTTTTTAGATTTGAGATAATTATTGTATAAATTGTTGTAGCGCCGTGAAATAGAGGTAGAGTAGGGGCCCATCTCACATGTTCAGGAAGACTGTTCTAGATTTGAGCCGCATAAAACTAAAACAGTCACTCCTCGTGTTTAGACATGACTCTGGGCAGCAGCAGGAGGCCTGAGGTCCTCAGACTATAACATGACATATACTTTGGTGTTAGGCCATGGAGAGACTTGCACTTATATACTTGCACTGCCTGGTTCTAGTTACAGCAATTTAACCTATCGAATCTACCGGAGACAAACGCATGGATAAGTCTCTCCAAGTCTGGTTTAGACAGTAGATTTCTGCTATGTTTTTAGATGGTGAAAGCTGCAGATGTTATTGATTTGATGTGGCTGTCAAAGTTGAAGTCTGAGTCGATTATTACCCCTCGATTTAGAGACTGGAGGTGACTACTGACCCTTTCAGAGATTAGGATAGCATGAGCAAAACAAAAAGATTATATTTTATGAGCATTGCTTTATTCTGTGCATTTCCCATCTGGATATGACAGCAGTATTTTAGCAGACATCTTTCTCATTTAACAGTGTTGGATTCAGATGTTATCCTTTCTTTTGTTGAAGTGCTTTGGAGGCTTGTTCGGCTCCACATGGGGTTCACCCTGAATGTTCAGAGGAGGGAGGGGTTTGGGTAACAGGACTGTGTTTAGATGAAACTGAAACTGAGATTGAAGACTTTGGTTTGCAACTTGTGTGTTTTTACAATTATAGGTTTTGGATGTCCTTGTGTAGCCTTTTACTCCATTGTAACCTCAAAGCTGGAGAAAGTAAGTATTTGTGAGTCACTAAAATTAGCTATCTATGTTGGCAGGATCAGTATTGAAGAAACAGATACTTGTGCAGGAAGTTGTTAGACCTGTCACAATAACAAATAACTGTAGTAAATACAGACAATAAATGATCATGTTGAAGCTAATTTATGCCACTGACACAATAACCCTAAAGCAGGATTATAAAAACTCTCTATATATTCTAAATGTAGCATATTGTTTATCATAGAAGTTATTTATTACACCTTCTGCAACTCAAATCTTACTGAATAATCCCCACGATAAATATTGACCCCAAAATAAAAATGGTTTCATCTTTTATTTCTAGAACGACAAGTCAATGTAGTAATTATTATGACAGACCTGGAAGTTGTTAGTGCATTTCTTGTTTAATACTCAGCATATTGTGCCCAGTTACCTCCATTTTGAGCATTTTATAGCCTTGGTCCCATTACAAAGCTTCTATCATATCACATTTACAGTAAAGTAAGATTTTATTTGTAGCTGGTTTACCTATTTGTTCATATTAGCTATTATTTATCCAGTGGAGTCATAAAGAGTCCTTTTTATATTGTTTAGTGTATAGATCTGTTCTTGCTGCAACACAGGAATCCTCACCACTACAGCTTAGTTAAAAATACTATTGTTGCAAAGCTTTTTAAGCACTGGCGTATTGATTTAACAACAACATTAGAAGTGACCAGGACAATATCTTTCTCCCTATAACAAGTCATTGAATTACATACCAGCACTTTTTATATTGTGTTTTATAAGTTCTCATAACATCAATAGCTGTTTGGTGCTGGAGGGTTTGACATTGCGGTCTGCTCTTCTAAATCAATACTCTCTTGGTTAGTTGCAGTTGTTAAATCTCGACTTTGTGTTATGGTCAAGGAACAAGGTTTTCTTTATGTTCACGTCAGACATGTAACAGCTTCGGTTCAAGGTTTTGTAAAGATAACTATTTCTATCTTCTAAGAGACGGACGCCAAAGAGATTTCATACAAAGTGAAGAAAACTTTGAATTTGAACACTTTCGATTTCACAGGTTGCTCCAGCCTCCATTTCCATTAAAGTCAAATATGTAGTTAAACAAAACATGGAGTCTGAAACATGTTTACAAAATCGCCCATAGCCTTTTTTAATCACAAATCTACAGGAGACCAGAATAGTCAAGTTTTATGCAGTTATCGTTACGCTAAACTGTTCAAATTAAGCATTATGTGTGCTGTTTAGGCAGCAGGTCGGCCAAAACTAAATGTCAGCCCGTGCTGGAGATTTAAGGTAAATAGCTGCTCCATTAAAAAGTGCAATATTGATCTATCAGTCTATAATTGTATGCCTAAAGATGCATAGGTCTTGGATACTGTAAGAGAATTTAAGTCATTTATCCTCTTACATTTCTCAGGTTAACATTGACTCACAAAAGCTATATTTACACCATGATCTTGTCTTGGCACTATTTGCATACCACTATCTAAATTGTGGCATATTGCTGTCTAACTGGTGCCTACTGGCCTTCACAGTCTCCCCACACTCGCTTTATAAACCTCCTCCTTTGGAAGCAGAGTCAAGGGATTCAACACTCAAAGATCAGACTATGTTCACTTTTGAAATCAGACTATGTTGACTTTTCAAGTCCCCCCGGGTCTGTATTATTGATGGTAAATAAACTTCTCCTGCTTAAGACGTCCAGTTGGTCTCCAGCCTTTTACTTCCACCCTTTCATGGACAAGCTGAAAACTTCTACAACAGATACAACTAAAAATGTGTCTTTGGGGGTGTCAAAAGTGAGCCCCTGCTAGTAAAAGTGTAAGCCTATAGTTAAAGTAGTAGTAGTAGTAGTAGTAGTAGTAGTAGTAGTAGTAGTAGTGGTGGTAATAGTAATAGTAATAGTAGTGGTAGTAGTAGTAGTAGTAGTAGTAGTAGTAGTAGTAGTAATAGTAATAGTAATAGTAATGGTAGTGGTAGTGGTAGTGGTAGTAGTGGTAGTAGTAGTAGTAGTAGTAGTAGTAGTAGTAGTAATAGTAATAGTAGTGGTAGTAGTAGTAGTAGTAGTAATAGTAATAGTAATAGTAATGGTAGTGGTAGTGGTAGTGGTAGTAGTGGTAGTAGTAGTAGTAGTAGTAGTAGTAGTAGTAGTAATAATAATAGTAGTGGTAGTAATAGTAGTAGTAGTAGTAGTAACAAAGACACTTTGAGTTTGAGTTTTAATAGAATCAGATCCAATCATTTCAAATCATTTAATCAGCTTGGGGCTTTTTAATCATTGAAACTACAGCCAGTCTGGAGGAAATACATTGGATAATACGTTGGGCTATTATTTATGTTAAATGGCCCTGATTAAAATTTCTCTCATAAAATGCAAAAACACATGATTATTCTCCCCAGTCTTAGCTACTATACATCATTTTCTGAAAGAGACAAGTAGAAAAAGTACAACTTGATGTAATATAAAGGGGAGCTTGCTGTGTCAAATCCATCTCTAATCTGAGGTGCAGCTGCTAGCACACAGGGGCTGTAGGACGCCCTAGGCTATCGCTACCATGAGGCATCCTCCGTTTGGCAGCATCTATTATTTATAAGTGGGTATTTTGAACTTTGGACACTCAGCAGCCTCGTCCAAAACTCTTTACAGGCACTTATTCTTGCTGAACACTCCACATTTCAAATACTTCCTCGGGCCACAAGATTTAAGTTGCTGATGGATGGTAATTTCTTTGTGATTTGTCTCCAAACACAGTCTGCAAAGTCCACAGAAAAGCAGCATAGATGCTTATTAAGTCGCTCTTATGTAAACTGAGGGAGAGAGACTTGTTTCTTATCATGCAGAGGACTGTCATTCTGTGAAGTAATGTTTGGGCAGGGATGTTACATAACACTTGAGCAACTTGTAAAGAGAGTAATAACTCTTACTTTACATCAACATTTTAGCCATAGTCTTGCACTATCTGCAAGCATATATCAGTTTCTATACTACTTTGGGTAGATCTTATCATTTTACTGGAGTTTAACTAAAAATAATGTTTTGAAAATATCTCAAAGCCTCAATTCAAAATTTGTCAAGACATAAAAAGGGACACTTTTGTTTAGGATACAAGAATATTGATAATGATATTAAAACGTTAAAATGCTACAACAAGGCAGCTAAGCAATTGCAAATATAGGTTATTCAAGAAATTAACTGACAACACATGAATATAAAAAAAACAAGTCCGTTGCCAAATCCAACATGTGTGATTAAGAAACTGTTAATTGGCAAAATGCCGTCTTGAAAATAAACGATTAAAGATTGCTCAAACATGCACGAATCACTCCAAATACAACTTCGGGCAAGTAAATAGTGAGAGGAAAAAATATAACATTGTTAAAAGCTCTGAAAAGTGGATTTTGCATAATAGTTGTGCTTTAACTGCTTTTTTCCTGAATGCACTTTTCTTCTTACTACTACACTCTAGAGTAAAGCTTATTTGACGCTGGAAAAGGTACAGTGAAAACACTGAGCTCCAGGCATTAACACACAAAATCTGAACTGAGTTATTGAGTCTATATATATGCATGTTTGTAAGTGGGGTCCTGGAGCTAATACCAGTCAGATGTGTGGCGCAGACAGGAGTCATCAGAGGGGCAAGAGGGAGTGGGTCTGACCCCATCTGACCCGGGATCAGTTGTAGCTCTCCCTTTGGGGCCAATTTCAATCCAGAAATGCTCCACCGGCTCAGGGAGGAGACTTGGGAACTATTATGGCAAGAAGTGTTAGTTTCTCAGCGTGAGCGTATAGATCAGAAAGAGAAAGGAAAGGAAGTGTAAAAGGAGGTTGTCAAGGAAAATAAAACATATATGAATATAGGGCTGTACTTGTTTTCCATAGTAATATTTATTTCTCCCATGACTACATGTGTATTATACTGTATACTTTATTTTATTGCTTTATTACTACAACAAAAGTCTGAGTGATGTTTGGAGTGATTATATTGTAAATCATTTTTCTGGTCTGAAGAACAAACTAACTGAACCCATTTACAGATCCTGCAGTACCACATGTACCATTATGTTTGGAGAAATGTTTGGAGAAAGTACTTAGAAAACTGTAATAATTATGTTAACACACCTTCTCCTGGTTTTCCCTGGGACTGTCATGTAGTAATGAGCACACTGGAAATTTTCACCCCATCAACACAAAACCATTCTCACCTCGTGTTGACAGATGAACTGAGAAATTATATGTGACTTGAACAAACTTTCCACCATGTTAAAATGGTCTTCCCTCATCTTAGACTTACTCAGAGTTGTATTTTGATTGATTCATGCATTTTGAATAATCTTCCATTGTGTTCAAAACGCTCTCCAAATGCACCGAATTACAGGAAGTCAATGGATCATTAGTTTCTAGTAGTAAGTCAATTTGGATGAATATTTCGGTTTACAGCGTAGTTTAATTCGTGAGCTATGTGTGTTACCAGAAAGAAACATTTGTTTTTGTTTTCTTACTGCAAAATAGCTTTGATATCAAGGCGACATAAACAGTCTTCTTGAATCCAAAAGATGACACATAGTCTGAGCGCTGATATCTTCACCCACCATCTCCCTCTTCACCTCGTCTGCTCCTGTGTCCTTCTGTCCTCTCACTTCACAGCTCATTTCCTGGCCCGGCTGGTTTAGGGACAGAGGGGGATTATGGTATAGCGAGACGTTTAGAAATGGCTAACACCCATCTGAGGCATCCTATATGAGACCCACATATTAAAAACATTTAAAGCGCCCCTATTGTGCTATTTTCTGATTTATAGAGAATCATTTAGTTCATTTCAGCTCTGGAATGGTCCATCTCTACTGAACTAAAGGTAAAAGGGTAGCTGTTTACACAACAACTCCTGCTTCTTCACATCACAAAGTGGATCAGAGCTAATTTGAGCTTTGGAGATGCAGACAGACTAATACAGTATTAAAGGGCTGCTCAAAATGTGTGAATAAGATAAGATAGGACTTTATTGATCTCGCAGTGGAGAAATTCAACAGTCACAGTAGCTCCAGGACAGTTTAGTGCAAAAAAAGGAGAAAAAAAGTGTGATGCAATTAAGATAAACAATAATAATAAAAATAGAAATAATAATAATAAAAAAAAATACAACTCCAGGTATGTTTCTGATGAGGTTAGAACATCCTAATGTGACTAAAAGCTCACAAGAGACAATTTTGTGTAATATTGGACCTTTAAACATATGAACCCACTATTGTTTAAAAGTAGACTGAAAACTGCCTTAACCCATTTATGCTGGATGATGCGCAGCGTAACATTGTGTCTTGATTTTTTTTGGAAGGTTTAGAAATAAAATCCCTGGTTTGTAAATGTTTTAAATAGTCTTATGAAATTGTTGCTTGAAATGTGTCCTGTAATACTCTGAACTGTATTGTTTCTCCGCTGTCTTGGCCAGGACTCACTTGAAAAAGTGATTAGAAAACTCAATGGGACTTTCCTGGTTAAATAAATGTTAAATAAAAAAAAAAGTCCTCATTTTCATAACGCAAATTTCATTTCATATTTCACTTCTTCAAATTTCGTGACACAATTTAATAAAAGCTGAGAATCTTACCTTTTAAATGCAATTTATTTAATGTTTTATGCGCTTCAAAGGCAGAGATATTAAGGTTTTCAAAAATGAAATCAAAATTCTTCCAAAACCCTCAGGAGATAAGGACCTTTATCCTAGAATAGCATAGGTTTATATAGGTGTTTTTTGCAGGCGTTTTAGATGTAAATGGGTTAAATAGGTTGCATACACATAACTTGCAAGAAAAATCAAAAGCAAGTGAGAATTCTGTGGATATTTTGACCTGGGTTATGCTTAATATTCTTGTAGTACAGGGCCAAAATTAAACTGGTACAGACCTTAACATATTTTCTATTTGCTCAAATTAATTATGTTTTTTTTTTTTGTTTTTTTTTTTGACCCATTTACTAGTAAACGTGATAACCTTCAAAGTTTTCTGTTTGGATATTTATTCATGACACACTCTCTTAAAATGTAAACCAGGGCTGCACAAATGAATAAACATTATAAAGTCTGTAATTTAATATTGTAGCAGTATAAGCATGTTGTTTGGAGCTGAGGTCAGGCTATTTCTTCTGCTAAATGGCGCAAATTAAGTCAAGTCAAATTGTTCATGAAAATTAATACTGAGAAAATAATAAAAAAAAAACTAGGTTGATCAGTACAAGGAAAGGAAATTGAAGTTTTTTGCCGTATCGCCCCGTCCTATACCATGGACACTTGACACTGAAGGAGATGTTTGTAATATGTTGTAAATATAACATCTTCTTGGCCTGAGATGCTCTCGCACCAGTGATGAAATCCTGATGAAAACACTAAGTCCCCGGAGATGAGAGAACTGTGATAAACTTGCTGAAGTCTTTTTTTTTTTTTTTTTTTGCTATTTCCAACTCTATCTGCTCCTGTCAGGCTGAATAATGTTTCTCTCCCTCTCTCCCCTCCCTTTCTCTCCCCCTCTCTCCACTGCAGTGTGGATGTACGGCTTCACCGACAGTCCCAGGAAAGAGGCCTCAGGTACTTCCGTGTGTCTCCTCTCATATTCTGTACTGTACAATACGACTGCTGCTGCTGCTGCTGCTGCTGCTGCTGCTTTAGTGAGGCAGGCTGCAGAGACTTAATGCTCTGTGTGGTTGATTTGAACTGTGGGAGTGCAAAATGGAATGTGCCTGTATCTCCTGGGATTGCTATTGGTGCTGTGAAAACTCAAGTTATAAACAGACTGCATATGAAAATTATGACTAAAGCGGGAAAATAGACTAGAATAGGACAAAATAGTCTATATATGGACTGAACTTGGCTCAAACTCAGACCAAAAAAAAACAGGGCAGGTGTGAAGGCGTCCAAAGTTATCTCAAAGTTTGTCTCAGCACTTTCAACGGGGAGATTTATTTAAAGGTGCACTATGTAATGCTTGTTTCTATGGATATGTCATTGCCCTGCCTCAGTATGACATTAAATAGCTCTACTTTACATTTATTAAACTACCGGTGGTTTTATTGCTCAAAATCTATAGAAAAACAGACATTCTGACTGTGAGCTGGGTCGCCTCTCCACAGATCTGACCTGTAACTTGGCCTGCTTTGGTCTCCATGAAGGTAGAAAGCAGTAACATCTCCCTGGAGAAAAGTATTTAATGGACCCTCCACCATAAAAGTTACACAATGCACCTTTAACTCTCATTAATTAAAGTCAAATTAGCTTAAATTTTTATGCATTTGTTCCCTTCTCTACTCTGTTATCTTCACAACTATGAATACAGTAAATTGTAAATTATATGAACTACTGTAACAAAACTTTGGACATTGTATATTTTGAAGATCTATCTAAGTCTCTTAGATAAATATATGACCTAATAAAAATATTTAAAGCACTGTCGCTCAGCAACCATACCCCAAAAAAAAGGGGAAAAAAAGAAAAAAATCATGCCCAAATTTGAAAATTGTAAACACCAGTTTGTAATTTGCAGAGTTAGAGCAGAATTTGTCAACCCCTCCCAAGTGTATATTGCACAATGCATTTTTATGGAGTATTTTGAAGATCTATCCAACTCTAGTTTACCCCTGAAACAGTTTGATTTTCAACACTATCACTGATCTAAACATCTTTTAGGGAGTTAGTTTGGTCAGTCCCAAGCCTCCTCTTCATACTAACACACTAAAATCCCAACTCTTGCTCTTAAATTGACTTCATTTTTCACTTCAGCACTTTGCCCATATGTTCTTTGCATGTGCTCCTCTTCTCCATCTGGTCAGACCCTGCCTTTCATCTCTCCATCCATCCCTATAGACTCCACTGGCCAAGGCAAACTGCACATGCACCGGTGAAGAAAGCGAAATCAAGTCTCAAGTAGAAAATAACCTTTAAATACATGCCTTTTAACTTATTTTGGTTTTTGGCAAACCGTCACCAAGCAAGTCCAAAGTGAACACAACCCACCAAAGAATAGCCCGTCTCAGAGATGTAAACAGAAATGACACACAGGGTGACACACTGGACCATCTGGTGGGAATTTGCTATGTTGTTGTTACTTTGTTGTGTTGAAAAGACAGAGAATTCATCTGAACAAAAAGATAGTTTAGAAACAAAATGATGTTATGTTATTAGTTTACGTTTATTGATGTTTAAAGTGCAAAATCACAGTGTCTCAGTGCACTTAGCAATGAAATTAAAATATACAATTATTAACAACAATATACAGTGATTGACAGCGATATACAGTGGTAACAATTACAGAAAACAGTGTTCAGTGTGCAAAATTCAAAGTTACACTATTATACAAACTTATACATGTGCATTCACTCATCTACACATCATACACATAGACCTACATACATACATACATACATACATACATACATACATACATACATACATGCTTACATACATACATACCTGGAAGCCTTACCTGCAAAGTGGTTTATTGATTGGGTGTGTAATATTTAGAAAAAAGGTGGGTTTTATGTTATGTTACGCTATTTATTCAACTTCTGAATTCAGAACTGACATTACTGCAGTTTATATACCAAAATAGACCAGTTTCATGCTGCACTAAATGCAAAGTTATGATGTTAAAATGTAAAGATGCACGATGTAAATTTTCTCCTGGCGGTCTGCCACCTCCTTGTCTCCATGGAGATGTTACCGTCTGGAATGTTTCACAGTACGGCATTTAACCTTTTAACGTTAATTCAAGTTCAGTTGTTTTTATGGCTCAAAAATCTCTTTCAAATTTCTTTTTCTTAGTAAGAGTGGACTCACTTCTCCAGAGATCCGACCGTGTAGCTTGGCCTGGTGGCGCCGACTGCTTGTTTCCATGGAGATAGAAAAGTTTCATGCCATAGCAGTGGGGAGAAGCAGGTGGCTTAATTTTGTCCAGAAAAGTTCCACAATGTACCTTTAAATAAAAAGAAAATGGCATTAAAGGTGCTTTGTGCAATTTTTCTAGTCAGCCACCTGCTCGTCTAATGTTCCACAGTAGAGATTAAACCTATTTATCCCAAGGAACACAAGGATATGCTGCATTATAGGTCAGATCTGTGGGGAGGCAATTCACAGAGAGAATTATCTTTTTGGCAGATTTTGTGTTTTGTGTTTTGCTCCACTAGGCCATTAAGTCAGTAACACAATAGATTATATGTTTATGCCTTTTGAGTGGGTAGTATGTTCTGCTCATTTTATTAGCCAGTGTAAAGCTTGTTGATGCATCTCAGTTAGTTTATAACCTGAGGCTGACTCTTCACTGCCCTGTGCAACTAGGCATATTACAGCTGTTTACTTTTCTCCTGCATTTGGCCTAAAGAATACACAGGCGTCGCCCACCGGGGAAGCAGAGTTACAAGCTTTCCTGGAGATATGGGCTGAATACTGTAAAAGCAACAGATTAAGTACCGTCGGCAGCCTGTTTTTCTCACGCTGACTATTCTCCATTATTCAGGAGTCAGAGGGGTTTTTAATGTGCGCACAACCACATGAGATACACTTAAATAAACTTAAGTAAAACTATATTAAACAAATTATATGTTCAGGTTATATAATGTACCTTTAAAGGGCCCTTATTATGTTATTTTCTGATCTAATTTGTAATGTTCATCAAAAATATACTTAATTTTGTGTTGTGAGTTCTTCTCTCAAATGAAAAACACTCTGTTCTATGATGCAGCAATACAGGAAGTGCTCTACTGTGTTTTTAAACCCCATAAACCTTCGCAACAAAAGGTAAAAGGTAACTCTTGCCTCGAAAACAACCACTCATGACATCACAAGCTGGAACAGAACATTTTGAGCTTTGGAGATGTAGACAGATAATAATTAAGCTTTACTCAAACATGTGAATGAAACAAAACACCACTCCAGATGTTTTTGAGGAGGTAACAGCGTTATAACATGGCTTAAAAGCTCACAAGAGTCAATTTTGCCCAATATAGGACCTTTAATAATGTGTTTTTAGTTGATCACATTTTAAAATCTAACAATATTTACTCCTCAAATATGCTGACTTGAATTTATTTTCTTTCTAACCCAGCAAATTTAGTCTTGTTAAAGGTCCTAAAGCTGTGTTTTGTTTCATTCCCGCATGTTTTATTTCTTTATTATTAGTCTGTCTACATCTACAAAGCTCAAAATGCTCTGCTCCACCTTGTGATGTCATGAAGCAGCACTTTTTACCTTCTGTTTAGTAGAGACTGGAAATTCTAGGGCTTAAATTATCCAGCTGGTTTTAGTGACGGTGTATGGAGTTAAAACACAGTGGAGCACTTTCTGTATTTCTGTATTTTTTAGTCATGGCCTTAGACATGTGTGAATGAAACAAAACACAGCCCCAGGTATGTTTTTGAGGACAACAATATTGTAACATAGATCAGAAAATAGTGTAATATTGTAATAGAACTGCAGTTATACAAGTTTAGTAAGAAGTTTTTAGCCTTTACGTTTTCGTCTCTTGAGCTAAGTTTACCATTATCCATCACCTGTGCTTGTTTATCGTGCCATATGTAATTTCAAAAAGCATTCAGATAAGCCTCAGTGTTCAGCCAGGTGCTACCCAGGCCTCCAGTCACATATAGCTTCATATAAGCATGAACGACTCTGGGGAAATGTGAGTTTGCGTCTGTTTGTTTTTATGGTTCCACCTCTCCCCTTTCTGTCTGCACACCTGATAGTCTGTACTCCACAAATTGGTCCTCAGAAATCAAACTGAACGCTATCATCTGGAGTTTTTTGTGCACCCAAACAGACCAAAATGTTATCTGTTTGTTGGCTTGTAATGTCATCCAGGTTAGGCCAGTTAAATGCATTTTGAGATGGTCTTGTGGAACAACAATGCGCACTATAATAGTGTCTGGCTCTCTTATCATTCCAGAATGATGTTATTTTTGCACAATTTCACAATAGTTAAAGATCATTTGAATTGTATTTTTACTAGGGTTTCAAAACTATCCTAATACACTCAACAAAAATATAAACGCAACACTTTTGTTTTTGCTCCCATTTGTCATGAGATGGACTCAAAGATCTAAAATTCATTCCAGATACACAATATTAGCATTTCTCTCAAACATTGTTCACAAATCTGTCTAAATGTGTGATAGTGAGCACTTTTGCTTTGCTGAGATAATCCATCCCACCTCACAGGTGTGCCACATCAAGATGCTCATCAGACACCATGATTAGTGCACAGGTGTACCTTAGACTGCCCACAATAAAAGGCCACCCTGAAATGTGCAGTTTTGTCTCACAGCAAAATGCCACAGATGGCGCAAGCATTGAGGGAGCGTGCAATTGGCATGCTGACAGCAGGAATGTCAACCAGATCTGTTGCTCGGGCATTGAATGTTCATTTCTCCACCATAAGCCGTCTCCAAAGGCGTTTCAGAGAATATGGCAGTACATCCAACCGGCCTCACAACCGCAGACCACGTGTAACCACACCAGCCCAGGACCTCCACATCCAGCAGGTTCACCTCCAAGATCGTCTGAGACCAGCTACTCAGACAGCTGCTGAAACAATTGGTTTGCATAACCAAAGAATTTCTGCACAAACTGTCAGGAACTGTCTCAGGGAAGTTCAACTGCATGCTCGTTGTCCTCATCGGGGTCTTAACCTGACTCCAGATCGTCGCCGTAACAGACTTGAGTGGGCAAATGCCCACATTCGATGGCGTCTGGCACGTTGGAGAGGTGTTCTCTTCACGGATGAATCTCGGTTTACATTGTTCAGGGCAGATGGCAGACAGCGTGTGTGGCGTCGTGTGGGTGAGCGCTTTGCTGATGTCAATGTTGTGGATCGAGTGGCCCATGGTGGTGGTGGAGTTATGGTATGGGCAGGCATCTGTTATGGACGAAGAACACAGGTGCATTTTATTGATGGCATTTTGAATGCACAGAGATACCGTGATGAGATCCTGAGGCCCATTGTTGTGCCATACATCCATGAACATCACCTCATGTTTCAGCAAGATAATGCACGGCCCCATGTTGCAAGGATCTGTACACAATTCTTGGAAGCTGAAAATGTCCCAGTTCTTGCATGGCCAGCATACTCACCGGACATGTCACCCATTGAGCATGTTTGGGATGTGCTTGACCGGCGTATACGACAGCGCGTACCAGTTCCCACTAATATCCAGCAACTTCGCACAGCCATTGAAGAGGAGTGGACCAACATTCCACAGGCCACAATTGACAATCTGAAACTCTATGCGAAGAAGATGTGTTGCACTGCATGAGGCAAATGGTGGTCACACCAGATACTGACTGGTTCTGAGTCCCCAGACCCTCAATAAAGCAACAACTGCACATTTCAGGGTGGCCTTTTATTGTGGATAGTCTAAGGTTCACCTATGCACTAATCATGGTGTCTGATGAGCATCTTGATGTGGCACACCTGTGAGGTGGGATGGATTATCTCAGCAAAGCAAAAGTGCTCACTATCACACATTTAGACAGATTTGTGAACAATGTTTGAGAGAAATGGTAATATTGTGTATCTGGAATGAATTTTAGATCTTTGAGTCCATCTCATGACAAATGGGAGCAAAAACAAAAGTGTTGCGTTTATATTTTTGTTGAGTGTATATATTAAAACTAGTACTGAAATGAGATACTCATTTGAACAAGCATCAATACTACAAAAGTCACATTCACAGGACAGAAACGAAGAGCTTTAGAATGATCTTGAGCTGTATCAGGACAAGTACAGGACCACAGAGACTAGTATACGCCCATGGACCATTATAGAACCTGGATTACATATATACAGTGAGTCCTCGTTTATCGCGGGGGTCACGTTCCAAAAAGAACCCGCGAAACAGGCGAAATCCATGAAGTAGTCAGCTTTATTTTTTACAATTATTATACAATACAATACTGTACTATAGAAAGAAACCAAAGATCAGAACCTGCATTTGTTTAAGAAATAAAAATATAAACGTTTTCTTACAAATAACTATGATAGTTTTAAAAATACTGTAAAATAATCATTTTAAAAATGAATACGAGGTTGGACACATTGTGACTCACGTGTATGTCACAGTCCCTCTGACTGTGCCTCTTCGTCCTGACTCTGCTGTAGCGTCTTTTTCTACTGAAGGCTGTGGTGCAGGCGTCTTTTTCCGTCGTCCTTATGTTATTTTCCTCCTTCTTTATGGAACGAACCGAAGATTTATTTATTCCGTAATGGCGCCTACAGCCGCATAGCTTCTACCTTCAGCATGTCCAGAAGTTTAACTTTTTCTGCGATAGTTAGCATCTTCTGCTGCTTTTGGGCGTGTCCGGAGGCGCCTTTGTCGGTGCAGAACGTTTCGTCGACATTGTGGGTTTTGTCATGGAGAAAATTTGCAAACGTAAATTTGGCGGCTGTACAGAGACACAGAAACTGTTGACATTGATCAACAAGTCAGTGGTTCTTAACCTGGGTTCGATCGAACTCAAGGGGTTCAGTGAGTCAATCTCAGGAGTTTGGCAGGGGTCAGATCCACATCCAACTCATATGACTGGTGATGTGTTTGGCCGTTATTGGCTGCAGGAAAATTTGTGCGTGCAATAGTCTTGTGACTGTTCTGATGGTGTCGTGTAATTTCTTTCTTATATTTTCCCTTCATACTAACTATGTTGAGCAAAAAAAGAAAGTGGTTGGATGAATATGTGCAATATGGATTCACATGTGCACCAATAAAATATATATACTGTACTTATGTTCTGAATTTGAAAAAAACATATTTTATTTTTCCAATAAGAAGGGTTCGGTGAATGCGCATATGAAACTAGTGGGGTTCAGTACCTCCAACAAGGTTAAGAACCACTGGTCTAAGTGAAAGACAAATGTCAACTTTTTTTCACTTCTAGCCGACAGCCCCTGAGCCAATCAGGATTCAGAACACAATGCACTGAAAAAAAGCACTGACAATGCACTGATAAAAAAAAAAAAAGCATTAAAAAATCCTCGAAACAGTGAAGCGGCGAAAAGGTGAACTGCGGTACAGTATAGCAAGGGTTCACTGTATATAAAACATCACATGATAATACAAAAGATTTTTGTAGCATCCAAACCTTAATTTTGACCTTATCTTTAAATGTTTTTCTATTTATAATAGATTTACATTAACTTACATTCAATCCTTCATTCTTTGCCTCAAACAGTCCATAATACGGCATTAAACTTTTCTATCTTTATGGAGAGCAGCAGGTCTGTGGGCGGCCGTCCAGGTCAACCAGGTCACTGTATGTTTTTTGTCTTTAATTTAACAAATACAGGATAGATACATTGAATGCCATACTGCGAAACACTCCTGGTAAAGCAATAATATCTTCACCAAAATTACACAGTGCACCTTTAAGTGACTAGATTAGTTTGCAGCCACAATTGTCTAATATCTGACTGCTCCACAGACATCATACAAATTAGTGCATCTGTTTATTTCAAATGAAAATCCCCTTTTTCAATAGTTTCTTTTTAATGACCATCGAGACCACATTGGTGAACCATGGGGCCAAGCAAAATGTCAGCTGTGATTGACTCCGAATGTCCTTTTAATATTGTTTGTTTTCATGTGAGTGTAGCAGAACAATAAAGTGCCAGAGTCCTCAAATGAACTTCCTTATAACATATTTAGACTTCTCAGGTCACCAATAGCAACAGCACACAGCTTAGTTTTATCCAGAGCGGCATGAATCATCACTACATTGAATCAAATCAGTTTGTTTGCAGCCCGTGAACTTTATAAAGAGGAAATAATAACACTGTATTGAAAAAGGTTAATGTCAGGAGTTCATATCTAGTTTAAAGCGAAGCTTAGTGGACTTGAACAAACACCCAGCCTCACTCTCAGGCTCTTTCTGAACCCTTTCTCTTCTTCTTTTCCTTCTTCTACGTCTTTTTCTTCTTCTCTGTAATGTAAATCGTGTAAATAGTATGCGGTGTAAATACGTGAGTTTATTTTTTTATGTAAATAGCACGCGGTGTGGATGAAATTGAATGCAAAATGTTTTTGATGGACACAATAAAGGTCTGTTAAAAATCGAAATCTTCTCTCTTTCGCTCTCTCTTTCTCTTTTGTTCAATTTCCTAACCCTAACCCTCTCTCCTCTCTATCCCCCCTACTCATTCTCTCCTCCATACCTGCCGATCTTATTCTTTCTTTCTCTCTCATCGCCTCTCTCTTTCTCCTCTCTCTGTCTACTCCGCTTCTATTTCTATTTCGTTCTCACCCTTCTTCTAGCATCCTGTCTCTCTTCTTTTTTATCTTACTTCCTTTAACTGTCTTCTCTCTCTCTGTCTATCCCACTCTGTTTCTTTCTTGTTCTTCACACCTCTCTTACTTTCCCTCTATCTCCCTGTTTGTTTCACTTGCTATCTCCCTCTTAACTTATTTTTCATTGCACCCTAGACTCTTTTCTCTCTTATTCTCCCTTATTGTATCTCCTATCTCCCGCTCTCCCTCTCTCTTTCTACTCTCTCTATCTCTCTCTCACTATGTCTTTCTAGTCCACTCATATGTTTCTATTTAAGGCCAGCGGTGGTTAGCGTGCGTTCACCCCCCTCCTCCCAAAAGTCGTTGAGGGGAGGCACTGTTGATTTTCCACAGGCAAAACTTCACTATTCTTCTAGCCATTCCCTCTCTAGTCATTCTCCAGCCAACTACACCCCGATATCTTTACCCCAATTGGACTTTTTGAGTATGGATGCACTTTAAAACCAAAATGGAGCTCTTAAGGAACAATTTGACCAATTTTAACCTTTTATTTTGATGTCAATGCTTCCTCTTGCTTCGGTATGGGAGGGGGATTGACTCTGCTATGTTATGACCAAACTTTTGGGACGATGCCGGCTGCAAGTTGCGAGATCTGATTGGTCGGGAGGGTCGCTATGGCGTTGCCCCGGGTCCACGCTGTTGGGAGCAGCGGCAGCACGATTACGGGATGCAGCGGTCGCCCCAGAGGGAGATGGTTCACGGCGTGTTTTTACCCCTCAGGTATCGACAACTCTGAGCCGATGGTCCTGGAGCAATACGTAGCGGTGGCCAACTACGAGCGCCAGGAAAACTCGGAAATTAACCTAAAAGCGGGAGAGACGGTGGATGTCATCGAGAAGAGCGAAAGTGGTGAGTGGAACTGACTTCTGATTTATTGCGATGACAGTGACACGCGTTTTCAAATGCCGAAAACGAAAGCCAGATTGTTGTGGTTTTGAGTCTGACTTGCGAGTTATCTTAAGCCTGTTAACATATGAGCGAGTGAGCTGTGAGGAACTTCTACTTTAGTCTTATTGTTTGTCTATATGAAATGACAGAATATAGTTCAAGAATAGGTCTGCTCGTAGTAGTAGCTGCTGTAGTACTTGTACTAGTAGTAGTTTTTAATAGTATGCAGTAGTTAGTAGTTGTAACATGTACTTTTTCAACTGTAACTGTTTTTGTTGCAATGGTTTGTAGCAAATTGTGGAACAACTTCTTACTTATCAGCCTGACTCATAAATACACAGTTAAAAGTGCAACTTCTAAAAAGTTATTCTTGGTAGTATGCTTAATATCTGAAATATTAACCCATTTGTGGTGAAAAGTAGCAGCTTGCTTAATATTCGCACAGTGCTTGGCGTGGACTGAGGATGTTATAAGTTCATATAGCATCGCTGCTACACTGAAATGAAGGCTAGACTGTGCTGACATTGCTTTGTTTACAGCTATTGGTATGTCCCTACACGGTTCCCATAGACGCTATATATAAGCTATGCACAAGATAATACGGTTATGGTTTGTTTTGGTTGAGCGCGCAGTAAAACAATATAAAACAGGCTAATATCGTAGAATAAAATACCCATACATAGACATTAATCCTCCATTGTCCTCCCCCTCCCCGCTGAGTCCCCTGCTGTTTGGCTCCTCAGTGCTCGCTCTTATCCCAATGTTGTAATCTGCCGAGGCTTGGCACCACCTGGAGGAGCTGTGTATCTGGCAGAAGGCGCCGTGTTTTCATGTTTATGTGGAGCTTAATGCAAAAAGCCTTGAAACAACTAAATCTGTAAGCTATTCTACAACATACTCTGGGAATGTTTGATTGGTGCAATTATAATAGATGTGCTTATGTAAATGTAAATGTTTGTAAATGCTGTTAATAAGTATAGAGAGCAGAATTATGTGACGATTATGTAAATGAATTTGCCTTATTTAGCTCATTGGCAAATTACTGTATAAAGTAGTTAGAATAGCAGAAACAGTTGCAGTGATCATTGTAGTTGTAGTAGTTTTGCTTGTACTTACCGTATGTTCTTGTAGTTTTTGGATTAGTAGTAATAGTAGTTGTAGTTGTAGTCATAGTCGTAGTAGTGGTAGCTGCAATAGAAATATCTGTAATTGCATATTATTGGACACTTAGAGTTACGTTCTACTTCAGTAAACACACAATATATTCAATACTTGTATTTTTACTCAGTTATGTAACTTCTCTTACATCTTGAGCTACAACACGACAATACTTTTAATTGCTTTTGAGTACTTCTTTTTTCCAGTTTTTCTCTTCTTCTCGTCACCTCTCCTCCACCTCTGTTGAAACTCTGCTTTGTATTCCCTGTGCTGGATCTCATTTTGCAGTGAGTGAATGACACACGGCAGCTTGCACAACTCCAGCAGAAACCTTGGCGCTAGCTCAGAGCACTGGCGCGCCTCACTCCGTTCTTCTTATCTCCCCTTTGATTACAGCTGCCGAATTCATTTTCTTTGTGCTATCTCACCATGTGCATCTCTTGAGTGATTACGCTGCCTAAGTGAATAAGCCCAACACGGGACTAGCTTCCTATTGTACCGTATGCATGTAACAGAGGAGTTTTTTGGAGTTGTCAGCATAAATGAGACAATGGATGTGTCTGACTAGGAGTGAAAAGATGTCAGAGAAGATTTAACTTGTCAGAGATGAGGAAAGGCTTTGTAGGAATGACCTTAGATTTAGCTTGTTGCAGTGAGTTGTTTAAAATCTCAAGTGTGCAGTTTTGTTTATCTCAAGAGACAAGCGTTGTTTTATCCCACTCAAATCTGTGCCATTCAAGTTTATTTCAAAGCTTTCACTATTCACCCAAGAGCATAATGTTGAAAAGCGGGCAGTGCGTTAAATGTGTAACTTTTTGGAAGGAGTAACTGTCAGCTGCTTGTCAGAAAGGAGATGGTGTTGCTTTCCCTGGGATGTTCAGTATGGCGTTAAGCCCACCATGGACAAGACGGGTCAGATCTGTGCAGAGGCGGCCATGTTGTCTATCAAGGTATTTTGAGCTATGAGATGAGCTATGCAAGTTAGATGGGTTTAATGTCCCCATCAAGATTTTTTGACTTCTGATCCGATTTTTGCTCTTTCCAATGCCGATCCGATACATTTTTTTATAGCTCTGGGAGCGCCGTCTCTGTAATGTAGTGTTGTGAAGGAAGTTCGTACCTTAGCTCCAAAAAGTCCATTAGACGACAAAACCTTACCTATCTTACCGTCTACTCCAGTGTTTTGCTGCTGTGGCTTGTAAATCTCAAACTCGTCCGGATGATACTTTTGTAAGTGACGAATTAAATTGCTATTGTTAAAGTGAGCTCTGCTGGTTCCTCCACGAGAAATCTTGCATGTCGCTGTTTGACTCTGGTTTTGTTGTAGTGAAAAGTCCCACACAGCGACATGGTGGCGTTTTGATTTACGGCTGCCGTAAAGTGCGTCGATGCTGCAAAAACATGAAACTGGATCGGTCCGATCACGTGACTGAATGCAATTCTGTCCGATACTCATAAAAGAGCCAGATTTTGAGCTCATACCGATACTGAATATCTGATCGGGACATCCCTAGTTTACTGCCGTGCCGTGGAACCTTCCAGCCTGAATAATAAAATCTCCTTCGTGGTAGAAATGGCAGCACGGTAGTTAGCCCTCACACTTCACAGTAAAAGGGTCCCAGGTTTGATTTCTGGGTTGCCTGGGCTTTTCTGTGTGGAGTTTGCATGATTCTCCCTGTGTCTGGGTCATCAGGCACTCCGGTTTCCCCCATCAACCCAAAACATGCAGCATAGGTACAATTCTCCAGCTAAGATAGTCCTGACCAAGCCACAGAGATGGGGCCCTGAGCACCCATCCCCAACAGCAGTGAAGGAGGGTCAAATGCAAAGAACAAATATCTCTATGGGGACAATAAAGTATAACTTAACCTTCTGTTATTGTAGTTATAGCTGCCTAACCAGAAAAGAATATACACTTCGAATAAGTCAGTAATTTGTTGTCTTCTTCTTCTTGTGTGCTTTGTGTTTTAAAGCCATTAGACAAGATAAGTGGTTCGAAGTCAAATTCTTTTTTAATTATTGTTCTTACCAGCACTTGCTCACCATTATGAGCAAATAACAACTTAACAGCCACTTAATGGACTTTTGGCCTTTTGCACTCTTACCCAAAAGCTTGTCCAGGACTTAAATATGTGTCATCCTTTTTAGGCCAAACAAGTGGGGCAGCGGTCATGACATCAGCGTGAGCCATGCCAACACAAACACATGTGAGAGCTTGTTTAATATTCCTCCTCTTTCATTCCCGTTTTCAAGGCCTCCGACTCTGACTGTGTCTACTCCAGGCTGGCCAAAGCAAGAGCACAAAAGCTGACGGTTTGTGGCAGTACATTTGTTAATTAGGGTTTATTTTCTTCACAGCGCTTGTCATTGGGGCTGTGAGGTATCGTTCAACATAATAGTCCAGTGCTGCCTCGAAACGCAAGATGTCTCAATCTGCAAAAACAACATATGTAAAAACAACATATGTATAGTATATAGTACAGTACAGCATATATACTGTATATCATGTGTCTTCATGTGCGAGTAATTGGCCCCCCTTGAAAACGAGATGGCGAAACATCTCAACGAGCTCATCCTCCAAACAAATAAAATAAAATGTGTGGCTGTAGAATATGTTAAAGGTAATATATTACACAAAATTTATTCTTGTGAGCTTTAAGCCGTGTTAGAATGTTGTTAAATAATCAAAAACATACCTGGAGTTGTGTTTTGTTGGTTAACCCTTTATTATTAGTTTGTCTACATCTCAAAATGCTCTGTTCCAGTAGTATTATTAGTAGTAGTAGTATTCAGGTTAACAGCTACATTTTACCTTTAGTTTAGAGGCTGAAATGATCCAAATGATTCAAGGCAAATGACGTTTAAAAGCAAAGTGGAGCACAGTGCAATTCCATTCTTTTTGTAAATTTTGTACATATACTTATTCACTTTATATTATAATTTTTATTATTATTTCTATTGTTATTATTATTGTTTATCTTAATTGCATCACACTTTTTTTTCCCTTTTTTGCACTAAACTGTCCTGGAGCTACTGTGACTGTTGAATTTCTCCACTGCAAGATCAATAAAGTCCTATCTTATCTCATCTTATCTTGTTTTACCACATGACATCGCAAGACAGAAGAGAGTGTTTTCAGTTTGACAGAAGAACTCAGCCTAAATATGCAGGATTTGTGTGTAAAACATCTGTGAATGAAACAAAACACAACTCCAGGTATGTTTATGATGAGGAAACATCTTTATAACATAGATCATAAAATTGTGAAAAATACAGAACCTTAAGAAATATAAGAAATATATATACAAGAAAACATGAAAATATCTTCCAATTCTTCCTATCAAAACATAAAGGTACTTCTTTGAATACGGAAATACACGTGAAATTGCCTACGTTTTCTTATTCTATACCACTCTTCTTTTCCCAGCATTAAGTGTCTGTATATTTTTTGTGATAAATTGCGCAGCCCTGACCTGATGTGGTATTTATGGTTTGAGCTCTGCAGTAGGAAGTGGTCCGTTTTGCCTCGGAGAAGTCATTGGCCTTGCACTGGGCTCCAGCTGTTTTACTGTACAGTGTCAACAGCCCTGTCATCACAGAGGAGATCTGCCTGAGAACAGACTGCACCGGGAGCAGAGGGCAGAGGAGAGGGGCTGTGCGGGGGTCATCATCTTTGGCACAAATACTACAAGATCTTGTAGTAATGGGACTGGTGGTTAAATACATATGCTACTGTCATTGGATGGAGATAGGGGAGGAAGTAACTAGAGATAAACCCATATATCAGTTGCTGTTTAGAAAAATACACAAAGCTTTGTATTAATACTTAAGAATACAAAGAGACAGCTGCACAACATGCTCACACTGCTCTCTGCTGTGGTATAAAAGGGCTTTGGGGGAGTTTGTAGTGAATTTAACTAGCATCATTTGGAGAAAATTATCAAAATCGGTCGTTAACATTGGCTCAGAAATATTATCAGAGCTTGCTGCTCTTAGTCTTCACCTCCACTCCGAACCCCACTCACCTCTCCTCTTATTATCTTATCCCTAGTGTGGCCAGTATTTCAAATCAATTCAATTTATTTTTGTAGCACCCAAAATCGCAACAACAGTTGCCTCTAAGGGCGTTCCAAGATTTGGATGAGTAAAACATACACACAGACATATCAATACAGGAATAAACAACATTTATGTAAGGCAGCAAATGAAACATCGTCCAGTCATCCCCTGTCCTTAGACCCTCCTTCTCAGCAAGGAAAAACTCCAAAAAACCCAGGGTCCTGGGAAAAAGAAGAAACCTCGGGGAGAACTACAGTGAAGGAGAGATCCACTCCCATGGACGGACAGGCTATAGATGTCCAGGCCCATGGGCCAGTTCGGTATGGCCACATCTACCCAGGTGGAGGAGGAGGCCGGGCGAAGAGGAGGAGCCGGGCGAGGAGGAGGAAGCTGGGCGAGGAGGAGGAAGCTGGGCGAGGACGAGGAAGCTGGGCGAGGAGGAGGAGAGGGGTCCAGCTGCCATCAGGAGTCTGAAAGAGTTACACTCCACAGGGGGAGTGGGACAGGGGACAACATGTGAATAGCAATGAACGAGCTACAGATGAGAACATAGTAAGTGATGCTGATGAGAAAATAGGAGGAAACAGAGGACAGTGCTCAGGTTGCCACACTTCCCCCAGCTTGTTATCTCGTGCAGCAGCTTATCTTAGTGACATCAACTAAGTAACCTGGTCATAAGCTATTCTGAAGAGGAAGTTTTTAAGCCTGGTCTTAAATAAAGAGACTGTGGAGCCTGTTTAACATCAACAGGGAGGGGGGATCAACAGTGTTAATTGAATTGAGTTTAATTTATTCCAATTTGTTGTAATTGTTGTAAAATATATTAGTCTAACCAAGTTAAAGGAGCACTAATTTAAAGTTTATATTATCTAGCAAATAAAAGCCATTTATTCATTCATAAAAATTCAACATAAAATAATAAAATATTCAGTTTGTTTCATGTATCTAGTTATTTAAAAAAAAATTCCCAAGTTAGTTTATAAAAAGTACATTAATAAATATTATTATAATGAAAATATATTCATTAAAATACAAATAGATTAAAATGCTAACATAAATCTAATATGTAAATGTAATTTCATTATTCTGCATATTTGTTTAAAGGTTTTCGACCTGCTGCTGAAGAAGCTGAAAAAATCAAGTGTCTTGAAGCTGATTTAAGTCTTGTGTCTGTTTTTCCTGCATTCCTCAATTAAAGACGTGACAGTTGCTGCCGTTGCATTTTCATAATTGCGCCAAGTTAAATGGTGATTTCCATTTGATAAATGAAGATATCTTCTGTCTTGACATTTTCCTGAAATGTCGAACTTTTTAAATGACATTTGGTCTGTTAAATGACATCTGGAGTTGGAGACAGTTTGTGCATTGTGGTTCAGTTAAAGGGGGCTTGAGTTGTCCTCATTTAGACCACAGTCCCTGACTACACTCCCTGGATTCAAACAAGTGAACTGTGGAGCATCTGCACAGAGGAATGTCCCACGCAGAGAAAATAAATCTGCATATGTGACTAAAGGAGGGGGTGATGTAGGGAGACAAAGACACAGCGATGTGGGGGGATAAGTCTCTGACCTGTGTCCTCATGACCTGGATACTTCTTAATAAGTACAAAGAAGGCAGAGCGCTGATAAGAATCTCCAGACCAATTAATAAAGAAAATGTAGCTTTAATGTGGCCCATTATTGTACAAGTACAGTGCAGTAAAATGCAGGTTTCACATCTAACCGGTGTCCAATCATGAAAGTATTTGATAAAAATGTACACACAACAGAATATTATGTTACACAGGTAAGTATGACATGTGCATATTGTAGTTATTGCAGTCTGCCGCATTGTGTAGAAGATTCGAGTGATTTTCTGGTCTGTAAAATATTGTAGTTGCATTGAAGTACTCTCACACTCAAGTGCAAAAGGATAAACATAAGAATTAGATAGAAGAGATCAGCATTTTGAGAGTTGGATGTGTTATTGTTTTGGGAAACATCTAAAAGCTAAAATACTATGTTTTCAATGAATTTGTTAGTTTCGCTTTGGACACATTTATCATTTATTTTGGTCAAAGTACGTAACACGTGAGAAAGCGAAGTGTGGTGACCCCAGCCCCAATAAAAGTAGCTGGAAAGAACAGCTGCCATTAAGTAGTTACAGCGTTTGCATATTTTCCTCTCACCATTACCATAAATTTTGGTCTAGACTTGAGTTTTGTGGTAGAGGTAAAACACATAGTGAGAATTTTCCTCATTGGATTTGCTGTGGCTAATTGCTCTGCCAGGACTTGTTCAGCTGCAAACAGGATTCTTGGGGTTAGTGGGACGTGCACAGGTCCAGAAGGAGAAGTCATTGCTCCCCATCTGGGTCCTGTGGGTTTCAGGCATTTTGTCACACTAGATTTGAGGAGATTATGCAGATTTACTTTGCTCTGACTGGACTTTGCTGCACTGTTCATTGGCCCGTAGGCTGCAGTGTGTCCAGATGAGGAAAAAGTATATATATGTGTACTCTTGTTAGCTTTAAGCCATGTTAGAATAATGTTATGCCATTAAAAAATATACCTGGAATCATGTTATGTTTCATTCACGCATGTTTGAGTAATCCTGGTTTATTAGTCTTTCTACATCTCCAAGGCTCAAAATGCTCTGTTCCACCTTCATTAAGTGGTAGTTTCATGTTAACAGCAACTTTTTACCTTTTGTCCTGTAGAAATGGGCAATTCCAGGGATGAAATTATCCAAATGATTCTAGTGAAGGGGTATGGAGTTAAAAAAACATAATGGAGCCTGTATTACCACGGAATGGCAAAGTGGAACAGGGGGTTTTCTGTTTGAGAGAAGAATTTAGTCTACATATGCTGGATTTGTATGTTAAATGTGTGAATTAAACAAAACAAAACTTGAGGTATGTTTTTCGTAAGGAAATTGCATTATAACACAGATGACGAAAGGGTAATATGGCCCCTTGTACCATGGTGTAGTATAATATTGTTTTGCTATAAGGAAGAACAGCACACAAGAATAGATTAGTGGTCTATTGATAGAAGGATTGGCAGGTTTGAGTCTCTCTAAGGAAGTATGTTTTGCACCAAGGCAAGAGGAAAGTACCGGTAATAAATACAACTATAACAATCATGAAACCAAACAAATTACAAATAATTAATTAAAAACCACCCACGGTGAGATGGTGTTCTTAGAAACGATAAAACATTGCATGCATTTTCTGAAAACCATTTAGATCCCTGTGTAGCTCTAAAAGGCTGTGAGTCCAATGACCACACCTCGGTTCAGATCCCGTAAGACTGGCATTAGTCATCCTGTAACTGTAAAGGGTAAAGATATCCACCCTTTCTCTCTTGTTTGTGACTTTATAAGACGGCTTCATAACCAGCCTTACCCTTTAGAATAGCTTTCTAACATCATTGTGCATTAGGTCATTTGGACTTTAAGCTCCTGTTAGCTTAGGATAAGCCTTATCCACAGGCTATGAAATAATTACTTCTGTTTTATGTAGAAAATTCAGCTAGTTTTGGATGGGTGGATATTTTGGTGCCTGATCATATCCACTCATATCCAAGTAATTAAAGCTAAACTTTGTACCTCTGGCGTGTCTGTTTCTATTCCTGGAATGTTTACACTTTTATAATGTTTGTACGTGTTTAATGTATGTGGAAAAGCAATAACATCTATGGAGACAAGCAGATGGCAGAATTTAATATATTTGAAGTATGTTTCTAGTAGCAGTAAAAGTAGATTAGCATTTCTGTCGCTGGTTTGCATGAATGTTGCTGATTTATCACTGTCTTTTGCTGTAGTTTACGGGGCGCCGCTGTAGAGTTGAGAGATAGTCCTTCCTGTTTGGGACTGATTTGTGTGAGGGCCAGAGGGGCAGCAGTCATGAGGTCTCAGAGCCAGAATCCATCAGTGAGGCTGCTCCTGATCTATGGCCTGTCCTTGAGTGTGTCTGACCGCTCTAACTCACTGCTGTTATCTACCTGACCTTAGGCTCTCCACAGACACGGAGTGCAAATGCTCCTTGTTCAATACAGGCCAATACTACAACAAGACAGTAACATGGATGTATTAATGTCTTCATTTTCTACATATACGTGTTTTAATAGGCCACACATGCAATACATATCATTACTACTTTTTTTTAGTGAAAGCTTCAATAAACCTTTAGAACCGAGTTACATAATAGTGTAATATAATAAGCATTATATTACATGTTTCTCTGCAGTTTGCTTGTGTGTGCAGTGATTTTTCAGTGGAGTTGTTATAATCCTCTGATAGAGAAATCACATTGTTGTGCTGTGCCAGCCCAACACTACCAGCTCAGCCCTTGTTATCTGGCCTATACGTTATAAAAGGTTATAATACTACAACGGTAGCATAGACAGGCTTGAATGGTCAGTATCACAATGTGTTGACTGTGCAATTCTCTGGGACCCGTATCCCATAGGGGCACCCGGAACAAAGTCCCCATTTGGCTTTTTGCAAGACTTTATAGTTTTCGCTTATGGTGTGCAGTTAATATACATTTGTCAAACACACATGACTCCAGAAGCTTCAAACTTCTCCATTTATCGGCTTAGGATAGGCACACAGACTTGCAACCTCTACATTTTAAGGCTTGGGACTTTTGCATATGTACCTACTTTTCGATGATAATGATATAATATGTTTTAACCAATGCATTTTGCCTGTACATTTGTCAAACACGTGATGCTGGGCCGGTCTGTTGGACTGATCTGCTGAGGTTGAAGCGAGGACCCCTTCACATATCACCTTGCGCTTGTAACGTTTTAGCTTCAGTCACAGAGCCCAGTGTTTATAAAGACTTAAACCAGGAAATATGAGCTTCAGACTATAATGTCATCTTACACTCACAGTGAAGACACGAGCCCATGAAACCAGAGCGGACTTTTGATGTGCAAAAAGCAGTAAAGGCTAACCACATTTTTGACTTTGAGGGACAGATGATTTGAAGCATGCTTTTGAAATAGCTGGTATAATGTTCCTGTTTGTGAAGTGGTTAGTTCCTCTGACCCTGGGATTGGACAGAAGGTCAGGGGTTCAATTCCCTGATGTAGAAACAAAAACTCTATAGCTACTTGATGAGGTTTTAACTGATGGATATTACTTAGGAATTTGTTCAGACACACATTGTTTTAGTATAAATAATATGGTTTCCTGGGATTTTTAATAAGAAACAGCATGGGGACATTATTACACTCTATGAAAGTTGCTATATAAAGGAAAAGTAAACAAATAATTGAAGGGACAACATAATAATGATGTTTCTGTAAATTATTATTAATTAAAATAACGAATTTTACCAACTCAATGATTTTATTCCATTCATACAATCTCAAGTCACTGTTAATTGTCTTTTTATAGATTAAATGTTGGTTGAAAATTGTGCCACAGTAACAAAATCTGGGTCAGTTTACGTTCACAGTTCACTTCCTGATGCTGATAATTCTCTGGCCCCACAGCTGGTTTTAGACAGCGATTGTTGTGTGGTTATTTTCAGAGTACAGTGTTTGAAATCCCTCTTGTGCTGGCTCTGCACAAAGATAAAGCAGCCGGTTCAGTGCGAGGCCTCTGTGCTTCTCACTGCTGGAGATCTGCTCTTAATTAGTACTCCCATAGGTCCCTCCCCCTCACATCATCACAGAGAGGAAGGGCTGAGTGACTGGGGGGGGGAAGGTTGCAAACAGGAGAAGCAAAAAGATACCGTGGACTGGTATGAACGCTGCCAAACATCTGGGTCGAAAACATCTTTACCTTTTGCTTAGTGCCAGCTCAATCTGTTTTTTGCACACTGCTTATGAATACCAGATTATTGCTTTTCACCTCTAAGTTATAGCTGTATTTTTACTCCAAAACTACCTCAAAAGACTTCAAAAAGAGCTAATAAATAAAAACAAATAAAAAAAGTAAACTTCCACATAAGAATTACAGCCCTCTAGCATTTTTCTCATACTCAAGCCCCAACTAATCCATTTAAATTTATGTTTAAGCCATAGACTGGATAAAGAAGAGGACTAGAAGCTCACCAAAGCTAGCACTTATGGGAGCGAATTTGGAGGCGAGTTCTATATTAGGAATTAATTTACGGACAAAGTAGTGAAATAAAAACACCAGGAACATGTAGGGTGGGTTAATACAGACATTTTAAGACCAAAATGAGGAACCTGACAGCAGCAGTTACAGAGAAAGGAGCGACGTTTTTTCAATACAAAGTGAACTTGAGCCGGAGTCATTGGAGCCAGAAACACGCACATGCTCATGTACTATTTGGAATGCAGCAGATAGTGGGTTAGATATGTTCATTTATATATACAGCCTATAGTTTTAGTACAATTCGGTTTGATTGCTATAAGATTGTATGAATATGTCCAAGTTTTATGTACAAGTAAAAATAAATAATTGGAGGAAAAAGTACTGAATAACTGTTTAGACACATATTAGTAAATATGAGTATACTGTACTCAATATTGTTCATCAAGTTTTTCTTATAAAAATATGTTATGTGATATTAAAAACGTTAAAACGAATAAATGTCTCATATTAAGTAATCACGCTTCACCTCTAATCCTGATAATAGCTGTATTTCTTTGGTCGATGCTGCGTTGCCCCTGACTTCCTGCTCCCCTCTGTGGGAGAAAGATGCTAATTATTGGCTGCCAGGACACGCTGTAGCTTCAACCTCCAATTAGACCACTCCGCTGTAGAAATGCCAGCCACAGCATTGTTACACTCTTCCATATTCATACTTTGGCCACGTTGGTGCTTGTGTTTGAGACAGCAGGTGTAGTTGGTGACCTTTTGGAGTCATTAGCCGTTGAGCGCCTCATAAATTCCACTAAACAAGCGCGGTAGGGTCTGTTATGTCAGACAAACTAGGAAGACGAAATCAATTTTGCAAAAGAGTGCCCCGATTGTTCACAGAGCCATCGCCTTTCTATTGCAAAGAGGAACTGTGGTGCCGTGATTGCCTCCTACAGTGGAAGTAGAAGAAAACAGGCTCAAGACCGGCCTGTTTAGACATGAGCGAGACTGCAAAATGTACTTTTACCTGCGCTTACCCATAGGTGCTATGGAACTTTTCTGGTGGAGAGTGCACATCATGTTGTCTGAATGTTCCACAGTACGACAATGCATATGTTTTCATGCTACACATTTAAACATGCTAAAACCGCACCAACTTGTGTCTGTTTTTATGCTAGCTGATGTCCTCCCTGTGCCATAGATGTTGAGGTATTTGGAACAGGTCCATATAAACCTTTTGTATTTGTGCAGATCAAAGCAGGTCTTTGATCAGTGTTGGATCCATTCAGTTTTAGCTCAGTTGCTGTCATTAAATTAAAGTGTAAAAAACAGACTATTGCTTTAGGATACACATGTTTTTGTAAGTTTTCTTATTAAAATTCTGACATTCTCAAGGGCCAGTAACAAAGAAAGACCAGATGGCCTTAGAATTTCAAGGCACGTATTAATTGTTAACACATCACATATTTTGATCATCATGTTACATTTTATTGTTTTGAGAATATTTGATTTGATTTAGGGGATTAGGGTTAGGAGTTAGGATATTCATCTAGTTACTAAGCCTGAATCATCCTTAATAAACAATGACTTCTTAATGAATGAATCCTTTCTTTCTGCTTTATTATGGCAAATAAAGGGGAAGCTAAATGTAAGTAAGTGGAAGCTCTAACTTTAAATAGTACATTGAATACAGTTGGAAGTATATTTACAGCTTTCTATTTGGTATTTTGAAATTCACAGTTTTGTCATGTTGCCACACCTTTTCCTCAAACTGTCTTTATCATTCTCTGCCTCATTCTCCACATATGTCGGGCCAAGTTAAGACTTTGCTTTAATTGTCGATGAGTAATCTCTCTCCATCTGGCTGCCAATCTTTGGACCAGCTCTCCTCCTACGGCACACATTTTCAGAGAGAGAAGTGTAATCGGTCTAAAAGGCCCCTGCCCACTAGCTCTGCCCGGGCTAACCACTCTGCCAAATGACTAGCACCACCACAGTAATGGCAGCTTGTTTATGCTAGCATCTGTTTAGTGCACTTTATTTTTCAAACCTTTTGTCTCTGTTCGAACTCTACAGGGAGACTCCAGGCTGCATATTTGAGAAGTATTTCTGTTGTTCATTTATCCATTTTACTGCAGTTACTTTGTGCAGGTTTATTGGAGAGTGGGGTCCTATCAAAAGTCTGCCTTTCACTTCTCAGAGATGGAGCCAGGAGCTTTTAAAAATACTAAGATGTAACATATACAGGAGCTAAAGGCTGCTTTTTGGAGTCCACAAAGATATGCTAAAATGGCCTGTTTTTCTTAAGTGGGTTGACTTTATATTTGTGCACAATGAAATAAAGTCACTGCACTGCAGCCTAACCTCAAATCCAACCTGTGCATTAGCAATAAAAACATATGTAATTTAGTCAATGCATGATTTGTTTAAAGCCTTACTCAGTGTTGGGAAGTAACTAAATAAATGTACCAAAAATACATATTCAGAAGACTAACTTTGAGTTCCTATATTACGGCACAGTTACTCTCTTATTTTGGTGGTATTCAGAATACAGTTACTTTCCTAAATTAAAAGGAATACATTATATTTTTTCATCATGCAATTTTGGCTTTGAACTGTAAGGTATAAAGGTAGAAAAATAAAAAAACACCTCTCTTGCAGTGCGTGCATGTGTGATTTTTTTTGTCTATAATTAGACAGAAATGAATGTATAACAAACTGTGCAACGAAAATAAAGCTGTTTGTAATTGTACATGTTTTTCACACTATAATATAATGGAAACCCGGTGTAAAAGTATTCAAAGTTTTCAGAATACAGTACGTTGATTGGTCCATGTTTCAGAATACATTTTAGTTTGAGAATTCAGTATTCTTTAACTACATTTCCAAAGTATTCTTCCATCACTGGCCATACTGTTGAACATCTAAAGCAATCCCGTCTTCACTGAGCTATTTTAAGGTTGTAGGTTTGCTGGTATGGGCTGTTACTCATTTGGAAAGGTGTGTCCCTAAAAAAATGCAAAAAAACTAATGGTAACTGTTAGTAATTTGTTTAAAAGTATATTCTGCTTCTGTGCATTGAAAAGAGCTTAGTCCATATGAAAAACATTAGTGCCCCACAGGCTGATTCATTGTCGTGTGGACCAAAATCTGTGGACGAATTGGAGCCACCTGTTCAGAGTTCAGCTGAGATAAATAGAGGAGATGGACTTTTGCTTAAGCCACCTGCAAACACTGGAAAATACAGAAATAAATCACGTGGAGTATGAAGAGACTGAGGGACTGCACAACATCAACAGTGGCATGAGACGTTCACGACCTGTAGTAAATCTCAGGCTAAAGGGAATGCTGTAAATGTGAAGTGGTGAAGTGTAGGGAGAATGGGCGGGAAAAGAGTTTTCTATCACAGAAACGAATGCATACAGTTTGTCTTTAAACAGAAATTTGAAAAATGTTTTAAACTAAATTGATTTAAACAGCATATTTTCAGCAGCCTGTGGTCATGGTGCTGTTTAGGTGCAAAAAAAGGTGAGAGTGACTAACTAAAAAACTGTTTGCCAATGGAAACTAGCTGCTGTTATGTTATGTGTTACTGTAATGTTATTTGAGAGGGACGTGGAACAGAGTATCAGTACTTGGCAGGAGCAGTGGGCGCTCCCAGTTTTGACTCGGGCTCGGTCAGGCTAACGTAGTGGGACCTACTGTGCAGGTTTTGGGTTGATGGGTGAAACCAGAGTTCTCGGAAGAAACCCACCTGAAGGAGAAACATGCCCACTTTGCACAGAGAGAGAGAGAAGAGCATCCTGGGAGTCGAACCCAGAACATAAATAAATAAAGTCAATAAAGAAGTTTATCAATCTATGGTATCTTAAGCATGATTGTGCTCTGGTTGTGCTCTTTGAGACTGGATTGCTGATCAGGTTATGCAGGTACAAACTAAGGTACTATAAGACATGGTTAGTCAATTCATAACTTAATTCTTGTATTATATGAATGGCCTGTATTATATGAATAGGAAAGAAGTTACCCATACCTCATTCCCCACTAAACGCTGGACTAAGGCAACCATAGCATATCAGACACTCTAAGGCCATTGCTCGGTAGAGGCAAAACGATATCCACCATTTTCACAGTGATTTTCTATGTGTGTTGGCATTATAAGTGCAGTCCTGTACACCACATTCAAACTGTCAAAGTCTGGTTATGCCTAAAACTAGAATAACCAGACTTTGACAGCTTGAAGAGAGAAGATTCTGAACTAAAGCAAGAAACTGGAGAACTACTGTCAACTATATCAGGTTCTTATCGTGTACCACTGCGTTTGAGGAGACATTCTGGACTGCAGAAATGCAAAAAATCAAATAGCAGCCATATGTGTTTATTATCTTTTGTCTGTTCTTTTTCAAATTGGGATTGACAAATTTATGCCACTTGGAAATCAGTGTAAATATTTATGTTTATTAGACTTCAAAATATTCCAGATTGAACCATAGCGGGTGTGTTTGTCTCATTTTGGCCGATTTTGTTTTCAAATTTTCCCTTTTTGGGTCCACCACAGAAATGTATCAGTGCATAGCATTGATATGCACAGTTTACCCTGGATGGCCTCTGTAACACAGCCTCTGTTATTAAAGTGGCTTTGAAGAATGGAGCAATAGGCTTTGAAATATTGTAACTGAAGTGATATTTGCAATGATGGAAAATAACCCTAACCCTAAGAAATCACAGTCCCAATATGCCTATTTGCAGCAAGTAACTAATGTAACTGTCACTAAATAATACCTTGTAAGTCAACTTAAAGGTCCTGTATTACGTAAAATTGTCTCCTGAGTGTTTTGTTTAATTCACACGTTTGAGTAACCTTTTAATACTAGTCTGTCTACCTCTCCAAAGCTCAAAATGCTCTGTTCCACCTTGTGATGTCATGTAGCTGTATTTAGCAGCTGCCTTTTAGCTTTTGTCCCGCAGAGACTGGCGACATCACAAGGTGGAGCAGAATGTTTCCGTTTGAGAGAACTCTAAATATGGAGGTTTTGTGTTAAACGTGTGAATGAAACAAAACACAAATCCAGGTATGTTTGTGATGTAGAAAGAACATTGTAACTTAGATCAGAAAATAGCCTGATATAGGCCCTTTAAAGTAACCTTTGCATGTGCAGTGAACAGTTAAAAATAATGTGACATTTACTGTAAAACTCGGCAGACATACTTTCCACCACAAAAATGGTCTCGTAGTTAGTTGTGAAAAAGTCTCAGTTGATTGATTCACCAACCACACTCGGTGCCATGTAATATTGTGCGGCGGTGACTTCACTGGTAGAGAAAATGTGGGGATTTCCAATATTTATGCAATTTTTTTGTCAGTCCAATCCATTTGTGTGTCATTTGTAGTTAGCGAAACCTGTTTGCCATCATTATATGCAAGAGTAGAGCTAGCATTAGTAAACACAGAGCGGTTACCATTGACTACGGACATCTATTTCTAGCTCTCCGCTGTTACTTAGGCTATTTCCAAATGTAGTTAAAGTATGTCACATTTTGGCACACTACATCTGTCACTTACACATGAAACATTTTGGTTGATACCCAAACTGACATATGCTTTTGTAATGGCCTCAACTCTGTTCAAAATATATAGCTGTGAAACGTTCAAATGTGAATGCATACGTCTAGTCCGTCAGCTTGGATTAGAGTCTGACGTTTCTAAAATGACAACATTTAGCTGTGGAAGAAGTAAAGTTGTGCTGTTACATTTGAACTGCACTGACATAATACTGGATAGAGTGTGAGGGGGTTCCCAGAACAGATGTGTGGATTGTGTCATAATGGGACTGGTGAAATAAACAAAAATGGAAAAATTGAGAAACTTAGAGATGTACAGTGTAAAAAATATGTAATAACAATAACTAAAGATGAGCAGAATGGTAATATAGCTTTAAATAATTAAGAAGCAAGCAGCACTTTTCCATTATCACTAAAATGTAGAGTTGTTTTGCATTTTGGCCCTTATACTTTTTTGAATTGCACATGGTTTTAATGGAATAATTGATCAGTTTTGAGGGTTTCGAGCAAACTTCTAATCCAAAAAAGAAAACAAAACAATTACCGTAACCAATTTGAAGAACCAGACACGGGCATGGACAAAATAATAATACATAATAGACCACTTTACTACAATTTCTAACAGGTTTGATTTGGTAATATTCTAGATGGTAGTGTGTTGCAGATATTCTAACCAAAAAGGTGTGCCATCACTCAAATAATGTTGAAAACCACTGATCTAACTTAAATATTGTACACAGTCTTTCATATATTCTCCCTAACATCCATGTTCCTCCATGGTCCTGCAGGCTGGTGGTTTGTGAGCACTTCAGAGGAGCAGGGCTGGGTCCCGGCCACATACCTGGACTCTCAGACCGGGACCAGAGACGACCTCGACCTGGGCACCTCCCGAACTGGAGAAGGTCAGCACCACCCACGAACACACACAAATTAAATACAATTAAAGAAAACAAATGTTACGCTGATGTCACATTTTCACCAAAAGATGCGGAGATGATGCATTTATAGTAAATTTATGTAGCTTATAACATGATTATTTGTTAACTGTGATGTAAATGTGAAAAAAACATTTATTTTAAAAACAAAATGTACATGATTCATATTCCACGAATAATAAACCTGAAACACAATGTTAATTTCATGTCAGACTGAGATGTTGCAAAGTTAGGTGTTAATAATCTGTTGTAACCTAAATTAGTTTGTGAATGAAAGTGAAATATTTGATAAAGTTTTTTTTTCGTGGTGTCAAAAATTCTGAAAATTGCTAAACTGAAATTTCTTCAGTAGTAATATCCGCACTATTATGTTTTACTTTACAAAGTTCATAAAGCAGACACGTACAAAGGTGTTTTAGATTGTGTCGGGAGGCAAATGACTGTTGTGATCATATACATGTTTCCATTCACTCACATAGATCCTCACAGGCCGCAGATGCAGGGGTGTAATGGAACCAAATGCAGCCAAAGACTTTGCAATATTTTGGCACCACAGAAAATTCCTATGTGTCCCCCAGGAGGCTGTGGCTCCTTCAGGAGTCTGTGTGCACTGTGACCCTTCCTCCCAGTGTTTAGTCTACAACCGGACAGAGCATTTCAGCAGCCACTCATATGACCTCCCCTACCTCTGCAACCGTAAACACAACACATAAATTCCCCTCATGAGAAGCCTGTAAAGCCGTGGTACCTGACTTTCTCATTTTGGTCATTTAAAATACATTTGTGTATTTAATGGCTCAAGTAAGGTAAGTGCTTTACACATAGGTATTCAAGCTGCCAACAAATTGAATGTCAAAAGCAACTGTGGGGATTCCAGTGTTTGAAACAATCCCCTGTGAGGGAGTTAGCGCGATGATTAATTTATCTGCTTCATAATGAAACTGATGAAAGCAATAATTTAATAGTGTTGTAAAATTATACTAGAAACGTCACTGCTCCCATAGAGATTATGAAATAGAGAAACACATGCACACGTATGTTTTTGAGACTGTTGGTTCCTTGATTTTCGCGGGGTTTCATTCTTATATTTGTATTGTTATTTTGCACATTCAGACACAACTTTTGAGCTACATTTATGAAATATACTATATATAGATGTGATTATTTGTTTGATAATTGAAATCACAAATTTCTGAAACATAGGCAACTTGAAAAAGACATCTCACTCTTCTTGCCAGTGAATGAATGTAGTGAGTGTGTGTGTTTGATCAGTGGTGATTAGAGGTGCGGATGTTGCAGATCGGTACTTTTGCCTTTGTCATTTTACCCCAGGGCAGCTGTGGCATAAGCACCATCCAAATGCAGGCACATAAGGAAAGCATCTGGCAGTTTAAAGCTTCATTTAACAAATTAAAAGTGTTGTCATTTATATCATTTGTCATATCATAACTTTGTTTACAGTATGTTAGATAATAGTTATGACATATATAGAGATAATTCCATATCTGCTGCCCGTGTCAAATCAGGAGATAAATTGATCAAACGAGGCAAGAGTTTTAGTAAAATCTTAAATAAAATTCTGTTAATGTTTTTGTGAAATGAGTAGTCTCACCTGTCATATGCACTTTAAGCCCAGTTAGCCCATTAGGCTGCATGACTTTGTGTTTGCCCACTTTGTCACTCCACATCTGTGATATGTCCCGCCCTCCCGCTTCCTGTCGTCCATTTCTTCTCATTACCGCGGCAACTCTGTGTAACCTAATTCATGTGACAGCTCTGCTCACCGGAGAGGAACCCACAGCCCAAATTACCTCCAAATAACATTTCCCTTTGTGACTTCCCTGCGCTGATATTTCAATTAGCGGGTCAGGTCAGGTACACTGGCCAATCAGGAACAAGAAGCAAGACAAGGAGCAGAAGGATGAAAAATGGAGCGATAAGGAGATGAGGAGAGGAAGAAAGGGAATAATAAAGGATAAAACAGTAATAGTAAATTGCAAAAACTGGAAATGTGTTTAAATGACTTGCATTAATTTAAGTCATGTTACTAGTTTAGAAGCATTTTATGTTTTCAATTTGTTTCTGACTTGTTTCAACATTGCTTCTGATCTCAAGTCTGATTGTCTGCCAATAAATTAAGAATATTACACTCCAATGACGGGTTCATTTTTTTAATTCAAGATGGGTGCACCAATCCAGCTAGCATGCTAACCAGACACTTTCTGATTCTCTGACAATATACCACTTTATAATAAAAATGAATGCAGACAGTACCTAGCTGACTTATTTTGACCTCAAGAGCTCCTTATACAATACATCTGTAATGGGACAAGGCATTTTTTACTCAAATTAATGGGAAAAATTGGGCACAGTGCCTTAAAATAACTTGAAAGCAGCTTTGTATACTTTGAAACCAGTCAAAAATACCTTAAAACAAGGTAAATGAGCCTTATAAGTTAGCACACTGCCCTAATTTTCTATTCTGTATTCAAGTAATTCTAACCCATAGACATTCCTTTTAGTAGTGAAGTCATGAATTGAATTACAGTGTTGGTGAGATGAGAGTGGTGTTTCCATTTTTCTTTTTTTTTTTATGTCTCTGCTTCTGGTGTTATTTTTGGGAGAGTACATTTAGATGACGCACCGGGCCACCTCCGACATGTGATCAAACAGACAAAGAACTAATGAGCTCTCAAACAGGTTGGAAGTGGGAAACACAGCCACTTCTGATGCACCTGAAGTCCCATAGTGTGCAGGACTCTATAATATGCTATTTGGTGACGTGGTGACCTGTGAATTTAAAATGGGACTAAACTCTGCCCACAGCCACATTTCAAACAGAGCTGGTAAACTGGGCATTGCCTGGAGGACTAAAGAAAAGATCGAGGGGAGAGGAGAGCTTAGGGTATATCTAGAGTAAAGATTCAAGGTTTTGTTGTCATTATCATAGAAAAACAGCTAAATTACGTTTGGACCATCGAACAGGCACCAACGCTTCAAACTCAACCCCTGTGTCCATGTATTTATAATCAGAATTAAGAAATCTGTTTTTCATTGTCACCAACTGCTGAAAATAGCAGAGGCCACAGAACTTAGATTTACACGTTTTTGATTAGAAAGCTGCAGTTACGTAGTTTGCACCAAAATTGCATAGAGAATGTCAGGATTACCGGATAAAGGTGGATGTAGCCTTTAGTTCCACTTGTATGTTTTACCTGTCATGTGGTGCTGCAAACCAATTATCCCACCTCTCTGCTGATGTTCGGGGTTCTTTGTGTCCTTGTTTCTAATCAGTAATCAGCCGTAACACTTTTACCCCAATTTAAGCACACTGAGCATTTAAAAACAGAATAAATAGATTACAACTACAACTGTAATTTGCATTTATGTAAAAACTAGTCTTTTACAATGTAATGATGTTGATGAATTTGTTCTGTTAAAGGTGCACTATGGATTATTGCCGTGTTTTTTCTTGCATTTATTCATTTACAGATGCTTTATTATTAAAAAAAAACAAAAACACTATGGAAATCATACATTCTTACTATGAGCAGACTCGTAACTTGGTCTGGTGGCGTCACCTGCTCGTCTCCATGGAGTTTAATGACACACTGTGGAACAGTCCAGGCAAAAACAATAACATTTCCATGGAGAAAAGCTGACGGCAGATCCTGCACCAGAAGAGTTACATAGTGCACTAATTAGAAATACAACTTTATTTTACACCTGCTAAACTAACTCTTGCAAAAGCTTGCAGCATTTTACTTAATATTAATTTTGCTTTTTATACTAATCCCATGTTTTTTTTTTGTTTTTTTTTTGTTGCTCCCCCTAGTGACTAAGAGACGTAAAGCCCATCTGAAGAGACTGGACCGCCGCTGGACACTGGGGGGGATAGTCAACCGCCAGCAGAGCAGAGGTGAACGAACACATACGTGTTATACAAATATGCATTCGATAAATACTGACTGAAATATACCTATTAAATACCTTTTCAGAATACTCATTTTGAGTAACTGTATTCTAGTATAGTTACTTTTGAAGATATGATGATATACAGTTACTTTCCAAAAGTCTAAGGAATACATTTCAATATTCCAAGGCTTCAAACTGCACAATATTAATGAATAAGACACCTCTCTTGTGGTGAGTGTATCAGTAATAAATAAATGTATTACCAACAGTATTCAGAATAGAGTACTCTGATTGGACCATGTAATGAAATATGTTACAAAATACATTTTAAATCAGGTTTTTTCAGTATTCTGTAACTAAATGCTAAAAAGTATTTTTCCTGTGGCTTGATGAATGCCCAGTGGGATAAAAATGGTTAATTCAACATTTGGTTTTGGAAATATCCTATAAAAGTTTTGTAGTAAAACTAGCCCACTATGCTAATTACAACTGTTGTGCCAAACTGTACAGTACAAATATGGAAATCTCTATGAAGCAAACATGCTGGCTAAAGAACAGCCCCTAATCTGCAGCATCAGATTGTATTGTAACAAACATACCGTATTTATTACCTGCACCTCAAGTGGCCTCTCGCTTTTGTACCTGTGCATAATTCACCACAACAGTGTAAACAGGCTAATTTACATGACCGCTAATCGCCCCACAACACCATACAGGGAGCAGACTGGGCGGCCATGACAGTAAAACCTCACTTTTTGTTGTCAAACTCTTTCTCTCACACCAAGCAGCAGAATAATTAGTGTGCATTAACACTTTGGGATAATAATGAGGACCATTCAACTATAAAACTCAAAAGAAACAACCTTGACAGTCCCAGAGCATTGTGAACAGTAATGACTATGTAAACAGATTTAACACAGACGGCATGTTTTGAGATAATGAGGACTTATTTGAAAAAAACACACAAAAGAAAATCTGCATTCTTTTTGTTTTAGTGGCACTAAATGTGTGCTAAATTGTCTATTGGTTCCAGGATTAGTCAAGGCCGTTTAGACAATTACTTGGCATTGGACTATTTCTGGGTGATCTATGTGAAGTCTTTATGTACACAGTATAAATACTAATAATAATGTTTTTCTTATCTCAGTATAGTTCTTACCAGATTCACTGACTCTGTGAAAAGTTGAAGGTGGCTTAAATTTCTATTCAAATCTACTATTGTTGAAATTCCTAGCAAAATTGTATCAACATTTTAATGGGCTTATATTATGATTATGACTTTCTTACATAATGTTGTATTGTCATCTGTCATGCCTGTAGTTTTTTTTCTTCATTCACACATATTTAATCAATCCTGCATATACTTAATGCATTTCAACTGTTATTATTATTGTTTATTTGATTTAATGAACTTGCTTAAAAATGCTGTAAAACACACCAGATTGTAACTATGGACTAATTTTCATCCCCTTCATTCCCTCTCACAAACACACTTTCATTCATACACCAGTGTTCTTCAGCCCTCAAGGCAAGGCGGGTGAAGTGTCTTGCAAAAAGACACAACAACACTTTTCATTCGACGCGCTGCAGCCCCACTACGGCACATGGTATTCTCAGCATCTCCCGTCCAAATCCTAACCAGGCCCATCCCTTCTTAGCTTCTGAGATCAGCCGAGGTCAGACATTCTCAAGATGTTCTGGCTTTACTACTCCCCGATATTATTTTTAGTTTAATACTTCTTCAGTATGTCTGTGGATGCGGGAATAGTGTCCTCTGCTAATGTTTTCAGTGCTCCGATTTCATATCAATTACAGCTTTGACGTATTTCCCAGTCACATATAATTTTACTTTGTATTACCAAGGCGAAATTCCAACGATGTTCATAAAGCCTGAATAATGCTCGAAAAACCACCACTGTGACCATGTGTGGCTGAAAAGTGAATGAGCAAAGAACTGTGACTGATTTTTTTATCCATTTTATTTTTATTGGTTTAACATGTATTTGGAAAAGATATCTGCCATGAAGCTGTGTGGGTTGGCACTGGGTACGGCTGCAAGATTGATCGTGATCAAACTGAAAGCACAATTTGAATGTACGCACAACAGCACGCTTTACAACCATAGAGCGTATATATGAGTGGACTAAGTGAGTGTGACGTCACCCACAGCGTTCAGTGCCGCTCAAATGAGGCTCCCGATGCTAATGGTTACAGGTTATTTGGAAATCCAACTGTGAGTATCATAGCAACCACAACAACCAATCATGATTGTCATTGTTAAATGTGCCCGCCCTTTGCAGAGCCACGATAATCTGCTCTGCATCATTCTGCACGGACCCCTGTATTTCGATGATTCTTGAGAATAATAAGGAAACTTTTAGCTTTTATCATCAAACTTTAAATAGTAAGTTTAAGTCACTGATTTATGTTACATGTTCTGTTATGTACGAACAACAACTAGCTGTCAATCAAACCTGTTGCTAACGCTAGGCGACAGCGACCCCAGGGAATGAAGGCATCTGATTGGTCCATTATTTATGTTCATATCTTGATTTAGGAACAAAATAGCGAAATTATAAATTCAGGATCATGTGTCGCGGGTTCATACGAACATTTTAAGACCAAAAAGACGAGTCTCAGTGCAGCAGTTACAGAGAGAGGGACGATAAGATCTCAGTGTAAGTCAATGGAAAAAAGGGAGAGAAGGAGCCGGAAGAGCATCCTGGAGCACTTCCTGTTTGGCATGTGGCGGCTAACGAGTTAGCTTAGTCCATTCATATATATGGTCACACAACAGTCACTTTTATTAAAACTGTAAACCATAAAATAGTGGCGTTGTTTTAATATTTCCTATGCCTCGAAATTAGCACTGAGACACAAGCATCTGCCTTTCTAAACACAGAAGTGTCCTCCCCTGAAGTGTTCATTTTATTTCTGTACTTTTTAAAATGTTGTCAAGGACTTGCGCCCGCAGCTCCCTGTCCACTGCCTCATCTTTAAATATTTATTCATTTTAACAAGGCTCTGGAAAATCTTCATAGATATAAAATTCGACAAGAAGTAGTGATGCTAACAGTGAGGTTAGCTAATTGCAAAGCTTGACTTTTCATCATCATTCCTTTCCTAAACAACAAAATATCCTGTTTTATTCAGCATAAAGTTGCTAACCCTGTAGTTTAGATCCATACAAACATGTTCTAAAATGTTATTCTTGTATTAGTGCAGTGCTTCTCAAATAGTGGGGCCTGCCCCCCTGGGGGGGCGCAGTGCGCTGCCAGGGGGGGCGTGTGTGACCCTGGGGAACATGCTTTTTTTGCCGTACTAGAATAAAGTGTAATTGCAGATCCACTACAGTAGTTGGCAGTGGTGCTCTCATTGTCAGAGTGTGCGCAGGGAGTATTAGCTCTATGGTGTAGGGTTTATTTTGCACCGAGCAGGCGATATGAAGTGAGTAAACGAACCTGAAGACAACATGAAGACATTTTTAACAGGGATGAAAAGAAAGGCGGAGAGAGATGAAGATAATGAGACAAAAGAAAGTCACCCGAAAGCTAAGACGAGGAAATATGATGAAGCATATGTAGCACTTGGCTTCACTGTGATTACAGTGGGAGACGAGGAAAGACCGGTGTGTTTTCTGTGTCTAAAAATGCTGGCAGCGGACAGCATGAAGCCAAATAAATTAAGGCACCACTTGAAGACATTACATCCCAATCACGTGGATAAGCCGCTAGAGTTTTTTCAGCGAAAACATGCCAAATATTGCCAACAAACATCCCACTTTGTGAAAGCTACTTCAGTGAACTAGCGAGCACTGTTAGCATCGTATAATTGCATTGCATAATTAGCATCGCAAATTGTTTTCTTTTTGCTAGGGGGGCATAACAGAAAATAATTGAGAAGGACTGTATTAGTGTGTTTATATAAACTCAGGGTGACCAGATTTTCAAAATAAAAACTGGGACATCCCCGGTTTGGAGTGGTTGGTAATAATAAAATTGTGAAACAAGTGCGTAATCAAGGGAAATTGTTATGCACTTCGCACTAATGTGAGTCAGTATAGTCACATTTTCTTTGTGTTTTGGTCATTTTTAAGCTGCTTTTCTGTATTTTACCTAAACAAATGACAGTGTATTTACTGTCTTTACTGTTGGCAGGGATCAGATTGGTTAAAAATAGGGACACCTGGGACATTTCTTGTATAAAACTGGAACAAATCACCGGTTTTGGGTAAATCTGCTGGGACAGGGGATGTCTGGTCCCCTTATATAAGCCAAGAGTCTTGTTGTCAATTCTGCTGGATGCAAAATTTGATCTTGAACAGAATCCTGTTATTAAAATATAAATCTGAACTCTAATTTTCTATTGGAACTTAAAATGATAAGGACCAAATTTTACTTTGAATGCACAGTCATGTCTGGTCTGATATTTTCTGTGATTTAGTGCGCTCTTTAACACCAGTAAAATACTTTTCCCCTTTAGCAGCAGCTCCAGGCAGTTGATACAGCATAAATTGCATAGCCCATTCCCATCTTGTTAATCCTCTTAAGCTTTGCTCCTATAGTGTGAAACGCCGCAGAAATTGTAATGTTTGCTCACTGAATAAACCTGTCGCTTTATTTGAATGAGTAAAGCATTAAAAAACTGTCCAGCTGCCAATGTACGTTATTATCGTAGGGTCCTGACAAATTGGAAATCGTCAAGCAGAGATTAAGTTAGTGTTAGGAAACTGCTGCACTGGAATATTGAGGGACCGTTTTAGCATATTGCCGAGTTTCAGATGACGTCACAGTATTTCATAAGCCTTTAGTATTTAATTAAGGAGGGGGTGGCAAAATTACTACTGTTAATAATTGTATGCGGGGGTCTGTGTTGTGGTTGGATGAATATAGAAGGAAAAATGACCAAATGTGTTCTTGTATAGAATGGGGTCCTCTACCTGCTAGTCTTTATGGAGAAATTATTGCGTTGCCTAGAATGTTCCATAATACTAGCCTGACCAGACCTTTTTACTTTCTGTTTGGATCCAAAAGGGTGTTGAACTAGACCGTAGCGTGTCAGTATATCACCCTAATTGGGGACGGTCCGGTCACAACCGCTAATTTTCTAAATCAGAAATTGGGACACCTCCGGGTTGGTCGTGGTTGGTAATAATAAAACTGTGAAATGAGTGCGTAATTAAAGAAAATTGTTATGCACTTGGCCCATTCATGACTTATTCAGATAACATGTGAGTCAGTATAGTCACATTTTCTTAGTGTTTTCTGTATTTTTACCTAAACAAAAACCCAATTTATGCCTGTCTTAACTGTTGGCAAGTACCAGATTGGTCAAAAATAGGGACACCTGGGACATTTCATATATAAAACTGGGACAAATCACTGGTTTTGGATAAATCACCCAGGACAGGGGACACAGGGCTCAAAACTGGGACTGTCCCGGGTAAATAGGGACGCCTGGTCACCCTCATCACGTGTCTTTCAAATATGGATAATGTACATATCTTATAAATGTATAACTTGTTTTACCTGAGATAAATTAGAGTTTCCTGCTTCAGTGGTTGATTCAGCAAAAATCTAAGTTGTTTTTTTGCCCTTTCCTAAGTGGCCATGTTTGTTTTGACATGAATGCACCACACACGTGTTCATCTGATTGGTTAGTCCACCTCTCAATCACGGCCGACTCAAATCAGGGAGACAGGATGTGGTTCCAGACCCACTACGCTCTGTAAAATTTTGTTTTTGATCAGGTAACCATAATCCAACATTAAATTTATCTGTCTCAGGATGTATTTAAATGTTTAAGGTACCTAATTTATGAAGCTAATCTTAAACAGTTAGGTTTGAATAGGGCTGCAGCTATTGATTGTTACAGCAATCGATTATTTTGTTAGAATAATCAAGTAATCGTTTGTTAATATCGCGTCTACTTTGCACACGTTAAGTACACACCACGTGCATTGACAGATACACGTGTTTTGGACATGAAAAACGTAATTATCGCTAGGCTAAGATTGACTTACCTCGTGGTTTCCTTTCCACTTGATGTAATGTACGGGGCTTTCTGTTTAGATGTTGTAGCATCAGTGTTGAGAAGGTGACTTTTAAAATGTAATCCCCTACAGATTACAGATTACAGACCCCAAAATGTAGTTTGTAACGTAATCCATTAAATTACTTAAAGTGAATAACGTAATCTGAATACTTGATATTGTCATGATTTTTAAAACTACATGACTGTAGCAACTCCTGCAAATTCTTGTTTGGTTTTAGACCTGGATTAGACCTGGTTTTAGATCTGGTTTAGACCTGGTTTAGACCTGGTATGGACCTGCTTTAGACCTTGTTTAGGCCTGCTTTAGACCTGGTTTAGACCTGGTTTAGACCTTGTTTACACCTGGTTTAGACCTGGATTAGACCTGGTTTAGACCTGGTTTAGACCTTGTTTAGACCTTGTTTACACCTGGTTTAGACCTGGATTAGACCTGGTTTAGACCTGGTTTAGACCTTGTTTACACCTGGTTTAGACCTGGATTAGACCTGGTTTAGACCTTGTTTAGACCTTGTTTACACCTGGTTTAGACCTGTCTTAGACCTGGTTTTAGTCCTGGTGTTAGTTCTGGTTTAGAGGAGCACAGGAGGAAGCGCGGTCCACGCAGCGTACGCAACAAAACACGATCCATGCGCAGTGTCCGCGGTGTACAGGAGGAGATGAGGTTTACACTCTTATTATACATCCATGGGCGCCGCGCTGTTTTGTCATGGATGTATAATTTTTTTTATTATAGTTCTATGTGTTTTGTGTACAGTGAAGTGCAGTGGTCGTGCGGAAGCTTTACCTCTACCGCAGAAGGTTCCGGCCATCGACGAGTGTATGAAAATAAAACAAAACATCGAGGCAAAAAAAATAATCGATGCATTTTTCGAATCGATTTAGTCGATTTACTCGTTTCAGCCCTCGGTTTGAACTGTGTAAAGTGAAAACAGAAGCTGGGTTTTGGTCGTTTTAAACCCGCAGACCTCCACATGTGCAGAGAGGGGATGAGTCACTCTGTCTCACCACCAAGGAATGACTATAGGATTACTGAAGGTTCCTACGATACTTTGAGGATTTTCACTGTTTCCTCGTCATGGTACAGTAATTCGCCTTAAACGGCCCATATTACGTTTTTGTCTAATCTGTTGTAATGTAGATTCCTCATCAGAAACATGCCCAGGATTGTGTTTTGTTTCATTCACACATGTTTAACTCACAAACCTTGCTCAAACAGGAAACACGCTGTTCCACCTTGTGATGCAATACGGTAATACTGGAAGTGCTCCACTGTGTTTTTAAACTACATATACTTTACATCGACTAGAATCATGTGGATGATTTCAGTCCTGGAATTGGCCATTTCTGCTGAACTAAAGGTAAAATGTAGCTATTAACTTGAAAACTACAAGGTGGAATAGAGCATTTGGAGCTTTGGAAATGGAGGCAGACTAATAATAAAGGATTACTCAAACATGTGAATGAAACAAAACAAAATCCTAGTTCTGTTTTTGATGAGGTAACGACATTCGAACATGACTTAAAGCTCACAAGAGTCAATTTTACGCAATACAGCACATTTAAAATGTTTTATAAAGCAATTAACATCAAGCACACCTATTATTATCTAAAAACATATTGATATCTAAAAAAAAACAGATTTTGTTATAACAAAACCACTGCTTTTTAACTTTCTTACCTCAGTTTTCTCTCAACTTACCAATGTTTTGACTCATAACATACGTGGCATTACTGGGTTTAGCCACATGAAACAAAAAAACAGCACAAAGTTCAAAATGTCAGTACCCTGTCAGTGCAAATGTAACAGGATAAAATATTTGTCTTACTGTAATGTCAATAAATATGGGCATTTTTCAATAGATCCAATTCTTATTCTTTCAACCCACATCTGCGGATAATTTGGTTCAAAATATGTATACGTGTATAGACCACGCCTTAAATTTCTAACTAGAACAAATAATTGATGAGTGAAATAATCTCAACCTCCACTTTCCCCTGTCCAGCTCAGCACTAAATACCATCAAATACCATTAGAGTATATTAGCAGACTGCGGTCCCAGCTGCGCCAGGTCTAAGTGGAATAATCAGAGGGAAAGAAAGTTTAAGCCACCACAACAAAGCACATAGAGGTGGGCTGCTCTTACCGCACCACTGAATTATGGGTAAGTGTTTTTGACACTTTCCAGAATCAACCCTTTCTCTTACTTTGAACTCACTTGCCGCGGCTGTGTGAAAGTGAACCACGAGCACTGATGGTATTTGTCATTGTGAAAGTCAGAAGTAGAGATGATTTGATATGGGATTCATCAATGCCAATATGTGTTTTTGCTGATATAATCTCATTTGTTGTACTTTTTATGACACTTATCATTGCTCTTCCCATTAGGAATAGTTTTGGAGAGTGCTGGTTGTGTGAGATGATGGTTTTATGACTTTTATTAAAAACGCTTAACTTTCTGTGGGTCGTGAAACAAACAAACAGAGGAAAAATATACATTCTAATATACTCTATAAAATCGTTAAACAAACACAGCGGAAACAAGAGGTAATAGCTCCGTAATAACAGTGGGTTGTTAGCTGACTCTTAACCTTTGCACTTATTACAAATATTGGCCCTTAAACATGGGTTTCTACAATCTACTATTGTTAACAACTTCGAAACACTCTGCAAACATGTTGAGGTATATGTGTGCCTTTTATTTAAACCACTACTCACTTCTTTAATACACACACGAGACTTGCACCCACGAGCTCTGCACGACACACTGAAAACAACTAAAACACGTAGCGCTATCAACCAAACTTAAAATGATAGCATCTGATTACATCCGGTTACACTGTCTGTCAATCAAACATCCATCCATCCATCCATCTTCTCCCGCTTAATCCGGCTGGGTCGCGGGGGCAGCTTGCTGCCCAATACTCATAGCACTTGACCCCCCCTATGAACTCCTCTGCAGGTGGTGAGCCCACAGGAGGGTGGACAACATGGTCCTTGATGTTAGTTCATAGGGGTCAATCAAACACCCAGCTGAAATATTATATTATGTCCTTCGACACAGGAATATATGCTTGACAATCTATATATCTGACATATATCAGGGAATTATGCCAACAATGATATTCTAAAACATCCCCTAATGTCACTTAAAACACTGATATATGGTCCATGTATTACCCATCAATAGTTAGTACAAGTACAAAAGGGAATTAGAGATTGAAGATAGCAGAAACATTACTTTTCTGTTACTTTCATCCTAGGCATATTATATTATAATTTATATATTCTTTCTGAGTGCATTTCCTAACCTTTTTTTGTTTGTTTGTTGCAATGGCTGGAGAAGTGTTTTACTCAAGTGTGAATCAATAAAGCTTTATTTCATACAGATTCATATAGAACATGTCAATAACTGTAAAATGCACAATATTTGGCTAATACAAGAATTCTTTATGCATCTTATTAGAGTAATGTCAAGAAGTGTGTGTAAAAATGTGTTCTGTAACTCCATCTTACATCTACTCTTTGCATTAGGCTTGTTCATAGAATTATCATTTTCATTAAAAGGACACGAGTAGTATTTTATTCAGCCAACAATAAATTATCTTGAGTACACACTTTCTTTACTGCAGTATGATTAATAGCTCTGGTCCATGCGAAAACAAAGCATTACCTCATGGATTTACACTCCCGTGGATCTAATTTACTAATGGTATAGGGATGCTATGTTGGATTCCTTTACATTTCTCGTAGAAAAGACGCAGGGGGCCACATAGGGGTGCGCTTTAGGCTTAAATTAAATCAGCTCTTCCTCAGACAAAAGCTGGGTCAGAGTGTCTTGATCTACGCTGCGTTGTTGATTAGCTACTGACGGCTAAGTGACCTCATCTTGTTAAGGGCCACAGAGGAGGGATGGGGCTTGGGGTTGTCCTTATGTGTCCTACTTTGTCTTTTTTTCTTTTTTTTTTTACTCAAAGCTATCATTTGAAGCAGCTCCATATTTTATGATTTATGAACTCCCACTGACCACCCACTCAACACAGCACTTTATCCCTGTAGAAAGTGACCCGGAGACACCTTACACACCGAGATGGACTGAACTGGAAGGGAAAATGTCATTAATGTCTTTTTAAAACACTAAATCAACTCTAGTAGTTTTGAATAAAGCTGGGAATCATATTAATGCGCGTATCTGTTTTGCATTTATGAAATCCTTCGCTTTTATTGCAGAAAATACCTTGATCGGAAAAACAGGTCTTAAAACTGGCCTGGTGGTGAGTTGTTTGCTTGTCTTCATGAAATGCTATACTGTGGAGCATTTTAGACAACAATAAAAACAATAAAGTCTCTAGAAAAGTTACACTGTGCACTTTATAATCAAAAATACTTATTGTACTACTTGATTACGTTTGCTAATGATGATTGGCTAGTTCTTGTCAACAGTGAGTTTTGCAAAATATACAAGGTTATGCTCATTTATTGCAGTCTCAGTTTAACTAAATTATAAAACCTTTCCAAGCCTAACTTGGTTCACTGATGTTTGAAAGTTCTATATTACGTAAAACTGACTCTTGTGAACTTTAACCCTTGAAGACCTACGTTTTATATAACCGTGTATAACGTTCTAACCGTAAAAGATAGAAACTTACTTTTTTTCCTCTGAAAGTGGAGACAGCGGTTTCTGTACATATCTGCAGCATGATTTTACATCACACTCCCGCTGTGTGATGACGTGTGCAAAACGAGTGTCCTATAGGAACTTTACTTTCTGCCAAACTCATGTGCTCCGTCCATTTTGATTGGCCAAAACTTTGCCAAAGAGTGAAGTGAGTCAAGATGGTTGACTCCTCTCGACTGTGTTTGCTTATAGCGACTGAAAAAGATGCTCCAAGTGGAGTAATTCTCACAGAAATGGCAAATTACACATCTTGGTGTGTGTAATTGCGCATCCCTTTCTATTTTTATTTCACTCAAAATGAACAAATCCAAATGTAATAAACTCCATGGAAATGCAGAAGTGCTGTGGCTCTGTTCTATGCTCTGGCCCTGGACTTTACAGGAGCTGTTTCCAGGACTGGCACCAGAAAAGTAATGGAGCGATTGCACCTTTTTTTGTTTTTAGGGCAATAAGGAGATCTTTAATTTACTTACAGACTTGATATTTTGCATTTTTGTAGCTAAGTCCCTAAATTAAGCATTTTTCATGTCCAAAAATTGTTTTTACATGTTTGCTGTGTGTTTTGGATAAAAGAGTGAATTTTGTTTTCTGTTTTTTTTTTTAATCTCTATTTCTGGTCCTATAGCTTTTATTACAGCCACATGACACAACTACAGCAGCAGATTGTGAAATAACAGGCTGTACTGAACAAAAGGATGTAGAACACTTCATTATAGGGTAAAAGGGGCAGTTTTAAAAGCAAAATTAAGAAAAAAATCCAGGCGAGGAAAAATGTACTAAAATTTTCTTAGGTCTTCAGGGTTTAAGCAGTGTTAGAATGTTGTTACCCCCCCAGAAACATACCTGGAGTTGTGTTTTGTATCGTTCACACATTTGAGTAACCCTTTATTCTCCGTCTACATCTCCAAAGCTCAAAATGCTAATGTGATGTCTTGAAGTGGTAGTTTTCAAAATAATAGCTACCCTTTTACTTTAGTTGAGCAGAGATGGGAAATTCCAGGTCTGAAATGATCCAAATGATTCTAATGAAGACGTATGGCTCAAAACACAGTGGACCACTTCCTGTATTACCGTATGACATCACAATGTGGAACAGTGTTTTCAGTTTGAGAGAACTCAGCCTAGATACATAGGATTTGTGTGTTATACATGTGGGAACGAAACAAAACAATTCTGAGTATGTTTTTGACGCGGAAACAACATTATAACGGTAAAAGTATCGTAATACGGGCCCTTTAAATCCGGTAAAGAAGTTTTTTTCAGTTTTGTCCTTCTCTGTTCTTTATATTGTTGAGTACAGACACCAGGTACACTTCATAGCAGAGATTTGTGCGCCTTTATTTCATCAAAAATTGTCACTTCGTCCCCCAGCACTCTAAAACGCTTTGATACATGTTGCGTATTTCTTTGTAAGCTGACCCATACCTCACTCCCCTGTCCATCTGTAAGCACTCACACACCACTCCTCCGTCCGTCTCTCCCTCCTTCACACATATACACTCCTTTTCAATTCAACATGTTCAAGACGATCCCAACATCAGACATTCCTCACATCCTCATGTTTTTGACCTGAGCTGGCCCAGGATCACAGTGGGAGGAGGGGGCGGGCGGGCGAGGAGGTATCTGGACGTACGACTTCTTAAGAAAATGCACATGTGGATATAGAACAGATCATAGTCTCATTATTTGCATGTGCATTATAGAGCAATGCCATGTTATTCATGCACATACTAGGGGATTTCTGTGGTATTTTGTATATAATCTTGCATACATTTATTTTACATTTTTTATGCCTCGTGCATGTCCTTATTTTTATCATAGTTTATATAAAGTGTACATTTCGTCATTATGCATTTTAAGTATTATTTTTGCACATTGTATTATTGCGTTATTGATAACTTTCTGGACAGTTTGCTGAGTTTGCCGTTTGGATAACTCATATTTTGCTTCCTGCCCACATTATTTCCAGTAGGATCATATCTCCACACCAAATACTGCTACATTTCTTTGTATTTATTGGTGCTCTGTTCCTCCCATTTGTCCTTGTTTAAATCTCCCTAACCTCGCTGCACTCCCCTTAATCCCATTGTAGGATTTCTTGAGTGTGAAGTTGAGGATTGACAGTGGAGATAGAGATCTGAGAAGCAGAGATCTTACTATCTTTTGATGAAAGACTCTTGCCTTTAAAATACATTACATGCATGTCCTTGTGAGAAACTAGCTCTAGCAGCTTATAGAAGGACTTTTATAAGTCTCTTATTCTTATATGTTAAGACTGGGCAATATGGCGAGAAAAAAAATCAATTTTTTTCTCCTCATATTGATCAATCTCAATATTTAGTTTATATATTTTTTGTTTTCAAAATAACTTAAACATTCAGTATTTCTTTCATGGACACAATAGAAACTTTTAGTCTGTGCCATTTAAATGTATTGTACCTGATTTTTACTGTCTTAATTAGTTTATTTTAAACAGTTCTCAGTAGTCCAAAGTTACTCCTCACATACCTTAAGCACTTCCTGAGTCTCAGAGGATAAAAATACTTTATAGTTTGATGCAGACAGTATACAGCAGTCTCATTTCTACTGCTTATACAATGCTGCTTATACAATATATCTGTACTGGGGTAAAACTCATTTTGCTCAACTAATTAAGCACAGTACTATTTTAGTACTGGCACGTTAACACAAAAAACAGTTAACACTTCTTCCCCCAAAGTCTGAACTCTGCTTCAAACCACATGTTTTTCCCTAACAAACAAACAAACAAACAAACAGACAGACAGACAGACAAACAAACAAGTATTGTCTGTGGACCTTTTGACTAAAATCCCATAATCATATCTTAATGGCACAGCCCTAGTTTAGATTATGTATGTGAGTATTCAGAGCAGTTTAAGTGGGTCACGATCATTGTTTCTCCTCTCTATAAGTCCTGAGGGAACGTGCTAACTTTGTGTTCCTTTTTTTTTTTTTTTAACCTCTTTTCACCCCACAGAGGAGAAATATGTGACGATCCAGCCGTACACCAGCCAATGCAAGGACGAGGTGGACTTCGACAAAGGGGTCACTGTGGAGGTGATTCAGAAGAACCTGGAGGGCTGGTGGTACATCAGGTGAGACTGAACATGCATGAAGAAGTCTCATTTAAAAAGACTATTTTAAGGACGTCCGGGACAGAGAGACACTTTTAGTTGTGATTTAGTGGAAGGTTAAGAAGGAAGGAAGTACTCAAGAGATGGACAGATTTTAAAAGGTTTAAAGCAGACCCGTTATTCAAAATGGTCTATTCAGAGCCTTTAACAATGTTATAGTTGTTTTCCCGTCTCATTTACCCTCTTGAAATTATATTGGAGTAGTTTGGAGTCTTTGGAGTTTGGAGTCTTAATTGCATCACACTTTTTTCCTTTTTTGCACTAAACTGTCCTTGAGCTACTGTGACTGTTGAATTTCTCCACTTCGAGATCAATAAAGCCCTATTTTATCTTATCTTATCTTATCTTTGTGTGTGTTTGAGCATCTTTAATCGCTTATTTTCAAAACACAATATTGCTGATCACATTTTCATTACCAGCATACTTTCACTGCTCTGTATTTACTTCACTCTCCAATTTTATTTTCTTCATTTGTTTTAAGTGAAGGACTTGGCAGTCTATTAATTATGGCACAAATTATTTTAAAAAAATCTGCTGGTTGCTAGTGTGTTGTACTTCCAGGGGACGTTAGTGGACAAATTCAGAGTAAATATTGGGAACAACAATAATTCTTTCCTGTGTCGGCAAATGTATTATTTGGGAAACTATCAATCAACAACTACAACTTGTTTACCTGTTTCAAGTAGTTCTGTCCAATTGTTTATTTACTCTTTGGACCTACTGTATACTTTACTCCCTTCCTTCTTAACTCTCCACTATCCAGAGGGGCCGACAGCTCCACGGTCTGTGTTGTGAAGGTGTTTACAGCATCTTCAGCTCCAATTGGGCGCCACAGTTTTCTAACACGGAAGTCAGCAGGATTGTTCTTTTATTAAGCTGTTTTAGATGAATAATGAAAATTAAAATGTGCAAATTATGCCATCCTGATCCACGTGTGTCATAGATTCTAACTTTATAGCTGACACAAGCACAATAGGTCTTCTTTGCGTCACACTTTTTCCTTTTTTGCACTAAACTGTCCTGGAGCTACTATGACTGTTGAATTTCTTTACTGCAATAAAGTCCTATCTTATCTTATCTTCTTTAAGTGTTCAGGGTGCACAAGTGGTCAACAAACAACACATTTGAATGGGTTTAACCTGAGTAACTATAAACGTCAAACAGGATTTTGCATCTGAAGAAAGATGGATACGAGAATTCTGCTAGAAGTATTCATGAGAAATTGACCAAACAATAAAACACAATTAATGAAATAAGCTAGGCATTGCATTGAATTATTCATAATGCTGTGAATGTTTTGGAGATATGTAAAACTAGAATATCGGGCAAATCAATTATAGCACTAAAACTCCATGTTCTGCAAAACAGTACCGACCGCATTTGTTGCAATCTTTCTGACAAGTAATATTTTCTGCATGTCTGTGGGCATTTTTAAAAATAATTTCACTTTGTCTCTTACTTAAACCTCCAGTAATGCATTTAAAGACATTTCACATTCCTGTTGGTTTGCTAAACTCTATGATTGTTGGGATACTTAAAAGAGGGAGAGAGTAAAGTATACAGTAGGTCCAAAGAGTAAATAAACAATTGGACAGAAGTGCTTGAAACAGGTAAACAAGTTGTAGTTATTGATTGATAGTTTCCAAAATAACACATTCGGTGACACAGGAAAGAATGATTGTTGATCCCAATATTTACTCTGAATTTGTCCACTAACGTCCCCTGGAAGTTCAGAGGCTGCTTTTGTTTAATCCAGAGATGGGACCATGTTTTCAGTGTTTCTCATTTGCATAAAGCTCTTGCGTAAAGGCCACAGTAGCATATGGTGCCCTCTCCACAGGTCTCTGAGTGCCTGTCTGCTACATCTGTGTGCTGTTTACCGGTTTGTTTCTTTGAGTTCTCTCAGGCTTAAAACGGAGCAGATTGCACTGTGTGGACCTCAGTGAAATACACATTAGTAGTGTGTGTGTGTGATTTATATATATATATATTTGATTTCATGGTTTAGTCCTGGATTTAACAAGCATTATAAGAACCGGGAAGTGCGCTGTTAGCATGCTAGTTGGTCATTTTACTGTGATTGCAAAACTCTGCTCTGGTCCACGAAAGCTGTGAAAATCAAAAATAAACTCATCAGGGTAAATAATTATGAAAGTGAGGAATAACTTATCCACTGCAAACCATTTAAAATAAACTACTATTGTTTTTCACATTTTTAAGAAAGTAAAAATCAGGTATATTGTCTTTAATCACCCAACACATAATGGGGAAATAGTAAATGGTCTTATTTTCCCATTCACACACATTCACACACCAGTGTACACAGACACTGGGGGTGAAGTGGTTTAAGTGTCTTGCCCAAGGACACAGCAACAGCATTCATCTGTGGGAGGTGGATTTGAGTCACCAACCTTCAGATCAGTGGACAAACACTCAAACACCAACTGAGCTTCTGTTGCCCATACTGTAGAAATCATCATAAACCACAATATTGGGCCATAGAGAGATGTGTTGTCATTTTCCTCATTGCTTTTTTCCCCTGGTTTTGCCCAGAGGACTTCTCCTGCACAGCTGATCACTGCCACATGCTATTCTGTGACTTCCCACCATACGTGCAAACACAAATACATATGGGTGTTATCTTAATGGGAATACTGGTGTTAGATTAACGGGAATACTGGTGTTAGATTAACAGACATACTGGTGTTAGATTAACGGGAATACTGGTGTTATTTTAACGGGAATACTGGTGTTATTTTAACAGGAATACTGGTGTTAGATTAACGGACATACTGGTGTTATTTTAATGGGAATACTGGTGTTATCTTAACGGGTATACTGGTGTTAGATTAACGGACATACTGGTGTTATCTTAACGGGATTACTGGTGTTAGATTAACGGGAATACTGGTGTTAGATTAACAGACATACTGGTGTTATCTTAATGGGAATACTGGTGTTAGATTAACGGGAATACTGGTGTTAGATTAACAGACATACTGGTGTTAGATTAACGGGAATACTGGTGTTAGATTAACAGACATACTGGTGTTAGATTAACGGGAATACTGGTGCTATTTTAACAGGAATACTGGTGTTAGATTAACGGGAATACTGGTGTTATCTTAACGGGAATACTGGTGTTAGATTAACGGACATACTGGTGTTATCTTAACGGGATTTACTGGTGTTAGATTAACGGGTATACTGGTGTTATCTTAACGGGAATACTGGTGTTAGATTAACGGACATACTGGTGTTATTTTAATGGGAATACTGGTGTTATCTTAACGGGTATACTGGTGTTATCTTAACGGGAATACTGGTGTTAGTTTAACGGGAATACTGGTGTTATCTTAACGGGAATACTGGTGTTAGATTAACGGACATACTGGTGTTATCTTAACGGGAATACTGGTGTTATCTTAACGGGAATACTGGTGTTAGATTAACGGGAATACTGGTGTTAGATTAACGGGAATACTGGTGTTATCTTAACGGGAATACTGGTGTTAGTTTAACGGGAATACTGGTGTTATCTTAACGGGAATACTGGTGTTAGATTAACGGACATACTGGTGTTATCTTAACGGGAATACTGGTGTTATCTTAACAGGAATACTGGTGTTATCTTAATGGGAATACTGGTGTTATTTTAACAGGAATACTGGTGTTATATTAACAGGAATACTGGTGATATATTAACGGAAATACTGGTGTTATTTTAACAGGAATACTGGTGTTAGATTAACGGACACACTGGTGTTAGATTAACGGACATACTGGTGTTAGGGTGACCAGATTTTGAAAACTGAGACATACCGGGTTGGGATATTTGGTGTAAATAAAATCGTGAAATGGGCACGTAACATTGTGGGTGTTAGATTAATGGACATACTGGTGTTATTTTAACAGGAATACTGGTTTTAGATTAACGGACATACTGGTGTTAGTTTAACGGTAATACTGGTGTTATCTTAACGGGAATACTGGTGTTATCTTAACGGGAATACTGGTGTTAGTTTAACGGGAATACTGGTGTTATCTTAACGGGAATACTGGTGTTAGTTTAACGGGAATACTGGTGTTATCTTAACGGGAATACTGGTGTTAGATTAACGGACATACTGGTGTTATCTTAACGGGAATACTGGGTGTTAGATTAACGGACATACTGGTGTTATCTTAACGGGAATACTGGTGTTATTTTAACAGGAATACTGGTGCTTGATTAACGGACATACTGGTGTTATTTTAACGGGAATACTGGTGTTAGATTAACAGGAATACTGGTGTTAGATTAACGGACATACTGGTGTTATCTTAACGGGAATACTGGTGTTATCTTAACAGGAATACTGGTGTTATCTTAATGGGAATACTGGTGTTATTTTAACAGGAATACTGGTGTTAGATTAACGGACATACTGGTGTTATCTTAACGGGAATACTGGGTGTTAGATTAACGGACATACTGGTGTTATCTTAACGGGAATACTGGTGTTAGATTAACGGACATACTGGTGTTATTTTAATGGGACATACTGGTGTTATCTTAACGGGAATACTGGTGTTATTTTAACAGGAATACTGGTGCTTGATTAACGGACATACTGGTGTTATTTTAACGGGAATACTGGTGTTAGATTAACAGGAATACTGGTGTTAGATTAACAGGAATACTGGTGTTAGATTAACAGGAATACTGGTGTTAGATTAACGGGAATACTGGTGTTAGGGTGACCAGATTTTGAAAACTGAGACATACCCGGGTTGGGATGTTTGGTGTAAATAAAATTGTGAAATGGACACGTAACATTGTCCATTCTTGACGCATGTGTGGATCAGTCATAATCTGAGGGACTTCTGTCGGTGCAACAGTACATTTATTTTGCCTTATGGTTATTTTCAAGCACAATTTTCTGTATTTTAGCAAAACAAATGACAATATATTATCCCTTTTACTGCTGGTGGTGTAAAATTGGTCAAAAATAGGGACACTAGAACATTAAATCCAAACATTGAATCATATTGTGAGCCATAGATTGTGTAGCGTATCGAATCATCAGAGACCCTGTGATTCCCAGCCCTAGTTCCCAGTCAGGTCACCCTATCTAGCGAATACTGATATTAGCTTAACGGTAATACTGGTGTTGGCATAGCGTGAATACTAGCAAACATGTATGCATGAAGCACAGTAAGCCGTTAGGATATCCACAGCTAATTCTCAATACAAACTGCCTGTTTAAACAGCTCCTGCCTCTGCTTCTCATTGCAATGTGCATGTCATGTTAGCAAAGGCTGCCCTCTAACATGAAATAATCCTCCATTTTTAGACTTGAGTCATGCCTCTCTCATAGGGCAGTGCGGACAGAGCAGCTTGTGGTCCCAGTTGGAGAAATGATCACATCTTTTGAGCTGAGAATTGTTCATCTAAAGCCAAATGAATCTGAGCTGCATTTTGGTAGAATCATGACAGGTTTCTCAAGTGAGTCCTGTTATAAAATACTGTTACCTCCTCAAAAACATACCTGGATTTTTGTTTTGTTTCATTCCCACATGTTTGAGTGACCCTTTATTTATTAGTTTACATCTCCAAAATGCTCCGCTCCACCTTGTGATGTCATGAAGTGATAGTTTCCAAGTTAACAGCTCCTTTTACCTTTTGTCCAGTAGAAAATGGCAATTCCAGGTCTGAAATGATCCAAATGATTTTAGTGAAGGTGTACGGGGTTTAAACAGCAATACGACAGCGGAGCACAGGATACCCCAAGATGGATGGAATGTTTTATGCTTCAGAGAATAAATATGCTTTATATTTGTGTGTTAAACGTGTGAATGAAACAAAACGCAACTCCAGGTATGTGTGTGATGTGGAAAAAACATTATAATGTGGATCAGAAAACAGTGCAATATTCACCTCTAATTGTGGATGCCAAGTATATAATGTGTGAACTGGTGAATCAGTGTGAAAGATGTGACTTTTTGCTTTTGTCTTCACTTTATTGTTAATTGTCAGTTTATTCTTTTGTGAAGAATTGTCAATACTACTGGAAAATTACTGCAGAGAAATTGTTCCTCCAAGTCCGACCCATCTTTCAATTCCACTGGGGAATGAATGATGAACAAAATAAAGAGTCAAAATGATAAATAAGTAGGGATGAAATTGTGTTCCACTGTCATAGCAATTAAAATAAGTCTTGTTTTATGCAATATTCAAAGTTATTGCTGATTACTAATGATGTTGTTGTAATTTCTAAATAATTGGTTTTCAAATGGCCCAATGGGAAAACTATTGCTTCATGACATCACAAGGTGGGACAGAGCATTTTGAGCATTGAAGATGCAGACAGACTAATAATAAAGGGCTACTCAAAACAGAGCGCCAAGTATATTTTTGATGAGGTAACAACATTCTAAAATGGCTTAAAGCTCACAACTTTTTGTCAGTTTTGCACAATATCCCGACATTTAAGATGAAAATAATTGTAGTATAGTTGACGGTTGGTGGTTCAATTCCTGCTATAGACACAATGTGCTCTATGATTATGTTCTTGTGCAGTGTATTTCATCCACTTCACCTAAATGAAAAGTCACATAATAGGCCTTGATGACTGAGGAGTGAATAAATAATGTATGCAGGGCTGGGCAATCATGTCATTTTATTTTGTGTGTGTTTGTGTAAAGCATCTGCTGCTTTTGAAATACAGTATTGACGTACATGATCCTATGTTTAACTGACAGATACCTTGGCAAAGAAGGCTGGGCCCCCGCGTCCTATCTAAAGAAGCTCAAAGATGACTTCTCCCCCCGTAAGAAGACCCTGACCGGCCCTGTGGAGATCATCGGAAACATCATGGAGATCAGCAACCTGCTCCAGAAAAAGTCCATGAGCGAGAAGGACATTCAGACCGACGGAGAGGGGAGTGGTCCGTCCCCAGAGCGCCACATTTCAAAGAGCGAGATCAGCCTTCCCATGCCGTATAACTCCGAGATCAATGCGGAGACGGGGAGGAGGCTCAGCGCTGGTCGGGATACTAACAGTCCATGTTTAGGGATCGCCGCTAGCTCCGCCCTGCTGGAGAAGAGAGGAGGGGGAGTGGGAGGGGGAGTGGGAGGAGGCGTGGGAGGAGGCGTGGGAGGAGGCGTGGGAGAGCCAGGGACTCCCGCCGTGGCAAGGGTCGCTCCTCATCGAGTGGAAATTGGTGAGCAAAGTGAAATTAAACATTGCTAAATAATATTGCTGTAATATCATAAGCTAAGAACTGCACGTTTTCCTTTTGTGTAGGATTTGAGGCGATAGGTAAGACACATTGGCGATATTTTCGGAGTATCTAACATGTTTGGAATCTAGGTTAATAACAATAGTGTGAATTTCTTTCTAATACTTTTAATGAACTTGCTGATTGTTTAGTATCTTAGGCCTAAAGGTGCATTATGTAACTTTTTTCTTTGCCAGGAATGTTACAGCCACAGTACGGCATTAAACCTGTCCATCTCCAAGGAGATAAGCACATGACGCCAGCATGAGAAGGAAGACATGATTTTCAAGGCAACAAAAACACTTGGGATTGAACGAATGCAAGATAGACAAGTTTAATGGCATACAGTGGAATATTTCAGGCAAATCAATAACATATCCATGGAGACAAGTAGGATATGGCAGAGTCCTGCACGGGTCTGATTTTGACAAACCTCAGTCTGCACCCGACCCGTTTTCCGACAGAATTTAAATAAAATCCCGCACCCGATCCGACCCGCTATAAATAGATACCAAGACCCGAGCCGCACCCGAATGAAAATCAGTCCGAGAGCCAAAAAAGAGCCACAACTTTGTACTCTCCACTCGATCATTTTCTTTTTAGCTCCTCGCGAGTCACCTTGACCTGCAGGACATCGCATGTGCGGTTTGAAAATGAAAGTGGCATTGGAGATTTTTGGGAAGGCAAAACGTGGATTTCACATTTCATCATCTTGCAAAAAACAATGGCACGTTTGCATTTCATGAATATACAGCCCTGTTTTTTGTTCGCACATGAAGTTATATAAACCGCAGATTAGACCCGTGCTCTCCTGTGTCCGACCCGATCCCGCATCCGACACAGCACAACATTTTTCAACCGTTTCATTAACATTTGCAGACCCGTGCAGGACTTGGTGCCTCTACCAGAAAAGTTACATAGTGCACCTTTAACTAGGATAATGCAATGATAGCGCTGCTGTGTAGTTCTCACTGCTTGGTGTTGGAAAATTATTTGACTTGTTTGACAAGAATGAGAGTGAAGTAATTTGGTTTCTAGTGCTAATTGTATGGATTCAGCTAATTCCTCTTTACACTCTTGCTGTTGATTATAACCATCTGAAAAGAATGCCAGATACACTCTTATGAATGAATAACATGTTTTTATGTTTCCTCCGTCTAGGATCTCCTAATTTAAGGCAGAAACCTCCCCCGAGAAGAGACACTAACCTGGTAAGTTTTTGAAATCAGCTCAGATTTTCTTGATGTGCTATTTTCCATATTATTACAATGAGTGTACCATATATAACACTGTTCATGAACATAAACAGTAGGGCTTCGAGATGAACTATACTTGAATCAAAATCCCCATTATAAAACTAAATTTGTACACATATGTTCTAAAATGCATGGGGTCCTTGTATTAGTGCAGCAGTTCATATTTCAGGCTTCTCTCAAATGTTACGTGTGCATTAAATGGAATTGCAGCAGTAATGCACATCAGATTTATTTTATTTTTTAACAGTATCTTATATTTTATTTCAAATGACGCACTTTACATCACAACATATACAAACTGACTCTGCCTGGTTTGAAGGGGAGTGGCACAAGCTTTCAGTATAATATCTGAACATTGGTCTCACACTTATATTCGTTGAGAATTACAATTGAGTTCTTATAAATCTCCATTAAAATCAGTTTCGATGCTGCATGCGTACCACACATCAAAGTAGAAACATAAAAATATTAATTAGCTCCCAAGTTGCTGCCTGTGTTGGTATAGCAACCTTCAAAACCTCGTCACAAAATGGACAGACTGGATTGACTATTGACTGCTGGGAATGCTTTATTTCTGTATTTACTATGACAAATGAAGACTATTATTGAACTAAATCATATTTCGAAAAGATGGATGTCACGTAATGGCCTATTAAGTCTATTTATAGTCAAATTGTGCATGATCGTCTGTGTTGTCAGCGGCTCACATCCCTCTCCCTCTCTCTCTCTTTCCATCCTTTATATTTTATACAGGGTTTATGCAGGTTACCCAAGCCACCAGAGCCCCCTGCTGTGGAAGCGGAGTATTACACCATAGCCGATTTCCAGTCATCGATCTCGGATGGCATCAGTTTCCGCGGAGGACAAAAGGCTGATGTAAGAATGCCACATCGTCACAGATACAGCCCAGATGCTACAGACAGGGAGACAATTACAGTGAATAATATGGATGTGAACTGGAATTGACAGGGAAGCTGAGGCAATATGTAAGAAGCAACCTTGAAATTTGTGATGCAGACAGAATTTGCCCGTGTGCAATTGTAGAGAGATAAAAAAAAATATTCTGGTAATGAAAAAGTCGGGGATTTTTACAAGTAATTTTGCAGTGAAATAACTAATTTGCATCCTCATTAGCACCTGTAAAACAAAGACAATATGTGAGAATTACCGCCTAAACCACATGTGTCAAACATGCGGCCCGGGGGCCAGATCCGGCCGTCCAAGACCTTTAATCTGGCCCTCGGCTGATTTTTCTATTAAAATACTTAAAATTTTCAGATTTTTCTGTTAATTTTCTGCACCGTTTAGCATAGCAGCGTCTCCGGCGTTTCTGTACGTTGCGACTCCCACCAGAGCAGCACAAATGAAGACTTTCCTCTTTCTAAACGCTCTTAAAGGACGATCGTTTTGAGTGTCGACCGTGACCCTCATCAGCAAAATGTCAAAAAATTAGAAAAGCAGATGCTGAGTTCAGGATTTCCCAAGAAAAATGGTCTAGTTCTTATTTGTTGACAGAGGTGAATGGGAAATCTGTGCTCAGTGTGTTTGGAACAAGTGGCGTTGCTCGAGGAATATAATCTTAAACACCAATACGAGACACGGAGAAAAATACGATAACTTGAAGAGAGAACTGAGTTTTCTGATCCGGCCCTTTTGGGATCAAAGTAGGTTGCATACGGCCCCCGGACCAAAATGAGTTTGACACCCCTGGCCTAAACTAAGATAAACCCTTATTTTTTTCTAATGAGGAAGGCGCTCATACCTAAACACTAACACCTAATTTGCAGTCTGGTAGTTTGTGATCTGTAAAGTTACTGAACAGAATACAAGGCTTGTTTTGGAATAAACTTGTGGACAGAAGACAGAAATTACAAATCATCCATTCATTCATGATTTACATAATTTAAAGGTTGTACATAATTCACATATTTAAGATTCAAAAGATCAGATTTGGCATTTGTAATACAAAGCTATTAGCTATAGCAGTTGTGGTGTGTGGTCACTATGACTCAACAAGAAAATTAAATAATAATGATAATAATAATAATAATAATAATAATAATAATAATAATAATAATAATAATAATAATAATAATAATAAGTGCCACTTATTATCAAACTAGGGTTTGAGGACCCCTGTTTGTGTAAACTGGATTAATGCAAATATTTAGAAAAAACAGAATAAAATAAGCTATGGGAAAAAAAGAAAATAATGTGCAATATGTATGCAAAGTTTTGGGCAAATAACAAATAGTCGACAAATAAACTGAGCTAGATAATCAAATGTAGGGGAGTTATTGATGTCGGTAATAAGAGCTGAAGAAGACTTGAAGCAGAAAATATATGGTTTTATACAGCAAGGAGAGAATATTATGCGACACAGCAAGGAGAGAATATTATGCGACACTGCACCATAACCAGCACTAAACATTTGCCATATTTTTGTGTTTTATTGCACAGGTGATTGAGAAAAACCCTGGGGGTTGGTGGTATGTGCAGATCGGAGAGAAGGAGGGCTGGGCTCCATGTTCTTACATCGACAAACGCAAAAAACCTAATCTCAACCGGAGATCCAGCACCTTAACCAGGCCAAAAATCCCTCCGCCCGCACCACCGGTCAAAAAATCGGAGTGCGAAGAAACCCCTTCTACCACAACTACTACTACTACAACCCCTAGTACTATTACTCCTGCCAAACCTATAGATACACCTAAACGGCCTGTATATGAAGAGCCAGAGTACGATATCCCTGCTGTAGGGGGTGAAGGCGAATCTGATGTTGATTCACTCAAGGAAGCTAAGCTAAGCAACATTGTAAGTCAAAAATATGGCAGCTCTCCACCATCTTGCAAATCCTCTCCACCTGTGTGCAAAGCATCGCCAGTCTTCAGCCATCGCAAATCTACGTTTAGATCAGTGGAAGAGGTGTCCAAGGAGGAGTGCATATATGAAAATGACTTTAGGGCTAGCGGTAGTGGCGATGGTTCTTCTCTTAAGGGGTCAAGTGAACCAAGCTCGCCCAGGCTGTATCATTCTTCAACTGTCCCACGAAAACCATCTGGATCTTCACCCCTTGCTGGTAGTAGACCTATGAAAACAATGACTCCAGAAATGAACAGAAGAAGCCAAACCCTAGGTAGACACATAGATATAAGTCTGCGCAGTCACGACAGCAGTAGTCCACACTCCTCGTCGGATGAATTACCCAGAAGTGTTAAAACGACTACCAACTTCAACCGGGATGTAGAGCAGAGGATAGGCCAAAGCCCGTCAACCAGACCCAAACCATCTGTTCGCCCAAAACCACTACTCTCAAAATCAGAACCGCAAAGCCCAGACAGGAGGGATATTGGGTCACTGAGACGCCAGTTGAGACCTACAAGCCAATATCGACCCGGCCTCAAAACATCACGAGGAGACGATTCGGAAACCGCGTCAGTCATTTCATCTGAAGAATCGATGTGTTCGCGAAGCACCTCTGATGTGTCTTCTGTCTATTCAAAAAGTTCAGATGTAGAAGGGCCGACTATGTATCGCTCCGTTGACGCGTACAAAAAAGTTCAAGATTCAGAGATTAGTTTCCCGGCTGGAGCCGAGGTGGAGGTGTTGGAGAAGCAAGAAAGTGGTTGGTGGTACATTCGCTGGGCGTCTGAAGAAGGTTGGGCTCCTTCTTACTATCTTGAACCAGTTCGTCAAAAAGGCAGTACTGAGTCCGAGAGACATAGCAAGTCAAACAGCTTGGAGAAAAACGAGCAACATGTCATGGCGCTTAACAATATCAACATTCAAGGCCAGAAGCATCAAAGTTTAAGTAGGAGCACGCCTCCGATTCCATCTAAACCTCCTGGTGGATTCTCCAAACCAACCCAAATGGTGAACGGAGGGGTGCGGATGAGAAACGGGGTGCGCCAGGTTGCAGTGAGACCCCAATCTGTTTTCGTGACAACATCGCAGCCATCCAAGGACGCACACTACATGACAGGGTCCCTAAGGAGGAACGATTCGCTGGGTAGGAGTGATCACTACAGCTCCGGATCGGCCACTTTGGGAGTCCGTCGTAATGCGTCTTTCAGCACAGTGCGCCCCCATGTGGTCGTCGAGAGCCAAACCAGGCCATCAGAGCGCACCAGTTTGGGGTCTACGAGCAGTGGGTTTAGCACTAGCAACCAACGCAACGGTATTCCTGTCTCCACGGTCCGTCCGAAGCCTATAGAAAAAAGCCAGATCATTCACAATAACCTCGGTCGGGATGTGTACGTGTCCATCGCTGATTACAGAGGAGACGAGGAGACGATGGGTTTTACTGAGGGCACTTGTCTGGAGGTTTTGGAGAGAAACCCGAATGGATGGTGGTACTGCCAAGTCCAAGACAGTCTGATACCGCGAAAAGGCTGGGTTCCCTCCAACTATTTAGAGAGGAAGAAATAAACCCAAAATGTTTAAACGTTTTCATATACCCCCAGACCCTATTTTGGATGTCTCCAAGCAACCGGACGACATCATCCCTAAGAATGTTGCCCCAATCTCCCATAAGCAATATGTTTGACTGTACATTTAAAGAAAAAAATAAGACTGTAATAAGAGAGATGTTTTAAATGGAAAAAGACACTTTAGCGCTGGTTTACTAAAAAGTATACTTGGGAAATGAGTAGTTTGGATGAGGATCGGATTGAATTTTGGGATAAAAATGTAGAGAATGGACTTGGCGGTTATGGGAGTAATAATGTTTAAAAGAAATTTGCATCATGTCTTTTGACAGTGATGGCCATTAAGTGCCTTCAGTATTTGATCACACGAGTGGAGGTCCGAAATGGTGGATGGCATCAGAATAAACCAACCATTTTTATAACAGTGCCATAGGTCTATGAACACCACCAAGAGTATTTTTACAACTTGTCTCAAGCTCTGCTAAAAGTGGACTCCTCCGTTTTCCAACAAGTCAAAGTTTTAGTCAATGCAAAAAATGAAAAAAACATTTGGATCTCATTTGTGTTTTTGTTGTTCATGTGTGTCTTGAGTTGAAGCGAGTCTTCCTTAGAGAATTATTTCTGCTTTCTTGTGACATCATTTTCCTTCTTCAGCCTAAAACAGCTCCTGCCTCTAGTCTCTGTTTCATCTACACTGGCAGAATATGCAGTAGGTGCTTAACTTGTAGAAATTGGCATAGTTTTTATCATAGATTAGTGTTTTTAGCCCTGAGAAAATGTCTGTTTTAATATGTCCTAGATGTAACCATCTGGAAACGAATACACGAATCCTGAAAAGCTTGAAAATACAGTTAGTTTTGTAAAAAGTAAAATAAAGCAACTATAACTTGAGAGCTCCAGAACAACATTCTGCAGCACTGACAAATAGGTTGCAAACAAAAGTTTACAAAATGTAAGTTAAATATTATGGTTTTCATCCAGGAAAATATATTTTGTACATATTTATTTTTGATGATGTGTGGCAGCAGTACATACTGGAACAAAGTGACATAATGACATCCCAGGGACATTATTGCATTTTGCCCAAAATGTGATTAACCAAAGACTAAGAATCAGTGACAGGTTTATATCTTGTTAAATATTTATATAATTATAAAACATAAAATTATGATCAGCAAAAAAGTACTTTATCTGGAAGCACTTGACTTTGAGCTGAGAATGGCTGATGTTCAAGACTGCTGAAATACATTTTCTAATGAAATGAGACCTCTTGAGGCTCGTCACTAATTACCCATTATTTCTGCTGGACAGTGTTAGAGTATTAAACCTGCTAGATCGCAGTTATGTATTTTATGTTTGGTTGTTTGTGGTCACACGGTGACAATATTGAGGAATGGAGTGGTTCTGTTTTGTCAGTTAATGCACTTTAAATACTTAAGGTGCATTAATGTAAAGATGCAGTCCATTTACAGCATTTTATTTATTATGTTATTTATTTTTTCTTTTTTTTATTTTTTTTTTTTTTTTACCTCAAAGAGGTGATAGTTCAGTGTCAATGCACCACCAAAATGGGCAAATACAGCCCTCTAGTGGACATAAGCGGTACACACAGTCCAGTAGAGGCTGCTTTTAACCTCAGTGCAATAAGATGTGCACTGCTGGTCAGTGAGGAATCGAAGCATTGTGCACACCTATTCAAAGAGCAGCTGGTTTTATTTTTTGGCAGAATTTTATTGGACCTTTTTCCTCGTGCTGCAACTTTAGCAAACCACAGGCCCTTCCTTCATCTTTATTGTGCTTTACATAATGCCGGATTCAAATATTTATTGTTAATTTCACTTAATGATTTTCACTTTAATCATGATTTGACAATCAAAGTGTTTCTCAACAATAATTTGCCTATTGAAAAGTTCCCTTTATCCTGTAATGAAGCATTAAATAATGTTAAACCCCAAACTGAAGATGTTGAGACATTTCCACTGTGGACGAAGGCATTATGTAAATGTGTTGACTCACTCACAGCAGCTCCAGCACATACTATTGTTTATTGCTTTAAAGGCTTTGGCTACAAATGCAAGGGAATCATTTTGTGTCAAGCTTATTGTTTAGCTGTGTGGCGTTGTCTTTTATGCTTTAATGTGTATTGTTCTATTTTATTCTCCCCTTTTTGTTTTACTTTGAAATGTCCCCTCGAGGAAGTGCAATAGAAAATTCCAACACGCTCCAATGAAATGAAACAACCTGAACCCTACAGACATTTGAAGGCATCCTTAGTCCCAACTGCCAGTCATCAGATTTGTTATATGAGTTCCAGTGTCAGAGCAGGTGTGTAGGACCCTAAACGCACCCAAAAAGAAAACCCTTGGACCAAAGCAGCCATATCTCTCCTCTGTGATGGACATTTTGGATGGATGACCCTGTCCAGCCCCCCGTCCCCTCTGTCAGCAGCAGACAGTGATTTGTGAATGACACGATGATAACTCACTGACCCATTCAATATTGACATTACAGCCATCTGGGTCCTGGGACATCATGGAGGTCCCTGCGCTCTGCTCTGAGCTGTCACATTTGTGCCTGAATGGAATTTTGATATTTTGATTTGGATGTTTTTGTGTTGTTTAGCCCCGTTTTTAGTGCTATCCCTCTCCAGTTTGTGTCCTCTCCTATCCATGGGTTTCAGATGGATGGATTTCACTGTTGCTTTTGTGATTGACAATTTAAAAAGAAATAATATTACATTTTTGAATGGATCCTTAAAGTGTGTATGACAGGTTGGACTACTCATTTTACTAAAACATTGCTAAGATCGTTTTAGAAAAAAAAGTTGGCCATTTTTTAGGTTTCATATTTTACTTCCTGGTTGGAAATCATGATCGTTATGATGACGAAAGGTAAATCCGTAACTGTACCGAGCTGCCATGGTATAACCTGAGCCAAAACTCCTCTAATGTACACAGAAACTATGATTTGACAATTAAAAAGATAAGAAAACATGTTTTTGTTGAAATAATGTTTACAATATTGGAAAAAATTAGATCTCCCTAGTGTGATATCATCAATATATCACTCTCCATTTTTGTAATTTTCAACATATTTTTAAATTTTTCTTGCAAAGTTGCATCTTGAGAAGTGCCAAAACCTGTTATACGCACTTTAAACTGTTACATATAACAGGAAGCTGAAACCCATGAATCCTCTTATACCTCCTCGTGACATTTTAACAGCAGATTTTTGAGTCCTTATCCCACTAAAGGTGACATTTGGATCCATTGGCGCTGGTGACTAAAAACAAGTGGACCAGAGAAAGTAGGCACTAGACGAGAGAGTGGGCAGATGTTTAGTACTCCAGGCCAGCTCACCTCAGTTCGTTTATTTCCAGAGTGCAGAGCCAAAAATAGGAGTCCCTGGCTTTTCTTTTTCACTGGGCTCTTGGCAGGCTGTATCATGCTCCGCAGGGGAACACACCACTGTGCTAAAGACTAGAGAAGTGGACAGGCCAAAACAGGAAACCCTGCATCCATTTCAGGTGTGATGTTTTCAATGTGCAGGCAGTGGTTCAGTTAAAACACCTTTGAGAAACGTCTTTATTCGCACATGTTCTGATCAAATGGTAACTGAGTGCAAGGATTTTAATTTTATATGTAGTAATAAGAAGTATTCCAGTCATATTGTTTTAGAAAAGGAGTATTCAAAGCCCCCTGTACATAACTTTTAGCTAATTTGTCCTTTTGGTTGTTTTTATTGCATTAAAAACATGCATTATTACAGTGAATTGGCTTCCGTATCCACACACCTGACCTCCATTGGCTATAGTCATCCATGACACTGCCTAAAACTTATATATCTCCATGAAATTTGACTTTAATTTTCTTTTTACGTGTTCATTCAAATCTACAAATACCCAACAAATAGAAATATTACTACATGGATTCTACTCTACTACAAAAGCCATTTCAATTCTGTGTAGTGATGAACCTTTTGGTCAGAATATGCCTATTGTGAATTCAACTAATGGTTATTTTTCTAGCCTTTTTGTTTCTCTAGGTCATAGAGATCTTGCAGTATTTGAGTGCAAGTCATGTATCTGGACAATTGACACGTAATACAAAAAAACTGGACAAAACCTTTACTCTAAATTGCACTATTCTACCTATTGTGCCATTTGAATAGTGATTTTCCTTCACGTCGCTCTCCTCCCTGTTATCTTCGTATATTGTCAGGCGTTCCTCTACGGTACATGGTTGCCAATTCCTGCTGGTAATTGAGGCATACTTGGGGAGTTCCTGGGGGCACAGCATGTTTTTGCTGGGGCGTGTGAGTGTGTGTGAATGTGAATGAGTGGAGTTGTTTTGCATAGAGTGATGGATAGTTTGCAGGTGCACTGTAGAGAGGCAAAGAAGGTCAAGAAGGCTATTTGTGAGAGTAGAACGCCGGGAGACGCAAGACGGATCAGAAAGTGGATTGTATGTGACAGGCTGAGAACAATGGAGTTTGATACAGGGAGGGCTGAATATGTTATAGGCAAATATAACATGAGAACTAACTGAGAAAACTGAAATTAGAACGAAATCCCGCACATTACAGATTCCAGGTTTGTTAGTTAACGATTTCTGGTGGAAGATCTGCCACCTGCTTGTCATGGAGATTTTATCAGACTGACCTTTCTTAGAGGTTCTTTTCAGTACCGTATTTTTCCGACTATACATATAAGTTGCACCAGCCAAAAAATGCATAAGGAAGAAAAAAAACATATATAAGTCACACTTTTTGGGGGGAAATTTATTTTATAAAATCAGAGACCAAGAACCAACATTTCATCTTGAAAGGCGAGTTATAGAGTGGTGTGTGCGTGAATGGTGGTGGTGGTTGAAGGGGCCGATGGCACAGATTGGCAGCCTCGCTTCCGTCAGTCTGCCCTGGGGCAGCTGTGGCTACAATAGTAGTTTACCACCACCGGGTCTGGAGTGAATGAATAATGCTCTGTAAAGCGTCTTTGAGTGTCCTGAAAAGCGCTGTATAAAACTGATGCATTATTATTATTATTATAGAAGTTATAGTAAGTGTATCATTTGTTCATTCGTTTTTCAGTATAGAACCAAAAATAAGAAAACTAAAAAACAACTCTTTTCTTTATTATTTGTCTCTAAAATCAAAATGAAAAGATGAATAACAATTTGTTTTTTTCATTTTTGATTCATATATAGGATTTATATATTTAGTGTATGGGCTGTCAGTGTGAAAAATGTAATATATAAGTTGCACCTGAGTATAAGTCGCAGTCACCACCCAAACCCTGAAAAACTTATACGACTTATAGTCCAAAAATATGGTACATTGAAAGTAGGCTTCACCTTTTAAGTCAGGTCACCTCTCCTGACCTGTAACTTGGCATGATGGGGCCTTCATGGAAATAGTGAAGCCCTAATGCCCTACCGTGCAACATTTGAGGTAAAGCAGTAATATCTCCATGGAAACAAGCGGGTGGCGGACTGTCATCCTGAATAGTTAGAATGTGTATCTTCAGAGGACATTAGATTGCCTAAATAATTACAGTCTTTGCGGTTTGCTAATTGTAAGTATTCAAATATGATTGTGATTAAGCCCTTTAATAGACTCTTTTCTTCTTCTTCAAACAAGCTTCTTTCTATAATCTCACTACTCTAGTTTTTCATACAGTAACTTGCATCGTAGAACATTTCAGAGCCTTAAAATCTCCTCTAGCTTTTCCCTTTCACTCCATCTTAAAAAAAAAAAAAAAGTTTCAGAACTGATCCTACGTCTTTTTCCTTTTACATTCTGCGTCGTCAGATCTTATGTCGCCCTCAGGCTGAGTGAACCGAGCGGAGCTGCTAAGAAACTTTTTTCCTCAAAGTATAAAACCAAAAAAATGTTTTCAGTTGGTTTAGTTCTGTATGTATCTTTTGGGTCCTTTTTGCAGAGAGGGTCGGCGAAATAAATGTGCTAAAAATGTAAGATGGAACTGAACGATTTGCTCGTAAAATCTGGCTAATGTTAAGGCACTGCTGTTAAGTTAGAAGCAGCTCGGGAACACAGGGAACATTCTGTATTGAGATCAGATTGAAGAAGTAGGTTTTGAGAAGGCATTGTCATGTTTGAGTTGTGGTTTCCATAAGGTTGTGATGCAATTGTTAAAGGTGCTGTACCTGATTTTTACCGTCTAAAAAGGTCAAAACAGAAGTAGTTCATTTTAGTTTAGTTATTCCGCACTTACCAAGCATCCTAAATGAATTAATAAGCAATTTTCACAACTTTCAGAGACCACATAGTTTTGCTGTAAAACAAATAGTATGCTAACTACGCACTTCGCGATGTATAGGACAATAATAGGCTTTATAATTAGATGCAGGCAGTACACAGTGGTCTTATTTTGACCTCAAGAGCTGTTTATACAATATATCTGTACTGGGACAAGCACAAATTTTGCTCAAATACATGGAAAGCAATCGGGTACAGGGCCTTTAATATTCTTTTTTGTTTGAGGCTAGAAAACGTTACAATAGAGCTGTAGGGAATCAGATAAAATGTGAGAAACATGTTATTTATGGCCTTTAGTGAACTTCCTTTGACTAAGTTTGTGGAGACCAGCAGGAGTCAAAAACTTTGTAGAGGATTTACTAGTATTTTTGTCTTTCAAAGTTATAATTAGCACAGTGGTGTGTTTTAATTATCCTTTTCGCTTATGGCATCCCGAGTGACAAATTTACATGCCGTCAAAATATGGCTGTCAAAAGTGATTGACGTTACGCAAAGCCAAGGTCAATTTGGAGTTTTATTTTCGGAGACAGAATCGCCTGCTCTTAGGACAGTAGTGTGCCAAATAAAGCTGAAGTTGAAATAGTTTATCATGTTTCTTTACCAGCAGCACGCAAATACTAACAAACACAGGCCTCGAGATGGACCAAAGGAGGTGCTAATCTTTTACGTCATTTTTTTTAACATTGTTGTTGCAAATTGTGTTACACGTCCTCTTTTCAAAAGGTATGTGGTGATTTTTCTCATATCAAAGTGTCATTTGTGCAGCCTACAATCACAGCAGCAGTCAGAGCTACACAAAACTGTTCATTAAATCAGTAGAAAGTAAGAAACTATGAAACAGTCTTTAGTTAATTAAAGAACCAAGATGAAAATGTTTTTAAAAGTTCCATAAAGGTTCATTTTAATATACTGGAATAACATGGCGTACTTTACACTAATTTGGTAGTGCTTACGTACATCTCAAATTTATAAAGGTCCTATGTAATTTAAGTCATAAAAATCTTAAGATAAAAGAAAAAAAAAATCATTGAATTTCATGGAATTTACAAATTTTAGAGAAAATAACCTGTCCCTCTGCCTTTGTGTTTTTCATATTCATTCGAGAGTTTATACCAGGTGCCCTCCCTCGCACAGCCTTTGTCTATGGCTCGCTATTACCCCAAAGATAAGATACTGACACTCTTCACTATGAATAGAACTACTAAAATAAATCTCATTCCTGCGATATTCTTATCAATTCCCTGCATTATGTTTGGCAATAGCAAAAAAATACACCACCTCCACATGCCTTTTGATAACAGGCCATTTTCTTATCTTTTTCATTTTGATGACTTCTTTTGTATCCTGTACATGTTTACATTGTATCTCACATTGCCCAAAAGAGAAACAATATTAAATGTATTATCTTTGTTGTTTTACATTGACTCAGCCTCCGTGTGTTTTTCTTTGCGCTGATAAAAGCCGCCGCACATTTTGGTGATACATAGTGATGTGATGTGACAGTAATATTACAGATGGAGGCATTAATCTTCGCTACCGTATTGTTTAGTTTAGACAAGCAACAGTAATACAATGCATCTGGTTAAATATAGCGGGGCAGGAGAAAATGGTAACTGAAGATATGCAAGACCTAGACTGTAGCGCTAAGCAACAGTGACCCACTCAATCAAACTCCTCTGTGGAAAAGATTTATCACTCCTGACAAAAGCAGCGAAAAAAATATATACAATACGACTGCAGCGACCAAACAGGGGTTCAAACATGGGATTTTCAACTAAAACAGCATTCCAGGAGGTTATGGTCCATCATCCATAATGCATAATAACATAGGAACATTCCAGGACATGAGCACAGCTGCAAAAGTAGACCACTCCCTGTAGTCAGTGCAGTGTAAAATAAAATTTGTCTCTAAATTACTATTATTAAATCAAGGTGATGAATGGTCATGTTTGCAAACTTTCCACCGTGTCATTAAATGTCCAATGTGCAGCCAGGAGTTCTGGGTCAGAATCAGATGTGATGAATTTTCCTGTGTATTGTTATTATTTAGGTTAGGGTGGATTAGCATTTGACACTTCCTGCAATCCTGCTGGGAAAACCTGTCTGGAGCGGTGGGCGCTGGGGAAGCAGCTCCAGATCAGGACCTGTGGCTTGTTCAGGATCTTGACCTAAGCCTTAGCAAGAGAATTTCACCTGTGACGTGTGTTTTGGTAGATGGAGAAACTGAGAAACTCAAGTGCCCACCCAGAGACAGGGAGAAACAGACAAATTCTGCACGGAAAAGGCAAGGCAAGTTTATTTGCACAGCACAATTTGTACACAAAGTAATTCAAAGTGCTTTACAGAATAAGAAATACATTAAAATCACAATACAAACAAATCAAAACACAAATAATCACCTTAAAATTTTAAAATAGAGACATTAAATTACAGAGAATAAGAGAGAAGAGAAGAGTGCAGAATGAATGAATGAAAAGCCTGGCAACCCTGGAGGTGAATCTGGAACCTTCTTGCTGTGAGGCAAGAGTGCTTGTCTCAGCCACTGCTCCATATTCAGGTCAATATCATTTATTTTTGTAGCCCATTGTCACGAGCTCACTGGGGTCCACATCAGAAACCTTCATCAGAAACAAATCATTCAACCAGACAATGAAACAGGCAAAAGTTAGTTACTATATACAGTTTTTTTTTCTACCATAAGCATTCTGTGAGACTCGAGAACACCCAAGGAAAATATGCACTTCAGTATTTAAACCTACTATAAAATTTGGAAAACACTGCAGTGCCATGATCCCTTTATCTCTATGCGTCACTGCAGCACCACAAAACTATAGGTCTCTCCTGTCTGAATGAACAGAATTGAACTATTTGCTTGAATTCTGGGAAAATCCTTTCATTTCACCAGCCCCGTTACCTCAAATGTGTCTAAGAACACTTGAAACTGTCAGCTGAAATTGCCACCTCTCATTGCTGTTGACTTCACCTTTTTTTGCTGTTCAATTTTCTACCAACCCATCAGTTTAATAGCTCTCCTCCTCCACTAGATGGCGCTCTTGCACTGGATCCACCATTCTGCACGGAAGCCTTTGATTTGATAAGAAAAAGAGCAGAACAAAATTAAACTCTGAAGGTCCGTCTGCAGATGAAATCCTTTTATATTATTATATGATATTATTACATGTGAAAATGAAGAGATGATGTTTCTGTCCGTTCAGTGAATCCTGGCTGCACAATGGAGAGTTGGAGATACGTACTTAATGTGGATGTTATTATTCATAATTCATAATGTTTTCTTCTTGTTTTTTTTGCAACTTTATTTTTATTTGCTTATTAACAGAAAAAGACAACAATATAATAATATAAGGAACTTGAGGTACTGGGAGGAGACCACCAGTGCCACGAAATGTATATGGTGACCAACATAATGTGAACAGAGCAGTGATCCTCAGTGCTTTGAGAGACTGCGAGACAAATTCCTGTTAGTTACTCAAAACAAAGTGTCAGTTTAAAAAATGTTCATTTTCACCACACAATGTGACTGTAGTTTACCCCATTATCGATCAGATTAGTTCAGTTTTATATTAGTAATTTTGTAGATGTCTCAGTAATACTGTCTTACAAACAAGGCTGAAGAACACTGATCTAAAAGGACAGAAAAGTACCCAAGACCACTGGTATTATGTCATTCACTATTGCTCATAAATGTAATCCACTTCCCCCAGAGCTTCATAAATTTTGAGACCTTCAGTCTAATGTGATATGTTAACTTTTCCATTAGGTAAATATTCTGTATAATGTTTATCCATTGTCACTGATTTGGAGCAACTGGGTTAAGCCAAAGTTTTGTAATTGCCTCTCTGGCTGCTGTCAGCAGAATCTCTGTCAGGTAGAGGTCCTCCTTTTGTACATATTCTGTATAAAAGCATGTTTCCCAGGTACATAACGGTGCAGACATTGGGGACGCCGTATCCCAGGACTTTTTGAAGCAGTTTGTTGATATCCAACCAAAATGCTTGGATCTCAGGACAAGTCCAGAAGATGTGTGAGTGGTTTGCATCAAGGTGGCCACAGTTCCTCCAACAAGATGTTTACTTTTAATATGGGGTGTGATGAAGAATCTTATCAAGGATTTCCAATTAAACTCCCGCCACTGCTGTGAGCTTGTAGATGTTTGGAGTGAATTACACAGTTGGTACCAATGATCTCCTGAAATTGATATTCATAACTCCTGTTCCCATTTTATTTTCACATATAGTGAAGACACATTTCCATCAAACCCGCATAAAGTTTTGACACAATTTTACTGTTTTTTGATGATAGGCACTGCACATAATTTCAATAATTGGATTCATCTCTGTGCTATAATAATCCCTCAGTTGTAAGTATCTGATGAAGTCCTGATTATTTAGGTTAAAAGAATTCTTCACCTCCTGAAAGCCCATTACCTCATTATTTATGATAATCAAGCAAAGAGCTGTTAAACCCCTGCCCATTCATTGTCTGAAAACAGAGTCATATATCCCGGGTCTAAAATCCTTGTCTAGGGCTCTTCATCTCAACATCCTCTGACTATTTTTCAGATCGCTTCATTAGAGAGAACCACATTTCCAAAGAAAATATGGTTCCCGGGTTGAGATTAGTTCTAATTGTGTCAGATATAGTTTTTAATGCTTTCATCTGTGGTTTATGTTAACATTCATGGTTCAGACATGACAGAAAGCAGGGCATCTGGTCTGTCTGAGGAGATATGCAAAAAAAAAAAAGTATTCCAGTAAGATTAATGTTAAAATATTATTATTAAGTAGAAGTAAAAAGCAGAGACCCTAAATAGCTAATTATTATGAGTAAGAGTTACACGCATATTTGGAAAAAACAAAAAAACATAAGTACTAGTTCAGACATCAACTGTAAAAATAAATAAATAAGAAGAGAGAAGAGCAACCAAAACGTCAACTTTTACTGTTACAAACTAAATGTAACTCAAGTAGAAGTAAAAGTATGATGTCTACTCTAAAACGTACTCAAAGAAATGTGACTACGTGTCTGTGACTGCATGTGTTAGACTGGAGGCAGCCGGTGGTCCCTGGGTGATCTAGAGTCTGTGTTAGACATGTTTTGACCCCACTTGAATTTCAGTCTCTTTAGGCACCAGGTTCAAAGGTCAAACACACTTGTTTTGGAAGCTTTGAATAACAGGGACAGGAACAACATAACCAAGCCTCTGTGGAGTAAGACTCGTCAGGTACAGTATATTTTATAAGATGTGTTTTATCGACCGTGACTGTTGGAAATTCAACCTCTGCAGGATTCCTATTCTTTAGGTCAATTATTTGAAAATACCATTCAATCAGTTCAATCAATTTCAATCAATTTTTTTGAGGATTTTAAATTATAATCCCACAATAGGCACAGATTTATCCATATGCATAATTATGTATATGCATTTGATATATTATGTGTGCCAATATGTGAAAACTGTGAAAAAAAAACATGGACACCCAAAGAAGCTGGGCACACTTGTATAATATGGGGTCCATCACCACCGTGTGATTAATTTAATGGCTTGACAGATTAGTTGACAGATTTAGTTAAAGTCCATTATATAATTATGAATCAGATTATGTTAAAGTTAATCTCACCTGGGTCACTTTGAGGAAGTACTTTCCCCAAAAAACGTTTCATTATCACTCAACAGTAAATTCTTCAACCACTACTTTTACTTCTACTTAAGTAAAATTTTAAGTATAGGTACTTTTACTAACATTTTACTACTTTAAATCATTTCTACGATTTCTTCTTTTCAGGTATTTTCAGTGAGAATCATCTGCCTGCATCTAACCCTGACCTTGGCACTTAACTTTCTGACATCTTCTCACACTCTAGTACTTGCGAAACATGAAGAAGAAAAAAAAAAAAGACTCCAGACGACTCAAACACATGTAAAGTTTATTCACCACAATCATCTGACACACCGAACAGAGCTCACGATGACTTTTTAAATACAAAAGAAAGAAAATTACAAGGTTCTGCAAAAATCACTTTTAGCTGCAGCGGTGTCACTAAAATGGCTGAGGAGAGAGAGTGCAATTCTTAGCAAAACTCGAGCATTGGTCCCAGAAATCATGCACTTTGAGTAACGTGTGCACGACTACACATCTGCAAGGAGAATGAGCTGCTTTGTGATTGGCTAGACACAGGAAGCCATATTGTTCAAATGTACAAGCAAAACACACACACACACACATACACAAAGCAAAAAAAGCAAGGAATTAGTCCAACTTCGACAGATGGACAAATAAATAGGACATTGCAAACACATTCAAGGAAGCTGCACAAATAAGGAGCGAAATAACAGTTTAAATGCAAAATAAAAACATGTAGAATATATGAAAACGGTCAAATTGCAGAGAGAAATACATCTGTACAATGTATTAAGATTTTAGGTTTGGTAAAAAAAAGAAAATTGTGTTTGCTGTGGTTGAATCTCAGAAAGCAACAGTGGCTGCGAAAAGAAACATTTACAAGAGTACAATCAGTAGCTTCATAAAGTGACATATATCATTGACTATACAGCAATGGCTTTGACTATATAAAAAAGAGCTTGATAAATACACAACTGCCTAGTACAGCGCTCCCTATCACACACACACAAATTTAAATTACAAAAATTCTAATTGACCAAAATGTACATATTCTACCTCATACCAATGAATTTCTGATTGTTTACTGCAAAATGCTGCGAGGTACATGGCACCTTCTGTGAGTTCACTAATAGAAAGTCATAATAACAATTGTACATTCTTATGGAGTCAAAACTACAAATCAAATTCAAATTAGACAGACAACTGTTTTAATTTTATCTTTGAAATTCACAAATAAGTTTCTAAATATATAAGAGTAAAACTGTGATTGAACACATCAAGCAGTAGCATAATCAAATGGTCATTGTGGGAGGCATCACTATGAGCATTAGCATTGGCCAATGCTGTAGCAGCAACAGTTTTAGCCCCAGTGATTCAATATCTACAAATAAGAACTCTATAAAACAACATTTTCCAAGATTAAGTATGGAAAATGGATTCTGCCATCGATGAATAAATTCCACTTTTTCAAAAAATATTAAGAAAAACTTTGGTTAATATTCAACGTAACATCATTAAAGTTTTTACTAAAAGTTCTCTTCGAGGCACATTGTCGGTAATGGTGAACAATTAGAACTAGTTTAATTGTGTTAAAGCTTATTCAGACATCCCAAATGGGGCATAAACAGGGAAATCCAAATACTAAATAATTATTTTATATCTTTGTAAATCTCAATAAATTAAACAGGCACAAGTGTGGCCTTGTACAATCATGTTTTTATACTTTTTATGCAAAATATATTTTATACTAGATGACTTTTCTGCCCCTGCCTGACAAGCAAAACTGGTGATGTGTATTGCCCAAGAGCATCAGGTCAGGGCCTTCAAATGTTCATTTGGATCTATCACTGTTGTTTTTGTTTATCACTCTTTCACGTACATTGATTAGCAGAATCCAGTTTCCATACTGATAAATTATGGCTTATAATTTTGTGGGGAAAAAGTTTGAGGCTATATACAAGTAACAAACCTACGGGGATGGGGGTGACATAATCGTACAATATCTATTATAATTAGGGCTTAGAAATAGTATAAATAGTTAAAACGTGTTCATTCTCCTGATCTTGTCCCTATAAACAATCTCTGCTGGTGAAAAGATACACATTTTTGTACTGGAAATGTCACGGATATCTGGTATAAAAATATCATGTGCTTCTTCATCTCATCTGAGTTTGTGCCACTTCCAAGCATCATTTTTGGTAATTTGTCTTTTTGTGTGAAATGTATTTAAAAGGTGTGAAAAAACTATTCTTATGTGGTTAAGGCAGGAGGCTGTGGGTAAGTGGTGGCTTAAGAATCCATGGCAACAATCCTTAGTGCGATTGGGTCTATTTTTGCAGCGTTCATGTGGTCTCAATTCCCCATAATGTTCCACAATATGGCATTAAACTTACTGATCCTGCTTGTCTCCACGTTGATGGATGTGATGCAGGTGAGGGCATCTGACCAAGAACAATGTTGTAAAACACCTATGGTTAAATAAACGCTAAACAGTGTGAAACATTCCAGCCAAGGAGACAAGCAGGTGACAAAGCTCAGGTGACCAGAATTTCAAAATACAAAACTGGGACATCCCCAATTTTGGGGGGGTTGGTAATAATAAAATTGTGAAACGAGTGCATAATTAAGGAAAATTGTTATGCAGAGACAACTCATGACTGACATGTGAGTCAGTATAGTCACGTTTTCTTTCTGTTTTGGTCATTTTTAAGGTAATTCTTAAGCAGATTTTTTGTATTTTACTTAAACAAATTACAATTTATGCCTCTCTTTATTGTTGGCGGGTGTCAAATTGGTTGAAAAGAGGGACACCTGGGACATTTCTTATATAAAACAAATACAAATCACTGGTTTTGGGTAAATCCACTGGGATCGAAGCTCAAAACTAGGACTGTCTTGGTTTAAATAGGGACGTCTGGTCACCCTAGACATAACCACCTTCAGAAAAGTTACACAGTACACCTTTAATTGTTGACTTCTCAAGATGAAATCCCTGTAGCAAAGCAACTTGAGATTCCACAAAGAATATCTAAAGACCACATGAACGGTGCGTTAGCGCTCACAGTGTATGAGGTTATAGGTAGATTTCCTAAAATACAATTGGCCCTGAGGAGAATAAGCTTTTCCCTAGTTTTTCAGCTTTTTATTTCTGCATTTCTTTTAAGATCTGAATGATATTTGAGTTTATAGCATTTATCTGAAATCGATTTTCTGTAGACAGTGCTAACGATGCTAACTTCAGCGCGACATACCACATGGCAGAGAGCAAGCCACTCGCGAGCACAATAACAGAGCTACCACCACTGTTAGCAATAGAACTACCATAGAAGTACATTAGATAATACAAGATGTTACAATCCTATGCAGTATAGGCTAATCAGCACCACCACGCTGTCACTAACAACCAACATGACAATACCCCATGTCTGCCAATTCAGTTTTCTTTCTTTTTTCTCAGCGGCACAGACAGAAGTTGTGATGTACTGAGACCATCACGCTGTGCTTTTATCTTAAATTAAGTTGGTCAATTCCAGCACTTTTTCAGCTGGACGTTCAGCTCCCAAGATGTCACATTATTAGCCCATTTCGCTGTAACCTCCTAACATGGCTCGTCAACAGAGAAATTTGCCTGACGGAGCCCAAAAAACTCGTCCAGGCGAAAAACACAGTCACTTAAAGGTGCTGCAAAATCCAAAGTGTACGAGACCTTTCCAACGAAGCGCGGTGAGCCTCTGTAAAGGTCATGTCAAAACCAGCCAACAAGAAAACCTCGGTATCACATCGAGTCCTGAAACAACTTCTTCCTAACCTCTGCGATTTCAAGCCATTCTCTGTGGCGTCTGTTTCTTTATGTGCTTCGGTAGGTCTTGATAATGTCTTTGATTTGTCTCCTGCAGATGGGACAGCAGGCGTTGGACATCTTCTTCAGCTTGACGCCGCAGGTGTAGCAGAGACACATGTGGCCGCAGGCGTAGATGACGGTGTCCACCATGTTCTCGTAGCAGATGGAGCATTCGTCAGTCCACGGAGCGCGGCCTGATGGGAAGGTGGGGGACTTGGGCAGGCTAATCGGAGAGCTGGGTGTTGTCCCTGAGGTGAGACAAACACAGTGGATTAGAAAAGTGGTATGGCTACGCGGAGGGTTTAAAGGGCCTATATTGCGCTGTTTTCTGATCTAGCGTAAAATACCAAGTAAGAGCCATTTATTTGTTTCAATCACTTCAATCACAGACCAGGCGTTTATTTGAGACCAGGCGGCAATTTGGAACAGAGGATTAATTCTTTCCTCACAAAAATCGTGCTCAGCGAAACTGGGGAAAATATGGCACTCAGATTCTTTTAATCGGTATGACTATGATTTAGGCGACTTTCTATACAGACGTAGGTGAGTTCATTTGAATGTTACAACAAAATATCTACGGAGCGGGAGTTTCCCAACATTTGAAAGGGTTTGTGGTTTTAAGTTTCGCTTCTGTAGAGACAACGCGAGCATCAGTCCTGCGTCCTGTTCTTGCAGCACGACTTCTGTTTTCCAGCACGTACATTAGACTCAGACTTTATTTGGAACAGAAGGTATTTTATCAAAATGTAAACCTGCACCCGGAGTTTAAAGGGTGACCCGGCTCTAGTTTGATATTTTACGGTATGTTATAATATTGTTTCCTCATCAAAAACATACCTGGAGTTTTGTTTCATTCACACATCATTTACCACACAAACCCTGCATATTTAGGCTGAGTCCGTCTCTCAAATGGAAAACACTCTGTTCCACCTTGTGATGTCATGTCATGATAAACTCCAAACACCTTCACTAGAATCACTGGGATAATTTCAGCCCTGGAATTGCCCATCTCTAATATACAACTTGAAAACTATCGCTTCATGACATCACAAGGTGGAACAGAGCATTCTGAGCTTTGGAGACGTAGTTAGACTAGGGTGACCAGAATTTCTAAATTAAAAACTGGGACATCCCTGTTTTTTTGGTGGCTGGTAATGACTAACATGTAAGCCAGTATAGTCACTTTTTCTTTGTGTTTTGGTCATTTTTAAGCAGCTTTTTTGTATCTTACCTAAACAGATGACAATTTTTTGCCTCTCTTTACTGTTGGCAGGGATCAAACTGGTCAAAAGTAGGGACACCTGGGATATTTCTTGTATAACACTGGAACAAATCACTGGTTTTGTATAAATCTGCTGGGACAGGGGGCACAGGGCTCAAAACTTGGTCTGTCCCGGGTAAATAGGGACGTCTGATCACCCTAAACTAAACCAGGATTACTGAAACTTGTGTGAATGAAACAAAACACAACTCCAGGTATGTTTTGAGGAGGTAACAGCGTTCTAGGATGGCTTAACGCTCACAAGAATCACTTTTGCATTATAGGACTTTTAAGAAGAAGATATTGGGGCCTTATATTACAAACTGTCATGAACTGTCATATAAGTATGGCGTTTTCAATGGGAATTAGCCTGTCTACTGTATAGCTTACTACTAAAACAATGATGTCAAAGTGATAGACGGAAAACAAGTCTTACATAATCAAAACAGGATGTGTGAATCAGGTGTTTTTCACAGGGAGAGACCCTGCTTGGGGACTAGTTTACGTAAGAGTGTGTGTGCTGTGTTATCATCTGCACAGGCCCAGTTCACGCGCATATCCAGCTGCAGCTCCGTCGCACTGGGACTCGGGAGCTCTCTCCTTAGTGAACAGTGGGCACACAGCATCTGCTCCCTCCCTTCTGCAGTGATTGATTGTAAGTGTGCAGTTATAGCCCCCCCTGCAGGTTTGAACTCACCTCCCGCTGAGCCGCAGTAGGCCGCGGAGCACAGACCCCCGTTGAGGGCGGGGTCAGAGCTGCCGCTGCCCAAAGCGCTGGGGGTCAGGGGGGAGGAGGAGGGGGAGTTGGGTCCAGAGGGCGCCCCCGGGTCTGCGCCGTGAGTCGAACCTACGCAAAACACGTGAGAGAAATGTATTAGTGGATTGTGCAAGATGATTATATGAAGGATGCAATAGAAGAGTTATAATAGATCTTTTTTTTTTTAATTCCTTGCAAGATTTTTTCTTGTTGATCACATCTTATGCTCTGGAACGCTCTGCCTTCCCATGCCTGAAGCCCCCAAAGTGGAGTGTTGTGTCTCGTCTTAAGGCTCACATTCATTCTCTGGCTTTTATTTTTTTTTTTAATATAGTTTTTTTTAATCTATTTTATTCTTTTAAAAACTACTTTTATTTAATTGATTTTCTTATTTCTTTAATTCATTGATTTTATTATTATTCTTTTATCTATTGTTTCTATTAGTTCCTTTTGCATGAAACAATTCTGCTGAATTTTTTGAGTAAAATGAGTTACATTACTATATGAAGCACTGTCTTGTTGATAAAATGTTCTCTATACAAATAAAGTTTGATTGGATTGTACCTTATACACATATACAAAGCAGAATTTGATCATTTATACTGCACTATGATTCGACTTGGATACAATACTAAATAGTAAATTGTAAGTTTTCAACATCTTCATCATCCGTTTAACTTGAACATATTGAAGTGGTTGTCTGTAGGGTAAAGTATAAAAAATGTGTATAGAAAATCAGGCAATAAAAACCCAGACACGCCGTCTATTCAGAAAAGTTAAAAGCAACAATGTGTTTTGGCCAACATAACCTTCATTAGGGTGAAAGGACAAACCCAAATAAGAGATGGGCAGTTATGTACTCTAGATTTGACCCTTTTCAGCCCCTGTCCAAAGAGCATCTGTCTACAATACTGAACTCCACATGTACTCACACATCTCTCATCGTAGTCTTCTATTCTTGGTGTTTTTTTGCAAAGTTTCATGTTTAATTTTCTTAATCTAATCACATTTGTTTTATAAAACGTAGTAGAGTGTATTTTCAACAAAGTACATCTTAGCACACAACATGTTTATCACTGTCAAGCGTTTTGTGTTGCATTTTTGTAAGAAAGGTGCTCTATAGATAAAGTTTGACTGATTCATGTTTTAGAGTGCATTGTCCAGAAAACAATTATTCAATTACAAAATTATTTCAATAATGAATTACCTAAATCAAAAAGTACATTTGTTAAGATGATTTTTAATATTAAAATCATTAATCCAATTTCAAATACCTGAGAATACAAGAACCTGATCAGACCAACCTAATCTTTTTTTTATTTTATTTTCTTTTTACTTAAACCGTTATTGTCCACTATATTTGACATGCATCATTGGTTCTCCATCACGCGACACATCGATCTTTCCTCTGAAGCATTTACTGTCTGTAAAAATGCAAGCCTTCAGTGTCATGTTCTGTCATTTTACATGTGGTCTCAAATAAAAATACATGATCTGGTTCATATATCTTAAAGCCATGCCGTACAGTGTGGTAATAAATTACTCCATGACTAAAAAGAATGCCAGTGTTGAACTTCTATCTTGACTCCATCGATCATCACTGCCACAGATCCCTACGTGACGTGGAGCGGGGAAACAAATGGGGATTCCACGATGCAGGAGCACATGTTAAAATGGCACCAGGGCTTCAGAAGATGGATCAAACGGTGGAGGCCACAGCAGGACTCAGCCTAAGCCTCATCCGTCATGAAGAGCCGCCCTCAGCAGAGTGTGACCATCAAAACAACTGCACTGACATAACACAAGTGCAGCGCTGCCCCAGAGCACAAATGTGAAGTCTTATGGTGGGGATTTCAAGTTTGTTGTAACATTTTTACTTTTCTGTACAATATAAGAAGAAAAATAACTCCAGGATCAAATGGTAGTTCAAAGGGCATATCCTGCACTGTTTTCTGATCTATGTTATAATGTTTCCTCATAAAAAACATCCCTGGAGTTGTATTTTGTTTCATTCACGTTTAACACACAAACCCTGCATTTTTAGGCCGAGTTCTTCTTTTAACCAGGAAACACTCCAATTTGTGATGTCATGTGGTAATACAGGAAGTGCTCCTCTGTGTTCGTAAAACTCCATATGTGTTCACAGAAATCATTTATTATTATTATTATTATTACTGTTATCATTATTATTATTACTGTTATCATTATTATTATTAATCATTGCATTTATTGCATCTTTCAAGATACCTAAAGTGCTTTACAGTTCATTATTCATTCACTCCACACTCAGTGGTGGTGAACTACTACTGTAGCCAAAGCTGCCCTGGAGCAGACTGACGGAAGTGAGGCTCCAATCTCCGACCACCACCATCACTCACGCACACACCACTTTCACACTAGATAATGAGTGAACTGTCTTGCCTAAGGACACAATGCCAGTTTTTGCATCTGGCGCCCCCCTGTGGCACCTGGAATTCCCAGTGTCTCCCAACCAAGTACTAACCAGAGACCTGGGCCTGGATCTGACGGGATCAGGCTTTGACAAGGAGGTGTGACATTCATTCTTATTTCAGCTCTACAAGTGAGAATCTCTATTGAGCAAAAGATAAAATGTAGCTGTTAACTTAAAAACTACTGCTTCATGACATCACAAGGTGGAACAGAGCGTTTTCTGCTTTGGAGTTGTAGAAAAAGGAATACACCAGGATTACTCATGCATGTGTGAATGAAACAAAACACAACTCCAGGTATGTTTTTGATGGGATAATGGCATTATAGTAATATGGAAATTAAGTCAATGAATAAGTCATATCACTTAAAGGTGCACTATGTAATTCATCTAAACAGGGGTCTGCTTCCTGCTTGTGCCCATGGAGATGTTACTGCTTCACCATAATCCACAGTGTTGCATTAATTATATCTATTTGGCATTGATTTGATTACAGGTATCATGATTGTGCTAAAATACATGGAAAAGCATAATGCATTGTTACTGTGAGTTTCTCCACATAGATTTGTTACATAGACCACGTTACAGATCACCGCTTATCTCCCTGGAGATACAGGAGTTTAATGCTCTACCATGAAACATTCTACCCTATAAGCAAGATCATGGAGACAAGCAGGCATCAGACCAGCCCCTCCAGTTATACCAATTAAACAGTTGAATAGTACGTCTTATTTGCTGGCTCTTTTTTCATATTTGTCACTCACCCATTCACACACACATTCACACACTGGTGCATGCAGACACTTGGGGGCAAAGTGGGTTACGTGTTTTACCCAAGAACACAACAGCGGCATTCATCTGTGGGAATTTGGGGGATTTGTCAGCAAAAATTAATCTTTTAGGATATAATATGGGTCAAAGTTAAAATTGGGATTTTATACCTAAGCTCAGACTGTTGCTTGGCTTTTAATTCTGGTCTCCAAACCCTGTCATTATTAGTAATTTAGTACGAAATATTTTCCCTAAAAGTTGTAAGAATCTGGTAAAATATTCAACAAATTAAAATGCAAATGAGCTGCTTTCCATAGCAAGCATGTAATCACCAACAAAGCATTCCCATCAAAAGCTTTGCTCCTTTTGAGAGTAATTGCAGATTGCTTTAATTACCTTCCCTCAAGCTCACTGTCAAAAAATAGCACGCTAACTATTTCATCAAGAGTCCACACTGTGCACACTGTTCTATTTTCGGAGATGAATAACTGTTTTGTACTGAAGGAAGAAATGGTTGGTAAATGGGTAATATTTTGTGGATTAACTTTTAGAATAGTTTAACACAAGTATTTTTTATTACAGTCTACTACAGTCTAGAGTTCTGTTTATCTGTGCATGTGACTGGAAGGGTTTTATTCTGCTCTCTTCTGTTTTAATATAAATTTTCTGCTGGTTATTTGACTTACAGTGTGTATGCATTGCCTACTAAGTTCTGTCTGCGTTTCTAATGTAACATAATAATATTAATTGTACTTTGGAGCATTTAGGGAGGAAGGTCCGCCGCCTGCTTGTCTCCATGTCTTAAATGTTTCATGACAGAGTGGACTTAAACTGAGCTATCTGCTGATGCCAGTAAACCAAATTACATTCAGGTCTATGGAGAAGTGACCTTGCTCAGGATAAGAATTTTGCATGTGTTTCAAGCTATTAAAACACCTTTAATTGAAAGAAACAGTGTGAAATGTTCCTGTTAAAGCACCTGCTGATACCTGCATAATGTTATGAGCATTTTATTTGTTAATTCTTATAAGGAACATGCTTGATAACCATTTTAATACTGCAATGAAGATTAATACACTATTTATATTATAACAGAATGTGTTTTTTATTGGTTCAACTAAAACTAATGAGGAAAGATCCAACATTGTCCTAGTTATGTGATTTTTTTCAGTATCGATACTTCATTTAATATTCATTTCAATACTAGCAACTGTATTAAGGAGTATTTGGGTTGCAATTTTTTAACAACCCTAGTTCTTTACTTTTCTTTACTTCTTTTTTGAAACTACCAACTATTTCATCTCTCTCGTCATCTACAACAACACAGCGATCAATCCAAGTGGGCCAGTGGACTCCTGGTTTCACTCAACTGGGTCAGTGCATCTGAAGCGAGCATGTCCCATTATTTCTGGTGTTTTGTTGCCGCTGGTTACTCCCTGTTACTCATCGCTCTATTTCCGGGTCTTTGTGATGTGGCTTGTCTGAAAAGCTTAGAGAGGAGATTTCTCTGGTCGCATAGAGGGGGGAGTTCTGAGGCTCATTTATGATTTATAGGGTCTAGCGTACGGGTTGCATTATGTAACAGGGCATTCTGGGTACTTGTGGTCTTAGCTGGAGGTGGTAGGTGTAGATTTATGATGGTCAACAAGGTTACCCAGTCATAAAAGTATAATGCGCTCTGAACAATGCATACCTTAAATAGCGGAAGTATTTTAAATAGCATACGGGTCCCACTATGGTACACAACAAAGTGCACCTGAGTATGAAGGGGAGCATTGGGAAGTGTTACTATAAACATTTTGAACTGCAAAAGCAATCAACAAATATGTTTTGATTGATAGATTAATTGATTTTTCCCCCCTTTTTTTCTCTAAATAATATAAAAACAATTCTGAATGTTGACGTGTGCCTAATATTCAAACTAAGATTAAAAAAGTAAAACAGTTACTTCTTCAGCTGTTCAGTATGGTTTCAAGTGACAAAATATTAATACTGTTGCCATAGCAATTAGCAATTCAAAAGAAATTATCCTTTTTTTTTATTGTACATGGGTCACTGTACTTAACGTGTTAAAATGTCATGTGGCACAACCGTGCAACCGTGCATCATGTGGTGCGACTAATAACAGCAGTAATTCTGTGGCTGGAATTTTAATAACAAAGTCGACTTGGGTGAATGGTTCTTTAGGCATATTTCTTCATTTTATGCATTTTCCAGGGTAGTAGTATGTTAATTAAACACAAGCAGGCGACTGTCATATTGGACAGCAAAAGAAAATATCAATATGCATTAAAAATCTAAAGAAATGCCAACAGTTTGTTTCTATACACTTCATATTACTCAGAACTTAGATTAATATCCCAACCATGTTTTAGAAAATAAAATAATTTTAAGGTTATTCTCAGTCGCACCACATGACATTTTTTAAGGTCGTAGCCAATTCATGTACATAAAAAACAGTAAAAATGCTTAAGCATAGATTTATGCACCTGACATTGTAAATATTTGAAAAAAGTTCAATAGAAACTCATATTTTTTATATTTTAAAATTTGCCTATTGAAAATCCTTATACGTCATTGACCCACACACTGTTTGTAACTCAATGGCACCACTTAAAGATATGATTTTAACTATAAGTAAATACAATTACACATTATAGTAAATTACATGTACCAGTATGTTAAAAAATACCCCAAAAACAAATGTAATGAGATAATGAGAATGTAGAGTATTTACAGTTACTTTTTACCCTTTTGCTATTCGTATAAGCTCCCAATTCAGTAACAGTAGTCGCCGCTCCAGAGCTTGTAGTATGAGCAGAATCCTATTTCGCTGTCTGTCCTGCCTCGCTACCACTCCATCCATCTTTGAGCTAATCCCTGCAGCAGGCGCATGTTGCCCCCTGTCTCCCCCCTCTCACCCCCTCTCACATGGGCCAGGGTGGGAAGGAGGGGTCGGTCTGAGTGGTGCCCGGACCCTGATCTCGGGACAGTGGATTAAGCGACCAGTGTGTTAACAGCTGTGAGCCACATCTCCACTTCTGGACCAATAATGTAACCGCGCAACCATCCAGGCAGACGGGCGGGGGCGGAAGGGGGGTCTCTGCTTTAACACGTGGGGCATGCGGGGTATGTAGTGAACGAGGTGGGTGGGGTATTTGGCTTAAACAGCAGTAGGGCTTGTGGATCTAAGGTCATTTTTCAGGGAAAGACTGCATGTACGCAGCTTAGACAGGTATTACTAGAAGTACGAGGAGAGCACTGACCCATGTAAAGTATGATATATGGTGCGGATGTCCTCTGTGGAATTTTAAGGTCTCAACAGGGACATGCCTCTGCACATCTCAAGGTCAGAATTCCCACTTAACATATCAAGACGACTTCCCCTTGGAAAACAAACGCTGCTTTTATATACAGGGCGACCGTGACTTGGGGAGTAGAGTACGTGACTACAAACTTTACAATCTTCTCCATGGAGACGCTTCAGTTTTATATTCTGTGGACCATTCAAGAAAAATGCTAAAATCTCCATGTAGACAAGCAGGTGGCCAGCCCTCCACCACAGCAAATTACAAGTCAAATCTGTGGATAGGCAAGCCTGTTTAAAAGTCAGAATTAATGGGTCTTTCTCCTTGTGTCTGATAACTAAAAGCTCTAATAAGTATGCACCAAAACGGTCACTTTATTCCTTTACTGAACTCTTGAGAGGTCTTGAATATTTTTCAGAATATATTTGACTGGTGCTGCTTTATAGTTCACAAAGGATAACAGTGCAGTACTTGTGTTTAAATAGTAGCACGTTAACGTTGCAAAGTCGCATTGGCGATTATTTGTGTGCATTACGACTTATTGTAATTGTAATTTTAGCGACTGGACAGAGTTGGTTCAGGGCATTTAAAAAAGGTACAGAAGGTCAATAATGCACTCATTGTTATGCTAAAAGTGGTTTTTTAGCAGTCAATGTGGAGCAAAACAAGAGTAAATATTAAACCAAGTGCTTATCTAAGTACATTTTAGGCTTTTGGAGTTATAACTAACTACAGTGACTTTCAGTAGAAATTTAAGACAGAAAAAATAAGTATTCTGTGGTGAAAAAGTAGGCTATACTATAAAAAAGTCCTATGAAATGAATTTGATTTACCACTGTGAGAGAACTCCTGTAAAAATAATGTCTGGTATCGGTACTCTGTGTCTGGAAGTACTCAAAATGAAGTAGTCGTACTCGTTTTGAGGAAAGTGCACGCTCATTATAAACCCAAGTGTCTCTGAGCAGAATAACTAGGCCTAGAAGCTGCAAAATACCAAACTTCCTCTCCGTTAGCTGTAATAAAACTAAAGCCAGGCTAGATTAAACCGGGACATTGTTAACATTATCCTGACAACACATAACCTTTAAAGATGTGTTTGCTAATCCAATTACCGTGAACTCTGGTACCAGGGTTCTTTGAGGACACAGAGACACTTCGATGTTTACTTTACGAGTCCTTAGATCATATGAGAGCAGAGCACTGGAGCAGTTTAAATTTGTGGTTTACCCGCTGCATTAAAACTTAACAGTCCCCTTTTCTGCAGCAGTGAGATTTTATCATGGAGAAAGAATGGAGCCGTTTTGAAGAAGGGCAAGTTCTGGCTGCAACTATCCCTTTAACAGAGGAAGGAGATAAGATTTAATGTTGATAAAACCATGCCAATGTAGCGCTAAATATACTTATTAATATATAGTACATATTTGAAAATGAACACTATGGTAGTAGTTTTAAAATTAATATTCATTTAAAGCTCTTATATTTCACTAAATGCACTCTTGTGAACTTTAAGCCATGTTATTACCTAAACATACCCTGAACAGTGCCTTTGTTTCATTCACAGACGTTTGAGTAATCCTACTTTATTAGTCTGTCTACATCTTCAAAGCTCAAAATGCTCTCTTCCACCTTGTGATGTCATGTAGTGGTAGTTTTCAAGTTAACAGCTCCTTTTACCTTTTGTTCAGTGGACATTTGCAATTCTAGCGCTGGAATCATTTTACTGAAGGTGTATGGAGCACTTCCTGTATTACCACGTGACATCACAAGGTGGAACAGGGCGTTTCAGTTTGAGAAAAGAACTCTTATGTTATCGTTACAGAACAATTTCCCACACCGTTAGCGTACTACATATTATTGAAAAAAAAAATCTTTGAATTGACAAAAATCACATTTCAGAACATGTTTGTACAAATATAAACTACAGGTTTAGCGGTTTTTATGCAGAATACTACTAAAATATATTTTGAGGCAAATTATGTTAAAAATTGCAGTCTTTGAGATATGAAAAATTGCAATTGGACAAGACTGCACCAGAATAGAGAGTTAAACTTAGCAGGAAGATTTTTGTAGTGAAAACAATCCTGGTGTATGTAGTTGTTTTTTTGTTGTTGTTTTTTGTTGTTGTTATTTTTTTGGTTTTTTTTTGGTGGGCATTTGTCAGAAAGTTGTAACTTCTAACAAGAAATATCATTAACTCCCCAGCGAAACGTGAACAAACGAACCATCTTTGCTTCCAACACCTGCCACTATTTTTTCTCTCAAAATCACACTTTGCTTTTACAGCCGAAATCATCATCGCTCTACGTTTGCAGTTATAAGGAGATCCAGACTGCATATAGTGTAGAGAAGGTGGGTGGAGGGATAACGAAAGGGGCAATGAGACAAGGAGAAGAGGAGAGGAGTGTGTCAGCTGCACTAGTAGAGCATGTGGGCGGCGGGGTTGACATTTTAATGGAATCTATAATACATGTGAAGTGGGTCATTGGATGGGTGTCCTATTTCTACACTACACAGACCGAGGTCCCCTCAGTGTCGCTCTCTCGCAAAGTTCAGGGCAGCTGGATGGCACTAAAAGTATCCTGGTACTCTGATGAGGACTTATACTTGGGTATTATCAAACTAAACGGTGATATTCAAATGTGGTCATACACTGTGGAGCATGTTGAATTGAGTTTACATGTTTTCAGTCAGTGCTAATGATACGTTGCAGTCTCATCGTGCTGGGGGTGTTCTACGTGTATCTTTAATGAAGGGAATGTTTAGGAGTAACCATAGTGAGACAGTGCACGCATTAGCAAGCACTGTCAAAAAAGATTTGCCTGAGCACTCAAGAAAAAGTACAAAATGGATTTAAACTGCACATTTCCAGGAGCCTGTGGTCAATACAAACGTTCACGGTCCTGTACAGAGATTTGATTTTACACAAAAAGGTGAGAGGGATTAACTTGTTTAACAGCACAAATCATCTCACCGGAGTCGAGTTAAGATGACTTGAATTAACAAAGTTTCACCATGATTTGAGTATATTTCACTTGACAAGTAAAATGGTCTGCCTGTGGAATAAGACTTTTTGCACTTAAAATACGAAAATACATCTTGCTACACTTAAAATAAGAAAAACAACTACTTTTTTGCACATAAAATAAGAAACAAAATTGAATGCTGCTTGAATTAAGGAAAAAAAAACACTTCTTCCACTAGCATATCATTTTACTTGTCAAGTTGAATCTACTCAAAGTAAAATGTTCTTAATTTAAGTCATTTTAACTCACCTAGAGATTGTTTTTTTGCCCAGTGTGTTCAAATTGTGTTAAAATAAAGCTCAGATTAAAGTCTAACAAAGCCTCAGACAGGGCATGCCTACAGTTAGCATCACACCTCCAGCAAATGTTGATAAGCTCAGCTGCAAAGTATCAATTGGCCTAAATACTAATGTAAATGTAAATGTAAATACTGAAGTTTGGTCTTAATTCCCCACGTTTTCCCCTTGCAAATAAACACACTGTCGACAGGGGGCGCTCTGGAACAGTTATCCATTTGCACTTTTTCCTGTGAATGCTGCTTAATCTGCTTATCTGTTATTAACTAATGACTGTTTCACCATCTGATTTTCTATTTCCTGCTGGTTAGATCAACAATTGTGCTGAGCCGTGTGAGGGAACAAAATAAATTGAATTCATACTATTATCTATTAAAGCGAGGGTACCTCATTTTCAAAACCATGAAAGGGGAAATTATAGGTATAAATCTGGCAAACTAGTTTCTACAGCTCTCAGAAACCTTCAACTCTGGTCTCTTAACACCGCAAAGGAATACACAAGGTTTATAATCTGCTGGGATCAACTTTTTATTTTGATTTGCAGCTATGAACTGCACGCACATTTAAGGAAAGCTCTCTTACTATTCATCCTTTCCATTCGACCATGCACAATACAAGGAAGTTTATTTCCAAATTTTAATCTCTCCTTCAACTGGGGTCAGTGGCGTGTTGTCAGTGTGGAAAGAAGATCTCAGTAACTCTCCTGGTCTAAACTGGAAAACGATCTGGCAGAATGTGCAACTATCGTCGAGAAATTCTAATCATCAAGTTATGCACCAAATATACTTTACTCCAAACATATTATTCAAGATGAAATCCTTTCTCTAAATTTGTGATCTCAATGTAACATGGACATTCTGACACATTTTCAAGGATCGTCCAAAAGAAAAGGCTTTCAGGAAGGCTCGAACAATGGACCTCACAAATGCACAATGCACAACTCCTTAGTAGACATACAGATACCATATTACATTACATTTCAATCTTAAAATGCCATACGCTCAGGGGTGGGCAGGGTGAGCTAACAGCTTTACATTTTCTCAAATAAACCCTGTCTATATTCCCTCTGTCGTCCAGGTAATATCCATAGCAAAAGAAAAATCTGCCAACTTCAACCCAAAGTGTCATAGAACGAATTACGCGGCTCTTTCTTGTTATATAAATAGAAGCATAGACTCTAATTATAATTCAGTTCAATTATAAATGTATACATTTAATGGAGAAAAGTTGAGCAGTCCAGCTTGACTTTTGTTCTTCTGTTTGGCAGACATGTGCTCAAGCTTGTATATCCTCCTTTTATCCACTGTCCCTTTCCTTATGTGTCCAAACCGATGGAAAACTGTGCCACTAGAGGGCCTTAGCAGACATGTTGGAAAATCATGGCCCATTAAAACCAAAATTTGTCAACAGTTTGAAATAGCCTTTTAAAATGGCCTTTTAAAATCTTATATATCTAGGTTACTGGGCCATAACTTATCTCCCAGTTAAATTTAGTGTGTGGCCATGTTACACTATCTCTCTTAATGACTTGCTGACAAGTTGACAACAGTTGGTAACTACAATCATATTTCTACATACATGACGAGCCCTGTTTATATGAGGAGAGTCAATGATAAGCAGGCTTAGCCAAGAAAAACAGCAAATGTGAACCTGTGGATTTCACATGTAAATGAATATGTTTTTATAGACATAACGGGCAAGAACCAGGTCTGAAATTTACATTATAGCACAACTGTCGGTGCTAATGGGGTTTTCCCATTGTGGTATGAAGACAACTAAAACATATCATTTTAAATAGAGCATCAGGTTTACATTCACTCGGGAGTTGGAAATTCTTTTGCAATATTCTGTTCATAAATAATAATATAATAATATTGTTCATACCGCACTGTTGTAAAACTGTATATTATATGTCATGACGGTACTATACTTCTATACTATACTTCTAATTTAAGTTATTATATTTTTTTGATAAATAAGTTTATATTATTTGCAGTGGACTTATAAGCGATAAAAATGCTGTACTTGTGTTTTACTACATTACTGATATATACTGTTTTAAACTTTATTTTGATAACTCTGCTTTTGATCATACTTCTGCTGTTCGGCTGCATCTCTGTAATGAAAATGCTTTCCCCTCGAGGGTGAATAAAAGTAATTCTGGAGACAAATATACACAGGGATTCAGAATGATGAGAAATTAAGACTGTTGCCTGTTGTAGCGATAGTCAGTTTAAAACAAAATGCTCTTTTTGTTTTCAAAGTGTAAAGTAATGTAATTAAAATTGTAATGTCGGTTTCTTAGACTCATTAAACTAAATATGATGATGCCTGAATACTAATTTATTCATGGGTTTCCACTTTCTGTTATGTGCATGTTACGGCTCCAGGCCTCCAGTTCTTTGATTTGCGTTGTGTGCGTTTTAATTTCTTTGTTTTGTCATATGGATTCCTGCTGTTTGAGCCCTGGTCCCTGATTAGTGGGAACTTCAACACTCGGCCCCTCCCACCTCACCTCCAGCCCCTCCCCCTGTTTAAGGAGACGAGCTTCACCTGTTCGGGGGCTGCTGGTCTTTGTGGACAATCTGCTGTTTTGTATGTCGTGCCAGTCTCTCTGTTTGTGCTAGTGCATGCCTGATTTTGTTTGCTGAGACACTCGGTTAGTTTAATTCTATTTTGTGCCCTTTTTGTTTTGTTACTTGATTCTATTTGTGGGATTTTACTTCGGGACACTTGTGATTTAGTTTTGTTTGCGTCCCTTAGTTTAGTCAGTTGTTTTTCTTGTGTAAACACACGTGACTTGCTTTTGGCACAACTTGTTAGTCCTGTTATTATGTTTCTTAGTTATTTTGTGTACATATTTTTGCATGTTTTAATTAAATTACCTTATTTATTCAATTTTCTATCTTGTTTTTGTTGTTGTTGTTGTTGTCCATAGCAGATCTGCAACATTTTGTGGACATTTCCCCTGTGCATCAGATACAGTATTTTGTTTTAAATGATTAATCACTATGGCAGCTGTCCTAATTTTTCATCATGCTGAAACCCCGGGATATTCTGTAGCATGTTGTCTGACCGGATTTGCTTTTGAGTAGCCGTATATGTTGAACCCCATCTATTTGTAGATGTCGACGATTCTCGACAGCTCCATTACTTCATGCTATGTTTAAAGAGATAGGCCTGAGCTTTATCTGGCCGCCGCGAAGTGCCTGGGCCCACTTTTACACGCAAGGCTCAAGGTTGCAGACACTTCTCAAATATATACGACTCAAAGCTAAGTAACTTGTCTGTTAATGCAGAGGAGCAGCCCTGGAGATGGCAGGACTGAGATAAGAGCTCTTTGTAATTCCGAGCAGCTGTGGCCAAAGATGATTCACACGTGGGCCTCCGCAGATCTGTGACCGATAAGGAAGCTCGCATTGTCCTCTTGTTCCTGTTTCAAACTGAACAGAGAAATCTCGTTTTTAGATCTAAGAGCAAGTGCCAAGAACATCCACAAGAACTTCTGGAGCGAGCCAAACTATTCAGCAGCCAGTAAATTGCTAAATATAATCTGTATATGGGACAATGGGCATCCTATGGGCAATATTGACGATCACTGTGAGGTGTATTGACATGGGTTGCTATGGTTACATAGTGTTAGCTGGTAAGTAGGTCATTTAAAGCAAAGGCCCTACTTTATATATGAAACTGACTATGGATGGTAAACATGTTTTGTGGTATTTTGTTTCACATTAAATAGATAATTTGCAGGAATGCACCGATGCATCTTTTTCAGTTCCAATACAGATTTTGATACTATGGCTTTAGGGATCTGCCAGTACCCGATATTAACCGATACCAGTGCAGATACTGAAAACAGCATTTATTTCCTGAAAACAAAAATAACACTAACCTGATCCAAATATGTTAAGCATAATGTCATTTATCTCTCCAGTAACTACAGAATAAATTTGTATTAATAAAGTCTCAAACGTTATGAGACTTTATGGACCAAAAATGACCAGTAAACGGTCTTATTAATCAGTGTATATGACCAACCGGGATATCGGTCAATATCCAGTCCATTTTTCAGTACAGGCACCAGTATCCAACACCAGTACCATATCGGTTTATCACTAATAATTTGCAATTGTGCTCTAGTGATTTGTGACTTGTAGTTTCATGTTTATAAATCAAAATGTAAATTTTGAATGGTTTGTATGTTCAAATTTTAAAATTCCATAGCAAATTATTTCTGTTTGCTCACTAAACATTTCTAACATTTAAATGTATTCATAAAATGTTGTATTTATTCGACTTGCATGCATCGAAGTGCCACGTGTAAGGATCATTCGCGGCTGTGTGCTTGTCTCCCAAGGGTGCTCCGATGTGACCTTTCCTTCCTTTTTGGTGAGTGTGAGGAAAGCAGGATATATTTAGCGATCACTCTTCCTCCACAGCCACACTCAGAGCACCTTCACGAGGGCTGAAGCTGTTTTTGGCTGTGGGACACTGTGTTAATAGAAGGCAACATGTGCTAATCTAATCTACACTACAGCATTATTCTGTCTAAACCTGATTCTGTATCTTTGGACAACGGACTACAACGTGCCAATTACAATGGATGAAGTTTATTCTGGTTCAAACAAGTTTCAAAACAGCTGCTTTGTTTTAAAGTGGTTTATCTTGTTTAGTTCTACATCTTGGTTTTGGCCTTGTTTAGGTGAAGTACTTTCTATTGTGTGGACATAGTTTTACAAGTATTTCAGTGCTGTTGTTAAAGTTAGAAACTACCTTTTACCTTTTGTTTAGAAGAGACTGGCAATTCCAGCGCTAGAATCGTCCAAATGATTCTAGTGAAAGTGTATGTCATACTAAAAATACAGTGAAGCACGCCCTGTATTACCACATGGCTTCACAAGATGGAAACGGTGTTTTCAGTTTGAAGGAAGAGTTTGTGTTATGTGTGAATGTGTTTTTGATGACGAAACTACATTATAACATAGATCAGAAAATAGTGTAATATGGGCCCTTTGAAATTGCGGCACGGTGGCTGAGTGGCAACACTCAGGCCTCACAGCAAGAAGGTTGCGGGTTCGATCCCCGGTCGCCCGGGCCTTTCTGTGTGGAGTTTGCATGTTCCTCCCCGTGTCTGGATGGGTTTCCTCCGGGTACTCCGGTTTCCCCCATCAACCCAAAACATGCCCGCACCCCTATGAACTAACATCAAGGACCATGTTGTCCACCCTCCTGTGGGCTCACCACCTGCAGAGGGGTTCATAGGGGGGATCAGGTGCTATGAGTATTGGGCAGCACGCTGCCCCCGCGACCCAGCCGGATTAAGCGGGAGAAGATGGATGGATGGATGGATGAAATACATTTCACTGCACTGCCCATAATTGTAGTTCAGTCCCTTTTTTATTGAGTTTAGATCTGTTCATTTAATGGTTTAATCCTTAACCAGTAGAAGCAAGGTGTTAAAATAACCTAATATAAAATGTATAATAGGAGAGGCATTGATGTAGTGCATAGATTTGGTATTTTTGGACAGATTAGATGAGACCAACTTCCAACTTTCTACCTTATGTCTTGTGGAGGAGGTGCTCAGTTGCACATAGCACTTTGGAAATGGCAGGCCACAAGGTGCCACATGCTTCACACTTCCTGGTCATTATGAGCGTTTAAAAAGGCCAGAATCTCCTCAGGTGCCGGCACTTCACTGGCACTAGTATTCACCCACTGAGATGTGAATTTGTTGTCCAACTGTGAAAGGGTCAGATCTGCTCTCCAACCTCCTGCTAAAATCTGCTCATCCACTTCCTGTTTTCATTTCACCGGGTCATGACCAATCATCTCTTCTCGCTGAACCTTTGTACACTACAGCGGCTCGCCAAGACATCTGCAGTAAACAGAGAAACAATGTGGACTTCCTAACGCTGGACAGAGTGGATGTATAGGTGGTCAGGACAGAGCTCGGACGTGTGAAGCTCAAACTTGTCAACACTTGAAAAAATGCACATGATTTGTCCATTGTAACTGCACGACCAGATTAAATAAATAAATATTACTTCATAGCACTATCACAACACAATCAGTGTGTATCCTGCAAATGAAACTACTGCACATCAGGATTGTCAAGTTGATGTGTACAGTTTAGTAATGTGTTTTTGTATATTTATGGAGAATTGTTGTGTAGGGGCATGAGTGACATAGGCTGAACATTGCACAAAATCATACAGCTAACAGTACGGAGGGTTCAAATAGGGCCTGGGAGTAATTTGCCTCGTGTTTGGAGTTCATACGTTACTGCTAAATCCACTTGTCACTCACTCAAAGCGCTGCAGAGGCCGACCAACAAAAGGAGTGAGGAAGAGTGTCTGTATCTTCAGAAATACATAGAGGCACACACACACACACACACACACACACTGCTCTGTTTTGTTGCAATCAAACTTTTTAAATGCGACAAGCAAAATGTATTCAAAAACTTACTCAAGTAAAATGCTGCCCACCTTTTGCCTGTGTGGTGGTCTGGACTTCAGGCAGTCATTTTTTTTTATGTGTGGCAGTGTTTGGCCTGAATCGGCACTGTCAGAGCATTCAACACTTAGTACAAATGGATTTTCAGCCCCAGGGGTGGACTGAATTAAACTCTCTCTCCCCCTCCCTGCCTCTCTCTTGTTTTCTCTCCCTCTCTCTCTTCCCCCTCTTATTCTTTTCCCTTCCATGTCTCTCTTTCTCTCCCTGTCCCCTCCTCTCTCCTCTTTCTCTCCCTCTCTCTGTCTACACCCTTGCACTAGGCCCTTCTCTCTAACCCCTCTTCTTTCACTTCCTCTCCCACTCTCCCTCTCTTTCTAGACCCCATCTCTATGCCCCTCTCTCCACCCAGTCTACCTCCCTCCTTCTCTCTACATCCGCCCGCTGTAACCATCTTTCTACCCCCTCTTCTTCTTCACTCTCTTTTTCTCTCTCTCCCCTCTATATCTCCCTCCCTCTCTCTTCCTCCTCCATTTCCCCCTCTCCTTCGGTGGCTTGGCTGCAGATGGAGATCGATGTTTTGATCTGTAAGTTCCTGACCCTGGACACACCGCGGGACTAAAGCAGTGCTAACTTCCACCGTAAATGACTCCTAAACTGCGACTACATCTACAAGATAAATCGCTCGGAGAACAAAGAGCACCCATTACTCTCTTTAGTACAATTACAGCCCATCGACCAAATGAAATATATGGAGGCAGGGGTACAAAAAGTGTCTTCACCTGCAGTTTAATTTGATTAGAACTGTGTGGCATTTAAATCATTCCACTTGTATATTAACAGCACCCAAGCTACTTATGCTCAGCTCAGACAACATGTGCCTTGATTTGGTAATTGAGGAGAAGGGCAATGTTTTCATAATCTTTTGATACACAGTGTTTTTTTAAGTCTGCACAAATCGACAGTGGGAAACATCGGTAGTTGTAGATTTTATACTTGTAGCTCCAGAGCCACCTTCTGATCAGTGGTGTATATTATCTCTGTGTTCTTGAGCAACACACTTCACTGCCTTGCCTGTGTGAATGTTGTGTTTGAGTGATGGTTGGCAGCGGAAGAAACCGCAGATTAACAGCCACTTCTCTGTCAGTCAGTATCAAGGCAGCTATGGCTACAGTAGTCTATGTTACAATTACAGATAGTCTTCCATAGTTCTTTGAGAATCCATAGTTCATTGAGAATCTAAGCAAATCAAAGACAAAACCATAATAGTACCGGTACTGGCTACAGACTATTTGCATACCAATTTATAATCAACTGAAAATTTTTCTTGTATTGTGGTGAATCTGGTTTGCACTAACACCTAACACCCATGGAAAATCACAGAGAGCGTTTACACTGAAACAAATCACCATATCATGTGTGTGAGCGTATTGGAAACAGTTTGCGTCCACACACGTCATGTCTCTATCACTAAAAACGCTAGACACATGACGAGGCTAGCATCACGTAGCCACGATGTCGACACTATGTGGGCGGTAAAAACAAGGAGCGGAGCACCGTATCTGAAATTTCCGTAGTTCTATGGAAGCTGCAGCAGCCGATATCGAGCCGAGGACGATGGCAAGCGTGAAAACTGTCTTTTCGTGGACTGATGCTGTTTTGCGTTTGTCTAGGGTTTGTTTAAACTTTTCTGCAATAGCGTTGCATCCCAGCGAATCAGAAAGGCACAAGTCACAGTGACGTGGTCTCATAAGTATGGCAACTAGAGCGCCGATGTCAGTGTAACAGCGTATGAGCGTTTTCATGCGTCCACACAGCGTCGGTCAGATCTGTACTTAGGTGAATATGTGGGAGCTGGCGTATCCAGATCGTTCCGTCTCCGGAGTTGTTTTCCATGGGATTAGTGCGGACAAACACTGCATCCGCAACGAAAACGACTCAAATACGAACCAGTGTGGACGGGGCCACAGTCCAACCCACAATCGCTGTCCTGCCCTTCACACCTCTCCTTGCTACATTATACAGTCCTGCCCGTCCCTCCGCCTAATCACCCATTCGCCAGTCATTCGTACCATCTTCTTCTTTCTACTCCAAATCCATACCACTCCAAAATGTCAGTGCCCACAGTGCAACAGTGCAATGGGGGCAGCCACCACGACTCTATTCACCACACTGTCTGAGGCTTTAACCCCTGGCCACTCAGACTACAGGCAGTCTATCATACTGCCAAAGAAAATGTATGGCCATCTCCTTTTGCCGCCCACTGCCAACTGGCTCAGTTTAATTAAATAGTAATAAAAAAACATGGTGTGATGCCATCAGAAACCTTTGGATAGTGTAGTTAATCGTGTTGTCACAATACTAACATTTCAACTTAATTTTGAAAGAATAGACTTGATACTCAATATTGATTCTAATACTACGGTGATAATAAAAACACTCTTTCTTTACACAATAGAATGTGATTTTCAACATTAAGTAATAGCACTTTCTTTTCTATTACCATGTGGTCTTATATCAGTGTCATCCCATAGTGGTCAATCGATACCTGCTCAAATGAGTATCTATTTTGATACTAGTTTTAGTACTGATTAGTATCCGATTTTTGACACTTTCGATACTTTTGACAACCCTGATAGATTATATGATCTGTGCTTTTGACTTTACCTAGAATCTTGAGCTGGGTGACGGCACCGTGCAGTCCGAAGAACATCCACAGCGGCCTGGAGTTGTCCACGCACACCTGCATGCCCACACTGGTCCCATTGTGACTCAGGATCACCTCTCCTTCCTGGTTCACCAAAAACCCCAGGATGTCCCCACTCTGGAGGGGCGTGGGGACCCTGCACACCGCCCAAAACTCCTTCCGATCCACCAGCGCTTCCGGGTTGTACGGCAAATCGCTCGGACGTAACACAGCAGGATCGCACGACGTCACTCCGTATGACAATGACCCAGATCTCGCCGGGCTGGACTTCGTAACTTTGATGAAAACTGTTTCGCCAATCCGTAGCGAGCGATTCGTAAAAACTAGCGTACGCTCTTCTCTGGCGTGCTCCGATCTCGCCACAGTCTGTTCGTCTAAGGTTTTAATGTGCGCTCCTCTGAGTTGGTGGAAATGCAAGTCGCTTTCCAGTGAGGACGGTAGCAGAGATGACTGTTGCGAGTTGAGGGAGTTTTGCGGGATGGGGCAGGCTGACGAGGACGAGGCGGAGGTCAGGTGGAGGGTGTGGCGGTTGTCGTGGTTGGAGCTTCCTTCGTCCTGTTGCCGGTTGAGGTCGCACAGGGAGACGGAGAGGCGGGAGTCGTCGGCTTCGCGACGCAGAGACGAAGAGCGCATTGTGGTGAAGGAGCGTGGGCGCAGGCAGTCGGGGGGCACAATCTCACTATCTGAAAACAGAAGAGAAGAGGGGGCAGTTAATTATAGGTAAGGAGAGGTAGGCACATTTCATTGTTTCAAAGTCAAGGCTCTGAAAAAAATTGAAAAAGCTACGTGGATGAGTGCTGAAAACATATTCAGTCTTAAAAATGTGTACAGTTTACATAATTCTTTTGCTATGTGGACCCATCTGGACAACTGATACATACAATACTGCATATTATTTTGATATTTTACCCTAACCAACACAAAACATGCACTGTAGGTGTGAAAATGGTGTGTGCGTGAGTGATGGTGGTGGTCGGAGGGACCAATGGCGACGATTGGCTTGGCAGTGTGCCCCAGGTAGCTTTCCGCCACCATGGAGTGAATGAAGAATGCTCTGTTAATAATGGTCTGTAAAGCGTCTTTGGGGACATGTGTCTGTGAAAAAGCGCTAGAGCTGTTGTTGTAAGGCGAGCGTGGGTGTTCAGAAAGGCGCCAAATAAATAAAATGTATTATTATTATTACTATTAACTGGTCCATTATTTATATTACATGTGCACTATGTAGCTTTGCTGGTGCAGGTACATAGAATATTACACAGTATGGCTTTGAACATATCCATCTGTTGCAATTACAGGAGCTATTAAAATACCTTAAAGGTCCTGTATTACATAAAATGAACTCATGTCAGGTCTTCATGTTATGTTACCTCTTCAAAAACAAAACCTGGTGTTGTGTTTTGTTTCTTTCGCACATATTTCAGTAATCCTGGTTCATTATTAATGATTCTAGTGAAGGTGTATGGAGTTTAAAAACACAATAGAGCTTTTCCTGTATTACCACATGACATGACAAGATGAAACAGTGTTTTCAGTTTGAGAGAAGAACTCAGCCTAAATATGCAGCATCTGTGTGTTAAACATGTGTGAATGAAACAAAACACAACTCAGAGTATGTTTATGATGAGGAAACAAGATTATAACAGATCAGAAGATAGCGTAATATGGGCCTTTTAAACACTTGTCAATGAGATCCATCCTGATTTATCTTATCTACATATTACAACTTATTCTAAGCACTTTTTATATTAAATCAAGCCAGGTTAAGCCTCTTTAACTTCCAATAAGGGGAAAAATCTTGCCATAAATACTTGAAACTAGTGTTTTCTGCTTAAAACAAGATTCGTATTTCGTCTTGTTTTCAGAAAACTTGGTAAGTGAAAATTTCTTATTGCACTGGCAGATAATTTCACTTACAATCGGGCATTTTTACCTCAAAATTTGTATTTTTTTTCTTATTTTTGATAGGCCTTTTTTGCAGTGTAGGAGATAAGCAGGTAACGAATCCCCCATCAGAGAAAGTTACACCGTGCAGCTTTAAAATGATAAAACAGGCAAAACTTTCAATAAAGAATTATATCGTATATTCTGAATTTTTCATTTATTAATTTACTTAATTCTGTTGTTGAAAATGATCAGTTACACCAAAACACACTGGATATTGACTCAGTGCTTATCTTAACAGTACTTTCATTAGGCCATATACAGTTGTGGGCACATCCACTGTGTCTGAAAATGGCTGAATGCGCTGCTAGCCTGTCAACTCGATCTTGATAAGAACGAAAATGCAATTTCCCTTCAGTTGTGCGGCACTTAGCTCTAATTACCCACAAGTTACGGAAATGTGTTTCGAGGAACAGAAATTAAAAGGACCAGTGGGGTGCTGCCTTATCGTTTTTCAGCTGAATCAACTGCTTTTATACCAGATACAAAATGCCATTACCGAGGGAAAATTATGTGTCTGTGTGCATTTGATGGCACAATGAGTTATTTCCAGCGAACCCTATAGCAAACAAACCAACAATACCGACTTCACTCTGCAATCAAAGAATGTTTTGAGTCAAATATTCTCAATTATACTTTTAGAAGATCTTTTTCATAGATAGCAAGGAAGGCAAACTCAAGCAGAGGCTTATAGGAGAAATAGAAGTTTTATTATATTTTTTGTCACTGAGGGTTTGACAAAATGTAAAGGGAAGTGTAGTGGCTGGTAGTGTTGTCACCATAATAAACAATACTAAATATCAAACTGAGGGAAATGCTCAATACAATTTTCCACTATGAAAACATTTTAGAGACAACTGAATGTGATTATCAACATTAAGTAGTAGTTTCTGTGGTCTTATAGCTTTGATATAGATCAAAAACATTCTAAAATAATTCAGGAAAGGTCCAACTTCAAATTTGTATCTGTATATTAGTTTTATATCAGTATATATAGTATCTGGACAACCCCAGTGTGCCTTGTTTTTAAACTCTATCAAACTCTACACGACATTAGCCATACTAGTGAGTCACAATCTTTTCCAAATAGGAGGTGGACGGATGATCTTGTATATATATATATATTGTACTTATTCATAGAACATGGAGATGATATGTATTGATGCAGTGACATGGGGTATGCTACACATTGGTACACACAGTCAAAAAACATTTAAGATTGTCCTAAAACATACAAAAATACAAAATAGACACATTTTCAGCTGCCTATGATCAATACGAGCATTCATGTGTCTACAGTTTGCATTACACCCCCAAGGACATGAGCTGCAAAGTATCGATATATAACAAGAACACTGGTTTGTCCAACTTCTGCAGTCTTTTTAGTTTTTTTAATCAGTTTGTTGTAAACTTTGTGAAAAAATATGTACATCAATTGGCCTGAACATTCACAAACTCATTTTCTCTGTCCAAAATTGTCAGATCCTAATGAGTGTTGACTGCCCCTCATGGCCTAAAATACTTCACTGCATAGGCACAAGTGCAGACTAAAGCCTCCAGTAGAAGCTCTGATAACGCACCCTCCTCTTTCTTACATCCTACGCCTTCTCAAAATAACACCTCACAATTCAGCCTGGCTCTTTCTCCCGCCTCTTAGAAAATTAACCCTACAAGACACCCTGCTTCTTGGGTGGCAGCTAAGACACACTTTAGGGCTCTATATGTGCACTCGGGATAGACAACAGCCCTGCCCCAATCACTCAGAAGGCAATGGAGATGCCCTTAGACCGCGGCATCAGGGGTAATTAAGACACAAAGGAAGTGTGAACGAGGTAGAAGATAAAAAGCAGAGACCAACTAATGTCCATCTATAGAAATAAAGTCTGGACCTAAGAGCCTGACTGCAGATAATCCTCTTAGCTTCAATTAGCACAGCAGTGGGACCAGAGACTAGCTGTAGTGCTAACAAAACAAAAACAAAGGAAAAGCCAGACTGGTGCACAGAATGTTAAGCATTTTATTGATACTTTGCAGTCATCAACATTCCCTGGGGGTGTGATGCTAACCGTAGACACTGCTCCGTCTGAGACTCTGTTACTCAGGTTAGACCTTAATCTGAGCTTTATTTTAACAAAAACAGATGAAAAAAGCATGGTTTTCATTATAGTTGAAAAACACAGAAACGTGTGATTACTGTAAGCAGACTTGCATCTTCACAAACTCTTATTCGGCCTGGAGGAGGGCGTCCTCCTACTTGTTACCATGGAAATGTTTCTTTCTTTGGCTATAATATTTGATCTCCATAAAGAGTGTTGAGAAATAGAGTTTTAACTTTCTGTTTTCATGGAATCACACTGTTGACTTTCCACCACCAGAAACTTTGGCCAAATACAAAGTTGGTACAGAGTTGTATCATCCTTTAGTATTTACAGATGCACATTTATGTAATTATTTATCTAACTTAATTTATTATTTCTCAAAGTTCCTGTGAAAACATTTATGACGCATCTAGACACAACTGGGGGAGATAATGTGTTAAATATTTCTAAGTTTGTCAGGACAGCAAATTAGCATAACCACAATTACGTTTGAGACTTTAGATCTTATCGGAGAAATCTGAGAACGCTAACGAGAGCTGTTAACCGTCAAATTAGCAATACAACTAAATATGAGTTTCTATATTTGAGCCTCAAGATCAATTCACAACTCCAGCAATACAGTGAATGGTTCTTTACTCCAATTTTACGCTTACCTGCCCCCAAAATCACACTATCTCGAATCATAAGAAAGATGAGGAGAAGAATAACTGTTTTATGGGTTTAGCTTTATGAAATCAAATCACAGTGGGAAATCCATATTTATTACTCAAAACAACTCTTATCTCTCCTCAGATAAATCGTCTCTCCAAACTTTCTAGAAAAATAACCCAGTTTTCATAGACAGCTTGACTAAAATACTTCTGCCAATCATCAATCTACACCGAACTCCACACAGAGCCCTGCTGCTGTTTCCCCATTATCCCCTTTCTGTTAAAACGGTGTAAGCTGTCAGTTACTGTTCTCTTCTCCACACAGATCACAACGCCGCCTGATTAATCTTTAATGCTACCAAGTCTCTGTAATGGGGCTAATTGACTTTTCATAGGGGTATAAATCAAAGAAGGCAAGTTCCTCCATGAACAAGTGCAGAATACGGATCGTGCATTAGCCTACTTAAGTGAGACTGAGCCACGCAATATGGTGAGAAAATGGTCATTAGAACTGCTTTATCTGTTTTAATTTGCTTTCAATTGGGAATTAACAGACAATGGAGATCCAAATGACTTCAACTAAGGGTCAATCCCATTTCTAATGTCTAATTTCTACCCCGTGAAACTGAGCAACAAGGGGTAGAAGTTGAAAGTCGATCCCTACGAATTGGGACTTCAACGATCACATACGTCATCAGAAGTCTCCGCCAGCTTTTACGTAAGGTTACAGTCAGAGCAGAATGACACGCAGACTATTCAAGAACACAACCTGAGCTTCTCTAAGGGTTAAACCAGTGATTTCGCTTACAATTACTTGGGTTACAATATCTAAATAACAACTGTGCAGCACGGACGCTTGCAGTGTGTTCACAACTTTATTTCCATGCATCAACCGATCACTCAAGTCACAAATAACGTGACACTGCTCAACATAGTACTAGTGATTTTTTTGTGCATTTTATGAAGAAAATGTCCATTACGCATTGGAACAACGTTAAACTTAAGACAATACAGCAGGTATCACAAATTTGAAACCATAAATAATAGAGAAAATGCATCTCTGAACTTCCTAAAAAGAGGCATCCGTGTGAAACTAGTCAGATTGAAGAAAGCAAACAATGCCCCAAAATATCAAAAATCACCTCACTTCCCTGGTTGGCACCACTGTGACGCTAAAAAAACAAACTTTTATCAGGTGTTTCCATCTGCAGCTCTTAGACTTTGCTCCCCTTTAAGCCCTGTTCGTTTTCATCTCACACTTCACAAAAACGGATGATTCAAGTTTAAACCTTTCTTATCATTTAAAGTCTAAAATGTGAGGCAGGCGCCGCTGAACTGCAAAAGTTGTTTTTAGCCCAAACGTCTGTAAAAAGTGTTTGTTGTGAGTTTAAATAAAGCTTTTCAGTCTGAGTCCGTGGCAGCTGCTCATCACGGTGCACCTGCATGTTTTTATTACAGGGCTCCTTTGGTCTGATTGGTCGCTTTAAAAGAAAATCCAAAGCGCTGCCTCTGATTGGTCAAGGCCTGAGCTTGGCACTTGTAAAAGGAATCATAAACAATGTGCGTGAGTCAGACAGATGCAGCTGCCCCGGTTTGAATGGGAATTAACATTATTTTGAAGAATTTAAATTACTCAGAATTGTTTTACAAGCATACAAGCAAAAGTTTTGTGCAGGAGGCTTCGATTATTTTAGTTCGAGGTCACTAGTTCACCTCTGATACCAATGGACCCTGTGTGCCATGAGAAAAGGGCCCATATTACACTATTTTCTGATCTGTTATAATGTTGTTTCCTCATCAAAAACATACCTGGAGGTGTATTTTGTTTCATTCACACATAAACCCTGCATATTTCGACTTTAGAGTTCTTCTCTCAAACAGAAAACACTCTGTTCCACCTTGTGATGTCAAACGTGTGATGAAGGAAATGCAAATTGAACAATACAAATGAAGCAAAACACAACTCCAGTATGTTTTTGATGAGGAAGCAACATTATAACATGACTTAACGCTAAGAAGGGTCAATTTTGTGTAATATAGGACCTTTAGATGCTAATTATTTTCACAAATCCATGACAGTTTCAGAGCAATATTAAAGATCGGGTATGTAGCTTTCTGGATGTGGCACGTTACGTTTCATTTATAAAAAGGGAAGTGCATATCCTACATAAGAAAATGTATGATATGCACAAAATCTCTATTTCTCCGATCAGCGCTATGAAAAATGATCTTGTTAAATGCTACACTGCGCCCACTGCCTTTAAAGCATTTCACAACTGTTACCACTTAATATTGAGAAATTATTCATACAAAGAGAGCAGTCATACAGTCTGTTGGCGAGAACCACTAGAGGAAGCTGTGTGTGTGTGTGTGTGTTTGGGAAGGGGGGGTAAGTTGCAGAACAAGCTGGAACACAAGCAAAATCAAAATATTTGCCACTTTAAATCTAGAGCAAAGTTTAAACTCATATTTATTCAAGTTTAGTTACATTCTTGTTGTATGTAGGTGCTGATGTTATCTTACCCTTGTGGAATTTTCAGATTATGATCAATGTTGGTATTTAGGAATAACTGATACCTGTGTATACATGTTCATAGAGATGTGTGTGTGTGTGTGTGTGTGTGGTTTTGCACTTATACATTATGTAACAAGTGAATATATATTGCACAAGCCTTCTCGAAATGCATGTTGAGGTATTGATTGTGAACAAGCAAGCAGCTTTTCTTTATTTTTCCCATAAATATCTTTTCTGACACTGGACTGGGTTAAAATAAGTCTCACTTCTTCCCACTCTATTCTCAGCATCAATCTTTCATTTATATGAGTCAATCTTGGACTCAGATTGTACAGATTGTATTCATCACTTTACTTTCTGTTTGATTTGAGCTATGACATCGCTCAAAATGAAGATAAACCAGCACGATTCCCTGGAAATGGAAAATTAAAATAAATCATAAATCTGCACGGAGATGTTACGTTTTATACCGAATATTATGGTAAGCAGGAAGAGGCAAAATAAGAGTCAGGTTTGTGGAGGTCCAGGCAAAGTAAAGACGCGTGTTTTTCAGCACTGAACCGCAATGAAAACAAACAACATCACTTGCTTTTATTTTAATCTTTTTCATTTATTAGGCCATGAGTAAACCATTGGATGATGTTTTTAAACCTACAGAAATTCAGATCTTTTTGTTGGTAGCCTTCATTTTTTTTTAGAATATTGTCATTGTTAAAATATTATTGACATTTTATTATTTTTCAATAGGTTTCAATATGTCTTAGCCGGAAAACCATGGGCGCTTACTGGCTGTAATCAAGGCACAGAGACACTGCAGTTATCACATCAGCCAACATTTAAAAACATAAAATAAAATCACAAGTCTGGCCCTGTGAAGCCCCTGAGGAGATTTAACTAAACAGACTCCAAATCTCAATGAGACAATCAAATAAAGAGTAATACAGAAATTAGGCTGCGATTTGAAAAAGTCCACCAAAAAACTACACTTCACATGCAATTATCACACCAATACAGGATGCCCCGCTTTTAAATCCACCCCTATTTTTCAATGCAAATAATTAAGCGCCCGTTGAGCTAATCCACTTTAGCACACGGTCACTGCTGGCTGCCACGCACCAGCTTTGGCACAAGCTTAAATGGTTTTCATTATAGGGCACATGACCATAAATCAGGTTCGCTACAGTCTGCGTGTGGGGTGGTGCACGGAGGACAGAGGGAGAGGCCGGCTTTAGTGGCTTTGGTAGCACGGCGGACGTTCTGGGGGTCAGTCTGTGTGGATTTACTGGTGCTCTGAACACGCACCAGCAGACCCATCGCTTTGGGCTTATCTTGATCCCTGGTCTCTGGACAGTCCGAACGAAGGTAGAGAGGAAAGTAGGGCCGGCAGGGAGATAAAATGGGGTGAAGCGTTAAGGGCAGAATATGGGACAGTGAGTAGATCAGCAGGGACAGGCTAAGGAGGAATAGGTGGGGAGATGGATATCCAGGGAGTGGAGAAATGGAGTGATAAGAGAGACAGAGAGGAGTGGAAATGGGGTATTTTAGGTGGAGCGAGGAAAGCAGAAATTTAAATGGTCAAACTAGGGATTATGAACAAGCAGTTATGATTACTGTGCTTCTAGATTTTGTGCAGGACTAAACTAAAACTAACACATGTAAAACAAACAAAAAAACTAGAAAAATCTAATATGAACTAAAGAGTTAACAAGAACTGTACAAGATCTAAAACCAAACAAAACTACACACTGGAAAAAACAATATCTAGGTTCTAGGTAAGTTAAAATTAGTGAAATTAACATTTTACTTTATTTCAGTAGATTCATCTTGACAAGTGAAATGATCTGCCAGTGGAATAAGTGTTTTTTTCTTAATTCAAGCAACATTTGATTGTATTTCTTCTTTTAAGTGTGAAAAGTTGTGTTTTTTCTTCTTTTAAGTGTAGCAAGATGTATTTTCATATTTTAAGTGCAAAAATCTGGCAGATAATTTTACTTGTCAAGTGAAATTTACTCAAATCATGATAAAACTTTCTTAATCCAAGTCATTTTAGCTTGACTAGGTTTTGTTTTTTGCAATGCAGCTGATGCAATCCAGTAATGTGCAATGCTCTTCATCAGCTCTAAAGAGGTTTCTTCTTGATTACAATTGAATTACATTATGTTCTATGACAATTCAATGTGCCTGCAGTTAAGGACTATGATTAATCACATTTTAGATCAGTGTCATTCATTTCATGTCATAAATTCTTTTGCTTTACTATCGCAGTTTTACTATCAAAGTTCTGAATGTAACACCGGTGTGTACTGTACCAAAAGCATTCTACTATAAAGCCATTCGTGGTTTTCAGATTCTAGGATGCGATGATGCCAGACGCCCAGATAGGGGTAAAAGGGACACTTTTTTATATTGATTACTAGGGTTGAGAATCATAGGGCAACTCATGATTCAATACATGGCTCATGATACAATATTATCATGATATGGTGATACATGTGATCGATATATTGCACATGATACTTTGATATAGGCTATTGCTGTTAAAGAAAAAAATAGCAACAGTATTTCTTACTTTCTTACTGCAAAGTGTATATAAAATACATCTATTTTAATCTCCAAAACTGTGAATGTCAAGTGCATTGCTCAAACAAGTTTCCTTCCTCTAAATAAGCTTGTTGCTTATTTAGAGGAAGGAAACTTGTTACACCAAGTTACCAAAAAATACTCATGATAACAATATTGTATCACCAAATTTAGTATCATGATATATAGATATGTTGATATTTTTGCACATCTCTTGATTACATTGTACTTCACCATGAAATATCCAAAGGTAAATTCACAAATGTTGCACTGGCAAGACACTTCACCCACATTGCCTAGTATGAAAGTGGTGTGTGAGTGTTGGTGGTGGTCGGAGGGGCCGATGGTGCAGATTGGAGCCTCACTTCTGTCAGTCTGCCCCAGGGCAGCTGTGGCTACAATAGTATATTTCCACCCCCGGGTCTGGAGTGAATGAATAATGCTCTGTAAAGCGTCTTTGAGTGTCCAGAAAAGCGCTATATAAAACTGATGCATTATTATTATTACTGATGCATTAGTGGCAAAACCCAAGAACTCACCATATGGCAACAGAAATCTACATTTAACAATTTAAATTTTACCAACTCCCATCTGCATTAAATATTAGTGTTTTGATGTCCTCTGAAACCCAGCAACATTCTAACACCTTTGAGTAGGACAAATACAGAACAAAAGTTAACAATTTCTTGGGATTGTGGCAAACTAAGCCAAAAAAGACATTACACCAAGCTATGATTCAGACGGCAAACTTCCACATGACTTCAATCAGACATGTTGCTGGTAAGCCACTTATTCATAAACATGTTGTCATTTTATCACTATCAGTAAACTATAAAGTCTGCTTCTCCTTTGGCTTCCCAGCAAACATCAACATCTTGGATTAACCTGACATAAACTCACAGATTAGAAGTAAATGTCAAATACTTGCCCTTTAGTTACCTCACTGATGTCTTTCCTATTCTAATTCTGGCTTTGTTTTAATCAGTGAAAATGCCTGTATCCATCTGCCCCTGATCCAGACTTGAAAATGAACAATTGTAGCCAAACAACACACATTTAGTTCCTCTTTTTGCATTTATCTAGCCAGTAACTCGCTGAAATTATACATGGCAAATTCAAGCCAAGAATCACATTTCTGTATAAGCATCAAATTGCAATGACTTAACAATTTTAAATTTACTGATTGAGAACATAAAAACCAGATCCCCCCATTTTTTTGTTCTCAATCGTGTGCTTATATTGGCTAGTTTGTTTGCAGCGATGGAACTGCTAAATGCGGCAATTACAATATCGTACAATCTTTGTTCTGCCAACTCAAACATTGAAACTTGTCAAGGTAATTCAGTGATTAAAGATATTTCAACTAGAGATTGACCGATTAGCTGTGCCGACATTTCTGAACCAATATGTGGGGTAGATTTTGATTATTTTCCTCAAATTATGTAATTTATATTTACTACAAACTCACCCACAGCCCTTTTTTTTTAAACCACAGACCCATAAGGGAAGTGTGCAGTCACATTTTGATCAGTTTTTATTCTTATTAAAGGGTTTAAATGCTTTCTGTGTGTGTTTTAGGCAGCAGATCGACCAAAACTAAATATCAGCCTGTGCTGGAGATTTAAGGCCGATAGCCAATATACAAAAAAGGGCAAATATCGGCCCGTCTATCTCTAATTTCATCAAATGTGGTTTCTCCCAGTGCGTTTTGTCAGTACAAGTAAAGTGGGGAAGTTGGCTCGAACTTCAAAAATACCATTCTCATGTGACCCCAAGCTAACGGGTTTATTTCAGTTTTAATATCTCATGAATACATAAATACAATACTTCCCTTCAGTTAATTCTGATTAAGATGCCAGTCATGCATAAAATAACACGATTCTGCGAGACAAACAAAAATTAACCAGATTTGGTAAAGTATTACAAATCTGTACTGAGAATTAGTAAAACTGTAAGCTGGAGAACTGCAATGAAGTGTCTCCTGCGGCTTATAATAATTATAAAGCCTAAAAAATGTTACTTTACATTTTACATTGTTCATTCACTCCACCTGATACTCCACTTCTGTAGCCACAACTGCCCTGGGGTAGACAGATGTGAGGCATATCTGTGTATTTGGCCTCTCCAGCCGCGACCAATACACCACACCGCATTCAAGATGGGTGAAGTGTCTTGCCCAAGGACACAGCTAAAGTAAGCACGGGTTAAAGTTGAACATATTAAATTTTTCTTACTATTTAATTTTTCTTACTATTCTGAAGCAGTTGTATTTAAAGGTTCTATACCCAATTTTTCCCATGTGTTGAAGCAAAATGTGTCTTGCCCGAGTGCCCGTTAGCATGCTAGTTGTTGTAGCTTTACCTTCACAGCCATACTTTTGCTTAGGTCTCTGAAAGTTGTGAAAAGTGATTATAAACTAATGGTGTTAGGTTCTTTTTTCGCACCAAGAGTTTGTTTTCATACCTGACAGTTTTGACTGCTCACTAGCGGTCTTCCTCAGAGTGATGGTGCTCACATGATGTTGCTTTGACGTGTCCGGTCAGCTGATTTATACAGTTTTTGGTGCTGTCTTCCTACCAGTGGAGGCACGATAACAGCGCCACCTGCAGTCTGACTTTCTCATAACCATATCCCAGGTGTGTGAGAGTAAAAAAAGCCCCCTCCTCCCAATGTATGTTTTCGTGGACACATTTCTGTATTTCGGTTGCATCTTTAGAAAGAAAGAGGCTGAGGAAGTGCGCTAGCGAGCAGTCAAAACTGTCACATATGAAAACAAACTATTGGTCTGAAAAAAGAAACTAATGACATAAATTACCAGAAGACCAGATGAACCTCACTGGACGCTTATAAACTCACTGAGATGAAGAATTAGGATGATCAGAAGGCGTAAAGTAACTGAGGAATAACTTTAGACTACTGAAAAGCATCTAAAAAGTAAATAATTATGTTTTTAAGTCAGTAAAAATCAAGTACAGTGCCTAATGAGTTGAAGCTGTATGACATTCAAACCAGTAAACAAACCAATGCAGGCAAAACATCCTTCAGGGGCTTTCATTCTGAATTTTCTAATTGGTGTCAAATCATTTCTATACATTTATTTTATTCATTCAATTTAAACTGACTTGTGCTTATAACTTTGGCCTACAGCTGTTTTTTTTTAATCTTCTGTCATGAAGGCAAGAGTTTGATGGCTTGACCAAACCGATTGATCACTAGTTTTTCCAAGTCACCCCATGCATACAATGCAAACTATGTGAGCCCACAGAAGGAATGCACCCAAAATGGCATCCATCACTTTAGTCTTGGGTTCAGATGAGTTGACCCTGTCTGCAAAGGGGACGGGCTGTCACAGATAAGACACCAGCTCCTCTGACACCAACAAAGAATTAGAAGCACTGTCCATCAAAGCATAACGTGTTATATCACAGTCAAAGTGTGTGGCGTTAGAGGGTTAAGCTTTTATTTACCTGCACAAAGTGTCAGGAGTCACAGAGCAAGTTCTGTGGAATCAAAGGGAATTTCTTCAAGCATGTAAACCTTGTTGTAGACTGATGCAGAAAAGATAATGAAAAAAAAAGATAGTTCAAAGAAGTGTTGGCGATGTATGGCCCCTGAAATGGAAAACATGCAAAATCTGTACTTTCAGTCATGTTAACCTTTTTTATTAGGAATCCACCGATCCAGCCTTTTCAGTTACGATGCAGATTTCGATGCTATGGCCTTAAGTATTTACTGACACGCGATATCAACTAATAACAGTGCAAAGACTGAAAACAGAATGCTTTAAACTCAAATAAAATAAGACAAAACTGATCTCAATGTGTTATGTACATCTTGTTTATCTCACAAATAACCAAAGTTGTCCTGTGGTTCAATTCTTGACCAACTACGGCCTGATTTATACGTCCAACCAGATTATCGGCTGAATCGATATTTGGGAGACAATGTCCGATCCAGCAAATTTGTCAGTTTTGGCGCCAATAGCCGTATCAGATCAGTGCATCCCTATTTTTTATGTTTCAAATAATACATTTACTAATAATTTAATAATACTAACTGATTAAATGTAGTTTGTCTGCACTAAAAGCAGTACTGGAGTATGGAGAGTGGAGTGGTCAAAACACTAATAGCTTCTACACTTATAATGCAGAATAAAACATATAAGACATAATTATAATTATTAATAGAAATCCAGTACAGTCCCAGAGGAATAAGTAGCTTAGAGCTGGGATCAGTGATAGCACTAGTGATACTGGGAGTTGTAAATTGAGAATTCTTCGATCTAACAACCAATGCTTGATCTTCACTTGCGTAAATAAATAATCTTACCACCATTGAAACAGATTTTTTTAAATTGTCAGTATTCACAATGGCCACTGTGCCTGGATAAAAATATGAAAGTGCCAAATTACAATATATGCAGTTGCAGAAAATATTGTACAGGCACCAATGAAAACGTCCAATAGGATTAGATGAAATCACTAAAACAAAAGAAAAACTAAAACTCCACAATAACCAATACCTTGTGACTGTGAAGCTGCCAATCATTAAGACTGGCAGTAAATTTAGCAGCTAACTGCGCCATGGGACCACAGCTTCCAGTGCAAGAGCTACTGTGTAACTCAAGCTATGACCTGAGGACATGCTGTGGACGGGAGATGTCAGAAACTATTGGATGTTATTTTTACAACGGGATGGGAATGCAATTTCCACTGCAGCCTCTCTCTCAGGGTCTTTGTTTTGGGTAGAATTAAATGCTTTGGTGTTTTGCGCTGACAGCTAGATTCCTTCAGAGCTTGTGAGGTGTGTGGGGGCTTCAGGCGTCGCAGTCAGACCCTATTCTGTCCTTCGCAACGTCCCACTGAGGGGCCCCACTTGATTAGACTGACTCATACAATCTGCCGGCTGCACAACAGCTGGAATTACTCACTCAGTCCTATAGCCCACAGCACACAGCCAAGAAGGGAAGAGTATAACTACTGGAATAAAAATAAAATAATACATAAATGGTAGGTTGTAGCCAAGAAAATCAAACTTGCATCTTAAAACATGATCACGGTTCTTCAAAATCATGCAGCCCTATGTTTCAGCATTTACATTACACATTAGTAGGGACTGATCTGTTTGTCTGAGACCAACTGGCCATAATGACATTTTAAAGACGTATCCAATAACATAAAGTCCCAGCATTCTGTCGTGGGACGGTTGAATCACTCTGAGGTGCCAAACCACCTCTTCTACACTTATCACACATGATGCATCTCCATGTTATTGCTGCTGGGGCCTTCATCACATGATACTGCTAATGCTCCAGTCTTCATCCTTCAAAGACAGTGGAAATGTCGCCTCAGGACATCCAGCCTCATGTATGTCTATGCTGACCTGAGAAAAGCCTGAAAGCCCCACTCCAATGATACACAGTGAACCCAAGACACATGGGACCCATCACTGGCAACGCACAGAAAAATGTAAACCAAATCTAAGTTTTGAGAAGTCATTTGGAAGCATCTAACGTGATGTAAATGTAATTGCAATGTAAGCAAATAGCATTCAGGCTGTAGATTTCCACATTGCAAATTTGTTGTACTGATTTGGTGCCTCTACATTGAACTTGTTGCCATTGATTTTTAATGACAATCTTACATATGCATCATCTACCGGGCAAACATAAAACAGGTTAGGTTGTTAGGTCAAGTCTCCACATTTTTGTCCATGGGCAAAGCACTTTATGCCACTGGGGCAGCCTGATGAAGGGAAGAGAACCAATCTGCATCATCAGGCCCTCCACCACTACCAATCACTCACACGCCACATTCATACTAAGGTGAGTCTTGCCAAAGGATGCAGTGACTTAGTCTGAGCAGGAATCAAACCAAAGACCTTCTTTCCTTCGGTGCTCTAGCCTCGCTTCACATAAACAAGACAAAATGTGATCTTCCCTAAACAGTTTTACAACAATCTTGAACTTTATCAGAAATACCACATGGTAAAATCTTTAGTGAGTATTAAGCCTAATCTTGAGTTAAAAGTGTAGTTATATTTTTTTTTCTATCATGACAACGACACCCAAAACAAAAAGTCACTTATTACTGTGATGTGTAGGGAAAGAAATGAAAACTGCAAGGGCAAAGTGATTGGGATAAGAAGAAGAACAGCTCCAAAATATCAGTTTCAATCAAATATAAAACCAAAGCTATAAACCTTTCAGAATCCCATAAAACAGAAGGTGAACTCCGTGTGAGACCTCAGATGTACAGACCCTGGGGCTTGTAACTGGGCGGGGGAAGCTTCATGGCGGCTGCACACAGAAACGTGATGCACTGCGCTCACACAATTACCCATTGAGTGTCTCGACTCCGTGATGTATGTCCATGTGACTCTGGGTGCTGTTCTGCCCCTCTGAGCAGGTCTCTGCCTATGGGAGCACTTGTCGACAGGGGAACAGGAGCCCCCAGTGCGGGACAGTGGAGGTGAGTGAAGTCAGGCTACGGAGGGAAAGCCCGGTTTGAATGAAACAGAGCCCGGGGCAGTCCGCGAGGTTAAAGATATATTAAAAAGGAAAACCTAGAGGCAGTGAGTTCAGCTATAGGCCATCGCCGCTGGAAATCAAGACTTTGATTGAGAAGTCTCCTTTATTTGCAATATCCAGGCAATACTAAAGAATGCATGGACTATAGATCCCACACTAAGGCCCAGCAAATGCCTCCTATTGACACAAACCTGAAAACGGGACTGATGAATCACCGCATTGTCTTTTTAAGGGAATGCTATTTTGAGGGTCCTGGATCTTTTTAGTTGCATATAGTCACATTTATACAGCATTTTTTCTTCAAATGACTTACTTTAAATCAGGGAACTGCTCAGCCATTCACACGCAGGTTCATGCTCCATAGTGCAGAGACAGTGAAGGCGAGGTGGGTTAAGTGTCTAGCCCAAGGACACTATGGCAGGAATGTTGGAGTGGGTTTTGAGCCACCAACCGAAGGATCGGAGGAAAAACTCTCTACTAAATTGAGCTACTATCAGATTGCCAGATTGGACTAACAATAAACCATAGCTCTGTAACAGGAGATCAAGTATTGGAACAACAAACAACAGCAAATAGTTTTGTTTTCGTCACAAAGGTCAATAAATGCCATTTACACTGATGCTTGGTGATTGTAAGAAGATTGTGAAGATTGTTTGTGAAGGCAATGGGACGTCAAGGCAAATCTAATTCCACAAATGATTTAAACAAACATCGGACTTTTCTTTTTGAGTAAAATGTTTCGCTTCTTGTTTAGGAGGTTCAGATGTGAGTAAGTGTCTTGGATGGTAAATGTCAAATGCATTGAACACAGTAATATAGAAAGAGAAGTCCTTACAGTGATACATGCTTCAGTAAGAACACTTCAGCTTTCACTATGAGTTAAAGGTGCATTGCGTAACTTTTCTGGTGGAATGCTCTTCTTTGTGAAGATGCTGCTTTGTCTGGAATGTTTCACGGTATCTTATTAAACTTTCCTATCCTCATGGAGACCAAACCAGACCAAGTTACAGGTCAGATCTGTGGAGAGGCGACCCCATTCAGTCAGAATGCCTGTTTTTCTAGGTGTTTTGGAGCTATAAAACCACCTGTTATTGAGTAAATGTAAGGTAGAGCGGTTTAATGTCATACTGTGGAACATTCCAGGCAGAGTAATGACATATCCATAGAAGCAAGCAGATGATGGACCCCCAACTAAAAGGTTACATAGTGCATCTTTAAACAAACTTTCAAGTAGTTTCTGAGTCAAATAAATTTGATCTCTTGTTTAGGAAACGTATTTCGAAAGGGAACCTTTTCACATAAGCAAACTCAAACTGTTAGCTGCATATTACCTTATCCGAACAACAAATAAATGCCAGTAAATGTCACTTTTTTACCAACCAAAGAGCAAACCCAGGAAGTAGCAGACAAAGATCTCCAGTTCCCCTTAGACTTTCACGCGTCCGCCCACAGCCGCCCCGGGACACCAGTGTCAATCAACAACAAGCAGCCACAATCAAATGTGCTATCTCCAGAACATGTGACCTGGGCCTATTTTTACTGCAGAGGAGGGGATGACAGCACCGAGCTCTGGGGACAAGAAATATGTGTATACATTCTCTTCACATCAAAAGCCTCAACCACGCGACCAAGCGCTTGCCCCGCGTTGGCATGTGTGCTAAACTACCCAGCATGCCTTTATAATTCACTTCAGAGGTGCTGTCTTACCCCTGATCGGCCCGTTTGGTGTAAACATGACGTCATATGGGCTAAATACGGCTTATATAATAATAAAATCTACACAATAATAACTGTGGCTATTTAAGATTACACAGGTACATAGGTAATATTTTCGATTCAATTTATGTTCCTACCAAATAACCCTAAAAGTAAACAGCTTTTTAATCTGGATGTTTATGCCACATAAGTTGATTTTAATATCAGAAAAATTGAACCTGGTTGAGAGTCCATGTTTAAATGTTTGACAGTGCCGTGTTTTTGTTTTCTCTGTTTTCTCAGTGTGCAGAGGGTGGGTGTTTTTTTCTCTATTTTTCTTTTGTATGTTAAATTTCAAAAAGGAAATAAATAACATAAAATTGATTAAATAAAATAGATCACATACTAGAAGAATGATGATCTATTAGATGAGACGATGTGAATGAAACTGATTTCGCTCTTGTTTGGTCATATTATGTGTAATTGTGAATAATGATTCATTTGTGACTCTAAAACTCTAAAATCTTAAATTGTGATGTCTCTACTAGCTTGTTTTTGAAAGGACAGGATAGACTGTTTGCTGTAAAAGTCATTCTGAAAGTGAAATTATGGGAAATACAAGTGAAAAGTACCTTGGTAACACACAAAACTGAAAGTAACAACTCAGATGACTTGTTGATCTTGTTTAAAAAGAAAGTAAAAACAGTTGGTGAAAAAGGATCGTGGATGTAAATTCCCTGTTGGTTAAATGTAAATGTTCTCAGAGTTGCTCAAGGGGAATGACTGTGTTTATCTAGTCCTGACTAGGTGCTTTCCGAAGCTCACTCATAGCTATAAACGCAAATACTGTGAATGTACAAAAAACAAAGCAATAACAAGTCTGCAAGAAAGGCTAATAATGATTTCTAAAGTGATTACAACTATGTCTTTATCTAAAATATATAAAAATGAAGTTTTAAATAGGTTTATTATGCAATACATCATTGACTTGATCACCCAAAATGTATAACTGTTCTGTCCTGTTTCAATAAATGTAATATTTATCTATTATTCAAAGGGCAATATGGGACTTTTCTGGTGGGCAGTGACTCCAGGTTTATGCTTCAGCACAGTCTGAAATGAAGTGTAGCGTTTAACATACGACATACTACTCCTCACAGTGTTATTTTAGACAGATATGCATTGGTTGTCTCCATGGAGATACATTTTTAGTTTTATGCCATACTGTTGAATATTCTCCATGGACAACACCAGATGGCCGACCCTCCACCAGAGTGCTTCCTTTCTATAAACTATTCTCACCTTTTTGTCTCTCAAAGTCACATTATTTTAGTTAAAGGGCCTATATTATGCTATTTTCTCATCTATATTATAATATTTTCTCATAAAAAACATAAAGTAAATGCTCCACTGTGTTTTTAAACTCCATACAATCATTTGAATAACTTCAGCCATGGAGTTGCAAATCTCTGCTGAACTAAAAGTAAAAGGAAGCTGTTAACTGAAAAACTGCCACAATATGACATCACAAGGTGGAACAGAGCATATTGAGCTTTGGAGATGCAGTCAGACAAATAATAAAGAATTATTCAAACATGTGTGAATGAAACAAAACACAACTCTAGGTATGTTTTTGAGAAATTTAACATTCTAACATGACTTAAAGCTCACAAGAGTCAATTTTGCATAGTGTAGGACCTTTAATGTATTTGCCATTAATTGTGGGCAAGTAATAACAAATAGAAGTGGTTTCCCTCTTACCGAGCAGCTGCACGCCTCTTGTTAGCCCGTACACATCTATGAGCGCCCACAGAGACTCAGAGGTCCTCACCCCGCTGAAGAACAACATGGGGCTGGACTCATTGATCCTGTAGAAGACTCTGCCCTTCTTGTCCACCCAGAATGCGATGATGTTTCCCTCGTTGGCAAACTCCTCAGGCAGCGCCTTGGCCCAGAAGCCGCTCTGGGACACGAGGTCAGGGCAGGCGTACTTGGGCAGGTTGTCTGGGTTTATCCTGGACGGGTCTTTGGAGGTGAAGCCCAGACGTAGAGCACCGCTCCAGCAACACTGCTTCTTAGTAATCTGTAGGTAAGATACACATAGAGCCGAACTGAAAATATATGCAAGGGTTTAGATTTTTAGTTTGTTGTCTTCAAGCATGAGTAGTTTAGTACTAAAAAGCATAGATTCTCAAGTAAAAATAAATAAATAAATACTTATTTTTTCTTAAAACAAAAGTTGTTTTAAATCCATTTCTAATTTTTGTTTTAAAAGTACAGTGTTTATAGTTCCATTTATCTGCACATGTATAATTTTTAGACCAGTTCAAAATGGGCTAAAGAATCTTGCCGTGCAAGGCTTAGAAGGAGATACAATAGCACATCTTTGAGCATGACTTCTGGAATCTGGCAAATCAAGACAACATCCTGGTTTGAGCCCAGCTTGAGTACCAATGTAGATGTGGTTTGGTCCTGCTCTGGTCCTGCTCTAGTCCTGGTTTAGTCCAGGTTTAGTCCAGGTTTAGTCCAGGTTTAGTTCCGCATTAAGTATAGTTTAGTTATACAGACTGTGCAAGTGACTAATACATTTTCATTACTATTACCTTAAATGAAAAAGCACTAAACACATAAAGCTCTGCAGAGTGAGGCCAACTGAGTATCTGTGCAAGTACATGCAGACAAATGTGCAGGGGGACAAACTGTGACGGTGGACTAATTTACAGAACATAAAGAATATTAAGTTATATACTATATATGAGCTCAACAATGTCTTTATTGTTATATTATATACAACTAAGTGTAAACCATATGGCATTATTTGCATTATTTGAGGTTTTTTTCAGCCTTTAAGCATTAATGAACATGTGATATCATCACCACCATCACACTGCAGACCTCATTAAGTGCAACACACCCTTTTTAACAACCTGTAATAACTAATGAACCAGACAATTGTAGATATTCCATTTAATTACTATTATTAGTTTTTACAAGTTGTTAAACATTACACTATTAGAACTAGTGTAAAAAGTGCACGGGGGTGAACATTTCTGATTTGTATGTCGTAAAAGTACTCTGTACATAAATCATTCTCAGATCCATGTCTGCTTTCCATTGCACTCCTCTAGCATTAGCCCCATTATACCTTTCACCACAGTCTCCCTCTATGATGGACGACTCTGATTGTTTTGACACATTAAAAGCTCCCAGACTCTTGGAGCGACTGCTGTGCCAGGAGCGGGGATTACCTTGAGCCGCACTTGCTCATACAGCGCTATGGGCCTGTTGCTGAACGTGATGGCATTGCAGAAACTGGCCTGTCTCTTCACAGTTTTCTGGGACAGGTCCATGACGATCTGGGACCCCTTGGCGCTCGGATGGAAGAGCAGGGGGCTGATGGGAAATGGACCTCCCACACCTCCGCAGTGCATGGGTAGGCAGCGCTTGGGCTTGTGGTGGCATCGGTGGGAAGTGGAGGGGAACGGACCGCCCAGGGAGTCTGAAAAGAAGAGGGAAAAAGGACACGAGTGAGACTAAAGAGGTGTAGGGCGTTATTTCCTGCAGTTGAAGTGACAGTTTAAAGGTGCAAGATTCTCTATTTTTTACTGTGGTGATAATATGTAATATCCATTTTAAATTATAGCTTTACACAAATCAACAAGCAATTTGCAGAGAAAAGTAAAAAATAAAAGGTAAAATTACGAAGTAGAGAATTCTAAATACACTGATGACATGATGACACTAGGGAGAATTCTATCCAAAAGTTTGGCACAAACACCATTTCAACAAAACAAAGGTGTTTCTTATATTTTTATTTGTTAAATAATGATTTCTGTGTACATGAGGGGAGTTTTGGTCCAGCGTACAATATGGTTGCCAAATCAGGAAAAAAAAAAATTCAATTTTTTGCAAAATCTTAAATATGATGATCTAACCTGTTTAATGACAATCTTTCATTTTTTTTTGTCCTTGATTCAAACACAAAAGCTGTGTTCACCATTATTCTAGTTTAGTCCTGGTTTAAGCCTGATACAGTCCTGATTTAGACTTGGTTTGGTCCTGTTTTAGTTCTACTTTAGTCCCAACACTGATGTTTGTGCAAGTGTGACTGCTCCATTAGACTGATCAATGGCCAATTCTAAGTCCATATGGTTAAACACTGAATCACTTCTGTTCTGCTCTTTGTGTTTTCTGTTTTGTGTTGGAAATCCCAGTAAATACAAATAGTTCTTTGAATATGAACAGTCAAAATGACATTTTGTGCTGTATTCTAATGGTCTGTGTATGAATTTATGTTTCTTTGCAAGATGACTAAGCAAAGTACAAAATACACATTCAGTATTTTTCAAAGTTACACAAAATAAGATTAATTTAAGATGCAAGCAGCTGACCTTGAACCATGAGACTAAGAACATTTTAATAAATTTAACTACGCCAATTATGTAACACAGACATCATGAAAACAACATTAATTTTCCATCGGCTCCAGAGTGATGTCAGATTAGTTCGGTGATGATCTGGCAGAAGTTTTTGCTGATAAAACATTTTAGAGGATCCCACAACAAAAAGGAGCTAAAGGAAACAGTCAGCATGAAGCGTCAAAAAGCCCAAATCACTTTTGTCTGATTCAGCACCTTCCATGTTTATATTCCCGATCCCGGCCGTCACATGACCTCACACTATCTCTGTATCTCTGTTCACAGAACATTCAAGAACATTCCCCCAGAAGTGAAAGTAAAACGAAATGTAACATGCTCAGTATTAAAAGGTCACGTTACTCTTCCTGTTTTCTCCTTAAGGCTGAGTTCTTCTCTCAAACAGAAAACACTCTGTTCCACCTTGTGATGTGGTAAAAAAAGGAAGTGCTCCACTGTGTTTTTAAACTCCATACACCTCAATCACCACAATCTCTTGAACTAAAGGTAAACAGCAGCTGTTAACTTGAAAACTACTGCTTAATGACATCACAAGGTGGAACAGAGCATTTTGAGCTTTGGAGATGTAGACAGACTAATAATAGGACTAATAAGGATTACTCAAACATGTGAATGAAACAAAACACAGCTCCAAGTAGAGCTGAAACGATTCATCGAGTTAATCGATTAAATCGATGAGAAAAATGCATCGATTGTTTTTTTTTGCCTCGATGCTTCGCTTTATTTTCATGGCGATGGCCGGAACCTTTTGTGGTAGAGGTAAAGTTTCCACACGACCACTGCACTTCACTGCACTTCACTGTACACACAACAGCGGCGCCCATGGATGTATAATAAGAGCATAACCTGTGCGCGGTACGCTCCGGTACGATTATGTCACAAACTACATTTTGGGGAATGTAATCTGTAATCTGTAGGGGATTATAGTTTAAAAGTCACCTTCTCAACACTGATGCTACAACATCTAAACAGAAAGCCCCGTACATTACATCAAGTGGAAAAGAAACCGCGAGGTAAATCAGCCTTAGCCTAGCGATAATTACGTTTTTCATGTCCAAAACACGTGTATCTGTCAGTGCACGTGGTGTGTACTTAACATGTGCAAAGTAGACACGACAGTAACAAACAATTTCTCGATTATTCGAACAAAATAATCGACAGAATAATCGATTACTGTAATAATCGATAGCTGCAGCCCTAGCTCCAAGTATGTTTTTGTATTGTATTGTATTGTATTTTAAACTACAGTATACAGTGGCATTACGTTTGCAAAGAAAAGCTGGTTTTGGTACATTATTTTCCAGATCAGTCAGAAGAGAGAGTTTTTATGTCCAATTTGTGAGTAAAAATAGTTTAATCTGGCATTGTATTAGAGAGTGCAGGGACAGGATATTCAGGAAAATCCTCAGGTTGATTTGAAAACCTGCCGACAGATTTTACATACATTTACATGGACCAACATGAACTTTGTGTCCAACTCACAATTGTGCCTTAATGCCAATATACCACACAAGAGGGTATGGTTTAAGATAAGATAAGATAAAATATCCTTTATTTGTCCCACAATGGGGAAATTTCAGTTTGTGTATTCATTTCTTTGAATACATTTGCCCTTAAGCCAATCTTGGAGTTAACGCATCTGAAAGTCAAATAATCTTGATTTGATTTTAACAAGTTTAGATTATAATTTTAGCTGGCCTAGATTTTTGATATTATTTCAGAATGTTTCAGACACATATTTTGTTTGGAGGAACAAAATCTGTCAGTGAGAAAATTGCACCTAATCAATCATCCAAATAAATCCATAAGTCTTACTTGACAAATTGAGAATTTAGCATGAATCATGTCCAAAAATTGTCCAAAAAAGCAAATAAATGAATAACAAAATAAGATAAATACTTTGAAGTAGGAGTAGCAGAAGTGGTCACGGTTTTATCCCCTCAGACTGACTAATCAAGATCTTCGATTAAATTTGATTTGGTCTTTTTTAAAACAAATAAATGGTCATATTTGTAGCGCTTTTCCAACTTCAAGGCCCTCAATGCATACGCCCATGTAGTATTCATCTGTGGGAGCTAGAATCGAACCGCCAACCCGTGGGTAAGTGGATTTGACAGCCCAACCAGTGATGTCGAGAGCGGGATTCGAACTGTCAACCTTAGGATAAGTGGACAAACACTGAGCTCCTGTCACCTCCCCCAAAAAAATGATGATCAATTTCAAAGTCTGAACTCTGCTCCAAACCACATGCTTTTAATGACAGGGGATTGACTGTGGACCTGTCGATTGAACTGACGATTAGAAATGACAGAATCTCAGTCTCGATTAAAACTTGATTAACTGAACAGTCCTTTTCTGAAGTCATTTTTCACTCAGTTTTCACCGCATGATTCCAGTTTAAGAGCCAGCGGAGAGGTGGCTGCCTGCCGAGACTGAAAGATGTCTTACAGAATACTTGACTTGATTTCCGTGAATTCATTTCAACTGCTTTTGCCTCTGAGTGGTACTTGAGCAACTAAAAAACTGCATGAACCCAAACATGTTCGCAGACGTCTTACAGAGAGACTGAACGGCCAGATAGAAATGAACAAATCGGGTTTCAATATCAGCCATTCACAACCATTTCAGGCAGGTTTAAAAGGTCCTACAGTGCACAAAATTGACTCTTGTGAGGTTTTTGCTATGTTATAATGTTATGACCTCCTCAAAAACATGCTTTGTACCCATACTTTGTTAATATCTAAGCTCAAAATGCCCTGTTCCACCTTGTGATGTCATGAAGCGGTACTTTTCAAGTTGCAACAGCTGCTTTTTATACGCCCGTGATAAAACGGGACGTATTATGGTATGGCGCTGTCCGTCCGTCTGTCCGTCCGTCCATCCGTCCGTCTGTCTGTGGACACTTCAAAGCTTTGAAGTCTTTGAAGCTTTGTCTTCATGAAAGATCTGAACTCTCTTCTCAAATGTTCTGCTGCTGAAAGCGAGAACAACCCACATTCTCTGCTTCTTTGAGCTTTGACACATTAAAGCTTTGTAGTGTCTAAGTTCTGTTGCTGCAATCTGATTGGTGAAATTCCGATTCTAGAATTCTATATACAATAATTCAAAGTACGGGCGTATTTTGCCCCGCTGGCGGAGCTCTTGTTACTTTTAATTCAGTAGTGATAGGAAATTCCAAGGCTGAAATAATCAAAATGATTCTTGAGAAGGTGTGTGGAGTTTAAAAACACACTGAGAAGCACTTCCTGTATCCCCGCGTGACATCACAAGGTGGAACAGGGTGTTTTCTGTTTGAGGGAACTCAGCCTAACTCAGTGTTTATGTGTGAATGTAACAAAACGCAAGTCCAGGTATGTGTTTGAGGAGGAAACAATATTAAAATGTAGATCAGGGAAAAGCTAAAAGAAATAGTTTATACTAGTAATAATAATAATACATTTTATTGATTAGGCGCCTTTCTGGACACTCAACTTCGCCTTACAACATAAATGAATTAAGGATTAAAACATACAGTTAAAAGCCTACAGTTAAAGGGGGACAGTATTTAACTGATTGCTTGTATTTAGTATTGTATTTTGTGCTGTATTTTATTAGTAGTATTAGTAGTAGATCACCTGGGCAACAGAGGTCATCCACAAATGAAATAAACATGTAAATTTTGCAGAATTAGTGATGACTTAATGTTCCTGTATTTTGCCAAGGGGAAAAATGGTGGTAATAGACCATTTTCTCTGGCATTAACGCTGCAGTGGCTTTGTACCCATTCAAACGGCTTTTTATTTTGTCCATAAAAGGGGAAAAGGAGCACGCTATCCTACTTTTTTGTCTCTTTATTCTGAAACAAGACCAGTGGTGGAACTTGACGAAGTAAAATAGTAAAATACTGTACTTAAGTAGAAAAATAAGTATCTGAACTTTACTTAAGTATAATTTGAAGTACTTTTTACTTTTACGTCACTACATTTTTGAACAGGACTGAAAAGTAAAAGTATTTTTTTATTATTGTGTGCAACCTGCAGAAAAGGCTGAGGGGTTTATTTTTTTATCAAGTTCATAATTTGAGCAAACAAAAAGATACAAATGACAGAACAAAACAGAAAAAAACAGAAAAACTAAATTGCATTATTTCTGTTGAACATTCAGAACAAATCTTTAACAAAACTTAACCTAACCTAGGAATTTATTGTATATAGAATTTTATTTTATTTTATAATCCTTATCTTTATACAGTTTGTCTATTTTTAAGTAATTCTGTACTTCTATTGCTGCTACTGTTTTCTTGCTGTTCTCTTAACTGTGCGTTGCAGCAATGAAATTTCCCCATTGTGGGACAAATAAAGGAGATCTTATCTTAACGACTTCAAAAGCTGCACAAAATACTTTTTACTCTTTAAGCACATGTTTGAATTGCTACTTTAATACTTACGCATATTTTATTTTTACTTAAGTATTTTTTTGCTCCCGTATCTGTACTTTCAATTAAGTAGCAAAATTTTGTACTCCTCCCACCACAGACCGCTCCATGTAGTACATTTTTAGAAATCACCAGTGAACATACATTAGATTTAGCCAGCACAACAATGCCTTATCTTAAATTGACTTTACAACTTTATAGCGTCTTTTGTGATTTCGACAGATGAGGTCATTGTGTTTGGGTGTAAGCGAACACGGCGAAGAGCAGGTGTCTTGTGGAGGCCCGATAAGAACGTACGACCATAGAAGCGCTTTGTGTCCTTCCTGACTATTGTGTCCCTGTTTATCTAAATGGGGCTTCCCGTTTTTCAGCGTGTGTACTGACGACCATGGCCCCAGCCTAAGCAGCGATGTAGTTTCTTTTTGTTTTTTAGCTTGGTCCACAGGAGAGCGGTGCTTTCAATGGCCCGGGCCAGATTGAGCTGAATGCATTAGCTTAGCTCTAAAGAGGCGCAGCTGCTAGAGAGGCAAACAGTAAAGTGTGAATTATGTTCCTTAGCAACCCGCTCTATCTAGATCCAGATCACAGCGTTAGATCTGCCTGTGGATACGTCTAGGACAAAAAAAGACATATTTTTTGAATGAATGATAAATGCAATCCCTATAAACACATAATTGTACTATAGTAAAATTGTAGTTATAGTAATAGTAACCTTGTAATGTAATGAGAATGAATCATAAAGGTGGTCATTATTAAAAAATAATGAGTGACAATCTCTTAAAAACCTCTTATTATGTTCCTTAGCAACCCTTTCGTATCTAAGTCCAGATCTCCGTCTCGTATTTAAGCCGACAAAACACGTTTTTTATGACTTATTAATGCATCTATCACAATGTAACTGCGTTTAAGCTGTTCCCATATACAGTGCAGACAGGAATATGATGTTAAAGCAGCTCAATGCCGAAGTTTATACAATAGATGGATTCATTGTTTGAAAATATTCCAAACAGGTTTCCATTTTTGTCTGAAGGAACAACATCTGTCAGTGAGAAAATTGCACCTAATCAGTCATCCAAATAAGTCCATAAATCTTACTTGACAAGTCAATAATTTTGCTTGAAACATGTCCAGAGGTCTTGATTTAAATCCATCTTTAGTCTTTAGTGGCTTGAGTTCCTTAGCAACCTCTTTGTATCTAGGTCCAGATTGCCTCACCATTTTTATGCCAACAAAACACGTTTCTTGTGAATTATTGATGTAACTATCACAATTTAACTATCAAAACAACACATTAACACATTGAGTGACAAACATAAAACGTTAAACAATAATTTACTGCACTGCAAGAGCGAAAACATTTTCTTTAGCAACCCAGATCCCAGGATTTAGTTTGGTTTTATTTGAATAAACAATATAAGATTACATCAGAGATCCACTGAAGACTTGTACGTGATCAATTTAAGAACAAAAAAACAAATGTTACGCAAAAATATTCCTCATTTGATTCTAGACACACTGTAGCTGTGACATGTGCAGCTGACTGGAGCATTGCCTCATGGGACCATCTTGACTTGTGTGATAACAGCTTGCCAATACTCGACAGACAAGTGACTGCTTACACACAACACCCCAGCGTCAAATACAAGTGTTTGGATCCTTTAGGTTCTTAAAAGAACAGAAGCCAGTTTACATTTTTCCTTCAAATATTAATAAATAAAATAATAAAATCTAAGGTCCTATATTACACAAAATTGACTCTTGTGAGCTTTAAGGTTAGAATAGTTTTGTCTCTCTGTTTTGTTTCATTCAAGCGTATTTGTGTAATCCTTTATTATTCGTCTGTCTGCATCCCTAAAGCTCAAAAACCTTTGTTCAGTAGAGATGGACAAGGTGCTGAAATCATCCAAATGAGTCGAGGGAAGGTGTATGGAGTTTAAAAACACAGTGGAGCGCAGTCCTGTAATACCACATGACACGATGATGGGTTTAATGTTTAAAGAAGAACTCGGTCTAACTATGCAGGATTTCTGTGTTAAACATGTGTGATTGAGGCAAAACACAACTCCAGGTTTTGATGAAGAAACATAATAACATATCAGAAAATAATATAATATAGACACTATGCAGTTTACTAGTACTTCTCTATTTTACTAATTGAAATAATAAATATAATAATGCATTAGTTTTATGTGATGCTTTTCCAGATGCTCAAAGTCGCTTTACAGTTTCGTGCATTTTTCAATCAGTCGAAACAGCTCTTATAATATGTGCAAATGTGATTACTACATAGTGAGTAACAGCCATAACATGTCTTCAAATCTCCCCATAACTATAAAAAGACCATCTGGGCGTTCGCACATATATTACAGTCATGGGCTGAGTTTGACAAAGTGATGTAGAGCCTGGGGCATAGTCTGAGAGTGTCTTTGCGGCTTCTCCCACAGCCCTGTTCACTTCAGTCTGACATCTGTCTCATACTCAGCCCTGTTTTGTACACACAGATATGCAGGTGTTATCTGGAAACTGCAGTTTTAACAGCCCCACGGGAGCCATTTTGTCAAAGGTCAAGGAGGTCTATTATGAACAAATGAGCTAAATGATTTTTTTTTTTCTTTTTTCTGATTTCCAGCTGATCTTTCTGCATCATTGAATTACACTGGGAAAAAAATAAATGGCTGTTTTCCTTGTTTTGAGCAGTTTTAGCTAGTTTAAATTTATCATATAATTTTAATAAGTACTTTTAAAGGTGCATTGTGTAACTTTTCTCATGGACGGTCCGCCAAATGCTTATTGCTTTGTCTGGAATGTTTCGCAGTATGGCATTAAACCTTTCTACCCTCATGGAGACCAAACCAGGCCAAGTTACAGGTCAGATCTGTGGAGAGGCGACCCCGCTCACAGTCAGAATGCCTGTTTTTCTAGGTGTTTTTGCGCAGTAAAGCCTCCTGTAATTGTAGAACTGTTTAATATCACGCTGTGGACCATTCCTGGCAAAGCAATGACATATCCATAGAAACAAACAGGTGACGGACCAACAACCAAAAAGTTACACAATGCACCTTTAAGGCATTTCTAGCATTTAAGGCAAGTCTTAGTGTAAACAAGTATAGCTAGTGTGGACATTTTGCATTCATGTCTTACTTTGGGGTAATTTATCACTCAATATAGAAAAATGCAATTAATTAACAAGACAATCAAGTAGACAATAACAAAAAAATATGATGTACAAGTTTAAATTAGTCACTAAAACCAATATTGATTCAGGTATCAAGTCTTTTTAAGTCCCATGTTTTGGTTATGCAACTTGCGTTCGCTCATTTGGCTGATGGCATGTGGTGCAAACAGGCTTGTGTGTGTGCAGAGCTCAGTGTGTACTTTCTGTGTCATTACTCTAAACTCTACAACCTATGTGGTTTACACTGCAAACAGCAATTTATCAGGTAGAATGGCTCCTTTTTGCTCAATGCTAATATGCTGTGAGACTTCCCGGTTCCAAATGTCATCTCTCAAATTTGAATAGTGTCAGTTTAGTTATTAAACTACCCAAACACTATGGAAAATTAACTTAAAAGGTCCACACTGTTTTCTGACCTATTTTATAATGTTATTTCCTCATCAGAAATACACCTGGAGTTGTGTTTTGTTTCATTCACACGTTTAACACACAAACGCTGCATATTTAGGCTGTGTTTTTCTCTCAAATAGAAAACACTCGGTTCCAACTTGTAGTGATAATACAGGAAGTGCTCCAGCATATTTTTAAGCTCCATACACCTTCACTAGAATAATTTGGATTATTCCAGCCTTACAACTACCAATTTCTTCTAAACTAAACATAACATCACAAGGTCGAACTGAGCATTTTGAGCTTTGGAGATGTAGACAGACTAATAATAAATGTTTATTCAAGCACGTGTGGATGAAACTAAACACAGTTTCGGGTATGTTTATGTGTTTATGTGGAGGTAACATTATAACATGTCTTAAAGCTCACAAGAGCCTTACATCTTTGTATTACTACCCTTTTCTATCCTACACGTTCTAACACAAACTAAGAAAACCAGAATATATGTATGAAGAATAACGTGCATACTATTTATTTGTACATTTCAGCCAGTATCTTTATTTATTTTTAAGTATAAGACATTACTACTCGCCTAGAACATCCCCATAAGCAACTTACTTTGGGGTCTAATTTTAGCTCTGCAGTGTAACATGAGAAGTCTAAGCATTGGCTCACAAACAGCTTATCAATGCAGGTAGTCGTAGCCCACATACCAGCCCACTCCCTAGGCCTGTTGCTATGAAAAGTCCCGCTTATTATGGTCTATCCAGAGAGACAACAGTGTACAGTCAATGATGTACATAGACTATTGCAGCCACGAAACCAGGTAGAAACGCTGTAGGAATACTTGAAGTACCTTTATGACACTTTGTTACACAAGCATCTCTAGTGTGTACTGATACTTTGTGGTAACATTAGGCTGGGGCTGTTCTATGTGCATCTCTATAGGTGGAATGTTCAGCCGTTATCATGGTGACACAATAAACACATTAGCAAACGCAGCCGAAAAGTTTTAAAATAGTCAAGATAAAATACAAAATGGAGTTAAACAACATTTTCAGGAGCCTGTGATCAATACATTTCTCATAAGGACCACTAATAATCATACATAAATACATCATACATATATTTTCAGACTAAATATGGTGGTAGACTAAAAGAAATTTCCTTTTTTTAATAAATATATGTAATTTTTTTCTCTGGGGCTCAATACGAGATGGGCTGTGACCCAGTTTTGGGCTCCAGAGCGGTGGTTGGCTGGTGGTTGACCTCTGTTACAATATATGTTCAACAAGTCCCTTTGTAAAGCCATTTGAGTGACTTGACTTTTATGTTTATAAAATGCTAGAGCATCTCGAACATCAAATTCTCTGTACATAATTGCTCCTAGGCCAACATAACTCAGTCTGTCAAAACAACTATAATCAGTACTGAAGCAACAAATCGAAAAACACGCACTTAATCTTTTACAAAGGTTATTTGCATGAAATGATAAAGTTTTGAGTCAGATTTCTCTCTCTAAACACGTTGACAGTGTCATTTACATCGCCGCCAACAAGCCTGCGGGGCACTGACAAACAGCACTTTAATGATGTTTACATAGCACTGTCACCATGATATATTCAGTCCCACTCACTCATGATAAAATAGCAGCCTCATGTAACAGCCCCTGCAAAATGAATCATGCAATAATAGGGGAGATTAATTACATTACATTATTATTTAGAGCCTAAACATCTGGGAAAACAACCTGATGTGGTTCTCAGAAGAGTGGGACGGGCAGCATCGGTGGTACAGGAGAAACTACTTTTGGTGGTACTCAGAGTATTCTCAAAATGTTCAGAATCCGTTTTGAATGAATGCACAGTATTCTAGGACTGCTCTGAGTGAATGCATTAGTTTTGGTCCTTATTTAGTGTGTAATGTTCCACAGTATGGCATTAAACATATCGTGGTTTATCCCTAAACAGTAGTAGTGCTTTTTACTGTGAGCAGTTGCAGGTCTCTTCCCATGATGAAAGTTTAATGCCAGACTAGCATTAACTATTTGGGCATCATCATTGTCAAAGCCTTAAAAATATATAATGTTAAACTATTCAGATGAATTTTAAACAATGCTGCACCACCACCACTTTAGAAATGTATCCATCTTTGCTCTGAGCACCAGGACATCCAGGTCCACAGGTCTCTGCAGATTCTCCACTCTATAGCACAACCTTCTCATACAAGCTCTCAAACTCACTGATTTGTATTTGAATGTGGATTCTTATATAGTAATCGCTGACAAAGTATTTGATTCATTTTAAATGTGAGAATGTAAAGTGTGTGTTTGGATGTATTTTGATTGTTTTTAACCTGCCGGGGACTATAGATGTTAACAAGCTTTAGGTAAATCTGGTGTAAAGCATCTCTTCTTTTATAATACTGTTGATATGATGTTGATATGCCATAGTCCAATTATAGACATGGTTAAACCAAATTAAACCTGGTACATTTACCTTGTCAAGTTTTAGTCCATGACTTTATCTTTACCATTTTAAAGATCGAAAGATTAATTTTAATGTGACACTTTGGTTTTAACACCATTTCATCAGCGTGTTTAAGAGCAGATAAAGTTTCATGGCATTTTTCTACACATGTGAGTTCATACATGTCTGAAACCTAATATGGCAGATGACGAGGTTATGCACAGGGGAGAGTGAGTGTAACTATAGCATTAATAGTGTGTACCAGGGGACGCAGGTAAGACAATTAACACAATGACGCTTCATGAGCATGAGTGGTGAATGAAATGGCTTCTTGGATACGACATGAGGGATTATCTGATGCTATGTTTGAGTGGGGCCATGGCAATGTGGCATCAGGTGACAAGGTAACTCCACACATAACAATATACTAATTATAGAAGAGCTGATGGGGTTTAATGGCTTCATAATGACTCAAGAGAATTTGTGGTTTGAAATTACATTCACTTAAGTATGCACAGCACTTGTAACCATTTTGTTGGTTTCTACTTTATTCAATTAACACACTAAAGAGAAGGAATTTTGTCAAAAAGACAGAAATGATTAATATTTCATAAAGATGCCCTCAAATTTGAGGTAAACATATTCAAATACTGATTTACCAAGAACAATTATCCATTCAGAAAGCAGAATATAGCAGAATACTTTTAAAACTAAAACAACACTCTGATCTAAATACTGACAATCCAGGTCCAGCTGTGATATTAATACTTTGCACCTCACAGCATTAGGATTTGTTCGCTCGACGGTACTTTTTAAATTTAACCAATCGCTGCTATTTGGTGGTGACGTATGTAATGCGCAGAAACGCTCAGTGGTGTCTGAGTAACTGCAGCACAACAGCAAACAAAGCAGAGAGTGAACATGTCTGTCAACGAGCATTGCCGTTTCTGTGAGGTAAACTTGCGAATTAAAGGTACAATAAAAAATGCAACGTTATTATTTGACAAAGGAAGTCCAAAGGAGGATAGCGTGTGCATTCTGTTATTGCAACTCAGGCTGGTTCTGGCCAACACACCGATTCGCTGATTGGCCGGTGCACTGACTACAGCTTCTGGGGTTCTTGGAAACCGCTGAGTGTGTTCTGATTCCTGACTAGTCGCTGCAGGGAAATGAAACTGAGCACTAGGTGGCACCAGCCTGGCTATTCAACGCCTACCTTTATAAAAAAGAAATATGGTTTAATGTTTGGTTTACAAAACAAATATAAACCCAGATTATACAGATCATAAACTATATAGGACTCTAGTACAGTATTTTCTCGCTAATGTGTATTCAATTATTGTTACATGCTGTTACCTGAGTAGACAGTGGCTTAACTAGAATGCTTATGTTGCAAAAAGGCTCCTAACAGACAAAACGTTAATATACTTGGAAGCCCTGATGTGCTAAACTTACATTAGAGACAGCTTGCTATCAATAATTCACAATGCTACGAGCTACACTGTAACACGAGATCGGAGAGATGATGAAGTCTGCATTACCTCACCAGCCTCAGCGAACCACCACTGTCTTCCTAATGCATTGCCTAACTCGCAAGCAGCATTACGCAACTGCAATCAATAAGTAATAATACTGCGGGGTCCTTGGTTGTGCTTGAGGGCAATGTAATCTAGTGGGGGCTACAGACAGGGGAAGACAAGGCGTGATGACGAGTAGCGTTTATTGACGAAGAGCAGTCAAGATGCTGTTCAGCCCTATCTGGGAGTCAATATTTGGCGCTGCATTGAAGGTGGCCACGGTGAGGGGTGCTGATAGAAAAGGGGGGAGGGAGCTGCACACAATCACATTAACTAGATGTCCCATTGACAGATAAAAGCCAGGGAGCAAAGTTGTCAGTAAAGGGACTGCCAAAGTCAATGGTACAGGTAATTGTTTTAGCATGTTATCAGAAAAGATGCTACAACAAAATCTGCTTATTTTATATTTTTTGTATACATTTATAGCTAACTTATTTAGATTAGCAGCAAGGACTGAGAGCATGAACCAAGACATGAGATCCTACGCTGATTAAAGCGCTTATGACAAGTTAGACTACTCATTTTGGTAAAACAGTTAAGATATTTAGGTTTAAAAATGTACTTCCTGGTTGGAAAATCGAGACATCCCACTAGAGAATTACATAATTGTTACCTGACAAAGACAAATATAAGAAAACACCTTTATTTAGTTGAAATCGCAATTAAAGTACCATAAAAAATATGTTTGTTACGTGTAAAACGTGCCTAAGTTTTGTATAAAATTCTCCCTAGTGTGATGTCACATGTTTGAACTCTGTACTTCCTGTAATTTTCAACATATTTTTCCATTTTTATTCACAAATTGCTTCTTGATTGGTGAAAAATTATAATTCATATTTACAATAGTTATAAACGTATGAAACTAACTCAAAATTAGAGAATCATAAAAATCTGGAACACACATTTTAAAGCAATTGTTTAAACACAGCTCTTAAAAACTCTTTGGCACTTTTTCGGACATGTGGATAGATTTTTCCAAGTTCACTGATGCAGGTGGACCACCAGTGCACTCCTCTCTATCCGCTCTTATCACAAATGTAACAGCAACATATGAAACTCTTTCTTCTGAGATGCAGCAGACAGCAGGCAAGGAACTGATTTGGTCAAAAAAATGCAATAAAACTACTTATGGGTGACTTTATAGGGAAAAGTTGTGTAGCAGTTTTAACGAAGCTCGTAAAACAGGAAAAAGCCAACAACCGAATGAACTCTTACCGAACAAATTCCGTGCATTTTTGTCAAGAGGTAATCGGAAATCTACATTCTTATTGCAATAACGTAAAGACAGACTTGCGTAAACGAATTGTCTTAGTTACATAATGCAGTCTTATCAGCGGCTCACTTACAGTAACCACAGACAGGACGATGATATGGCCTTAGATCATGTCACTCAACTATTCGTGAGTACAGCTGGGAGTTTGAAGTGTACAAAATGTCTGCTTGTTCCTGTAAATACTTTAAACGCGCACGTACCAGCAGTTTGTAACACATTTCATCTTCACTCGTGACATATGTTTGTGTCACCTCAGGCAACTGTCGTGTCCTGATTTACGCTCTGTCCACGGGGCCCAGCACCCCCAGAAAAATGAACCAAGCCTGGCCTATTATTTTGGGTTGAAGGACAGAGGCTCTTTTATCATGTGTCCAAATCAAAGCCTTTTAACATCCACTAACCCAAGGCGCATCCCACGACAGTCAATTTCATCTTTCTGAGAATCTGAAGGGGCGTTTTTAAAATCAGTTTGTGCATTTTGCCTGTTGGATAGGCCTGTCATGGTAATTACTCTCTCATCTCTTTATAGCTCAGTAAATTATAGATGGAGCCTCACTTTTTCGTATTCATCATGCTTACTTTTTCTTTCTACTCGAGGGGACCTTTTTGTTATTCTACCATACTACTACTTTCATCCATTTATTTGTTTCAACTCATGTTTCTAGCAGATCAAAGGTGCGTAAAAAATAAAAAGAAAGAAAGAAACTAAAAAAAAACTAGCTAATTTTAAACTGTGGTCCAAAGTTATTCCTCAGTTACTTTATCCAATCCAAGCATTAAGTAATTATTGACTGCAATGAGTTTTTAAAGCACTTTTCCCAACTTTCAGAGGCCATAGCGGAGTTTTGCCATAACGGTAATGCTAACAACTAGCATACTAACCGTGCACTTCCTGACACTCAGACAATAAAACACTTTGTAATCAGTTGCAGGCAATACGCAGCTGATTTATTTTGACATCTAGAGCTGCTTATACCATATATCTGTACTGGGGCAAGATACATTTCACTCATCTGCTTGGAAAAACTTGGATACTCAGGTTCTTTAAGAAATTAAATCAGCTTTAACATAATTTTGTCAGTGATATAAAGTTTCTGCATTATTGTTTATGATTCTCATTTATGTGATTTCAGTATATCACACTCCAGAAGTTATTGTGATCTAGTTATTGTTGAAGAAGACAAATACATTCCGATGTCTCAGTCACTGGCTTGTATTCAGTCAATCAGAGACGCACAAGTGGAGACTCCCACACACTGTTCAAGACTTAATTATGCAACTGCTTCTATGCACAAGGTTTAGCCTCTCATTTTGGGACAATGGTCTACAGTGAACAGTTTTACAAATGCGTAAGATCGCCACAGTGCATAAGTGACACTTAGAACACATGGTTTTCAGACGACACTGCAGTCTTTTTATTGGCCTGTGTTTAATTCAGATAGAGGCCATGTGAAATGTCAAATCTTAATACGGGAACAGGGGGATAATATTAACTATAATATTATTCAATTCATTATTTAAAGATCCTGTATTATGCAAACTCTTGTGAGCTTTAAGCCCTGTTATAGCGTTGTTACGTCCTCAAAAACATACCTGGAGCTGTGTTTTGTTCCATTCACACATGTTTGAGCAACCATTTCTCAGTCAATCAATCAAACTTTATTTACAGAGTGCTTTTCATACAAAGAAATGCAACACAAAGCATTATTGGTGTGTCTACATCTCAAAATGCTCTGTGGCACCTTGTGATGTTATAAAGTGGCACTTTCCAGGTTAACAGCTCCTTTTACTGTTAGTTGAGTAGAGATTGGATATTTCAAGGCTCAAATTATCCAAATTATTATTAAAAACACAGTGGAGCTTCCTGTATTACCACGTGGCATCACAAGTTCCAGTTTGAGAGAAGAACTTTGCAAGATTTGTCTGTTTAACGTGTGAATGAAACAAAACACAATTCCAGGTATGTGTGTGATGAGGAAATGGCATTTATAAAATAGATCAGAAAATAGTGTAATGTGGACTAAGTATTTTTTCTGTTGGGTAGAGAAAAGAAAAACCAAAAAAATTATATAATATTGCCCATAACTGAAAACATTACATTACATCATCATGTTTCACAACCTGGAAACTACAAATATCCCCAAACGCGAGGCCTACTGGTCAAAGTTTATACTGTCTGAAGCTTCTTATGCAATGCTTTTCAAATCATCCTCATTTTAGAGCAACACAATGGTTTTCTATCAATGGCTGTGGGTCGCTATAGCAACCACTGCGCCTCAAATTCAAATTTAACACTTCCATTGGACATTTGGACAAACAGCCCACAATTTTATGTAACAGAACACTGACACACTAATGTGCACACAAGGGAAGTGCAAGTAAACAAAAATGCTTCAAAAATAAGGTTTTCGGGTCACCAAACCAGGTTACAGGTCAGATCTGGGGAAAGGCGACTCACAGTAAGAATGAAGAAAAAAAAAAAAGCAATAACCCCTCCATGGAGACTCAAGACTTTCAAGAATCAAGATTTCTATCAGACAATGCGCAGCTTTGTCACAACATTAACACTTAAGTTTAACATGCGCCAACCAAGTAAACTGACCTAAATAAAGCTAAATTAAAGGCCATTACAAAATTAAAGGGCATTTACTTCTATTCCTAATAAATAACAACCCCAATTATTTATGCACACATTTGATATTCCATTACAAGAAATCAGCAACACCCAGAGTAGCTTCGTACTTGACCAAGGCATGCTCGGTTTTAGGATAAAGCTACAGTCTAATTAGCCGCCATGTTGTCTGTAACTCTCTTTGAGCCGGGAACGCATTAAAACGGACCAGAGCCAGGTTTGCTGCCTCATCTGCCACGACCATCTGGCTCCTACCACAACACAAACACACCATAATGAACAATTACAGAGTTAAATCCGAACAGGCCCATGTTACAATAAACTTGGCAGTGTCTCTCTTTGGCCGCCTGTGTCCTGGGGAAGCCTCCTCATTACTCAGTGTTTACAAGCTCAATCAAACAGGCACTGTGCGAGGAAACGGGCTGCGTCCAACTTTGTTTCCTGCCAGTCGGTGATATAGTTACACGCATGGACATTATACGCAAATTATATCGGGTCTGCTTAGGGCATGTGTGGACGTTTGACTGAAGAATTTATATGGAATTAATCTGAGAGCACGTTTACGTCCGGTATTTATCTTAAACAAGGAAATGCCATTTGTAATGAGTAAAGGAAAACCAAGCGTTCTTCACTCGTGCTGCGATTTCAGCTCCGTGCTGAACTCCACCGCAGCAGCAGAGCCAACAGCCCCCTCAGCCTCTCCTCTTCACCACCGTTGTATCAGAATTTTGTTGAAATCGCGATTATAGTATCATAAAAAAGATGTTTCTTACGTGTTAAATGCGCCTTTTGGATAGTGTGATGTGATTCATATGTTTGAACTCTCCTGTCATTTTCAACATATTTTTCAACTTTTCTTCACAAATTGCTTCTTGATTGGTGTAAACTTATAATTTATATTTATAATAGTTATAATCCTATCAAACTAAGTAGAATAGTCCAAGTCCAATTCAAAATGTTTTCAGTAAACTATGATAGAAATAATGGTGGAACATATGCCATGCTGTATATTTAGTTTTACAAAATCTGATCCAATACTGTAAGTTTAATATCACAATAAATAAGAATGAACAATCTAGAAATGATGCATTAGTCACCATAAATACTATATCGACTTCTTTCATCTTTCAATATCGTGGGGACTTTTTCTTTGCAAACGTAGGGAACTTTTTGTCATTATTTGTACTTTTTGTACTTTTCTGATGATTTGAGCTGAAGAAAGCTGCATTAATAACTTCTCAGTGACATAAAGGCATTCAATATTATCATTTATCATCAGCATTTTTCTTCACCCATATATCTCACTTCAAAATTTGTTATCGTGACCTGCCTATAACTAACTTCATTGTTGTGCACTATCCTTGTACAAATAAAAGCATATCATACCATAAAACGGTGCCAGGTGGACTGCTATACTGCAATATATTAAGTACACAATGAAGTTTGCTTATTTTACAACATTTTGATACGATATGTGGCCCTAAATTTTATAATAACTAAAACATATGACATTTTATGGAGCCTATGTGAATACTTTTTGTCATTTTCTCACAGATACAATGCAAACTGGCCCCATGGCAACACCGGTAAACAGCCCAGCAGTAAGAGTGTACAGGGCCTGACCTTGATTTCACACACAGCCACTCTCCTACTGTCTTAGCCTGTCCCTCTTTGGCTAATTGGATTAATGTTGAGGCTGTAATTAGAATGATCAGGTGGTCCAGGCAGAAGGCAGGCAAACGGATTAAACACCAGGCACAATGATATCACCCGGGTACACTCGATTTCAAGGCTACATTACACTAGTATAGTCTATATTCTTTCATTTCCTTTGTTTTATTGCAGTTTTAAAGGCTCACAGGGTCTGCCATCTGCTTGGCTCCATCTCTTATCTCTTATTGCCACTGTTTAGAATACAATATTTACAGGCCTGGTGTTACAGGTCAGTTCTGTGGAGGGGCAAGCCCACACACACACATTTTTAAGGTATTTTCGAGCATCATGAACACAGGTAAAAGGCTACCAGTACATGCAAGATTGATTTTAAGCCTTGCTGTGGACCATGTGTCTGGGTAAAGCAAGAACATCTCCATGGAGACAAGCAGGCGTCACAGTGCATCTTTAAATGTGCAGTATAACAGAGTATGGTCTGTCTAATGGACTGTAAAGCCACAAAAAGTCCCTAAACTTGCTATAATGTTCACAAAAGCCTACACTTTTTTATTAGGCCTATATGCAATCTAAGGGCTGATTTTTAAAAAGCTAAAAGTCCATTTTGAAATAGCGAAAACAAAGGTAAGCACAAAACCAGATGATTTCCCATTAATGTGGAGCATGCGTGAATTCAATAGAAAATCGATGTATTGATTTGGTTGTACAGAGCTGGAGGTGCTTTTTTTTAATGGGGGGATGCCACAGCACAGCTCATAGCCCAGGGAAACCCCAGACATTTGCATTCTCCTTTAGTGTCGCCTAAACATGAATATGGAAAATGTAAACATGGAAATCCAGGAAATAGGTTCTGGTCGGAGCGCATGGGTGGACGCGCTGACATCACAATTATTTTAGCAGCCGCAAGACCCAGACGCTCGCCTATATTATAATGACGTAAATGACGTACGTGTGAGCAAATAATCCGCTCTAGTTGATATAAAATCAAAATAATAGGATTGTTCCTTATGCTCTGCTATGTATTAAACAGATTGTTGTGTATACACGTGAAATACAATGTTTATTCTGGCCATACACCTGCGCGCACGGTCAAAACATCCACATATTCCTTACCGTAAAAGGAATTCCGCGTTATCTGTCCTCCCATTGCTTATTCCTTCACTGAGTCCGCTTATCGCACAAGGGGGATTATTCAAGGACTCTCGCTGCACAGCCTGCCAGCCCCAGTGACATGATTGCACGTTCGCATCCGAAGGTAGCCTGCCTCTTCGCTCCTCTCCACCGCGGATAGATGCACAACACTGGCAGCGGCAGACCCACGCCTCCTTGTGAGCGCAGGGGACTCGCTCAGGCTACACCCCCCCATTCACCGAGCGCTGTCTCCGCCTCGGCTTTCATTCGCTCGCGTTGGGATTTGCATAAAAGGTGGAGACGCACACTCGGAGCGAACACTGGCGCGCGTTGGGCGAGAGGAGGAGCCTGGACGATAACGAGACGGGCATTACGCACGGCTCGAGCGGCTCTGAATTGTATCCATGACCGAAGGCACATAAAGAGGTCCATGCCTCAGTGTGTCATACGGTTACTGTAAATGTAAGTAATCGGGATCACAGGGATTTATTGTCCTTGCTGGGGAACAACATTCACAACTGTGTCAAACATTTGGAAACAAGCAATGCATAATAATAGTCACGTATTATGTATGTATGCAATTAGCCTTATATTATGCTAATACACACATACAAGGCATGCATGAAAGGTCTTAGAAAGAAATAGACCTAAATACATAACATATGAAAAACACAGGCCCATGATTTAACATTAACTGCAAACGCTCGGACTGAACCAGGAATAAACCAGGTCAAAACCAGAACTAAACCTGGTCCTGTGGTGCTCATGTTCAGTAGGTGGGACATTTTATCCCAGTTTTGTGCAGTGCTGGTGTTGTGTCCTTGGGTGAGACAGTTCACCCTCCTCTCCTGGATGTGGTGTGTGTGATTGTCGGTGGTCAGAATGGTCATTGGAACAGGATGGCAGCCATGTCTGTGAAACAGTTTCAGGGCAGCTGTGGCTTTAGAGAAATCTGCCCAGTGTGGAAAGTGAATGGGGACTAACTGAAGAGCTTGAAGAAACAGGTCTAACATGGGTGTTCACAAATATTCAACAGCATCTGTGTGTGGCTGTTGCTTTATCATATTATAAACAGAAAAAATGTAATTGTTTCAACAGATATAAACATGAAGCTAAAGCCCTGGAAGCACAAGTTCACATTCTTTGAGTTCAGCACTCTCCATTTCACCCTGGACATTTGTGCATGTGCTGCGGGCCCCTGGCAGAGGGACCGGGTGACCCCTGCAGTGTGGGCTCCCGACTGGAGCTGTCATCGGGTTTCCACAGTCAAACTCTCTGTTTACTCTGGGTCTGAGGCTGTAGGCATAATGACAGCTGATAACAGGGATGGGCACAGGAGCAAATTAGCAAAGATCTACATTAGGTAATAGTGATGATGTGATCCACATTCTACAAAATAAGGAAAACAGAAAATATGAAAGAATTATGTATTCATCTTTATATAGACACATTAATCACATTGGGTTAAACCAGATGCACCTCATTTCATTCATTATCATTAAAGTAATACAGTATTTTTCTACACCTGTGCATAGGAGCCTTTAAAAGGGGATTAGACCAGAAATGAGTAATTAAATAATGCAACAACAATGCAACAATACAGAGGCAAAGCACATTTCATTCATTTCAAACATTGTGTGAGCAGCTCAGCCACATGTTCAGAATCCTGTAGAACGTGTTGATATAAGTCTATAGTTTAAAAACTGAATACGTTAATCAGAAACGTTTTAATCAGAGAACAAAGACTTGCGTAATATAGTCCTATAAATCTGAGTTTGTATTTACTAAATCAAAATTCCACTTTACTATGTTGTTTTTACAGCTGTTTCTCCTGGCTGGACTAGTAAAGCACATGCAAACTCCACAAATGCCCCATCTAATCTTAAATATACGGCGGTAAATGAAAACAGCGGCCGTAATGGTCTTTTGTCAGTTGTTTAAACAGGTGACATGTCTCTCTGCATCTCTGTCCGTCCAATACACACGTTTATTTACATATCATCAACAATGCAATACCTAAACCATACGCCATTTTCAAATCAAACTCTGCTGTACAACACAAAGGACCATGTTATGTGTGTTTGATGAGGTACATAGTGAACAAAGCCCCAGCTCAATATGATATAATTAAAGTCATGCCATACATTGTGTTCCTGGAGCCTGTTTACACTGAGGCCCAGAACACTAATGCGGTAATAATATTTACATGTCTCCAATCGGCATCAGTTTTTAATGATTACGACCATGTAACCAAAACAAAACCCTCACGCTCCCCGATGAATGCAATTTTAATCAAAATAAAATCAGTGCTTTGGTGTCCGCTGCTTTTTTCAATGAGACACATGGTGAGCAGATCTGAGTCTCAGGCAGCTGGTAGAAATTACTCACAGCTAAATGAGAAGCTAACTACTTTGAGTTTTACTGTAACCATCACCTCAGCAGACACTTGTAAAAGTCCAGTTTAAGGTTCTTAAGCTGACTTGAGCCACCAAAAGACTATTTCTGTATATAAACACAGGTGGTATAGCCTACATAGGCATTCAGGGTCATACAGTGGTTTTGAGGCCAATAAGGACGTGCTATTCATTTTAATTAACGCTATAAATACATTAAATAAAAAAAAAATAAAAAATATAATTCCAAATGTAGCGTATATTGTATCCATATCCAGTCTAAAGCATCTTATTACCACTGAAAAATACATGTAAATACATTCAGGAACAGCCACTACCAAGGCATTGTATCTATCCTGCAACAAAATGTGACTTTAAATATGGTTTGTGAAGTTTAGCACAGATTGGCAGCCACTTTTCTGCCATTTAGGCCCAGGGCTACTGTGGCTAGAAGTACTATACTTTATCTTCTTGAAAAGCCTGAAAAGATTGTGAAGAGCAATGTAATTCAAAGTCATTTTTGAGTTTTTGGCAGTCCAATTGAAAAGAGGTGAGGGATATTGTTGGGTTTCAGATGGTGACTCATCAATAAAGAGGGCAGGGTAGGCATGAATATAGTTAAAATACAGAATATAGTTAAAATACACAATTTCTTGAAAGTTCACAGGGTCAAGTCAAATGGTTAAAGGTCCTATATTATGCAAAATTGATGTTACAATGCTGTTCCCCATAAAAAACATACATGAGATGTGTTTTGTTTCATTCACATGTTTGAATAACCTTTTATAAACCATTATTTGTCTGTCAACATCTCCAAAGCTCAAAATGCTCGGTTTTTATTCAGTAGAGATGGGCAAATCCAGGGCCGAAATGATGCAAATGATTCTAATGAAGGTGGTTTTGAAAAACACACTGGAGCCCTTCCTGTATTACCACATGACATCACAAGGTAGAACAGAGTGTTTTCTGTGTGACCAAAACAAACACAACTCCACGTATGTTTGGGACAAGGACACATACAGGCTCTTGATGAGAAAACCATGTGCAATAGGGAAAGCTGCCTACCATCATGAAGTATAGAATCAACCCATTTTAGAATCTGAAAACCACCCACATTGTTTTCTCAATAGGTGAAACACGCCTGCTCTTCAAAGTCTCCAAGAAATCTTTGAAAAAAGCGAAACCCTCACTTATAGGACACTAAAAAATGACATCAGCACATTTCACTGCCCATAGTCACGCACAGGACGGGGATAAGGAGGGGACGGTCCGGACAGGGGCCAGGCGTCTTCGGGAAATAACTCTGTCCAATTCAAGTGAAGACGTAAAGACCGTGTGAGGACAGAGCAGAGGAAGACAGTCCAGTAAGCGCACTTCCCCGCGCCCTCCATCTTGGTGCTGTATACAAACACGCTGCCAGAACATCCTTCCTCTGTACAATATGGACCACTTCCTGTTTTAATGTAGCAACCATCTGTTCGTAACAAAGCAACCATCCTCAGATTATCTTATGCAACTTTATGTAACTTTTCGATCATTGGGCCCAACTCTGACTGTATAATTCTTGAGCATATTTCATATTTTATTTTTTTTTTAAATTGGTGGGTTATATTTGAATCATTGGACGTGCTGTGGATCGGCTCAGCGCGCTCGTCTTTTGTTCAGGAAGTGCGTGTCTCTTTAAAGGCCGGTAACACCTGCTTAGTTTGGACAGTTTCCAAGGTGCACACACTCCTTGGCTCTTTGTTGGTAATCTAAACAGAAAAAAACTGTATTTCTTATTATTCAAAAACTGGAATAAATGAATTGAGCCACTCTCTTAGGTAAAAATGGCTGTGATGATGACGTACACGCCAAAGAAATAATCAGAATAGTGAGTGGAGGTTGGACGTACCCGCTGTGGTTTATATTTGTGGTTTGTGAATGAATGATTGTGGTGGAAGAGGCCATTAGGGGGGATTTGTAACCACATCCAGTGTACACTCTGCAGTATAATAGTATAGACTATATCTGACCAACAATAAAGTGTGAAGGAATAATCCAATATAAATCCAATATAAATCCAATGAACTTGAGATTCAATAAAACATTACACAAAAAGAAAATAACTTTGTCTAATATTTCTATTGGAAGCAGGATAGTACAGAAACCACTGATATACTGATTTTTAAACATACATATTGTTAAGAAAGCCTAGCCAGGTATTAAAGGGTGCATTTTACTCTATCTTCAGATCTATGTTATAATATTTCCTCATCACAAACAGACCTGGAGTTGCGTTTTGTTTCATTCACACACGTTTAACACACAAACCCTGCATATTTAGAGTGTGTTCTTCTCTTCATACGCTATCACTACAATCAGGTCAATAATTTCGATTTGGAATTTTGCAATCTCTGCTAAAGTAAAGGGAAAAGGAGCTGTTTACTTGAAAAATACCACTTCCTGACATCGCAAAGGTGGAGCAGAGCATTTTGAACTTTGGAGATGCAGACAGACTAACGATAAAGGACTCAAACATGTGTGAATGGAACAAAACACAGCTCCAGGTAAGTTTTTAATGAAGACACAGCATTTTAACAGGGTCTAAAACAGGGGTCACCAACCTTTTATCTCCGGTGAGCTCCTTGTACAAAAAAAATGCCAGAGAACTACTCACAGAGAACTACTCATTTTAGTGGGTGCAAGAAATTGAGACTATTATAAAAAAGAGGGCGAGCCTTGTGGTACATTTAAACACCTATAAAACATAAACCACTGTCCATCTATTAGTGCACAAAGTTGTACAATGGTAATAGGCATGTAATTCACCAAATTTTAGTTATTCTAGCACAATGTTATAAGTCTGAAATCCCTTGGCGAGCTACTTGGAAGGGAGTGGAGAGCTACTGGTCACTCCCGAGCTACAGGTTAGAGACTCCTGGTCTAAAATTTAGAGTCAATTTTGCATTACATTGGCCCTTTAAACCTTCTTTGTACTGTGGAAACTATGGAGCACTCAAAAGGCCCCTGGCACATTGTATAAAGCGAGCCGATGTTTTGAAAGAGGATATGTCCCACTCAGAATAACTCTTTAACACTGTCGACAGGGCACCAAGGTGAGCCCGCCCTCAGGCTTTCACCGTCGGCGAGTCTCTTCTCCAGAGCTTTTAGTGTTCTTCCTCACAACATCTGTAAGTGCTTCTTAAGAGAGCAAACTTTCAAAATGTTTTCCAACTGCTTAAACAAATATTGAGACAGTGCATGTTGAAGTGGGTACTGATTCAGTTCAGGTACGCTCATAACTTTGTACAGATATGTATTAAATGTTGATGGATGTAGAAAGCAAGTAATCTATGTCATAATCTATACAAAAATCTATTGCATAAATCACACAGTTAATCCAAAATGTTAAACATGAAAATATGATTATAAATGATCGCAATATCATTCAAAGAGTTTCCGTTAAAAAGAAAGAACAGTTTTTAGTTTGGATTTGAACTCCTCTTGTCATGGTTAAGCTTCATATTTAGTTGTTATTATCAAACTTTCCTTTTAAATCCACAAATATTAACTTAAACCAACTTAAAGGTGCCACTGTGTAACTTTCTAGTGGAGGGTCTGCTACCTGCTTGTCATCATGGAAATGTTATTGCTTTGTCTAGAATGTCCCACAGTATGGAATTAAACGTATCTACTTCCATGGAGTCAAGCCCACAATGGCTCCAGGCCAAGTTACAGCTCAGATCTGTGGAGAGGTGAGCTTACTCACTGCTGGAATCAATGTTTTTTTTTTTTTTTTTAGTATTTTTGAGCAGTAAAACACCTATAATTGAAGAAATGCAACATACTGTAGATGAATTTAATGACATATAGTGAAACCTTTCAGGCAAAGCAATAATATCTCCATGGAAACAAGATTGTGGCGGACCTCCAACCAGAAAAGTTACACAGTGCATCTTGAAGTTCAGCATCATATTCACTACAGTCTGAAAATTGTATAGTGTCTCTGGATGTGGTCACACTTACACACACATCAAGTCAAAATTGGGACTGATCCCAGAACTAAAATCTGGACAAGACCTGGACTAAAACTGGACCAGAACAGGACTAAACCAGGACTAAAATGGTCTAATCAAGGTAAATGTAAAATCCCCCTCAGATACAACTCTTTCTTTGAGCACTGGAACATGCTGGAGGTTTTTTATTGACAGAGGGCAGCCATTAGTGCTCTGCGTGGTTGAATAATAGTTGATGATTAGCTAAATTGTACTTCCCAGCATGCACCAGCAGCTGGAGAGCAGGCCTCACCAGGGTTTCCCAGACAACCTTGGCCTTCACGAATACTGATTAAAGCGTATCTTAGAAAAGGAGTGAATGCTTTGTCTTTTCTTTGTCTGGGCCCCAAAAACATCCTCCTGGATTTAATTTTGCGCTATAAAGGTTTTAATTCAAAGTTAAGAATCCATTAGCTGAAGTAAAGTAGTTCACCTGTCAAAACAATACAAAATATACGATTTAAATAAAAGTTAAAATAGTCAGCGTTGTCATGGTGTATGTCTAACCACAATTTTTATACCTCTATCGTGGCCACTATTACAGTCCACATTTAACAAATTATACGGGTTTTACTGTCTTAAAATGTAAAAACCAAACTAGTTCATTTATGCCACACTTTCCTAAGGAGAATCCTAGAGTTTTGTCCTCATGGCAGAGTGAACAATAGCTAGCATGCTAACAGTGTGCTTCCTGGTTCTTTATAATTAGATGAAAACAGTACACAGTAGCAGTGGTTGTACTAAGTTTTTTTGCTTAAGTGAAAACACAAATACTGAGCAAAACAGTAAAAGTATCACATGAAAACAAACGACTTAAGTAAAAGTATTAAAGGTCCAGTTTAAAACTTTACTTGAAGAATATTTCATGCAGATTTTGAGCTCTAATAAAAGTTCAAATGTAGTGATTTTGAAAAAGATTGGTGCTGAGCTAGAGGTAGAATAGAATAGATGTTTTTTTCTGTTTTTATCTGTTTTTATTTGTATATTTTGTTTGCTTAAATCATGAACATGTTAAAAAGTCCAGTTCAAAACTTTTGTGGAGTAGAAAGTACTCTCTTCTCAAATGTAGTGGAGTAAAAGTAAAAGTATGCATTTTAAAATCTACTTAAACTTCTACTTAAGCACAGTACTTTACTACTTTTACTTTGTTACATTCCATCACTGCACAGCGATCTCATTTTGACTCTAAAAATCACTTTTACAATATTTCTGTACTGGCACAAGACCAATTTAGCTGAATTGCCTGGACAAAAATCAGATACAGTTCCAACTTTTGTTTACTACAAACTGAACCCACTTTTACTGAGGCAGTTGTGCAGGTATCTGGCAGCTGGCAGAAAACATATGTCCGGTGAACATATGTCGCTGTAGCACATTTTCTTTTCAACTTAGTCACAAGTATCTTAAAAGCTTATTCTGCTTGACCCAGTTGGTTACTAGACCACATGAAGACTTATGGAAGCCCCACTAGGACATTTTACTGCCCATGAACACAGCCCGACAGAAACACACTCATATTTATATTTCCCACCTAAAAAGAAACATTTATGCAGGTTCTTTCAGAAGCACTGTTGTTTACTGACAGGTTAATTATTTTGTTTTCAGTGTTCAAAGACTGCAATCATAATAGATGTGTCTAATCCGTTCCACTTTTCAGCTCCAAAAACCTCTCAAAACCAAGACGCCCAAATATATGCAAATGTATTCATTGACTCCAAGGGTGTTATGTACCATGAAAAATCAAAACAATAGCTACACATCCAGAAAGAGCGCCGCGTAACGCAATCGAAAGCAGTTTAGTGGAGTGATATCACAGCGCAGACGTCCACGAAACCATGGGGGCCGAATAACATCCTGCTGAAGAATGGACCTGCAGCCTGTTTGAAGTGATTTGCATGAAAGTGAAAGGAGATCTGGCAACACGCGAGCAGAAGGGGAGGGATGAGGGGGTGAGGGAGAGGTGAGGAAGGGGTGAGGAGGGAGGGCCCTGCAGATGGTATTGTCTGAGAGTGAGGCTAGGCACGTGCACACAAACAAAACCTCCCATTCACTGCGGCCTCTCTGGAGACCCATAGGGGAGCTCATTGGAAATAAGAGGAGCAGTCTGCTGTGGGTCTATATGAAAGGGCGGAGGTCGGGGTGAAAGCAGACACGTAAGAAGTTATCAAGCAAAAAAAAAACAAAAAAACATACACATTTTTGGAATTCTGAGATGATTAAGGGTTGTCTGAACCGTAAACTGTACAAAGAAATGGACTAAGGGAGTGTGACGTCACGTTCGGTTCCAGTCAAATGAACTTCACCGAGACTGGGAGTTAAAGGGGTGAATTTGGACTCAGGTTCCACATTAGGAATAAGAATAGATTTACAGACAAAATATTGAAATAGTATTTTAGCGGGGGCTAATATGAACATTTAAGACCAAAATGATGAGCCTGACAGCAGCCTTAAGGGAGCAATTGGCGCCGTTTTGCCGTTTTGCAATACAAGGTCGATGGGGCCGAAAACGTGCCCACGCTCACTTCCTATTTGGAACGCGGTGGCTAGCAGGTTAGCTATGTCCATTTATATATTATACAGTCTATGGCGTAAACAGAAAATAAGTGCACCATTATTTTTATAGTCTTATTTTTGATGCAGAATGAAAATATGGATAATGTATGGTGCAATATTATTTCTTAAAGGGCTTATAGTGCTCATATTATTTTCTGATCTATGTCATAATGTTGTTTCCTTATCAAAAACATACCTGAAGTTGTGTTTTGTTGCATTCACATGTTTAACAAGAATGAATTTTGTGTAAAGATCATTGAGTTTCTTTCTCTTTTATATTGGATACAAAATGCAGCCATAAAGGATTAGGCTTATCTGTGTCGCTGGCCTTGTGCCACTGAACTAATGCTTTTCAGACAGGGAGTTCCCCACCAGCAGATGACTCAAGCTGTTTCCCAAGAACACAACGGACACAATGGAAATGCAGTTAATCAGACAAACAAAGTGCAACCAAAATCATTCTGCATTTTGAGAAGTTACAAGAACAAGCAATTAGTAGGATGGGTGTGGGTAAGCCTAACAGCTTTCGATTAAATTAGAATCTGAACAATGTTTATTAGCATCAATTAAATCAAATTTTTGAATCTTAACATTATGGGAGAAAATACAATTAATAAAATCTTATAGCTCATTACATATAAATCACATATATCATTAAATAAATACAAAAATAGGTTATATAAGGTGACAGCCGCTCATTTGTTGTTGTTTTCCCACTGATCCGAAGGTTGGCAGTTCAAATCCGGCTCTCAAGATAAACATAATAGGTTGAATGGTCAGATCCACTGACTCACAGGTTGGAAGAACAATTCAGTTGTGTCTTCGTGCACTGGTGTATGAATGTGTGTGTGTGAACTTTATTTGAACTATATTTAACTATGTCCCGTAGCCAATCCATGTGTTTCAGCTCCCTGTTATCTGCAGCACTTTTCTCATGCAAAAAATATCATATTTTTTCAGTAATAGTTGTTAATAGCTATGGCTCTAGTGCCTATTTTTCATCCTTCTGAAACCCATGGATAAAACACACACATTTCCCATAATGATGGCGCAGCCTTCTACAATTAAGTTGAATTTGAAGTAAACTTAACAGAGTGTAGACAATATGAAAGCCACAGACAAACTTAAAAAGCAACACAATCTTTCATATCAGAACCGCCCTTCATAGCCCATAAAAGAGCTAAGTAACATTGCTATAGGCTCCTGGTATAATTTAAGGGTATAAAAAAATGAGAAAGTTGAGCGCGAGGTGCAGTGAACTTTGCAGGGGGCATTCTCACAGCGTCTGCTTTGGAGTATTTGAATAATGACAATCTGTTCTTATTTTCCATAAATCCAGTCTTATTGCACATCCCACCCTCTATTCTCAGACATGCCCCCTGCAGGTCCCCACTAGTTATTAGCAAAAAGGTGAAAATTAGTTAGAGGGCACAACGCATCACTGTAAGGTAAGACTTTTCATCAGGAGAACTCTGGAGTGATAATTAGATCTGTCAGTCTGGTTTAATATCCCCAGTACTGTCCAGCCCGGGGCGGTGGAGGGGTAATAGAAGGCACTTATTGTCTGGGCGGCCCGGGACAGTTTCCATATCTGATACAGAGACTGAAATGTGCAAGTGACGAAGGACTGGATCTGAATATGACGGAAAAGAATAGTTTTATGATGCCCTGAGTGATAATGCAAAATCTAGAGGGCACCGATAGTCCGGAGAAGCAGTTCAAGGTTTATGTATCTTATGTGTATATCTGGTCTATTGTCAGTTTTACAACGTTACAGTCATTCTTTCAACATGCACTGCTTAAACACATACTGAAAAAAGAAAGTGTGAACTTAATGTCATTTCTGGTTTGGTCCTGGTTTGATCCAGATTATAGTAAATGTAGTTTGGTCCTGCTCTAGTCCTGCTTTAGTCCCAGTCTAATCCAGGTTCAGTTCCTAGTTTACCTTTAGTTTTCCTGACAAAACAGTATTAAAGCAGGCCAGGCATTCTTCTCAAACTATCCATGGCAATACCTAAGTCCCATATGTGCTTGGGGTACGTTGCTGAATATGACTTGTAGTGAATGTACTTTATCGTTACTAGGGGTATTGGTGTACATCTTCATACATTTTTATTTATTATGACAGAATTCGGTCATTTGGATGTAAATCCCAGTGCTCAGTACTTCCCATCTGAAGCACGGGGAGGTTTCCTGGTGGAGTGAGGCACTTTCTGGGCCGGTCACTGTCAGACCTGTGCTTGACATCACACACAGTCCTGATGTAAAGCTTCAGTGACCCGCTCTTATTCAGCTCTCATTGGCTGTACACACTCTACAGCCACTGCGGCCCCACACACATGCCCCATACACATGTGCTCCTGGCCCATTTCTTTTTCTGAACTGTCATGATCAGGGGACCGGCCCAGACCAATACGTCCAGGGTTGAATTTAACTCCCCGTCCAGCCCTGAATATGCTGAAACAGCACACAGTAGGGTATATTATAAGGCCCTGTAATATTTCTTTCTCCCTGAAAACTGCCTCATACAGGCCGAATCATCATTTGTGTTCATTCATCATTTGTGAGTGTGTGATGAAAAATAAAAGTCTGAGCAGGTGAGCTGTGCTGCTGTACCAGAAGAGAGAAGTTATTTCAGACCCACTAACAGCCATAATCAGCTGTGTCTTATGCTTATTTATATATTCTTTATTTTCAGCATGGATTAGCATAAAAACATGTAACATCATTTTGTTAATCATTAGTAGGTAAGAAGAAAATGTCGTAATCCATTTGTCTTTTTAATAGAAAAAGACTAAGAACATTGCTCACTGTGTCATGAAAATGATGTTTGTAGACTGGAGATGATTTGACTGTAGACTGAGCACACGTTCCCCTCACCTGAATACATGAACTTCATCGTAATGAGGGGCTCATTTGCTCCAGTTTAGCCCTGGTTTGAACCCTGTTTTATTCCTGGTCTAGTCTAGCTTTAGTTACAGGGTTAGTCCCGGGTGAGTCCTATTTTTATGTATTGTGTACAAAAGTGATTTAGATTTAGATATCATATGATGTCCCTCCTGTGGGCTCACCACCTGCAGAGGGGTTCATAGGGGGGGTCAGGTGCTATGAGTATTGGGCAGCAAGCTGCCCCCGCGACCCAGCCGGATTAAGCGGGAGAAGATGGATGGATGGATGGATATCATATGATATCTTTCTATATATTATAGTTACCTGACGGACTTTACACTGCATTTTCTTCTCAGTTCCATTCAAATATAATATGTGTTAATCACTAGTTTTGTGAAGCCCTGTGACATTGTTGTAATTTTGGGCTAAACAAAAAGGAACTGAATTAATTTGACCTCCTTCTGTAGTCCCAGCTGCCCTGTGCCACACTGCCAGAAACATGGCTGTCTTGAGTCTGTGCCTCTCCAGCTGGCACCCACCAGTCTTCCAAACACAATCAGAAAGCTGCTGGGTGAAGTTTATTTACCATCATTAAAATGGTCTTAATCTTCAGGTCCTTTGAGTGATCGTTTAGTCCAAACCTTATGTTATGACAAGCTTATGCAAAATTCTCTATCTAAATACAGGGACACATTTGAATGATTTAAACGGCACGAAACTGGTCAGTTGCCACTTCTGCTCCTCTGTCATGTTTATAAAAGCTGAATACTCGTTGTTCCCTAAACTTTGTGGAGTTACAGGCAGAACTCCATGTGGTTATAGCGCTCAGATACGGACCATTCTCACATTCAGAGAGTCTAATGGGTGTTTGCTGTTCATTACCTCAGACTAATACAGGGCAGCTGCTGCAGAGGAACGGTGAGTTTGAATGGAGTTTTAGCTCATTGATTCTTGCTGATGTTGCTTTTGTCATGGTACACATCTTTCCTGCAACCTCTCGTAATCATTGCAAGATGGTTTAGGTTTCCATTTATCTGTATTTTTTTTTTTTTAAAGCAAACCCATTATGCAAAACTTTTCACTTTTCAGAGCTTTTTGCCATGTTGTAGTTGTTTTGCCTCACCTGAAGTTGTATTTGGAGTGATTCATGCATGTCTGAGCAAACTTTAAATGCTTACTTTCAAGATGCCATAGTCCTGAACAATCCCTGCTTTCACTGCCAACGGTGTACGCTCACGGCCCTGCACTTCTGCCTTTTCCAATTTCATTTTCTTAATCGGTGATACGTGTAGCATTCGGCAGCTGTCCATCTGCTACCCAGCAAAGTTTTTCTTGTAATGTTGTTTATGGCGATGTATTTTTCGAACGCAGAGGTCAGCTGACTTGTTTCTTTTATGAAGTCATTTTAGATGAATATGGCGATTTAAAATGTGCAAAATATGATCCACCGGTGTCATAGATTATAGTTATATGGCAGACACATGCACAATAGGCCTTTGGAAGATTTTTTTGTACATATATGAGCAAACTAGAAGTCATAGTATTAAGATATTTTAAAGCTTCATTAAAAAGACAATAAGCATGTCAAATGAGGGCAAAGAGTTGGGAGTCACGTTCAGCAAATTGTCATATTCAGAGACAGATGACCAGGGATAGATGGGTGACAACAGCCCAGTTCAGTTCAGTGAGTGTTCGCCCTCCAAAGGTCCAAAGTTTGGCGGGTTGAAACCTCCTCTTGATATAAAAAGATCATCATCGTTGGTGGACAGGTCAGATCCAGTGTCCCACAGGTTGGTGGAGTGATTCCAGCTCCCACAGATCAATACTGTTGTTGTGTTCTTTGGCAAGACACTTAACCCTACACTTAACCCACCTCACCCCCAGTGTCTGTGTGCTGAGTAGTTCTTTGATTTAAAGTGCTTTGAGGTGGAAGATGTGACATTATACTTTACCATGTTGTTCTTATAAACAGATGCTCACCTATAAAATTAAATCATCGTATTTTTCACAAAAGTACTTACATTTTAAACCCATTAAGTGATTAAATATTAATTTTGTTACCATTTTTAGTAGAAGTAGCTGCAGAGGTAGCTGGTATGGTAGTAACTGAAAAAGTTGTAGTCGAGGTTATAGGATTTAGGTGCATTTATTTAAACTTTCCTCTTTTTACAAGAGATTTATATAATAATAGCTTTACACCTTATATCTTTGTGCACATTTGGTGCACATTTCTATCTTCCTGTGCCTTATGAAAAGATAAAACTGTTCACTTGTCCCCTCGAGATGCCTGGAGACAAAACCACCTCCATCAGTGCTTCCTGTGATCGCACTAACTGAATGGGCCCATTTTAATTAGACTCGAGAGGGCAGAGAAGACATGGCCCAAAGCTAACGTGAGCAGATAAAAAGACAGATAAGGCAGACAGAGGAGAGGATAGTTTGGCTGTTTTCACACGTCACAGGCCTGTATCAGAGACATAAACACATGCTACTGCTCTGAGCTCCAGGACATCCCAGGACTGCACTGGAGGTGGGGGGCTCTAGGCTGCACACGTTTACAGAGAGATGGAGACGTTTTATAATCACTGCATCTCAATTAGCCGTAATAAAGCACAAAGACTTGAGTGAATGAATAGTTGATTAATGAGGGATTACTTGCTTAAATCAGGCATTCGCAGTTTGGGTTAGTGTGAATAAAATAGTTACTAAGCCTGAATCATTCTGAAAGGGCCCATTTTACACTGTTTTCTAATCTGTTATAATGTTGTTTCCATATCAAAAACATACCTGGAGTTGTGTTTCATTCACACATATTTAACACACAAATCCTGCATATTTAAGCTGAGTTTTTCTCTCAAACAGAAAACACTGTATACAGGAAGAGCTATACTGTGTTTTTAAGATCCATGATTTGGATGATTTCAGCACTGTAATTTTCTATTTCTACTGAAGTAAAGGTAAAAGGAGCTGTTAACTTGAAAACTACCACAACATGACAGTGCAAGGTGGAAAAGAACATTTTGATCTTTGGATGTAGACAGACTAATAACGCAGGATTACTCACACATGTGTGAATGAAACAAAACACAACTGTTGTTTTGAGGAGGTAAAAGGATTCTAACATGGCTTAAAACTCACAAGTCAACCTTTAAAGATATTTGAACAGACCCAAGTGGCCCAGAAAGGGAAAAAACAGCAACCGATTTTTTCCCCTGCAACTTGATTAGATAGAAAAGCATAAATAAATGTCATTGCATGCAGTGGTACATGTCAGTTAACTTGGGCATACAGTTTTTTACCTCTTGCCTCTCTTTTGACTAATAATTCTCAACCAAGTAAGTAACTAAATAATAATAAATCAGTAAATACCACATGTAACCACTGCTGCTCTGAGGAGAAATCGCGGCTGCTTGGTTACATCATCAGCTGAGTGGCCTTGAAAAGAGTGTTTGTGTTGGTGAATACACAGCTCCAGGCTTGTGCAAAGGAACTGTACTTTAAAAAGCAGTAATAAGAAAAAAAAAAAGTTTAGCAATAAGTAATGAAGCTAACCTTCTAAACAAATGTGACAGTCCAATTCGGTGGGTGTACAATTCTTAACAAGCCTTTTCCCCTTGTGTAAAGAAGCCTGGGTTAGTTATTATTTGTGGACATTTTTAGCCTTTCACTAACAGTCATGAGATGCCAGAACATGATCTTGTTATTTCCACTTCCTCTTGCTGTTCTTATAAACAAACCAGAAAAAAATATTGAGTCACAAGTAAACTTAAGGCCAAAGCAGCTGCAGGAATTCAAAGAAACAAGAGTCTAAAAGTATAAAAGTATAAAGAGAAGATTTCTTAGAAGATTAAAGCAAACCTATTATGCAAAAAAAAAAAAAAAAATCTTCTCAGAGCTTGCAACCATGTTTTAATTGTTCCCTCTTCCCATTTACCCTCTGGACGTTGTATTTGAAGTGCATGTTTGGGCAATCTTTAATCACTTATTTTCAAGATATCGCCGATCATACCCTGTGTTAAGAGCCACCGGCATAAGCCCACTGCTGTGCACTAACTGTTCTACAATTTTATTTTCTCCATTAGTGATACACGTAGCATTCAGCAGCTAACGTGATGTGCAGCTATCCACAGGAGCTGTTTGTGTTATGGATCTGTTGGTGGTGATATGTCACATGGGGCAATGTGGGCGTGCCAAACCCAGCTTTAATAAACCCAATATTTCATTTTAAACGCAGTATCTGTTGGAGATAGATAAGGAGGACGGCAGAATGTGATGCAGTGTATGCTGGGACACTTCATCCAAACAATATTTCAGTCAGCGAGTGAAGGAGGACACTTGGAATGGATTTTGAGGAGCTTTAATGTCCTTTCTTGTTATCTTTCTATCCGTCTATCTTATATAAACACATTTTAATCATATTACCAATGGAAATATAACTGTCACAGAGCTAGTGCATAGAATCAGTATATATATCAATATATCAGTTTACAATCAACAATCATTTAACACTATTTCACACTATTAAATCATCCCCCAAGAACATATGAGGCAAAGCGGGAGTGTTAGGTAAGGTAAGGTTTATTTATATAGCGCAGACACAGACACATGTCCCCAAAGTGCTTTACACAGCATTTTTACAGAGTATTCTTCATTCACTCCATACCCGGAGCGCCCGGAGGAAACCCATCCAGACGTGGGGAGAACATGCAAACTCCACACAGAAAGGCCCGGGCAACCCGGGGATCGAACCCGCAACCTTCTTGACTGTGAGGCCACTCAGCCACCGTGCCGCCACCGTGTTTATCTTATTTAAGCGTGAATGTGGTGATAAGTGTGCACTGCCCTGGACTGACACGACCCGTTTGCACTGACTCCAGTAGAAATAAGAGAAAATCCGTGTGTGTCGCAGATAGACAAACCTTACTCACTGCTTTCCTTTAGCGTGGGCGAGTACATAAATCCACATCATGTAAAAGTATAATTAATTACTACAATAGTTATAATCCAAAATTAAGTCGAGAATCATTCAAACCTGTCATATGCGCTTTAAGGTAAGCACAGGCCAGTATTGCCTCTTAACTCCCCCATTAAAAAGATCACAAACTAAAATATTTAAATCGCTTAAGTAAAGCTCAAGAACATTTTAAAAGCTTGCACCTCAGGGCATTTGCCAGTACTATACTAAAACTTTGTACAGTAACCCTCAATCTGATTTGGTTGTAGGAAGGAATTACTTCATATAAGATAGAAGGATTACTCAGAGTCAACAGCTTTGGAAAGTCCCCCAAACCACTTTGAGCTTCCTCTCATCTTGGGGAAATGGTCTAAAATCAAAGGTTATTCATCTTTACAACTATATCTCTGTTTGGTGTTTGTCTTTCTCAGGTGAACTGCTGGCCCTATCTCTCCCCTGCTTCCTCTACTGCAGTCCACAATAATAATAAAACACGCATGCACTGCCAGAGCTGACAGATGGCGGTGGCTGGATGCAAACTCCTGAATGAATATGTAATCCCTCGCTCACATGGGCTACATCAGATTATCCACCAAACACTATTATGGAGGGTGGACAATAAATGTAGTCATCAAATTATCTGTAACTACAAGACGTAAAAGTTTATAAAGTGTTATTTCTTTCAGGCTAAATGCTGTTGTGAAGCTGTTCCCTCATGAAAAACATACCAGGAGTTTTTCTCTCAGATGGAAAAACACCCTGTTTCACCTTGCGATATCATGTCACAATACAGGAAGTGCTCCACTGTGGTTGTGAAACATGAAAACTCCCACTTCATGATATCACAGGGTGGAACTGAGCATTTTAAGCTTTAGACATGTAGACAAACTAATAATGCAAGATTAGTTTGGCTGTCAAACAATCTACTGCAATTGCACATAGTGTCTTGCCCAATAACACAATAAAAATGTGATTCTGGGGCCCATACTACCAGCTTGAGCCTTCAATTTAGGGTGCGTCAACACTTACACATATACAACACCGAAATTAGAACTAAATTAAAGATTAAACTAAACTTGGACTAGATCATGTCTAAAACAGAACCAAACCAGTGTCCACATCAGGATAAAACTGCACTTGGAGTGGTACACTACAATAAACTACAATAGAGCTAAAAATGTCTGTGTCACAAAACAACCACAATCGCAACTTTCACCCAAAATCATCAACTATTTGTACCCATGAACATAGATCGGTTTAATGCCATACTGTGGAACGTTTCAAGCAAATCAGTAGCATCTCCCTGCAAGCCGGTGGCAAAAAAGTCCCTATTATCTTATACCAAGCACAATATGGTTAATTTGAAGACATATGCATAGGGGCATACTTACTTACTTACTTACTTATGCTCTGTACCAGTGTAATTAATTCAATGGCACTAGAGGCAGTAGTTCAGATAGTCTTTTTTGGTGTGCCTGCAATGAATAGGAGAAGATGGGGAGACTGAGGTGGTCCATAGTGCTGCTGCTGTAGTGGAAATGTTTGTAAGCTGATGGAAGGGAGAAGGGGAGTGCATGCAGTTTAGAGGGACAATACACTTTCCATTGTGCATGATCTATTTATGACTTTCAATGACTATGGTTTCTAAAATATATAAAAAGTCTCTGTTTGAGCTGTGACAATGCTGTATTACCCGTCACATCACATTTCATTTAGTACAAAAGCGTTGACAAATCAGAGCAGTATTTGTGGTGTGATCATCATCTTAACAAAAGGCTCCCATTCGTCAGAGCGCAGACAGATTCACGCAGCAATAACAATAAAAGTGTAGTCATTACGAGGATTTGTGGCTATGGGTTGACTTCATCTGATGCCAGAGTGAACTTTCCCAACATGGAGGCTAACCACTGACAGAATTATAGATCTTTTATAATCCTGCAAACACAGACGGAAGTTTACAGAGATTCAGAAATATTAAAGGTTCACTGTTTAACATGTCTGTTGGAGGATCAGCCACCTGCATGTCTCCAAAAAAGTTTCCTTTAAATCACTACCTATCGTGCACATAGAACCCTGAATGCCACACCACTCTTGTCCCACTTTATATGCAGGTCAAAGGTCTAGTAGTAGGTTTTGCTTTCACTTTAATAAAACATGTGCTTGTCCTCAGTGGAGGTCATCTCTGCTGATATAAAACGAGTGAGTACACACTGGCTGTTTACCCAGTGCAGAATAGCTCTCCTAGTCTGTGCCTAATGTAGATCAGACTGCACTGTCACATGCAGCAGGCACTGGGATCTTTGGGTTTCAAACTACGACACCTCAATTGTGGTTTCGGGGTTTACGTGCATTTTGATAAATCAGTTTAAACTGGACTGGGCAGTAATCTGCTTTTCCTTGTGTGCATGTAAACGTAGTATATGTGTGCACTGAAACATGTGACAAACATCTCTGAAATAACTTCAGTTTGGAGCCTGTTAAAATTTACAGTGGTTTATTGGAAAGCTAAAATGTGATTTCTTTTAGTATTAAATCTTAAAGTTCTAGTCTTTATCAGCAGTGTGTAAGTTCACTGTGCAAAATAAATATTGTCCAGTCCCTTACGGAGCAAACAAGCAGCACCAGGTCCTCAGTCAGTCATAACACCTCATCGAAGGACTGTGGAACAGGGCTGTGCAAACAAAAAGAACCAGTCAGGGCACAGGCAAGTTGCAACACAATCCAAACACAGCAAGCAGCTGCAGTATAGTGACTTTATATAGCCTTTAGCGGGTTATGCACCGTATATGTCCTCCACAGAGACATGTCTCTACTGCAGTCCTCGTCCTGATCACAACTCATCCTCACCGCATCCTGCAACTACAGAGTGAAGATGAAGAACGATGTAGTAGTAGATGTAGGTAGTAGGACATCAATAGTAGTTGGCGCACTATGCCAAAAACAAATCAGGTGCACACACAGAAAACAGCAGCATGGGTGCGTTCCTTAACTTAAGCTGTATTGTGACCGTATAATCAAGTCTCTCCTCTCTTCACGATCACTTCCACACCTCGGTCGTCCCGCAGGTGGGACCCTGGGTTTTCCTAGGTTACTTTTAAAGGCGTCAGGTGATTGAGCCACAGTTCTGGGAGTCTGTGATCGGCTATGCAGGCGGAGCAGTTCACTGTGACAGGGGTTCACTTGGGGAATTATAAGAATTCTAAATAAACTCCTTGTAAACACTACAAATAATTCTTGCAACAGAAACATGCAATAACTTAACCCTGCACTTCATCTGCCCTCCTGCTTTTACATCCCATTTTCCCACCCTGACAAACACAGACTTGCATAACAGCAGTAAAATAAACACCAAAAACAGTGAGTTTTTATTTTATGTATCACTTTGGCTTTTTGTCCCCTATCTCATGTGTGCTCATTATTAATGTTTTTTGTTTTTATTTATAAAGTTTTCTACTGAAATACTGGTAATAGTAAACAGGCAATTTATGCATAATTCTTCTGTCATCATCACAGTTTGTGCATTTTGTGGTTTTGTATGATTAAGCTGCTATACGTGACAAAACACAACAGCATATAATACACAATTAGAAATATATATGGCCCATCTGACACATTCACCCTTTGACAACCAGCATGGAGAAGAGGCAGAATAACTTAATCCAGAAGAAATTGATTTGTGTGTTGTGACTCTTGTGGTTAGAAAATAGCTGGTTGTCCTAAACTGACTCAAAATGTCATGAGAAAGCACAATCAGCAGGCCACTAAATAAATAACTTTTAGTATTACGAGACTCTGGAGCAAAGTGGCGTATAAACAACACAAATGATTTTGATTGCACAATTAAAAAAGTTGGAATGTCAAACTGAAGTAGTCTGACTTGTTCACACAAAATATTTTCATAGGTCAGTGAGAACAAATTAAAGTTGCACTATAGCTTTTCTGTTGGAGGATCTGCCACCTGCTTGTCTCTATAGAGATCGCTTTGTCTGAAAACTTCCATAGTACGGCATTAAACGTACCATAGAAACCACAGACAGTAAAAAGAAGTGGGTTAAGGGCATGTGACATCACCCACAGTGTTTGGCTCCAGTCAAATGAAACCCACAAGGTTAGTAGTTATAAAAGCAAATTTAGAGCCATGTCCATATTAGGAATAATAATGGCTTTACGTACAAAAGAGCAAAATAAAAACATCAGGATCATGTAGAACGGGTTAACTGGCCATACCGGCTTGTCAAAGCCTGATCCCGTCAGATCTCAGAAGCTCAGCAGGGCTGGGCCTGGTTAGTACTTGGATGAGAGACCACTGGGAATTCCAGGTGCCACAGGGGGGCGCCAGTCACAAAAACTGTTGTTGTGTCCTTAGGTAAGACACTTCACCCACATTGCCTAGTATGAAAGTAATGTGTGCATACCAGGACTCTCAATGGGACTTTCCTGGTTAAATAAAGGTTAAATAAAATAATAATAATAAAAAAGAATTAAGGACGAGGCTCACAGCAGAAGTTATAGACAAGGTTGTGACAATTTGACAATTTTAACATCTATGTCTATTTATATTTACAGTCTATGATGGAGACAAGCAGGCAAGTCATATCTGTGGAGAAGCAACCCTGTTCACACTAAGTATGCATATTTTTAATGGCATTTAAGATAAAATAAGATATCGTTTATTTGTCCCACAGTGGGGAAATTTCAGTGTTGCAACGCACAGTTAACAGCAAGAAAACAGTAGCAGCAATAGAAGTACAGAATTACTTAGACATAGACAAACTCTATAAAGATAGGGATTATAAAATAAATAAAATAAAATAAAATTCTATATACAATAAATTGCTATCTGAATACATGATACTGAATTAACATGCAAAATGTAATGCCATACTGTGGAATTTTCCTAGCAAAGCAATACCATATCCATGATTCAAGCAGGGGGCAGATATCCCACTAGGACGGTTACATAGTGCACGTTTATAAGAAAGAATAGAAAGAAGTGATAGTTTATATACTGGTGGCAGTGTAATGGGCCTAATAGGAGTCCATTTCAAGAGATAAAAATCAGCTTGGATAACACTGTATGAGCAAATTCATCTGCAGTCTTGGCACCGCTTCAAATCACATCGTGCTGAACAAAAATGTGACTTATCTGAGTTCCATTAGTTCATTATGTAAGATTATGGGACCAGGCCAATTCTCACAAAGAGATCACCCGGTTGAAGTAAGCCATGTAAATTAATAGCATAAATCTAATGCGAGAGAGGAAAAGTAGGAATGAAAAACAGTAGTGACGCGATGGTGATAATGGCAGAGCATTTAGAGCAGTGGTCCAACCCTTTCCGGAAAATAAATACTTTAAGTTTAAGCACCAATGTGGGTATCTGTAAAAAGCAAACATACTTAAGTCAACTTCCAGCAAACATTTCATTCAGGTGGATGAAGTGTCTCGCCTGAAGATCTAACACCGATTCTCTGTGACAGGGACTGAATCACAGAACTGCAGTGGTCGACTGAATAACACTTTCGCCTCACAGCAACAAGGTTCCAGGTTTGATTCTTTGGCTGGATCTGTATGGATGAGTTTTCTCTATCTATCCATCCATCCATCTTCTTCCGCTTATCTGGGGCCGGGTCGCGGGGCAGCAGTCTAAGCAGGGGCTCCCAAGCTTCCTTCTGCCCAGCCACTTCCTCCAGCTCCTCCGGACGGAGGAGCTGGAGGAAGTGGCTGGTCTCCAGAAGTGGTAACAGACCAGCCACTTCCTGGAGGAAGTGACTGGTCTGTTGGTCTAGACTAGACTTCCTCTATCTAGTCTAGACCAAATCTAACTAAATATCTAGAGATGGGTGCCCGGGTGCATCATTGGGGAATTGAAGGATGGGTCAAATGCGGAGGATATATTTCTCTATAGGTACAATAAAGTGTACCTTAACCTTCAATAAGCAAGAACGACACCAACAACACATGTGCGAAGTGAAAAGAGTTTATCATAAGGAGACAAGGCGAGTCGGGATGGATGGCTTGAGACTCAGGGTGGGGGTTCAGTCTCAATCTTCACATGGCCCAGCAGGAATGGGGCCCGCCTTGTAGATGTCTTATGTCTGGAAGTGAACAGATTGGGGTTGGGAAGGTGGGGTTGGGTTATTCGGGACAAACTGGGTTGCCGGGATAGGCTGCTACAAATAGGCTTCTGGGAAATTGAGCTGTGGTAGAAGTGAGCTGTGATTCGCTGGAGAGGAGGTGAGGGCGGTTGAGACGTGTTCCTGCTCCTGAAAGTTAACCACTAGTCACAGTTAAACTACATTTAATGGAGCAGGGCATTTACCAACTGAGCTGCCACCCCTGAATAATCTGTGGGACAATTTTCAGTACTCACCATAGACTGTATAAATAAATGGACATGGCTAACCCGCTTGTCCGTAAATAAATTCCTATTCCTAATATGAAACTTGACTCCAGATTTCCCTATAACCACCAGCATTGTGAATTTCATTTGACTGGAGTCGAATGCTATGGATTACATCAGACTCCCTTATTCCACTTCTTTATGCAGTCTGTGGTACTCCCTGTCTGTTGTTATTTTAGTCACCAGCTGATACGTCACCATTTCACCCAAGCACCTTTACTGAATTAAAAGAGTTAATAAAAATACCGACAGCAGCCCTGGACCTCTGCTGGTAAAATCCATCTGAATCAGGTTTTTCCTGTAACTGGACCTACACGTTTCCCTCACAATCAAAGAGGCCAGAAAATAATGAGCAGCTGCTTTACAGACTGCTGCTGTCTGAATGAATCACCTATATTAATCCAGTGCACCATTTCCTGCACCACAAAACCACCATAATGAGGTTTCCATGATTCACCAGAAATCACCGTGCAAAATCATTGGAGCGAAGATTAATTATTACATGATGAAGCAATGTGGGAAGTGTTTGTTCCAAAATAGACCGAACTGCATCTATCTATCTTACAACTATGTGCATAACTACCGTGTTAGCCAAATTGGAGCAGATGTCAGTTTTTCTAAAGACACTGAACAGTTCCTTTGCTCGCCCACATAATCAAGAATGTGATGATTTCATGCTCAAAGATGGGAGCGATTATTAAAAAGATTATTCTTAAACAACATTGAACTTAACTTAGAACAAAAAAAAGCTAAATGAAGCCCCAATACGTAATACATCTCAGGTAATAAATAAACCAGAAGACCAGGGCTGTAATTCTCGCAATGATCCTAGTGAGGGTGTATGAAGTTTAAAAACACAGTGGAGTGCTACCTGTATGACAAGGTGTTTTCAGTTTGTGAGAAAAACTCCGAGAGGAAGTGTGTGAGTAAAACAAAACAACTCCAGGTATGTTTTTGATGAGGAAACAGCAACATAGATCAGACAGCGTGATCGTTTAATGTATGGGTCCTTTAATGCCATACCGTGGAACATTGTAGACAAAGAAATAACATCTCCACGGTGACAAGCAGGTTTCTCACCCTTCAACAGAAATTCCTCATAATGAACCTGCAGGCATTAGCCCGCGAGCATGCAGTGAAGTTCATTTACACATCTCAATCAAGCAAACTGCATCGACTGCTTGTTATGTAACGTTAATCTCATTTTTCTCATTGTCTATGCACTCATTACTCATATGCATCTGACACTGTTTCTTGTGCGCGGATATTTAAACAACAAATACGCTGATTTATACTCCCGGCTATATGACACAAATCTCCCCCGGGTGATGGTGATGGTGAATACAAGCGCACGGACTATAGATCACTGTCACAACCCAGTGGGGCTGTCTCCAAATACATTTATTCTAATCTTGTCCGACCCCTTGTCTTATATAAGTCTGACACATTGTCTAACCTGATAAGAACGTCTGGCTGCAAACAAAGCAATCGTCGACTGTTTACTAAGTATGCAAGGCCTGAGGTGCCCCAGCAATCCCAGTAGTACCTCTGTGTTCCTGTCACCTCCGCGATCCCCGTTCTTATTTTGGTAGGTGTTAAGGAGGTCCGCCTGTCCCCCGTGAGTTGTTGCATAACCTGGGTCAAATGTTGTGCAGGTTAGGGGCGCTTACGTCAACACCGTGTATTCATAGAAATCTTGGTTAGCAGAATGTAGGGGCTTCACACAGTTGTCTGGGTTTTGATACATGCGGCAAAGTGGTGTAATTACTAAACAAATATGCCGTGATTTCATTTAATGATCAGTCCCTGAAGAAAAGGTACACCGAGTTCTGATTAGAGATTGGGCTCAGTGCAAACATGGACTTCACGGTCATTTGTTTGCGCAAAGTCTGTATTTTTAAAAAGAAAAAGCGCTGTGAACTTCTAACTTCCATTACAGCTGTGTTCTTGCACACTGTGTACAGCTCTGACACAGGTTAAGTATTGCAGGATAAATCATAAGCATTGCATTCGACAAAGAAACCACCTGTAATTAGATTTAGACTAGATTTAGATCAGATTGATCTACTTTAATGCAGTCTGACAGTGTGCCTGACAAAAGAGAGCACAGGTGAGCGTGACCAAAAGCCAGAGCAGGTAAAGGATGAACAGTTTTCACATGTGCCATCTACTGGTAAAAAGAAATCAAATAAACCTGCAGATGGAAGCTTTAAACAAGTGCTATGTGACTTTTGCTGTGGAGCATTGGCCCTTTTATTTTCTCCATGATGTTTTCCCACAGTTCCTCACTATGGCATAAAGCTTTATTACCTTGCATTTGTCACATGCTACAACTTTGCGGCTATGGTTGGACCGTTTCAAGTTAGGATGGTGGTTTGACATTGACATTTTATTGTATTTTACAGCTTTTTAATTTTTTATCATAATGAAATCTGTATTTTTCACTTGCCCAGAGACTGCAGGTGGAAAGTAGCAAAAGCTAAATCTGGTACAAATCTTTTTTTTTTTGTATGATGAATGAATGTGAACATGGTCACTGACAAAACAAACAAACAAACAAACTAAATGTAGAGGAGACTGGCTGCTCAGGCAAGAGCTCATCCAGGACAGGGCAAGGGACATCCAGCCAGGTGAGGGAAAGGAAGGATCCGGATCCACAGAACAGAGACATATTAGTGGCTCTAAATCTGTTTGTGGATATATTCAGGTGGATTTTTCTATATAATTGGTGTGTCAATTCATAACCCACTTTCCGTTTCTGAGTTTGTGAACCCTTTTCACTGTACTCCTGACAGTACAGAGCTCACGCAGTTCAGAAATGCTATTTAAAAACATGATTAAGAGGCTGACGTGAGCTGGTCACTATAGAAACACATCTGTTGCTATGGAGAAAAGAGGGACATAAGGAGCAGTTTAAGTAGAACATGGAGGTGTCTGGAGACAGTGTCATTAAAAACGTCAAAAACTTTACCAAACAGCCATAGAGAAGCATTAGCTAATCGTGCATATGAATCTGACAACTCCAGAAACCTGAAATGAGATCATAATCAGAATTTTGGTGTGGTTGTGGTTAAAAAGTACAGTACATTTTTATTTATTTGAGCATAATTTTCCATATGTTATAGTGTGTTGTCATTTAAGTACGTATCTGAGGTGCTCACAAGGAGTAGGTAGAAGTAAAAAAACAAACAAAACAAAAAAACAACTTCCTATCCCCTATTCCAAAACATAATAGTTAGCTGCAATGCATTGTCTGCAGAATTTTATTACAATTTAGGATCTACAGAAATATTTGTAAATGTGACAATAGCATTATTATTATTATTATTTCTTACAACCTCTTGTATATAGCTGAGATATATTTGTATTATTTTTACTTGTACATATACATTTATAAAATTATGCTTTATTTGACTCCAGTCTCTTGCTACTTATTTAGAATTTATTATTACCAAAAGCTATTGCACTGAAATATTTGTTATATTCACTGCACTTTACCTTCATAATTGATGTTTATCTTAAGTGATAGTTGTTTTCTGCTCCTGCCGTGTGCTGTTGACTACTTGGCCCGGTCACCCTTATAAATGAGGTCTGGATCTCAATGGGTCTTTACCTGGTTAAATAAAGACTAAATAAAATAAATAAACCATTTATATTTACACTTTTTGCTATTAGAATATATTGTGACGTGTGAGCTATACTGTGTCCAAATAATTTCCCTAGTGGATCAACAACATCAGTCTAAGTTTAAGTCTATGATAGTAAATGATTCACAAAAGTGTAAAAAATATACAATGCAATAATATTCAGTTGAATTAAGTTGCCAAAAATATAGAACTCTTACGTGTTTGTCAAAAATGAAAGAGATAGAGAAGAGATATTCAACTATTCTACAGTATTTTAAATAAGGATTAAATAAGTGGCCTTGTTATATGCAGCTTTGACACACACAATCACAAAATGCAGTGAACGTTTTCTCCTTATGGACGCCATTTTGAGGACCATTCTGAAATTCCAACATTATATTGTGATTTAGTGACTATGGGTAATGATATTTTTTCAGCATATTTTTCATCTCATCATGGTTTGAGTTTCATTAGCTCGGATTTGTCAGCCCTACTACGCATCGGCTACAAGCTATTTTTTTCTTCTTTTTTCAGCAAATAACTTCACTTCTCCCTTGTACTGTCTTGTTCTTTTCAAAGCCACTACTTGTGTGTGTTAAAAGGTTTTGATCGCGCCTCGGCTCCCTGTTAACTCCTCGCTCTTGTCTCTGAATAAATGGACTATGGCAGGACCCACGCCGCAGATGACAGCCAATAAAACACTTTCCAGTCCAACATTCATCGTGCTGTCACAGGTGGTACCAGATGATCAGGGTGATGAGTCTGCATCAAAACCACTCAAAAATACCATCCGTATAGCTACTGGAGCATCATGGGTACACCGAAACTTCTGCTCTATATATGGAATTGCTGCAGTTGGGGTCGCCCCGTGTGGACGCCTTCAAATGAAAGATATAAAAGTGCAAGTAGAGGAAGTCAAATGGGCTGGAATTAGGCAAAAGGAAAGTCTTGAGAAGTGGATTTGCATGGGTCTGTCTGGAGTGCTGTTAGGGCCCATATTACGCTATTTTCTGTTCTATGTCATAATGTTTTTTCATTAAAAACATGCCTACAGTTAAGTTTTGTTTCATTCACACATGTTTAACGCACAATCTCAGACCATAGTTCCATGTTAGGAATAGAAATTTATATACGGGCAAAATAGTGAAATAAAAACGCACAATAAAGGAGGGTTAATATGAACATTTTAAGACCAAAGTAACAAGGCTCACAGCAGCAGTCACAGAGAGAGGGGTAGTAATAATAATAATAATAATAATCATAATAATAATAATAATAATAATAATAATAATAATAATAATAATAGATTTTATTTATTAGGTGCCTTTCTGGACACTCAAGATCGCCTTATAACAACATAAACAAATGAAGTACGATTAAAACATGCAGTTAAAAGCCTAAAAAAGTGGGATAGTATTTAATTGATTGACCAGTGGGTGACCATTTTTCAGTGTAAACTCAGTGGAAGTGAAACGTCCCCGTGCTCACGCCGTACTCGGAGCGCGGCGGCTAGCGGGTTAGCTATGTCCATTTCCTGTCTATGATGTATACGCATAAATGTTTAATCTGATTATTTCTATTGTCTGACTGACTATTCGATTTACTTGACACTAGAACTCAATATATTACATAAAAAATCTCTATCATACCGTGAAATACCAAATATGGGCTGGGTTCCCTTGAAATGCCAGGCGCAGGTGTACATTTTGATAAATAATCGCTGGTTCCAAATAAACGGCGAGTCTAATGTTCGTGCTGGGAGACAGAAGCTGCAGCAACAGGACGCAGGACTGAAGCTCGCGTTGTCTCTACAGAATCAAAACTTAAAACCACATGATTAATTTGCACAAACCTTTTCAAATGTCTGTAGATATTATGTTGTAACATTTCAAAGTAACTCGCCTACGTCTGTATAGAAAGTTTCCTAAATTATAGTCATACTGGTTTTTATTATATTTTTGTAATGTTATTGTACATTTGTGTCATTTTTGATGTGTAACTTTTTAAGTGTATTTTCTTTTAAGATGCCTTTTTGACATCTGGCAAAGGGACTACAGATGCAAATGAGCTCTTATCAGCGAACTCGGGCACATTTACATTGTTTTGATGTTGATTAATGTGCATTGTCCCTTTTCAAATAAATAAATAAATAAATAAATGATTTGAGTGCCATATTTTTCCAGTTTTGCTGAGCAAGATTTTTGTGAGGTAGGAATTAATCACCTGTTCCAAATTGTCGCCTGGTCTCAAATAAACGCCTGGTCTGTTAAGTGATTGGAACAAATCAACGCCCCGGCTCTTATTTGGTATTTTACGGCATATCTGTCTTAAATAATACTCTCCAAGGCTAGAATAGGCTAGTGTGATGTCATCTGCAACCCATCCTCAAAAAAGTGCAATTGTCTGGAGGAGTCGTGCATGTTCCTTGATAATAAAATACCAGGCTGCCTCCTTTGTTACATGTGTACAAAGTGAATTTCAGACGGGGCTGTCACTGGGATAGTCAGTGCATGTGCACAGTGCGCCCTTTCCCCTCCTCTCAGCTCCGCACTAGTCTATTTTCACACACCACATCCACAGCACCGAGCGCAGCGAGTGAGTCAGGAGGAGCGCCGTGACATAAGAGGCGGACATTTTTTTTAGCCCGGTTGCCTGGACGACCACCCCTAACTTTCTCGCCACGGTTCCCATGCCGACTGTTTCCAGAGCGATGATGATGACAGTGATTACGACTGATCGAGAATAGGACCACGTCACAAACCGCTTCTGTCACATTTTCAGCAAAGTGATAAATTGGATATTTTTGTGTTTTTGTTCATCTCTGGGTTTGACAGCAAAAGATGAATGTGCACTAGGTAGATTTTGTTTGCTAATGTGTATTCACTTTGTTTCATTTTTATTCAAATGCTAAACAGTATAGGGCTGCCCCGATTAAATGACTAATCGTGACTAGTCGACTACATGTATTTAGATCAAAAACACCTTTTATCATAACACAGTGACATTATTAAAGGGCCCATATTATGTCATCTTCTGATCCATGTTATAACAGTATTTCCTCATCCACAAACATACCTGAAGCTGTGTTTTGTTTCATTCTCACATGTTTAACACACAATTTATGTAATACAGGAAGTGGTCCACTGTGTTTTTAAACTCCATACACATGGCTTAAAGCTGACAGGTCAATTTTACATAATACAGGACCAAAAAAAGAATAATTTGTTGTCAGCATTACCCTGAAAGCAAAATTTCGCTCTGGCCTCTGAAAGTTGTGAGAAACTCATCTAAACTTGTGGTGAATAATTAGGATGCTTGAAATGCATAAGGGATGTGAGGAATAACTTTGGACCACTATAAGCTGTTTAAAATGAACTAGTTCTGTTTTTTTCTTATGTTAATATAATCTTAAAAAGTAAAAAATTCTTTGGATTTGTAATCTTGAAATCCCCTGTGTAAGTCATGAGGCTTCTACTAATGCATAAAACAATAATAGTCCAAGAAACTGGTGTATGTTATTATTGTTGTCCATGTGAGGTCATTATGGACAGTAGCCTCTGATTTGACATAAGCAGCACCCCCAGAATCTCTCTGTAGGTTGATCCTCATTAGATTTAGTTGGGTAAAAAGCTCTGTATGTGCTGAGCCAGCTCCTGTCCTCTTGACCCTCTGTACGTCGGGAAATATCATTTCCACAGGCTTAAAGGCACATTAGACTACAGTGGCATTTGGAACAGGGCATATTTTAACCTCTGCAGAGACCTGAAGGGCGGATCCTTACACAAAGTGGGTAATTATAAAGAAGGTTAATATTGTATTGAAATGGACTGGGATAGCTCAGAAGTTTACTGACAAGAAAGGGCATCATATTTGTTTTTTTTTATCAAATATGGACATGTCATCCTAGAAGCAAAGCAGACAAATATACCGGACGTCAACCGAGCCTTTTCCAACTTCCCCCTATACTACAAAATGATTTCAGGAACGTGGCAAACGAGAAATTCAGTTCTGTCAAGTGAACAATCGTTTCCATCCAGATTGTTTCTTCAGTTCTGGTCAACAAACAGAAACTAAACAAGTATGTGTTAGTTTCAGAGTAGTTTCAGTGTAGTTGGCTCCTCCCTTCAGGCAGATATAAGGCAGTGTCCTCCAGCATTCTGACCAGCACTGAAGAAGCTGCTTGGATGATCTGCAAAATGTATTAGATGAAAAAAACTTCTGTCCAAATGACAACATCGAATTTCTCCTTTACTATGGATCCTACAAAGACGACTGAGGGATTTCACGATCATGACTTCAAGACCATTTTCTTTTCTCTTTCTATTAAAACTAAATATTTGATACTTGCGAATTACTTTTTTATGTTAATTAATCCATTAAATTATTATGATGACCTTCTATAAAGTCTGTGCTGAAGTATAGAATAGTCAGCTCGTCTGGAAAACTTATTGCCAGATATAAATCGCAGATCCTAAGACTGGTGAAACTGTCTGGTAACATCATGGGGCTCCTTCTCATGTTCTCCACACACAGTCTGAGAGGTGCTACAGGGTTCCTTTATGTAAAAGTATCACGAACTGCCTGAGATATGTGGACTCTGAGTGAGTGTGCAGATGTGTGGGCTATTCTAATTTAACATTTACCACGGTGCTCAGGGTTAGAAAACACATACACAGAGACAAAACAAAACAATAACACAGCATTAAGAAATATTCAGAAATCTGTTACAAATGTGAACACTAGCATAGCACCATTAGCACAACAAAAGACCAACAAATGCCAGATGTGCTGATAAACAACAACAGCCAGCTCTATGGCCGCTTTGTCTGAATGTCTGAAGCCCCTAGAAAATTCTTCCACACGATGTTGAATCATTACTGACACTACAACTACAGTAAATGTGGCTGCTAGAATCTAGTAAGTAAGATTATTGAGCTTGTCTTATAGGAAAACTGTCAAAACACTGTCAAAATGAGATGTTAAAAGTTGATATTAAGTTGTTTTGCTCGAGTGAACATTACAGCCACAATTTTGCTGCACAGATGGACTGTCTGAGATGAGTGGCCAACCCCCTGCTGTTAGAGCAATGATAACACAACAGAGACTTTTGTTTATCTAAATACTGATGCAGGAACCAAATAAGCATATAACTATTCAAAGCTATGGATTATAAATACCTCCTGTGGGCCCACCACCCGCAGAGGGGTTCATAGGGGGGGTCAGGTGCTATGAGTATTGGGCAGCAAGCTGCCCCCGCGACCCAGCCGGATTAAGCGGGAGAAGATGGATGGATGGATGGATGGATGGATGGATTATAAATAGTCATTCTGACACTGGAACTGTTCTTCAGCACCACTAGGCCTCCTCATAGACTTTGGTACAGGGTAATGTGTATATTTCTACACTATAAAGAAAAAAAAAGTATTTGTTGTAGTAGGTAAATCTTTTATTGACCTGGTTCTTGGTCTTTGTAGTGCTGAGGTCCCTGATATGTTTTCCAAGCCACAGCTACAGAGCAAATCTATCCCTTTAATTGAGAAAAAGGGTTAAAACTGCACCTATAAAGAGAAAGCTAAAACCTGAAATCGATGCAGGTCAGTTACAGGTCAGATCTGTGGAGCGATAGCAAAGCTCATGTAAGAATGCATGTTTTTTAAGATCTATTTCTCATTCAAACGCCCTTATTTGAACCGCGGAGCAGTGCAGGCAAAGCAGTGACGCATCTATGGAAACAAGCACTGACACTACTTACACTTTTATTAACAAGTTTACACACAAGCGCTATAATCCAGCAACAGAGCAATGACAAAAAAGTAAAGAAAAAAAACAGTAAAGACAAGAAATTGACAATAAGGTTAGCATGTCAATCCATCGGTTAATTTGACACACAAAAAAGACAAATGAGGGTTTGTTTTAGAAACAGAAGCAAAGGTGCCTAAATGGACTGTAAAAGCGAAAAAGTGAAATCTTAAAATCAATTCTAAAATGCGCAAAGAGCCAGTGAAAGGAGAACAATGTGAAGTGCTGTCTGCTACAAATGTGTATAAGAGACAGCACCATGAGCACAGGTGTTGGCTGTAAACGCTGTAAAAGCTGCTGCTGGATGTGGATCAGATCAATAATCCTCTTTACACAGCAGATTATATGTCCATTTGTGGTCAGCTGTCTGCATTCATGAAATACATACTTATTTTATGTTGCAGTAGTTCTGTAGTCGTCAAAAGTCCAAATTTCCTTGCATGAAAACACTGTCTTTCTGAGGTCTGCTGCTCACATTAATCTCAGTCTGTGCAGGAGACATGGTTTTGCTAATGAGTGCATTACAGTCAGTGGATTGTGTAAAGCTGCCATCTAGTGTAAATCAACACACAACATGACACGGTGATTCAGTAGTGACTGTCAGGAGATGTGCAGGGCAATGGAATAGAGTACAGTACAATGATACCATGATACTATTGTGCATGGAACCACATTGGGATAGTAGTAAGTGTATTTTGATGAGTGGTGAGCTGAAGTCCATCACAAAAGTCAATGGCTTCAACTTCCTGTAAGAGGACTTTTTTCCACTTAAATATACAATATTTTTGTTTTGAATTAGGAATTGCTATGGAAACAGTGCTAACCATGGATTTTCTGGCATTACTTTACAGTGTGATGTGATGGAAATTTATATTGTGGAAACTCTCACTCTTTGTGTAAATGAATGTGATTTCTACCTGAGACCAGCCCAGTCATCAGCATGTGTAAAAGCTCTGTGAAAATCTGTGAACAAACGTCTGCTTTGATTAAGTAACTTGTATTTCTGTATAAATACTCAGTGCTCAGATGCTCTGGGTGGAGATACTCTTGGCTGAGGTAGTAGGGACTCACTTCTGGTGAGGAGAGGCTGTTGGTCTCTGGCCATAGCAGACTCTATTCCAAAAACTTTGCAAAGGGATTCATTATTTTTTCTTCAAGATCTATTTTTTGTGATTAGTGCCAGTTAATTCAATATACAGAAAAAGTTAAACATTATTACAATTGTATAGAGTTTATATATTAACATTATGTGAAACACACCACATTAGAAACAAAAGTTTTTTTTGGCTAAAACCTTGAAAAACACAAGTATTGTTACCGTGAGGGAGATGAAACTTGACCTGGTGTAACTCCTGCTTGTCTCCATGCAGACAGATGTTAACTGCTCAGTTTCATAGCGGTTTGACACCACAGCATTCGGGCCAATAACATTTCATACAAATGGGAGCAGCTAAAATTAATATTGTTAAAGTTTTGTTGTTGTACAGTGAGTTCTCGGGTCTAGTCAGTAATAGAAACGATCAACATTTGTGTATTTATCATATGGAAGTTTCATGGCACACACATTGCGGCTGACGTGGGGTGTGAAGCTAAACAAAAGTGCTGCTCTGTTAGACGCTCTGTTGCTCAAGTTAAGACTTAAACCTGACCATGATCACAATCTAGACCATAAAAATGACTTAGTTGGAGCTACAGCAGGGGAGATGATTTGTGCGCATTACAGTCATAAGCTACAGCAATAGCCTAGTTTCTCAGTTCACCACTCTCACCTTTTCAGTGAAAATGAAGCACCTAAACAGGGCCGTGAAGACTCATATTTAACACAGGCTCCTGAAAATAAATCTATTTTCTATTTTTTCTTGAGTTTTAAAACTTTTTCTTCTGTGTTTGTTAAAGTGTGCAATGTGTCACCATGGTAACTGCTGACTATCCACCAATAGACATGCGTGTAGGACACCCTCAGTGTAATGTCACTGCAAAGAATCAGTAGGAAAAACTGGCTCTTGCCTCTTATCTGGGAGTGTAACATCATCAATCTGAAAACCACCAGTAAAGGCAGCATATGTGAGAACATAGAGACAAGCAGGTAGTGGACCATTCACCAGTGTTGTCCTCGTTGTGCACATTTATATCTTTGTTTACAGAGAAAAACTGTCTTCAGATACTCATCACTCACAAAGCAGAATGAACTAAACTGCTGGAATCCTTCAGGGAACAATTCATATCTTATAGTTACTGATATGGGTGTGTCTGTTTACAGCAGGAGCAGGAGTGCAAGTGAATCACGGATGAGTGTCAAGAGTGTGTTAAAGCTTTGAGTTGAACCAAGGACACATTTGGGAAAGAATTGATTTTGCGATTTGTTTATTGTGACTTTTGGACATAACGTCAACACCCCTATAGTTTGTGACCAAAGGAAAATGTGCTAAAGTCAGCAGACTGTATTGCTTGAACTTTAACAACCATGAAATCAATAACATCTGGGGCCTTTTCTCATCTAAAACAACATTACAAAAGCCAAAGGTATGCTGTCTAAACCAGACTTAGAAAGGCTTATTTATACGTTTGTGACAGCTGCAGTACATCCAGAACACTTCTGCTCGGGTCCTAACTAAAAGTAGGAAGTACGAGCACATACAATAAGTCCTGTGCTCAGGTTTCTGCACTGCCCCCTGTGGCTCAGAGAATAGACTTTATAACAGCTCTGTTTGTGCACAAGTCTGTTCACGGCCAAGCACCAAAGTACATCTGTGACATGTTAGTGCCATATGAACTGTCTCGCACTCTGAGGACCTCAAGGACCAGCCTCCTGCTGGTGCCCAGAGTCTGGACTAGACACGGGGAGTCAGTGTTTTATGCAGCTAAAACCTGGGCCAGTCTGAACATGTGAGACCGGCTTTAAACTTGCATTGCCTGAATTCTAAAAGACAACATCTGAAATGTATCATAGTACTAATACTGCTGCAATGTAATAATAATAAATGTAGTTAATATGATTAACTTAATGTAGTTAATATGATTAACTTAAGTTCGGGAGCAGGACCACGCCACAACCGCCTTCGAATCACAGCTCACTTCTGCCACGCCTCAATTTCCCAGAAGCCTATTTATAGCAGCCTAACCCGGCAACCCAGTTCGTTCCAAATAACCTGACCCCACCCTCCCATCCCCTATCTGTTCTCTTCCACTCATAAGACGCCTACGAAGGGGTCCCGTCCTGCTGGGCCATGTGAATATTGAGACTGTACCCCCACCCTGAGTCTCAACCCAGCCGACTTGCCTCGTCTGAATACAATAAACGCTTTTTGCTTGGCACATGTGTTGTTGGCGTGGTCCTTGCTAGTGAAATAATAATAAATTAGCTTTAAAGATGCACTGTGTAACTTTCTGGCGGAGGGCCGACTGCTTACTTGTCTCCATGGAGATGTTCTTGCTTGCCTGAAATGTTTCACAGTACAACATTAAGCTTATCTACATGAAAACAAGCAGGTGATTCCATCAAGCTTAGGAACTGTGAGATGAATACATGCATGTTTTTGAAGGTACTGAAAACACTATAATGACATAAATGCTATACATTTAATGCCATACTGTGGATTATTCCTGACAAACTGATGACAAGCAGAAAAGTTACAAGATAATATTTCATTTCATATAAGTTTTTACATTTGAAGTGGTCAAGCTGAATGTGTGTTCCTTACAAATTCCCATTAGCGTTGTTAGCATGCTGTGCCACACTTCTTCAGACTGGTGCCGCTAATTGAGTTAAGCCTCAGAGGTGTGAGCCTTGGGTATCATTTGAAAGAGTGGGAGGACCAAAGAGCAAACAGGGGACTGAGTTAAAATTCAAGTCATTTATAAAATCATACAATGGAATTTTAGTGTGGTTTGAGAAAATACAGAATAATCTCACATCTGCAGGGTCAGGGGTAAGACTAATAGTATTTTCCATATCGCAGTGATGTACATGAACTTACTTTACAATGAATGTAGGATGGATTCTATGAACGCATTTATTCCTTTCTAATACACCCAGAAATTTTGATTCAGTACTTCAACTAGTACTAGAAATATTTCTTCTACTGTGATTGCGGCTCAGGAAATTGGTGGTTCTCCTGTCTTTCTTAGGTAAGACACTTGATCCACCTTACCTATGAATAAATGTGGCTTGTAAGTAAATAAATGGTATTACTTGGGTTACTTGAGTTCATTTTCATCAGCACTGATTGCAAGTCACCTTATTTCGCCTCCAATGTCATTCACCTTCTTAAAGTGGCACATTACAATCTTTAAAAAAAATGTGGGCGGAATAAAAATCACCCAAATTTTAAGCCGTGCACCTTAAGTCTGACTTTCTCCCTCCTTTAAAGTCCACAGATGAAACATGGGCCCTCCAGGCTTCCACCCAAACAAATCAATATGAAGGGGAGGCTACTTTTGTTTTAACTATAACTGAAGTCCTCATTGGCAGGTAGAGCCACAACTGGTCCCATTAGTTATTTCTGACACAAACCCTTTCAGACGAAGATTCACTCACCTTTTTCACTTCTCTTTTGTTTTTTTCAAATCCAGCTGGAGCAGGACTCCGGGTTGTTTGGATCTCTGGAGATGTGAGGAGGAGGAGAGGAGGTGAACCAGTGATCAGAACCAAACACAGAGAGGGCAGAGCAGAAGAGAGTGGAGCATGGGCAGAGGTCGACCACTATACGCAAAATGACACACTGGCTGCACAGGGACTGTCACAGGAGCTTGTCTTAAAAGGCTGCATCTTTATCTGTACACTTACAATGGAGGAAGGTTTCTTGTAGCAATTCTACACTATGATTTTTTGGATTTTATGATTTTTTTGGCCCCTCCGATTCTGGTAATAAATTTCTCATACATGTTTCACATAGACCTTCCAATAAAATAATGTATATTAGAAGTTGGAAAGCTTTGTGGTAACTAATGAGTGCAAAACCTATACATTTATTTAAAATCTGTTTCTGAAATGTTAAAACATTTCGCCAAATCTTGGTTTTAAATGTGCTTTTAGGGCTTAAAACTACAGCTTTACTGATAGTTCTTACCATGAAGCTGCTTAGACTCTTAATATTTACATTAAAAAAAAAAGACTGTGGGAAAAGTAAATGTAAAATTTACTTCAGGAAGCAGCTTTAAATTATTACGGTACTGGTACTTGAAAAATTCCTAGATTTCAAGACCTGAGCAGAACTTTTCATGTATTAATCATGACATAGCAAAACATCAACGCGATTTCATGGAGGAAAATCGTTTTTATTATTTTAGTGGCAGTTTTCAATGCTATTTTTTCCACTATTAATAGTAACTTTAAATGTAACGCACCCTGTTCCAGCAGTAAGTGTAATGGTCACATTTTTATATGTTTTTCCACCTTCAAGGCACCACTTAAAGGAACCACTCACCCATTCACACACAAACATTCAGTGCCCGCAGACAAAGGGGGTGAGGGGGGTTAAGTGTTTTGCCCAGGGACACAACAGCAGCATTCATCCGTGGGAACAGGAATCACACCGTCAACCTGTGGGTCAGTGGATCTGAATGATGTGTCAAGAGCGGGATTCAAACGGCCAAACTTCAGATCAGCGGACAAACACTACATTGTGATTTGTGTTTTTACTGACCTCTTGTGGCCATGTACATTTATATTTTAATGTAACCGTCACCTGGAGGAAATGCGACAACAGTTCAAAGGCTGAAAATGTTCAAGTGATATTTTTGCAGTTTCATTTCATTTCTGTTTTATTTAATTCGAGCGTAAAATGGGAATCCGTGCTGGAGAAAGCAGACCTGCCTCTATGAGAGAAAACACTATTTGGCAAAAGCTCCTTGATTCTTAAATTTGGTTTTGAGTGTGTTTCAGCGCAGCAAACTCACACACACACAAAAAAAAGAAACATAAAATTCCACCAGTTCCTTGAAGCAGTTCGGAGGCAGATGACTAACTCTGCTTTACATAATGTGTGAAGTGATTTTGAAGGAAACTGCCATGTTGTGAATCCAAATGTTTTTGATCATCGGGTTGGACAAGATAAAGCAAGACACGTTCACCAAATGCGTTTCTTCAAAAGCTGTTTGTACCAGCTGCTCTTAAACTGCCAATATGGAATTGTGCTCCAAAAATAAAATAATAATTCAACCTGTTCTCTAAACACACGCTTACATGTTTACATCTGTCAAGCCATTTTTGTAGATTTTTGTTCATTACTTGCCTGAGTGAGGACACAGATCTTAACGGGAGTGAGGGAATATTTCACTTTGATAGACACTACAATTATTTTAAAAATGCATGAAATTACAAGTATTTTCGAGGATTAGGTGAGCAACTTCGAAATGCTTCATCTGGTATAAAACGGTTTCCAGTTTCCTTTCAGTCAGCTCCAGAGCAGTGTGATTACTGCTGAACACTGACTACAATGAGGAGTAAGTGGATAAATAATGAACGATTGCAAAGTGCTTTCAGACTTTTGGAAAGCTTGAATAGCACACACATTATTTGTTCACATTATTGTATTATTGGTACTACTACTTCTACGCTGACAGGTTTGGGCCTTTTGACAATTCCCGTCTATACAAGTACTCATGGGCGAGGTGAGGTCTGCATTATGAGGATCACAAATACATCATTATATGTCCATTTATTCCCTTTAATCACTTACTTTTCTGGCCCTGTTTTTACATTCTTTTCAATGACAATTTATTCCACTTGTTCCACTCACAAAATGGCTGCTGCATTTGCCACAGCAACAGAACCCAGGAGTTGATTGTGCCTGTTTAAGTGATGTCACTACTCCGGTCTACCTCTGTTATTCTCTTAATCTGTGATATTCCTCTCGTTGGACCCAATTTTCCTATCCAAAAGTCAGCGAACTTGTTTCTTTTATTGAGTTGTTTTAGCCTAATATTACAATTTTAACAGTCCAAGTGTTATAACGTGGACTTTTAAAATTGCAATATTAATCTAAAACAATTTAACAACATAAAGCTCCATGGAGGTCATAGATTAGAATTATATAGGTGCAGACACAAGCACAATGTCTTCTTTGAAATGTTTTGGGTTATATCTTTAACATTGATCTTTCATATAGTCAAATAGAAAGAATTTAATTTAACAGTTACAGGGGATTGGAAAACATGCAGGCTTTCTATAAAGTCTGAGCTGTAACTGAGCCTAATTGTGCGTTCATGTTTCAGGAGAACAGTGAGGACAGTGTCACTCTGAGACAAAGAGGCAATTTAATGCTGCGTTTGTTTGCTCCTCAGAGCTCAAAATACCTTAACTTACTGCTGAGCTCTTTTAAACACGAGGATCACATGAAGCCAGCATATGCTCCCAACTGCAACAAAGAAAAAACAGACTTATGTGGCAGTAGGCGCCGTGTGCCTGTCATCAGCCTATTAGGTGTGGCCAGAGCCTTTAAAAGGGTGGGTCTCTTACCTGCCCCACCTTTGGGCGCCTGTGACGTCACCCGCGGTCTCTGGAGCAGCGCCACAGCACGAGCGCGGGTTAAGAGTCAATATCACTTTAATTCCCCTTCTTTGGCCTCAAGCCTGGGGACTGAGCCCCGCGTTGCGTGTTTCGTCCGTGAGTATCACGCGTCCTGCATTTGTCCTTTCGCTCGCCAATGTGTCCAACAAACTCTCCTCCTTCCACAGACTTCCGGCGTGCGCGCGAGGTTTGGGACTTCCTCCGGCTCGTGTTCGCGGCACTTTGTTAAACGCTCCGGTAAGTTATTCTGTGATTTGTGAAATTGACAGTGACCTGGACATTCACCTGCGCTGTTTTATAGCGCGAGTCCAGGGCTCTTTCTGCGCTCGAGGACGCACCAGCCTCGCGCTGCGCACTGCGCATTCAGACGCTCCGCTAAGGGTTTCGCTCCGTTTAATTATTTTACTGTATCTTAAGAAATTAATTCAGCGCTGTCCGTGGGCGGGGCCTCGGGTTACACCCACCCTCCGCGCTGGGTGCTCCTGTGCGCGCGGCGCATCCTGGGAGTTTGGATGTATAATTAGCCTATGCAATGGCCCCTGTCCTGCTGCGTATGAATCTGAACAGTGCATATCCTAAATTCTATAATTATCTTTAGGTTGGAGATCTTCATACGCTTCCTCTTCTCTTCCTCTTCTACCCCCTTCTCTTCTTCTTTTAGTCGGGAGTTTTCCCTTTTTGTCCCTCTCCTTCTCCCGTCCCAGCTGCTGTGTTTATTGGGCCCTTGAAGCAGAGTTAATGTTGTTAAAGTCTCTCCTTGGTGGGTTTTACTGTATGTATGAAAGGGTGAATGAATGGGTTTTCTGCCCTCATGTGCCACAACATTTAGATTTGGATTTCATTTGCACATATAGTAAAAACATTTCAAACAGGTAGAAACAAAAATGGCTGAGAATGAAAAGACCTTTTCAGAGTTATAAGATCACCTCCCCTATAAACATGAGTTTAGCACAACAGTCACGAACAGGCAAGTTGACTTTTCAGTAAAAATGTTTAATATTAGAAATCAATGTTTTTTTATTGAACAATATCAGCAGGGCAGTAAAGCTGGTTATCACCCTTTTTTACATTAAAAACATGACATTTGGAACATTAATATGACATTCAGTGGATGTTTTTTGTATTTCAAACTACCGAATTGTTATGGTGGGTATGTGTTTTTTCTGTGTACGTCTGAGATAAATCTATTTCAGGAACGAACTGCTAGCTTGAATCTCAAAATTGGAAACATGCAACTGATGTCATCAATATTCCCTGGGGTTGTGATGCTAACTGTAAGCACTGCTCTGTCTGAGGCTCGTTAGACTTTGATCAGAACTTTGTTGGTTAAATCCATTTTGTCTTGAGGTGTCAGACTATTGTAAAACGTTTTCGGTGTTTGGTGACGTGTCCATTGTGTCACCGTGATAACTGCTGAACGTTATTTTATTATTTGTTTTTATATAAGCGAATACAATTGAATGGCCGTATCCAGCTCTCTGTTGGTTCCTCGCTGCACCTGAATCAAACACAGTGAGTTTCAGAAAAGCGCATGTAGCTCCATCTCTTTGTAGCCAGAGCCAATGACTGGGAGGCTCCTGCTCTTCCTGCAACCCGCTTTATCTCCACCTGAGCAGCCCACATCCTTTACCATCTTCTCCCATCTACGAACACTTGTACTTAGCAAAAGCTGTGAGCATAAATTCCCACTTTGTACTTGAAAGCGCGTTCATCTTTTGGTAGATGGGAAAACAAGTCTATGCTTTTGGGGTCAACTGAGCAAGGAGGCAACACAGCCAATAGCATTTGACCTTTTGTTGGGCAAGTAGAGATATTTCTTCTACCTTTTTGTGGTCCTCACCTTCGTTGTACAAGCATCGAAAAGCCCCGGGCGATCAGATGAGATGAAGGGTGGAAACTGAGGAAGGGAGGCAGACATGGGCATTCTGAGTCAACAGGCTAAGGCTTATATAACTCTGCTGTACAAAGGTTTGAAATAAATACTCTTTGTGGAGGAGTTGTGTCAAGTTTAAGCCTCGACCCCCTTCCCAACATTTAGTCGATAAATGTGCAATGCTACAGCAGTGAAAGAAATCTAAAAATGTTCAGACTCGATACCTACAGTACAGGGAACAGGTTTTGATCGTAAAGTAAAATAGTAGTAATCTGACACAGTACGCTTCAGATATGATTATCCATTATTTAATCTTTTTCCAATTAAGTATAACAAGAAAGTTTAAGTTTAATGCCATACTGTGGAACATTTCACAAGATGTGCACGTAGATTATACCTCAACAAAAGTCTCATAGCGAACCTTTAAAGAGAGAATATATAATTTTAAACACAATTTTACAGATTATAATGTCACTGCTTGTTAGACCAGCAAGGAAGTTGTGCTGTTCAGAAATGATCAAAATATCTTAACAAATTTATTATCAATTTATTGTATGAATTTATTCTGTTTGCACTTAAAATAATGCCTGATTATTAACCTATCTTGCCTATTTCAATACTCAAATCTCTGTATTTTACTTATTTTTTATCATATGTATTTCTTCTTCTACTGCTTTTATGGATATTAATATAATTCTGTTTTTTTATATAGTTGATATCAAAGTTCTTGTGTTGTATGTTTACAAAGAGCTTATCTCTCAACTAAAAGTCACATAGTGAACCTTTAAGGAGAAAATATATAATTTTGAACACAATTTCACAAATTAAAGATAAAGTCACTGCTTGTTTAACCAGCAAGGAAGTTGTGCTTTTCAGAATTGATAAAATTATCTTAACAAATTTGTTATCAATTTATTGTTTGAATTTATTCTGTTTGCACTTAAAATAATCTCGCCTCTTTCAATGCTCAGTTGAAAACCCAAATCTTTGTATTTTACTTATTTTTTATCATATGTATTTCTTCTACTTTTTCTACAGCTTCATGGCTATTAATACATTTTCTTATACAGTTTATATCAGAGTTCTTGTGCTGTGTGATTACAAAGAGCTTCAGTCGCGCTCTCTGTATTTTACCACAGACCTCCACTAGGGGGCACTGCTTCTATACATTTCAGTGGCTGTGCGCTTAGACAAATCCACACAGGCTCAGCTCTCACAAGAAGCAGACAATCCTACATAAGGGAGATGATTCGGTGTCTTGAAACAAATTACACTTTAAGTTTACATTGCATTTGCATACGTCAGATTAGCAGAGAGGAGGGAGGTGTCCTGTACGGTCTCTGGTGGGGTTTCTGTAGTAGCGTGCCAACCACACAGCGTGCTTTTGATCTTGCAAGACCTGAGCAGAATTCTGATGGTGTTTGGAGTAAGGGAGCACACACAGCTGCAGACGCCCGTCATGTCCCCTGCGCTTTTAGCACAGATTACAGATACGCAAGTAATAAAAAGCCAAATAAATAAATCAAAATAAAAAAGCGTAAACTACATTTCATTAGTATTGCACCAGATAAGACAATATTACAAACGGTGCATCTTCATTATCCATCTGTAGTTATTATTTATGTCATTTATTTATTATCTATGTATCAATCACAATCCTTATTCCTTATAATTTCTCAACCAAATGTCAGTGCGTCATAATTTCAGAGTTTCAATAGTAGATCAAATGTGCATAGTTACGCACAAAAACACTGTAGATTTCTCCATATGCTAATTGTGCTTACAGCTGCTTAATTTATTGGGCAATATTAAATCAGTCTTGATGAATATGTTGGTGATTTAATTCTAATTGTGAGACATTTCCAAATAAAACTGGTCACATCTTCTCTTCATACTAATAATTTTGATTATCTCCTTTCGTGGGGGTTTGGTGAATAACATTAAATGACTGGACCAAATAATCACTGGCACATTAATGAACACGAGCAAGATGGCCAAATCTGTTAAGCGCTTTTTGTGTCTTCCATAGAAATTGTATTATAAAAATAACAAAATAAATAAATGAATAAAATAAAAACATGCACACATAAATGATGATTAGATTATAACTCAAAATTCTGTCATCTGGTCAAATTTGACCAGATACAGACAATAATATGTGTCATACAAGACTTGTGATGGCCCCTTTCTGCGTTTAAAGTTTAAAAAATACTTTAAAAAATACAGAGTGCCATTTAAGAAAAAAGAAAGAAAAGGAAAATGCTTGGAATTTACTCTGTCAAGCTCAAAAGCAAAGTTGATTTTAGTGCAGCAACTAAAAATCCTAATTCCTTGAGCAAATTCACTGAACGATATTGGCAGTGTTATAGATGGTAACAAAAAGTGTGTATGCAGTGATTAAAATGTCACTGGTAAAATGAGTTGAGATGGTAAAGAAATACTCATGGTTTGTCAGCACCATGGTTTTCAAAATGCTAAAAAATAAAATAGGACAGTTGCCATAGCGATTAACAATTTATAAAAAAAAATTGGTAGGGGTGTAATGAAATCCAAGTCTCAGGATATGATATTGTCACTGTATGAACCTCATGGTACGATATTTATTGCGACATCGTGGAAAACCTCACGATATGGTGGAGAGGCTCATGATATTACGATATTTTACATAACAGGACTGACATTATAAAAGGCTTTGACCAGTCATTTGGTACAACATTTATTGTCATTAGGGATGTAACGATATCCAAATCTCTCTGTACAATATTTTCATGATCTACATCTCACGGTACGATATTTATTGCAATATGTTCTGGAGGTTTACAAAACTGTGAATCTGCTAGTTTTTCTTCTAAAAATGCCTTCAAGACTTAAACCAAAGAATGAAGATTTAAAAGTGCTTTGAACAGTTATTTCTTCATGTCGTCTGCACCGAAACGGAGCAAAGGATCATGGTCTATGTTGTTCCCTGACCTTTGATGATACGATATCACCATATTTCAGTTATTATTACATCCCTGTTAATGAGTGGAAAAACACGGAAACTGAAGCCCACGAATAGCTCAGGTCTGAGTACAAACATAAGGCCATTCAATGAGGCCAGAAGCTTCATTTTAATTAAATACACTGGCATTTATTATGTTGGAAAAGGCGATTAAGTTCTAGATTCACTACTTTTATTTGTTTACAGTTAAAACAAAAAATTTTTTGTCCAGTAAGTTTTCAGTAGGTTTCATTGTCATTTAAGTCCATGACAAATATTTTCTTCAAACCAAATTAACACTGCAAAAAAGGCCTATCAGAAAATAAGAAAAAAATACCAATTTTGAGGTAAAAATGCCCTATTTTAAGTGAAATTATCTGCCAGTGCAGTAAGAAATTTCCACTTACCAAGTTTTCTTAAAACAAGACAAAATACAAATCTTGTTCTAAGCAGAAAACACGAGTTTCAAGTATTTATGGCAAGATTTTTCACCTTATTGGTTTGAGAAGGAAGTTAAAGAGGCTTAACCTGGACTGAGTTAATATAAAAAGTGCTTAGAATAAGTTGTAATATCTAGATAAGATAAATCAGGGTGGAATATCTCGAAACAAGAAAAAAAAATCTAATTTTATTAAGTAAAAAAATCTTAAAATTGAGAAGATGAAGATTAAGAAGATGAATCTGCTTAATTCAAGTCAGTTTAACTATGCTAGAAAATCCTTTTTTGTAGTGAAAGCAGCACCATGTAAGATTTCGACTAACGTTACCACATTATGCTTTTTTCTCGTTTGTTATAATGTTTCATCATCAAAAATATACCTGGAGTTATGTTTTGTTTCATTCACACGTTTAACACACAAAACGCAGCATATTTAGGCTGAGTTGTTCTTAAAACACTACATACACCTTCACGAGAATCATTTGGATGATTTCACCGTTGGAACTGCCAATCCCTATGGAAGTATATGTAAAATGTTGAGCTTGAAAACTACCACTTCATGACATCACAGGGTGGAACTGAGCATTCTGAACTTTGGAGTAAAAGCAGAGTTACTCAAACATGTGTGAATCAAACAAAACACAACTCCAGGTACGTTTTTTTAGGAGGTAAAAATATTCTAACATGGCTTAAAGCTCAAGTCAGTTTTGCATAATATATAAGACCTTCAAGTTAAAACCAAACTTTTTGCTTATATAAGTTGTACACGTTATCATAAAAAGGTATGCAGAATATGTTAACAAAAAGAATAAAAGGTGACAAATTTTCAGAAGTGACACGGCAAACACCCTTTTATATTTTCGACACCCTTTGTGCCCCTGACTGGTGTGTGGTGGTCAGTTCAAAGTGTGTGTGTGCTGGATCAATGCGTTTGAGTGACGGATAGCGCCCCCTTACCTGCGCCTGTGGCCCGTCTGATGGGCTGATGGATGAGTCAAAGCCTGCCACATTAACACTGTCGCCCGCGGTGACGGATGGCTCCCACTCTGAGGTCAACTCCGCTGCACGACGCCCAAGAGAGACCACCGGCACCCTGTTTCTGATGACACCCAGACACTCACGCCTTCTGACACGGCGAGAGCTCGGCCTCGCGCGTGCTGCTTTCAAAGAGCCCAGTCCTGACTTGTTTTTCCTCGTACTCTGCCGTTCACTGCCTTTTGCTTTATCTGTCTATTGTCATATAGACGCATTTGCATTGTCAGACATTTTCTTCAGGTAAACCTTTAAAATTTTCTTCCTTTTGAAAAAAAATCCATTGAAGACAGGTCATCAGTAAGACCGCTGTAGTGGAAATTATTTATTAAAAAACAAAAAAAGAAGGTGCACTATGTCACTTTTCTGGTGGGGATGTCAGTCAGCCACTTGTGCTCGTGGAGATGTTCTTGCTTTTCCTGGAATGTTCCACAGTATGGCATTAAACTTATCTTTCTTGCACAATTACAGGCATATTTTACTAAAACATAACTTAAAATATAACTTTAAACATGCTTTCACACTATGAGTGGGCTCGCCTCTCGACAGATCTGACTTGTAACTTGGCCTGATGTTCGCACCTGCTTGTCTCTGAATAGATCTGCTTAATGCCATAATGTGGAACCTTCCAGGCGAAGTTGTAATATCACCAAAGAGGCAAGACGGCTGCAGACCATAGACTGTATATATAAATGGACATAGCTAAGCCACTAGCCAATGCGTTTTAAAGAGGAAGTGAGCACGGGCACGCTTCCGGCTCCATCGACTCTGGATCAAGTTGTCTTTATGTTGAGAAAATGTTGCCCTGTTGCTGTCAAGTTTTAAATGTTCATATTAACCCACTTTATTTTGTTATTTTGTCCATAAATCAGTTTCTATTGTTAGTATGGAAAGTGCGCTTCATTTGACTGGACTGAGTGACGTCAGACTTTGTCCACTTCGTTATGCAGTCTGTGGGACAGACTCTTGACCTTTAATCACAAAACACTCAAAGACAAAGGAGAAAGAGGAGTGAAAAATGAACTAGACAACCTTTGATGCTTGAATGATTATGAAGAGAATATGATTTTTTTTAGCTGCTATGTGTATCTCAAAGGGGCTGCTTAAACACAGGTAAGAACTGTAGATGGTGGGTAAAATGTGGGACTGAGACGATTTAAAAGATTTAACTATATTTATAAAAAAAAAAAAAAGGCAACCTAAAATGTGCACCAAGTGGAGCGACTGCTGCACCAGGCCCCTGGGGAATAAAAATCTCTGCAGGAAAAAGGGGCAACCAAAACAGGAAAACTAAGGTTAATGCGCAGGGCTAAATGGAATGGAAAAAATAATAATATGAGAAAGTACATAAACTAGCAAAAACCCTTAAATGAAAAAAAAAAAACTTATTAAACCCAAACTAAACAGAAGTGACCAGTGGTGTCTAAAACAGAAGCTTGTGAGGGGCCATAGGAAGCGGGTCATAGGCGACAGGTTGTTAGCAGCATCAAGCAGCTATTCTCTAATGGTGTAAAGGTGAAGCTGAGCAGCAGTTCACCTACCTGCCCTGCACCCGCCTATAAATACTGTGTGTGATTTGGCAATATGGAAAATAAAGCGGGGAAAGAGTGGGGCCTTGTCTGTCGGTGCTACGCTGCTATGTTGGGTGGAAATGGCCAAACTATGTGCAGATACATACGGGGAACATTGCATCACAGTGCTAAAACTGTAGAGGAGAGAGTGCATTTACAGTATATTACAGAATAAAAGGTGATGGGGTGAGAGCTTGATTGGCTGAAGGCCTTACAATGATGACAAGAAGTGCAAATCGGTCTTACTGGTTGCGTTTACGGATGGATGGACGGACGGACAGACCGACAGACTTTATTCATCCCCATGAGGAGAAATTCAAGTTGTCCAGTAGCATGAACAAGACACACAAATCTAAGAACCAATTTAAAAAAAACCTACATAAATAAATACATTTACAATAAAATAAATAAGGTAATAGTTAAAAGTTACTAACGATAGTAATGAGGTGCACATTAGCAATATAAGCACATATTCCAGGTGACAGTATTTCAGTTTGGAGAGTGTTTGTCCACTGATCTGAAGTTTGCAGGTTCGAATCCTGCTCTAGACATAAACATCATTAGTGGAATGGTCAGATCCACTGACTCACAGGTTGGCATTGCGATTCCAGGTCCCACAGATGAATGCTGCCGTTGTGTCATTGGGCAAGACGCTTAACCTGGTGTATGTATGTGTGCGTGAATGGGTGAGTGGTTCCTTGCTCCAAAGTGTTATGAGTGCCTTGAAGGTGGAAAAGTGCTATATATAAATTTGACCACTGATCATTTACTAAGCTATACATTTTTTATAAGCCATATTATATTACACGACTTTTAATTACTGTGTGTAGGATGTACTGAATGTAATGGAGTTCAAAAATGTACTTTCTTTAAATTCTGTGCAGGCTATAAGACCTCAAAGTCCACAAAGCAGTCTTCTCATATATTCTTTTCCTTATTCTTTATCCTTCAATTTCTTCCATTTCAAGCCTGTTCTCTCTTCTCCCTCTGAGCTGGATGTCTTAGTCGTGTTCTGCATGTATGCTTATCATTTCCCCTCCAACATAAAACTAATAGGGTTTTCTTACTGCGAGATTCTCTTCAAACTTCAGAGCCCACTGCTAAATTAAACAGCACGTACACGAGCGCTGTTGTCGTCACGCTGCAAAAATGTTAGTTACCAAAATGTCACCAGTAAAATGACTTGAGACTGTAGAGAATGGAGTTTGTTTAACTGGTAATAAAATAGTGTATGTCTGTGGAGGACAGACTGGGGCATATGGAGGGGAAGCTGTGTGTTGATACTTTGCAGCTGATGTCATTAACATTCCCTGGGGATGTGACGCTAACTGTAGACACTGCTCTGTCTGAAGCTCTGTTACTCAAGTCAGACGTCAATCTGATCTTTGTTATAAACCCAAAACATGCACTGTAAAGTGGTGTGTGCGTGAGTGTTGGTGGTAGCTTCTACCTTTAGGTATGGAGTGAATGAAGAATGCTTTAATAATGTTCTGTAAAGCGTCTTTCCGGACATGTGTCTGTGAAAAAGCGCTAGAGCTGTTGTTGTAAGGCGACTGTGGGTGTCCAGAAAGGTGCTAAATAAATGAAATGTATTATTATTATTATTACACAATTTGACCATAAAGAACTGACTTAGCTGGAACTACAACTGATTTGCGCTGTCACACAAGTCTCTTACACATAAAATTAGTGGCAAGCTAGTTAGCAATAACCAAAAGTTTTACAGTTAGTCACCGTGGAAATCAAACACCTAAACAGGACTGTCAATGCTCGTATTGATCACTGGCTCCTGAAAACATGTGCTATTTTTCTTAAGTTTTCGGACAATCTTAATCTTTTTTTCTTACTGTCTTTGCTAATGTGCGCACTGTGTCACCATGGTAACTGCAGAAACCTTTTGCCAAAGAAATACATGCAGAGCACCCCTGATGTCACAGCCAAGTATCAAATGAATGCTTTTGTTTCCAATTCACAACAAGATTGCAGTAAATTCATGTCGAGTGAATTTCAACAGGTGTATTACAGATATTGTTGGGGCTCGACTTAAAACCTGCAGAGTGCACTGATCACTGCCAGCATGATTATTCCAGACCAAGTTTCAGCATGGTTCAATATCTGAGGCAGAGGACAAACTAAGTGCTGTAAAGAGTCACCGTTCTCACAGACGATTGAGCTTATCCATAGATTTCAGAGTGGTGGAAAAAAATATCAGAGCTGAACGTCAAAAGTCCTCAAAATAGCATCTATAAACTGGTCGCCTTCTGAGGAAACAAAGATAGACTGTGGACCTTTTAAACAGAACTTGAAATGATTCTCTGGTCCTGTGTTTCAAGGGGCTGTCACAATTAGTACCAGTAGTTCTTTCTGGAGTCACAGACTGGGTTTGGGCTGTAACAGAGGATGATACGTCCTGTTCTCCGTCTTCAATCGTCCTGCATCAGTTTGTGTGACAGGACAATGAAGTTTACACACCGGATAATATCACGGGAGAGAAACACTTGAAGTTGAAGTCTCAGATACACAAGACCGTTTATGACCGGCTGTATTGACAGTTTTCCTGAGGGTGTGAAGCTAACTGAAAGCACTGCTCTGTTAGAAGCTCCGTTACTCATTCTAGACTAAAGCTCGGTACGTTTGAACAGTGTGAACGCACTTGAACACACGCATGACTTTACTATACGAGCCTTGTACAGTGCACTGATGTTACTCATATGAGGAAACCAGAGAATTAACTCGGCTCCAAAACACAGCGAATCAGCACTTACCTTGAATAAGAACTGTGACACAGACAAAAGTTTTGCAGCCTCTCTCCACCTGTCCACACTCCTCCTCGCTATCCATAAAATCACGGAGGAGTGTGTCATAAGAGGACACATATCTGTCTCGCTACTTAATAGATGTTTCATGCCGTTGGACGTATTTCCTCCACTAAAGCAATAGCTCTGCTGCGCGACAACCTGTCAGGCTGTGGGAGATCTTGAGATAGGTTTGGTCCGGACTGTCTTAGCTTGAGGATTTTATTTATTGTGCATGCTTTGGGTTGGTGGGGAAAGGCCTCGAGGAAACCCACCCAGCCACAGGGGGAAACATGCCAAAAAAGAAAAGCCTGAGAGTCATATCCAGAACCTTCTAGCTGTGAGTGCCAGCTACCACAAGGCAGATATACAATATACAGGATTTCCCACCCATAGACTGTATAAAAAGTGGACTAAATGAGTGCGACATCAGCCAAAGCACGTGGCTCCTGTTCAACAAATGAGATAAATAATAAATATAGATGAGTGTGACAGCAGCAGTTGCGTAGAGAGGAGGGCTTTTCTTTCTTTTATTATATTATATAATTTGCAAAATATAACGTTGAGAATAATGACAACTGTGGAAATAATAAGAGTATATGCCCGTCTGTATAGCTACAAGTGGGAAGAGGAAGAGGTGGGGGAACCTAGTGATGGTTGTTAATGAGTTGTTCGGATTAGTGTTTAAGCCTCCCATTTACTCATGTGCCCAAAAACCCTTACCTTACATGACAATGTAAACTTTTAATTTTTTTTCAATGTGTAGGCTAGTTGTGTATATATGCCCAGGTTTGTGTGGTGCATTAAACACAGTGTGGTGCATTAAAAAAGCAGAGATTTGGGCACATGAGAAGCAGGATAGGTCCTTGTTTTGCCAAATTTGATTTTGATTAGATTTTTTATTGATTTATTGTTTTTTTTTCTTTCATTGGCTTTAATTGTTTATTATTTTATCTATTTTTTTGTAATTCATGTATGTATTTATGCAGGTTACCAGGTTTATTAATATGCCTCATCACATCACCGTCAGCTCCCCAAGAGCGACAAATCCCCAAAATGTTATATGTATGTGAGATAATGTCATTTCGAGGGAGAAGGGGAAAAAAGGGGAAGTTTATGTTTCAGCAGTTTGTAGAAATAACATGATAACAGAAGGGTTCTATCAGTGATTGAATATTGAAGATTTTGGAGAGATTCTGCTGAGATATGATCCATAATTAGGTTTTTCCAGTGTGTAGTGTTTATGCATTTCCTGGTTTTCCAATTCATGAGGATAGTCTTCTTGGTGATGACCAGAGCCACAAGAAATGTTTTGTCGTTGGGATCGGATATGTTGAGTTGAGAAATGTTGTGAAGTAAGCAGAGGAAGGGGCATAATGGGACGTGACTGCCCATGAACGTGGACAGAGATGTTAGAATATTTTTCCAGAACAGTTTGGTGTTAGAGGGCGTAAATGTAAGTGTCGGATGTGTTCTGGGTGCAGTTAGTACGTGTGTTTGCTGAGAATCCCATTTTAAACAACCTGTGACCAGTGTAGTGGGTTCTGTGTAAGATTTTGTACTGAATTATTTGGATTTTCGTGTTGTTGGTCATGGAATAGATATTGAGGATAACCTGAGTCCAGAAGCAGGCAACAGGAGCGACTGATGATTCTTGCTCCCATTTGTGTGGTGGGATTGAGAGTGATTTGTCCAACAGCCCGAGCGCCTCGGCGGCGTAGGGCCTATTGTGATTGTTCAGCAGTGCAAAGCAGTGTGGAGCGTAGCGCAGCGCATGCAAACAGCGCGCGAAGCGTTCTCCTCTTTCCAAGCACACCAGCATCATCATATCACTGACTGGTGCCCCCTGACCTGGCACGGTGGCATCGCCATGGCCGCGTCAGCGGCATAATTGTAATTGTTTACCCAAAAACGTAGGGCGCACATGACATGACGTGAAAACCGAGCGTGAAGCGCTCTCCCCCTTATCAAACACTCAATGCTGCTCATCAGTGACACTCATGGCATCCAGTAGTACAGACTGGCACTGCCCATTGCCGCGACAGCGGCATAATTGTAATCGTTAACTCGGGTAAACGGCAAAAACGTGCACTGGGTATGTGACAAACCGAAGAGGTTGCGCTTGTCATTGACAATTGACCCCACGGGTGTGTTACTGGACGCGAGTGCTTTCCAATGATATGTATATGTGCCCCCATTCAAGTTGAAGTGCAGCTTCAAACGTTTGCTCCATTTTTTTTTTGAAAACTGTCACGGTTTACATGCAGCAAAGCCACAAAGTTCAATCAAAATTTAGACAATATTCAATGTGAAGATTTGCTCCCATTGGCACAAACTTAGTCTGAAAATTGTGAAAATTCTGAAAAAGTGCTGAAATTTGAATTTTGAAAAAATATAATACACTATAAAGCATATGGAAAATTACACTATAGCACCCCCTAGACATGAAACGTCAACATTTGAGGATTTGTACCAAATTTGGGAATTAAACTCTATGCATGAATACAAGCAAAAAAAACATTATGGACATGGGGAATTTCTCACTGTTGGCCAGCAGGGGCGCAAAGACTCCTTAAAATCATTTAAAGGTGCACTATGTAATTTTTCTGATGTGGGATGTGTTGGCCTGGGAAATTTGAATCACTAATGCGTGATCTTGGCCTGAGTATAATACGCTGTAAAGCATATGAAAAGTGTGGTTGGGGTTTACGATTATTAGGGTTAGTGTGGGGCATGGCATTTGCACAGTGTGGCATTTGCACGGCGTGATTTCCAGGGCACAGTGTTTGCGGGGTGCAGCATAGTCACACGCAAGGGCCGATCATCGCCGCTTGCGGTTATATTTAATTCTGATACCGCTGGAGGAAGGTATTCTAGAAACTGTTTGCTCCCAGTGCCATACTCCTGGACCAGAGTTTATTGTTGTAGAAAATTTGGCGTAAATAAGTGATGCCTTTTTCTGTCCATGTGTTGAAATGTATAGTCCTTTTATTGCTGGTGAAGTCTGGGTTTTTCCATAGTAAGGTGAAACCAGATGGTGCTAAGTTAGAGTTAGTGAGTTTGTAAAATTTCCACCAGGCTGTCAGAGAAGAAGATTGTTAAAGATTGGAAATATGGCTGCCGTTTTAGTGATTGACTGATAAAACGTAGGTCTGAGATTGAGGTGTTTGTAATTGATTTGCAATGAAGTATTGGTAAAAGTTTGGCGCTGTGTACTTTACAAAGACCCAAACTCAATCTTAGTACAGAGTTTGATGCGTGGGCTTTTGTTCTTCCAGAAGAATTTGTTTTTCCAGAATAATTTGGTAACTGTTGAGTTTAATGAGGTGTACCAGGGAGTGGGTGGGTGAACTGGAATCATACTGAAAAGATAGATTATTTTTGGAAGAATCATCATTTTAACTGTGCTTATTCTGCCAATGACGGTAAAAGGTAGATTAATCCAGCGGAGAAGGTTGTCAGTTACTGTTTTGAGTAATGGAGTGAAAATGAACTGAACTTAAGCCTGGAGGAAAAGTTAACTTCCAAATACGTGATGTAGTTTGTACAGACAGGGATAAAGTGTATGGGCAGTCACATCCCCAATACTGCTTTGTAGAGGGAGAATTGAGGATTTCTGCCAGTTGATATTTTGGAGATAACAGTTTTTCAATAGGTAACTGAACTGGAGTCGATGGAGCCGGAAGTGTGGCCATGCTCGCTTCATATTTGGAACGTAATGGCTGGCGGATTTCCATTCGTGAACCTGTGAGCAAAACACTCGGCCTAAATCGAAGCTATTTGTTTCCCTTCTATTACAAATGCGCAAAAACAGTCGGACAGACAGGGGAAAACAATGACAGCGTGCCATGATGCTGGATGAAGGTTTTGAACTGAGGAAAATGTAACTAATTGAACTTGAAGCCCCCACTCTCTCCTGACGTACTTCCCATAAACTGCTAATAGTCCACATGTTCTAGTGCAGAATGGTGTGGGTTAGCATGGAGGAGCTGTGAGTGGCCTATTCACTCTTAATTGGGCTCAGAAGCGTCAGATGTTTTGATATGACGAGCGAATGTGCGCAGAGAATAATGAGGCCCGCACTAACATGCATTATTCTAGATGGAGGTAATGAAGAGTTATTCACCCAGGTACTTCACTGCCCTCTGATCATAAGAGTACTCCGCATATTTTATGTGTATGACACAACAAGTAAACACGGGCTGTTACGTTTTGTGAGTAATATGTAATAGAAACGTGTGTTCATAAAACTCTGGGTTCAAATATGAAAATATATTTAGCAGTATTAGGCAAATGCACTGCAAAAAACTAAATCTAGTCAAGCTAAAATGACTTGGATTAAGAAAGTTTTACCATGATTTGAGTAAATTTCACTTGACAAGTAAAATTATCTGACAGTGCCATAAGATTTTTGTACTTAAAATAAGAAAAAAACGAATTTTTGCACTTAAAATAAGAAATAAAATCAAATGTTGCTTAAATTAAGGGGAAAAAAAACACATTCCACTGGCAGATAATTTGACTTCAAGATGAATCCACTCAAATAAAGTAAAATTTTAACTTACCTAGAGATTGTTTTTTTCCAGTGTGCTAAGGGTGCATAATGGCAGGATTAGGTACTGGCCTAATGAACAGATGTGTAATCATATTTGACATTTATGACTAAATTACAGTGACTACTGTAAAAGAGTATTTTTTATATAAAATATCCCATATTAAATATTAATGTCATCTATTTGGTCAACACCTATCCCTGTCCTGTCAGTCTGATATGTGTAGTTCTCTCAATTGAGTTCTACACATTATCAATCTGAGACGGCTTTTGCTGAAAGTGAATATATATCAGGAAGATTCAAATAAAATATCTTTAATTTTTAACAATGAGTTTTTGGCATATTAGGTAAATGAAACAACACAAATTGGAAAATAATGTACAGACATGGAGGAATTTAATTAATTTAAATTTATTTACAAAAACAAAACAAACAAAACTTGTATCTAGTAACATGAAAGTTCCTGGTATTGTATATATGAATAATCTCAAAACCACATTTCTTCATTTCTCTGCTACGACTTCTCCCGTCAGGATTTTATGAAGGGAGTTTATCACTGTCTACTCAGAGAATTGACATTTAAGCAGTTCACACATGCACCACAGTGACAGGTCCATAAAACGTGAGGCTGGACAGCTTTACATAAAACATATGTGCAGCTGATGAGGCAGAACAGAAAGACGGGTTATAACTGACTTCAAATGTTACTATTATTCAGCTATGATCCCAGGAAATACTACAGTGCTCTGTCTATCACTGCTAACAACAGGCTTTTTGTCAGTTTCATGCATTATTGTATCATATATTCATATTTTCCCCAGAGGTACAGGACAGTTTTTAAAGGTCCTATAGCCTATTATGCAAAATTGACTCCGTTATAACGTTGTTCTAATAGTTTTGGCATTTGTTCAAATCTGAGAAAACAAAATAATAGGAAGCTTCCCACAATAATGTTACGTCACCATAGAAACACAATGAATACCAAATCTTAAAGGAGCTGTACTTGATTTTTACCGCCTTATAAACATGAAAAACAGAACTAGTTCATTTATTGTGGTCTTAAGGTATTCCCCAATTACTTTATGCATTCTGAGCATTCTAATTATCCACCCTGATGAGTTTACAAGCACTTTTCACAACTTTCAGAGACCAGACAGGGGGTTTGCCGTGACGGTAAAGCTACTAACAACTAGCCTGCTAACTGTGCACTTCCTGTTTCTGCCCAAAAAGGTTTTATAACGCATGTGACGGATATATTTTGACCTCAAGATGTGCTTATACAATATATCTGTACTGGATCAGGGGGAAAAAAACCTTTAATGAGATCAACATCGGAACATTTTTACTTACGAATATTCTGAATGGCAATTACATGTGTACAAAACATCGACTTTGCATCAGGTTTTGTTGAGGAAAAGGAGTTCACATATCATCTCTATAGGCTCTGTTCACTCTGTTTACGTCACAAACCAGGAAGACGTTTTGGGAAGATGCAACGACAACTTCCAGTGAAGTTACAGACTGTGAAAAAAACATGGATCTAGTAAATAAAACGCATTGAAGTAAACGTCATCAGCGGTAAAACGAAGACTACTTTGGTGCCCTCTTCTCTTCTAATCGCATGTACCCAGTGCGCTCGGAGTTGTGCGTCAGTGGGGAAATGATGAAAACTGAGGTACGGTTGTATTTGTAACATAACGGGAAGCTACAAGATTCAAGACTCAAAGCTTTATTGTCATATGTACAGTAAAGAAACACGTTTCTCTGTACAATGAAATTCTTACTTTGCTGCCCACACCGGATGCCTAGAGTATACACACCATTTTAAATAGATAAATAATAGTCAGTAATAGTGCAAAAATATTGTTCATGTGCAAAAATGGGTCAAAAATGGCTTCAGAAGTCTGATAGGTGTTGGGAAGAAAGAGTTCTTGTAGTCCTGCATTTCACACTTCTGTACCTCCGGCCTGAAGGGAGGAGTGTGAATAGTCCATGTTGGGGGTGGGTGGGGTCTTTGGTGGTGGAGGCAGTTCTCCTGTGGACTCTGCGGTGGGAGATGCTCTGCAGAGAGGGTTGAGGAGTCCTGGTGGTCTTTGTGGCCGTATGCAATGACATGTAGATGAAGAAAACTGAGCCATTTTCTGTTTTTCCTGGAGTCTTCCTGATTTGTGACGTAAGCGTGAATAGAGCTGATATTACAGTTTTGTACTAGAACAGAGCAATTTAACTTACAATTATGAATGTGATTAATTTCACCACAGCTATTCTCTCTCTCTCCACCTCTCCCTCTCTTCTCGCTCTCTCTACCTCCATCTCTTCTACTCTTTGCTCTCTCTCCTCCACGCTCTCCTTCTCTCAACTTCTCTTCTGTATCTACTTTCCCTCTTTTCTCTCTCTCCTCACCCTCTCTTCTCTCTCCATCTCTCTCTTTGCCTCTGCTGTCTCCATCTCTCCACTTCTTTTCTGTCTCTACTTTCCCTCTCTTCTCTCTCTCCTCACCCTCTCTTCTCTCTCCATCTCTCTCTTTGCCTCTGCTGTCTCCATCTCTCCACTTCTTTTCTGTCTCTACTTTCCCTCTCTTCTCTCTCTCCTCACCCTCTCTTCTCTCTCCATCTCTCTCTTTGCCTCTGCTGTCTCCATCTCTCTCTTTGCCTCTGCTGTCTCCATCTCTCTCTTTGCCTCTGCTGTCTCCATCTCTCTCTTTGCCTCTGCTGTCTCCATCTCTCTTTGCCTCTGCTGTCTCCATCTGTCCATCTCTCTCTTTGCCTCTGCTGTCTCCATCTCTCTCTTTGCCTCTGCTGTCTCCATCTCTCCATCTCTCTCTTTGCCTCTGCTGTCTCCATCTCTCTCTTTGCCTCTGCTGTCTCCATCTCTCTCTTTGCCTCTGCTGTCTCCATCTCTCTCTTTGCCTCTGCTGTCTCCATCTCTCTCTTTGCCTCTGCTGTCTCCATCTGTCCATCTCTCTCTTTGCCTCTGCTGTCTCCATCTGTCCATCTCTCTCTTTGCCTCTGCTGTCTTCATCTCTCCACTTCTTTTCTGTCTCTACTCTCCCTCTCTTCTCTGTCTATTTCTATCTCTTTACCTCTGCTGTCTCCGTCTCTCAACTTCTCTTCTGTCTTTACTTTCCCTCTTTTCTCTTTCTCCACACCCTCTCTTCTCTCCCTCTCTCTTCTCTCTCCATCTCTCTCTCCTCAAAAACATACCTCGAGTTGTGTTTTGCTTCATTCACACGTTTGAGTATATCTTTTATTCGTCTGCCTACATCTCCTAAGCTCAAAATGCTCTGTTCCACCTTGTGACATCATGAAGTAGTATTTTTCAAGTTAACAGCTTTTGTCTTTTGTTCAGTATCCAGGGCTGAAAGTATCAAAATGATTTTACTGAAGGTTTATGGAAAAACACGGTGGATGTAGCACTTCCTGTATTGGCACCACAAGTTGGAGTGTTTTCTGTTTGAGACACGAGTTTTCCAACTTATGTTTGTAATGAGGAAACATTATAACAGATCAGAAAAAGATGTAGTATGGGCCCTTTAACAATTTATAAATGAACAATTATGCTATTTGTGAGTTTCCACCTATTCACTGGTAGCAGGTGATAATTATTTTCTTTGTCGGAATCAGTGATAAGACATGTACATAATAGAACTATATATAAAGCGAATACAGTTGTACATTCACCAAAAAACTGTACGCGTTTTCTGATTGTTAATTAAATCAGACATGGAGACTGTGCCTCATTATCCTTCCTCCTTCCTATAAGCCTTTTAAAATAACTAGCCTACACATTAGATGCTACACTGACAAGAAAGAGCCTATTTTTAATGTAAGAAAAAGCTCTCACATTTCTTTTCTGTTTTTTTTTTTCTTCTTGATGTGCTCCTTGCCTTTCTCCTGAACTTTCTCTTTGATAGCTCATCTTCCATCTGCCTCTGTCAGTGTGAATTAAACTGCAAATTTGCGCTGGGTTTAAAAGCTGTCACTTGTAACACTCTTTTATTCCAATTCAACAATTTGCCCTGAACCTAAAAACATAACAGAGAAATTCCCATGCCAGCTATTAAAACGACGTCTTGCTGTGAGCGCTGGAACAGAATGTGCCACTGCCCTAAAATGGAATAAAGTTGATGTCAAGTACAAACCTGTACTGAAGTTGGGACCTTGAACTATACAAGGAATATTATTGATATTTTATTAAAAAAAAGAAAGAAAGAAAAAAACTTTCAACTTAAAGGTGCACTATGTATGCAATTTTTTTGATCGGGTGTCCGTCTTTGCTTTGCTTCAAGTGTTCTACCTTATAATTGTTTAATTACAGGTGATTTTATAGCAAAAAATACCTAGAAAGATGCATTCTGACTGTGAGTGGGGTCGCCTCTCCACAGATCTGACCTGTAACTTGGTCTGGTTTGGTCTCCATGATGATAGAAAGGTTTAGGTAGATATGTGGAGCACTTCCTGTATTACCACATGACATCACAAGGTGGAACAGAATGTTTTCCTTTTGTAATTATGGATCATTTAAAGAACATGGGTCATGGATCATTTAAAGAACACTTGAACTCATTTAATCAGCTTAAACTGTTTTGTGAATTACTGAAATGTCCTTCACAATTTTACTTTAAATAAGACTGGACGCCTTTATTACCCTGTACAACTGTATTAGATATTTTTATGAGCGAGAATAATGTTGTATTAGGGATTTGTCTCCCCCTGATGGTCGTGCTGCTAAAGAGCAACATGATGCTTACAGATATTGTTGTTTTGATCTGCTTAAGTAACTTTTAAAAGCACATATTTTATTAAGCTAAATCTATTGTCATTTTTAATTTTTTTTTATCAATTCCTAAACTGTTTGAGATATGAATAGTTTACACTGCATTGCGGACATTGCCTTCAAACACTTTAAAATCTTTTTGGCAGTCTTACTATAACAGCTTCTTCAGTGTTTTTTAGCCTCTCTGAGCCCCACCCAGCACTTGAACCTTCATGAATATTTCCTCCTTTTGATAAAAATCTGCTTTCGATGCACAAAACATCAATCGATAAATCAATCTGGAACTAGAGCTCTGGCATTAAAACAATAAAATCCTGCTCGAGCATTGCAGTGCACTTTATTGATTTTAATCCACCATTCCTTCTTTAATCTATCATCTCTGGGCAGTGTTGTTCCGTGATTTTTGCCTGGCTCGCGGCGGTCATGTTTGAGGTGAGAGGAAACGGCATCATAATGGTTCACTCACCAAAGGAGCTGGACAATAGCACAGCCCTCGTCAGCCATTGATTTGTTAAGATGAGAAGTGTAATATGGGCTACCAGCTAGTTTTGTAGACAAGCTGCTAATATTATACATTGATTTTCTTTACCCAGAGGTTGAAAAAAGACAGCGAATCAAGTGCATACTGTACGTAGTGTTGACAATAAACAGTGTGCTATGAAACCTTTCCAGTGGGTAGCTAAATATAAAGCGCCTCATCAAATACAGATTGTGTTTTGTTCATACACATTCTCGTTATTAGTCTGTCTACATCGCCAAAGCTCAAAATGCTCTGTTCCACCTTGTGATGTCATGAAGCAGTAGTTTTCAAGTTAACAGTTACCTTTTACCTTTTGTTTAATAACGATAGGAAATTCCAGGTCTGAAATCATTCACATGATCCTAGTGAAGATGTGTGGAGTTTAAAAACACAGTGCAGCACTTCCTGTATTACAACATGACATCACAAAGTGGGGCAGAGTCTTTTTTTTCCCAGAGAGAATCTCTTTAAACTTAAATATGCAGGAAGAGTACGATAACCCATTTCTGCCGGACGCTGAGCAGCGCAGTATTGCACCTCGTGCCAGTTGCTGCGTAGAGCAGCATTGAGACTCGTGCCTGCTGCTGCTGCTGCTGCTGCTGCTGCTGCTGCTGCTGCTGCTGCTGCTGCTGCTGTGTGGTGCAGCATTGAGACTCGTGCCTGCTGCTGCTGCTGCTGCTGCTGCTGCTGCTGCTGCTGCTGCTGTGTGGTGCAGCATTGTTGTTTTGTCCTCATGACGTAAATTTAATTTCATTTTTCATTTAATCAAATTTCATGACACAATCTAATAAAAGCTTAGAGTCTTATCTTTTAAATTAAATTGATTTTATGTTTTTATGTGCTTCAAAGGCTGAGATATTAAAGTTTTCATAAACAAAATGAAAATTCTTCAAAAACACTCGGGTGATAAGGATCTTTATCCTAGAATAACATAGGCTTTTATGGGTGTTTTAGGCGTAAATGTGTTAAACATGTGAAACAAAACACTGGATATATGGAACTCCAGGTATGTTTTTGACAAGGAAAGAACATTGTAACAGATCAGAAAATAAGGCAGTATAGGACCTTTTATGTTGCGGTTGTCTCCTGCGAGGCGCCGTATCATGTGACGGCCGCTGCATCACGCCGCTGCCGCTCACATTTAAGTTGGTGAAGCTAGAGCTAAGCTGCCCTCCTACCCCATAAACCACCTGCTGTTGCTGTGTACCCCGGACCCCTGCATTATGCTGTACGCCTGGTGAGTGTCCTTTTTTATTAACTGTTTTATGTTGCCGTCTAACTGCGCTCCTTTTGTATGTTTTTTAGACAGTGTAATTGACCATCTGGTATGTCTGCCTGAGAGGACACGTTTTTGACCCGGCCCGTTTTACCTTTGTCATTAGGTAATATAAGTTTTCTTGTGACTGTATTTTTCATTTAGTTTTTTCCGTAGATGTGGGCCATTAATATTTGTGTTTTTAGCCGCCAGTGGCCATTTGCTATATTTATTTGGGTCTATTACTTTGGTTATTTTGGGTCGAGGTTGTCCTTATATTGAGTTTACATTCATTTGTTTTGTTAATCTTAGTTTTGTCTTTTTGGTTATTTGGGGGGTAATCAGTTTTTTGGCTGATTTTCTTGCTCCGGGGCTGTTTCGACGTGGTTGGTGGAGGGTTGGTGATAGAGTCCTTCACTTCTGCTCCATCACTCCTCGTGTGCTGTGGTATTTTTGCACTTCCTCCACATATTTGCGCGTTTTAGTTTTCCTAGTAAGTTGGGTTTGTGTGTGTGTTGCATGGAGTGTGGTGAGTGCTCTAACCCTTAAAAGTTTAGGCCTCTGCCGTGTGCACCGCAGAGTATTTTAGCATTGTTAGAGATGTATACAAACATATTTTTAGCCCAAATAATAATGAATGATATTTTTTTCATAAACTTGTGGTTACAAATAAATTATTTCCATTCATCTTCTTCCGCTTCTTCCGCTTCATCCAGCTGGGTTGCGGGGGTGAAAGTTTACCGCCCACTCCCCTATGCACCCAACCCCTTAAATTATTTCTGAATTCTTTTGTTGACTCTCTCTCTTTTACCATTAACTGTATCCCACCTGTATAATCAAACCTGTAATTTACACCTTGGTTACATACTGTGAAAAAATCATTACTGAGAAACGTATATGAGAATATAAAGTGGCTCATATGATTATTACCGTCACATATAAGGGGTCGAAAGCAGCTATTTGATTAAGTACATGTTATTTGCGTTTGAGAAGTGGTGAGCCTTTACAGTGCACGATTGGATTGACAGACCTATGCTCTCCACTCGGAAATCTCATTTGATTTTGAAAGGATGAAGGAATGTAGTTAGATGTTTCTTATCTGGCTTTGTGCCGTTGTAAAAAAAAATGTACAAAATCAAAACAGAATTGCCAATGTGAACTAAGTGAAGGCAGTTATTGATTTTTACCCAAATTGAAATTGGGCTGCGCTGTTAATAGAATTTATTTTGTCATCCTAAAGTAAAACGGAGTTGGAAAGTGAGCCGATTCGATCCAGTCGTACTTATAGCACAAGGGTATTTTTCTTGGCACTGGGAATGACAAATACGCAAAAAACAAACTAATGGCTAATCATCAAAGCTGCTAACAGAGTAAAGTATTAAGCTTAATCAAAGTCCTGTTTTGATTCATTCATGCGCGTTTGAGTAATCCTGTATTATTCAATGGCACTGTACCGGAAAACATGAAAACAGAATTTGTTCATTTTAAGCAATTTATAGCGGCCCCTAAGTAAGTCCTCATTTATCTTGTGCATTCTAAGCGTCTAATTACTCACTGAGAGCTTTTCACGACTTCCAGAGGCCAGAGAGGAATCACACTGTAATGTTAACGACAACTAGCACATTTTTATTTATTTATTTAAGAGACAATGGACATTAATGAACATCAGTACGAAAATACATGTGTAAATGTGCCGAAGTTAGCGTACAGCTAATTTACATTCGCAGTTTCTTGACATTTAGGACAGTGCAAAACAAACAGTTAAACAGTTCTACAAGTCATCAAAATCACATTCACTCAGGGTATAAAGTGCATGTAAAGGTTAAAGTGCATTCAGTGATTTTAAAGTGCTGTAGTTTTTAATCTAATAAGTTAATTTAGTTTAAAGCCAGTTCATATTCACCTGTGTTGATCCCCTCCTGCCGCACAGAGACGACCGAGACACTGGAGTTACGGAGTTGCCCTCGGGTCATCAAACATTCAGACATATTTACATTTTTACATGGAATTAGTGTCAGTAGAGTAATATGTATATATGTGCGGTGCAGGCCTACATACGTATATGTAGGTGTGTAGGTGTGAGTGTGTTCAGACCGTCATGTCACCTGCTACATACGTATATGTATCATGTGACATGAGGTCTGAACAGCTCTAGTGGGAGCATTATTGATTGGATTTGAGCCAGTGTTTAAGTTGTGTTTTGAATGTGTTGTATGTGGGAGATTCTCTTATTGTGTGAGGGATGTTATTCCACATGTTACAGCCTCTAACTGAGGGGACTGACTGTGTGAAGGTGGTGCGTCTATACGGAATCTCACAATCACCTCTAGTCGTTGCTCTAGTGGTTCTTCCAGCGGTCGGTTTTTGTTTAATGAAATCTTGTAGTGGTGGTGGTGCGAGTCCATGGAGTGTTTTGTATATTGCGCCTGCATATTTAAAGTGTTTGAAGTTCTCGAAACTTAACAAATTATATGTTTCAAGAATGTGACAGTGGTGATATGAGATTGTTTTTTTAGCGAAGATTTTAAGTCCTCTTTTGTACAGTGATTTGTTTGAGTGTGGTGTCATTCGTGAAAGTCCAATTAGTGAAGCAATATTCAATATGTGAAAAGATAGCATGCAAAAACATTCTTGCTGCCGTTGTTGTCAGTGACGATCTAATACTTTTGAAATTGTGGAGATTCAATTTTATTGTTTTAGAGCGCAGACATTAACTGCGCACTTCCTGATTCATGGACAGTAAAACGCTTTCTGATTAGTAGAAGACAGACTTATTTTGACCTCAAGAGCTGTTCATACATTATATCTGTACTTGGGCAATACAAGTTTTGCTCAAATACCTGAAAAAAAAATGTGTACAGGCATTTTCAAGGTTCCACATTACACAAAATTGACTTTTGGGGTTTTAGCCATGTTAGAAAATTGTTAAATCATGCCCGGAGTAGTGTTTTGTTTCATTCACACATTTGAGTAATCCTTTATTATTAGTCAAAATGCTCAAAATGCTCTGGTCCACCTTGTGATGTCATGAAGCTGTTTTTTTTGTTTTGTTTTTAGTTAACACTATTTACCTTTTCTTCAGTAGAGATTGGAAATTCCAGGGATGAAATTTATGGAGTGAGATAGCTGTCAGAAGTATTCGTGTTCCTAGGATAGTAATCTGTGCATATTTGGTTGTAGTTGATCATAAAATAAATATTTGTAAACTCTCGAATGAGTCCAGTCGTACATTAAATGTGTTGTGTGTATTTTTCCATCAGAATACGAATTGAAGTTATAACATCAAGAATTACAATTACGAAATGAAAAGTTAGGATTACTCTTTCTTCAATACGAATACGAATTCACAGACGCGACTTGACTGTCAAAAATACGTCTTCATGTCACAACTATGAGCGGTAAACCTCACATTCAGCCTCTTGGCGTTAATACCTCCACCATCTTGGGACAGGCTTCTCTGGTCTAAGTGTCACTGACCGTCATCTGACCGAAGCTTTTTCACAGTATCAGCGAGCGGAGATTTTGCCCCACATACGGACTGAACCAGGACTGAACCAGGACTGAACCAGGAGTAAACCAGGACTGAACCAGGTCCAAACCAGGAGTAAAACAGGACTGAACCAGGACTGAACCAGGACTGAACCAGGACTGAACCAGGAGTAAACCAGGACTGAACCAGGTCCAAACCAGGAGTAAACCAGGACTGAACCAGGTCCAAACCAGTAGTAAACCAGGACTGAACCAGGTCCAAACCAGGAGTAAACCAGGACTGAACCAGGTCCAAAACAGGACTGACCCAGGACTGAACCAGGACAGAACCAGGTCCAAACCAGGAGTAAAACAGGACTGACCCCGGACTGAACCAAGACTGAACCAGGTCCAAACCAGGAGTAAACCAGGACTGAACCAGGTCCAAACCAGGAGTAAACCAGGACTGAACCAGAACTGAACCAGGTCCAAACCCGGAGTAAACCAGGACTGAACCAGGTCCAAACCCGGAGTAAAACAGGACTGAACCAGGAGTAAAACAGGACTGAACCAGGACTGAACCAGGACTGAACCAGGACTGAACCAGGAGTAAACCAGGACTGAACCAGGTCTAAACCAGAACTAACATGTCTTACACTCCAGATTTGAACGGCTGCCATCAGGACGCAGACTGTGCTGTGTTCGCTGTAGGACTCAGAGGAGGAAATCTACCTTTGTTCCTTCAGTTGTTTGGCTCCTGAATGCTAAGCTGTCCCTTCCTCTGCTCTGCAACATCAGAGCACTTTAAACATGCGCTCATATGTCTGAATGAATGTATGTGTGTGGCTTATTCATTATGTGGAATTTTATATTGTTGTACTGTACACTGCAACTCTCTGTGCCTTTTAATTGCCCCTTGGGGATAAATAAAGTCATTATTGATTGATTGATGGAGCTAAGCGCAGCTGTCGCCCGATCGCACTTTGCGCACACCCTGCTCCCGGCCTCGGGTTCTCTCTCTCGCTTTCAAGTCCAAGATTAGTGCTGGTTTAGACCTGGTTTAGGACTTGTTTAGTCTTGGTTTAGTCATGATTTAGTCCTGATTTAGTCCTGCTTTTGTCCTGGTTCAGTTTTGGTTTAGTCCTGGTTTAGTCCTGGTTCAGTTCTAATTTAATCCTGGTTCAGTTGTACTTCAGTTCTGATTTAGTCCTCGTTCCGTCAGTTTGCTCTGATTTGCTCTGATTTTATTCTTCGTTAGCCCAACAGATGGTAACAGTGCAATGTTTAAAGGGAAAATGAGTGGAGGCACTGGGGTGTCAGGTGCGATTGTTGAGTTCAGTTCGGAGGACCCCTTGGCAGAATTTTGCCTAGGGCCCCATGGAGGTCTGAACAGACTCTGGAACAAAAGGTACCTGCTTCATGACATCCCACAGTGGAACAGCACATTTTGAGGTTTGAAGATGCGGACAGACTAATAATGCAGTATTGAATGAAACAAAAAAAAACAACGATAAACGCGATAAAACAGGACTGAACCAGGAGTAAAACAGGACTGAACCAGGACTGAACCAGGTCCAAACCAGGAGTAAAACAGGACTGAACCAGGACTGAACCAGGACTGAACCAGGACTGAACCAGCACTGAACCAGGACTGAACCAGATGTAAACCAGGACCGCTCCGTGCCCCACGGGGCTAAGCTCAGCCATCGCCGGATCGATTTACGGACACCCTGCTTCATGGACTCGGGACTTGGAAATTACCCAAACGCCTCTGGTGAAGCTGCCTGGAGTGGAGCACTTCACATTGGATTATCACATGACATCACAAGGTGGATCAGAATTCAGCCTAAATATGCAGAATGTGTGTGTTAAACGTGTGAATGCAACAAAACACAACTGGGGCTATGTTTTTGATGAGAAAACGACATTATAACAGATCTGAAAATAGCATAATATGGGGACTCTTCCTCATGCACTACTCCATTCATCCAGCCTTGATTATGTCTGTCAGTCTGATTATACCCGTAACATTAACACTGCAAAAATGCTAGTCTGGTTCTCTTGCTTATCTGTAAAAGTTGACTGTCCTCTATGCTGGCACTGCCTTTATCAGTTATGGCCACTGCTTGTTTTTACAGTGCAGTTTACCCTCCAGCTCGCCGAGCCTTGGCAGATTCGAGCGCGGAGGCAAACAGCAGAAAAATGGATCTAATGCGCTCTGTGCTGAGGCGGTGCAATCCCCACAGTTACAAGACTCCTTCTGTCGCTAACGAGACCCCATAACGAAGTGTCTGTTAGTGTCACGCGGGTCTGATGTAGCGTTTGTGGGGAGGAGAGGAAGAGGAGTTTGTGCGTAAATAAAAAGGTCAGGGCCACATCAGAGTCTGTTAGATTCACTTGTGTCTTGGGAGGATCTGCACTCAAAATAATACAGTTCAAAGCAAAGGCAGCAGAGGAGGGGAGAGAGGGTCTGTTACACCTATGCATTTTTAGGATGAAAGTCGATTAAAGGGCCTATATTGCTTTGTTTTCTGATTTATGCTATAATGTTGTTTCCTTATCAAAAGATTACCTGCATATTTAGGCTGTGTTCTTTTCTCAAACTCCCCCTCTGTGTTTTTAAACTCCACACACCTTCACTAGAATCATTTGGATGATTTCACCCCTTGAATTTCCATTTCTCTATTAAACAAAACCGTATCAGTTCACCCAATACGCACATTACGCACGTTGTGTAGGGCCCCGCAAACCAAAAGAGGCCCAAAAACCTCGGTGACATTGACGTGTGGAAAAAAAACCCCTGACGATGTGACCGTCCGTCGCGCATGTTTGTCTTCCTCGATTCCCAGCGCATCTTAGTATGACAGGGTTTAACACGTCACAATGAAGTGGAGTTTTCCCTCAGGACATGAAAAAAGGAAGAAAAAACAGCATGATAATGAAGTGCGGGAACAGCAGTCGGGTAATTTCACTCTCAGGGTGGGAGAGTGGGAGGGGCTAGCCCTGAGTGAACCCCAGTCTTCGTGTGCCTCTTTCTGGCTTCTATTAGTTGTAGTCAGGGGTGCGGTACCATAGACCGTATATATGAGTGGACAGAACTAACCTGTTAGCCGCCGTGTGCCAAACAGGAAGTGCTCCAGGAGGCCCTTCCGGCTCCTTCTCTCCCTTTTTCCCATTGACTTACACTGGTGTCTTGTCGTCCCTCTCTCCGTTACTGCTGCACTGAGCCTCGTAATTATGGTCTTAAAATGTTGAACCTGCTCTACATGATCCTGATTTTTTTCCGCTGTTTTGTCTATCAAAAAAACCCTATTCATAACAGAGCCTGACTGCAGATTTGCTCCTGTAACCGTTAGCATTGCGAGCCTCATTTGAGCGGCGCTGAACGCTGTGGTGGGTATGGAGTGAATGAATAATGCTCTGTAAAGCGTCTTTGAGTGTCCTGAAAAGCGCTATATAAAACTGATGCATTGTTATTATTATTAAACCAGAACTAAACCAGGTCTAAACCAGAACTAACATGTCTTACACTCCAGATTTGAACGGCTGCCATCAGGACGCAGACTGTGCTGTGTTCGCTGTAGAACTCAGAGGAAGAAATCTACCTTTGTTCCTTCAGTTGTTCGGCTCCTGAATGCTAAGCTGTCCCTTCCTCTGCTCTGCAACGCACTTTAAACATGCGCTCATATGTCTGAATGAATGTATGTGTGTGGCTTATTCATTATGTGGAATTTTATATTGTTGTACTGTACACTGCAACTCTCTGTGCCTTTTAATTGCCCCTTGGGGATAAATAAAGTCATTATTGATTGATTGATGGAGCTAAGTGCAGCTGTCGCCCGATCGCACTTTGCGCACACCCTGCTCCCGGCCTCGGGTTCTCTTTCTCGCTTTCAAGTCCAAGATTAGTACTGGTTTAGACCTGGTTTAGAACTTGTTTAGTCTTGGTTTAGTCATGATTTAGTCCTGATTTAGTCCTGCTTTTGTCCTGGTTCAGTTTTGGTTTAGTCCTGGTTCAGTTCTAATTTAATCCTGGTTCAGTTGTACTTCAGTTCTGATTTAGTCCTCGTTCCGTCAGTTTGCTCTCATTTGCTCTGATTTTATTCTTCGTTAGCCCAACAGATGGTAACAGTGCAATGTTTAAAGGGAAAATGAGTGGAGGCACTGGGGTGTCAGGTGCGATTGTTGAGTTCAGTTCGGAGGACCCCTTGGCAGAATTTTGCCTAGGGCCCCATGGAGGTCTGAACAGACTCTGGAACAAAAGGTACCTGCTTCATGACATCCCACAGTGGAACAGCACATTTTGAGGTTTGAAGATGCGGACAGACTAATAATGCAGTATTGAATGAAACAAAAAAAAACAACGATTGCATCATGTAGGACCTTTAATGATATAACTAAATAATATAGTATCAAGATTATGTTGCAACCATATTCCTAATTTCTTGTACTATACTACAAACAGTAACCCATTGATTTTATTTATGACGACAGCACAACCCCCAAAGATATTACAAATAAAGCTCCAGAACTAGACTCACTTTAAATACCTTATCCACAGCCATAGTTGCAGATTGCCTCTTTTCTTAGCAGCTTGTACTTTTCTAGGTACAACTTGGGGCACGTAATTATGGTCTAATCGCCTTTACATAAAATACTTTTGCAACCTGCTGTTTGTGTACAACTACTTCATTACCCCATTTTGTCAATAATTTCTAGACATGGCCACATTTTCACTTACCTGCCTTGTACTTTTTCCAATAGTCCTTTTGTGTTTCTTCACTCTCCCGGCCACTGGGCTGGTGTATAGGTCATTTATATTGCACAGCCAAGCTCATTACCTCCAGCCTAATGTTTGTTAGAACTTATTCCTTTGGAGCCCCTTTAAAAGTCTGTTGTGAGTCCTATCAGCTTTGCTCTGCCAAAGCAAATGCATTGTCCACAGTGTCAAACAGTGAAGTCTAGAAGTCTTTCATGTAACAAAATGTGTTATCACTGAAATAGTTGTCATATAAAATAAATCAAACTCTTCTGGTTCCTCCTTTAGTCGATCTTTTTTACCACTTTGACAAAGGAAAGAAAAATGAAAACACTTATAAGATGTTATCCACTGCATATGTCCCTCTTTGACATAAGCTTATGGCCTAGTATAAAGTCATGTTGTTATGCAGCTTTTTCTTTAAATGTGTGCTATATAATTTGGAGGAGAGCGTGCCGTCTGCTTGTCTCCATGCATATGTAATTACATATAGAATATTCCATAGCATGGGATTATACATATCTATTTTACATTTATTTTATTACAAGACACTTCATCCACGTTGCGTAGTAAGTGCTGTGTGAGCGAGTATTGTGGTAGTGGTCAGAGGGGACGATGGTGCAGATTAGCAGACTCTCTTCAGTCTGTCCCAGGGCAGCTGTGGCTGATATGGAGTGAATGAATGATGCATGAAATTGTAAAGTGAATTGGAGTTTCTGGAAAAGCTCTATATAAGACAAATGCATAATTCTTCTTATTCAGTGTTTTATTGCTACAAAAAGTCCTTAACATTCTGCAGAACAGACTGGACTTGTAATGCTTCCCTGCATGACCGACTTGTCTCCATAGAGACAGATAGATTTAATGCTACACAGTGTAGAACATTCCAGGCAAAGAAATATCTCCATAGAGACAAGCAAGTAACAGAAGAGAAAGACGAGAGAGAGACAAGAGAGAGTCGAGAAAGATGATAGAAAGATGAGATAAATGAAAGAGACGAGAGAGAAACAAGAGAGACGAGAGAGAGACAAGAGAGTCGAGAAAGACGATAGAGAGAAGAGAGAGATGAGAAAGACGAGAGAAATGAAAGAGAGACTAGAGAGATGAGAGAAAAAACGAGAGACAAGAAAGATGAGAGAGAGATGAGAGAAAAAACGAGACAAGAAAGATGAGAGATATGAAAGAGACACAAAAGAGAGAGATGAGAGACGAGAGAAAGACGAGAGAGACGAGACAATAAGACAGACAAGAGTGTCGAGAAAGACGATAGAGAGAAGAGAGAGATGAGAAAGATGAGAGAAATGAAAGAGAGACTAGAGAGATGAGAGAAAAAACGAGACAAGAAAGATGAGAGATATGAAAGAGACACGAAAGAGAGAGATGAGAGACGAGAGAGAGAAAAGAGACGAGAGAGACAAGAGAGAAACAAAAGAGATGAGAGAGACGAGACAATAAGCGAGAGATGAGAGATGTGAGAGAAACGAGAGAGATGAGAGAGAGACGAGAGAAACGTGAGAGAAAAGAGAAAGAAACGAGAGATGAGTGAAACGAGAGAGATGAGAGAAACGTGAGAAGAGAGAGAGACAGACAAAAGAGAAACGAGAGAAAAAAGTGAGAGACGAGAAAGAGATGTGAGAGAAAAGAGAGAGATGAGAGATAGGCGGGAGAGAAACAAGAGGGAGAGATGAGAGAGAAACATGCGAGAGACGAGAGAGAGACAAGAAAGGTGCGAGATGAGAGAGAGGAGGTGAAAGGTTTTCAATTTTAACAGCTCTTTCAATCCTTAACATTTTCCCTTTCATTTTCGCCTGTGCCCCAGCATGAAATTTGTGGCATAATTTTCCTCGTCAAAACCAAACACTCGAAACAAAATCAAATGACTCACATCAGATACAACTGTTTACAAGACATTCAAATAATCTGATAACACAGGAATTCGGATAACGATCAGATTTCCGACAAACGTGTAAACGCAGCCGAACGCTTTGGAGAAACCCTTCTGATAGCTCACACTTGTTTGTTCTATCAGTGGCAGACAGATCATTAAAACACCAAACCTACAATTGTTCCAGTCGTGTGTATTGAGACGACTTCTCCGTTTGAAACTTAATGCCTCTCATTATTAGCAGGACGCTTTATTGTGGCGCCGTGATTTATCATAAACACAACGGTGAGATAAAAGCACTATTACCGCCGACTTTGTGTGTCCTTAACGCAACTGCTTGCTGACAACCTTAAGAAGTGTCTGCTGCATCACCATATAATTAGACTGGGCTGAGGTCGAGGAAGCAGGATGCAGATAACTTTGTGACACAAACAAATGCGCCGGGGCCCATTGTAGTTCTCCAAAGTAGGAAAGTACAGCTGTTAGGGCTCGGATAATGGGCTTTCAGACAAAACACAAACTTTTGAAGAGCTGTTCTTTGGTGTTTGCTGCAGAATACATTACATAGGTTGTGCACAAAATGCTTCCTGCCTTATAGCCCAGAGGAGGAGTGTGGATACGGCTATTCAAGCTTAGAGGAAAGTTTGGGGGGAAAAGACTGATCTGTTACTGAATAAAATCTCTCTCTATTTATATATATAGTCCTATACATTATGACAAAGTATTGATACTAAATTGACTCTTGTGAGCAATAAGCAATATTGTAAAACATACCTGGAGTTGTGTTTTAATGTTTTAATTCATTCACGCACGTTTGAGTTTATGATTAGTATGTGTACATCTCCAAAGCTCAAAATGTTCTGTTATATCTTGCGATGTCATGAAGCTGTAGTTTTTATGTTGACAGTTACTTTTTAGCTTTGTGCAGTAGAGATGAGGCAATTCCAGTGATACTAGTGAAGGTGTATGGAGTTTAAAAACATAGTGGAGAACTTCCTGGATTACCACATGACGACAAGGTGGAACATACATCTATAGAAGCCATTTTTGACACCCAACTAGTGCATGTTTAAACTCTCATTTGTACTACGCACTGACAGGTCTGTGCATCCTAGAGGTTGCATAATTGTTTGTGGAACCATGACACTCTAAGACCAGTTATGTAAGATTAAGTTAAATTGTAAGTTTTGAAATTTAAAAGCGACAGTGTTCATCCTCCGTGTCCTGCAGCATCACAGCAGTGTCCAGGTGGAGCCAGGTGAACAAACCAGGAAAGGTCTCACTCTAACTCCACTCTGGTGTTTCAGTTGGTAATGAAATGGGACCTTCCCTCAAAGCATTTCCTCTGGAAGGTCTCAGAGTCTTTCCTCTGAAAAGTCTTCTGCCACATATGACGTACAAAGCTTGCTGTATAAATGTTTGCCCAGTAGACTTGCAGGTTTCCCCAGTAGGCTCATAGTCCCTCTCAGCCTTGGCAATAAATGTTAGAAATAAAAATAAGTAAGGACTCCAAAACTCGCTCCAGAAAATATAGTAGTATGTGCAATATTCACATTATATTTTGCTGTGACATTGAACTGCTTGTTCTAAAGCAGGAAGACCATTTGTTTAAGCCTTCATTGATTGAAGTGAAATGGACAAAACGGCCCCAATCCACAAGTGCATAGAGAGTTTTTCCCAATACCGTATACTCCTGCCAAGAACAAGGTCTACATAATTACAAGAAAATACTCTTAAGCTAAAACATCTAGAAATAGGTACCGTCCATAATGTGAGGCAGATTTATTATATCTGACAATGATAATCGGCAACGGCAGCAACTTCAACGAACTTGACATAGAGCTGAGATAACAATAGCAAAAAGAAAAAAAAACATGTTTAAAAAAGTCTCTCCATCCTGTGATCCGTTCCCATAAGTGTAGGAATGATAAATGGAGCTTCCTGACACTGCACATAAGCAATACCCAAATTTCATTGTGTTTCTGTGGCATCATGACGGCACAACCTCCAACAAACTTTTATAGGCCATTGTGATTACTTGGCAGAGTGCAAATACACAAACATGAGCCTGCTTATGGAGAACTCACCTTTGTGTTTTAAATTTTATGCACTTCACAATTTCCAAATATTTTTCAAAGCAAGAGGCCATATAAGTCAGAATGAAAAGTACACAGAGCTTAACTTAAAGGAACTGTATATGTCCCCAGATATGAGGCAAAAATGTTCAACTCTAATATAACTCACTGATAACAAGTGTAAAGCTGCTTTATTATTACAGAAACATTGGGCATGATGGCCATGTTTATGTTATATTTTTGTGTTTGGTCAGATAGATGATTATCTAATCAGAAAGCAGAATGATGACATCAGTCTCCTCTTTTGGGTTGCTAAAGATGAATTCCAGGTGGTTTAAACCTGAAAAGTCTCTCTTTAGTCTGAATTCTCACTACCTAAACCCCAGGATTTACAGCCAATCATTAATCAGTGCCTCTGCTGCTCCAGCATATGCCATCTGTATACTGAGGAGGAGGGAAATGTCCTCTGTATGCAGGTTTAGGCACTGGCAGCCCAGGACCAGCTGTGATTGTAATATCTTTAAAACTGTAAGAGCACAGGCTACATACACTTCCTTTAAAAAAATCTAAACTGTACAGTTTGAGAAGGCAAAGAATATGGATTTCATAATGGGATATAGACAGGGACCCTTGATCATATCCCCAAAGATCTATGTGGATGATGTACCTTTTTTATCCACAGTGGAAACAATGTTTTTTTTGTTTTTGTTTTGTTTATATCACCAAAAAACATAGATATGTGTCCTTACTGTGAGCGTGCTAATATCTCCACAGAACCTCCTGCTTGTGTCCATGTTAATGTTCTTTTGGCTATATATACCACAGTAAGCAATAAAGCATGACGTTCTCCATGAAAAATGTCCACTTAGTTTGGAACAACAGGCCTTCACATTACTCAAACACAGGAAGAAGAACACTTTTTTAAAGTTCACATCTGGCACAGCCATCTTCATTTGTAAATCATAAAAAACAAGGTGGTTTTTACACTTGAATTCCAAAGTTTTTGATTATAATTAGTTTTATCAGAAAATTAACCTACAGCCACTGTGTACAAGACTGCACAGCAATCGAAATAATCTGCTTTAAATGAAGACTGAGTACAAGAGTAACAATCACCTGCAAAGTGGAGTTTCATTGAAGACAGCCATAAAAAGATGATAAAAAATGAGTGCACTTTCTATGAATACTGAAAAGGCCATTGTGTGAGTGCATAGCAGAATGACACTTGATGGTTACGCTGATGCACATTATAAACTTTAACAGTTCTGTGATAATTGCCCATTCATTTTCATTCACTTAATCTGTGTTTTAAAACCACAGCCTGATCTGAGAAAGGAAACAATGATTTATATATAAAATAAATAAATACATGAAAATAAACTGTTTTCTGTACAAGGGGCACTGTACAACTTTTCTAATAGACGGCCCTCTACCTGCTTGTCTCCATAGCGCTGTTATTATTTTGCCCAGAATGTTCCACAGTATGGTATTTGAATCTATCAAATTCTTTAATCACTGCTGTTTTTACTGCACAAAATGCCATGAAATATACGCAGTCTTACTGTGAGGGTGCTTGCCTCTCCATAGATCTAACCTGTAACATGGTCTTGTGACACCACCTGCTTGTCTCTGTGTACATATAACATATAATTAAGGGAATATTTTAGACTTTAGACCTTAAACCTTAGAAAAAAAATAGTTAAATCATACAATGAACCTTTAAATACATTTAATCATATTTTTCAATGTATTAAAAAAATGTGGGTATTTAAAACAAATATTTAGATTTTTATTTAAAGATGCATTGTGCAGCTTGTCTGGTGGAGGGTGCTTGCTTGTCTCCATGGAGATGTTATTGTTATTGTTTTGCCTGGAATGTTCTATGGTGTGACATGAAACATTTCCATCTATCATTTCTTCATTACAGGTGTTTCTGTAGCTCAAAAATACAATAATTCTCTGTGAATAAGGGAGACTCTCCACAGATCTGACCTGTAATGTAGCCTGTAGCTGTCTCCCTTTACATAGATATGTTAAATTTCTACCGTAAAACATTGCAGACAAAGCAATGATATTTCCATGTAGGCAAGCAGGTGATGAAAAGTTACGCAGTGCACCTTTAATGTACTTTATAGGTCCAATTTAGCATATACTATTATAATAACAGAAAAGATGGACATAATAACATGTATTTAAGTGGTTCTTATGCAATGAAAGTGCAACGATTTATGGTTTTTAGTGCCATTTTGAGTATGTTTCCGTCCAAAACATATATTTTGTTTAGATTTATGAATTGCCGTAACAACAATGCGAATTCCTCATCACTTTGCAACTCGTGAATTCCACATACCGCAGCGTGCTACATTTATCAGGGGACGCTCGCGCTCTCATTCATGTTTTAGTCTGGTTTTGTGGGGTGAGACAGGAGGAGCAGAGGGAGAAGAGGCCCTGGTCCCTGTGGCTCTCAGTGGGGCAGTGAGGAGCCTGTGGAGCAGCAGATGGTCTGGAGAGAGGAACAGGAAGCTTTTAGGAAACACACTGATCCTGATGTTCAGTGAGCTGACCCAACCAGCAGGGCCCTGGACTGGAGCTCAACAAGCAGGATTAAAGGTGCACCATGTAACTTTTATTGCATTTTTTTAAATTTTGCTGCTCAAAAGTATGAACGTGCAAGATCTCATTAAACAATAGACTCTTACTGCCTCCCTGCTCTACTGAGAGACAGGAATCTTTTCTGCTCGTCCACAACAAACTGCTGAACTGTCATGTAAAATGCTCTTTTTACAGTATTTATTACTTTATAGTATTTAATTCATTATTTCACTGTTGCAAAATGGTATATAAATATGTAAATATGTTGTGAGGTCACTATATTTTTAGAGGTGCATCTTTTGTGTAACTTTTTAGGGGGAAGAGAGAGTTATTTCTTTGTCTGGAATGTTTCACAGTTTGGTATTAAACCTTTTTTATCTTCACGGAGACCAAACCAAACCAAGTTACAGGTCAGATCTGTGGAGAGGCTTCCCTGCTCACAGTCAGAATGCCTGCTTTCCTAGGTGTTTTTTTAGCTATAAAACCACTTGTAATCGAATAAATGTAAAACAGAGCTGTTTGTAACTTGAGTAAATGAGTAGTCTAACCTGTCATAGGCTCTTTAAATGTATTCTGCTACCTACCGCTTAAATGTAACCGCACCATAGCTCTCTGACCCAGTGTTTTTGGTAAGGCTTTTCCTCCCTATGTCTTTACACAGCAATATGCAGTATGAATCTCAGTGATGTACACAGCAGGCGCCATTTATATTAAAAAAGAGTTATATGTTTGACTGAGCACATCATTGCGGCGCCTCTCTCCGACTAAATGAGCTCTGTTCCAGAACAGTCTGATGAACAGTGGACCTGATAATAAGACCACAGGGACAGGCATGTGAATACAGTGTTTATTCAGAGGAGGAAGGGAGAGGAGAGAGGCTTCATCACTCACAGAAGTGACTTGATTGAAGGCGGAATTATACAAACGTGCTCCAACATACGAAACTGCATTTTTCTTATAGTAGCTAATACTACTAATACTTGAGAAACAAAAAGCTAGAAAAGAAAAGTTAATTTTATCATTTCATTTTATGTGCATGACACGCCTCTCTATAATAATATTTTGAAAGGACTTAATTGAGCACGATTTTTGGCACAATAAAGGCACGAATGATGTACAAACACTACTATTAGTCAAATATGTTGTATAATTGATATATAATGATATACTTATTACTTTAGTACAGCTTTAGCGTCTCTATTCTTATCCATAACATAAAATAAACTTCAGGCAGCTTTATAAGCCAATGAATTACCAGAACCTTGTCAGATTTGAAGAAGCCGTAGCCGGATGAGGCTGAAATGTATTGGCTGGTTAACTTTGAACCCTACTTGGGCGACTGAGAGATTACACAGACATATAGAACGTAATAAAAAGCAAAGACTCAGCTGTGGTTCTGCAGCCATACAGTCTCCTTTCTTCTTTAAGTCCATAGTCCCTGCTGAACTTGTGTCCACCCTTCAGCTCAAACCCAGCAGGCTGCAGGCTCCACCGGTGCTCACTCCCATGTACTGTGCAGTGATCCACGGGGCGCCAATAGCTATCGTTTGCCCCCAAGGACTAGCACGAGCGCCCCTAGCTACTGATTAGCATGAAGCAATCCACACACTCGTATCTGTCCAGCTTCTGAGAGTAGAGAAAAACAGCAGGAGGGGTGACCGGGGGCGCTAATCTTACCCAGAAACTGAAAGCACCACGTCCAAAACACGCCACACTCAATCAAAGCTTAATGTGGAGTATATGGGCTTAGGATGTGAACATGTGAGTCGTATGTGTTGTGTTCAGGCTGGATTTATTATGAGATTTTGCATTTAATGTGACCAAAGAACATGCAACTAGTGATAGGAAAAGTTGAGGATTTTTAAAATATTTTGTTCTATCCTAATGTCAACATATCAACTGGACTCAAAGGTTCTGTGCTACATTTTTTTCCCATGTATCTGAGTGAAACTTGTCTTTCCCCAAGTACAGATATTGTATAATCAGCTCTTGAGGTCGAAATAAATCTGCTCTATGCTGTGTACATCAAATTATAAAGCAAAAGATGTTTGGGCGTTTACTACCATGACATACTAATGTTCCAAAAGAGATTTCAGTGGCGGCTGGTTTAGGCAGCAGAACGACCTGATCCACCGCTTGCAATCAGCCCCAACAAAGCAACCTGATCCATCGCTCAGAACTAACCCCAGCAACATCAGCAAAACTTCAATAAGACACTACAGTCACAACACAAACACATGGCATCAGCACCGCTCCTACAGCGCACACGGCAGAACATCGGAGCAGCTCCATCGCACCCACAAGCTCATTTACGCACCATTCAACTATTAACATTACAACATTAGTTAACCGTGATGCTCTGTCCTCAGATTTGCCCAAAACTAACAAAAACAAGCATCTTACCTTCTCCAGAGGACTGAAGCAGAGTCTGTCCTCTATCCGCTGTCCTGTTGGCTCTGTCTCCAAAACTGTATTATTGTCCAGAGGTTGGGGAGTTGAGTGCACCAGCTTGTCTTACTTCCTCCTTAAATCTGGAAGTTGCGTTATGTTTAAGAATAGGGCATCAGTTAGTCTTAAGCCCTCTGCGCACTACACCCAGGTGAAACAGGCAGAGGCTGATAGAGCAGCGAGCGAGTGCCCTGGGCCCCAGTGGCGGCAGCGAGCGCCCCAGGTCCCGTGTGTGGAGGTTTGGGCAAAAGTAACTAGCCGCCTCTAGCCAGCGTGTGAATCAAAATAAGAGCAGTAGGATATCACCCCAGCCAGATGCACTCACTCCAGGTTAATGCTTCTTTTCTTACTTGGCAGAAGCGTCCCACTGAAGAGAAAACTGTTCCTCGGACGCACTTTGACTTGAAGCTGATTCATTCAGTCATTCATTAGCCTATAGTGGTACCACGGCACCAGTGGAGAGTTGGGGCTGGGCGGGATCACAGTAGGTCAGGTGTGTGATAAATGTTTAAGACCAATTTCTTGATTTGAGTTCTTTTAAGTCGGAGGTGCAAATATCCCAGTTACCATGTGGCCTGGAACGCACCATGAGTAAGACAAAGTAATACTACTTATGACGAACTAGGATGTGTTAATTTCACTGTAGTTATCACTCCTCCTTCATGGATAACACAGTGACTTACAAAACCCTTTCATGACTCGCATGACTGGATGAGGAGCAAAATAACTCTTAAAACAGAAGGTCATTTTCTTTAGCTGTGGACCTTACCTGGACAATTACAGGATAACAAGGACATTCTATCCTATAATAAAGAAAACGGAAAGCAAGGGCACATTCTTTATATTCTGAATTCTTTTCATTTGGATTATTCTTCATTGATTTTCACAGATTTTCCAGTAGCCCAGTTTTCCTCCTTGCTGTTGTGTCCTTCCCAGTGCATAAATATAGAGGTCCCGAAAGGTGACAACTTGAACCTGATATAATTAGACAAGTAACAAGAACAGCTCCTATGTCTTCTTGCCCTCCTCTGCCACTTTGACCCGAAAGGGCACTGCTGTAATTGTTTATTTTCTGTTGACAAAGTTGACAAACCGTCTGCCCATTACAGCAGGTAGATAGAGGAATCCAAGATGGCCTCCTGACCCAGGGAACGCGCACATTAGCACCTTTTCTGACACAAACCTACGTTTTACAGAGAGCAGGTCAGGTCAGTTATTATTTCCAACAGATTTGCACATTTATTTGCTGTTGTTTTCACACTCAAATGTAAAACCAAAGCTCTATATTATGCAGAGGTGTAATATGAAAGGACCTTGTTGTATTTTCAGAGCATTGCTTGTGTGCATGTGGTAACTTTATTAAAATGAAGGTGCTCTCTGTTGTAGTACGATCTCTGCTTGTCTCAATGGAGATGTGTTGCTTTGACTGGAATGTTCCACAGTATCCACTGCATGGTTTTATTTCTCAAAAATAGGTAGAGAAATGTGCATTCTTACTGCAGGGTCGCCTCTCCAGAGACCTGACCTATAACTTGGTCTCTCATTGAAAGAAAGCAGGTGTCAGACCCTCACCAGAAAAGTTACATAGAGAACCTGCTTTTGTCAGTTAAGGTGAACAAAACCTCACATTCAATTTCACATTTATTTGATTTAAATTGGACTTTTTTCACAGGTTTCTGGATCACTGGTAAAAATAAAATCAATTTTGCTCAGTTTGTTTCTATAGTGATGCAGACATAAGAGTTTAACAGTTTCACTCATGATCGTCCTCCGTGTACATGTTGAATGGCTGACCTCTTCAAAGGCTTTTGACTTTGGTGCTTTAAAGAGAGATGACTTGTGTCCTGGGTGGTGGTGCGCTCTCATCTGTCAGGTGTCTGCTCTGCTCCCATCAGCAGCCCACATTTTACTCTTCATTTAGCCATTACCCTTGTCCCGCTCCAATACAAAGACAAAGACACAATGCCAATAAGCTGTGCCCACAACCAAATATAAAAGACAAGTGGCAAAATATAAGCTGGTAATGGGATTCAGTTTCACTCAAAATGTTGACCTTCATTACAGCAATTCTATTTTCTTCTTTGTATTAAATTTAATGTTGATCCAAAGCAATTTTCATTTTTATTTTTAAGTTAAAGTGTCACTATGCAACTTTTTTTTAGCCAAAAAACAGATTTGTTTAGCGGTTTATAGCACTGAAAAGCACGCATTCTTACTCTGAGTGGGCCTGCATCTCCACAAACCCGGAGGAGGAGGGCCTCCTCCTGCTTGTTTCCATGGGGATGTTGTTTGTTTGGCTATAATCTTCCACACTGTGACATGAAACTCATCTATTATCATGATGAATTTTCAGCGTCTGTTTCTATTAGTTAGATACGGCATCTTCTGTACATTATTATTTTTAGTTTCTTCTGAGGGAAATGTATGAATATGAAATGTTCTGTCTTCTGTTAAAGAAGATACATTCTGTTCACCAAGATGACAGTGATCAAAGATGGAGCAAAACAAAAATGACTGACAGAACTGTAGGTGTCCATGGATAAGGACAAAGTTTATGGAAAAGTTGGATGTTTGTGTTGGGCTTAATTTAGCATTTACCTATAAACGAAATTGCATAACAAAGAAAAGACAAGACAATAAATAACAAATTTACATTTTATTACAAATGGTTAAATCAATGCAATTTAATAAAAGTCCAAAGTATAAATAATACCAAGGTAAAACAAAGTCTACATTAGAGCTATTGCTAAAATAGGCACAGCCATGAAACATGAAATGTAGTTACAAAAGTACAAAGTAAAACCCTGGGGAGGCACAGACATATTACAGTTGTTCTTCCATGTCCACGTTGGGTAGAGTCACAGTGGAGGGAAGCATCTGTGTGTTTCAGCTTATTTACATGGTGTTACTGCCAGATGTTTCCCACTGAAGCGGCTGTGCACAAATTTCCGGGGCTCCAGAATGCACACTACTTCAATACTTTACCAAGATGTGAGTCTGGTCACTGATGAATCTCAGTTCAAATGGGAGCAATCAGCGACATGCACGGTCTGTTCATAGACAATTATGACTGTCTCCTTGCATCATAATCTTTTCTACTGATGTGAGACTGATATCTCAGATGGGGGAAGAGCAAAAAAATATTCAAGAAAAAGTAAAAGTTTCACATTATAAAAAACCTAGCTAAAGTACCCATATAAAAATATACTTTGAGAAATTGAGATCTAAGCTTCAAATGTACTGATTTTGTGACTGGTATTGAATTTTGTTCAACAGAAACAAGTGAATTGCTCCAGCTGGTTGGTTTGCTCAAACTACAAATGTGTTAAAAATAAACTCTTTAGCTTCAGCAGGTCCAAAAATGTAGTGGAGTAGAAAGGACAGATATCTGCTCTCAAATGTAGTGAAGTAAAACTAAAAATGATCCACTTTAAAATTGAACTGAATTGCAGATATCTAAAATTTATACCTAAGTACAGCACTTGGTTATGTTCCACCACTGGGCATGCCCTTGTAAGTACTTTGCCAAGCAAGTACACACCACCTAGCATTTGAGCACCACTACTTCATGTAGTAGAACTTATTCACAAGGCAGTGCTTCTCCACCCTCCACAATGTTAACTGTTCGTCTGCTTGTACCATAAGTGAAATACAGCGAATGAGGAATTGACAAACACATATGGGTCATTAATAGTCACAATACACATTGGCCACCCTCCTCTGCATGTCTTTCTGATTCGTCTTCTTAACTGTTGAATTATTCTAGTCTGCTCCAGTGTGGGCTCCTCCTCCGTGTGTGGCCCCCAGATGCCCTCTCCCTCAGGGCCCCTGTCACCGCTGCTGTCTCTCCTTAAGGAAACACAGAGACACAGAGGAAATGTATGCTACTCACAGCACTGATCCATGTTTGACTCCCCGCCCCTCTCGCCTCTCTCCCTCTCTCTGTATTCAGCCCCTGTCTGGTTAAGAGAATTTCCAAATAAGAAGCGATGAGACGTCCATTTTAAACTTTAATAAGCGCCCAAGTGCTCCGATACATCTTAATGCAGCAGACTCAGAGCCTTTGTCTCATGCCCAGAGATTTGCCAGAGTCCTTCATCCAGAGGGGAGATAAATGATGTGAAATTAGCCGTCTTTTATCAGACTAAGACCACCTGTGCTTCACTCCTCAGTGGATGTGGAGTCTGGAGGGCTATGCTCCATTATAACGCACTATGGGTCTAACGTGTTTCATATCATTAATCACTGTGGTGGGATTCAAGTCATAAGTCCAAAGCTGAACCACAGTTGAAAATACCATGTATAAATAACACATATTATCCATTATTTGTGTTTCTATTGACTTTCAAACATGCTCTTGAGTGTCTTTGTTTTGGACCCTCATGTTTTAGAACTTAAAATAAGGGCTTTGTCAAAAACAAGACACTGTTTTCCATCTTAGGCATTCCCCAAATCTCAAGTCTGGTGTAGGATCCCGTCTACTGGCAGCAGAGGGACTGAGCATAGGGGAAATGTTTTGCTAATGTTTGCTAATAATGAACAAGCCCAGGCATTTAGGCAATAAGTGTACAATAGTATCAAACACGATTTGACAGCAGAAATGCAAAGAATCAGACTCGCAATGATTTATGGACTTAAAAACTATGCAAGGGTACTACATCTGACGTAACAATCCTGGGAAATTTCAAACTAAGTGTTTTGTGATAGCTCAGAGGGTGGACATACTGCACAAGATTCATCAAATAAACATAAATTCCAGGTATATGTTCCAGGTATATGTTTTTAAACTTTTTCCCACTTGTTTTCAACTGCCTGCACCATTGGGAACATGAGTTTATAGTCATCTTAAGTTTAAGAACCTCTTCCTATCCCTCTCTGTCTTCACGTTGTTCTTTTACCCTCCCCTTTTTTACTTCTTATTCCTTCACACAAGTTATCTCAATGTTACAGTCATCCAAAAGGACAAAATAAATGCAGTATTCAGAAATATTCCATGCCAAAGCACAAAAACTCTATTGTGTCACCACTGATTTTCTGATCCAGCGTATAATCATATTCATTACATATCTTCAATTATTCTAAGTTTGAATGTAGGTCCTATAACTAAATGAACTGAACCACTGACCCTTCTCCATTCTTTATTGTTCATTTGTGTGTATTGTGATGGCTGCTCTGCTGCTGACATGTTGGATCTCTTTGGATGCCCCGACAGTGACCCATATTTTCTTGTGGGCAATGTGTATCCCAGTGGACACTCCAGGTCTTTGTAGTACATATACACGTTCTCCCATGGGGCTGTGACATTTCCTATACCCACAAACGCAGAAATGTCATATACAGCACGGTTTTGCTTATAGGAAACTCTAAATATTTGACATATTTACCCGGAATAACGAATTCTATGCAATTTGTACTTCGATATTATGTTAAAATTATACAACGCAAACCTCCAGTGTCTGACCTCAACTGACTTTTCTCTTACTCAACATTCAGATCTGTCCATATAGTTCCCATCTCCTCTGCTATTCTGAACTGCATCTAATGAAGCAAAAGAAAAAAGAAACGTGGACGAAAGCCAGAGCATCGACAGACAAAAGACAATGGACCAAATCTCCAAGCACAAACTGCCTCTTAACGGCCATGAACGCCAAGCGGATCGGACAGGACAACACAAGCGGAGCAGGTAGAGCAAGACCATATGGAGACAAGTGCATCCACGCTGAGACAGGCACCGAAAGAGACAGAGGGGGCAATGAGAGGAGGAATGAGAGAGAGGGAGGGAGATGGAGGGCTAGAGAAGAGATGGGGATGGAAGAGAGAAGAAGGGAAGAAGAGAAAGGAAGGAGGGCGAGATTGTGCTTTCTCTAATGACAGTTAGATCCCATTATGAATTGTCATTGAATAAAAAATAAAGCCTGCTACCTCCTTCACCTTTCACATTCATTAATTTAAAGGCTCGCTCTCTCCATTCTTCACATAGACTGTATATATAAGATAGATAGATAGATAGATAGATGTAATATGTTATCTGTCCTGAAAGAAATACATTTTTCAGGCAGCACAATGATAATTCAAATAAGCAATTCAATTTATAGAGCTGCCCCATTCCCCATAGGAAGTGAGCATGCTTCCAGCACTGAAAAATTGTCACTCCTGACCCCCACTCTGTAACTGCTGCATCGAGCATCGTCACTGTGGTCTTAAAATGTTCTTGTTAAACCACTCTGTGTGATCCTGGTGTTTTTATTTCACTGTTTTGTCTGTAAATAAGTGAATACTCCTAATATACAACTGGCTTCTAATTTGCTCCCATAACCGCTGGCCTCTGTGAGCTACATTTGACTGGAGCCGAACGTTATGGGTGATGTCACAATCCCGTGGGCAGCAAAACCGTCAGCCTCTCCATCTCCTCTTGACAGCTACAGACATCGGGGGAGCTAAATTCCATAACAAATGCATCTGCCCACTGGGGTCCAGTGTCAGAGTTTATCCCCAAACAGATACATAACATCTCATTAGTTTGTGTTGTCATCAAACTAGCAACTTTTCCACTAAGTTTGTTCCACAGTTTGTTTCACAGATTTGTTTCACTAAAAATATTAATGTGGATTTTGTCTCATTAAAACTAATTAGGTGATTTTTTTGCTTGTACATTCACTTTAATCATTGATTTCTATCCTTTCTTTAAAAAATCCAGTTACAGTTCAGCCTGTCAAATACATTGTTAAAATACCTGTAAGTAAGCAAACACATAAGTAAATAAATACATACATTCTTGAAAATAAAATGAAATTTAATTAAATAAAAAAAAGCAAAAAACAAGTAAGTTTAGTGACAACCTTGACCCGGACAGCTGACCATTCCAAGTCCTCTGTTATGGGCATTTCTGAGGGAGTATTCAGAGTCACAGAGCAGTTCATTTGTGCTGAGCCAAAAATAATCGTGTTAATGAGGCTTTGGGTTGAGCTCCGTCCTGAGGGTGATCTGACGTTGATGGGGTAATGACTCCTGACCATGCTGCTTTCAAGGCAACAAGAGCAGATTGGTTTTCTAGTCATAAAAGACACTGTCGCTTTATTTATTTAACCCCTGACAACTATTCAGTGAGAAAAATTTGGGTTTTGGGTAATTTCCCTTCTTGATGTTGTGAGTAAACCCATTCTAGAGATTTGAAAGTGGTTGTTAAAACAGAATGGGAATGGCCCTCAAAAGTATAAACACATCAATATAAATCATATATTTCTGTTGTATTTTCAGGCAAAATTGCCAACGGAGTTCTTCTCTCAAACTGAAAACACTTTGTTCCACCTTGTGATGTCATGTGGGAATACAGGAAGTGCTCCACTGCACTGTGTTTTAAACTACGTAGACCTTTACTAGAATTATTTGGATCACTTCCCTGGAGCTGCCAATTTTTACTTAACAAAAGGTCAACAGTATCTGTTGACTTGAAAACTACCACTTGATGACATCACAAGGTGGAATTTTGATCTTTGGGGGCAGTCTAATAATGCAGGATTACTTAAACATGTGTGAATGAAACAAAACATAACTTAGTCTTAGTCTTAGTCTCTGGTGCTGAACCATAACAGATCATCCAACATCACGTAAACTGGACAAAGATTTAGAGATTTTCAGTTTTAGAGATTTAGATTGATGTTTGTTTGTCATGTGATGTAAATGTTTGTGCGTTACCCCCGGAAGAGTGGTTATCAAAAGCGTTTTCCTCTGCTGCTATGAGCATAATTTGCCAACAGAGATTCTAATCTGCACACAATGTGGGGGATGAATGCATGTATTTATGTGTATAGCTCTATGTTGTTTTTAGAATAGTGTTTAAACAATGTGACCCTAGGGAATATCTGTTTAATTTATATGTGGCCAATTTATACATTGAATCCCTATTTTCAGTATTTCCATCAGCCTCCTCAGGGACTATGGGTGTGCATTTCCATTAATCTGGCGATACGATACATATCACAATATCCCTGTTACGATTCAATATATCACGATGTATCCCAGTACTAAAACACAGGATGATATATTGTGATTTATCAATAATTACGTGCAACATTATGGTCGAGTGCACCTTTATGAGACCAAAATTGGATGAAATACATTTAGTTTAATTTTTAACTCATCAGAACTTTTTCATGAAGAAGATGACTTTAAAAAATCAATTCGGATGCATTTTGAATCGATGCGAGAATCACACAATGGCGTATCACGACATATCACCAAATCGATTTTTTCTTACACTCCTATCAGGGACTACTGGTGTAAATTAGCAGTCATGCTATAACCTGGAAAGGTGGTCTCCTATGACTTTTGTCTTGGTTAAAAACGCAAAATTGACTCCTGTGACAATGAAGAACCTCATCAAAAACATACCTGCAGTTATGTTTTGTTTCATTCACATGTTTTTATTTTCTAATCTTTTATTATTAGTCTGTCAAGTGTTAGTTTTCAAGTTAACAGCTTCCTTTTACCTTTTGTTCAGTAGAGATTGGAAATTCCAGGGCTAAAATTATCCAAATATTCTATAGTGAAGGCGTATAGAGTTTAAAAACACAGTAGAGCAATTCCTGTATTACCACATGGCATCACAAGTTGGAATAGAGTATTTTGAGTTTGATAGAAGAACTCAGCCTAAATATGCAGATTTTGTGTGTTAACATGTAATGAGGAAACAACATTATGACACAGATCAGAAAATCGTGTAATATGGGCCCTTTAAAACCGTATTGTGCACTGCCCCTTAACAAATAAAAAGCATTGGAGACAGTTGTAGAGGATTCAAACAAATAAACATTACACGAAAACCAAAAAATGCTACTTCAACTTTGCAGCACATCCCCGTCCTTCTTGTTCATAGACCCCATAGGCAACGTATCAGGTGCTTGTTGTTTTGCCGCATATAGTGTTCCCTGTGTTATCCATAACCTTTCCTCCTCTATTTTCTCCATATTACAGCGTGGGCCCTGTTTATGAGAGACACTGCAGGGACAGATCAGATCAAAACATGTGGGGCGGCGCACGCTCACGGCATTTTTTGCGTTTCTGCTCGGGCCCAAGGTGACTGAGGACTTTTTGGGTTTGAAAAATGCCATATATTTATTGGCTCCCGTGGCAACTTGTGTCAGCGTCCTGCCAGAGATCTGAGCCCGTCCCGCTGAATAAAGAGTTCGCTTAGATATATTTAGGTGTGTCGTAAATGGGTGAAGGACAACGTGCATGTTTGGACAATATTCACTTTATTGTTATGTGATGTTTTTGTGTCAGTAATATGCCTTTTGTTTTGTGAAAATAGGTTATAAACATGAAAAGGAATGTGTTTGTTTCATAGATCATGGTTGCTGAAATGTAGTATGAGCCGAACAATTTAAAAAAAAAAAGAAAAAGAAAAACTGGTCAAACATCTGCCTTTCAGAAACGCAAATTTAAAAAACAAAAAGATTCAAAATTAGTATAGGAAAGATTTTAAACAAATTTCATAGCAGGTAGAGGTTGAAACTACAGTGTTGGCATTTGTAATTCTCTAACCACCCAAATATAGATGTTGATTCATTCATTAAAAATAAACACATAAACAAATAATAAAAAACCTGATTCACAACTGTCTTGCCAAAAGACACAATGGCAATGCTTGAAACCGATTTGAACTGCCAGTCTTCAAGTTTAGAAAGTTCATCAAAGCAAGTCCTGGACTAGACTAAGTCAACCCTCGCTTCCTGAGGACATGTGCTGCACAGCCATCTCTCCGAAATCCTGCACTTTCTCTTCTCCCCGTCTGAAGTCTGAAGCTTGAAAGACCCGGCAGTGCCCAAGAAGCCTATTCCATCTGGACTTAATGACTTCAGACCCGTTGCTTTTGTAGTGTTTGAGAGATGTGTTCTAGCTCAGCTCAGACCCCTACTGGCCTCCTCCCTAGACCCTCTACAATTTGCATATCCTGTGTCCGTTTCTGTTCACTCTGTACACCTCTAATTTCCAGGGCAGCTCCGGCTCCTGCCACCCGCCGTTCTCTGGTGACTCTGCAGTGGTTGGGTGTATCAGAGATGGTCAGGAGCTGGAGTACAGGACACTGATTGCAAATTGTGTGGAGTGGTCCCAGGCAAAGCATCTTCTCCTGAACACTGACAAGACCAAAGAACTGGTGATTGACTTCAGGAGGAAGAGGACACCAGTGGAGCCCGTCACCGTACAGGGCCATGATGTGGAAATAGTGGACTGCTACAAGTACCTTAGTGTCCAGGTGAACGGCAGGCTGGACTGGAGGGACAAGAAGGGCAGGAGTAGACTGTACTTCCTAAGAAAGCTCAGATCTTTCAATTTGTGCAGCAAGTTACTGGAGATCTTCTACCGGTCTGTGTGGCCAGTGCCCTGTACTTCGTCGTGGTCTGCTGGAGGAGCAGCACCAGCAAAAGACATTTGTCACAGTGAGGGACAGGAGGACACTGGACAAACTGCTCTCCATCATGGACACTGCTGCTCACCCACTGCACCAGACGATAGAGGGACAGAGGAGCTCATTCTCCAACAGGCTCCTACAGCTCTGCTCAAACAGTGAGAGATACAGGACTATATTCAGACCATACTCCATACAGATGTACAACAACTCATCCTTATGTAACAGACAACCCTATGCCCTGTCAGTCATTATATCATTATTATATATGCAGTATTATATATTTCTTACAACCTCTTGTATATAGGTGATATATTTGCATTGCTATATTTCTATATTTTATTTAGACTGTATTATATATTGAATGCATTATGAAAATGTATATTTATACTCTTTTTTTAATTATTATTTTATATTGTGATGCGTGAGCTACTGAGTCCAAATAATTTCCCTTGTGGATCAATAAAGTTCGTCTAAGTCTAAGCAAGTCCAAATTTTCAACAAACTGTTGGCACACTGTGTTCAGTATGTACCGACCATTAAATCAATATGTAAACATCCATCATCACATTATGCAACAACAACAGAAATTAGGGGATGCAAGTAAAATTATTCAACAAAAGCAGTGTCACAGTAACATGATTCACAATTATGCAAATCAAAACAGAGAAATCAATTTGTTTTCTGTGAACCCACTCAGAAGCGGACAGGGTACAGTGTGTGGGGGGAGCAGTTAAATGGGCCAGTATCTGTTGAATGAGATTAGTTCATTGTGAGCTGCCATGTTTTAAGCATCTGTTTACTGAAAGCATAACCAATGTCCCAGTGTGACCAGGCGTACGCTGAACAGGGATCGTGGTGGTGACTCAGACCTGTGACATATGAACCACGGTCTTGTTCATCTGCTGTGTCTTCACCGCCTAATAAGGATGGACCACTCTAAAGTGACAATTCATCTTGAACTAATCTGAGACTCACAAAACTAGAACGGAACTGAACCTACATCTTAATTCAAATCAAGATAAACTTTATTATCCCCAACATGAAAGTGTTTTTCACAAACACAGATCTTGTTTGGCATATGTCGTGCACAGGTAAACGACTATTGTTCCTTAAGTGCAATTTGTAAGTTTATAGTTTAACGTTTGTCCTTGTTATAGTGCCACCGCTCCTAGAGTCCTGATCTGTGTTTGGGTTCATCATGTAAAGCTCCTGCGTGCATCTGATGTTGATCTCTACAAGTGGCACATTTACCGCTGTCCACTGATTGGTCAGTTCTGCTGTCGGATGCTCGTCATCAAGCCTCATGGATTGAATAACGTGTGTTCTGTGGTACATTTTCTGGTCACTATTCTAGGTTCATGTAACAGGCTATTAGCAAGTGAAGCATAAAACATGACGTTCATTTTCGGGTCCAGGCTGGTCTTCTGCACGTCATCTGGTGGAGCAGTGGCCCTGAGCATGAGCTGCTGCTTTGCTTTGCTTTGCTTTGTTTTATTTTTTAGGGATAAAGTTACTGCACGGTTGTTTTGTGAAGACATCAGTTGTTTTCAGTAATCTGAACGTCTTATAATTTACTCTTAAATTTGAACCAACCAGAAGAAATAACTAATAATGATAATAATAAATGAAACTACCTTTTGTAAATCATGTGTCAGTCTATTAACAAACCTGTGGGCCTTAATTTAGCTTAAGTTAGTTTTAGTTTCTGGACTACACCCAGTAGCGTTGGGATTTTATTTTAATTTGAATTATATCCAGTACTAGCTCCTCTCACCACACATATACACAGACAACAACTCAACAGTAAACATTACGGTGCACTCAGTGGGGCCTGTTGGGACCAGAACCTAACTATGACAAGCATGAACTCACCCTGATTATCCTTGTTTAAGCAGATATTTGACCATTTTTACCCTTTTTCTGTCAATAATAAGCTCTTTACCCCAGGCTCTACATGTGGTGCAGCTGTGGTCCGGTGGCCCAAAATATTCCATATAGTTAAAAGTAGTGAGAGGAGCTCAGAGTGTGATGCCGGCGGAGGTGCTGCGGTGCTTCTGATCATTACGGTTAGATTCTATTTTTGCTGAATGCTGGAGCGAGGCAACAAATTAATTATCGAGTCTTCCCAAGGGAAACTAAACTCCAAAATCACTTTTTTCTACTGATTAGCTGTGTAAATGGGTAGAAATGTACACCTAAAAACTGTCCAACGGTGTGTGCTGCTTCCAGTGGCCAATGCAATTTCAAGTGCTAGGTGACATCACTAAGGACTGCCCCTGATTAACGTTAGGTGTTTCTGTTTACAAGTACATGGAGACGTTTGAAGGGTGAATACCTGTTAGACCAGTCACACTTTTCTTCACATGTCCAGACCTCCTCCCCCTCACTCTCCCCTTTAGTCCTTTAGGTACAGCTCTATTTAGCAGCTCTATTTGAAATAGCGGAGTTTAGGTGTTTAGTTCCACTTTAATGGTGCATCATGTACTTTTCTGGCCCTGCTTGTTAACCATTCATTGATCAATATCTCAGAAACAGAGTGAGCAAATGCTGACACTGTGCACAAACGTACAAAATGCTGCACAAACATTTTTAGGACAAACAAGACACACTTTCTTTTTTATCATTCTGAAATCCATGGATAGAATGCAAAAGGAATGTACAAACCATTCACTTACCTCTAAGGAAAGGAAATATTAGTAAAATAAACATCTGCAAAAACACTGAAAACTGAAAAGTCTTGGTCATCTGCAGTAGTAAATCTACTGTATCTAACATGAAGCATTCCCATACAGTCAACAACTGTGTCCCAAATATCACTGCAGAAGTTTAATTAAGCACAGATGATCAATAAGTAACACAGGGCTCATTCTGGATGTCCATTACTCACAAAGTGACAAAGACAAAATGGAGGACTGGCGATGGGAAGCAGTAAAAGTGATTTAGAGTCAGACACAGACGCAGAACAGCGCGGATAAGATGAAAATGCCCTGCTTTGGGAAAGATTGTTATAGAAGTTATCCAAGAAGTGACTTGATATGGATTAATTTTCCTGAACACACAGCCAAAGCCCATTGAGAGTTAATTCAAATCAAAGTCTTATGGGTTATTTTTGTAGCAGTGCCGTCGCGAGCTAACCTCTCAGTCCTCAGTCCCACATGCAGCCAGCTATGATAAATAATCTATGAGCCTGAATTATGCACTAATAAAAAGGCTTCTCATTTTAGATGAGTATATTATTAAACTTCAGATATTTCAAAGTTACTGGAGGATCGGGAGGGATGCATATTCACAAGACTAAAATGAGGGCGTTGGAGTAGCACGAAAGACTGACAGAAATTACCCCCATAGTTGTTATTGTTTTGTAAGGTAATAAAATGCTGTGGGTACAATTTTAATAAAGTATATCTGCATGGACAATGTGCTATATTAAGGATGATAGGGCACTACAGGAATCACATGCAATACAAGGCAGAGGAACTTTCTAAAGCTCACAAAGAAGAAAACAATGAGACAGTACTCTTTATTATGTTGGGGAATTTGAACTGCTTTTGCGGCTTCCTTCTGGGCCAGTCTGTCCAGAGCAGTGCAATTCAGGGAGTCCTTAACCAGATCTTTATCCAGACAACAAGTCTGGAGGATACGCCCAAACTATGGCTAGTTTTAACTTTGTGATTTAAAGGGCCGATATCACACTATTTTCTGATACATGTTATAATATTGTGCACATCACAAATACATCTGGGGTTGTGTTTTTTGTGTTGTTTTTGTTTGTTGCTGCAAATGTAGAGTGAGTTCTTCTCTCAAACAGAAAACGCTGTGTTCCACCTTGTGATGTCATGCGGTCAAACAGGAAGTCCTCAACTCCATACGCCTTTGCTGGAATCATTTGGATGAGCCCGGGGATTCTCTATGAAACAAACAGGTACAATTTAGCTGTTAAATGGAAAACCTCTTAGCATCACAAGGTGGAACAGAGGATTTTGAGCTTTTGAGCTGTAGACAGACTAATAAAGCAGGATTAATCAAACGTGTGAATGAAAGCACACGTTTTTGAGAGTCAATTTTGTCAGTATAACCTTTAAAAGCATTTTTCAAGTTTTGTTTTCTATGCTTGATTAAATCCGTATAGAAATGCATATAAAACTAAGGAGTCATCTTGACATGGTTTTTGAAATCAAGATGTTTCAACTTATTTTCAATTTGAATCAAATTTATCAAATAGAAAATGACTTGGGAGTGAAAATGAATGGGAGTCGAAAGGTGTGGAAATGACTTTTTAGACCTCTTCTACCTTGGACCTCTATGAATGAATGAATGAGGGATTATGCATAAAAACACATACAGGAAAGGTTCAACACAATAACCTGGATATGGTAAACAAAATTTCAAATGTTGTTTTTCTTCAATTGACATGTATGTTCTACCATCTGGAAGCAAATCTTAAGCATTTTTTTTTTTTAAATTTTATTTATTTGCATTGCATTATTTTGGGCAAGTAGACATTTTAACAACAACAAAACAAAATCAGTAACAAAACATGCAAGTAATATACACAGATATCTAAATTTTCCCAAAAAGGAGTGAAAAAAAAGAAAAAAAAAACATATTTAATCTACCCCATCCTCTAATTTAACATAATGAGCCTTCTTTTGTATTCTTCAGACATTTTACATGAAAATGACATCATATTTCTAAAAATCCATTTTAACAGCAGATCTATTATAAAAAAAAAATTCTTCCTTTTGGTAACAATGATGGGAACATTTAAAACATTTGAGTATTATCCAAAGTGGACCTAGAGGAATTTTATAATAACTCTAAATATAAAAATACAGACTTTCCCCTAATTGTTTTGCACTTTGTTTGTATCACGCGTTTTCATGTGCACCCAGAGGGATTGTAATCACCAAACAGCGCCCAGATGACGCATATTTATGATTTTATTTGAGATTTTACCCCAAGCTGACCCTCCCACTCCCCACACCCTCCTGTGCTCTCACCAGCTGTTAACAGTGGAGCAGGACAACCACACACAAGGCTCCATATGCTGCAGGTAATGGGCTCATCAGGTGCCTGCCCACTCGCTTCCTGGTCCAGAGCCGGTACACAATCATACATGTGCACAAGCAGACCCAGACCTGTTAGCATGAGTCTGGATATACGGTATACAGGCTATGCAGATAGGCTTTGCATAACGGCTAATATATGTCAATATTGGTTGAATTTTATAACCCCAGGAATCGGTGATGGGAGAAGTTTTGCCCTAGAAAATGGTTGAAATATGGGTTCATATTCTGATTTAAATCATTTGTGAATGTAGGTGGATGTTTTTTATACATATTTATATCTTTATTTGACCTTTTTGTTACTTTAACTTTACGTTTATGTTATGTGAAATTGACTTGTGAGATTTTTTTTAAAGTCATGTCGCTACTTTCTCAAAAACAAACCTGGAGTTGTGTTTTGTTTCACTCACACATGATTGAGTTATCCTGCATAATTAATTAGTCTGTCTACATCCCTAAAGCTCCAAATGCTCTGCTCCACCTTTTACCATTTGTCGAATTCCAGAGCTAAAATTATCCAAAAGATTTTAGTGAAAGAAACACTGTGGAGCTCTTCCTGTACCAGGACATCACAAGGTGGAACAGATTGTTTTCCATTTCAGAGAAGAACATAAATATGCAGGTTTTGTGCATTAAACATGTGTGAATAAAACAACACAGAACTCCAGGCATGTTTCTGATGAGGGAAAAACATTATAGCATAGATCAGAAAATACTGTGATATGGGCCCTCACTGTGTCCAAGTCATTTTCCTTGTGGATCATCAAAGTTAAAATTCGGGGCCACATTTATTTATTTTAGTATAGAAGTGAAGAAAGTGTCTCTTTTTGAAGTTCTGAAACATGCGCTGGCTCCATATGCATTTGAACATCCTGGAAGACAGTAATTGGTTCAAGGAAGCACAATTTTTTTTTCTGTGATGTTCGGTGTAAGCCTTATCTAGACAAAGCTACCATCACAAATTGGCACAGTTCAGACCTCCAAGGCGTAAACTATAATACAAGATAAGGCTTTAATTAAGACGTGGGCTTGACATGGCGTATTTGTCAAAACTATTCTACCCTGAGCACCAGATAAATTTGCCCACGCTCACTTAGCTTTACTAATCTGATTACAGTGTTGGCTTGTTTACAACCTGTTTAATTGTCTGACGACTCATTTTTCTGGCCCCCATCTGTCCTGACAGTTTTGCTGTTTAATGTTATGGGACCATCTTGCCCACATAATGAAGTGTCCATTAAAACCAAGACACAATCACTTATTAACAGAGGGAGAAACTATGGTTTGACAATTTTCAAGGTCCTATGTTACGCAAACTTGACTCTTGTGAGCTTTAAGTCATGTTATAATGATGTTACCTCATCAGAAAACATACCTGGAGTTGTGTTTTGCTTCAGTTACACATGTTTGACTAATCCTGGTTTATTGGTCTGTAAATCTCCAAAGCTCAACATGCTCCATTCCACCTTGTGAAGTTTTCAGATCCCTTTTACCTTTTGTTTAAGAGAAACTGGCAATTCCAGGGCTGAAATCATCCAAATTAGTATAGAGTTTAAAAACACAGTGCAGCACTCCTGCTATTACTACATGACATCACAAAGTGGATCAGAGTGTTTTCTGTTTGAGAGAAGAACTAAATAAGCAGGGTTTTTGTGTTAAACATATGTGAATGAAGCAACTCCAGGTTTGTTTGTGATGAGGAAACAACATTATAACGTGGATCATAAATAGTGTAATTGGGCCCTTTAAAAAAAGCATACGTAACTTAAATCTGACATTCCTCTATAGAGTTTGTTCCCACTTAAAATGAGAGTAGATCTGATAGCAGAGACTAAAACTATAGAGTCTCGGCTTCACAAAGAGTCCAGCCATTTGTTTGCGCTCCAAACGGTTCAGAAACAGATTCAATTTCAGTTGAGTCATTTTTTGAGACGTTTTAGGAAAAATAGACTGGATTGGTAAGGAGTTTTAAATCAGATCAGATCAGATCAGATTAACACAGTTTACTCATTGATTCTGCAGAAATCTACACCGTTTCTCAGTCCCCTATGATATTTTTTCCCCTTTTGTTTTATTTTGTAAGCAGCCATATTTGTTTTGATACTGACAGACCATGCATGTCTGTGATTGGGTAATTAACGTGTCAGTCACTCCCATCTGAATGCAGGGAGATACAGCTGGTGACTCGACTTGCAGTACATCTTAGCTAAAAGATTTGGAGAAAAACGTGTGTATTGTTGGCAGGTCATGCACAATGGTTTACAGCAAATGCACTCTTTTGCAGCCTTGTCCTGTCATGACTGGAAAGGACTGTGACTGGCGCTATCTTAGTCTGTTTCTCTTTTGACGGAGTTTGGAAGAAAAAGATGCTTTCATTTGGACTTTCTTTTTGAACAAATAAGGAGCTCACGTTATAACACCCAGGATACTAGCAAAGGATTTCCTGACACTCGGACCTAGCGGAGCACAGAATGAATGAACTACTGGATTCATGGATTTAAATTTCATGGTTGGATTACACATGGGATGGCGACATGTACCCAACATGTGTGAAAGTACTCGTCTGGAGAAGACGGCAGCGTGAGTGAGGAGCTGGTGTTTCATACGGTCTGTGTGCAGTGACATTAAGTTCATACAAGCAAATGAGAAAACATAAAGTTAAATGTTCTGACTCTGGTCTCATCAGTCTGCAGATGCGTTGTGATTTACGCGTTTAAGCAGTGAATCAGTCAGTGTAGGAATCAGCCCCGGTCCTGAGGCCACGGTTTCCACTGCTCTTTACCCTTTTTAGTCCAACAGCAGCAAAAAACATGAGCATCACCCTCTCTGTGTCCTTTTCTTCAACATCATTGTGTCATAGGACTGCAGTGGAACATTATCGTAGCCCACGAAGGAGACAAAAAGATTTGAAATAAGAAATGTGTTTAAATTAGCTCAGAAATACATGTTTACTGAACTAGTCCATAAAAACACCTTCTCAGAAAATAAATGAGTGCTACAGAGAGCGGACCAGATCCCTTTAGATTCCCCCTTGTCTATAGGGCAGTTTGTAATTTGAGCAGATTTGCTGTGTTCTTTGAGCGGAGGAGAAATCGATTCAGAGGTGAGGATGTGCCGAGCTGTGACTGGTCGCCCTGGTTCAAAGTGATGTGTTTAAAGTGTGTAGTGACCTCCGCTGTGGCCCATAGCACACACAGAAGGAGAGGTGAGGCATCTGACAGGAGCCATTCACATCAACCACGCACCCCCCTTCAAACAAAGCAACCAGGCCTAATCTAACGTTTACTTTGACGCATCAAGAGGTGGAAGTACCCTATAGGTATATTCTATTGTGAGCTTTTAGTCATGTTAGAACGCCGTTATCTGCTCAAAACATACCTGGAGTTGGGTTTTGTTTCATTCACACATGTTTGAGTAACACTTTTTCTTAGTCGATCTACATTTCTGAAGCTCAAAATGCTCTGTTCCACCTTGTGATGTTATAAAGCAGGAGTTTTCAAGTTAACAGCTACATTTTACCTTAAGTTCAGGAGAAATTGACAATTCCAGCGCTGAAATGATCCAAATGACTCTAGTGAAGGTGTAGGGAGTTTAAACACACTGTGGAGCACTTCCTGTGTTACTACATGACATCACAAGGTGGAACAGAGTGTTTTCAGTTAGAGAGAAGAACTAAATAAGCAGGGTTGTGTGTTAAACAAGTGTGAACAAACAAAACACAACTCCAGGTATGTTTGTAATGAGGAAAAGACCTAGATAAATCACAACAAAGATCAGGAAAATATAAGTCCTTTAACATGTCATTGCACTGTATTGTCCGAAGGGGAAGTGGTCAAACTGTCATAGACTTACCAGGCGACATTTGCAGTGTAGATTAAGAAAAATATCTTGTCAATTATTTTTGTAACTGAAAGAGCGCTCAGGCTCTTCCATAAAGAAACCACTGGCCTTCAGAGTCACCTCTTTCAACTTACTTTTTAAATATTTTTGTTTAGTTACTTAAGGTGCTGGGTCAAGTTCCTAGTTAATTTGTTCTTTTTATTTGATTAAACAATTTCTTTCATGAAGGTACAGATTTTTAAAACAAATTTTTTACCTCAGATTCTCTGCAAAAATGTATAAATTTATTTGATTTTGTTATATTATGAAAGACTTGCAATATGTTCTATTTTTTACTTTTAAAATGTGCTGTTGTTTTGCTGAGGAGCTGGAGATTGCTTCATGACAAAAGTTCAACTCCCGCTTTGCTGCTGACTGTGTTTCACCTGCAGGCCAAGGAATAAACACCAAACACAACACATTTTATTCTTAGTGACAAATTTTAAAGGAAAAATATGATCTATTAACGGTGTTCAAGTAACTTTTCTAAGCAATTTGTTCATGTTTTCTGATTGAATATAATTACATCTAGAAAATAAAAAGTATGTATGTGATATGTTGACCAATGAGCCGTGTTCATGTAATATCATAATGGATTTATTGAAACACTGACAGGGATTTTGTTGAAGATTTTCAGAAAAATCAGGCAGTGCATCAGCAGTAGTGGAACGTAACAAAGTAAAAGTAGTAGATTACTGTATGTAAGTGTAATTTTAGCTCTGTACTTAAGTCAATTGTAAAGTAAAGTGGGTACTTTTTCATTTTACTTCACTACATTTGAGAGTAAGTATCTGTACTTTCTATTCCACTATGTTATTATTTTTTAACAGGACTGAAAAGTAAAAGTATTTTTGCTTGTAGTTTGAGACCTGCTGAAATGGCTGACAGGGTTGTTTTTAATAATAGTTTAAATACACAAAAATAAATTCAGTCTAATTTGAATCTTTATCAAAACCAATACATTTGAAGGATTATTAGATCTCAAAATCTGCGTGAAATACTTTTAGCAGTACATGTTAAAACTTTACTTTAATACTGTACTTAAGTTGATTTTTTTCATGTGATACCTTTACTTGAGTACTTATTTGCTCCGGTATCTGTACTTTTTCTGTACTTATTACTTAATTACTTATTAGTAATGTATTTCTAAATAAGTACTTCTTTCACTATAGGAAAACTGTCCATATTAAAATAACTATTTCTGTTAGATTTCTCAACCAGAAAATGTGATAGTCAAGACACTTCAGATATAACAGACTACAGTCAGAGTAAACAACACACGATGATCATGTGTACTTGCATTCTTAACCATAAAACTCAAAATTGATTATGTTTGGAACTCAGAAGTCATTGTGTCCTTAAGCAAGACACTTCTCCCACTTTGCCTAGTAATACAGTGGTGTGTGTGAGTGCTGATCGATGCCCCGGGGTGGCTGTGGCTATAATATTAAGCTCTCAGAATGAGCAATATAAACCCAGTGCATTATTATGAACTGTTTTACTTCCTGGTCACACTAGTTCTTCACAGACATTTATTTTTGCTGTGTGAATGACAGCCCATCAGGTTTTAATGGATAGTAATGGCTGAAGTTCGAGTAAGTAAAAAACAACTGTGTTTTGTCCTCGGTGGTGAAAGTTTCTGCTGTTTTAATGGAGTCCAAACTTTATGTTGTGTGTCAGACTGAAGCTGTAAGTGCTCTTCTGTACCTGGAGGTTTCTTCACCATTTCCTTGAAGCCTTTCCCACATTTAAGCCTAGCCTGTTATATCTAGTCAAACAGCCAGACCTTTTTTGTTTAGAGTTACAGATTTAGTCTTTTTATGGTTAGCCTTCCACATCATCACAACATATATTCATAATAGTTTGCTTGTGACTTGTGTTTGCTGTTGGAGCCTTGCACTAGATTGCGTCAATACCATCACACATTTCCAAAACCCCTTGTTCAGGTTTAGGGCTGTAAAATATGAGAAAATGATGGCAATTTTGATGATAATTTTAACAATGAACTATTAAATATCGCATTTTCTGATGTTTGTTATGATGTTGTTTCTTCATCACAGACACACCTGGAGTTGTGCTTTGCTTCACACACACGTTTAACACACAAACTCTGCATATTTAGGAGTTTTTCTATGATACAGCAAACACCTTGTGATGTCATGTGGTAATACAGGAAGTGCTCCACTCGATTTTGTAAACCCCATACACCTTCACTAGAATTATTTGGATAATTTCAGTCCTGGAATTGCCAATCTGTTTAGCAAAGGGTAAAAAGCAGCTGTTAACTTGAAAACTACTGCTTCATGACATCAATTTTGCATGATATAGGAGCTTTAAAATGTATCATGATGAAAGGCTCTAAGGCTTTAAGTACTCGAGAGTATAGTAAAGTAGTAAAAGTTAGTGTGTGATGATTGGGGTCATTCCTAATATAATATAATGATAATGTCAGTTTTTTCCAAATTGTGTTTAGTAGTGGTAAGTTACTAATGTTCCCACTGCTGCCTGGAGTAGATGATGGAAGCAAGTTTGCCAAAGTGCTCAACACTACATTCATACTAGGTAAGGTGAGTAAGTGTCTTGCCTAAGGACACAACACCAGTTTGTATTAGAGCCAAAATAAGCTATTATGTCCTTTTTGTTTTAAAGAGCCATTAAACACCCCCCTGAAGCTTTACTCCAACTCCTAAGCAAAATCTGAAAAATCCTCCAGAGTGGGCAGTTCCCGGCAGGTTGGGGGGAGCGGGATCTGGAGCGATGATTGACAGGCGACTGAAAGCCACCACAATCTAACATGGCACGGATCTGTGCGCTCCAGACTTTGAAACAGAGCAAACATTTGTGCTCGGATCATGTCATTTTCCTTTTCTCCAGACATGGCGGGACACGTACCACAGACCGCCAGTGGCTCTACTCGTCATGTAATAATCTCGCTTCTGACCGAAAATTCAAATGTACTGGCCATAATTGATCCTAAAGAGGCCCTTACAGACATGGCTTTTGACTCCAAAAAAACAGCCAAATTTAGGCCAAAGTTAAGGCCAGGGATGGATGCCCCTGTATATTTTAGACCCATTTACACAGCTAATCTGTAGAAAACAATTGATTTTGGTGTTTCGTGGCCCTTGAAAGAAAAAGTCCTGCAGTGCTTTTTACTCTTTTCAATATATTGTGCATCTTTATTGTGATTTATTTAACCGAGCGTAACCACACTCATTCTGACAGCCTTGTACTTCTCTACTATCAGTTGGGCCCCTACATGTGCAGCTTGTTTATTCCGCCTCATCTGCAAGGTTATTTGGAATGGTCACATTCTGTTGGCCTGAGTAGATCCGATTTGCCTCCGTAATTTAATCATAAAAGTGTTCTAGTGGTGAGACTGGAAAAAATTGGAAAACCAAAACCTTACATGCATCTATGACACAAGCCCAGGTAGGATTAGGCCAGCAGATTTGTAAGCACAATACTTTCTGTGCACAAGGAGAATTGCTGAGGCGATACAGTCAATAAGGATCAGAAAACAATGGTGACAGGTAAATGCAGGAGCGCGTGTGGGTCGTGTAGAGCTCCTCGCAGCTCGCTGACAGGTCGCTGTGCGCAGGGAAATTGGAAAGGTGCAGCGTTTTTTTTTGTCTTCTCTGGAGAAATAATGAAAAGGAAAAGATAACACAAATTCAGTATGATGTGTTCTCATCTTCTAGCGTTCGCACACTCACACACGCAGACATGTTGGGTTTCCATGCTTCTCGAGGACGTTACATTGACTTGCATTCAGTTCCTGGAGACAGGGACAGGACAGCACTAGCAATACACTCTATATGCGTCATATCAGCTGCATGTTCTGCCTGTGACTATGTATGACTGCATTGTCAGATAAGTAAATAAATAAAAGACTGATCGTAGCCTCAACCGTAGTTACTGCTCGCCCAATTATAACCTATTATGGTTATGCTAAATAAACTTTGGTCATAACATTGTTCCCTCATCAAAACATGCCTGAAGAGTTTTTTTATTCTCACTTTAACCTCTTTAATGTCTGAACTTGTAGGGAATGAAGGGTTTATATAAGAGAGACCTGATTCTTGTTCCCGTTAAAAGGCACATTCCCATAAATTGATGCAGATTTGAGCCCTGACACCGTGATAAATGCCTGCTTACACACTCACTGCAGTGGTAGGGGCATTGTGTGGATTACAGCAGGAGCACAGAGGACACTGGCTCAATTCCGGCTGATCTTCTTTGTGCAGAACGGATAAGACACAGATCAGATTGGTTAACACACTGACTTCACAGAGCTTTCCATTGCATCAGTGTAGAAAGGTGAGCAGAGCAGCCTACAGCGTGCAGAGATGAGTGCTCAGTTACATTTCCCCATTTCTCATGAACGCTTTGATAAAACTGTGGAGTCGTTTTCTGGGATCACGTCTTTACTCCTGCGTGAGTAACCAACTGAGTGACAGTGAGTGACAGCACCTCACTTAGCTCCCACCTTGCACCCAGTGTCCACGTACCCTGGTGTGTGAGTTGTGTGAAGGGGTGAAAGGTTCCTTAATGTAAAGCGCTTTAAGTGCCTTGATGAAAAGCTCTATATAAAAAAAGTGCTCATTTGTCAGCCTTTATAGTGTAGCCTAATAGTAAAAGGTTTGGTTACTCTTCCCACAGTGAGTAAAAGTGAGTAGCTTTACAATGATGAGTTAGTTTATCTAAATACTTTTTTCTGCTGTAAATGAGACTTTGAGACTGCTAATATCTTAATAATAGTTTAATTACACTGTTATAATGTCCCTACGTCATTTGTGGATGACATTGCTGGTGATTATGGTTCCTTTAATCCAACTATCCAACAAATTCTAATAGAGCCTGCAGTGTTTCCCACAAAATGACAGAATCACATTAAAAAAAAAGAAAAAAAGGCTGAATCCATTTGTGGTGCTAGATTTTCATTCTGTGGCGCTGTGCCACAGATTGGTCTATGAATGGGAAACACTGGTCTGTACTCGGTTACAGCTGTATTGTGATATCTCCACAAAAGGCACTGCTTCAGCTTAGCACAGTATGTTTGTCTATTTTATGTTTAACCTGCACTGTTTCCTCTTCACATTAAACATCACCTGCCTTCCGTGAGTAGTAATATTCTTTCTAACCTGTGACCTGCTCCTACACTGGTGCTCAGCCAACTCTGCCTCTTTTCTGGCTGCTGATGGTTACATTGGTGGCTGAATTTTTACTGTGCGAGTGTGTAGCAGATAATGGAAATGTAGGAGGGAGAGCTGCTTTGACAGACACTGTTACCAAGATACTGTGCAGCGCCCAAAGCTGTGTAGGAATTGAGACGACTTGTGTCAGCTGTCATGCAATTTCTGTCTACAGTCCATATCTACCATGACCGGCACAGCACTATGCTCATTAGGCTACTATTAAAAGGACTAGAGAGTTCCTGTATCTGTATGATCTGTTTCCACAGTTACCAAAGCCTATCTAGGTTGGTCATTCAAGAAGAAAAAGTTTGCTTCAGGAGTTAGAGCTGAACTATAAGACTGAATTTCTTGGACCTCCAGATGATTACACAGCTTTCATAACATGCCTAAGGTAAAGCATCTGTCATATCCTCCTTACTTTTCAATTTAGTACATGTTACACATTAACTTTGCAAACTCAATGTCAATGCCCACACCACCTTAAAGTTCTATATTACACAAACTTGTCTTGACTGATATTGTTACCTCCTCAAAAACATTTCTGAAGTTGTGTTTTGTTTCATTCACGCAGGTTTGAGTAATCCTGTTTTATTAGTCTGTCTGCATCTCCAAAGCTCAAAATGCTCAGTTCCTCTGTTGTGATGTCAAGTTGTAGTATAAAAGTTAATAGATATCGTTTTACCTTTTGTTTAGCAGAAATTGGCAATTCCAGGTCTGAAATTATCCAAATGATTCTAGTGAAGGCGTATGGAGTTTAAAAGCACAGTTGAGCACTTCCTGTATTACCACATGACATCACACGGTGGTGTGTGGCCTTACCGGCTTGTCAAAGCCTGATCCTGTCAGATCTCAGAGGCTCAGCAGGGTTAGTACTGGTTAGTACTTGGATGGGAGACCACTGGGAATTCCAGGTGCCACAGGGGGGCGCCATTCACAGAAACTGTGTCCTTAGGCAAGACACTTCACCCACATTGCCTAGTGTGAAAGTGATGTGTGCATGGCAGGACTCCCTTGAAAAAGAGATTAGTAATCTCAATGGGACTTTCCTGGGTAAATAAAGGTAAAAAAAAAAAGGTGAAACAGAGTGTTTACAGCTCAGAGAGAAAAACTCAAGCTGAATATGCAGGGTTTGTGTGTTAAACGTGTGAATGAAAGAAAACACAAGTCCAGTATATACGCAGGTATATTTGTGATTTCAAAACATTATAACAAAGACCAGAAAATAGAGTAATATTATAGTAATATGAACCCTTTCATTTTGAGCTTTTTTATTTAACTTGCAATCCACATAACATTTGTCTCTTTTTGTTTCTCTCTTTTTTCATTCTAAAAGTCATTGACAAAAAATCTTTGAACTATCATCACTGTAATATATTGAATAGACATAATCTGTTAAACTTTGACAACATGATCTTTTTTTCTGAAATGCGATTGCAGAAATGACTAGAACATCTCGATCAGCTGCACATTCACCATTCCTTTGAGCCGTTCTGTGACTGGACAGTCTGCTCTGTCCTTTACAGCAGCTAAACACTGGAACACGCTCCCAGTTGAACTTAAAACATGCACCAACATCACACTTTCTCTCATGGGCTAAAACATCGGCTTCTGAGCAAACAATCCTGTCAACAGTAAACAGCTTTTCAATGTTTTGTGTGAACGCAGGGGTAAGTTTATATTCTGCTCAGTGTGGGGTGTGTATAATATTGGATGAATTGACATGTTTTTGGTGTGATGGTATTGAAGACCAGAGTATATATAGTTTTATTGTATAAGTGCAGTATTTTAATAATGACTGAATGACTGTAAACCTCGGATGTGTTGATGGTTTGTGTGACCTGCACAAGGACTACAGATGGAAAATAGCTATTAGCTAAATCTGGTGCAGAGCATCTCTTCTCACTAGAGATGAATGTTTTCTGTGCATTGTCCTTGTTTAATAAATAAATAAATAAATAATTCTTTCTGCACTAACAGGTAGTCATTTCATAGGTTCAATTCTTCCCTCTTTCCTGTGTAGCAGAAGCAGCCTTGTCAAGCCACATTTGAAATAGATTAGTGAATACTGGCTTCATTTTTGACATTTTGACAGCCTGATTTCCATGTGCCTCCCAGTTAAGTGCAGGGCTTTGTGAGTAGAGTGAGTGCAGACTGAGGACTTTTTTTTACCTGCTGCTTTAACTTGATAACATTCGTGTTGATCACTGCCACTTATCTGGCAATTATTTCAGTGCTTCCACAAAGACAAATCACTTAGCACAATGTTTGGGCTCACAGAGGAAAATAGATTCTGTAGACTCTTATTGGTAATTTTGTGCTTTGCTCCACGATGCATTTTGATGGAGATATGCGCTTAGCACTAACAAAACAAATTCAAATAAACCAGTCTGTCTCCTTATTGGAGTACAACCCGTATTCCGACAGAGCCCCATCCTGACATTCCACCATTCCGACAACCCTCCATTCCAAAACCTGCCCCCATTCCGACACTTTTCGATTGCTGCTATTCCGACACCTTTTATGTCGCCATTCTGAAAACCTACTCCTAATTTGGATCGTCACCTTTTTTGCTGTTTTCTCGCCTCCTCCCGTGGGCCACGCCTCTAAACCAGAACTAAAGCCAGGACTAAACCAGAACTAAAGCCAGGACTACACCAGTACTAAAGCCAGGACTACACCAGGTCTAAACCAGGGCTAAAACTTTTAACCACCGCGCCTCCATCTGTGCGCCACTTCTGCGCTGCGTGGACCGCCCCTCCGATGCGGCCAGTCCTTGAAAATAATAATACCGCAACTTAATAATTACCTTGTGCATTGGAAAGGTGGAATGTGGAAAAAAACCTAAAGTACTGCCACAAAAAAGTGTTGGAGTGCAAGAACGTTTGATAAAAAATGAAAATGCCGCCACTCCGACAATTAGATGTCAGTGTCGAAGTGGCGGAATGTTGGAATGACGGCATGTGACCCTCCTTATTGGTGAATTTCCAAGCAATTCTATACAGAAACTTTCAAGGTTTTTTTTTTTTTTTTTGAATTCTAAACGCTGGTGCTTGATAGAACTTTGGCTCTAATGGAGAAGTTAGCAGTAGCCATCAAACATTAAGTAAGAAAAGAAGGGCTGTTTAAGTGACTTCCAACAACTTTGACATAAAAGTTAGATTCTTAAAGGACAATATTCAGCATGTCGTGCCATCAACGGCAGCAAAGGGAATTACCAAACCATAGCAAGGCTTAGCAACAACTAAAATGAAAGGGCCCGTATTACACAAAATTGACTCTTTTTTTAATCCATATTGTAACATTCCACCTTGTGATGTCATGAAGCAGTAGTTTTCAAGTTAATAGCTACTTTTTACCTTTAGTTCAGAAGAGATTGTCAATTTCAGAGCTGACATGAGCCAAATGATTCTAGTGAAGGTGTATGGAGTTTAAAAACACAGTGGAGCACTTCCTGTATTATCACATGACATCACAAGATGGAACAGAGTATTTTCTGTTTGAGAGAAGAACTAAATATACAGAGTTTGTGTGTTAAACAGGTGAGAATGAAACAATAGACAACTCCAGTTTCTGAGGAGGAAACATAACATAGATCAGAAAATGTGAGGCATTTAATAGTGGTAAAATGCTGTTTTTTGTTGTTCTTGGGTGTGGTGAGTTTGTGAGTAAATTTGTGCATATACCTTTTGGATATTTCATGGCAAAGTACAGTGTTATCAATAGGAAGAAAGTGCCCCTTTCTCGAATGTGAAAACCAGTGCTTTATTCAAGCTCAGGTCTTGTTAATCTGTGCAGCAAGTCACTGGAGATCTTCTGCTGTGGCTGTGGTCTGCAGGGAGAGCAGCACCAGGAAAAGGGACATTGGTCATATTGACAAACTGATCTGTAGAGCTGGTCATGTGATTGGCCATGAGCTATATTTGTCTCAGTGAGGGACAGGAGGACACTGTGCAAATATATCATCCCCCTGTTGAGAAGCAAGATAGATCTACTTATTTATTTCCCCAAACTAAATAAAAATAAATGTGTTTTCTACCATTTCCACCACACTAAGAGGATCCTTCAGAAGCGTCTGCCTCTTCTCCTGGCTCTCTCACACAGTTGCCTCTGAGCTGTGGCGCTGGCCTGTTTTCACGCGTCCAGTCCACAAACACAAGTGCTTTGATTGTTTTAATTGTGGCTCGCAGTGACAATTAACATGTGGATACAGACTGGAGCCAAACACGCTGTACAAGCCCAGATTTGTGCTTTCATGACGTTTTCAAAGGCAGTCTGCTTCTGGCCTCCACAACAAGCTGCTGTGTTTCCGGCTGAGCCGTGTTCTCTGTTACATCAGACGTTGTGTACAATGTCTGATGTGGAGTAGATTCTATTTCTTGCATCAATCTGATCAAATCGGTATGCGTGGATTTTTAGTGATGTGGCAACAGTTTGTGCTTTTTAAACCGCATATAAGAGAAGAATCACTTTTAATGCTATTTTTCAAAAGTTTTCTCAAATCCTTTCAACCATTTAAGGGCCCTGAACCTGATTTTTCCAGAGTGATATGTTTGTATATGTTTTCCAGAGTGCTATGTACTTTTTTATTTTGATGGAAATCGCCTTTTTCCCCAGCCAACTGGATAATTGACTTGCAGGTCAGTCCCATCTGAAAACAGGGGGAGATTCACCATTGAACATACTTGTAAAGTATGGAAGAAGTGTGTATTCTGGTATTCAGATTTTTCTCCATGTATTAGGGCAAAATTTACAAAATCAATCAAAATATGTCTAAAATATGTGCTGTCTGCCTCTGTACAGTGCTTTATTCATCACATTGAATAATTATAATGCTTGGAATGCTGAAGGTAAGTCAGGAATAACTGAAAAACCACTGAAAACTGTTTAAAATGAAATAGTTCTGTTTGACAGGTGCAGCACCTTTGGTATAATGCTGATGGGGAACTTAGTTTAAGTCTTTGGCCAGATCAAACATTTGATCTCTTGGATATTTTATCATACTTGATTTATCTTAGTCCAAAATTTCAAATTCACTTTTGATAGATGCTACTAGATACTCAATAATATCGTACTATAATGATGCAGTTTTCTAAAATTTTTCAGGAAATACCTAACTTTATCCTGTTTATTTGATTTATTTTTGATTGTTTTAGTATCATTTAGTGTCTTTTTGACAACCCTACTTAACCAGGTATAATACGTCATTACTCCAACCCTGAGAGGTTCCTATGCACATTCTACAAAACGACCAATAACCAAATGTATATGCTACCAATAATACGATATTATCCATAGTATGTTCACCCGAAATCTACCCTTTCAGAACTAATGTCTGTCAACCTTTGATGAACCATATGTCCACAGCCCAAGGTGAGCCATGCATTTTCAGTTGCCGTCACAAGGTAAACGGAAAAATGCTGAGTGATTTGTGTGTCTAAAGTGCACTTAAACTTACTCTTACCCTTCCATGCAGACAGTGATGAAACAGCTAATGGCATACATCAAGTTTTCTAAGCATCGTTCCTAAAAAAAAAAAAAAAAACGCACTGGCAAAAGATGTCAACAGACAATGCTAATGGCACCTCTGACTCCTCTCCTTTTTTGTAGGAAGTTAATTTACCTTGAAACATGCAATACTTGTGGGTACTTCAGGACTCGTAAACTATAAAGTGGCAGATTCTGGCAGATTTTGTTTGAAGTACCAAAGTTTACACCTCAAAAGATTGTTAGAACACCAGTAAGAGAAAAAGAAAATTGTATTCAAATGGAAATGAATGAGAAAGGATATAGATATCACAGAATTTACTAAACAATAGGCCTGTAATGATAACAGATTTTGCTCGATGAATGACCAGCGAATTATTGCGATAAACGATAATATTGACATTTTGAGACCAATTCCAACTATGATAATGACAACATTTAACACAGGAACTACAAGACAACCAAAAACAATAGGCCTAAATAAAAGACTTAACATAAGAATAGCCTTATGTAGTCTTACTTACACTGAGGACTTGTTAACAAAAAATGTGTTTGAATAAACCATTGTTGAACCAAACACAAAACGATAAATAAAATTGATCATTAAGTTCAGAAACATTGCCCTTAAAAGTTATTTTAGTTACTGACTTACATTGGAATATGAACTCTGTGTGGCTGCTCCTGTGGCCTCGTCATTTTGGTCTTGAAGTGTTCGTATTAACCCGCTCTACATAATCCTATTTCACTATTTTGTCTGTCAAAAAAAAAATCCTATTCATAATGTAGAGCCTGGCTCCAAATTCCCTCCTGTAACTGTGAACATGGTGAGTTTAACTTGAGTGGAGCTGGACTCTATGGGTGACGTCACACTCACTTCCTCCACTTCTTCACACAGGGACTGTCGGACTGCGTCACTTCGCGTTCTGCTGCGCATGTCTCCTGTGGACAGAGCCACTGTCCCGTCTGGTATCGTGTCAGTGTCTTGTGGGATTTCAGTGGATTTCGGGCTCTCCCAGCATGGATCTACCGTTCTCTGTCTCCCAGGGGCTATGCTAGTTATGTCCATGGGTATTGGTGTATGTTGGCTGCTCGGGTTTGAGCCATTTCTTCTTGTCGTTTGCGCTCTCGCCTGAATTTGGCACATGTGAGCCGTTGACTCCCACTCACTAGTGTGGATCTGGCACCGTAGCTTGTTTTGTCACATGGTGATGAACTGTTTCTGGTGCACTGACTCACTCTGCATTCTGCACTCGGGCTCTGGGCACATCCGCTGTGTTGATGAACGAATAATCCTTCTATACCATGGATCTATAATAGTTTTATGGTCTATAACTGTCTATGCTGACACGTTTGTTCAAGCGTCATTACACTTAGGAAAAGAGAGGAGTCTGAGAGCCACAAAAGCCTTTTGACATTCAGTCTCTTTGGTAGAGAGAGCAAGAGAGACGAGGAAAACAAACAAGCAAGCAAATAAAAATTGTGGCGGCCGGAAAAGTTATCAAGCTTGTTAAAAGTTCTCGTACGATTAACTATTGTTAGCAGCCTACTATAGCGTAGCATTTGGTTTTGGTACAGCTCAATGTTCAGTAATAATAATAATAATAATAAAGGTAAATGTCAAATAAAATTGGTTATATGCATAGTTTATTCTTATTGAAGTTGCAAGTTTGATCTTTCCATAAAACATTACGTTTGGAGAGTTCAACATTGACTTTACGAGCCATCTTTTGTTCTTTCAGGAAGCATTTACAATGGCTAAGTAGGTCTAAACTGTTTAACATAAAAGTCATCTTAAAAAGGACTGATGAATTTCACTGACCTGGTAATAATCTCTACCACACAATACATTCAGAAGGCAATAGTCAGACTTCCTCCGGGGACAGAGTGGGTGACACTTTCCCGAAATATAAAAACAGCTTGGTCAACATGTTTTGTCCAGTCTCAGTTGTCCTCACAATGCCCTGACTTGTGAGGACTTTTCATAGGATTTTTTTTTTTTCCTATGGCTATTAATGTCAAGAGCTGATCAAAAAAAAAAAAAATTGAAGTAATTGAGAATGTTCCTTCCTGCTGTGGGTGAAAAATGAGAAACAGGTCTGAGAGTCAGTCTTGAAATCTCATTATTTTGCATTCCCTAAGCTAATTGTGACAAGCTTTAAGTTTTAGAAATGTAATCTGTGCAATCTTGACACAATAACCACTTCACTTCACACTTTCAGACCGTACCAATCTGCTCCAAAGAGAACCAGAGAACCAGTCATAACGTGAAGTGGTTATTGTTCTCGGGTTTCTACTTTGAAGTTATAGCGTCTGATGGATCTCTGCTTTAGCTATAAGGAGGACCTACACACACTGCGGCATGATGATGACTGAATCTGATAATAAACCGCTGTATTTCCAGTGATGGCAAGTTATATGTTGAGCTGCCATGTTAGCAAAACAAAATTAGTCCATGTTAGCAACAACTATTTTCTGTTTATCAATGCACAGCACAGGCGAGAAGATGGTTCCAGTGCATAAAGCATCTGACATTAACCAGTCCAATGCTGCACTGGATATTAAAACACAGAGAAGTGAAATAAAAACAGAAAAAGATGACAATAAACTGGAAGTATGCTATACCACATAAAACAACGCCACAACATCTTTTGTGATCGACCTCAAGATTTCATAACATAATTCAGGATGATTTTGATTGTATTCATTAAGAGACAACATTGATTCTTTTTTGTCTTGATATAATTTGTATATCTAATTGTGGCAGTGTGGGTGGGCCTCGGCACTTTAAGTGTCCCATTGGCCAGGAGCCATCAGTCAATAAATAGCGCTTCCTTTGTGTGACTTGCCCTCTGACCTATGCACTTCCTGTCCCCTGGTGTACCTCTGTGTCCTCTGCTCTCCAGTACCGGGGCCTGTTACCTGGCGTCTCATGATGTGCTCTGTATATGTGATCTCTGCTCCAGGGTAGTTGCAGTACCACTGTCAAACCCTCGCAATGCACGTCCCTGTGAGGTGAACGTGGTATGTTAGAGCTACAGACCTTTGTTGACAGTTTAGCTCATTAGAAGTAACTTCATTTGTATTTCTAGATGTGACTCCTGGGAGCTGCAGCGTGGGTGCCGTTTCCTTGCCCTTTGTACCTGTGTGATTGACTTGCTCCATTCATGTGGGCCTGACCTGTGAAGCCCAACATTAACTCTTACTGTAAAACTTGTTGGTTGATGGACTTTGAGCTGAACTAATGAAATATATAGAGCTATTTAAGCATATGTCCACTCAACTAAATTGACAATCTGTAAAGTAAATGTACAACTTATTTAAAAATAGAATCTTGCCTTTGTGTTGTCAAGAATGTACCTGTGTAACCTTTTAGTTTTCTTCCGGGCTATGTGGCCCAGTGGCGTTGCTTGGTTATAATTTAGCTATTTTATTTCATTTTCTTGACCATCACCACTCGTCTTGCCACATAATATTTGTCTTCTGGTGAGCTATGCATGTCAGTCACAAAAATACACATCCATTGTTGTACTTAAAGAAAGATGTGGACTAAAGGTGCGGTATGTTCAGGGGGGTCTGCCTCCTGCTCGTCTCCATGGCAACGTTTAATACCATATTGTGAAACAAGCCTGGCGAAGCAATAACATCGTAGCATACTCTGCAGAAAAGTTAAATAGTGCACCTTTAATCCACACCTGCTTTAATATAACGCTGTACTTATGCATATAGGCAGAGAATCTTCGCAGCCATGACTTTTGTGCAAAGCAGCAGTCTGTCTGAGAGTCTGAACTGAAAATACCCTTGATTAAACAGAGCCTCAGATCTTGTATCTTTACATGGCCTCTCTCTCAGCTCCCTCAGTCTACCCGCACGTAATGCTTTTATGTACACGTCTGATGGTATTGTCTGTCTTATGTATTAGCTTGCTGCTCTTGCTCCTTTTGTTTATGGAGCACTTTGGAACTCGAGCTTTGAAATGTGCTATCAAGTAAATGGGATCCGACTTAGATATATTCCTGTGGACTGAGTAGAGATGCTGCTCTGGTTTATAAATCTTTCCGAAAGCTTTGATGTCACTTTTTTTCAACTTTTAAGTAAATGTTGGATTAAAGTAGAAGTATACAAGTTCAGCTGTCAGTCACAAAATAAAAAAAATGAATTACACATGATATTTTCCTATAGGTGGTTTTGTCCACAGAGTAAAAAAACAACAAAAGTGAATTAAGGCCATTGCAGTTGCCTCCACGACTCCACTATGCCTACGTATAGTGTTGTAACGCCAAGATCTATCGATACTTTGCAGCTGATATCATCAACATCTCTGGGGTGTGATGCTAACTGTAGGCTCTTCTCTGTCTGAGGCTTTGTTAGACTTTAATCTAAGCCACCGTACAGATATGATATGAGATATAGAGAACACACCCCCAGCATAACGTCACTGCAAAGTATCAATTAGATTTTAAGACTCTAACTAATTCCCTCTGAAGTATTCTGAGACATATGCATGCTTATAGGACTTTTTAATAGTTTTTGGCCAAGGATTCATGACTGTCTCTATAACAATTAGTTACTAAGCAATTTCACTGTTAGCTTCATGGTGCTAACAGCAGTGATAAATGGCTTTTCTGCTCAACCATTGCTAGCACTAAATAACAAGACATGATCTAAACTTTCTATAGAATTTGAGAAATCAAAGTTGCCACAAAGATGAGATAAGATTTATTTTCTTACCTTATTGTAAGTTGCAAACCATGATTTACCAATGAATATATACACAGAGCTACACAAATGCAAAGTATAAAATGTTATGCTGTTTGAAATCTCTTTTTGGATAACTTCACCCCTGTGGTTCAGCAACTTTGACATCAAACCGCTGCGTACACTCGGCAGAGGCCATTTTCCCTCTTTCTAGCTCCGACATTTGAGCTCACTGCTGCATAAGAATGGGCTCACCGCTGTTCGCCCGCGGTCACCACAATATGAGTTTACATGGAGTGACGAGCCCAAACCTCCCCCCTCCCCTCTCTTCCTCTGTCTCTCCCTCCCTTTCTCTCCTTCTCTCCCTTCCTCCCCCTCCCTCTGTCTCTCCCTCCCTCTTCCTCTCTCTCCCTCTTCCTCTCTCCCTCTCTCCCTCTTCCTCTCTCTGTCTCTCCCTCACTCTTCCTCTCTCTCCCTTCCTCTCTCTGTCTCTCTCCCTTCCTCTCTCTGTCTCTCTCCCTTCCTCTCGCTGTCTCTCTCCCTTCCTCTCTCTGTCTCTCTCCCTTCCTCTCTCTGTCTCTCCCTCTTCCTCTCTCTGTCTCTCCCTCGCTCTCTCTCCCTTCCTCTCTCTGTCTCTCTCCCTTCCCCTCTCTGTCTCTCCCTCTTCCTCTCTCTGTCTCTCACTCTTCCTCTCTCCCTTCCTCTCTCTGTCTCTCCCTTGCTCTCTCTCCCTTCCTCTCTCTGTCTCTCTCCCTTCCTCTCCCTGTCTCTCCCTTCCTCTCTCTCTCTCCCTCCCTCCATCCCTCCCTCTCTGTCCCTCCCTGTCACCCGAGTGCTGCACACGTCTTTAGCTTCCAGTGTGTGAGGTCTGCTTAGCTCAGCCCACTGTGCTCATGCTGTACACAAGTCAATACTAGACAAAGGCCTGGGATGGAAAAATGTTGGTCTATTATTTTATATTCGATGAGATAAATGTTTTAGTGACTTGCAAAACATAAGTATTAAGTTGAAACATATGTTATTATGTAGTTGAAAAAGTAACTGAGCCCATTAATATAAATAATCTCTGATTTAAAGGTCGACCATCTAACTTTTCTGAAGGGTTTGATACTTGCCAATAACGTGTTATAGAATCTGTCTCCATGGAGACACGCCAGTGACAACACTCACCAAGTTTATTTTTCAGCAGTAAAACACCTTTAATGAAATAAAATAACTGCTATATAGATACATCTAATGCTAAAATGGATTATGGAAGATTATGTACGACTCTGAATTGGGTTCTGCACATCAAACTGGAATGGCCAAACTGAAAGTGACTGAGAAAATGTGGAATGCCGTGAAAAATGCCACGAAAAGCTGAATGGTTGGAACATGAATTTGTGTTTGGATGATTGTCTATTTTCATTCTGACCCTGACTCACTGTGCCCCTGATGTATAAGACAAATTTCGATATCAGTATCTTACCACAACAGTGGAAGAAGCTGAGCGATCAAATTCTGTTAAATCCAGTTGAGAAAAAGCACAGACATCTTTCCCATCCACAAATGCGCAACACACTTCTCTCAGCATGTTTTTCAAGAATAAAATAGTCTGTACTTCTGTTAAAATAGACTCAGGTACATTTGTTGGTCCCACCATGCTGGTTGTTGTTTGTTTGGGTGCTTCACCTTTGGCTTCCACCCAAACCACAGTGCTGCTCTGTGACTGATCTGAAGCAGGTCCTACAGTGGGAACTGGGCCAGATGGACTCTTGGGAGTTTATGAACTCACAAACACCTTGCTGGCCAGGTTAGTCTAATGCCCCATGGCGGAACAATACAGAAAAGTCAAGTCATCTCCATGGAGACCAGCAAGTGCCAGACCCTCCAGCAGAAAAGCTGCATAGTGCATCTTTTGCATATAGGCTACTGCACATACAGATACAAGTATTGTACCTCACATTAAAATGACAATGCAAAAAAAGCTGTATATCAGGTTACAGCAGATAAAACTCCAAAATCAAACACATTTGACTAGGCTTGCAGAAAAGTTAAATCAGTCTTTAACCAATCAGAACTTGACACTGTGAAAATTCTGCCTTCACTTGTACATTTACATAATCTTATGTTGGCAGACATCCTCTCTCTTTGAAACGACTTCGCGCTTCCACTGCTGCACTAACTCTTGGGCTAACAGTCCAGTCCACTGTATACATAATTGTTTCCAGTCATTAATAAGCCATTAATATTGATGCGTGTTATTTAAATGCATGGGTTAACAAGTGAGCCGCTCTCATTACCAGTTGATGGGGTCAGAGCTGGCCTGCAGTCCCTACACTTTCTGCTTGATTACATTTTTAATAGACTGTGCCGTTGATTTAGGGCCTTTCCTCTGCATATGTGTGGAGAGTGAGTATTCCGTAATTGTTGTGATCCGTGGAAATAATGTGGCATTTAAAGGCAGCATGTGACACTGGACAAAGCAGTTTATTACACCTCAGGTCATGCCCTGTCCAATTAAGCAAAGACAATGGATAATTTCAACTAGGGGTGTCATAAAAGAAACAAACATCATCTTGAGAATTTTATTTAATTCAATCTATTCACATTAACCTTATCATTCCGAAAGTTTGTTTTTGTGAAGTTACTCATGTTATTGCAAAATGGATCTATTAGACACTGTGAAAGAAAGTGCCTCCTCACGAATCTGACATTTAACTTTGCCTAATGCTAAATAAGTTTAAAGACCTATTGTCATTCCGTCTGCTATAGAGTTATAATCTGACACCCGTGAATCATTATGTTACGATTTTATACTTTTTACATAATGAAAAAATAAATAAATAAATGGAATATTTATCTAACATGACGTAATAAAAGAAACAAGTTCGCTGACTTCCACTTAAGAATATAATATTTTTTTCAACTGTACCAAAATGACTATGCGGTGCTACTGAATCCTACATGTATCGCCAATTAACAAATGAAAATTGGAAAACAGTAAGTACAGAGCAGTGGGTGTGTACTGATAGCGGTGAAAATGGGAGATGATCTGCAAAATGACATCTTGAAAATAAGTAATTAAAAAAGACATCAGACATGTCTCAACACAAACCACTCCAAATACAACTTCCGGGCAGTAAATGATGAGGGAAACATCTATACGATTAAAAACAGCTTGAAACAGTCATTTTATGTGAGACTTGTTTGTCAGCACAAATCGCTTGTTGTAGTTCCAGCTAAATCAGGTCTTTCTGGTCAGATTGTGTTAAAACAAAGCTCAGATTAAAGTCTAACAGAGCTTCAGACAGAGACGAGCCTACAGTTAGCATCACACCCCCAGGTAATGTTGATGACATCAGCTGCAAAGTGTCAATATTCTGCTAGAAGGACTTCACTGTCTGCACAACTGTCTTCACTGAGAGGTCCTGTACACATAAAACTATATATTATTTGATAGAAGGTGCTGATAGAACAGCTAAATTTGACTTTTTTTCTTTAGTTGTTTATACTATTGTGTATCTGCTGCTGTATTTGTAGTTGTTGTGTTTCATATCTCAAGAACGCTCACATTATTCAGAGTCAGTCAGCCAGTCAAGGCTTAAGATAAAACAGCTTGTTTACAATCTGCTGCTGAATTATGTGTTCTGAGGCTACTTCTGAGAGATGAACTGACAGTTATACCAAACATATTTCACAGTGTGTTTTAGTTCAAACACTATTGTTGTATTTATTATTGAACATATTTTAGATGACATTTTTATCTAGCTATAATCTTCGGATTTGCAAAAAGTGTATCGCTGTGTGGGGACATAAGTTTGGTGCTGTTGGAAAGCAGTTTCTTTTCAACTTGAAAATACCAGAAGACGTGCTACATATGCTGTTGTCTGCTATGCAGTTGAGAGTATTAATCCCCAAAAGGTTCATAAACGGACACGGGTCAGCTGACTGCTGGTTACAAATGGCAGAGTTTGTGGACCCCTCCTTGCATAATTAAGTGCAGTTTGTTTGACATGGAATAAAGGGTTCTCAATTTTCTGAACACATTATAAGCCTTTTATCCCCATGGACGCCCACCCATACAAACTAGTTTTTCCCTCTACACCAGGGGTCCCCAAGCTTTTTTTGTGGTCCGTGCGGCATGGTTTAGTCCTGGTTAAATCTGGTTTTAGTCCTGGTTTAGACCTGGTTTAGACCAGGTTTAGGCATTGTTTAGAACTGATTTTAGTCCTGATTTTAGCTCTCGTTTAGTTTTGATGTTGTCCTGGTTTTAGTTCTGGTTTAGTGCCTCTTCCTGTGTGCAGCACATTGTAGGTGGGAGGTTCACACTCGATTCCGGTCCCCAGCCATAGTATGTACGTTTCTTTGCCAAAATGACTAAAATTAAAGCATGTTTTTTCTTTTTGATGTTTTTATTGCACCAGAACATGTGTCCTTACTGTGAGCTGACCTACATCTCCACAAAACCGACTCTTATTTATCCAGAATGAGGGCCTCCTGTTTGTTTCCATACGGAGGTTGTTCCTTTTGCTCTAATATTCCACAGTATGGCATAAAACATGTTTCCACGGAGAAGTGAGGTTTTAAGTGTTTCCATGGAATCATGCAGGTGATGTGACACCTCTAGAACGCTGCATAAGCTACTGTACCCTTAAAGGTCCAATATTACACAAAATGGACTTTAAGCTATGTTAAAATGGTGTTACCTCATCCCAAACATACTGGAGTTGTGTTTTGTTTCATTCACACATAATAACTAATAATAATCCATTATTATTAGTCTGTCTACATCTCCAAAGCTCAAAATGCTCTGTTCCACCTGATGTCTTCAACTAACAACTAGTTTTGAATTTAACAGCGACCTTTTACTTTTTGTCCAGTAAATATTGGAAATTGCAGCGCTGAAATGATCCAAATGATTCTAGTGAAGGTGTATGGAGTTTAAAAACACAGTGGAGCACTTCGAGTATTTCAAAACACAGCTCCAAGTATGTTTTTGCTGATGAAATAGCATTATAAGAGATCAGAAAATAGCGTAATGAACTCTGAAGATTAAATGCATTGTACGAATGAATGTTTGTAACTTGGTGATATTTACTGAAGAATAGCACCAGAGCGTTATCGCTGTACACAAATTTAGCACATACAAAACTGCCTTTCTGATTTGTAAAGCTAATAATGTGATTGTGACTCTAATGTCATATTGAACAGTAATTGTAAAATCAACGGTGTTTTTTTTCCTCCAACAAAAGCGAAAAAGTGTGAAAAAAGACAGACAGTTTTTCTCCTTTTATTTTGGTTTAAAATGCAGTGAGTAAAAGCCTGTCATCTCAGAGAAAGAAGATTAAATTGTACTTTTGAAGCCCACACAAGTTTGATATTGGTTTTTAGTTCCATTGTTCCCATTGTTCCACTGTGCAGTAGACGGCAAACAACCCCGACTGACCCTCATTTCTGCAATAAATAAAAACACTCAAAAGCAGAACAGTTTGATATGCATTTGAACAGGTGGGACACAAAGCAGTCACTTATTTCTTCATAAGTCTTCTTCATATTTACTTCTGTTGGGCGACAAAGGGGATTTGCAATAGAGAATATAACGGCGAGTTTCTACAAATTATCCCAATCAATAAAAAAACAGGCAAAATCAGAACCACCTTTTTCTTCCAGTCATTTGCGTAAACGGACAAGAATCACAATTGATTTACAAACTAAATTAGACACAGATGCATTGTGCCAGTGTCCCTAAGATTCAGATGCTCTGCAGACTGTTGCCTGTTGGAGCTTTTGGTTTCAAGTTGGTTTCTCTGCTCATCCAACATCTAAACTCGTGACGGCTATAAAGCATCGTGATGTGTTTGCATGAATGTGCTGAAATTAACTGGAATAAGTGAAAGAAGAAAAATAGAGGAGAAAAAAAAGAATGGCAGTAGTTTATCGCTTTATGGAAGTAGGATTAGTAACTACTGAATGAGAACTACTGAATGAGTAATGCAAGTAGGAGGAACCACTTGATCATTAATTTCTCCATAACATTGCCCGCCTTCGCCCCTCCCTCTCCCCTTCCGCTGCCGAAACTCTCATCCACGCCTTCATCACCTCCAGACTTGATTACTGCAACAGCCTCCTCTACGGTCTTCCCTCCACTGACCTTCAAAAACTTCAGTATGTTCAAAACTCTGCCGCCCGCCTCCTCACCCACACCCGCTCACGAGACCACATCACCCCAGTTCTGCAACAACTCCACTGGCTCCCCGTCCAACAGCGCATCAATTTCAAGATCCTCTTGATCACCTACAAAGCTCTCCACAACCAGGCCCCTCCATACCTCACAGACCTGGTCCAGCCCCATCGTCCCTCCCGCCGCCTCCGATCAGCCGACTCCAACCTCCTCACTCCCACAGTCAAATCAAAACACCGGACCTTGGGGGACCAAGCCTTTGCCATTGCTGCCCCCGCCCTCTGGAATTCTCTCCCCCTTCACATCAGAAACTCAGACTCACTCAACACCTTCAAAAAACTGCTCAAAACTCACCTTTTCCTTAGAGCCTACAGTCCCCACACATGACCGCTCCTCATTACTGTGTTGTCTGTTCTGCCCTTGCTTTATTGTTACCTCATTGTGAAGCGTCTTTGTGTTACCGTGAAAAGCGCTATATAAAACCAATGTATTATTATTATTATTATTATTATTAATTCTTCAGGGGGTTAAAGACTTGAAACCAAACTGAAGTTTTGACAGAGATTCAAAGATACAAGAGCAACTCACTCAATAAATCCAGTAAGAACATTTTAATAATTTACGTTTGAAAGGTCATTGCCTATAATTGAGACTTTAAGCCAGTCGGAAAACACGGAGCATCATGGTGAATATTTGAATCTGATTGGTCGAAGGAGAACAAGCTGAAAAATCAAACTTGTGTTACAGTCCAGAGAAAAGCCCAGTCATCTTCCCTGTCCATAAATGCGCTTGCCTTCTGTCCATTTTTCACAAACAAAATAGTCCATACTGATGCTAAAATAAGTATCCGCACAAACCTCTGTGCTGCCCTGTGACTGGTCTGCTCAATCCAAGATGGATTCTCATTTGTGAACTCAGAAAATCTCACAAGAATCCATTACTTCCACCAAAATGCAACTCAACACAAAATACCAGTATTATATAGCAGTGATAAGAGTTTTTCTATAACCTATTGCACTCTTTCTATAACCTATTGATCAATCAGTCTGCTCAAATGATGTGAACGTTACAGAAAAATCAGTTTCACTTAATTTCTTTAGCTTCTTGTCCTTACATTACATTACATTGCTGAGGTGCTCAAAAGAAGTAGGTAGAAGTTAGAAAAAAAGATTTCTCAACTTCCTGTTCCAAGGTTTAAGTAGTTAGCAGCTGCCGTCTGTGCTGTGGCTGTGCATAGAGAGAGACATTTTCTTCATAGATGCACAAACGCACATTTGTTTTTAATGGATTTAATATTCAATTCAAATTCTAATCCCTTCCCTGTGACTAAACAAGGATTGGATATTCCTACCTAAAAACTTTTTTCTAGCCTTGTACATCATTTGTAAGGTTTTTCATTGGGCCAAATCCTTCAGTTTTTTTAAGATTTTAGAAAAAACACATTTGTATGTTCCATTTCAGATGCTGTTTTGTGGGATTTCTACAGCTATAATGGTCTGTATTAATTCAGAGATGAGTTATGGTGAATTTGGCTGAGTTTATACACCACTCACAATTACAGTAAACGTAACAGGTTTTGCTTAATGTATGTAAGCATGATACAGGACTCCAAATGAAATGATTGTATTTTCAATTAGAAGATGAAGAAGACCTCCTCTGCAGCAGACCTGAGGCTAAGACAATACAGGAGCAGCATTCTACACCTACACATTTCTAATTGTAGTAATATTACACCACAATACCAATACATGCACTGATAACGTCCTATTTCTCTTATATATTGATTTTATGTAATGATATTGCAGGGGTCAGTTCACAGAATATCATGACAATGCCTGGATCTGGAGGCTGAGAAGAAGCTAAGTTATGCTACCTATTTATTGACCCCGTTGATATATTTTCCCTCTGCATTTGACCCAGATCTAGAGCCAGGGTGTAAACATGTAAACTCTCCAAATGGAAACTTCTTGCTGTGAAGTAAGTGCTAACCACTCTGCCATTGTGTAACCGAGATCAAAGCAGAGGCAGGTGGTTGGTGGAGGCCTGTTGGGACAAACTGTATCTTTAAAAGGTGCTATATAAATCAGGCGGTGTTATTTTTAGCTGAGGAATGAATTGTGACAGGATAAGGTCCTCCTCAGAAACCTACCTGGACTTGTGTTTTGTTTCATTCACACGTGTTTGAGTGACTCTTTATTATTAGATTTGAAGTTAACAGCTAATACCTTTTGTTCAGGGCATATTGGGAATTCCAGGGCTGAAACTATCCAAATGATTCTACTGAAGGTGTATGCACTTTAAAAACACAGTGGAGCGCTTACTGTATTACAACATGACATTACAAGGTATCACATAGTGCAATATGGGCACTTTAAAGGTCCTCTAGCACTTTTCCCCATGCATTCTAGCAAAGGATGTCTACACATTTATTATATAAGCAGCTCTTAAGGTCAAAATAACTGGGCCTGCAACTAATTAGAAGGTGTTTTATTGCCCGATATTCAGGAAGTGCGCATCTGCATGCTAAGTGCTGTCAGTGTTGTTTACCATCAGGGCAAAACTCCACACTGGACAGCTGTGAACTCATCACTGAGAATAATTAGGAAGTACAGAATGCACAATGTAAGTGAGGAATAACTTTGGACCACTGCAAAAGTTTTTCAGGTTTTAAGACAGAAAAAATCAGGTACAATGCCTTCATAATGTTTTCAACCATCAAAAACACACAACATATATGTTTAACGGTGAGATCCTGCATATTTAGCCCTTGTTCTTCTCTCAAACAGAAAACACCTTCCACCTTGTGATGTCATAGTAATCCAGGAAGCGCTCCATTGTGGCCTTTTGGGCTTTTGCAGTGCGCAGTGGGAAATCAACAAGCTAATGCTAATGCTGCTTATAAAGTTGTTTTATAACATTTCCAGACACTAATTTTTTGAACTAACTTTTTAATAGCATTGAACTGGTTTGCATTGTTGCATTATGTCTCTGTCTCTCTCTCCCTTGCTCCCCTCTCTCCATAGACAATTACCATATCCCATTACATATAATAACACTGAACTGGCTGCATTGTTGCACTTTGTCCTGATTCTCAGGTCTCTGTCTGAAAGTCCCTGCCTATGCACTTTACTTGACCTGCTCTCATGCTGCTGCTATAAGAACTGTCTCATGTTGTACTGAGGTCACACTGGGTCAATGTTTACACTGGGTTAAGGGGTATTTATTATTATTTATGGGTTTGCACTTTTGTGAAGTATGGATGCTCCAAACGCAATTTCGTTGTTCTTCTGTGACAATGACAATAAATAGTTGAATCTGAATCTGGATCTAATGAGTGAGCCAGGCAGAGCGTTTTGTTTGTTAGACTCGTGGCTGTTGTAAAATGGGTTAGAAAGTGGTGTTAATCCTCTTCTGTGCAAATTGGCGTTTTACGTGGAAGTTAAGACCTTGGCCCATCACTACACTAGTTTGTTACCTTAACAGGCTCATTGCCACAGCCAAATCTCCGCCGTTTTTTTAGGCTTCTGACAGTATTCGACCACCTCTAGCGATGGACTTTAGCTTTAAACGTGCCGGAGTTCTCTTTTAAGATCTATTCTGCTTTATTAGAATAACTTGAATAATTTCAGCCCTGGTGATTTCCAATCTCTACTTAACAAAAGGCAAAAGTGTTAACTTTAAAACTACCACTTCATTCCACCATGAAGAGGTGTGAGCTTCTAACAAGCTCACAAGAGTCAATTTTGCACATCTGAATTCCACAAAATCCTGCGATAGTGTTTCAGCGCTGTCTGTCTTAATCATGAACCTTTGTTGCTAAATTAAGAGAACACTTGTTTAAAGGCACATTCTGTAACTTTTTGGTTGGGGGTCCATCACCTTCTTGTTTCTATTTATATGTCACTGCTCTGCTTGAATGTTCCACAGTGTTACATTATAGCTCTACCTTACAATTGTTCAATTACAGGTGATTTTATAGCTAAAAATACCTAAAAAGAGACATTCTGACTGTGTGTGGGGTCGCCTCTCCACAGATCTGACCTGTTACTTGGTCTGGTTTGGTCTCCATGAAGATAGGAAAGTTTGTACCACACTGTGAAACACTCAAAACAAAGTAATAACATGATGGAGAAAAGAATTTGATGGACTATCCACCAGAAAGCTGATGATTAATTGTAAGTCAATCAATTCAAATACTGTCTAATACATTACTAAATATTAATAAAATACAACACTAAATACAGTACTGAATACAACCAATCAATTAAATACTTTCACTATAGGCTTTAACTGTATGTTTTAATCATACTTAACTTGTTTACGTTGTTGTAAACCGACTTTGGGTGTCCAGAAATGCGCCTAATAAATAAAATGTATTATTATTATTATTATTATTATTAAAAGTTACACAATGCACCTTTAATCGTGTTGGTAAACCGTACTCTTTCAAATGCTCTATCTAGGTCTACTGTTTACTACTGAAGGGTGTTGACTTCAGAATGTGGAATATATTTTTATTTTTGTATTATTTTTTGTGAACCGGACGCAAGGGAAAGACTTGGAGAAGAGAATGAATTTCTCATCTAGAAAAATCGTCATGGCGTAATGTGCTCCTCGGCTGTGCGGGTCAGGTTGGGCGCCCAAAGGCAAATGCATAATCACCATTTGTACATGTTATTTTCCTCCTGCTTTTGGAGATTCTCTCTGACAGATGGCCAGGAAATAGAAAAACAATGCAGGCGATTGGACTGCAGACAACAGTTTCTGGATGTTGTGGGTGTATTTTGTGAAAACTTTAACCAAATCTTTCTTTAGAGAGAGAGGCAGGGAGGGAAAGAAAGAGAGACACATAGAGAGACATGGAGAGGGAGGAAGAGAAAGAAAGAGAAAGAGGGAAAGAGAGAGAAAAAACATGGTGACTGAGTGGGTTTTTTCAATATATCCACCTGTAATTTGACTTAGTGAGTCCAGCTACTGGTCACCATGGAGACTGGTGCCATACTGTGGAACATTCTAGCAAAAGCAACAACATCCCAATGGACAGAAGCAGGTGGCGGACCTCCCACCAGAAAGGCTGCATGTATAACGCACCTTTAAATTTCCTCTTTTTCCTCTTTTATGGACTGTGCCTTCCTCTATGCTTAGGGCAGGCAGGACACTGTGTTAAATTTCAGATGTGAATGTTCAAGCAGTTTCAGTTCATTTGCAGTAAAAATGAGTTAAATAGGCTTTCAGACAATATTTTAATCTTTTACAAGTACCATTCTGCACAGATGAGTAAACACCTATTTTTAGCTCATTGTTCATAGTGAACTGGAGACAGACTGAACATAATAACGCTGTACCACTGCAGTCACCGTATACTGATGGAATAGAAAAGAACATGAGCTTTGGATATTGACATATGTACCAGTAAATGATGACAGACCTGTACGTCTGGAGAAGAATGTCCATATGATCGAGCCTGTGCAAAGCCTGTGTGTTATTTGTAGAGCTCAGAGATGGGAATTCAGCTCGACGGAAGAAGTAACTGTTAATATAAATTGTGTATATTGCATACGACCGGACTTACAGGAGACGGAAGCTCAGACACTTTTATATTGTTACAAGGACAAAGTAATTGAAGATAGCCGGAAGAGAGAACTGACCAGTTGTTCTAATAGGTGACATTGTACTGCAGTCGGGGCATCATTACTGCTGGTGCAATGTTATACAGTGTTATGAAATGTTAAGTATTATAATGACCCTGTATGTGGGCACTATATGTTCTATATATACATTTTTTTAGATAATGAAGTCCAAAGATATTGCATTAGTGTAGGCGTGTAGTATTCTTGCGTATAGCATATAGCAACTGCTCAGGTAAAAAGTGTGTTTTTGCCCAGATTTCATTAAAGCCTATTTTATCAAATATGAAAAAAAACAAAAACAAGACATGCAAATCAGATTTTATTTTATATCCTGCCTGCTTGTCTCCATGGTGATGAATGTATTAAATTATGCAAGCGTTTTTATTTCTCAGAACTATCGCAAAGACATTATTACTGTGAGCCGGTGCTCTCCTTGGCCTGGTGATGTGGCCTGCTTGTCTCCATGATGGTTAAATTAAATGTCATACTGTTGAACATGTCAGGAAAAAAACAACATGGAGTCAAACGGGGGCGGACCCTCTATCTGAAAAGTTACACAGTGCACCTTTAAAGAGCCGTATAAAGACCTCAGTTCCCAAAAATCGGCATTTTCTGACATATATCTCACGGGTCAGGCCTTATAATGTTAAAACCGCACAACTGAGAAGTCGCATCTTCCCGAGTCTCCCTGGAGTGGCAATCTTAGCGCAATCAGCACCTTTTCATTTATATTTTGTGTTGTTGAAAAATGGCTGTGTGACATTTTTAACCCACCCTGATTCTGAGCCTGAATGTTTTGAATAATCACAAGTGGGAAGAGCGCAGGAGAGTGAAAACATACATTTTCTGAACCCTCAAGCCTTGAATACATGCATTCCTCAAACATGCATGAATCAACTGAAATACAACTTGTAAACTATACTCCCGGGTACTGCTGTGTCCCCATGTAGTTGGACTAAAATATAAGTGAAAATTTTGAACTTAAGTTGATGATCCTTTCCCCTGTTCTCGCACAAGCTCAGTGTTCTGTATATTTTGCTGTAAGGTACAAAGGATTCATTCAGATGCTTCTCTACCAAGTCTTCCATTTCACAAGCAGCAGGTGTTGTATGTGGTTGCCTGTGTGCACTTTAGAGAAAACTTGCTTTTCTCCTGTAGGCAGAGCACAGAGGTGATGGAGAAGATGCAGATGGGACTGGGACGAGAAGATGTGAGAATGGTCCACTGAATGAACCGCTGTCCCCCAAGACACAACCAGGCAAATAACACAATGCCCCGTCTGTGGGCTACAATGGACAAAATAAAAATGAATGACCATAATGTATTCACCTTACAACAGAAAGTACAATTGTTGAATATTTAGATAATGATCTCTGGAAACTTTTAGCTCGTTTTAAATTCTGTGGTTACAGCGTCTCTCCTACAACAAAGACAGGAACAGCTAAAGACTAGTAAACATTTATTTGCTCATTGAAAAAAAAAAACAATTTGAAAGTAACTGCTAATTCTTCAAAAGAAATTCTGTAATTTATGAACATTAATATTCTGTTATGAATATTAACACAGACACAACAGGCGCAGCTCCACGGTGTAGGAATCATTGTAACACTACGGTACTGGTACCATAAACTGGGAGGTTTTACAGGTCAATAGTTTTAGGTGTAAAAATGGCAACATACCCAAGTACTGCTGGATAAGTTGGTATACTTCACATCCATAGAAGCGTGAATATCAGGGAGTGTGCCGGGGAACACGAGTGTGCCTGGAGAGCTTTGAGTTTACTATACTTCACAAAGTTGTAGCCATGTTTTGGAGTTTTCTGTTGAAACTTCTGAACCAGAAAAGACACAAAAACACAGCACTAATGTAAACTCCCCAGTGCCCTATACAGTGTCATGGACATCATGTTTTCTTGGATAGTGTGTTGCACCATCTTTGCAGGTTGAAAAATACTGCGATGCAAACAGATGTCTATGGTCTATGCTCAATGGAGCTCAAGAGCGATTCAAGTAAATTTCCCTTTTTTTCATAGACTTGAATAAATAAATAAATAAATATATATATTGAAAGTTAGAAAGCTTGCCCAGTGATAGTCATCTATGTGTTTACTAACTAATGCTAGACCTATCATTTTATTTAAAATTTGTTTCTGAAACTTTATAAACCATTTCACAGAATCGTGTGTTGTAAACAGCCATTTTGGATTTAAAACTACCATGTTGTGGATATTAGTTGTGCAGCTGGTTAGCCTCTGCGATGTCTTTGAACTCTTAATATTTAAATCTTTTGAAAAGTTTAGGGGGAAAATTAAGGTAAAATTACATTAATTTAGGCTGACTGTTGAGCTCCATATGTCAGAGTAAACATGCAGGTTTGGGGCAGATTGCTTCATTATTCATTATGCTTAACCTTCACTGTGGTGGATGCACAGCTGTCAGAGGCTAATGCTAACATATGGCCGACTGTACCTGGGATCATAAAACCAGACACAGGAACATGATGCTAATATGAAAATGCTAATATCAGCCATTCAATGAGGCACGAAATGTCTCGACCTTTCGTTTTATTTCTCAGCCTCTGTAATTTGTCTGGCTTCAAATAGAAATGACACCGTGCGAGACGAACGCTGCCGATGTCCAATGCTTTTGTGTGAATCAGCCGGGCTCCTGTCCTGCTTCCTTGCTTGGGAATGGCCACTCTAATCCAATTTGAAGTAATGGAATTGAAGGCTACCCTCTTGTGTTATGCGGCTTCTTGGCTCACAGGGGGAGCTTGTACTTAGCTGTTTACCTAAATATTGATTCACGTCCCAGTGCCTGTGCTGCAGGTGTCTAGCTCTGGACTGTGTAAACTATAAACAAAAGCTGTTTTATTCAGTATAATCAGAAAACTGTGTAAATCAACCTGAAGCACCAGCACATATCGGGGAATATAATATAATATAAAGGCTAAACATACTCATGAAATAAAGTAAATAACAGATCAGCTTACAGTCGCATTTTAAAGGTCCTATATTACACAAAATGGACTCTTGTGAGTTTTAAGCCATGTTATAATGCTGTTACCTCCTCAAAAGCATATCTTGAGTTGTGCATTGTTTCATTCATACGTGTTTGAGTAATTCTTTATTATTAGTCTGTCTACATCTATGAAAGTTCAAAATGCTCTATTTCACCTTTTGAAGCGGTAGTATGCAAGTTTATTTAGTAGAAACTGGCAATTCTACGGCTAAAATTATCCAAATGATTCTAGTAAAATGTATGGACAGCACAAGGTGTTAGTGTTTCTACAGTAGTTAGAGAGAAGAACCTAAATGTGCAGGATGTGTGTGATAAACATGTGTGAATGAAACAAAAGACAACTCCGGGTATGTTTTTGATGAGGAAATAAGTTAGAGCATAGATACGAAAATAGCAGATCCTTTAACATATAAGTGAACCCAGAATTTACATGTGTTCTCACCACTCCCTGTACCTCCTTTTTTAAAAATAAAAGTAAGCGTATCACAGTCCCAAACGAGTGCTAATAATAATGAGACCGATGAAAGGTGAACAGGAGCCAGCCCCACACCAGGGACACGGGGTCACAGGCTTCTCCTTTACCCTCCATAAGTGGGTCACCTCATTTGAATTGGCCCTGCAACTTCTGTGAACTTAACATGTGAAACTGGAGTTCACCTGTTGTGCTCTAGATTCAAAATACATCGTAGAGTTTGATGTTCGACACTTTGTTTTCTAGCACCTTGCACTACATGCTGTTATTGTATACAGTGGATTTAAATATGACACTTTCGTAGCTCAGAGGAGTAACAGGTTCCTCTCACTGCGCTGCTTAATGGAGCGTTTTGAGAGATCATTTGTCCCTTTGGCCTTAAGCTTCAACTGTGTCTGAAATGAATTAAACCTGAGCATTTTGTTACTATTGCCACTAACTTTAACTTAACTAACTTTAACCTTATTTTTTATTATTGTATGTGTGAGTCTTGGAATGGTTTATTATTTTGGAAAATATTTTTTATCTACAATTACATTTTGATGTCCCATTTCTTGTTAAAAGTTAATTCATCTATAGGTAAATATTTCTTGACTAACCAGAACATATTCAAATCTAGTCAAAACCAAGCCAGGGGAAATAATAACAGTGTTTTCAATATTAATGCATAAAATTGTGACTTGGGAAGCTTTATCTCAACCCCACAACTGCACATACTAGGGGTTAGCCTGCATCATCTTCTTCTTCCATCCATCCATCCATCTTCTCCCGCTTAATCCGGCTGGGTCGCGGGGGCAGTTTGCTGCCCAATACTCATAGCACCTGACCCCCCCTATGAACCCCTCTGCAGGTGGTGAGCCCACAGGAGGGTGGACAACATGGTCCTTGATGTTAGTTCATAGGGATGCGGGCATCTTCTTCTTGTTTTTCATTTTCATTTTTATGCATTAAAAATTATACGGAAATTACAAACAAAAAATACATGCAAAGGTTACAGCCCATATCTCGCATACAAATTTGACCCACTTGAACCCTCGTTACCCCATCCCTCTCCTTGGTGGGTTTTCGTTTTATCCAACTTCTCGTCGCTTTATTTTCATTTGGTTTGGGCCCGTCTATTGGCACCTGAGTATTACATGAAGACAGTGGAGAACTCATAAATATGGATCCACATGCAACATTTACAGTGGCTCATGGAGTTCAATGTCGACCAGCAGATACTGTGACAGGGCTGTACGTAAAATATCCAGCTAAGATGACTACTGATGTTTAAAGGTCCCATATTACGCAAAATTTATCCTCATGAGCTTTTAGCCATGTCAGAATGTTATTACCTCCTCAAAAACATACCTGGAGTTGTGTTTGAGTAATCTCTTTATTATTAATCTTTATTATTAATCTGTCCAAATATCAAGTGTCAAATATTTGGTCAAATTAGAACAGGAAGCGATTTTTTGGGTAGTATTTCATTTAGATTGTTTAAATGAAAAAGTAAAGAATTTGACGTGGTTTACACTTTTTGCATTTCATGAAAACAGATTTAGCTAAAATTGTTTTAATCTTTTTTGTGTGTGTGTGTGTAATTCATTTTATATTTAATTTAATAAACTGAAACATATTTATTTGGTTACATGAATGTTTAAACTACCAGAATAATGCCTTCCTTATGCGTAAATTATCCCTGCATTTGGGGTTTTTCAGGTTAATGACATATAGATAGTATTCTGTTTTAAAATTGCGCTTCTTCCTGTATTTTTTTCACTTTCCTTCTGAACTTTTCATCCATTCAAACCACTTCATAATTAGGATGGATCTAGGCCAAGTCTTTACAGGCCAAAACGTGATTTTTCAATATTAAAATGACTGATTTTTTGGGGTTATTTTTGGGTGTTTGCATGGCTTAAAACTTATTTTTAACTGGAGAAGTGAAACAGAGGTGTTTAGCATACGGTTAAAGAGGATATAAGGAACACGAATATGACTATATCAACTCGCATATTTGCTAATTAAATGTTTATTTGACTTTGATTGTGACATTTGGGAGGAAGTACCACAGCACTAGATCCTCCTGACTCTCCTCCTTCTCCGGTTGGTGAAGTTGGCTTTTATCTCTGCCGACATCTGCACATCCATCTCCAGGTTTCCTTCAGTCTCTTCAGACTCAGGATCCTAAAGATCTTTGAGTGCTGCTGGTCAGTTCAGGTCAGGTTTTTGTCCAATGAGATGAGTTTGGTCTTCTAATAATCTATTCTAACATATTCTTTCAGATTTTTTATGTTAGACTTTAGTTTGGGAACTCATAGTTTACAAATTAACTATTAAATTCAGTTTAGTAGTAGTAGTTTGGTAAGTTAAAGTCAAAGTCTAAAAGTCTGAAAGTTAAAGGAGAATAGGTTAGGGTTTGATGTTTCAGTAATGGGACTGTTTTTGATGTTTTGGTGATGGGACCGTTGCCAAAATAACATATTGTCGAAAACATTTAAATTATATGCAGATAATAGAGAACACAGACTCTTTCACCACTTATGACACCCAGTCCAATCAGAAAACCACCAATAAAGTATACCCTTTGAATCCTCACAACTGGCAAAATGGGAGGAAGAACTTTGCTGTTTTCGTTTTAACTTTCATAATAACTTTAATGCTATTCAAGTCATCATGTAGAGCTCTCTGACCCGCTTGCCTTCCCACTCTTCTCCAGACCTGCCTGCTGTGTGAAATACTGTGTGAAATACTACTGGCTTTGGTCCTGAGTGAGTTTTACTGCTCCTTGATTAGCGCGCGTTAGCTGCCCGCTGCTTGCACTGAGCGTACACATCTTTAATCATTCTACAGAAAATCTTTCAGCTCTTAACGTAGCAATTACAGTAAAGTCAATCCATAATGGCAGATTTTAGTGCCGGCCAAATGACTTTTAATGGGTTTTAAAGGTGACATAAATAATGCACGGGCTGAGGTGTGCAATCCCGCGGTCGGCCAGCTGCTGTTTAACCAAATGCATGTAAAAAGAAACTGTTTCCTCCCTCTGATTTTCCTGATCTGACTTGTATTTAATGCTGTGATCTCAAAACGCTAAACTCAGGTCACATTAATAGCAGAGACAAAACCACCGCTTCCATTTCTACATTTATTGCCTATAGATGCACTTCTCACTGTGTGATCTCTGGTGGGAAGTCTGCTACTTATTTATAGGATTGTTAATTGACAAGACTTGACCTGATTTTAGAGAGCGTGATTAACAGGCAGATTTACCCATCAGAGACACTCTGCTCTGTTAGTGTCAAAAACAAACATCACTGCGAACATAAGCGGAGGGGAAAAAAAACAGCATAAAGTACTGAGAAACAGCGTCGAATTTTCACAGAATCGACAATCGAAGCGTCAAACTATGACTTATCTCAGGTAAAAGAAGTTATATAGGGCTGTTTTGTTCTGAATGATACAAGAGATGTCTTCTGCATTTAAGAGACACGCGTTACAAATTAGCGGCTGTGGTTGGTTTCAAGTTTGGACAGAGATTTCACGCTCTTTGGTCCGATTCCAGACCTTTGTAGATTCGAACAAAATGTACTGGTACAGTGCACTGGCTGTTTTTCAATCAGCTGATGTGCCTTGAACCTGGAAGGGACGTCACACTTAACAACTTTATAGGTTATTGCTTTGCCTAGAATCTTCTGCGGTGAGCCTATCCATTTATTCTTTTGTATTATTCTACCTGTTTCTCTCTAGAACATTTCAGGCAAAGCAAAAGTTTAAAAATACTACATCTTCATTCTAAGAAAATCTGACGATCTGATGGGTGGTGTTGACAAAAACATAAGATCTAATTCTTTTAATATGCTGATAATGATCTTGATCAGATATATTTACAGACATTTATTTGGAAGGATTGTAAAATTACAGACAAAATAAGAGAAATGTTACTTTATGTGGATGAATACACATGTAGTTAATATGATTAACTCCTCTCCAGCGAATCACAGCTCACTTCTGCCACGCTTCAGTTTCCCAGAAGCCTATCGATAGCAGCCTATCCCAGAAACCCCGTTCATCCCGAATAATTCGACGCCACCCTCCCCAATCCATATCTGCTCTCTTCCAGACATAAGACGCCTACGAGGGGTGTCCCGTCCTGCTGGGCCATGGGAAGATTGAGACTGTACCCCCACCCTGAGTCTCAACCCAGCCGACCTGCCTTGTTTCAATGCAATAAACGCTTTTCGCTTCGCACATGTGTTGTAGGTGTGGTCCTTGCTAGTGAACATAAGTTTATTTCATTTGAGTCGACCTCTATTACCAGGATTTTGATATATGTTTAAAACAAGATATACCTGAGATTCAAAACTGTGCATGAGTCCTAAACAACAAGTGCGAAAGGTTTACTACCATTTTTTCCAATATATTGCCAAGCTCTAGTTTTCCTCATTATGGTCTAGTAGTTGCTTGCATTCTGTAATATCTGTCAAGCGCTTTAAACCAGCTTTTAATGCCGGCTTTTAAAGTTGGAGCTTGAATGACCTCTGTGTGAGTTTACCCGGTGGTTGCCTCAGAACTCTCCACATGTGCACTGACAGTTCTCCTCCTTGGCTGCTGCTCCATCTGCCTCCTGCCCTGCTCAACCCACATCTCTTCAGCCCCCTCCTGACTCCTATTCCTTTGTCTCTCCTTCGTTTTATTTGTAGCTGATTTATATGATTTATACAGAGTTTTTGGTAACCTTTCATCACATCATTATGGTGTCGAAGCTATGGGCCACATGGATGATACGAGTGCACAGCGGTTAACGCCTTAACGCCGAGTGTCACAAATATGCAACAAACCGTGTGGATCATGATATAAGCAGTGATCGCGGCTGCATTCCCCCAGTGTTAGTGCATATGCAGCACCTTCCTAGGAACCTTTGGCAAGCACGTGTTTGTAGTTGTTGCAAATTTGCAACATACACACATTTCTCTCTATATATATTTTTTGGTGTAGTCAAGTTAATGATCTCAACTTAATTTACCATCTATTTAAAGGCAAAACCACATACAAAACCGTTTTATATACATCTATATAAATTCAGACGTTAAGAGGTTAAAGGAGACGCAAAACCTTGAGTTTTTAAACATAGTAGTTAGAAATAAGGATGCACTGATCCAGCAACTACGACTTTAGTATCTGCCGATATTTGCCATCAACCAGTATTAGAGCAGAGCCTGAAAATAGTGTTTATTTCCTTAAAGCAAAAAAAAAAAAAAGATTAAAACGTGTTATGTAGTTATTTATCACACAAATCACCACGGAAAAGCTTTGTATAAATAATAATTCAAACTGGTCCAACTACGACGAGCAAAACTTTTTATTACATCAGTGTTTATGCAGCTGAAGCCGATACCTAATCCAGCAATTTTTTCTGGACTAGCTATCTGATACCATTTCACCTCATTATTGCTTTAGTCAAAATTGCATTAAGTGATCCAAGTATGTTTGATTATTACAATATCGTCCTGCATTTGAGGTTTGAGTGTTCAGAAAATTTCCATTTTCACCTTCCTCCTATCTTTACCCACATTTCTGAAGTTACTTGCAATTGTTTTAAAAATTCTGGCTCAAATATACACATCAGTCCAAAAGTGTTGAGTATACATTATGTTATACCTGCAGCCCTTCGTGGATTCGTGCTGTTCAAGCCCTGGTCCCTGGGGCACTTCTCCACCCGGACACTCCCACCTCACCTCCAGCCTCCTCCCCCTGTTTACGCAGACTCCCCACACGTGTTCGGGGCTGCTGGATTTTGCGGCCAGTCTGCCATTTTGTATTTGTGTCTCATTAGTGTCGTTAGTCTAACTTTGTGTGTGTGTGAGAGGCACTAGTTTAGTTTAGTTCTGTTTTGTCTTTTTAGTTGTGACTTGTTTCTCTTTGTAGCTTCATGTGATTTTTGTTTAGGGACGTGTGTGGTTTTGTTGTGTGTTATGTGTCCCTTACTTGTTTGTGTATAGACCTACGTGACCCGTGACCTGTTTTGGCACAAAACTCGTTATATTTCAGTCCTTCTTTAGGTTTAGGTTATTTTATGTACATATTTTAGCATGTTTTCTTTTGTTACCTTGTACATCCTGTTAATTAAATTACTTAAGTTATTCCATTTTCCCATCTTGGTTTTTTTGATACTTCCCCTGCCCCTCATAACAACTAAAAAACAAGCAAAAACAAACACAAACATACAGGTGGGGCCGGCAGCAGAGAATCTCTTTAATAATTATGTCCTTCCTGTTACCGTATGACAAGAACATGCTCAAGAACAAACCCACACATTAAAGTTTGAAATATTATCCCTCTGTTTAGTAGGTGTAGACCTGTCATGATAACACATTTTGAAGCACAATATATTGCTGCAGAGAAATATTTTGATAAACAATAATACTGAAACTACTAGAAGGATAATCCCAGTAAACCACATTTTAAATAAACAATATCATTAAAAGGCCAGAGCTGCCATAGAAGTTATTTATTCTACTCTCATCTGCTCAAATCTTGCAGTATTACTTAAAATGACTAAAATCTCCCCACTATTGCAAATAAATTGCACACACGATGAACGCTGAACCCCAAAATAGATTGCTCCAGCTTTCATATATTGAACGATAAGCCAGTGTATTAATTACTGTGTCAGGCCTAAGCAGATGTTCGTTTAACCCACTGCGCCACCTTCAAACTTTTTATTTTTCCAAGATTTACAAAATGATTATAACTAATTCGTCTTTCTTTGTTCTAATCTGTCCCTTTGGTAAAATGTGTCTCTTCACTTCCCCAAGTCTTTTAATGGAGTCCTGGGTCAATTATTACAGAAGGAGATGATTACCGAGCGGTGAATGGCAAAGTGCTGGAAGTGTCACGTCCTGTGGGCCCTGGGCAGTGTAGATCAAATGTAGATCAGCTCCTATCTGTGGCAAATTGACTGGAGTGATTAGCTGTGGCGAGAGGAAATCACAGCCTTCCTGAATTACTCATGCTGCTCAGGTGTAGACCTTTGACCAGTGTTAGCGTCGGCCCCTGAATGCTAATGTTGGATCAAAAAGTGTGGATGTAAACTCAGAAGATGGAGCCAGTGGAGAGCTTCATATTTTCAGGATGAGGGAGAGTGAGAGAAGTTCCAGGTTGGGAATATCATCTAGTCTTCCATCTCTAATCTTGGTCAATACTTAAGTTTCCACAGTCCAGGTAGAAAAAAGTAAAATAAAATAAATTAAATAATAGACAGGTCTACGTGTGTTTTTCTTTGAACGAGATTAAAATATGTTTTCAAGCAGAGGTAGGTGATTTTGTAAGATCCAAGAGTTATTTAATTGTTACAAACTTCTGCAGGCATTCTATTCTTTGTGGCTACTCAATTATATGAGATATTCAAGTAAAATGATACTGATGAAACACTTCCTATATTCTCCCTATACATTTTTACTTCTACTTGAGAAATACTTTTGATTTAGTTACACTATATGTCAACAAATAATGATACAAATAACTAAATATAGAACAGAATCAATTTAAACTTGTGTGGAGGCTCAGGAGCAGCACTCAGGCTCCACATTTGCCTAAGCTTAAGCCTAAATCTGTTAGCGATAATACTATCGGTAACACAGGTCCAATGTTGGATATAGATCTGCAGCTTGTCCATGAAATCCTCCTGATTACACCATGAAATGAGCCATTAGCGTCGCTGTGAGCGTGTTTATCTTGATGAAGAGGGCAAATCGACATTTTCAAGCACATCATCCATGACAGTCGCAGATAAAGATTACATCTCCGCTCAGTGAAGTGTTTACCCCCCCATGCAGGGAATACACAAGTGATTTTAGTGCAAGGAGATTCTATTAGGGCAGACACATGTCAGGAGATGTACACACACAGACTTAAGATCATTTAGGTATTTGATTATTTACTTATCGTTGTACCCAGAGAGTTGTCTTATTTGTGGGCTTCCATTATGCATTTTAATGATAAAAAAAAAATAAAAAAAAATCAAAGATGCTTCACATAGATCCAGACAGACACAAACACAAATGAACGAAAACAGATAAACAGGATATGCAGTTATTTAAAGGCCGTTTTGAACAGGTGAGTTAAAAAAATCAGCTTGTGCTATAAAACAATTATTAAAAATCCTTAAATCCTGCAAACAGAAGGTTTGAATTCTTTTCTTTTCTTTTCATTTGTTATCGGGTCTGATACGCCTATAAGAACCAAAGTAAGTGAGCCACAATTTGCAATATTTTTTATTTAATTTTATTTTGGAAGATAGCTAAATGTACTTTTGAATGATGCCAAATATCGTTTTCAGTTGTATGATGTGTATGTATGTTGACTTTATGAGAGAGCCATACTGTACCTGTGCTGTACCACTGAGATGGTGTGTTTAAAGTTAGGGAAGCACAAGTAAACCCCACTGCATCCTGCGGCCTTGTCAAAGATGTTCAGAAAGTCTAAATGCGTCAATAAGGATATTTCACAGACGCAGGGATATCAGTACCTTCAACATTAAAAGTTGAAGGTTTTTGCATTTCTTTTCTGAGCAGTGAGCACAAAATAGGGTGGAGCAGGGAACACGCGGTGGTATTTTGTGAGATGAGCTCCACAAACTTCTCTTGGCTCATGTCCAAGTAAAAAATCATAGATGCTTTAAAATTAAATACATTTCCTATATGCATTAGTGGAGCTGTCTTGTGTATTTCAGTCTGTTTGGAGCATTTCTCCTTGTCTAAATGTGGAAATATTTTTGGTAAAATTTTGAACTTTTGGTCAAATGTGGCACAACTTTTGAAAATTACATTTTATCCCCCCCAAAAAAACAAAAATAAAGAAAAACATTAATGTCTCGTGAGCTATATTAGACAATGTGCAGCATAAAAAGGTGTTTAGGGCATAAGACCTGAGATTTTTATACTGAATGGGAAAAAAGTCTTTAAAATGCTGTGAACAAGTTTGCAACACTCCTCATAGAGGTCAGAGTATAAATTGCTTATGGAAAGTGTTTACCTGGCAGAAGCACAGCTCTTGACCAAACTTTACAAAGACGTGGATTCAAACAGAATGCAGAAGGGACCGGCGAGTCGACTAAAGAAAGTGTGGCAATCACATCCTTATGGATTGTATAACACGTGCGAGTCAAACCTGCTCCTAGCTGTGCCTCTGATCTGTCTGTTAAAACTGCGGCTTACAGTGGTTCTGCTTTTATGCATCTCAAACAAGCTATGGAGAGAAAGAGCAGTGACAGTGTATGGGAGCGAGGGCACTGGTCCAATCACACAACAGCAGCACAAGCATAAAACATGCTCACCATGACACACACATCTGCAGGTGGTTGTGCATTTTCTTCTCTGTGTTTAAATGTGTCCAAAAGATCATCCAAAGCAGGTCACACAGTTATAGCAGTGGGAGCTCAAACGTCCATGCAAAAAACATAATCATTAGAATAGCGATGAAGTACGGCACAAAGATCCCTCGTGTCTATGAGTGAGCCACAAACTCCCGGCACAGAACCCTGCCGGTTAATAGTTGTCCACTGAATGTAACACACATGCACTGAAAAATATGAAAGCGATAAAAAAGTTGTCCAGATAGTTATTTCCACGGGTCATTTGCTGATTTTTCTGCTTTATCTCCAAAAAACAGATGCGTGAGTCCTGTGCACACAGAAGGCTCCAGGTCATTTGCTCTTGTGGTTTGATATAAATCTGCTGTTGTGGGCCTCTGTTGTGAACAGGAAAGATGAAGAGGCATGAACACCCAGAGGAAGCAGCTGTTTATCCATTGAGCACTATCTCGCTTACATATTTTTAAAATAATTAACCATTCTCAAATATTAATTTTGCAGAATATCAAAGATGACCACTCAAATATTTGATTAATTAGACCTATTTCAGTGAATGAATAAAGTTGTCTGTTTCTCCAGTGCCTGTGTGGAGCAGAGTGCTGGTTTAGTGTGAAATACACGTGTTGTATATTATAGCATCATTTATATTAAAAGGGTCGTTAATGTTACTTCCATACGTTTATTTACTTATTTTCCACCAGCAGAAGATATATGTGAAACCTGTCTTCCCTCACCTGGCCTTTTTTCAGACTCACCTGTGCTCTCTCGCACACTATCAGACTGAAGTACTGTAGATAGCATCTAGTGGTGGTATGTGAGAATACAACAGGGCCGGGTCGGCTTCAAAGGCATAATGTGATGTGCAAATAAACTCCTGCAGTCATTACTATAGCTTTTATTGTTTCTGTGTAAAGAAAATCAAATAAGTAAGATCTTCTTTTCATTATATGCTGTATGTTAGAGACAGTAAGCCTTGATCTGACTCTCTGGATTTTGTACAGACCGCTGCAGCACTTAAGAATGGGTCAAATGCACAGAACACATTTCTTTACCTAACATGTTGTCATTTGACCCAGTTGTTCCTTTGTTTATGCTGTCATCTGAAGTGGTGCGTTAGGTGCTGTTTAATAACCTGAGGTGATGCTGTGCGATTAAAACTCACATCTTGAGTCTGTTTCTCACTTCAGACACTGAGGAAGAGGAGGAAGAAGAAGCGTCTGGAAAAAGCCCGTTTAATAAAACACATGCAAATGAGGTTGTGCAGGTTATTACATCTGCTGTTTCTGTGTACGTGTGTGTGTGTGTGTGTGTGTGTGTGTGTGTGTGAACATGTTTATCACACGCAAATCTGTTCAGACAGGTGATTATGGGAATCTGATTACTTGTTGGGACTTTCGTTTTTAGGAGATAGACATGGATTTATTTGGGGTCAGGTTAGGGTTGTAGGTCAAAGGTTAAAGGAAAATTCACACAAAACCCTTTGACGTGCAACAAAAAAGGCTCCTCCATTATTCTTTATGAGCCTGCGATGGTGCCCAAGCCCAAGCCTGAGCCTCGAGGGGAACTTGTGGAATTTGGACACAATTTAAAGGCTACGCGATTACGCTATTTTCTGATCTATGTTATAATGTTATTTCCTCATCACAAACATACCCGGAGTTGTGTTTTGTTTCATTCACACACGATTAACACACAAACCTTGCAGATTTAGGCTGTATTCTTGACATGGAGTAATACGGAAAGTGCTCCACTGTGTTTTTAACTCCACACACCTTCACAAGAATAATTTTAACAATTTCAGCCCTAGAATTGCCCATCTCTACCAAACAAAAGGTAAAAGGCAGCTGTTAACTGGAAAACTACCACTTCATGACATCACAAGGTTGGATTATTTTGAGTTTTTGATATAGACAGACTAATAATAAAGGATTGCTCAAAACACCAAACACAACTCTGGGTATGTTTTTGATGAGGTAATACCTTTCTAACATGGCCAAAAGCTCACAAGAGTCAATTCTCTGCAATGAAGAACCTTTAAAACATATATTTTTGGCACTTCTGCGTTGAGTTCAGACACGTCTCTGCTCTGTTACCTGAAGAAGAAGAAGTGGAGCTGGACAAGAATCACTGTTGAGACAGAGAAAGCCCCATCTGCTCTCCTGCCTCTCTATGCACCAGAAGCTTCTGTCTCTCACTTACCTCTCTGCAAACATCTTAAACCACCACCTTTCCCGCCCTAATACAGCGCTAAGCCTCTCATTTTGTTATAATCTGTTATCCGGAGAAACACTCGCACTCAAAATATTCCAAAGCATTAAACGTAATGAGTAAAGTTGATTGTCCTCAGAGCACTGCGGAGGTGCCATGCAGTCTTATGGAAATCTTTACATCTATAACCTTTTACTTAGTCTAGACTGTTCAAAAGAACGGTATGTAAGATATGTAATGTTATATAAAGTCTGGCTGGAGTTTTTTTTTTTACTTTTTACCTTAATCACTTAGCCATAATTTGACATTATCCTGTGCGATAGTGTCCTGACCCCGTGCTCCTGAGTATAAATGCTGTATCCTCGTTGCATTGTCTCTAGGGACAGAAGTGATATGGACTGACATAGGGACAGTTCAATTATAAATAACCCTGGGACATTAAAACTCTCAGTTTATGTTTGGTTTATTCTTTAAGTGTTTAAATAGAAATTCCTCAAGACGAGCAACAGATTAATTCCGTTGTGAGTCAATGTCCCTTTGGCTTTTACGATTAGTTATGGTGTGAACAGTTATGGTGGTCTGGTGGGTGCAGGTTTCATAGACTGTGACCACAAGAGCACTGCAGCTCTTCACTCTTTTTCTGAGTTTTTCTGCAAGAATACTGGCCCAGCACATCCTTTGCTGTCTGTTCAGTACGTGCAGGTATGTGTTTGTTCACTATATCACAGGTTTATTTCCTTAAATTCATTGTTATGGTGCAGCGATACCTAAAAACAATTGAAAGAACTATATAAACCATGATCCTTTGCGCTGTCGGCTCTCAGTGCAGACTACATGAAGAAATAATTGTTGTAAGCACTTTTAAATCTTAGTTCTTTGGATTATGACAGAACCAGACATTTTGAAATGAAAGAGTGCCATATATACAATTTTGCCTCCACAAAATATTGCAATAGATACTGTACCGTGCAATGCATGTTGTAAAAAAAATATCATACCAAGAGATTTGGATATTGTTAGACTTCTTACTGTGATCAACCCTTATATGGCACTTCCACAATTTGCTGTTGGTAACTGGAAACTGCACAAAACCTGTAACCCTCCTATAAAGAACAAAGAAAGTTTCACTGCTTCACTGCCAAACTGTGAAAATAAGTTGGGTGAAATGGAGCATGTAAGTGTGAGGAGATGGATGCTCCACAGAAGAGCCGAGACTTACTGCATCTCTACACATAAAAACAGAGGAACAGAGGAGAGGCATGGCCATAGGTGCACTGAATAAACCTCTGATGATTCACTGGACTCATTCATTACTAATGCTGAGTCTGAAAATGAAGGTCTCCATGAAGATGTTATTGCTTTGGCTGAAATGTCTCACAGTATGGCATTAAACTCAACATACTCGTCTACTGCATTACATGTGTGTGTAAAAATATCCATATATTCTGATTTTCAAGAGTCAGAATCGATTATCATGATCCGATCCGGTCTTGATTGGGGTTAGTGTTATTAGAACCTTTTTTGAGCTGTTACCTGAGCTGTTACACGTGGTTTCTGAGGTTGTTGTTCTGAGTTGTTGTTCGTGTTTTATACTTCACCTCCATTTGGCCTTACAAATCGCTTTTCTTCTGTCAAGCGCATCTTTGTCTTTATTGTTTCTGAACCCGAAATGGTGCCAGACGGGAGCTTTGAGTGTTTCTGGCGTTTTCAAAGCCGGGACTTGGCTCACGTTGCCACTGGTGTCCGACGCCATGTTCATTGTTTTTGATATCGTGCCCTGAGTGGGGTTAAAGTTCACCAGGGGAAAATGTATTACAAATGAAATCAATCTTTGGATGTATGAATCAATCTTATGTCCTAGTCACCTGCTTGACTTCATATGACGTGTTTAAGCAAAGCAATAACATCTCCATGGAAACAAGCAACATTTTGTGAGGTGAGATTTTTCTACCACTATAGGACTTTTATCACTCTGTGTCAGAATACTTGTGAATGTTCAAATATTTGCAACCCTTTTCTTGCTCAGATTTTTTTTTATTGTACCCATGTCTCAATGAATTTCCTATCTTTGCACCTTTTTATTTTTTTTTTCTCTTCTAAGAATGTTTAACTGGCAAATAACCAACCAAACATACACCTAATCTGCTTGTTTGTTTGGTTATTTGTTTAAAATGGAAAAACTAAAATTCTGAATGAACACTAAAGTTAGTTTTGCTAACTAAAAATTCTGAGGTATGATGACACTATCCCGAGCTCTACCATTGTGTTATTGGCGGATTTCAGATGCCATGATAACTTTCTGTCGTCTAACAAAATGTAAAGAAAACTGGCAGCTAAATGTACTGCATTATGTCCTCCTTCTGTTTGGAGAAACATGTTCAAAGATTTGGAGGACTTCTTGTTCCTTTTTCTGTCATACAGTGTTCCTTTTAATGACTGTTACCAAACAGATCACACAATCATGTTTTGAAAGTCATTTTTCACTCTGCATGAACTATTTTTACTTTTAAGAAAGCTAGGCTAGATTATTTCCCAACTTCGCAGCCACTTTGCTCTTTAGTAGAACTTTTAGCAAAATAGTGAATGTAATTAAAGAAAAAAAAGTACGTTGACGCCCTCCCCATCTCTGCTCTTAGGGTTAGCACAGTTATGTAAGTATAAAGCATGAGAATATTGAGTGAGCGAAGTGACTAGAGGGGAGGGGGTTGTGGACCTGCTGGACTGTGCCGATCTTCAGGTCTATCTTTTAAACAGGTCATTAATTAGAAGAGATCAATGTGAACCTCACTGATAATGATCTCTCTTGGACATCTCACTTATTTGTCCCAGTGTGGGAGCTGTGGGCGCTGCTAATGCACTGCTAATGTTGATTTGATAGACTGTGTATTCTTTTAACCGTCGCAAATCTAATGAAGATTCAGACTCTAAACTTTTTCTACTCCCGTGTATCTGTTACATATGTTTATTTGTCCATCCCTGAACATTTGGTATCTTGGTATTTTACATTAAAGGTCCTATATTACACAAAATTGATTCTTATGAGCTTTTGGTCATGTAATGATGTTACATACCCAGTTGAGTTTTGTTTCATTCTCTTATGTTTGAGTTATGCTTTATTATTATTAGTCTGTTTATTAACTCAATATATTTAGTTCCACCTTGTGAAGTGGTAGTTTTCAAGTTAATAGCTGCATTTTACCTTTTGTTCAGTAGAGATTGGCAATTCCCTAGCTGAAATCATCCAAATGATTCTAGTGAAGGTGTATGGAGTATTTGAAAAGTCAGTGGAGCCCTTCCTTTATTACAACATGATATTATTACATTTTCCGTTTGAAAAAGCTGCATTACATAGATAAGAAAATATTGTATTAACAGTTAAATTTAACAGTGAAACAGTTTGTTGTTTAGCAGCTAAGATAATTACAGCACCAAAATGCTCAGAAAGCATCTGTTATAGATTATGTTCATTTTAAAAGAAGCAATTTCTGGCTCGTGACACTGGAATAACGTCATACAGTTGGACCAAGAGTATTGAATGCTTGAGAAGCTGAGGGGCTAGCACTCATGCCTCACAGCAAGAAGGCTGCGGGTTCTTCCGGGCACTCCACTTTCCCCCATCAACCCGAAACAGGCTACACAGGTCTCCAGGAAGAATAGCTGATAACTAATGTAGGTTAATTAAATACAATGAATCAATTCAAATACTGTCCCACTTTAACTGTAGGCTTTTAACTATGTTCACTAGCAAGGACCACACCAACAAGGCATGTGTGAAGTGAAAAGAGTTTATTATAGGGAGACGAGGCAGGATGGCTGGGTTGAGACTCAGGGTGGGGGTTCAGTCTCAATCTTCACATGGCCCAGCAGGAACAGGACTTCCCTCATAGGCATCTTATGTCTGGAAGGAAACAGATAGGGGTTGGGAGGGTGGGGTTGAGTTATTCGGGACAAACTGTGTGGGACAAATAGGCTTCTGGGAAATTGAGGCATGGTAGAAGTGAGGTGTGATTTGTTGGAGAGGAGGCGAGGGCGGTTGAGGTGTGGTCCTGCTCCTGAACCTAAGTTAATCATTACATTTTTAATAGTAACTTAACATATTTATGTTGTTGTAAGGTGACCTTGAGTGTCCAAAAAGGTGCCTAATAAATAAAATTGATTATTTATATTATTATTATTATTATGATTATTATTATTATTATTATCAGAAGAAGAGCTTAATATGCAAGATTACTCACCATTGTCAAGTCAGTGAGCAAAGCTGTAAACTGGCGAGTGTCCTTTTTAGTCAGTTTAAGAGTGAATACTTGTTTATCCAGAGTATACATGCATTTGTCTTGTCTTATTTGGTGCAGACTATGCACTGATATCATCCTGGTATATGATATTGGATACTAGTTCTTCTTATATTCTGGTTGGACATATAAATTGATATAATAAAACTTTAATAAGACCATTTACTGGTCATAGTTGGTCTAGAAAGTCTCATAATGATTGGATTTTTATTTATCCAAAATCCTTCTGTAATTATTTGGGGGATAAATAACAGCTACATAACACATTTGGATCTGTTGTTTCTTCTTTTATTTTTGTTTTAAGGAAATAAATTCTGTTTTCTGTCTCAGTGGTATTGGTCAATATTGGGAATTGGCAGATACGTAAAGCTCAAATATCGGGAACTGAAAAAGCTGGATCATTGCTAGTGCAGATATCCCTAAAAAGACTTGCCTTTGTAAAACAATATTTTGCAATCTAAATATTATTCCATCCCCCCACCATTGACTTTCATGTGTAAGAAAAATACCTTTTGACAATTTTTCAAAATGAAGAGTTTTTCTTTTTTTTACTAACATACTTTTACTTTAGGCAGTTGAAGGTTCTGTAAGCTTTATCAGAAATAAAGGATACACGGAGAACCAGGGCTGTGTATGCAGCAACATGAGGCGCGGTGCTTTATAACCTCCCTCAGGTGTAGTTTCCTGGTAAAGACCGAGAGCAGAGCAAACCAGCCCCGATTACAATCACACTCCACATTTGTCATGGAAACTTTGTGCTCGGTAAAACCCACTGTTTCAGCACAAGCCTTTGGTTATTTATAGTGTGGGACAAACGGCTCCAGTCTTGACATATGGCTGGGCAAACCTGGAATTTACACAAAGTTAAGAGTTCAGCGTTTATATTTGGACTGTTAGTGTAACATATGGGGTTTCTAATAGCACAAAATCAGAGGATGTTTTAATGTCCTTTATGCATTTGCCTGTAGATATGGACTTCACACTAAAGCACTATAAATATAAATAAACTTACTTTTAATTCAGTCTTTTATTCAAATCAGCAACCCGACCTCCAAAACTTTGAGACCCCACAGAATAAGGCTTGAAGCTTGCAAGATGACGCAAACTTTAATCAAAATACAACATTGTAAGAATTTAAGTCCACATGTCTCCTTTGAAAATTGTCCTATAAGTTAACGAATGTGCTTATTTTCTTTGCCTTGTATCACTCAAATAGTTAAGTAAGAAACAAGTTGACAATGCAGTAAAATTCAATTCAAGTCCAGAAGGTCTGTTTTAACACAGACAAATATGTGAGGGGCTTTGGAAATGTGTTTTGCCTTTGGGGGTTAATGGATGAAAGCGGAAATGAATGATTACAAAAGATGATTCATGAGTGGGTGAGCGCACACAGACTGTTGCCAAGGAGGACAAGACTGGGCCCAATTCAACAATAACACTGATTACAAATGTAGCTGATATCAAACAAAGATGAAAATGCCCCCAAAAAACCCGGATATAAAATACAAGTCAAGTCAATAAAACCTAAGTGGCCTAGAAACTTGTGAAAGTGCAGTCCAGTGATCGCTCCTCTCCATCAGTCACAGTGCTGTGTAAAGTATAGCCGGACTGCATGGGTAAAAATAGGAAAGCATGCATTTCAAAAGGAAAAAGCACAACAAACATAAAAACATGCACTTTAAGATAAAAAGCTTAAAACCTTGCCACATTACAACGGCACAGTAAATAAGTAGCTAACCGTATTGTGATGAGGGTTAATTTATGCTGCTCAGAGATAAAATTATAAATAGAGTTTATAAGAAAGCTTGGAAAAAGGGAACTCGGTGCTATGAACAGTTTTACTATAAATATCTTACACAGGCCACTCCACTAGGGGCGGGACGAGGCAGAGTTTTCACAAGACAAGATGAAACACGACATAGGGTCCATGAAAACGAGACGAGATTTTTAAATAATTTACAATACTGGATCTGATCTAGTAACAAAAATGACCAAACTGAGTCGTTTTCATTATTATTCATTATTCATTCATTATCACATAGGCCTTTTTAAACACCAGAATAAACCCCCCGCAATATACTCTATATAGAATATGTCTATTACATTTTATTTTTATTATTCAAATGATTAGACCCAAACTGTAGCTGCTCCTCTGTCCTCTTTGTGGCTCCAGCTCCTTTAAACTACGTTATTTAGGGATGAAGAAGCCCTAAACATATAGTTGAATCTTTTCCAAACAACGTTTAAATGAGGAAAATGCCACATGCTCAGATGTTGAAGATCATATCATTCTGCCATCTTTTTTTTTTTTTTTACCAACTTTAACCTGGATTATTTGTGTCAATATCGGTTCTATCACTACGAAATCAAAACTGGGACAGAGTTTAAAGTGTTCTCTCTCTAAATATGTGAGCTACATGTCTCTGTATGGAGGGATGCTTTAGCTACACCTCCTTAAAGATACACAACTTTCCAGATCTTGAGCGAGGCACGTAACCCTTTTATGCCCGTGTCAAATGCAAAGACGAAGGATAATCTTGCGAGGACGTTTTTCCCGTGTGCGTCTCTTGACAGTTTGATCTCGCGAGATCTCGTCCCGTCTCTACAATCCACACATGCCAATTTACTTCCAACTGCTCCATTTGACTTCTATGTACATACTTTTCTAGTGAATATATAGATTACAGGGCTGATATTGCGCTACTTTCTGATCTGTTATAATGTTTTCTCACCATAAACATACCTGGAGGTCCATTTTGTTGCATTTGCACATGTTTAACACACAAATGCACATAGGCTGAGCTCTTCTCTCAAACTGAAAACACATTTTAAGCTTTGGAGACGTAGCCAGACTAATAATAAAGGTTATAGGGTTACTCAAACATGTGCCAATGGAGTAAAACACAACTCCAGGCATGTTTTTTGATGAGGTAACATTATAACATGGATAAAAGCTCACAAGAGTCAATTTTCATGTGTAATATAGGACCTTTAAAAAGGAAACAAGGAAATACTCTTGCAACAACACAAGAAGTTCACATTTTGTCTTGTCACTGCGTCAATTTCTTGTTGAACTACTACTATGTAAAACCAGTGGACCTGTCACCAGCTTTAGTCTCACAACTTCCGGCGCAAGTTTTCCTCTTTTTAAACTACTGGACCTTATTTTAGCCTGTTTCTGCACAGCTCTGCTCCACTGTTCAGAGGAATAAAGATGCAGAAAGGCTGTGTTAGTCTGCAGTGTCTGATTTACGTGCCAGTGCTTGTCGCAAACAGGGCGAGCAGCCAATTCAATCCGGTGGTGTGGGGAGAGCCTGTGCCACTCGCGTCACCTATATATGAGATACTGCTCCAGCGCCGTAAAAATCACCCTTAAAACAACACAGTGTAACTTGGCTCCTTCTGTCGCTTTGTGTTTGATAAAGCTCCAGAGGTTTGGTTTTGACGAGCAGAGAAGAAAAAGTCATGATTCACGGTTTCCAGAAGTGAGCTGACAATGACTTCCACTGTGACGACATCAGCAGCAATGTCTGAGTTTGTATTGATTAACACTTTTCCCTCAGTGAATGAACAACTTTTCTGCACACAGCTGATAATGACGATGGTTTGGTTTTGCGCACTTAATTTAATGCAAACTTTTATAATGACAGGATTTAAGAATTCAAGTAAATTAGCTTTAATATTTAAGATTAGTACTATAAAAATGTGGAATGTCTGTGAAACAAGATTGTCATTTACTTTGCTCAATATAGCTAAGAAAAAATTGACAAATAATTCACTTTTTTTTTTCATCTCAAATAAATATAAAGTTATATTCCATTTTACACAGTAGATATAGAATGATACTGAAATTTTTCATAATTATCGATACTAACATTACAATAATTAACCACAAACAATCATTGTCTATCCTTTTATCGCAATAAACACAACAGCCACGAGTCTAACAAACAAAACGCTCTGCCTGGTTCACTCATTAGTGTCTGGAAACGTTATGAAACAACTTTATAAGCAGCCTTAGCATTACCTTTGTTGATTTCCCACTGCACATTGCAAAAGCCAAAAAGAGTCAATTGTCGACTCCAGCGGCTCCAGAGGCTCGAGCCGCCAGAAGCAACAAGTGACAATCGACTACTGACTGTGAAGAAGAAGAGAAATTGAAAGTTGTTGAAGGAAAATGGTTCAGTTTTTATTTATTTTTTTAGCATTTTTCAAAAAGTATAATTCACTTGTAAATAAATGGGATTTGAAATTAAATCAGCAGTCGAGTCTTTTTGCTTTCACATGCACAGTGGGAAATCAACAAAGGTAAGTGTAAGGCTGCTTATAAAGTTGTTTTATAATGTTTCCAGACACTAATGACTGAGCCAGGCCGAGCGTTTTGTTTGTTAGACTCGTGGCTGTTGTAAAATGGGTTAGAAAGTGGTGTTAAGCTTCTTCATTGTGCAAATTGGTGTTTTATGTGGAAGATAAGAACTTACCCAAATCACTAGGCTAATTTGTTGCCTTGACAGACTCACTGCCACAGCTGAGGCAACACTGATCTGTGCCGTTTTTTGGCTTCAGACACTATTCGACCACCTCTAGCGACGGACTTTAGCTTCAAACATGCCGGAGTTCCTCTTTAACACCCAGACCCAACATCCCATTCATTTGCCTCTTTAGTTGCTCCTTTTTGCTCTTCATATGGCTCCTCTCCTCGCTTCTCGTGTCAGATGCTGCGGGTGAGGGTGAGTGATTCGCCGGTCCTGTCAGCACCTGTCAGCACCTGTCAGAGTCCTCTCCAGGGATGAGCCTCGCAGACGGCCCGTGTCTCTCATGTGTCAGGTGCAGTCTCCACAAACCAATACTAATGATGGGGGAGGTCTGTGTGTGTGTGTCATGTCCCCTCTGTGCTCCCATGACATAAACAATGACTGACAGCAAGTTTGTTCTGTTTTTCATTTTCATTGGAACAACTCTGTCATTTGGTCCTAATGAAATAAAAAAATAAAAAACAGTAGACACATGTTTTGTCAGTACTGGCGGGTCCTATATTATGCAAAATTGACTCTTGAGCGCTTTAAACTATGTTAGAATGTTGTTACCTCATCAAAAACATACCTGGAGTTCTGTTTTTTCGGTCACACGTTGCCTGATTTATGAGTCTGTCTACATCTTCAAAGCTCAAAAATACTCTGAGGGAAGTACTGTTCCTGTTGCAATGTCAGGAGGCAGTTGTTTTCAACTTAGCCTCTACCTTTTACATTTTGTTCATTAAAGACGGGATGATTTCAGACCTGCAATTTCCAAATGCCTGGCTCCCATTGACTTACACTGGAATATTGTCGTCTTTCTCTCTGTAACTGCTCTTATGAGCCTCGTCATTTTGGTCTTAAAATGTTCATATTAACCCGTCCTACATGATCCTGTTTTTTTTTTTGGTTTGTTTTTTTGCTATGTTCTTTGTCAAAAAAAAAAAAAAAGTCATAATCATAATCATATATTGCCTGGCTCCAAATTCACTCCTATAACCTTTAGCATTGCAAGCTTCATTTGAGTGGTGCTGAACGCTTTATCACACTTGCTTAGTCCACTTTTTTATACAGTCTATTGTTCAGACTCATGAAAATTTGGGAATGTTGCTATTTAAAAAAAAGCTCTCAAAATGTCACACATAAAAAAAACTAAAATCCACAAAAACCTGAAAAAGAGAGATTGGGCAGTTTCACTCACGCTGTTCCAGCTGAGCACTAGAGTCACCTACCAATTGTTTCTCCCCAGACTAGAAAGAAATAATCATGATTAAAGGTTTTCAAGCTTTTTAGACTCTAATTGTGGTAAGTAATGACCACAAGGCCTATCATTTTATGTAAGTCATTAAAGCATTTTGCCCAGTTCTAATTATAAGTTTTAAATTTGTACTGAATGTGTTAAGAACATTAGTAAAATAATTTGAATTTATCAAAAAGTTTATGGGAAAAAACAATGTGAAAATTACTTCTGGAAATTGGTATGGTCTGGTATTTATTCATACAGGGACAGTGTACAACAAACACTGACCAAAAGGAAAGATGCATTATACCAGGTTACAGCAAGAAATGCTCAGTTCCACCTGTCGTCCCTCGGCAGGTTGATGTAAAAATATACAGACAGTAATTAAATGGATCTATCCACATTAACACTCTTAATATACTAACATTTGATGTACAAAACAAGTAATCCGCTTCTGAATCAAACATTAATAAAGCCATTTTGAGTCACACACACCAAAACATTCACTCTCTCAAGTTTCACATGTTCACACGTTCATCCCTCATTACACATGGGGACAGATCTGCTTCTCCAAAAGCCTCTTTCTGGTCAGACACGTAATTGTCTTTTATATTAGTACATGTAATAATTTCTGTTGGTAATGAGTTCCATTAACTTGTTGCAATCGAAGAAAAGGCTGATTTAGCAAAAGAGGTTTTACATTTTGGAATAACGCACTCTCCTGTTGAGGTGGATCGAGTGGTTCTTGTGCTTTTTTCTGAGCTCAAAGCAACAAATTTTCTGAGAGGAGCTGCAGCACCGTGAATAACTTTAACAAGAGCTCCGCCAGCGGGGCAAAATACGCCCGTACTTTGAATTATTGTATATAGAATTAAGTTAGAATTTGTCAAACCTAGTTAAAGATGAATTGTTGGTGCAGTTTGGAAGTTTGACATTCCTAGGTGAGATGGTTGTCGAGTTAGAGCGCGGACAAGAAATTGTCCACAGACAGACGGACAGACGGACAGACAGACGGACGGATAATCAATAGGGAAATCTGGCTCTTGCAGTAGGAGTATGACATCATCACATTCTAGAATCGGAATTCCACCAATCAGATTGCAGCAACAGAACTTAAAGACACTACAAAGCTTTAATGTGTCAAAGCTCAAAGAAGCAGAGAATGTGGGTTGTTCTCGCTTTCAGCAGCAGAACATTTGAGAAGAGAGTTCAGATCTACGGCACGTAACATAAAAGGACAGAGATGGAAACGATCACAGTTAGCAAGAGCGACGGGCAGGTTTTCGCAAAGGGTCGGGCCGTGACCTTGACCTTTACCTTTGACCCTGTGACCTTGAAATCAATAGGGAACATCCTTGACCCATGGGGTGTCCAGCCATGAAGTTTGACATTCCTAGGTGAGACGGTTGTCGAGTTAGAGCGCGGACAAAGCTTCAAAGACTTCAAAGCTTTGAAGTGTACCAAACCCACCCTGTTGCACCAACAAAATATATACAAATATTATTCCTCACTGAAGAAATAGTCCTGTTACTCCTGTGAAATAAGTGAAGGATCAAAATTTTGGCCAATATTGCTTCACTTTTACACTATTTAAAGATGCACTGGGAAACTTTTCTGGAGGGAATGCCTTTGTATGTTTGTATGTTTGTATGGGCCGGATATTACATAACGTATAATGTATGACCACAGGGCTCTACAGGGCGGCCATTTCACTCGCATTTGCGAGCAAATATTTCGGCGTGCGAACAAGGAAAATAAAACAGTCGCTCCAGTGTGAGTGCTTCTGCAGCACAATAAGGAGCTGCGCACAGACATAATGTGAGTGAAACGTTCTAAATGTGTCAAACATTAGGGGCAAACTCACACTAGGACTTCAGAATCGTGCCCAAGCCTGGATCGCCCCTAAAGCAGTATTTGCTGCCGATACCCAGTTTCCTAATTGATACCCAAATTAGTATCGAGTCGGTATCGATATATTGATACTTAGTGTGATGAAATCTGGGCTCCTTTACCATGTCCATATTAAAATCATATTTGTCAGTAACATTTTAACACACATTAGTACTAATAATAATAATAATCAAGCTACTGTCTCGCCTGTAGTAGTTGATATTTCTCAGGCAGATTTTGAGCTTCATCCGAACTAAGACCACATGGTATCATAAACAAATGACTATTATTTGGTGTTGAGAATGTCAGTCTGTAAATACGTAATTATTTTGTTTCGTTAGTATCGAAAGTGTGAAATTTCTAGTATTGCGACAACACGACTGTCTTTTGCAGTTACATTTTATAATGTATTATGCACGTAATCAGTTCATGTTCATGCAGCCTTACATAGAATAAACTTGAGTGCAATGTGTAGTCTGATACATTTAAGGGCCGTATTTTCTGTACATTCACTTCACATTCACGTTTCTGCATAAATAACAGGCCACTGCAGTATGTTATGTGACTGAACATGAAGAAGTACTAAATAAAGACCAAAGCACACATTTAAAATATGTTTTAGTCATTTTATTGAATAATACATGTAAAGGGTAATGTTGGAGGTGTTTTTTCAGCGCCGTTGACGCCTGGGCCTCCTCCTCTGCTCCTCCACTACCGCCGCTCCTGATGGGCGGCTGGATCGCTCTGACCTTTGACTTCCGTAAGGACACTTCAGGAAACTCGGCTCCTCTCGTACTGAGGAGAGTTCAGAAGACGGCTCCTGCACCTTCGCGGGCAGTTTCTAAACATCATTCCAAGTGGTTGGAGTCGCCATTGTCACTTCTTTCAGTTCTTCTGTCAACTTCACATAGGCTTTCCTGGTGTAGGCCAGCTCTCGCTTTAGTTGCACCTGTTCCTGTAGTTCACAGTTATACAGGTGCCGGAGCGCCTTATTTGCGCTCTCTTGGTCTTTTAGTTGTGTTTCCTTCTTCTGAAGCGTAGCTGTGAGATTTTGTAACTCCAGGTCTTTTTTGTGCATCTTTTCTATGACTTTTTTAGAGGTGACAAGGTCTTGCTTGAGTTGCACATTTTCCAGCACTTTAGAATTATACTGGCACCGGAACCTCTGATGTGCGTTAACTTCTTCTTGCAGTTGCTTGTTCTTCTCCTGAAGAGTGTCAACAAGGTTTTGCAGCCCCAAGTCTTTTGCGTTCTTTTCTGTGGCTCTTTTGGAGATGGCGAGCTCTTGTTTCAGTTGGACATGTTCCTGTATTTTCGAGTTATACAAGTACCGGATCTCCGTATGTACGTTCTCTAGGTCTTTTAGTTGTTTATCTTTATTCTGAAGAGCAGCCATCAGGTTTTGTAACTGCAGGTCTTTTTCCTGTATCTTTTTCATTAGGTTTTTTGAGATGACAGCCTGTTGTTTGAGCTGCACATTTTCCAGTACTTTAGAATTGTACTGGCACCGGAGCTCCTTATGTCCAGTAACAAGGACTTGGATTTCCTTGTCCTTCTGCTGAAGTGTAGCAGTGAACTCCAAGGCCTTTTCTTTGCTCATTGCCTCCTCAGCCTTAAGTCTGCAGTCCAAATCAACGTTTCTTTGGACCTGATCTGCCAGCTCGGCCCTTCTCCGCTCCAACTCTTCATACAGTGCACTGACCAGGGGACTGTCCTCCAGGGGTGGAAGTTTCTGGGCAAGACTTCTTTCCTCAGTGTTTGAGGAGTCCTGGATGTTGGGAGACACCAGTTTGGTCTCCGCTGGCTTCTCAACGCCCCCTTTTGGTGTGGGGCAGAGCAGAGCCTCCAGGTCGAAGTCGTCATCATACAGATGAGCGTCGTCTTCCTCTGTGTAGAGGTACCAGGGCTTTGTGGACAAAGTCGTCGAGCTCTCCATTTTCGTGTGCGTCTTCACCAGTGTCCTGAGAAGTTATGACCCAAAAGTGTCTCTTGAGAACCCTTATATACTGACGTGTCACATGACAGGCCGCAGCAGCCAATCAGAAGTGAGGAGTAGTGTCTCCGTGGTGATACATTCTATATGCAGATTCATGGAATCTATCGTCTCCATGGTGATGAAAGAATCTTGATTTTGACCTGTGGGTTTGTAAAGTGATTTGCACTGTTAGAAATGAACGATCCAACTAACTATTAATGAAACGATACGATTATAATATGATTTAACAAAAAAATGTATCAGTGGCCATCTGGTCTGCATTTATGATCATCTACATTCATGTGTGTTGAAAATATGTGTGTTGTATATGTGTACAGTGTACATATTCCTAAGCTACTAAGCATACTTTTTTATTCTATTAGTGATTTGTCAGTTGCTGATCCTATCATTGGTTTTAAAATAAGTACATTTTGGTGGCTACTTCATTTTGTCGTCACTAGTGATGAATGCTAAAGGTTTGTGTGTGTTTATTATTTCCATATAGCCCCATGCACGCAAGAATATTTAGAATTTAAGGAGAAAGTTACCCTCTAGTCCAGGGGTCTAAAACTCAATTGGAGCAGGGTTTTAAGTTATACAAGAGCTCCGCCAGCGGGGCAAAATACACCCGTACTTTGAATTATTGTATATAGAATTAAGTTAGAATTTGTCAAACCTAGTTAAAGCTGAATTGTTGGTGCAGTTTGGAAGTTTGACATTCCTAGGTGAGACGGTTGTCGAGTTAGAGCGCGGACAAGAAATTGTCCACAGACAGACGGACAGACGGACAGACAGACGGACGGATAATCAATAGGGAAATCTGGCTCTTGCAGTAGGAGTATGACATCATCACATTCTAGAATCGGAATTCCACCAATCAGATTGCAGCAACAGAACTTAAAGACACTACAAAGCTTTAATGTGTCAAAGCTCAAAGAAGCAGAGAATGTGGGTTGTTCTCGCTTTCAGCAGCAGAACATTTGAGAAGAGAGTTCAGATCTACGGCACGTAACATAAAAAGACAGAGATGGAAACGATCACAGTTAGCAAGAGCGACGGGCAGGTTTTCGCAAAGGGTCGGGCCGTGACCTTGACCTTTGACCCTGTGACCTTGAAATCAATAGGGAACATCCTTGACCCATGGGGTGTCCAGCCATGAAGTTTGACATTCCTAGGTGAGACGGTTGTCGAGTTAGAGCGCGGACAAAGCTTCAAAGACTTCAAAGCTTTGAAGTGTCCACAGACGGACGGACAGACGGACGGACGGACGGACAGACGGACGGACAGACGGACGGACAGACGGACAGACGGACGGACAGCACCATACCATAATATGTCCCGTCTTATTACAACGGGCGTATAAAAACTAAACACACATTATTATAGAATATCTGATTTTCAAAGCTAAGAAATTTATATTTGGTTAAGACGGCACAATGGTGGTGCTGTCTGGTTTTTTCATCATGAATTTTGAGGGCGCATTTATACATTGATTCGAGAGGCCTCAGAGCTGTTTTAGAACCCTGTGACCAACTTGACATACAGCACATAAAGTGTGGAAAAATAATCGCATTAAGATACATGTGGGACGCCTCATATGTGAGGGACCCTCTTATACACCTAAAATTGGCCAGATTGAACTTCAACGTGTTTCCTAGTTTTTTTTTTTTTTTTACATGTCTTTTAGTTAAATGTTAATGCCGAATCTAATGTCACACCTAAATAAGTAAATTTCTCAACAGCTTTTAGGCGTTTAACTCTGTTTTGTAAAGTACATAGTAACTGTTTTGTCTGTATTTAAAGTGAGACAGTTTTGATACAGCCGGTCAGCGACTTTTTGCATTTGCCTTGTCAGTTTCAGCGAGCTTTGAAGTGGCCTGTTTCTGCTTTTCCTATTTATGTGTGTCGTGCCTCCTGTCGTTTATGGAAATACCTGCTCAGAGAGATTTGTATAAACAACCAAATACATCACAAAAATATATAAGATACACTGCATTTCGAAGCTGCTCAAAGAATATTGTTAACACACGTCATGTTGTCAGAATCCACAAATGAAAAAATCTGTTCAGTCCTTATATGTGAATATTGCAGGATTAAACTGTAATCACTTTTTCATTATTACGTAAAAGGGATTCTTATAGATAGAATGTTGTTACCCCATCAAAAACACACCTGGAGTTGTGTTTTATTTCATTAACGTATGTTTAAGTAACTCTTTATTCTTAGTCTCCAAAGCTCATGAAGTGCAGGTTTTCAGTTACCGTTTTGCTTTTGTTCAGTAAAGATTGGATAACTGCAAAAAGCTATTTCTAGGTAAGTTAAAATTGCTTCATTTAATTAATGTTCACTTTGAGTAGAGTCAAAGTGACAAGTACAAATGGAAAAAGTTGTTGTTTTAATTATCTTAAGTGTAGCAAGATGTATTTTCATATTCTAAGTTAAACAAAATCTTATTGCACTGGTAGATCATTTTACTTGTCAAGTGAAATTTACAAATAGTGATAAAACTTTCTTTATTCAAGTAATTTTAACTTGGCTAGATTTTAGATTATGCAGTGTGGAATTTCCAAATGATTCTTGTGAAGGCGTAAGGAGTTTAAAACACAGGTAGAACAACCTCCGCGAAGTCGGGCCTCATCAAACGCAAACCTACACGAAAACTATGTCAATCGTTTGTACTTAGTTTGTGCTGCAAAAAAGTTTTGTTTGTGCTTTTTTAGTTTGGGAGAAATGAACAATTCTTTTATAGGTCAAATTGGGGTCAGCCCGCCCCACAGGAAGCTTAAAAATGCACTAAAACAGAACAAAATTGTGTCAGTTGTTTGTGCTTCATTTGTGCTGTGCTTGTGCTGCAAAAAGTTTTGTTTGTGCGATTCTGGTTCTTAAGATATTTGCAGTTTTATTTTCGGCCAATGACGTTATCCAGCCCCTCAAAATGTTAAATAGAGCTCAAAACAGGAAGAAAATGACAGAAAACGTTTGTATTCCGTTTGTGCTGTGACAGTTTTCATTTGTGCGAGTGTATTTCTAAAATTATTCATTATTTCTGCTGTAATTATAGGACGTCATTTCAGTTTGACCTGTAAAAGAATCACTAATGTCTCCAAAACTAAACAAGCACAAATTAAACTTTTTGCAGCACAAAACGGCACAAACGAAGGACAAACCATTGACATAGTTTTTGTGTAGGTTTGCGTTTGATGGGGCGACTTCACGGAGGTGGTAGAACAGAGTGTGAACCAAACAAAACGAAATTCCAGGTAAGTTTTGGATGAGGAAACAACATTATAATACACTAGTAGATCATATGGCCCCTTTAAACCAATTTACCGCTCATTTCCAGCCTCGAAGTTCCCCATGAGTGCAGAAGATCTTCACTTCAGCAGTGACTGACAGTATTACACATCCTCATATCCAAATAAACCACAAATGACCAGCGTTTTTATGATTTCTACCTCTACTTCCTTCTGTCAGAATACAAGTCATTATCATCGCACTGGGCAAAACAGCTGTAGTCCGCCCCGTCTTAATTTATGACGCGAGACTTTACTGTCTGCTGTAAAGTCGCTGAATTGTCAAGGTACGTCAATGCTCAAGTGTGATTTTAATAGAGGATCAGTGGGTGTTAACACAGCGAGTGCAGCCAGCTCCTCTGTCACAAGCCATTTGTCATAACATCATAACAACAAAGTGATGAGAATTCTTGTTGCGCTAATCAAAGTCACGAACTGTAGCGATTATGAAAATGTATTTTATTGCTATCATTAACCTTGCGGGTAAGCCTACTTCATGTAAAACCCAGAGGAATAAATAATTAGCGTAATCTTCTTTGCCATGGTGCGTTTTCTCAGAGTATTTCAAAATTACTGTGAATTTCTTTGGGGGGTTCACAGAGTACAGCAGAGCACGCACTCAATCAATGAACGGATCAATTGTTATTATATAGATTGAGTAGATTTATGTGAGGCCTCCATAACTGGAATTTATGTGGACAATATTGTGCTTTTATATCCAAGTGGTAATCTTCTACTGCCGTGACATGTGCAGTGTAAAATCTAAAGTATATTTGATTACGTGGGTGTAATCCCCAGTTGTCCAGGTAGACTCCATATAAAGAAAGCTCGAATTTTGTCCACTGTTTTCTTTTAGAGTGAATATCAAAGTAGTTTTTTTCACTTCTGATGAGCCTCAGGGATAGTCTGGTATTTGGGCAAAATGCAGGGATGCACCAATCCAGCTCTATTAAAGGTGCACTGTGTAACTTTTCTCTTTCATGGAAATGTTATTGCTTTAGTTGGATTGTTTCAATTTGTTCCAGTGTTCCAGTGTGGGACTAAATATGTGCTTTACATTTATTCAAGAGTTTTAATTACACACACTTAAAAACATGTTTGTTTGTTTTTGAACTATAAGTGAGGTCACCTCTCCATAGATCTAACCTGTAACTTTGCCTGGTGGCGTCACTGGTTGTCTCCATGGACATATGAGAAGCTTAATGCGACAATAGAACCTTCCAAGCAAAATAAAAAGTTGCATTTCCATGGAGGCAAAATGGTGGACCCTCTACCAGAAAAGTTACAGTCCTTTGACTCCAGTGCAGGAAGGGAGAATAGCGCGTATTTTCCCTAAAATAAACTCTTTACACAAGATATCCAATTGTGTTATGCAACTGTTACATTTTAATAACTCCTGAACAGCTTCTTATAAGTTCAATTTCAAACATTTAGATTACAGACCAAAATCGGTCTGAAAATAGTTTCAGTCCAGGATGTAGTCTTAACCATGAAATCGATATCTGATCCAGCTAATTTTTCAGTATGACCACGATATTCAATACCAGTATCAGCATCGGTGGATCTCTATCAAAATGTACCGTCAAAATGAGTCTGCTGAGTGCTGGTTGCATCTCATAAAATGTTTTATTGTCTAATAATCAGGAAGTGCATGGTATTTGCTGTTAAACCGACAATACACATTTCTTACCTTTGAGCTGGTTCTGTTGGTCCAAAACGGGTTCAGTCCAGGAATAGCTGCACTCAATTAGTCCATAACAATCCACAAATGCAACTGACATATTGTTTTAGCCTATTATCAGAGCTTTCCAACGATGGGCGGGACATGTGGCAGAGGTGAGAGAGAGACTCAGCCTCTCGTCTGCGGTGATGCACAAACACTGGTGGGGGGCACCAGAGGCATCTTGGGAGACATTTTTGGCTTGTTTTAGTTTTTTACCTTAAGACAACTTGCCTAAAGCTCAGAAGAAGATTTACTTACACATTACATCTTATTACAGTTTGGAACATCTGGTACATATTTGGACACTTGTGTTGAATTGTCTTTTTTAAATTTTTTTATTTTTATTTTTACAAAAATGGTCACAGCATCCAGACCCTTAGGCCTAGAATCTGAAATTGTTGCCAACAATTTCACCAATGAGTGTAGTGAGCCACAAATGTCTAGGATGAATTTGCCCAAGTTAGAGCCTTTATTATATATTTTTTTCCTGAGGCAAAAAAATTCAATTTTTAGACTTTTTGAATGTCTGTACTAAAAGTTAGCCTGCACTCACAGTCTTCATATGCATATCTACAGAAACTAGAAGGTCTAAGCTTTAAAATGATGTATTACATAAGCATGTGGGGCCTAAGATTTTCTTTTAATAAACTGTGACATTTGGGTATGTGTTACTGTTGTGCGCAGACAAAATTGGTGGGTGGCAACAGGTTAAGATTGTTCTTGTAAGGATTTCTGAAGCTTTTAACAGTGCTATCTGAAAATGAGTTAACATAAAATGCAACAATGCTGTTAAACCCTGGTATATTTATAGAAGGACATCTTTCACCGCTTACTCAGCCGTATGCCACTTCAATCAATGAACGCTTACAGCTCAGCAGTAAAACCACCACTCAAGAATATAAGCAAAACAGCTCATACTTTATCTGCCATTCTGTGAGTCTAAGATATGAAAAACAAATATGTATGTTTTTTGGAGACTTTTTTGTATCTCGCCTGTCTGTCTTGAATTTTTACTATTTTTGAGGTTTGCAGGTTCTACAGGGGTGACAATAGCTGTAGGCTGAGTAGTAGTCACAGTGTGCAGTCAAGCAATGAGACAATAAATGAACTTAAAGGGGAACTCCGGCACGTTTGAAGCTAAAGTCCATTGCTAGAGGTGGTCGAATACTGTCAGAACCAAAAAGACTTGATTGCTGATGTCATTTCTAATCCCATTTATTTATGAGGGAATTATAGTTTTTGAAAAACGCTAAAAAATGCATTCCCCAAAACCTTTTTCTTTCAATCACTTTCAGTTTCTCTTCTTCTTGTTGTCTGTCACATACTTGTTGTTTTTGCCAAAAATGTTCCACAGTAAAGCATTAAATGGATCTGCAGAGGAAATAAACAGGTCATACCACGAGGTCAAATCTGTAGGGAGGCAAACCTGCTGAAAGAACATCTGAATCCTTTTCGGACATAAGTAAAATCTGCGTGACATTTATTTTTGTTTATTGTTATAGATAAGAACCATTTGTTTTTTGTATTGTATCTATGTATTTACATTATAATTATGCATGTTCTATGCATTGCTGTCTGAATAAACACACCCTAACTCTAACACACACACACAAATGACAAAATTGATTCTTGTGAGCTTCAGACCATGTTATAATGTCGTTAGTTCATCAAAAACATAACTGGAGTTGAGTTTTGTTTCATTCATGCATGTTTGAGTAATCCTTTCTATTATTATATATTATTACTCTACATCTCCAAAACTCAAAATGCTCTGTTCCACCTTGTGATGTTTTTTTAGTGGTAGTTTTAAAATTACCAGCTAACTTTTACCTTTTGTTCAGTAAAGATGAGCAATTCTAGGCCTGAAATGAGCAATTCTAGGCCTGAAATCATCCAAATGATTCAAGTGAATAGGTGAATAGAGCACAGTGGAGCACTTCCTGTATCACTGCACTCAGCCTAAATATGCAGGATTGGTGTGTTAAATATGTCTGAATGAAAAACAAAGCAAAACATTATAACATATATGTGAGACCATTGTAATTGAGGCCCTTTGAGGAGCCAATCAGGTTTAAAGTTAGTGTTAAATAAAAGCACATACAGTAGCGCTGATAGTCATTTTGTATCTAGCTGTGCAGGTTTATATAAAGATCCCATTATAGGAGGTATACACTGCCGTCTGTATAGATGGACTGCAGAGGTCGATGCTTTTAGACTTGAGTGAGAGCTGTGGGCAGGTGTGGGCGGCTCTAAATAAGACTGTCAGCTCCACTCCTGGTTCAGGCCAAAGTGTTTACATGGACGTTACCTGAAAACATCTCCTTCATCTTCTAACGCCCCTTATTTGTATTTATTTTTTAACATTTTTTTACTGGCCTCGTCTCCGGGGTGACCATTAGAGACCTCCCACCTTCACTGTAACCGTAACCTTTGACCCCATTTAGCCGGCAGTGCTGTTGAGGCGCTTCTAGGTCACGTATATTTAGACAGCTGACAGTGTGGGCTGGAGACACGCTGTACACCACCCGACCAATGGATATTATAGTTTTATTTATGCGAACTAATGCACCTTTACATTACATATGTGACAATGGTCTGTATTTAATGCCTAAAGTGGGAACCATAATATTTCACTTGTCATATTGGTTGCCATGGTCGGGAATAAATAAAAAAATGACTTTATTCGCCTCCAAAAGATAAACTCAAACGTGCACTGTTTAATTTTCCTGCTGGAGAGTTTGCTACCTGCTAATTGATTTGCCTAGAAGGTCCCACTGTGCAGCATTAAACGTATGTATCTCCATAACAACGAGCAGGTGACACCATCAGGTCAAGTTACAGGTCAGGTCTGTGGAGAGGAAACCCTGCATATTTTACAAGGCGTTTTCAAGTAATACGATCACCTGTAGATTGAATAAAAGAGCAAGATGGGTATGTTTAAAGTCATGCTGGGCATCTCCATGGAGATGAGCACTAACAGAAAAGTTACACAGTGCACCTTTAATATTTGCAGTTTTATTGAAGAGTTTATGAGCAAAATGAATGTGAATGTTACTGTTTTATTATGGCTTATTTACCCATTTTTTATTCTTCTAATTTCCTTATTTATAGAAAAAGTATGCATCTTCCAGGTTATTCGCAGAAAACTTTTTTCTCTTTTATACATATTTGTTTGTGTAGTTTTAACTTTTTTTTAAAACATATTTATTTATTATTATAGGAAGCCCTGAGCCGCAAGTGTAAAAAAAACATCTTGTTATTTCGAGATAATAAGTTGTTATTTTGAGATATTACATACATACATTACAAGTGTAAAAAAAAAATATATATTTTTTTACACTTGTTTTTATACTTTACACTTTTTTCTTTGTATGTTTTTGGATTGGATTATTGGATTATTCCTGTTTACAGTATTAAGTTTGTTTTAGCACAAAGTCGGGAGAAATTAAGATAAAAGATCAAAACAAGACTAGTGCGTCTGCTTTAATGTCAGCCAAGAATATTTTTGTGTGAAATTTTGACACAATGAAGTATAAAAAAAATTAAAAATAAATAAAAAATTTAAAAAAAAAATCCACTTTGTCCCCTATAAGTGCGTCTGCTTGGAACATTTCAGCCTACACGGTTCATTTTCTGTTTCCTTTAGAATCTATTACCACTGGTGTGGGGAGGTCAGCTGCTTCAGACTCATGAGCTCACTGTCTCCATGGAGAAGAATCACATTTGTGTGTTCAGGTTCGTTTATATGCACCATGAGGCAGTGTTGTGGGTATTTACATATCAGTGCGAGCGGCGGGTTTGCAGACAGGCTGTTTCTTATGCCATCTGCTGAAAGAAACTGTGATTCTATAGCACTTATAACACGGGACACGTTGAAATGTCCTCTAGGTTCATATGTGTGATCTTGCCCACAGAAAATCATACCAACCTGTTACTATGAGCTGTAATTATTATAGGGATGGATAGATAGATAGATAGATAGATAGATAGATAGACTATTAGCTTTTTAATATGGTATTGCTGTTTAAGATTGTACGTAATAATAGCTGTAGTGCAGAAAATCTAAAAAAAAGTAATAATAAAAGTAACACAAGAATTAAAATACAGAATATAGAAGGTGTTTTGTCTCCCACACAACACAAACAACCAGAAATAAATGAATAAATGGAAAAGTAAAAATAAAAATGAAACTTTTTTGAACATTTTGCTTGAGGATTGGACTTGAGTGACAGATGATGTTTGATTGCCCAGAGTTTTTGCGTAGTTTGTGCATGTGTGATTTTTTAATTGGTTTGTTTTTGTTATGTAACATGTCAAAAAACCAAAATAATAAAGAAATAGAATAAAAATAAATGAACGTGCTGCTTTTATTCTTTTTTATTATTATTTCAGATTGAGAATCAGGTTGATATTTCTCGGATATTCAAAGCTCACTGCAGATTTCAATGTAAATGTTAAATGAGTACATCCTGCGAAAGGGAATACGGACTGTCCCAGGCAATAAGAGCCAAAGGTCAGTTGTGGAGAGTCACTTCGACTACATTTCAAGATGAAGTAATAAAAAATCCTAAAAGTAAAAATAAGTTCTTTCAAATTCACGGTTTGAAGCTGTCATCCAAAAGTTCACCACCGTCTCTTATTTATTATGAGATTACTTCACTGGGTTTTATCTGAATCTCCACAAAGGGCGCGGTACAAATATTTATGGCAGTCTTTTCAGTTGATTAAAGGTGTTTCATGTAACTTTTCTGCCACCTGTTTGACTGGAATGTCCAACAGCATCACGAGAGACAGCAGCAGGTTACACCACATTACAGTTCAGATCTGTGGGGAGTCGCCCTTATTCACAGAAGGAATTATTGTATTTCTGAGCAACAGAAACACCCGTAATGAATAAACGCTGGATGAAAATGTTTAAAGTGAAAGTGGCTAGAAAAGTTGCGCAGTGCACCTTTAAATTTGCCTATTTCCACGTGGATAAGCTGATCTATGGAGACGCTAATGGTACACACAGATGTTTTGAAAGCATTTTTAAAGGTAAACTGCGTAACTTTTCATGTGGAGGGTCTGCCGCTCGTTAATCTCCGTAAAGATATTATTACTTTGCCCAGAATTTGCCACAGCACGGCATTAAAACATAACGTCTCCATGGGGACAAGTGGTTCTCGGTCAGATCTGTGAAGAGCACAGTGAGGATACATGTTTTCAAGGGATTTTTAAGTAATAGAAACACCCGTAATGGAAAAGAATATAAAAAAAACCCTCAATCATACAAAAAGATTCAAAGTGTCTCTTTAACAATAATAAAACATAATGAAATAAATGCAAGATAGTTACAAAGCAAAATCGAAATCTAGTTAAGCTAAAATGACTTGGATTAAGACATTTTTTACCATGATTTGAGTAAAATTATCTGCCGCAGTAAGATTTTTGTACTTAAAAAATGAAAATACATCTGGCTACACTAAGAAAAACAACAATTTTTGCACTTAAAATAAGAAATAAAACCAAATGTTGCTTGAATTAGGAAAAAAACACACACTTATTCCACTGACAGATAATTTTACTTGTCAAGATGAATCTGCTCAAATAGGCAGAATATTATGCATCCACTAACCCACTCTTTGTCAAACTAAAAACATTAAAACTAAATGATCTGGTTGAGTTTAATACAGCAGTTGTTATGTATAAGGCACAGAACCACATGCTTCCACACTGTATCCAGGAGCTGTTCAGACCTGGAGAGTCGATATAATCTGAGGGGAACTGGAATCTTCCAGAAAACTATGGCAAGAAATACAAAAAAAAAGTATGTGCATCCATCTTGGTTATAGGGGTTAATTTACAGAATCGTCTGGATGATGGTTTAAAAAGGTGCACATCAATTAAAGTATTAAAAAAATGTATAAATAAAAAAATATAGAGCAATAGTATAACTGTTACTATGACAACTGAACTGAACATTAACAAACAGTATAAACTTCATCTACTACGTAATATAAATAATGTAAAAAGAAAAATAACATCGTAATAATAATAATGATATGTTGATTAGAAATAACACCTCTGATCATGATAATAAGGACGGAACCGCAAGAAAGAATATAAAAATAATTATATTTCTTCTGCATTGTAAAATTATTTGAAATTGTTGTGGTTTCTCTCTCCTTCTTTTTTATTATTGATCTTTGCATGTGGCATAAATAAGCTTAGATTCAGCCAGTGCCTTTCAGTCACAATGAACAAATCTGTGTGTGTGACTGTGAGAATGTTTTTTTTTGTGCGTCTGAATAAAACTAATCAATCAAAAAAAAAAAAAGAAAGTTAAATGTTCTTAATTTAAGTCATTTTTACTTACCTAGATATTGTTTTTTTCCCCAGTGTAGCTTTAATATTATAATATAGTATGTGGATTGTGACAAATTTCCCATAAACTCATTTCCTACATAGGCGAGTTAAGTGGAGTGTCTTGCCCAAGGATCACACCAGTCAGAGCTGTGATCAGACTACAAATTTGGCTTTACTGTTTGCTGCAAATCTGCCTATTATATCTATTCTGCAGGGTGTGGAACAGCGGCTTCTCCTCACTAATATAATTCATCTTCTAAAAGTAAAAAAAAAACAAAAACAAAAACTTTCTTACCACCAGCTTTGACACACGCAAAAAAAATGACACACAGAACTTTTGGGTTGATTTCTTATTGACTACCCAACCACTGTACCGGAGAGAGTGTGTGAACTCACTGTTAAAAGCAGGAACTCAAATCTTACATTGGGAATGCCTATCGGCACTTGGGTCTCCAGTGAGAGACCAGAAGCTGTGTTTGAATACAGCCCTACAAAGCTTTCTCTCTCAAATCAGAATGAGAAATGATTTGGCATGTCTCAGAGCCTTGAGAAAAAAAAAAACAAGCTCTGATAAGTTTTATTAAAACGCTGAAGGTCCTGGCTGCTGTTGGTGCTTTCCACATGTGAGTGAGTGGGGTTGTGGGGTTGTGGAGAGCTTTATTGTCTGAATCTATGACTGTGTGTGGCCCTTGTTTTCAACTACACGAGTCAAACCTCAACACAGCAGGATTCAGGTTCACAGATGGGGCATTTTACAGTTGGGCTCCCTGATTCACTGTTTTCTTGTATTTGAGCTAAATAACTAATTAGGACAGTTGTGGGGACATAACATGGCACATCGATAGTAAGTGAAAGTAAAAGTGGCAAAACTAGATGAGTATCAATACTGGAAGATGTTTTACATGGGTCTTCTTGATCTTATAGTGTTGCTTTCAATAGTTGTGATATAAAAATGGTAACAGATCTCAATAGTATGGCGACAGCACTTATACTTTATTATGATATATTTTATGTCCATATTTAGCTGGTAGTGTATAGCAAAAAAAATGTCCTCATAATAACAATGGAGTAGATTATGTAGCTGGATTTGACCATTTTCAATTAAATATAAATGTTGGTTTATAGGGGAACTCCGGCATGTTTGAAGCTAAAGTCTGTTGCTAGAGGTGGTCGAATTCTGTCAGAAGCCAAAAAACAGATCAGTGTTTCCTCAGCGCAGATCTCGCTGTGGCAGTGAGTCTGTCAAGGCAACAAATTAGTGTAGTGATGGGGCAAGCTCTTAACTTCCACGTAAAACACCAATTTGCACAATGAAGAAGCTTAACACCACTTTCTAACCCATCTTACAACAGCCACGAGTCTAACAAACAAAACGCTCGGCCTGGCTCACTCATTAGTGTCTGGAAACGTTATAAAACAACTTTATAAGCAGTCGTGGACTTACCTTTGTTGATTTCCCCAAAAGACTCAATTGCCGATGTTGTTTCTAATCCCATTTACTTACGAGTGATTTATATTTTTTGAAAAATGAAAAAAAAAACATTCCCAAACCATTTTCTTTCAACGACTTTCAGTTTCTCTTCTTCTTCACCGTCAGTAGTCGATCCTCTCCTGCTGCTTCTGGCGACTACCTGTTGCTTGCCACTGCTGGAGTCGGCAGTCGGGTCTGTTGGGTCTTTTGGGTCTTTCCCAGTCGCAGTGGGAAATCAACAGAGGTAAGACTAAGGCTGCTTATAAAGTTGTTTAATAAAGTTTCCAGACAGTAATGAGTGAACCAGGCAGAGCGTTTTGTTTGTTAGCCTCGTGGTTATGCTGTAAGGTAGAGGTATATATAATGTAGACTGTCGGCCAATAACATCATCTACAGCAAAATGTTCAGTGCCACAGAGATGGGAGAAAAACTCTCTTAATTCAGATGTAATAAAACAAGGTTAAATGTATTTCAGCTTTGGTGTGTGTATAAGTAGCCTAACCTTCAACTCAGCTAGTGCCTGCAATGTTAGTGTTCTGAAAATGGGAAATATAAAAGTATAAAACCATTTTATAACCTCAACTGTTTACGTGACATTTCAATAATCTGATAACTTCAGGAATCAGATAGTGTTTTTTTGTATACGTGGAAACATAGCTAGTGTATCAGCCCTGCAACTACCTGCCAGCTGTTTTGAACATACTTTGCCTATGGGCCCAAGTTACTGTCATTTCATTATAGAAGATAAACAATATAAGATGCCAGCCTACACAGTTCAAGGTTTAATTCTAAGAATACGCTGTCTTTACTGTCACTATTTTGCTCATAATGCTCCGAATATTAACTGACAAAAACATCATGTATTTCCTTACAATTCTGTATCAGAGAACAACAAATGAGACAGAGGTCAAAACAACATCTTGATACGCAGAATTTCTTTCCTTTTTTATTTTTTTCAGGGGGCGTTGTATCAGATACGCAAATATAGGCAGGCAGTGAACAGGAACACTTTATGTACCCGGCTCAAAAGTGGCGCTCCTCGCAGCAGTCTCTCTCCACAGACCTCCTGTTGGTGATGGGAAGAACAATGGGACGCGAAAGAATTTTGAACAGACGCTTTTGTGTGTAGCTCTAGAAGAAAAGTATTGTTAGTAATAATGACATTTATGGCCCTTAAACAGCAGTAGACTGACAACGAGCTCTGGGCTTTTCTCTGCAGGATGAGCCAAAATATTCAGGCAGTTATATGTTCAGTGTAGTGCTTTATGTGGTCTAATGAAATCAATAAGATGACAGTTTGAAAGACTTTATGGAAATGTAGGATTCTGCATGAGGCATCGTCACTGCACACTGATATGATGTCATTTCACTGTTTGGACATCGGCTTCTTTTTGCAGTTTTACTTTATATTAGTTTTGGGCAACAGTGGCTAGAGCAGTGATCCCTGCAACGCAAATGTGGGAGGATCGATTCCTGCTCGGACCAAGTTCTGCCGTTGTGTCCTTAGGCAAGACGTGTGTGTGTGTGCAGCTGTGGTTATGATAATTTCTTAGCTTACAGTGTGGAATGAATGAATAATGCACCGTAAAGCACTTTCAGCGTCTTGAAAGGTGCTATGTAGATCCGTATACCGTATGATTTGCCATTTTGTGTCGACAGCCTGGTAATGACCTGATCTGCATCCTACAGTCTGCGTCAAAAATGTTCTCTAAGGTCTAATATTTTAGTCCTTGACAGCTCTAATTTAAAGGTCCTATATTACACAGAATGGATTCTTGTGAGCTTTTAACCATGTTAGAATGCTGTTACCTCCTCAAAACATGCCCAGAGTTGTGTTTTGTTTCATTCACACGCTTGAGTAATCCTTTATTTTTAGTCTGTCTACATCTCCATAGCTCAAAGAGGAAAGAACACTATAACATATATAGATATAGTTCATTAAATAACATAATATGAGCCCTTTAATGGATATTTCTTTGGATGAAAATTGGTATTTGATGGCAGATAGAGAGGTCATGGTGGACAATATGGCAGCTTTACATCTCTGTTAATGTCACCTGAAACACACAAACAATAAATAAACAAGGGGTGAACGCAAAGCTTGAGCTAATTTTAAAATTTATGTTAAAATATCACATTTTCAAGCACGGAAATGCCACTGATGCTGCTGTACCGAACCAGAAATTAAAGTCACATTGAGGAACATTGGAGCTAGCATGTTGTCAGACCTCAGACTTCAAAGACAAATGGGCTCTGACTTTAATCTATTCCTTTTAGATAATGAAGAATTGATTACATGTAAATTCCTGCAAATGGGCCGCATAACACATTTCAGTCACATGCGTTTGTATCACGGTGTCACGTTTTCGCCCAAACCGGGGGCGTCGCGTGACATTATTCAAAGACTTTTTTGCATTCACGTCTTTCTTAATCTCCCCGGACGACAGAGCGTTTCCCAGGTAAGGTCATCTCCTGCCGTTACAGATAGAGACAGACAGTTTTACATTAGAAAGCGAAATGGACCCGGATAGATGGAGCGGGAAGCACGGCCATGTTAGTGCTGTATGAACCATCTCGCACTATGAGGACCACAGGGACTGACCTCCTGCTGGTGCCCATATTTATGTTTTGATTTATTTGTATTGCAATTTTAATGTATTTCTTATTCTGTAAAACACTTTGAATTACTTTGTGTACAAATTGTGCTATACATGTAAACTTGCCTTGCCTTCCCATGCTCACTTCCTATTCGGAACACGACTAGAAGGTCAGCTATGCATTTATACGTCTATGGCGGTGACAATCCGATTTAAACAGGTAGAAGTACTTATAATATAGACCAGGCATGTCCAAACCTGGGGGTCAAATGTGGCCCTCAGACCAACTGTTCTGGCCCTCTGGCTTCCAGGTGGATTGGCCCATACTACCGCAAGTAGTACTTTTTACTGCATCTTTTGGAAATTTACCTTGATCAAGCGAATGTAGTGTGTCCTTTTAAGGGTCTAAGCATGAACAAAGGCCTGGAGGGTCATTCAAGCCTGTAATAAATGCACAGATTTGATTTACTCACGGTTTTGACCACCAGTTTATGACCCTCAATCGACCCTCACGCTGGTTTTGTGTTTTAATATGTGGCCCTTGATGAAAAATGTTTGGACACCCCTGATGTAGACTATAGGCCAGTAACGTCTTCTACAGCAAAATGTGCAGAAACACGGAGATGGGAGAAAAACTCACTTCGTTCAGATGTAATAAAAAACAGGTTAAATGTATTTTAATTTTGGTGTAGGCTATGTATAAATCGCTTAACCATCAACTCAGCTAGTGCCTGCAATGTTAGAGATGTTCTAAAAATGGGAAATCTAAAAGTATAAAACACTCTTCAAACCAGGAGCGTTGCGTGAGATTATTCAAAGACCTTTTTGCATTCATGTCTTTATTAATCTCGCCGGACGACAGAGCGTTTCCCTTGTAAGGCCATCTCCTGTTTACCCGCTCGCCCTGCTCCTTGAGTACACGGACCCACAGTGACACAGAGATGAATCAATCGCAGCCAACGCAGAAGTCCATCCATCATCCAAACAGGTCAAGGATTTACAAAGACGCCACGCTACATCCGGCACAGTATTTTAATAGGGCACAATTTACACCTGTTCAGACACGCTACAAACTGTGAAAAGCCCCGTATTACACTGATTCATGTTATACACATCACAAACATACCTGGAGTTGTGTAAACCCTGCATATTTTTAGACTTTGTTCTTTGCTCAAACGTAAAACTCTCTGTTCCACCTTGTGATGTCATGTGGTAATACAGGAAGTGCTCCAGTGTGTTTTTAAACTCTTTACACCTTCACTAGAACCATCTGGATAATTGAATGAATGGGAATCGCCCGTCATTACTGAACTAAAGGTAAAGAGGCTGCTGTTGACTTGCACCCTACCACTTCATGACATCACAAGGTGGAACAACCCATGTAAACAGACGAACAACAAGCAAAACACAACACCCGGTATGTTTTTGATGAGATATTAACATTATAACATGACTTAAAGATCACAAGAGTCAATTTTGCATTTCATTGAATCGAAGGGCTTCTATTCTGTCACTATATGATGAAAATATGAAGAAAACATTTCACATATTAAGATTATTTAAAGGTCTGTTTGTCTCCATGGACATGTTATTTCTTTGCCTGAATGTTCTACTGTACAATACAAAAGTTATTTATTATCAGCAAGGCCAGAACATTTGTGTTTTGTTAGTTTTTTTCTAAGTATTTTTCTAGATATTTGTCTAGCAGTAAAACACCAACGACTTAAAAAGAAGATGCTGTTACAGACGAACGCTGCCATTGTGTCCAGGGGCAAGACACTTAACCCACCTTGGCCCCAGTGTCTGTGTACTTTGGTGTAGGGATGGGTGAGTGGTTCCTTGATGTAAAGCAATTTGAGTGCCTTGAAGTTGAAAAAACGCCTATATAAAAATGTGGCCATTTACCATTTTACCAAGTTTAATGCCATGCGGGACTTTCCACGCAAAACATTAAAATCCCCAAGAGACAGCAGGCAGGTGGATGAACCCCAGTGGAAAGTTACATAGTGTTCCTTTTACAAATTGCTAGTATCTGCAGTGTTAGAATGAATTGACATTTTCTCTGTTCTGTTCAGAGAGCCACAGAACATTGAGGGCAGTAATTCAGCTACAGTGAAGTAAACTCAATGATCTTTGTTTCTCATCTCACCTGTTCCTTCGGGCTATTTTGGTGCACAGAACCAATGAACCTATGCTACCGACGGCTTTCAGCTTCTTTTACAGCATAAGCAACATCTTGAGGACTTTTCACCATTCAAATATAATAGTTTTTATGCTTAAATAGTACATTGTAAGGTCTGGTAGAATTAAAATACATATAGCTGGCTCTTCCAACATTTCCAGATGTCAGAGTATTGGGTGTCATTTTCCTTAATATCAGTCAAGCACATTTTGATTCCATTTCTTGATTTAATTAACCTACACATACATTTATACATGAGGTTCCTCATTAGAGCCTGGAACGTGGGAATATTTGCAGTCGCAAACACAGCACTAGCACTTTCCCACCTTGGAGTCTTTAGCAGTATTCGAAGAGCATCACTATATGCCACCTTAATAAGAATAATAATACGTGAGTTTTATATAGCGCTTTATATAACGGTAACACAAAGACGCTTCACAATGAGGTAATGAGGAGCAGTTATGTGTGGGGACTGTAGGCTCTGAGGAAAAGGTGAGTTTTGAGCAGTTTTTTAAGGTGATAAGTGAGTCAGAGTTTCTGATGTGAAGGTGGAGAGAGTTCCAAACCTTAATCTTATTCATATTTGCTTTGCTGTAAATACACCACATTGGAGTGCAGTATGATCTAAAAAGAGTCACTTTGACACCATTTGTACACACATGGATTTTACGTGCCAGCATATTCGCTTGTGAATACAGTTTCCAACACTGACGCTGGATGTCATCATCATCACAGGAGTCATTTCTAATAATATGGCCCAAGTATTTTGTTTTTGTTACATTAGTCAGCTGATTCTCATCTAATTGAAATGAGAGGAAGCTTAACTTTTGATCCTCCTTAGTCCTGGCAATCATGACAACACTCTCTTTTGGATTATATCTGAGATCACACTGCAGCCCACACTCAGAGCAGAGTACCAACAGTTGTTGTAGACCAGCACTATACGGCGTCAGAACAACTGAACCATCAGCATACGACAGATGATAGGCAGGCCTGTCCTGCACATACATCCAGTCATATACAGTGTTGTAGTTTTCTAGACAAATCATCCATGTACAGGTCAAAAAGAACAGTATTCAGTAACAGTAAGAGACAATATTCCACCTTGCCTGACACCATTGGTAACCAGGAAAGGGCTAGAAGATGCATTGCCCCATTTGACCTGCATGATTTGGGAATACCAATAATGCAAGATACATATTAAATATAAAGGAACCCCTCGCCATTACAGTTTAATAAACAGTTTCCCATGATTAACACACTCAAATGCTTAATACTATCATATGTATAAATATTATTGACTGGACCATGTATAACTACATTACATCATGATTCTGTATTTTAACAATATTTATTTTAGCTGCTCAGATCTGTATCACTGACACATGACACATATTGAATTTTTATTTATTTATTTAATTACATTTTTCATTTGAAAACATTGTTCCCTCATCAAAAACAGACCTGCACTTGTATTTAGCTTGATTCACACTGGTTTCAGTAATCCTTTTGTCACTGAACCTCAGAAAATGTGGTCTGGATTTTCCTAAGATTGTTGCATCACAGGTAGAAACCATGCACAGTAATTCCATAAATCTTGTTCAAAGCGATTGTGCTGTGAAGTCACATTCAGCAATTCAATCGGAGCATGTTTATATTAGCTAAGACTGTTTTGCCTCATGGTAATTCCCTCTGCTGCCAGTAGATAGCGCTCTAAAATATTGCGTGGTTTGATATATGTTCATTATTTTAAGTTCTAAAACATAAGACGTTAAAACAAATGTACTCAAGAGCACGTTTAAAGGCCAACAACAATAAAAATAGTGCATAATTTATGTTCTTTAAATATTATTGCCTTATAGAATGTTGTATGAAATCTAGCTGTACCATTTACCCTCATACACAACTATCTGACCCGTCTCTCCCCTCATAAAACCCACTGCTTTCCCTGCAGAGGCCAGGCCAGGCTATAGCCCAAGCTGTTTTCTCATTGTCAGAAAGAGCCATGCACTGCAGAGCTAATGGCTGTTATTTCTTCTACATTTCGGTTTCAGGTTTGTGTTGGTTTGCCTGCGTCTAGGAATGCACATACCCCTGGGAGATGTTCCATTTTATTTTCATACTTCTTTCTCTTCCTCCCTCCTGGTTTCCCCACTTGTCTCTACACCAAAGCGGGGAAAAAAAAACACTCACTGTCTTTTAATAGTGCCTAATTTGTTGAATGTTCTGCATTTGTTAACACCACCTGGATGGACCTGCTAAGATTTGCAGGTGTGGTAGTTCTTCACATCTCCACTCTACGCTGTAAGGGGCAGCAGTTGTCCTGATTTCGTTTTTGTTGCTAATAAGTAGATTTTTCAAAAGGGTAATTGTTGCTCTGTGACTGTGGCATGCTGATTTGATCATCCAAGGCTTACTGTGAAGACAGATGTGCTTTTGGGAAAGGTGAACAGCATGGCAATGATAACAACAGTCTCCAGTAGATACTTCAAAAGTAACTCCCACACTCTCTTAAATAGGCTTGTTACTGTTGTTACCACCTGTTTTCTCCATGGAGATTTCCTTGCATAGAAAATGAAACATTATGACATTAAACGCTTTGCAGTTCAGTGCAGTTCCTTTATTTGTTCACTCCACACTTGGTAATGATAATGCACTATTGTAGCCACAGCTGCCCTGGGGTAGAGAGGTGTAAGTGAGGCTGCCAATCTGCACCATTGGCCTCTCCAACCACCACCGACACTCACACACACACACACACACCACATTCATACTTGGCAATGGTGGTGAAGTGTCTTGCTTAAAGGGGAACTCTGGCACGTTTGAAGCTAAAGTCCGTTGCTAGAGGTGGTCGAATACTGTCAGAAGCCATAAAACGGCACAGATCAGTGTTGCCTCGGCGGAGATCTCGCTGTGGTAGTGAACCTGTCAAGGCAACAAACTAGCGTAGTGACTGGGGCAAAGTCTTAACTTCCATGTAAAACACCAATTTGCACACAGAAGAAGCGTAACACCACTTTCTAACCCATCTTACAACAGCCACGAGTCTAACAAACAAAACGCTCGGCCTGGCTCACTCATTAGTGTCTGGAAACTTTACAAAACAACTTTATAAGCAGCCTTACACTTATCTTTGTTGATTTCCCACTGTGCATGCGAAAGACTTGATTTTTGTTTGTTAGACTTGTGGCTATGTTGTAAGATGGGTTAGAAAGTGGAGTTAACCTTCTTCTGTTTGCAAACTGGCATTTTATGTGGAAGTTGAGACCTTGCTCCAAACACTACACTAGTTTGATGCCTTGACAGACTCACTACCACGGCGAGATCTCCACCTAGGCAACTGTATTTTGGCTTCTGACAGTATTCGACCACCTCTAGCAATGGGCTTTAGCTTCAAATGTGCCGGAGTTCCCCTTTAAGGCTCCCCTACCGGGTGTTCCATCTACTAACCAGGCCCAGTCCTGCTTAGCTTTTAAGATCTGACAAGATCAGGCTTTAACAAGGAGGTTTGACCACAGCCTCCTAAAAACATTACATTACATTAATTGAAAATTGTTAGTTAAAGGATTGAACACAGTTACTATTCAGTGGTTGAGATTGCTGTACTGTTGCAGGCTATTTCAAGTGTCAGAGACTTTAGAGCAAAGTGTCCTCACTGTGCTCCGAACAAAACCCCCCAAAACAAAACACACTGTGTCAGAAGCCCCAACATGTAGAGACTGTTAACTTTGAATCCATTTGGACACCACTCTTTAGAAGAGGGTCTGAGGAGAGCCTGGTTCAAGTATCGTAATGAGACAGCGTTTTGGAGATAGCACGTTAGCGGAGAGAGGACCACAGCGCTCCGGCTCTAAGTGGGTCATATTGTTTGCCTTTGTTAGCAGATGCTGTTTGCTTAAGTCTTTGTCTCACACTTCTCCCAGAAAACAAACATGGCGTGCCCTCACTCCGGCTGGCTGCTCCCCCTTCAGCACGGCTCACTAGCTTTATGTTAATTACCACATTCAGCGCGTTTCAGCATCTACAGGCTGGTACCAATTTGGGTTTTGATTATAAAATATTTCATTATGGTTTGGAGGAGGCCTGCTGGAGGTAGGTCTGGACTGAACACAGGAAATAGCTGTGCTTCTCTCTGTCACTCACACTCACTCACTCACTCACTGTCTCTCTCCAATTCTGAGAAGATTTATGCACTTGTTGTAGATGACACTTCCTGCAGTGGACACAAAAAGACGGACTGACAGAAAATGGTGCAATGCCATTCACTGCCTCTTCATTCATTTTGCAATTGTCATGGCAGATTGTATTTACATTAACTCAAATGTCTTTTCAAATGTCTTTTTTCCCCCTTTTTTATAGTTTGAGAAATTGCAAATAATTGTACTGCTACTATAGGGAATACAATGGTTAGTGTATTGAATTGATGTGTTGTACTGCATTGAAGATGAGAAAAAAATATAAAAATGTGAACAAAAAAAAGGTTCTATGACACATGATATGTAAAGTATGTTTCCTGGTGATCAGGGTGCTATGGCAAAAAAACAAAGGATTTGTTTAAGAAAAACACATATTCACACGATATGATAGACTTTCAAATATCCAATAATGGGAATTAATAGAAAACAATTAGGTAACACTTTATAATAAGGTGCCATAATACACAGAAAACTAATCATTACCTAACCCTTCATTAATATTTATTAATTGTTACTAAAATGTCTATTTCACACAAATGAAATTTTTTTTTTCATCATTAACTAACCATTAATTGTTTGCATGAAATCGGTGTATGTTTTATCAAATAGAAATGTGGTATGTTTTAACAAATGGAAAACAATCTATTTACTGATATTGTATTAATGTTTGTTAATATAATAGTTAACTAAATGTCTTATTGGTGCTGCTTAGCTCAATATGAACCTCTCCTCATAGGATCCTTGTTGTATGTATCAGTGTAGGGCAACTTATAATAAAGTTGGTTAAGCTTAATTAATATATTAGTAATGTGTAGCTATGGGGCACCTAAGTTGGAACAGTAATTATTAACTATTTACAAATTATTCTTATAACATTTATTAACAATAGCAAATATTTTACAGTGGGTCTCTCAGACTGAGAGGTTCATATTGAGATAAGCAGAGCCAATAAGACATTTAGTTAAATATGAACAACTATTAGTACAATATTAGTTCATAGATTATTTTCTATTTGTTATAACATTAATACACCATTGTCATGCAAACAATTAATGTTTAGTTATTGATGATAAAACTATTAACTTGTGCAAAATAGACATTTTAGTAACAATTAAATATTAATGAAGGGTTAGGTAATGATTAGTTTTCTGTTTATTGTGGCACCTTATTATAAAGTGTTACCAAAAATTTAATTCTTTAAGGTGCACTATGTAACATCTAAGGTGGAGGGTCCACTACTTGTCTCCATGGAGATGTTACTTCTGTGCATGTTATGTTTCACAGCAGGGCATTTGTTCAATTACAGGTGTTTTATAGCTCAAAAATACCTTGAAAAACATACATTTTAACCATGGCCAGGCTTGCTTCTCCATAGATCTGAACATTAACCTGTCTCCATTGTGATTACCAGGTGTATTTCCATACAGTGGAATAATCAAGGCAAAACAATAATATTTCCATGGAGAAGTAGCAAACCCTCCACCTCAGAAGTTACACAGTGCAGCTTTAAGACCTTTATTTGATCAGTTCCACATTCTGACTCCAAAGTGGCAGGCAAACCTTTTCAACATTGTCCTATCTGCAGGCATTTTTAGACTTGAAGGAGACAATTATTTCAGAAATGCCCTTGTTGCCTCAGTTCCTAAAATGTCCACTCAGCTGTGTCCTGAAAGACATCTGACTTACAACTTTCGGAAACCGCCAGTGGCACATGCAAGTCACAGTGTTTATTTGTGCTCTCGTGTCGCTCTGTCAAATGAATCCTGTAATAATCTCGATAATAGGTAAGAAGTCTGGTCCTTCATAACCGAGAGAACATGAATACAATTTTCAACTACAGAAAGATTTGACAGTTTTTTTTGTATCAAAATCCTGTTCCTGCAGCTGATTAGACAATGCTCGCAACATGGTTTTCCTTGCCTGCTTTCAGAACTCGCTTGTCTCTAAGATGTTATTACTCTGTCTGAAATCTTCCACAGTTTATGGCGTTCTTATCTATATCCGTTGAGACAGGCAGGTGATGCTACCTGGACAAGTTACAGTCCTGTTGGGATCTATCTTTTAGCAATAAAAACACATTTAAAAGGTCAATTTTACACTATTTTCTGATTTCTGTTACAATGTTTTACTCATTAAAATATTTCTGGAGTTTTGTTTTGTTTCGTTCACACATGTTTAACAAGCAAACCCTGCATATTTAGGCTGAGTTCATCTCTCAAACAGAAACTCTGTTCCACCTTGTGATGTCATGTGGTTATACAGGAAGTGCTCCACTATGTTTTTGAACTCCATACACCTTCACTAGACTCATTTGGATAATGTCAACCCTGGAATTGCCAGTGTCTGAACAAAAGGTAAAAGGAGCTGTTCACTTGAAAAGTACCACTTCATGACATCACAGCGTAGAACAGAGCATGTTTGGCGATATAAACAGGCTAATAAAGCAGGATTATGCAAATGTGTGAATGAAACAAAAGCAACTCCAGGTATGTTTTGATGTAACATTATAACATGGCTTAAAGCTCACAGGAGTCAATTTAGGACATTTAATTTCAGAAATAGAAATGTAATAATATTGTACAACATTACAAGCAAAGCAACATCTCCATGGAGACAAGCAGGTAGCAGTCGCCCACCTGTAAAGTTGCATTTAGCGCATTAACACTAGATATATTCCAAAACAGTATTCGTTGTGGCATTTTTAAAGCATACATACATTAAACATTATAGCCTTTTTCTTTTCACACCGCTCTCTCCGTCGCCATGGCAGTGTCCAGTGTCTAACCTGGCTCCTGTGATCATTAAAGCCATGCCATTGGAGCCGGTGGGGCCCTGTGCCTCCCTCTCGCGCTGACCTGGGCTCAGCAGCCTACAGCAGCTAACAAGCAGTGCATTCAGACAGCTGATGCTACAAATGGGGCTGTGCAGCGGACCAGCGCAGAGATGAACAACTCGGAGGCAAAACCAGGGCGACCTCCCACTCTGCTCATACCAACTACACTGGACCCCACACTAACTCTCTATACAGACATACACAGGCTGTCTGGGAATGTTCTACAGCGGCAAGGGCAAAGGGAAACACATGTTATTCCCGCATGATACAGCAGGACAAGGAATGTGCACCTGCAATACCATTCAAAAGGTTGGATACACTTTCTCATTTTTATTTCTTCTTTATTTCTATGATTATTTACGTCGTAGATTCTCATTGAAGGCAGTAAAAACTATGAATGAACACATATGGGTTCTAGCAAACACAATTAAACTCAAAATAACTCAAAACTTCTGTTATGTTTTCATCAAGAAGCTCACTGAAAGAAGCCCAAGGGTTTGCAGGGCTGTTGACAAAGCAAAGGCTACTCAGTTGGTAAGAGCGTTTGTCCACTAATCAGAAGGTTGGCGGTTCAAATCCCGCTCTCGACATAAAAAAAACAAAAAAACCCATCATTGGCTGAGTGGTGGTTGTGGCTGTCGTCGTGTCCTTAGGCAAGACACTTAACCCACCTCGCCCCTAGTGTCTGCGCACGCTGGTGTATGAATGTGTGTGAATGGGTGAGTGGTTCCTTATTGTAAAGCGCCTTGAAGGTGGGAAAGCGCTATATAAAAATGTGACCATTAACCATTTTATTTTGGGATTTTGAATATAAAATATAAAAAAAACAAGCATTTAGTTGAATTATTTAACCGTTTTCTTACTACAGAATCCCTTATGTCTTCTGTGTGAATCTGAAATGTAGAAAATAGTAAACATATATATATGTATAAATGAAATCAATAAAACTATATCAACACAAAACTCCCACAAGTCCCAGTGTGAAAGCCAAACAATAAAACGTGTGTTCTCAAGCATACTTATTTCCAGTAATAGACCATAGATTTGTATTGATTCTGTCTTTCTTCTCCTTAAATACTCAGAGGACTTATCTGGCACTAGGTTGAATAGTGATAGGCCATTATCGGCTAAAGTGTTAATTTATGCACAGAGATTAGGTAATGTAAGCAGCAGGCAAATGGAGAAACAGATTTACACCTCACTAATGAACCTAACCCTCTCTTTCTTTCTTTCTCTCTCTTCATCACTCTCCCTAACCTGGATTTGCAGTGCAGTATGGCAGTTTAATAATGACATGTCTCACTGTGTTACAACAGAAGAGAATCATAACAATTACACACCTGCAATTAATGCGGCCGTAATAATAGCAAGGGAAATGCGGAGGTGGAGACGGAGCTGTGGTGGAGGCAGTGGAGGGGAAGGATCAGCAGATGGGGCTGGAGAATGTGGAGAGGAGGGGTGTGAGGGAATGCGAAAACATTAGTCTAAGGAGCTGACAGGAGCAGTGTGGTGGGACCTGCATCAAACCAGGACTTCTTTTTAGTTACAATTCTATTATTTTGCTGTCTCTTTAGAGATCGCTTTGTAATAGTGAGACAATTGAACAGTTGTTTTCAGTTGCAGTAACACAACAGTGTATCCTGGAAAACGCCTTATATCAATTCAATTATGTATCCAATTAATCCAATCTATATGTTTTAGTAGTAAACATGTAGTAGTAATCTACATGTTATAGTATTAAAAAAAAAAGTACATGTATCTCTATTGTGGATTAAGAGATACCATAATAACACAGTGTACACGTTACCAAATACTGTGTCACAACCTGCGATCAATACGAGCATTTATTGCCCTGTTTAGGTGCTAACTTGTGACTGTAATTTGACGTCTGACAGACTTGTTTAACAGCACAAATCAGCTCATCTGTTGTAATTCCATCTAAATCAGCTCTTTAAGGTCAGATTGGGTTCAAATAAAGCACAAATTAAAGTCTAAAGGCTTGAGGGGGCACTCCTTTCCTCTACATTAGCCAATGTAACCCTATAGCTCCCCCAAAGATTATTAAAGAGTGTTAAAAATGAGACGATGGTAAAAAAAAAAAAAGTACAAAATAAATCTACATGAGGTTTTATAAATCACTACAGAGGCTAACTACATCCAAACTCGTATATAAAACAACAAAACAAACAGGGTAAGGGGTGGGGTTGTGTCGCATCCATAAAAGGCTCTAAATTAAATGTAGTCAATATGATTAACTTAGGTTCAGGAGCAGGACCGCACAATCGCTCAATCACTCACCCGCCCTGGCCTCCTCTCCAGCAAATCACAGCTCACTTCTACCACACCTCAATTTCCCAGAAGTCTATTTGTAGCAGCCTATCCCGGCAACACAGTTTGTCCCGAATAACTCGATCCGACCCTCCCAAGACATAAGACGTCTCCGAGGGGGGTCCCGTTCCTGCTGGGCCATGTGAAGAATGAGACTGAACCCCCACCCTAGAGTCTCTACCCAGCCGACCTGCTTCGTCTCCTTATAATAAACTCGTTTTTCTTTGCACGTGTGTTGTTGGTGAAAAACATAGCATCCCCATAGCTCCTCTAACCCAAAAGTTCTGGTGCTGCCCCTGTCTAAAGCCTCAGTCAGAACAGTGCCAAGACGTAGCATCACACCCCCAGGGAGTGTTGATGACATTAACTGCAAAGTATCAATACGGAAAATTGCAATAACTAACCGAGAAGCCACACCAATGTGACATTTGACCAGCTAAAACTGTGAGCTTGCTGTTGTTAAATACTGTATACTGTAACATTTCTATAATGTAAAAACTCATAACAACTTTGAGGAGTTCATAGAAGAGTCGTCATAAAACCAATGGCCTCTGTGTACAGTGAAATGTAGAGAGCAGTGATGCTTTGACACAATAAAACAATCCAATCTCCAGTAATAGCAAGTCTAATGGCAGACGCGTCTAATAGTGTTCAACTTCAAATGGGGCTGTGCTTGTGTTTGAGTGACTTGTATTATAGAAAAGCAGAATAGCGCACACTTCCTGTAACCTTGTGGATGTGAGTTCAGTGCACAGGGGATCAGACAGCGTGCCTCTCTTATAGAATGCGCTCCCCGATGGCTCAGTCCTATCAGAGGCTGTAATCAATGGAAGCGTCTGGGGAGAGGGCAGTCGGCTCTCAGGAGGAAATGAGCAGACTGGGGGTTGCTGCCAAGTCCACAATAAAGAACTACAAATGCCTGGTTAATTGCTCAGGCATCGACAACGGGGGGAAGATCAAGTGGAAAAGGGATGTGAATGATCTGAATGAGGATTTTTGTCTCTTTAGGAAATAGGACCCTCAACAGCCGCTCGATTTAGATACACAGAAAACTCTGATCATTACTTGATTCAATATATCTGATCTGAAAATAAATGACAAAATACAAAACACTGTCTTTTAAAGATAAAAAATACAGAGAAATGATAAAGATTTAGAGAAGAGTTATTGTAAAATGTATAGTACTTTATCTTCCGAATACAACACTTACTCTAAAAACCCACCATTTGACATGTATCACTAGGTGTTTTTGACCACAGATTTCCTTTGTACATGTCAACACACATCGAAAATCAGATTTAATATTGGGTAATCTCATTATTCTAGTTATCTGAATATGTATTATATATAGCCACTGATAATTCAAGCTAAATGCATTGAATACTAGGAGTCTACATTACCCAAAACTTGTGGAATGTTGTCAACTCATCAAAAACATACCCGTAACATAAGCTGTGTTAAGTTTCATTCACACATTTCTGAGTAACTCTTTAGTTAGTCCGTCTACATCTCCAAAGAGCCAAATACTCTGCTCTACCTTGTGATGGCGTTCAGTAGTAGATTTCAAATGTCGCTTTTACCTTTTGTTTAGTAGAAAGAGGCAATTCCAGTGCTGAAACCATTCAAATGATTCTAGTGAAGGTGTATGGACTTTAAAAACACAGTAGAGCACTTCCTGTATTGCCACATGACATCACAAGAGAGAGAGAGAACACAACATAAATATGCCGGGTCTGTGTGATGTGTGATTGAGATTAAATTAAACAAAATGATAAAATACCTCTGAAAATAGAATAGTATGAGCCCTTTAAGATTACTAAAACATTACAAAACATAATTCATAATTTATTATTAAGAAAATATTTGGTAACACATGATTTTACACTATCCTTGGCTTAATGCAACATCAATGTATTGTAATAATATGTAATCTAACCTTTCCTACCGCATATCGCAAGTCAAAATAATTCAATTTAAAATAACCAATACAACACATTTATAGTCATAATTACTTATCTCATGCAAAGTAAAATTATATAAAAATACATCATTCCTTTGGAGAGACTCTTACACAAAAGGTGATTGTAGTTTGTATTAACACTGTATTTAAAGGTACAGTACGTATTCATTCAGTACTCAGAGAGACAGAGAGAGGAAACACGTCTGATAACATTCAAATATGTGCGGTTCTACTGCAAACACTGTACGTGACAGACCCCACAGATCACCCACCCACCTCCACATCTGTACCTCCAACACTGACGCGCCACTGCACTGCACATATCCAACTCACAAGAGACTTCCACGCACTGAGTCAGGTGTTTCGAACGAAAACCAGTCACTACTTTTGTCGATTTAGCATTTCTAGAATTGAAAAAACGCTAATTTAAAACTTTCAGCCTTGAATATTGCAACACCTCGGAGAGACATGGCGCACTGGTGTTGTCATAGAGCCTGTTATGATATGTCTATCAGAGCATGTATGAAGTGGGATTGTTGGTTGTATGCCCAGGGAGCTGCCGGGCTTATTTGCTGGAAATGTGCTGAACGGCCAATTGTGTATAGTGATAGGGAGGAACGCGTGGATCGGCAATGGGAAAATGTATGTCTTGTGATAGCGTTGAAGGCAAATAATGCAGATGTAGGCTACAAACTGGGAAATAAAGACCTATATAGCTTGGGAGATTTCTTTCATGTAAGGGCGCAATGGAATTTTGTGGCGATGGGGGTAACCTTGACGCGTTGAATGTTTTGACTGAAGGGGACATGTCTAAACCAAATTGAGGCGCGTTCTGCTCGCTTGGCACTTATCGTCACGTGAGATGAACCGAGGTTTCATCCCTGACTGCGCTGTTCAACTTCTGAATATGGAGATGGTTTTCATGTCCTTGGAGGGAGGTGAATATTGCATTTTTCCGGTCTCTCTGTATGAAATTGATGCTGATAGTGAAATAAATGAAGAATAAATGGGTTCAAGAGTCTTCCCTAACTTTTATAAGGTTTTGATGCAGCAGATGGCAAGTGTAATTAATGACCTTCACCACTTCAGTGCACTCTAATTTAATTATATGTTGCTAATTTTCAGATTCTAATACAGTAATATCATACTGACTGATGGGGAGCAGCAGCTATTTTCCCTATTCATTACATTGTACTTTGCTATGAAATACAAATGTTGAATCGATGATTGACTAGACCCTAGAACCCACTGTATTGCAACAAAAATATGCATTTAAAGAATATTCATATTGCTGCTCCTCACCTGTGTTAATAAATAATCTGCTTATTATACACTAACCGGTATTACGCCATAATGGAAAAAAAAGTTCACAGAAATAATTACTAGGACATTGCTTCTCCATATCTAGAAAAGATGTGCATTTTGACGACATCGACCCACATGAACTAATACACACTGCCTGGATTTGGTAAGAAAAAAATAAAACAGCATAAAAAACAAAGTAAAATGTCTCTGAAAGTGTCTCTAAGAACTCAAAAAAGTGTCCCATCACCTATGGCATAGCTCTGTAGCAGAAAACCATTCAGAATGTGTTCCATAGTAAATCCCTGTGGTCATGTGTCTTGTCTTGTCTTTTGTTTGGACATTTGAGTGGATCAGACAGAGTGGGGGACACTAGAACTGTTCTGATGGTCAGTCCCTAACCCACAGTTCTCCCTGGAGACCTACAATCATTACACTGCTGAGTTTGTATTTGAGGGCTCTTAATGAAGCCTGGTAATGTGTTAATGATCAAGGCTTTGTGCCTGATTGTTGTATTAGTTTGAGTTTGCAGTAACATTGAATAACAAAGTGAGGTTAAGTTACAAATTAAGACATTTTTTAACATGCAGTACATGAGCACAATTATCTATCTGGCTGCTCAAAAATGTTGGATTTGAAAAAAAAAGAGTGGCACCACTGCACGCCAAAACATCGAGCTATCCAAATAAGAGGTCAGCATATCTTTACCAACCGGGTGTTCATGTAGAGAAGAGTGACTCAGGGGATCAGAGACGCTTCTACAGAGGCAATTACAATATGCATTCCCCATTCCAATCCTGAAAATGCAGGTTTTTGATCATCTCAGTGAACCTGTAAGATCTTAGCATGTTCAAATTGGTCTGAAAGATGCAGCAATAATTTGGGGAAATCATTAAAAAAAGTGCTAATTCCCATTGTTAATGATCCTTTTACTATTCACAGCCTTGTGTCTGTTTTTTTGTCTCTTCTCAGTCATTCTGAAATCAGCAGAAAGACAGAAGTTGGTGGTTTTTACTGACGTTGGTATATATAGCTTCAGTCAGCACCTCTATAACCATAAACACAGCCAAGTGTGTTTAAACAGCCTTCAGCTCGGACTGAAAGCCTATTGGAATACTAAACCTGCAAACAAATCACTGGAGAGCAGGCCAAAGCTGAGCCACAATTATAATGGACTAGCTGCTTGAAGGTGACTCGAAAGCTTTATATGAAAAGGGTGAAAACTTGGTTCATGGGGGCAGGCTGTTCGGGGCCTCATAGCTCCGCTGTTGAACATTGTTAAACACAGGAGTATGAGCGGACCTGCTGGGGAATTAAATGTATTTGTGCAAAATGTCAGCAAATAGAAGCAGTGAAGATCAATAATAAGAATGTAGCTTATTTAAGTTTATAAGTGCAGCCCTCACACATAGATCCACTAGCTAATGCCCAATACGCTCACAGTCTAGCATTTACTACCACTCCCCTCTGTGACATTTTGACATCAGCCAGGGCAAGATCACACATGTGTACGGGTGAGACTATCATGTTGTTTACTGCTGTATATGGGTGCACGGAGAAACTGTGTTAGCGGTGCACTGTGTGACTTTTTGCTTGGCAGTCAGTCCCCTTTTCTATGGATATGTCGTGGCTCAAGGTGGATTTATTGCTCAAAAATGCCTATAAAAACACCCATTCTGACGGTTTTAGTAATGCTCAAGTATCACATCTAGACATAAGCTTGATTTGTTATGTAAATACTTCAGAACAACGTATTATCTTCCAATGATAAATCAAAATGAAATGTCCTGAGAAATTGTGTAAGGATGTAACTTTTGCAGCTTCTCAAAATGTGACAATGAGACTAAAGGCATTCCTTGCTTGGCATTGCTAAAAATCAATCTCACGTCAGTTTGATCATTTCCGTAAACCTACAAAATGTCATATGTTAAAACCGACTGAGGTAGAAAACAAAGTCTGACTTGCTATTGCTAATTACCCATGTCCTATTAACAACCTTGAGCTGTCCTCCAAATCCAAATGATCTCACATAAAACCTCCAAAATATGTTTCACAAAATCCCGGACTATCCCTTTAAGCCCAACAGACGCACGCACACACATTTTGTCTGTATAAATAAGTTCGCCTGAGAAACAAAAGCAGCCTGGACACTCCCCATCTCTCTTGAGCGCCGGGTGCATATGCTCAATTACAGTGATGCAGTGAGTTACACAGCACTGCGCACGTTCATTTCTCCCTTTTCTTTATTTGCGCCTCATGATAAACTCTAGCTTTGTTAATAACCCAAGCAGGATGCATGCTGGGAATTTAAGTCTGTACACAAGCGGAACCAAATTATTGTCTAAGCAGCTGTGCAACCTGACTTCATTTATCTTCCTCATGGCATCGATTTTTCTGGGTTTGAGCCTCTACATGTGTTTATGGGGTTGCGCAAAGGTAAACAAGGCAGTCGGAATAAGGCTATATTTCCCAAGTTAATGCCAAATTATCACCTAATCATATGCATTAGCAACAAAATAAAACAATGTCACACCGGGAATAATCCGTTTAGCCTCGCTCCTGTTTAGAGTTTACAAAGACTATTTTACACATAAATTGTTATCTTCAAAACAATTGCCTTCAGTAATCTGTTGTTGAAAGTAAATGGAATGTAAATTGGATTACAAAATGAGCTATGATGAGTTTAAGTGGAAATGTGGCATACTTCTGTCTGAACAAACCACCTGCTATTTGGACCTACTGTAACTATTATGTTCAAAATTATACAAATCTAACGTTTTAATGCATTTATTCTCTTTTGGGGCGACTACACCAAATTACAACATGGCTACAATCCCATATAAGGATATTTATCATCTATTTATCCTATATTTGTACAGGACTTGCATTTGGGCGGTACTGGCAAAATTGCTAGTTACTGCGATTCAATCTCACACCTCACGGCAAGAAAGTTCTGGTTTTGATTTCCAGGTCGCCCTTTCTGTGTAAAGTTCCCTTCAGGCACTCCAGTTTTCCCCATCAACCCAAAAAATGGACCATAACTAAAATCTTTTGGGCTAACGTCAAACCAAGCCTAGTTCAAGATGGGTGAGACACTGCAGCGCTCATTGAAGGATGGGTCAAATGCAGATTACAAATTTCCCTACAAGGACGAGAAAGATTACATTAACCAGAACATTTATTAGGTGTGAGCCCGGTTTAGTCCTGATGTAGACCTGGTTTGGTCCTGTTCTAGTCCTGCAGGTTGAGTTTCAGGTTTAATACCAGTTTTATATGTTGCATGTGGTGCTATACTTGATATTGCTGCCCATGTTTTTTCCACATGAGGTTAAACATCTGGACATCTTTTAAACCACACGTCAGGCGGTGTTCTCCTAAATGGTTCTATCTGAGATCACATGAAGTGAAACGTTAACATGTTCAGTGAATTGTGGCTCAATTTAGTGAGCGTCTGAAGAGGGTATGCAGCTGAGTGAAGATAAGAGGCCAGAGTGGATAGATGTTCATTCTGTTGGTGTGGAAGAGAAGACTAGATAAGCACTACTGGGTTTTTAACGTGCAAATCCTCCCTCCGACTGCCTGTATCTTAGCCGTTTTGCCCTGGAGTGCCTTAGACAAACTTGAGATTGCAAAAATAGATCCATTTTGCGCTTGGACATTTGTGACTAAATGTCCTTTTTAGTTTGAGCTCTGGCAGATGCAAGAATAGGCAACCAGGCTCCACTCAGCAGGTGTACACCGCCAACACATTCCCCACACCTCCAATTTCACCCTTTAAGAACAAGGCAGTGTGAAAATAAACTTCTCACTAAGTTCTGACATATACTACTTTCATGTCATTTCAGGGCAAGAGTTAAGAAACATTATGAAGTTACATACACATTTTGTTTTGCATAATTTGTTGAATGCTTATGTAAAATTGACCTTGTGGGACAGAATCGTACGATCAACAGAAGGGTTCAAATAGGACCCAGTAAAAATTGCTAGATTACCACCTAGGCATGCTTTTGGAGAATATGAATATAATTATAACATGGAGGTGACAACACACCCTCTTTAAATAAGAGAAAGAAAAAAAACTACCTATAACCTGTGACCAAAAGTGTAGCTCTCAAACAAAGTGTTCCAAAGAGAACCCGACTATCAAGAATACAAGGCCTCCTGCAGCATCGAGTCACTAAAGTACACAAGATAAAAGCTCTCCTCTCCATCTGAAGGTCTGTGATGTCAGTCTACTGGTCATGCAGAATCTAAGGTCACTGAGTTGGGAGCCGCAAAGGAAAAGTAAACAACAAACTTTCTTTCTACAATATATTTGATATATTCTACAATATATAATTTTTTATTGCATTTATTACATTCATTGCAAACATAATGTTGTCAGCTTTGAGACAGACAATGACGGACTAATTGGCTAAAATCTATTGATCCACAAGAGGAATTCAATATAATACATACATATATATATATATATATATATATATATATATATATATATATATATATATATATATATATATATATATATATATATATATATATATATATATATATATATATATATATATATATATATATATATATATATATATATATATTTTACAAATTAATAATAATTATTACTAACAAACAGCAAATAGAATTAATACAGATTCATGTACCATTATTATTAAGTATTTTTCAGTCTGGTCTGCTTTCTGCTTGTCTCCAAGAAGATGTAATTTCTTTGACTGGAATGTTCTACAATTTATAATATTTATTTAATATCTTGCATTTTTACTGCGGGGTCGCCTCTCCACAGATCCAGGAATTTGCCCTGTTGGTGTCACCTTCTTCTCCATTGAGGTAAGTTTAATGCCATAATGTGGAACATTTTGGGCAAAGTAATAACATGTCCTTACAGACGAACAGGAAATAAGGACATTAAAAGTGTGTGTTTTTGCATGTTCCATTTTAAAGGTGCATTGCACAACTTTTCTGGTAGAGGGTCTGTCACCTGCTTGTCTCCATGGAGATGTTATTGCTTTGCCTGGAATGTTCCGTGGTCCATTAAACACATCTATCTAGCGTTTATTCATTACGAGTGTTTCTATTGCAAAAATAATCTGACTCTCCACAGATCTGACCTGTAATGTATCCTATAGTTGTCTCCCTTGAGCTAGATAGGTTTAATCTCTACCGTAGAACATTCTAGACAAAGCAATATCATCTCCATGAAGATAAGCAGGTGACGGACCCTCCATCAGAAAAGTTGCACAATGCACCTTTAAATATGCATTTTAATCACCAAATATGGATGCATATTTAATCTGTATGCATTATGCTTGTGTACAACAGGCATGTCCAAACTATGGCTCGGGGGCCAAATGTGGCCCTCAGGTCAATTGTTTTGGCCCTCGGGCTTCCAGGTGAATTGCCCCATACTACCACATGTAGTACTTTTTACTGCATGTTTTTGAAGTCTACCTTGATCAAGCAAATGTAGTTTGTCCTTTTGAGGGTCTAAGCCTAAACAAAGGTCTGGAGGGTCATTTAAACCTGTTATAAATGCACAGATTTGAATTCCTCACTGTTTTGACCCTCAGTCTATGGCCCTCGATCGGCCCTCACGCTGTTCTGTGTTTTAATATGTGGCCCAAAATGGAAAAAGTTTGGACACCCCTGGTGTACAAGTTGAAAATAATGTCACTGAACTGTTTATTTATGAAGTACATCAAGGGAAGCATTGGACACAAATAAAATACATTTAAAAAGCATAGTCCCCTTATTACATTTTCATTAAGCTTCACAGCAGTTGCCGTGTTTTACCTGTGGTCTGCTCCCACTAATGTTGTCTGGTTCTGGTAATAAGTCATGGACAAAGAGCTGCCTCGGGGCCACATGAAATAACTGCGCTACAATATGAAGTGGGCCAGGTCCATACACCAAAATGTCAGCCATTACTCCCAGATTACGTCTGTTGCGTCTTGTCTTTGCAGGTGGTTTGTGGACCTAGTTTTGCCTCTCAAGGATAGTTTTTGTAGCATTGAACTGCCCCAAATTGCACTGGAAAATCGTTTCAATTAACCTAGCCCAGATCTTTTTTATTTGCGTTGGCTTTATCATTCGCTATAAAGATGAAGTGGCAACACAAATACCACTCATTATGGCTTAGGCTGCTGTGGTGATCTTAACTACTCTCCTCCATTTTATTTTTACCCACACTATTTGTCTGTGTTTGCTGCCATCACTTCAAGATTGAACGCTTTGCATTGAAAAGCAGGCCGCCCTGGCAGGCTGACAAATGAAGCCAATAGCATGTTTGGAGACACCTCGTTCAACAGTTATTGAAGTTGATAACTTATAATTTGCATATAGATAAGGCACTCTTACCTAGACTAAACCTTTAGCATATAAAGTAGAATTGTACTTTTTTCTATTTTTCTTCCAACTAAATTGTACTGACAAAAGATGGCATATAATTTGCATGCATGTGCTGAATTGTATGAAGCGAAAAAATATCAGCGTGCCACTCAGTGATGTAATTTCAAATGACATCTAGTGATTAGGGCTTAAAGAGATAGCAAACAGTGTGTAGTTCTATGTTTGCTAGGACATATCCAATGTGCAATTACCCAGGCAACCCCAGAAAATACTACAGTTCCACAAATGAATTGTGCATGAATCATCTAATGAAGTAATAAGTCAAGGGGGACTTGGAACAGAGCTCAATGAACGGACATTTATTAGCTGCTTGGTTACAAACCTCAACCTTGGTACACAAGCAAGAGTGGCAGTCATGGAGCCGAGAAAGGCATTTTCCACTATCTCCAACACCTGCAGGTCAGGTCAGGTTGACCTTCAGTGTGGGTGGACATAGTCATCGCATCCCAGGACTCATCTGATCCACAGTTAATTTTGACTTATTCGTTTTATACCAAAAAGCCTCTGCTCACTGTGAGCCTGACAGAAACTTGGCAGAGGGCTGCTAGTCTTGCTTAAGTACTGATTCAGATCTGGTAATCAGTCCTCCTATTTAGTCCATGTTTAGTCCTGGTTGAGTTCTGGTGTATTTCTGGTTCAAACCAGTCCTCTGCTTATTAAACATGAATATATTCTTACTTCTAAAAGTAAACATGACTTCCACGAGTGGTAAACTCTGTGCATTCCTGCTGATCTATCGCCAATATTTAATTGTGCTTACTTAATTGTGCATATTTAATCATGTATTTAGTGCCATTCTTGGTTTTAGGACTTTAGTGGGCCATTTCTGTGATCACTGGCTCTGCTTGGATAGTTTGAAAATTCAGATGGAGCTTTGACGCATCTCTGTCATGCTCTCTCTACAGCAGGGCTCCCTCCAAGTGTCGATCCTACAAAGATTGGCTCTGGGTGAGACCCCCTCCAGGTGCCCCACTGACCAAAAAAGTGAGGACTGGGGGTGGACCAAGGGATGGTAACATCAGGAAAATGGAATACGAGAAACTAGAGAAAGATCAGGAGAGCTGGAAGGTGAAGGCATCAGTGGTGCCTGTCGGAGCACTTGGGGCAGTAACCCCCAAACTGAAGGAGCAGATCCTAGGAATGTCCTATGTAAACAAAACAAATTAACTAATCATTTTTAGACCAGTCCAAAAAAGTGCAGTGCGAGGAAGAGCAAAGATACTGCGCAGAATCCTTATGCTCCCAGGCCTCTGACCTGAGCTTGGAAAAAGGAAGAGTCCACCTGCCCAGGGTGAGGAAGGGATTATATATACCCCAATGTACAAAAGACACTAAGGGGCTCGACACACAAAACAACACACAAACAACAGTGACCAGGGTCACTCATCTCATCAGGTTAAAAATGAGCAAGTCCAGGGCAGATCGCAAGTTTTCTGCAGATTTGAATGGCTGTGAAATTTGAGGGAATTATGGGGTGAAAAGCCACAAGTATGAAGCCATGTAGACCTACAAGGATTTGACTGACTGATGAATGTTTGCTCTGCTTTGCATCAGAAGAACAAAGCTGACTCTGGATCAGAAAAGCATATTACCTTTTTTCCATAGTGATTTTGACAGTTTTTGTGTCAGCTCAGTGCCAAGTCAAAGAAATCCGCTGATTGTCTGTAGTGTTGGTGACAGTGACAAAAGTTGAAAATGTTTCAACTTTAAGGATTACGTCACAGACTGAGTGAGCACATTGACATGCACTAGTGTGGCATTTCCACGGGCACTACTTCCGCTTGTCTCCAGGCTGAAGGAGACAGGTGATTTTTGCGCTGTCAAACTTGTCTCATTGGAAATGGATAGACAAGTAGATGACATGATGACATGTTCTGTGTGCGAAGCCCATAAGAGCTATAATTTTCTACATGTGAAACCAAGGCAATCCAGGCTAAAAGTGTGTGAGTCTGAATCAAGCCCTTCCTAAAGTGCTCTTAAGAAGACTTAAACTCACACGGTACAATGCAGTGGCTGTACTTAGCTAAATTGGTGATGGGCTTTGATAGCATGCTGCAGGATTAGCTGGTGCAGGTCTACTTGAATCAGGAAATGCCCTTGAAAAAAAAAAAAGATGCAGTGGGCGGGTGGAGGGGGGATAAGGAGCGTAGCTGGGATAAGCCTGGTTAATACCCTGTGAACTAAACACCCAATGCTGCTTAAGCACAGTGGCGTTTTCTTCTCGCTGCCTGAAAAGTGCCACCCAAGTGAAAGTGTCAGAAAAACTGTGAGAGCAGAGGAAGGGTGGTTTGTATCAGGAGCTGAGCAGGCTACAAAGTGCTGAGGCCAGAGTCTGTGCGAGTGTGAGTGTGTGTGTGAGTGTGTGTGTGTGTGAGTGTGTGTGTGAGTGTGTGTGTGTGTGCGTGCGCTATTTGGGCTAGAATGCATTAAGGCTATATACTATTAAGGTTTTTCCCACTCATATATGTTAATAATGATGAATTTAATTTAAAGGTGCACTATGTAACTTTTCTGCTGGAGGAGCTTTGCTTTGCCTGGAATGTTCCGCAGTATGGCATTAAGCCTAGCTGTTTCTGCCTGTTCAGAGTATAAGAATGTATTTATTTTGTGCATTGCATTTTTCGAATAGCTTACAGGTCCTATGTTACCATATTTTCTGATCTATGTTATAATGTTGCTTTCTCATCACAAATGCACCCAGTGTTTCATTCACACATGTTTAACACACAAACCAAACATGTTTAGGCCGAGTTCTTCTCTCAAACTGAAAACACTCATCATTTGGATAATTTCAACCCCATAATTGCCATTCTGTACTGAAGAAAAAAGTAAAAAGTAGCTGTTAACAAGGTGGAACAAAGCATTTTGAGCTTTGAATATGTAGCCTAATAATAAAGGATTGCTCAAACATGTGAATGAAACAAAACACAACTCTGGGTATGTTTTTAATAACATTATAAAACATTATAAAATTGCTAAAAGCTCACAGGAATCATTTTTGTGTAATACAGGACCTTTAATAGAAAACAGTGAGGGTACTTCTAAGAAAAGAAGTAGCCTATGCACTAAAAACAAAGGCCGCATTGCACATCGCACACAAACTGTAATGATGATTGTTTTATATGACTCATGCATGTGAAAAACAGAGCCAAGTCAGACAGTTCTTCCCACATTTCCGGATCCACAAACATTCACTGCCAAAGTGTGGCACAGCACATGTTGTGACACCCCTACAAACTGTACTGAGAGGTTTTTAGAAAAGAACTGTCTCATTACTGGAAAGAAACAAAAAAGAAACATTCTTAAAACAGTCTTCAAAATGACATGATTTTGAGGTTGATTACAGGAGAATGTGAACATGTGTTTCCATGCAAAATTGTCACATTGAGACTTTGTTCTGTCCGTAAATGTGTTGGCACAGTCTAATTAAAATTCTTCCCTCTAATGTGACCATTGGGGGTTCCCTTTGTTATTGCCTTTTTGTCCTTGGGCAATGCACATCATATTCAGTGAAATTACACCACCTTATTTTACCAGATTTGAGAATGGGATGCTGCCATACTCCCACATGGGGGCGAGAGCCAGTTTCTCTATTGATAACATTGTATTGTAAATTCACAAATGTTGAACCTGATCATTTCTATAACTGACTAAACCCAAAAACTCTCTGTATTAAAACAAAAATCTGCATTTGAACAATATATTCTCTCTATTAAACATTTTTGGCCTATGTAATGTTATCAGCAATTACAAACTCACTATACAAAGTAGAATTCATGCTTCCATGTTAAAGGGCCCATTTTATGCTATGTTCTATAATGTTGTTTCCTCATCACGATCCTCAACAAACCTGGAGTTTTTTGTTCCATTCACACATGTTTAATTCATAAATCCTGCATATTTAGGCTGAGTTCTTCTTTCAAACAGAAAACACTCTTTTAAAATAATAAAATCCTTACATCTTCACTAGACTAATTTGAACAATTTAGGATTGGAATTGGAAATCTCTACTAAACTAAAGATAAAAGGGATAAAACTGTTAAAACTACCACTTCATGACATCACAAGGTGGAACAGAACATTGGAAACTTTGGAGATGCAGACCGACTAATAATAAAGGGTTATTCAAACATGAGTGAATGAAATAAAACCCAACTATGGGTATGTTTTTGAGGAGGTAACAACATTATTACATGGCTCAAAGATTCAAGAATCAATTTGTGTAATATAGGACCTTTAAGATCCTTTGTTTTGTTTTTTTCTGTAGTTACAAATCAGAATCTACGCCTGCGAGCAAAAGCACATGGTAATGGGATGTTAAAAAAAGCACACACCTCTGGTCTGGTCATGTCCACTCTGAGATGCTGTGTGTTTGGGTTGGCTGGCTCTCAGTGGGACTGATCCGTCCAGACAATAGACTGTGCTCTGCTCTTTCACAGGTTAAAGATGATTCACAGAGAAAGGGCAGCCTCCGCCTCTTCTCATCACCAATGACCTTAAAACACAGCACACGTTTGACCTGCTTTAAAATAGTACAATTAAATAAAAAAAAATAACTGGGCCAAATGTTAAAAGGAAACCCCACAATGCAATTGACTTCATTTGAACAGCTCTGCATGCTCACCAGAATATGAAAGCAATTATTCTGCATGCTCACCAAGACACGTAAACAATCATAGTCATTTCACAAACAAATCTGGTCAATTAGTGGCAGTTATATTGACATTAAAATGTGTTTTGTAGCTGCATGGTGAGAGACGGCAAAAAACTGTGTCAAGATCTTATTTGGATATGGTCAAAACACTCTTTTAGTTACAATCTTTTAGTTACAAATAAACATACAAGGATACAGTAGCAAAATCAAGATGTGTGCATATTATAGTAGCCAAGATCTGAACAAAATGAGTACTATAATGTTCTGAATATATCCTATTCAAATACTTAATATAAAAATGATTGTTTCAACTGTGTTCTTGTGATCACCAGTGGATTTCCCCCAGAAAATGAGCCAAAAATGACGGAAATGACAAAAACTTCAATTCATTTCTATTGTATTTTCTATCAATTCAGTTCTCACACAGTCACAGAAGTTCATCAATGTCAGTCCAAAACTGTTCACCACTCTGCCACTATGCACCCCGATATTTCCACCTGCAAAGGGTGCACAAGTGGCAAGAACAGAGACAATTTTATAAGGGTTTTATAAGCTAACAGCAACTCGTATGCTAACAGTGGACTTCCTGATTAGTGGGCAAAAGAACGGAATAAACCACCCACTTATTTCGGAGTTAAGTTTAAATCCAAAGAAACTTAAATCCGAATAAACATTAGAAATTAGGTGTTTACATGGTCTTTTAAAATTGGAATTAACTTTTATTCCGAACTCGTTTATTACTTTATTACTTACTTATTACTTCCTGATTAGTGGGCAACAAAACTTTCTGATTAGATGCAGCCTGCACTCAGCAGAGCTCAATAGCTGCTTACACAATATCTTTGCACTGGAGTAACAAGGACAAGGGGGTACAGGCCCTTAATTCCACAGCAAAGCACCAGAAAAGCCCAAACCGAGGTATCCTGGAACCTTTTAAAGCTGCCCGCCATGTTGGATACTTGACACATGGGTTCTTGAAAGTATTTACTCATGTCTGTGTGAGCAAAGGCCAGAGCTGTGTTCTCCTCTCACTTCCTTTCATGTCTTATGTGCTGAGACGCAGTGCTGCGCAGATTTAACCCACTGCTGCTACCTCTGCTTTTCGCTCAAGACTTGTCTGTTTCACAACTTTCCTTTTCTTTTCCAATTTAAGTCGTATTTTTAGTCTCTGGATCGCATTCAGATGACAGAAATAGGTAGTGTTCTACAATTTTATGCTCAGAATTCCACAATATAATTCTGACCTGTCCTCCAGCTCAGTGTTAAAGATGGGGTATTTTAGTTTATGGGGTATTGTAACATATATCCCCAGGTTACCTTTTATTGTTTTAGGCTAAATTCACTGAAAACAAAGTATTAAGTTGGTATATATGGAAACCTCTTCAGGCATGTTTTTAATGAGGATACATCCTTTTAAAGCTGAACTCTCCTCTCCTGTACCCTCAGTGTGGTGTCGGGAGAGCACAGGCACTTCCTCGCCACAGGGATGTAGGATCCCTTCTGCAGGAGCGCTCTTGGATTTACTCCTCCTCTTCTACGATCAATAGATTTGATTTTTTTTGTGTCTGAAATGTACACAGATTCACTACATCAAATTTCATTACTTGACGCCAGGTTTTAGTGGTTTGCAAACGATTACAGTAAAAGCAATTCATGCATTTAAAAATTATAGTTAGTAGGTAGTAGCTGTAGTTATATTAAACCAGGCATGTCCAAACTATGGTCCAGATGTGGCCCTCAGACCAAATGTTTTGCTTCCAGGTGAATTGACCCATACTACCGCAAGTAGTACTTTTTACTGCATGTTTCTGAAATCTGCTTTGATCAAGCAAATTCAGTATGTCGTTTTGAGGGTCTAAGCATGAACAAAGGTCTAGTGGGTCATTCAAACCTGTTATAAATCCACATATTTGATTTAGTCACTGTTTTGACCACCAGTTTATGACCCTCGATCAGCCCTCACGTTGGTCTGTGTTTTAATATGTGGCCCTTGATGAAAAAAGTTTGGACACCTTAAACCAAAATGTAGGTCATAGAAATCTAATTGATTCCATAACCACCTTTCTATATCTCTAGTAAAAACATTCTAAATAAAAAGACGAGAAAAAACTATCAAATAACTAGTCTTGTAACAATGGAATAGCATAAAATTCTTCTCTCTCCATAAAATCATGTTTCTGTAAATCAGACTAGATCGTCATTAATCTTATAGTGGCTGTGACTGGTTATTTAAATACATTCTACTGTAAAGGTCAAACTAGCTCTTATATACATTCACATACGGTCCATGGTCTTTAATAGTAAGGTTGTACTTTTATTTTGGTGACTTCCGGTATTAGCGGAAGTGAAGGAAGAGACGTTAGCTCGATGTACTAAAAAGGGACGAAAAGTAAAGACAGACAGTTAAAACGGTAGAGAACAAAAACAACGGTGAAAAGTTACATAGAAAACCCAAAGATAGTTAAGATAGCAGCAGTCGACAGAGGAACAAGGCTTGTTTTATTTGTTAATGTATATTTGAGCCGAATCTAATTTGTATTGAATGTATGTTAAAATGTTGATAGCGACGTAATGAGCTATTAGTAATATGGTGTATAATAATGTCCGTTGTTTTGTTCTTTCTAGCTCTTACGTTGGTTCTTTGACACGGAAGGAAAATATTAAAAGTCATTTAACCATCAGTTCTGGCCTTTCTAAGTTCGACTGGATGCTAAATCTACAAAGAACAAATCAGTTGCAACAGCCCATAGTAAATGCTTGAAAACACATACTGTATTCCCTCTATATGTTTTCCAACCTGATACTGATGGCATCTAAAGGCGAGTTCAGTGGAAAATCCAATTAAACTCCAACTCCGACCTCTTTTCCACTTTGCCCGTATGAGGTGATCTGGAGATACAGCAGTGGTGATAGTATTTTCCCATTAATTAAATGTTACCCAGTTTGCCTCAGTATTGAATGAACTCTTCGATCTGTACTATATTTCCCATTATTAATTTGTGATTCATTTTATACAGGCCAACCATCCTTTCTAGTTGGCTTCAAACAGCTTAATGAGCAGATATTGCCAAGTTTATGCTTGGCGCTCTCTATGTACTAGTACTGTAACTTGATCTGCATTTTGAGTATAATGAACAGACTATTTTATGACGAGCTGTGCAAACAAAATCCTCATGATGTTTAAAGAGAGAATACATTTGGGGATAAAACAGGATCCTGGAGAGGTCAGGAGAGACAAAATAACTGAAGTTAAACTAAAGTTTTTGTGCAGCAATAGCTAAAAACAACAGAACTGCATAGACCATGATCCTTTGCTCTGTTTCAGTGCAGACGACATGAAGAAATAGCTGTTATTAAGCACTTTTGACACACACTTAATATTTGGATTATGACATAACCAACGGCATTTTAAAAACAAAAATGTTGCATATTCACCATTTTGTTAGCCTCCACAAAATATTGCAATAAATTTTGTACCAAGAGACATATCATATCATACCAAGATATTTATGATATATATCAGAGGTGTCAAACTCATTTTGGTCCGGGGACCGTATACAACCTACTTTGATCCCAAAGGGGCCGGATTGGAAAACTCCATTCTCTCTTCAAGTTATTGTATTTTTCGCCATGTTGTGTCTCATAGTGGCGTTTATATTCCTCCTTTATATTTATATTCCTTGAGCACCGCCACTTGTTGCAAACACACCAAGCGTACAGGTTTCCCATTCACCTCCGTGAAAAAGAAGAATTAGTAAATTTTTCTTGGAAAATCCTGCACTCAGCTCCATTTTTCTTATTTTTGACACTTTGCTGATGAGGGCGCCATGGTCACAGTCAAAACGATCGTCCTTTAAGAGCGTTTGGAAAGAGGCGAGTCTTCATTTGTGCTGCTCTGGTGGGAGGCGGCCACACATAGAAGCACTGGAGATGCTGCTATGCTAAGCGGTGTAGAAAATTACCAGAAAAATCTGAAAATTTTACATATTTTAAGAGAAAATCAGCCGAGGGCCAGATTAAAGGTCTTGGAGGGCCAGATCTGGCCCCCGGGCCGCATGTTTGACACCTGTGATATATATACTTACATCTCTATTTATCGTGAGTAGATTTCTGGTATTTTATGGAATAACAGAAGATTTGAGCTTGAGAGGGATGAAAAAAATCACTCTCGGGATTAATTATTGGTTGACTTTCTACTATTTATTTGTTGCACCTCTGGCTTTTTAATGACACTGCATTTACAAATGAGTTTACTGGGATTCTAATGCTTTGTGACAGTAGCATAAAGTACTTTCAATATTATCATTTATTACAATATTTTGCTGTTGACATGTCATGCTTTATAATTTGTTATGACAGGCATACTAGGAGAGGCATTCAACTGCACTGGGTTAGAAACAGCCAGAAAGATATTAGACATGTGCCTGAATGTGTTTTAAATCAGCAAAAATGACAAACTGGTTTCTCCTCCACCGAGTTTTGGTCTGCTCTGCTACATTAGAATGAAAAGGAAACTTACCGGAGCTTCAGTGTGGGTTATATTTGTGCAAATAACCTGGGAGTATAGTAGTTCCTGGCATGTCTGAAAACAAAATGCTCAGAGTAAATGGGATGTTGCTTATCAATTCTATTTTCTTTCTATTTCTATTTCTATCTAAGTGTAGTGATATCATGTTTTTGTCATTTGTATTAGTGATTACAGCTGCTGTTTTAGTGTATATACAAGCCTCTTAAGTCATAGCTGCCATTTGCACTGACTTGGTTCTTTGGCATGTAGATTAGGGCAAGGGTGGTATGACTGAATCTGGATTTGGATTTCCCTGTGCATGCATGTAGTGAGAGTATTTTTTTAATCTTTATTGCAATGAAATTTATTAATACCAGGGATGTAACGATATCCAAGTCACACGATGTGATATCATCATGGTATGAACCTCACGGTACGATATTTATTATGATATATTGTGGGAAAGCTCATGAAATTACAATATTCTACATAAAAACAAGACTGACATTATAAAAGGCTTTGACCAGTCATTTGGTACAACATTTATTGTCATTAGGGATGGAACGATCAAATCTCTCTGTACGATATTTTCACAATCTACATCTCACGGTACGATATTTATTTCAATATTTTGTGGAGGTCCACAAAAGTCTGAATCTGCTACTTTTTCCTCTGAAAATGACTTCACAAGACTTAATCCAAAGAATTAAGATTTGAAAGTGCTTAGAACATTTATTTCTTCATGTAATCTACATTGAAACAGAGAAAAGGCTCATGGTCTATGTAGTTTCCTCTTTTTTTGTGGCTATTTCTGCATCATAACTATTCATTTAAGCAAAGAGATGTGTGATTTGATATACTGTGATGGTCCCCGATATTATTGTGAGACCTTTGACAATACGATATCACCATATTTGAGTTATTGTTACATCCCTAATTAACATCATTTTTATTTTTTCTCTTTCTCATTATAATATATTGTGATGTGTGAGCCACTGTGTCCAAGTCATTTCCCTTGTGGAGCAATAAAGTCTAAGTCTAAAAACACATTTACTCGTACAGATGCAAGGTAGATCAATTTAATGCCATGCTGTGGGACATTCCAAACACAGCAATAACATTCCCGTGGAGACAAGTAAGTGACGGATCCTGACCCAAAAATGCTCCATAGTTCAGCTTTAAAGCAGTAGTCTAAAACACGGGGCCCATTCTATTTCAGGCTAAATTGACACGGCCTCGGACTGGCTGCTGCTGAGCCTCCCCAAACTATAGGAAGCACTTGGACTCCAAAGATGGTCTGGTATAATGAGGTAACCCGGGAACACTGGTCCTGCTTTAGCACTACAGCCACTAAAAGGTTAGCCCAGCCCAATTAATTCTGCTAGTTATAAAGGTCAAGGCTCCATGCAGAAGGACTGGGGAAAAAGCTATGCAAGGGGCCCTCCATGCCACCTCATTATTTAGGCTTCATCATACTTCATTACAGAGTCCAAGACATTGTTTAAACATAATTGGAGGAGGGCAACAAAAAGGTCCGGACCAAAGAGAGAAATGAATGCAAACTTCTTTGTCATTGTTTTCGTCGCTATTTGAGTTTTTGGAGCAACACTGACCTCGTTTGGAAGTACTTTTGACGTGGAAAATGGTTTGAAGAGAGTAAAAGAATTAGACTACTTGTCAGAAGATGATGTATGAGCACACGTGGCAGCTGGACATGCCGACAAGGGGGATCATAATGAACACAGTATGATCACAAGTTGAGCATTTTCATCCTTCACTGTCATGTGTCTCTAGGTATTCAATGTGCTACTCAGATATTGCTCCATTATGAGATGGTCAGTGCGATGCTTTGTCTTAACAGTCCACTATGTCGCTTTTCTGATGGAGGGTCCACTCCTCGCTGTCTCCAAGATGTTTTTGCTTTGACAGGAATTTTACTCTGTATGGCATTATAGATATCTCTATGTAGACAAGCAGATAACGCCACAAAGGATAGATATAGGTCAGCTCTGCGGAGAGAAGAGTCTTTTCACAGACATGAAACACTGTACCTGCTCATATACGAGAACTCTCAACACCGCAGCATTTCTGCAACTTTAAAACAGTGGATGTTTGATAACAAAATTACATTTTTATTAGTGCTGTCAAATGATTCATTTTTAAAATCAGATTAATCACACTTTACAATTTTGAGTAATCACGATTAATCACAGTTAATTATTCTTCAAAAAAAAAGACCAAAATATTTTGACAAAAATGCTATTCATTATCAAAAGTTATATTATTGGCATTTTTTACATGCTGTGGCTATGCATTTTGTAAAGGCCTTGGTCAACTTATCGCTGGTAGTTTTGTTGACAACAGCGGGTGTGCTCGGCTTGTCGATGTACAAGTAGCGTCGTTGCTGCCGCTGAATCAAACACATGTTTCGCTTTAAGATGGTATTTTAAACTTGTTGTGCTTCTGTGGAAAGAGAGTTCATCACTGCAATATCTGCAAACTACCTGAGTTTTATCCAAAGTCCTGTCGGGCAGTTTTTTTGAAGAGAAATTTGCCGCTGAGCTCCAGTCGCAGTCTCTTCTTCACATCCACATATGGACAGACCTGATCACTGACCTAATAACCTGCGCTGCCTTTCTGGTCACCATCACGCTTTCCATAGAGGAACATGTACGTTCAAAATAAATTGTGTTAAAAAAACAAACATTAGTGCAATATTTTTTTGTGATTAATCAGATGCGTTAACACGTTAACGTTGACAGCCCTAATTTTTATATTGAGGCATTGTTGCTTCTAACTTCAAATGAACTGTTTGAAATGAATTGTATGTACAGTGAATATGCTGGTGTTACATTTGCTTTTGTGATCGCTGCTGTACTTTTCCCTGTCCTGTAGACTGTTTGACATCAGCCTGCTGATAGGCTGAAGATGGAAATTAGCCAAGTTGGCTATAATCTTTACGTATTTACATTTGAAATGTTCATTCATATATGCTGTCCCCTTACAAATAAATAAATAAGCATTAATTCATTTTTCAAAACAAACTTGAACTTTTTTAAGCATTTTATGCAATTGTTCCCTCAAAAACATACCTAGAGTTTTATTTTGCTTCATTCATGCTTCTTTCAGAAAACAAGGCCCTGTTATTCTGTTTTTTCAGAAATGACTCATTTTAAATTTTACCTTCATACAACAGATAATGAATTTCCTGCAGTTTTAGCTCTATAAAACCAGCATTTCTGTAGTTGTTTTATTATGAATTATTCCCAGAGCCCTAATGTTCACTTTATTCAAATAGATTAAATTTGCCTGTGACTCAATGCTGAAGCTGACCAATCCGAGGAGAGGGGGAAAAGTGTCTGTGCTTGAGTATAGAGCTGCATTCAAGTAGTAATGAAGAAGTGAATCACAATATGACGATTTGACCAAAATAAGAAGGAATGAGATCACAATTAGACTTTTTATTGGACAACTCTATAGTCGTGCTGTTAGCAAAGGAAGTTCTAATGCAAATCTCATCACTTGAATTTTTATTTGAAATGTATAGGAATCATTTTATGTCCAGGGCACCAAATGTTTAGGTATAAGCCTTTCACTGTAAATAACTTATTGTTATTGTGCAATACATGACAGAAGGAGCAATCATTTTTGGGTGTAAATATGTATCGTGGGTACTTTTTTCATGCACTAGTGGGACAAGTTTGGTTAGATTTCTGTACTGTGATGAGATTTGAGCTGTAGAGGGCTGAATTATTATACTATGACTCATTACAGACACAAACTAGCCACTTAAGTGTTGCATTCTGTCATTTATTTATTCAGTTTGTGTGTTTCTAACAATAATACTGCTGATAGTTTAACAGTAATATAAGAGGGATATTTCTGCTTTATGGTTTGGTTTCAGTATTATTGTTTATCGTCTATATTTACCTCAGCAACACTTCAAAACTTTGCATTGTGACAGGACCCTATGTTTAGGTGTCAATAAATAAGAAAATAAAGCATAACATGTCCTTTGATTCAATAATTCTCAAGCGTTACTTTTCCTTGCAAACAGTGGGTTCTGTATTGTGTATTTTGGGGATAAAAACTAATATATAGTCACATTATTAGTATTCTGAACTGTTACCGAGGCTCACTAGTTTACAGAACACAGCATCAGCACTGTTTTTCTCCTCACATGTGCTCTGTTCATTTGGGTTTTATTGGCAAACTGCAGCCAACAGCGCTGCCAAATCACCACTTTATAATTGGAAATATCGCCCTCTTCCATATCTCTATTCCCTTTCGCAAAACGCCAAATGTTTGTTTGTTTTGCCCAATTCCATCTGAGAAATTACCAAACTGGATTCTCACACAGATAAAACTACAAAACTTTTTCTGTCCAATTACAAAACGCCGAATGGATCCCGCAGGGCACCTGTCTACGACTTATTTTTAGCCTTTTTCCTTTCCCCTCTTGGCATTACTGATTACTAATGATAGCCACTTGAACACTGAGGATTTGATTTTAACTTTAATAAGCATTTTAACTTTAATGAGGTGCCCACAGGGAGTAGGAGCCGTACCCGTCTCTGCTTTCACTGTGAAACTACTGTTGTTTGAGCTGCAAATGAACATATTGTCACTACAGAGTAAATAAAGAAACAGGCATTAGCTGGTTGTGATTTCCCATGAGATTTCAGACTTCATCAAAATGTTGCTCTCACTGAAGTGTGTGTAACATTTCTGGTGGAGGGTCACCTGCTAGTCTCCATGGAGATGTTTATTGCTGTGCCTGGAAACTACCACCACATGACATTTAACTTAATCTCTATGTTGCATTTGTTCTTTACTTACTGCTGTTTTTATTGCTAAACCATATTCTATATTACATACTGATCTGACCATAGACTGTACCATAGGCTATATATATATATATATATATATATATATATATATATATATATATATATATATATATATATATATATATATATATATATATATAATGTAAATGGACATAGCTAATCTCCTAGCCGGCATCTGGATCCATTCAGTCCAATTCACTTTGTATTGAAAAAACATCGCCCCTCTCCCCATAACTGCTGCTGTCAGGCTCCTCATTTTGTTCTTTTTGTTTTTGTGATGTCTGTGTGTTTTTATTTCAGTATTTTTTTGCCATAAATTCTTATTCTTAGTATGAAACTCAGCTCCAAATTCACCCCATAACTGCTGGCCTCATGAGCTTCATTTGACTGGAGCCAAACGCCACGGTTAACGCCACTCTCTTTTAGACCACTTTTTATGCCGCCTATGGATCTCACCTGTAGCTGATGATCTTCTTCTTCTTCTTCTTCTTCTTCTTCTTCTTCTTCTTCTTCTTCTTCTTCTTCTTCTTCTTCTTCTTCTTCTTCTTCTTCTTCTTCTTCTTCTTCTTCTTCTTCTTCTTCTTCTTCTTCTTCTCTGCAGTGCGCAATGCTGCCCTCCACCGATGTTAAAAGATATTAGATTCTCAAATAGAGTCCGGAGCGGCGCTGAAGGTTTAGCAAAGCCGAATCCACTAGACAATAACCAGACGAGAAGACGAGAGAATAGATCTAAGCGAGAAAAGTCCAAGGTTTGTTAGCTCCTTGTAGAGCTGCCTCCTCTCTCTGCTGTAGATGCTGCACAACAACAACGTGTGGCTGATGGTCACAGTTCCAGAGGCCAGTGTGGTGCTTCCCGATTTTATATAGACACTCAGCCAATCCACAGTGCCCTAATCGCAATCTCGTCAACACCACTTTGTCTCTTCTACAGTTGGACCCACCATTTTTACTAAGCTGACGTGGTCATGTCACCTGTTTTTCTCCATGGAGATAGACATGTTTAATGCCATACTGTGAAAAACTCCAAGTAAAGGACTAACATCTCTAATCTGAAAAAGCAAGTGGTGCAAACTACATTAGAAATAAAGTTTGACTGATTGATTGACATAGTGAACCTTTTAAAATCTAGCATAGCGCTATTGAAAGATTCAGCTCTTCAGACTAATGTCTTTTGGTGGTATTAAAATAGTTTTATTATCACTTAAATCAGTTAAAGTTCTTCATGGGTTTTTTGTGTTATGTGTGTGTTGCACAGTATGGCATTATTAAACATATACTACATTTATTCCAGTGCATTCATGAGCGGGGTCGCCTCTCCATAGATATGACCAGTGTGCGAAAAAATACCCATCAATATTCGGGGGGGTCCCCATCAGATTCCTGCACGGGTCCATTTTTGGAGACCTGCACTACACCCGCCCATAAACCCAAGATAATATCAAAGTTAAATCCGCACCTGCCCGGACCCGTTAATATTCCACCCGTTTCCCGCCTGTGCCCGTGATAAATCACACTCAAATTTGAAGCTTTCTAACTGACGCACTTCATTTTCTTCAATGCGTGTCCAAACAGTAGTAGCAGGTCACCGCTAAGATAAACCTGAGCCCTAAATTGCACAATAACAATGAAACAAACAATGGAAAAAAACAACCGATGTCAGTTGAAGACAAAATAAAAGCCTTCATTTGTTCTAACCAAGGTCACTGTGCAGGTTTATCGTCCTCAGTCGCAGGTTTCAGATGCCTTCTGCGTTCTTCACAAATCCAGCGGAGGAAAAGTCTCTGTCACTGCAGCTCTGGATGCAAGATTGAGAGCAACACCCCTGACCCGCCCGTGTGTAATCTCTACCCGCCCGCATACCCGCCTGTAAATTAGAGAACGTTAAAACCCGCCTGTTTCAGCAACTATGTGTCTGTTGAGTGGTGGGGCGGGTGTGGGTTCTGTTGCGATGTGGCTCTTCCGTGTGTTTGTGGATGTGGTGGCACCGTGGGGGAGAGAAGTCATTGGCCGCAGTCCTTGTTGCGGGTTCTCTGTATGTTTTGAAGTGGACTTTGTTTCGTGTTTTCCTTGACATCAGTGCAGATGTGCCGTGCTTTGGTCCACCTCCTCCAAATGGGACTTCTCAATTTTGTACAAATTGTTTTCCTTCCTGTTTACAACCAGATCGTGTAGATTTTCTAACATTACAGCCTCAAAATTATGCTTTTAAGGCTTTTTAGGGGGTGTGATGGGTTAATCGGAGGGGTCGGGGGGTATTTCGCACACTGGATATGACATATCACTTGAACTAATGGTGTCAAATGCTTTTCTTAATGGAGATATATCACTTTAATGCCAGACAAAACAATCATATGTCCATGGAAACAAGCAGCAGGCACATCCTAGTCCACCTCCTAACCTATATAATGAATTATATGGTCCTACTCCGACTGTTTTACATGTCATAGACTTCATTATGTGTCCACTAAATAATACAAAACTCTGCTCCGCTTGTGCTGGTGATAGCATGTGTCTTAACTTGCCATGAGAGCCTTGGTTCCCCCTCACTGGAGCCAGAGAAAGCGTCTGGGGAGCTGGAAGTCTGTGGATCCTCTGCTGCCTCCTTTCTAGACCTCATAAGTTTGACAATAGTCCTTAAAAGTTGTTCAGCTTTGTTTTACCCGCTCCCTCTCACTCCATTCTTCACCAGTTGATCTCCGAGGGAACAGAAAGCAGAGGCTGAAATCAGATCAAAGGCCAGAACCTGTAATAATTAAAACAGATCCCCCATTGCCGGCGAAAACGAATCCATTACTTGAGCCGCACAGAGAAATCCTGGGGGTGTTCGTGCACTCAGCGTTGCTATCAAAGACCACATTAAAATCAGTAATACGCAGGGAAATTGAAAGTAAAGTTGTGCAAACGAGCTAATACCCTGTTCCAACAAGAATAGATTTACCCCCAAAGCCAAGAGAATAGGGAAGTGATTTTAAGAGAGAAAAAATATTCCCATTGTGTTGAATAATTCTCAAATTGTGGAGTTGCAGTGGTGGACGCGAGCATAATGCAATTAATTCATATAACCTTTATACTGTTGCAGCAAAATATGTCCAGAATGTGTTTTTACTGCTTTTAGTTGTTTCAGTTTCATTTTCTCTTATTTTCTATTTGAAAAACTCCAAGTTAATATCACCATCGACAATGGGCAGTGGATCAAACCGCTCTACTGATGGTTGGTTTAGTTCAAGGTTTATTCAGGTTTCCACATTTCATATTCCAGGATTTTAAGGTTATTTGATTTTTGATCTGGAAAGCCACTGGGCCACATAGTTGAGCTCACCAAATTAAAGTCTTTTCAATACTGAAATCCCAAATGCTGATTTTCACCAGGACCAGACCTGCGAACCAGCAAATAAAGCTCATAAAAAAAAAAAAACAGAAACGAAAAACCAAAATGTGGGTGTGGGTAAAGGTAAGGGAGTGTCCTCCACTAATAACTACTTATTACAAGTCCTGAAGAAAGGAAACGTATCGTCTTTGAAATGATGAAGTGCAAAGATGCAATTTCCTGTCATTAAAGGAATGTATAGGTAACTGTGGGTCATCACAATCACAGAGCAAAGCCGTTGCACCACAGGAGGCCTGTAGCAGCCCAGAATGTAATAATGTAATAATGGCCAATAATGTAATAACTGCCTATAACGTAACAATTTTTATGTAATAAAACCAATAATGTAATAATTTGCCAGTAATGTAAGAAAATGTCTGAAACGATAATGTAATAACCTGATGCCAATAATGTAGTAACCCCCCCATCCATCCATCTTCTCCCGCTTAATCCAGCTGGGTCACTGGGTCAATCCTCATAGCACCTGACCCCCTATGAACCCCTCTGCAGGTTAGTTATTGGTTATTACATTATTGGTTAGTTATGACATTATTGGCTAGTTTAATGAAAAAAAAATCTTTAAAATGAAATAACTGCAACCACTAATGTATTAATTTCTTCTGTATCACTTAATCAAAGATTTATTTATTAAATTAAAAGTGTTGCACTACATCAGAATGTTTTGTTACTATTGTCTCTTTCAAATACCTGTTAAAAGAACTGGTCGCACTCTTTTCTTCTCTACAGAACTGTCACTCTCAACTAGCAGCCAGAATTATTGATCTAGTCATATCCTGTCATATTCTGGACCTGGGGAAGGGGCAGTTATCAGCAGGCTTCATTACATCTGCGGCAAAATGTGAAAAAGGTCATGATTCATGGTGTTTACTTGAAAAACAAAAAATACATTTCTTGTATCTTATATTTAATGGAAGATTATGTAAAATGTTCACAGAGTTTAGAGCAATGTCAAAGTTCACTATGTTAAATCTAATAAATGGTCAGCTAACTATTAGCATTGCAACATTAGCATTAAATGAATCCCGGAAATTAATCCCATTAATTTGGGGCAGGCGATTAATTCCTTCCTCACATAAATCTTGCTCAGCAAAACTGCGAAAATATGGAACTCAAATTGTTTTAAGCAGTACTAGTGCAGAGCCTGTGCAGTCTGCGCTGTGTCTGTACCATATATGAATGGACAGAGCCAAACAGGAAGTGCTCCAGGAGGCTCTTCTGGCTCCTTCTGGCTCCAATTGACTCACATTGGGATCTTGTGGCTCCTCTCTCTGTACCTGCTGCTGTGGCCTCATCATTTTGGTCTTAAAATGTCCGTGTGAATCCGCTCCACATGATTCTGAATTTTTTTTCCCGCAATTTTGCCTGTCAAAAATTCCCCTTCACAACATAGAGCCTGGCTCCAGATTGGCTAAACTAGCCAATAATGTCATAACTAACCAACTACATTATTGGCATCAGGTTATTACATTATTATTTCAGACATTTTCTTACATTACTGGGAAGTTATTACATTATTGGCCATTATTACATTATCGGCTGCTACAAGGCAACATTATAAGCTTTCATCAGTTAAAAAAAACAACTACTTTATTCAATTTGATCTTTCATAAGGACACAGAATACCGTAAGATACTAAATAAGGGCTGGGTTTCTCTTAACCGTCGGGTCCACTTTAAACGCCAGGTACAAGCGTATATTTTGATGAACCGGTTCCAAATAAACACTGAGTCTAATGTATTGAAAAAAAAAAATCAAGGAAAAAGACGTGTCCACTGACGCTGCACTCTCTTTTGTTGTTTTGCTTTGTTTTTACAGAGGCTGTCGTACTTTCTTTCAGTCAGTCTTTGACCACATTGTTGATCGCCATGGTTCTGGTGCAGTTAAAAAATTAAAAATATGACTTAAACTTAAAATTTTCTGTGGTAAAATATGCAGAAAAAAACTCACGAGAAGCAGCCGCAAGATGTTTTTCTGTCAATACCAAGAGAGCGAGGAAAATTGGTGAAAAAATAAGAGAGCCATGTCATCGTAGCTGCGGTGGCGTAAGAGGAAAGTTGTGGTAAAGGGGCAAGAAAAGACAGGGGACGAGGCGGCACGAAACAAAGTAGGCAAAGTAGTCACCAGGCCATCGTATAACGCCATAACTGCCCGCCCCACATGCCTCCTGCTCTCAAATAAATGTCGCCAGTGTGTCCGGGGTGAGTCTGACAGAGCTCCTCACAGGACAAACTAGAGCTTGATCTGACTGATTCATCGCTCTGCACATGAATAAACACAATATCAGTAACACTTTATAATAACCATTAACTAATCATTTAGTAAAAAAATACAAGAATGTAATTATCAGATCATGATTAATAAACATTTGTAAACTGTTTGTGATTGTTTGGTGATTAATGATTTCCATAGCGTTCCTATTTCCACATGGTAAATCGGCTTTTTAATGTGTTCTGCAGATGGAAAGGAGCCTGGCACAGGGAATGTATTCTGTGCACTGTCCTTGTTTTAAATAAATAAATAAATAAAATAATTAATATATGAATGTTTTATAAATGAATAATGACACCTTTTATCCATTTGTAAGAATTATTAAACACGTTGTAATTTTTAGGTAATTTTCAGTAAATTATTAGTTAAATTAGGTAAATTATTAGTTAATGGTTAATAACAAAAGATTAGGTATGCCAATGTCTCACGGCGACAACACAGAATTTCACACCACAGTTCACAAACATTTCTCTACTCTTTTAGTAATATTCTCAGAGTCATTATAAGCCTCTGTCAGATTCAGTGCAGCATAGAAGGTCAAGCTGGAGCACATGTAGACCTTAAAGCAACTATATTGGTATACTGAAAGAACGTAAGTACCGGCAAACGTTTTTTCCTCCACATTGTGTCAGTCTCACTAGTGTCAGCCATGTTTTAAAAAAGGATAAAACAATAAATGAGAGAGTGTGGCGGGATTCTTCAAAACACTCAGGCTCAGTCAGGAAATGCGTTTTGGTGATTTTATTGTGAGCTCCCACAGTGAAAAAAAAAAGGTGCAATATTTACAGGCAACAAAAAAAAAACAAAAAAACCAGAATAGACTTCCCCTTTAAGTCTCTCTCTAGTCTTTCTGCACGTTCTCTCGCTCCTGCGCTCTTACTGCATGTTACCGTCACTGTAACCACAACCAGACTGCGAGCTGGGCTGCAGAGCGCACCTATATACCCCCATTTGCCCCTCCCACATTACATAATTCCCCACCTGAAACATCTTTTACTCCATTCCTACCACTAAATGGATACTAACCTAGGGGCCCAAAATAGCGCATAGGCAACAGCTCCTATTTAACATAAATACAACACATGAAATCACATTAAATAAAGTGAGAATATAGATAATTGGCCAGGTGAATCACTTCTGGCTCACATGACCCCGGAACCCGCGCAACGGGAGGATTTAAACTACAGGCGCGGATGTGTCCGGGTTTGCCAGCCCGCACCACGGAAGGAGGGAGAAGACGGCAGCGCGAGGGTGAGTAATTGACCGATTCTAGCAAGGGTTTTAGGACAAAACTGACGCTCTAAGTGTGCACCCTTAGGCGTGACAGAACCCGCTGGTAAGTTATGGAAATGTTTGTGTGTATGCTCGGTAAAGAGTTTGGCGCGCGGGGCGCTAGGTAGAAACGGGTGCGCGCGTCTTCACGTGCTCTCCCCGGGGCAGCGTTCTTAGGGGACGGGTCTGCTCCCGTCACATCATCCCTCCCCTCTGGAAGGTTGGCACTGTGGGGCAACCTTGAAAGGTAGTCCCGCAACAACATTCGCCTTTCCTGCCCGGTGCCGGATGACAAACTTAAATGGCTGGAGAGCGAGATACCGCATCGGTAAGGCGGCTGTTATGGTCCTTCATTGATTCAATCCAAGTGAGAGCCCTGTGATCAGTCTCGAGGTCAAACTCTCGGCCAAGGAGATAATAGCGGAGGCTATCCAGTGCCCATTTGATGGCAAGCCCTTCCTTTTCGATGGCTGAATACCTGGTCTCCCTTGGCTGCAGTTTCCGGCTGAGGTACAGTATGGGGCGTTCCTCTCCAGGTTCTCCTTGAACCAGCACTGCTCCCAGGCCAACCGCGGATGCATCCACCTGCACCAGGAATCTTTCATTGAAATCTGGGCTCTTCAGGACTGGAAAGAACACAGAATGGTCTTAAGGGTGCTGAAGGCCTGCTCGCATTCCTCTGTCCAGGTCACCGGATTACGCTGGTTTTCATGGTGAGGGCTGTGAGAGGGGCAGCAATCGTGGCATACTGGGGCACAAACAGCCGCCGATACCATGCTGTGAGGCCAAGGAAGGAGCGGACCTCTTTCTTGGTCCGGGGTCGTGGACAGTTCCTGACGGCCTCAACTTTGTCCACCTGGGGCGAACTTCTCCTCGTCCCATCTGGTACCCAAGGTATCGTGTCTCCTCGGGCCCACTCGCATTTGGACGGGTTCAGTGTCAGTCCAGCTTGTGCAAGCTTCCCCAGAACCAAGGACAGGTGTTGAAGATGCTCCTCCCAGGTGGAACTGAACACCACAACATCATCGAGGTAGGCTGCACTACACTCACAACCGGCCAGGACCTTGTCCATCAAACGCTGGAATGTAGCTGGAGCCCCCATGCAACCCAAATGGCATGACTGTGAACTGGAAAAGCCCTGCTGGGAATCCGGAAGGCGGTGTGTATGGACGGGACGTCTCCTGCAGTGGGACCTGCCAGTATCCCTTACAAAGATCCAGCGTAGTGATGTGCCGAGAGCTGCTCCAATCCGTTCCCAGTAGGTCATCAATTCTCGGCATGGGGTATGCATCAAATTCAGAGATAGAGTTCAGTTTGCGAAAGTCAATGCATATCCGTAGGGAGCCATCCTACTTGAAAACAATGACCACTGGACTGCACCATTCCGAATTGGACGGTTCAATCACACCCAACTTCAACATCTCACTGCACCTCTCTGGTGCAGCTTAGCCACAAGCTGCTGAGGTACCCTGTAGGGCCTCTGTTGGATTGGTTTAGAGTCTTTCAGGTGAATAACATACTCCACCAGGGTGGTCTTTCCAGGTCTGGGTGCAAAGAGAGAGGGAACTTCCTGGAAGACACAGAGAACACTTGCAGCTTGCTCAGGTGTCAGGTGATGGAGTGATGGTGGGGCATTGCTGGTCAGAGTCTCTAGAGTGGTGTCCACCTCCTCTTCTTCCTCCCTTTCTAAGTCCCCTCTCTGGACATGTAGGGCGCAGACTGGGGTGGACTGTTCTTTCCACAGCTTCAGCAAGTTCACATGGTAAGTCTGCTTTTGTCTTTTCTTTTCAGGATGGAGGATTTCATAAGTGACAGGACCCATCTTGCGGACCACAGTGTAGGGTCCCTGCCACTTAGCCAGAAGCTTATTGGAGGAGGATGGGAGTAACAGAATGACTCTCTCGCCAGGTTTGAATTCACGGTGCCGGACCTGCTGGTCGTACCAGGCCTTCTGTGCTTTCTGGGCCTCCAGCAAGTTCAGCTCCGCCTGGTCCAGGTAAGTAAGCCAGCCGCTCCCGCATCTCTAGAACAAACGGTACAATCCCTTTGTGAGTGTCCGGGGGTGGATGGAGCCCCCCAGGTTTTGCGTAGTAAGTCCAGTGGGCCCTGGACATCCCAGCCATATAACAGTTCAAAGGTGAGAAACCAGTGGATGCTTGTGGTACTTCCCTGTATGCGAATAGGAGGAAAGGCAGCCAGCGGTCCCAATCTTTCCCAGTGTCATCAACGAACCGCTGCAGCATTCGCTTGAGGGTCTGGTTGAAGCGCTCTACGAGCCCATCAGTTTGTGGGTGGTAAGGTGTTGTTTTGAGGCTGGAGATGCCAAGCTGGCGGTAGAACAGCTGCGTCAGTCGAGATGTAAAGTTAGTACCTTGGTCTGTTAGGATCTCATCTGGGATGCCGACTCTAAAACAGCTGAACTAGAGGCTCGTAAAACAGCAGGTGCCGTGATGTTGCGGAGTGGAAACGCTTCTGGGAACCGGGTGGCATAGTCAGAGAGGACCAGGATATATTGGTACCCGCTGCTGCTTTTCACCAGGGGGCCTACAATGTCCATTGCGATTCTGCGGAAAGGGGTAGAGATCACAGGCAGTGGTTGAAGGGAGAGCACGATCAGACTTGCGCGGGCAACGCTCAGTTTTTGACAAGTGGGACAACTAGCACAGTACTGTTGTACATCCTTGTACATTGAGGGCCAGTAAAATCGCGAGCCAATGCGCAGGTAAGTTTTGTGCCGACCAAGGTGTCCGGCCCACGGAAGTGAGTGTGCTAGATGTAAAACTACCGGTCGACATTGTAATGGTACAACAAGGCGTTTGCAGTCACCATCAACAGAAAACAAGATACCATCATCAATCACAAACACTTCCTTCCCCACACAGCCCCCCTTAGTACTGGCTCCCACCTTAGCAAACAACCCCTTCAGTGTTTCATCATCTCTCTGCAACACAGTTATGTTCTCAGGCACCTCCCATTCATTCAAAGATGACAATGCACCCATATCAGGATTCTCAGACCACAGTGTTTTCTCAAAGCGTCTCTGACTTCTCGATTTTCTGGGCCCTTTGGTGCCCCCCTCAACCAGACTACTGTCCAAGTCAGGTAGAGGTTCAACACCAGCCTTAGCTTGGGCACGAGTAACCACAGGACAGGAGACAACAGCAGCACAAGACACATCTGTTACATGTTTCCCTATCCCCCCAGAGTCACAGTCTGTTACGGGCACATTCCCATTTAACAGTTCCACTAGCACTGGGAAATCACACCCCAGGATTGCCTCCACCGGTAGATTGTCCACTACCCCCACAGTCAAAAGGTATTGTTGCCCATCAATGTTCACAGTCACCTCAATAGTAGGGTAGGGGTGTGTATCTCCATGAACACAGCGAACGTCAACAGTTTTGCGGTAATCCAAACTGCCTAGTGGCACTAGTTCACTTTTGATCAGAGAAGTAAAACTCCCCGTATCCAACAGAGCAGTCACATTTTGTCCATTAATCCCCACAGTCTTGTAATGCTGTACCACACCCTCAAGATCCCCGGGAACCCCTGTCTCTGAGCAGAGATGGGTAACACGCACCAGTAACCTTAGATTTCCGCAGTGGGCACACTGAAGCTTTGTGCCCCACCTGCTGGCAATAGAAACAAACCAGTTCCTTACCCTGTCCTCGTAGGTTTGGGGCAGAGGTACCTGGTTGCTCCCGGAACTCTCTCTGTGCTGGCCGTGGTGGGGGTGGCTGGACGGGCAGGCGAGGTGTAGTTGAAGCCTGGCGAAGGGATGGTACTCCTCTGCGAGCGTTGACATATTGCAGGGCCAGCCTGGCAGCAGATAGACCATCCTCCGGCTCGTGCTCCTTCACCCACGTCCGAACATCCATTGGTAGGGACGCGCAGAAGCTGCTCGAGTACGATGGTCTCTCCGATTTCCTCCTTGGTGTGTTCCTCCGGACGCACCCAGCGACGATAGAGGCCCTTGAGGCGATGGTATGTCTCCGTCGGATTCTCACCAGGGGCACTATGGCGGAAACAGAAACTGTTGCCGGTAGGTTTCAGGTGAGATATCAAATTTCAACAGTAACGCCTCCTTTAGATCCCCCATAGCAATGGGCCCTTTCCTCATCCATGGAGGTGTAAGCATCCAGTGCCTTGCCTGTCAGCAGTGGAACAAGGCGGCAGGCCCACTCATTTTCTACAGCCACCTCCAGGTTTTTGCAATACGTTCAAACCGCAATAAAAAAGTTTTCAATGTCCTCCCCACTTGATATTGGGGTATCTTGGGGTCGCTGTAGTTTCTCCACTCTGGCCTTGGTCCAACCTCCGACTCATGGTGGAAGAGAGGCACGTTCTCTGCATCGAACTCCCTGGGCTGCAACCTCGTCCTGGAGCCCCCAGGGGTTGGCAGACCTAGCCTTGGACTATTTCCTATGTCCGTCGGCGTAGGTGATGCTAGCGGAGGTGCTGAGGACAGGGGGTGCAATGGAGAGGGCACGCTAGGAAGAGCTGCTCTCAGTCCTCGAAGCTCCGCCATTAAGCCTTCCTCTCTCCGTAGCTGCCCAGCCAGGAAGTCCTTCATTATGGACACCAGCTTTCCCTCTGGAGCTGCAGATCCACTTCTCCGAGCAGTTGAATCCAGCTCCCCTGCTCCATCTGAGTCGGCCATTTCCTCCTCACATTTACGCTGTGAACGGAGCCCTTTACGCTTTCGGCGACTGGCCATCCCACTTCTGACACCAACTGTGGCGGGATTCTTCAAAACACTCAGGCTCAGTCAGGAAATGCGTTTTGGTGATTTTATTGTGAGCTCCCACAGTGAAAAAAAAAGGTGCAATATTTACAGGCAACAAAAAAAAACAAAAAACCAGAATAGACTTCCCCTTTAAGTCTCTCTCTAGTCTTTCTGCACGTTCTCTCGCTCCTGCGCTCTTACTGCATGTTACCGTCACTGTAACCACAACCAGACTGCGAGCTGGGCTGCAGAGCGCACCTATATACCCCCATTTGCCCCTCCCACATTACATAATTCCCCACCTGAAACATCTTTTACTCCATTCCTACCACTAAATGGATACTAACCTAGGGGCCCAAAATAGCGCATAGGCAACAGCTCCTATTTAACATAAATACAACACATGAAATCACATTAAATAAAGTGAGAATATAGATAATTGGCCAGGTGAATCACTTCTGGCTCACATGACCCCGGAACCCGCGCAACGGGAGGATTTAAACTACAGGCGCGGATGTGTCCGGGTTTGCCAGCCCGCACCACGGAAGGAGGGAGAAGACGGCAGCGCGAGGGTGAGTAATTGACCGATTCTAGCAAGGGTTTTTAGGACAAAACTGACGCTCTAAGTGTGCACCCTTAGGCGTGACAGAACCCGCTGGTAAGTTATGGAAATGTTTGTGTATGCTCGGTAAAAAGAGTTTGGCGCGCGGGGCGCGCCGTGAAACGGGTGCGCGCGTCTTCACGTGCTCTCCCCCGGGGCAGCGTTCTTAGGGACGGGTCTGCTCCGTCACAGAGAGAGATGTGTGATTCAGGAAAACAACAAACCAGGACATAAAGACAAAAGGACTATGTGAGCGTGGGTACTGCCGCGACCTCACGCACAAAATAAAACCGAAAGGACGCTCTTAAGAGGATGCTCGAGAATTACAATTAGTCTATTGTTCTTTTCACTCCCACCACTGTTTTGAACTTTACGCTTTTGTGATCACACCTTGTGCAGGATGATTTAAAAAGTGCTCTATTCAGGCCTAAACAGCAAAGAGAACATACAGTATAAAAGGCCGTAATATGAAAACTGGACATAACTTTTGACCACTACAAAATACCCGTAAACTTGCGCTGTGTAACTTTTTGGTTGGGGTTTGTCACCTGCTTGTATCTGTGGATATGTCATTGCTCTGTCTGTCTGGAATGTTCCACGGTATGACATTAAACGGCTCTATCTTGCTATTCTATTCAATTACAGGTGTTTGTATAGCTCAAAAATGCCTAGAAACACAGGTGTTCTGACTGTGAGTGGGGTCGCCTCTCCACAGATCTGACCTGGAACTTGATCTCGTTTGGTCTTCATGGAGATAGATACTGTAAAACATTTCAGACGAACAACATCTGCAGGGTGAAAAGCATTTGACGGACCCTAAAGTCTGTCACCTGCTTGTCTCCATGGAGATGTGGCCAGAATTTTCCACAGTATGACCCTAAATTTGTGAATCTCCATGGAGACTTACAAGCCAAATTACAGGTTAGGTTTGTGGAGAGGCGACCCCACTCACTAAGGGTCCAGTGATACATCATGATACTTCATTGCACAATTCTCAAATCGATTCAAAATGCATCTGAATCGATTTTTTAAATCATATTTTTCAGTAAAATTCATCAGTTGCATTCACTGTTCTCATGATTTAAAATGAATGTAATGAATTATATTTCATACAGTTTGGTTTGCTTGAAGGTGAAGTTGACTATATTATTAGAAGTAATTACGGATAAATTGCAATATATCATTGATTGCTTTAGTATCGTGATATATCGAATTGTGACCTATCGTATCGTCAGACTCAAGGCAATGCAAACTTCTACCACTCACAGTAAGAATTGATGTTTTTAAGATATTTTTGATCACTTAAACGCCTAATAGCATATTGTGGACAGTTTAAGTGGATAGTTGACGTCTCCATGGACACAAACACATGTAAAGGTTGCAGAGCCCCTCCAGAAAAGTTACACAGTGCACCTTTTAATTGCTTTTGTGTAATCCTCTACGGATAATGCACATTTTATTGTATTAGATTAATGTTATGTTGCTAATAACTATATGCAGCTAATAAACCATTTCAATAAGTCATTTTGTACCACTGCCCGCAGAGGGACGTTAATGTAGTCTGCTATTCAGATAAAACTCTACACTATCATAACAGCTACTGGCACATTTATATTGTATAAGGGGTAAAATAATACCAAAACCACAAATCTTTCTTTGTATGAGCACTTAAAATGTAAAACTTTGTGTCTATAAAGAGATATTTGTAAATGTAAATGGTGTTTTATACATGAACTGCCTTCATTTAAGTTTTCTGGTGACTCAACCCCTTTGTCGTGTTTCAATTCAAACTTTAAACACATTCAGTTTCCTGAATAAGCGGTGTTTAGATTTGTCCTTTCAAAAGCTCACCTTCATAAGCAAATGCTCATGGACTCAGCTCATTTGATCATCCTTTAATAAAGAAGTAGAATGTAAAGATGTATATTTTTCAGTGAAAGGCAACAGGGAAAACCGAGTGCTCTCATAACTCTCCTTCTCGTTCAGTGCTCATTTTCTGCGTAAGTTTGAATCAGCTACCAAATACAAAATGTTTCTTAGATAGATAGATAGATAGATAGGTAGATAGATAGGTAGATAGATAGGGAGGTTGCGTGAAAGCAAAAGGGAAATAATGAAAATAATAGAACACGTTGTAAGCTCTAAGTCTGGACCTTGGTGTGGACTTTCAGGTGTAAATCTGCCCCCAAAGGTCTCAGTACAGTTTAATGGGAGGACGGACTGGTCACTTAGAGTCAGAAGATCCTGAAATAGAATTAATTATTTACAAAAATGCAAATATTAATGGTGCAATATGCAACTTTTTGGTTGTGGGGTCTGTCACCTGCTTGTTTCTAGTTCTATGTTGCTGCTCTGCTTAGAATGTTCCACAGTATGACATTAAACACCTTACATTTATTAAACTACAGGTGGTTTTATAGCTCAAATATGCCTAGAAAAACAGGCATTCTGACTGTGAGCAGGGTCGCCTCGCCACAGATCTGACCTGTAACGTGGTTTGGTTTGGTCCCCATGAAAATAGAAAGGTTTAATACCGTACTGACAAACCAATAACATCTCCAAGGAGAAAAGCATTTGACAGACCCTCAGAAAAGTTACACAAAGCACCTTTAATAGAGAGAAACTGATGGTATTAAATACATTTAAAGTTGCTGTAGGTAACTTCTGTGGAGGATGGTCCGCCACCTGCTTTACTCCATTGTTCTGTGTGTTCAGCGTTACACAGATCTGTCTCCATGTCGTCTAGCAGGACTGACCTGTACATTTCTGATCTTTGGAGAGGCAACCCTGTTAACAGCTGAAATGTTTGCAGGGTAATTTTGAGCCATTTGAGCAAAAACACCTGTAATGGAATAAATGGGAGGCAAACAAAAAAAATTCCAAGCAAAGCAACAACATTTCTGTGCAGAGAAGCATACCTCCTTACCCGAAAAGTGACTTACTAGCCCCTGTGAAACAATCAAATACAAATAATTTATATGAAGTACAGTACAGTATATAACGTTTAAAGTTCTGTCACATTTTGGACATCTGTAAAATCAAAATTACCCCATGACGTCTGTGTTTTTTGTCGACATTTGCACGGGATAAGCCGTGACGGTAAACTGTTTGTTTTTATGGACTTTATTTCAGAAATGGCCGACTTATAAACACACCGAAAAAAGACAAGAACCTTTTAATTCAACATGTTACCAACGGTGCTTTTATTTTAAGTTTGTTTCTTACCAAACTGATGCAATCTGTGATCGAAATGAGATCAACATCTTATGAAACAGCTCTAGTCTCTCTCCTTTAATCGTTTTACGCTACATGGCCCCTTTAAATAACCTTTACAAACTTTACACAAAACGCACGCAAACTTCTCCTTAGATGCTCCACGCTGCTGGTCCTTAGGGTCGTACATCTGGGTCACGTCTTTACCGCAGTTAGTTTTATGTTTTTTACTTTTGAACTGATTAGATTACAGCCCGTGGAGAATAATTTTTTTTCCCGATTTAGTATGTGAAGGTAAAATTGGCGTTTTCAATAACTTTTAGCTTCAATGCACAGACTAAAAATAGGTCAGTTTACAGACATGAGCGTTTGCAAGGGACTATGATCACTTTTACAGATGTTTTTAAAGACCTGGACGATTCGCACTGGAATAAAAACCCAGATGACGTTTGTAATTATTACAATTTACCAGGTGACCCGAGGTAAAACTAATCCCGTGCAAACAGAGAAATAGCCGCACAGTTGAAGGTCAGTCTGAACGACCACTGCCGCGAGTCCACTATATCGGTATATATATTTTTCCAAACTATCGCGGTGACACCTGCCGTGATCCTGTGTGCTGACAGGTGCAGGAGTGATGGGTGGCTCTGCTTTGATGGCGCTAATCTGTTCTCACCTCTCTGTCACTTACTGTTATGGGGTATTAAAGCGTCAGATCTGTGGCTCTTCACATCTCCCCTGTTACCCGGGCTGCTGATGCTGATGTCTGCTGTCAGAGTCTGTCCAAAACACTTACAGCCACCAGGAGTAAACTACATGGTGTGTCACCTCCGTGCAGGCACACTCAGGCTCTAGCCTCTTTAAAAGTATGTTACCACCAAGCTCCCGTTAATATTTAAGGTGCTTTATGAATATGTGGAGATTCTTGAGGAGTTTTTTTTTCACTTATTCATGTATACAATAGCATTATGGAAATGCATATTTTGAAGTGCAGATATTGTTGGATTGGCTGGAAAAAATACTGAACAGAAATGAAAGATTTACATTTCTTCAGTAATACAAAGTGGAATAGATGGATTTATAGTAGGCTATAGCCTAATATATTGTTAAATAAAATAAAATAAAATCAATATAGAGCATGATTTGGGATATATTTTGAGCTGGATGTCCTCCTGATGCTCTCCTCTCCATTTCTATGGCTTAGAACAACAACATGGTTTGTGAACTAGCTTTGAAAATCACTGTTAGAAACAGAACAGAATAAAACTAAAATCAAGATGTTTTTGGCTTAGTTGTTACAAAACAAAAATGTGTTGGCAAAAAAGTTACTTGAAATATTTTGCACACAAAATGTTTTGACTCAGTGTGACAATGGCGTCAGTTTCACACCACTGTCTGCACGCACCTACAGGGTTACTTGGAGATGGCTTATTACACCATCAAAGACAACTGCAATGTGTATTTGACCAGAGCAACACAATAACACATGTACTGAAAATAGATTAAAAAAATAGAAGATGTAATAAAATAGACTTCTTGAGGAACTCGCACTTCGCCCAGAGTCACTGTAAATCTCAAAGTCATGGCTAAAGCAAAGTGCAGTGTGTTACCTGTAAATATTCAAAGCCGGTTTGAGATGAGAACAAGCCACTACAATTTAGAAGAAGTTACTGAATGAAGCTCTGAAATGAGTTCATTTATGGCATAGTCTTGAAATTAAAGGACCTTGTACAATAATGGCATTTTAAGGATAAGGATAAATTCCAGTGCAATATGTAGGTACAAAAAAGAAAAGGAAGTTGTTACATATAAAAGTGAAGACATCTGTTTGTGATTGACATGAAATGTATTGAACACTGACATTTTTATAGTAACCTTCAGTGTAAGTGTATTTTCCTGAAAAGAGGGCAGAAAACGTAACACTACTCTTCTTTCTGCTCCTTTTCATTCACTTCTTGTATACTATGACTATGCTGTTCATGTCTTTTTATACTTTATGAATGAAATAAATAAACATACAAACAAAATCTGGCATAAACAACCATGCATTACAGTATATGACCAGTTACTTTTGGTTCACCTTTTTTGTTTGTTAAATCCTTCACACTGTCCCGCCATTTTTCAAGCCCAGCACCAGTTTTCTCCAGTCTCCCCTGAAACATCCCTCAGCAAAGGTCCAGATGAATAAATACAGTTGTAAATGGTTTTGCAGAATGTGTCACTCAAAAACATGTCACATCATAATAGTTCTGCTATTCAGAAATAAATGGGTGTCACGGGTCCCATGTTGTGCTCGGGCTGTAATGGTGAAACGATTACTCAGGAGAGAAGACCTCACGACTGGCCTACTGTAGTTTTAGCACCTCACACCACAAAATACCACTGCATTTCCTGCCTTAAGTCTATCAAAATACACAGGTGCAAGCTGCAAGTAAAATGCTGAGGCTTGTATACTGTAATATCAGTGGCTGTTTGCAACTTCAGAACCTTATGTCTTATTAATTAAGTATTATTGCCCATAAATGTGTGATTCCGTTGTTGTTGTGTATGAAAATGAAGAGCGCAAAGATGATTAAAAACAAGAATCGTCAACAAGAAATCATTCCTGTCCTTAACTCTTCCAGATGTGTCCATGAACATGTTTTTTCTATAATCTCTTCTTCTTCTTCTAATAATAATACTGCATTCTCTTCGGGTGGTGTTTGTTCGATACAAACTTTTCTTTTGGACAAATAACGTTCTCTTGAATCTTCCACATATTCAGTGGGCTCTGTGCACAGCAGCACAGTAGCAGATTCACTGTGTCTCAAAGATAAATCACTTTTATTAAAATCATAAAGCATAAAAATAATCAACCTATTAAAATTCAAATGAATTAGAATAAAGACTTCCCAATTATTTTTATATGTGGAATAATTCAGTTTGTGATGTTGTTTTAATATTTATTTTATTCATTTTTTATTTCGCCTGAGACACAAACATCTGTCTTTCTAAACACAGATGTGTTCTCCAGTGAAGTATCAGTTTGATTTGTAACACGTGACATCCTGTTCACTGCCTGATCTTTAAAGAGTTCTGCATTTTAACATGACTCTGCAAAAACCTCATAGAGATCAAATTGGACAGGAATTAGTGATGCTAACAGTGAGTTTGTCAGGTGCTATTGTGCACAGAGCCCATTGTTTCTTCTCTCTGTGCCTTTTCAATGTATTTTCATTGTTAAGAGGCCATTGGCATGAGGCATGGAATAGTCGCTCTGCGGTCATCCTCCTTGTCACAGCCTGAGCTCGTCTGATCCCAGAAGCTCAGCAGGGCCAGACCTGGTCAGTACTTGGATGGGAAACTGCTGGAGTCCAGGTGCCAAAGTGGGCCAAAAATCATTGTGTCCTTTTGTACTTCACCCACATTACCCAGTGTGAATGTGCTGTGAGTGTTGGTGGAGGCCAGAGGGGCTGATGGAGCAGACTGGCAGCCTTGTTTCCGTCAGTCTGCCGCAGGGCAGCTGTGGCTACAGTAGAAGCTTAGTATCACCACTGAGAATGAAGTGAATGAATAATGCACCCAATTATAAAGTGCCTTTGAGTGCCTGGAAAAGCGCTTTATAAGACTAATGCATCATTATAATTACCCAGAGCCTATACCCTGTATTTATTTTTTAAAGATTGCATGTGTATAAATCCCATACATAAAACAACTGCTGTAGCCTTGTTCTGTATTTTTGTTTGAACACTCCCCAACTTTTAAACAAGATTCTTTCTCCTTGAAGCATCTCGAGTCAGAGGAAGTCGGGTGGAAAGTGACTGAAGTTGTTTTTGTGCCGTCTTAGTCACCGGTGTCGTCTCACCCACAGAAGGATCCAGGCAGCCATGTTGTCACGAGCCAGCCATGTGAACTCCTGTCTCTTTTATTCCATTACTTTTCCCTGGTTCTTATCTGGCCCCAGTGCAGCTTACCTCTATGATAGGTGCCCAGCTGCTGCCCACTCAAGACGCTTTCTCCACTTCACGACAGTATCTTGCATCAATTATTCACCAGTCCTGAAATAAAGTAGTTTGAAGCTTCTTCTGTATCTCTTCAGGAGCAAAGAGGGAATTCAGAATCAAAGAGGAAGTTCACAACGTGGTGATGATTGGGGTACAATAAAAAGTGTGGGGTTGGTTTAGTCGCAGGAAGAGCAGTTTTAGAACAGATCAGATACTAGATATAGAGGATTCTGATTCATGTGACGCTTTGTATCACATTCACAAATGAATTATGTATTTCTTCTGTGATCGCGGAGTTAAAGGTACTAGCGGATGGCTGGCTTTGTACAGCTGTACAATTATGGTAAAATATCTTTTTTCGTTTAGCTCACTGACTTCAGCTTCTTTATAATAACAATTTCGGAACTGTTGGTACTTACTGTCTGTGCAATACCAGATGCTACTTCAGATATGTACCCAAAAAAAGAGAGGAACTACAATCTTTTCTGGGTAATGTAAAAAATAAATAAATAAATAAATAAATAAAAAAAAAAGATCTGCCCTTGATTTAAAATAATTCAATGTTTCTGCTTTAATAAAAATGAAAAAATAAATAAATTAAAAAATGACTAGCCCTGATAAATATTATGTGTATATTTGGTTTATTTAACAAGGACAGTGTATATTAATCCAGACAGGCAATTTTTCATCTTTTTGTAAAAAAAATAAGTAAGTAAATGTATGCATATAAAATTTGCTGAATCAGTTATTGAGAGGAAACTGTACTTAGGTCAGATAAATCACTGGTACTTTTCCAACATGCGTTTCCCCTTCTTTTATACATTAACTTCTTGTTCTCTTCTTAAAGATAATACAGTCGGAGATGTATTTACCTTGTGGACATGTTTCAGCTGATACCTGCGAGCAATCTTCATCTTCAGCGTTGGTGGTGACGTGTTTTATATAAGCTGCTCTTACTTCCTGTAGGTGTGTTCAGACTAACAGACCCGGCAGGTCGCTCAGCCTGACCACACGCCCCTGTCGCCCAGTGGTCTCTGACGGAGGGTGTCCCAGATGTGTGAAAGGAGGAACGCTCTGTACGCCTTCATACAGGAAGTAACAAGTGATATACCACACATCACCCGCTTTAAAAAGAACCCGAAAAGATGCCGATATGCTATTTTTGGACATATTATCATTTTGTTTCACCTGAAGTTCTTTGCCTCTGGAGACTGCCTTGGCCTAGAGAATTTCTATTTAATGTTAATCTCATTCAACATTTTAAATTCACCAATTCCTCTGGGGGGGAAAAAAAACAAAAAACAGGTAGCTGAAAACCTAGGTAGGTAAAATACAAAACCAATGTCCTTTGCGAAAACCTTGTTCTTATCAGACATTACTGACCACACAAATAAAAGTGCATCTAAGTAATATAAATCAAATAAAGTAATATGAATCCGTTTTGATCAATAGCTGCCCAGGCCCTGCTTCTCTTGTGCATCAGTAACATTGAGCAGTCCCTGGCCTCCTGATGTGAATCTCGACAGGTAGAACATGTGTATGCGTCACCGCTAACACTCAACTGATAAAATATTGAGCAGGGACCTGTGGCTTCATGTATTTATTCTGAATGTACCTCCAGCATGCAGACCTGTATTGGAAGTGACTCTGCAACTTTATGAGGTAGAAATGGTCTCTGGAGATTTGGGGCTAGTATGCTATCTTCAATTTTGAAGTTTTCACTGAATTTAATTAAACGTATCTCCATATTTCATTATATTCAATCTAGTAGCTACGTGCTTTATAAAAATACCCAATATAGTTTTTATTGGTTTGTTTGAGTGCTCCATACTATGGCATTAAACGTCTTGCATACATTTCATTAAGGATATGTTTATTGATTAAAAATACATTAACCGGGGTTGCTTCTCCACAGATCTGACCTGTTACTTCACCTGGCATCACCTACTTTTCTCCCTACCCCCTACTTTTGTTATCCAAGCAGGTGGCGCATTAAATATTCCATAGTGCACCAGTAACTACACAATCGGAATCATAACCATTTCTGTGACATTTTCCACTTGTTTTTCTTTACTGATGCTGCGTTCGTTTCATCCGACTCAGACGTGGATCTCGGTTATGACGTCACATCCGAGCATCAAGCCTTTTATTACGTTTCGTGTGTCTGACTTGGAGAAAAACGTGGATGCTCACTGCAAAGCTGTTGTCGCTTTAGCACTGGCCGAGTACCAGGCGCTCCAAAATAAGTCTGTGCTTCAACCACACAACCTCGAGGAAGAATTCAGCATAAATAGTATAATTCAGTATATTAGTGAAGTGAAAGTGTTGGTGTTGTGTGGTAGTAGATTATTTTGGCACGTTAGCAAGAGATGGGCTAAAAACATGGGCAAAAACAACTACAACTACTTGAGGCAGCGATATGGACGCAGTAAGGCATTCCAGTAATACGAGTGACTGAAATGGTCATTTAAACCACCAAAGTGTCCAAACACAGTGAAAACAGTTCATACTACAAGTTACCCTGGGCACAGCCGTCTTGGATTCTATCTCAGAAACTTTGCTCAGACTTCTCCGAGCTCCTCCGAGTTAATCCGAGCTCCGCCATCCGAGGAAAAGGGGTGTGTCGGTGCGTGTCGCTAGGCAACGTCCTCAGACCTCTGAGTCGGATGGATAAATGAACGCACCATAAGTACAGCACACAGAGAGTACACAGCATTTCTATGAAAACCTGAATTAATGAAAAGAACACAGAACAAAAAATCCCTTGGCCTTCAACGTCTTTTGTCTCGTATACAATTATTATGAGCACATTGGGCTTAAATGGGTTTATGTAATGACACCTCAGTCAGGTCTAACACTATAACTGCAAGAAAATTAATACTTTTGCGGTTTTTACTTCCTTGTGTCAAAAAATCATTAAATAGAATACCATGTTAATCTTTAAAATGACAGGTGATTCACAAGAGGTTTTTACTTATTTTGTTCCTCTGATGAAGGACACTAGGCTGAAACACCTTTGGAGCTCAGGTCTATTAAGACATGCCAGAACTAATAAAGGTATTTTGAAATTATATAAGAGCGCCTTGTTTTTTCCATATTTTTCTACGGTGTCTTAGTGGCACTGGCTCTGTGTTTCTTAGAGGGAACTCTGATCATACTTGACTGGCCATGTTTAGCCACTTGTAACAGGTAAAACTAAACAGCTGAATAGATGAGGATTTCTAAAGTGAATTTGAAAGCACAAATTTGAGCCTGGGCTCCATGAAAGGACACAGAACTGCCCCAGGAACACATTCTGTAAATGGTAACTGCACAATATCAACAACAGATGGATGTTTGCTCTGTATTTTGATGGCGATATGCTTACGCTCGCATCAAGCGACAAAATATAGGTTTGATTCTGCTTTTTTAAATCTACATGTTGTGGCACAGGGGCAGAAGGCCCTAAAAATATGAGTAGGATAGCAGTTTGCTCACTAGCTCTAACTTGTAACCATAACTGATTTTCAGCAGCGCCACTCTGAGGGGAACAGGTAACTTCTAATATAAATTCACCACAGGTAAGCATGAACTAATAGACTCTTGAACTAGAAAAAATATACAATTTTATTTGGTAACTTTCGGGTATACAGCATTTATTTTTTAAAGACTATTTATAAAAAGGTTGTCTCCATTCACTCTCTCACACATACAATAAAATTCACTAAGAACAGCACTTAACAACCAATCTGCTACATCAAGCAGGTCCAGTACCCACAGCAGCTGGAAAGGGTAGAAGGGGAAGAAGAAGAGAAGAAGGGGAATAAGAAAAAGGGGAAGCTCATGGCGTCTCCAAACCAAAACTCCAAGACGCCGTGCGCACAGAAACACTCAGCACGGAGAGTGGGTGTAACCTGAGCGCCCCGCTGGAGAGCACAAGTGCAAGGTGTGCAGCACAAGGCTGGAGGTGTCCTCGTGCACGGAAGAGCTCTGGACGCCACGCACGGAGCGTTAAACAAAATGCTAGACACACAAGCCCGGAGAAGCCCCAAGCTAACCCTCTCGTACATGTCGGAGGTGATGGAACATAGAACATGGAGCACAATCACCAGGGTTTAGGCGTGAGAAAGATGATTTTTAAGAGATATTACAGCTTAATCCGGCGCTCATACTGCTGTACTGCTCCTAGACGGCAGGTGACGTCAGAGGTGACCAAAGGTTCAAGCAGACAACCTTACCTTTTATAGTTTCAGGCCACATGTAATAGGCTACCACACAGGACTACTGCCACATACGCACATTCTAAAAAAATCCATGTCCAAAATGTACAATTTTACACCTGCATGGGGCGATGTGCGTGTGCAGTGTGTCCCAGGCCTAATAAGTGGACAAAGGGAGAGTGATGTCACCCATAATTACAACCATGTAGAGTAGGTTTAGATGAACATTTTTTACACCAAAATAAGAAGCCTGATTTTTCAATATAAAGTAAACTGGAGCCAAAGTGAATGGAGCTGGAAGTGCCCCCATGTTCACGTCCTATTTGGAACGCAGTGGCTAGCGGGTTAGCTCTGTCCATTTGTATATACAGTCTATGCTAGAAAGACATAATAAAACAAAGCAGTTATAGTCGTAGTAGTACTATTTAAACTTTTTATTTCGCAGCTTGTCTTCATGGAGATGTAATTGCTTTGTCTAGAATGTTCCGCATTAGAGAGTAAACTTATTTATCACAACTACTGGCTATATAACAGGTCCAATTTGTGGAGCAGCATCCATATTCACAGAGGGAATGATTGCAATGAATAAATGCTATAGATGGTTGTATTTAAGGTCTTACCATGGGATATTCCAGGTAAAGCAATAGCATTTCCATGGAGACAAGTAGGTCACAGTCCTTCCACCTGAAAAGTTGCTCAATGTGCCTTTAACCTCCACGTGGCCCGCTCTCCTTCCCTCCCTGTCAGACCCAATCTTCTGTGTGTTTGTGTGAGCTGCTCGGTGCTGCCTGCTCTCTCACTGTTGACATGCATATTCTTTTGTTTGGACAAATTCAATATTTGGACATCTTTCCCCGGAGATCTAAGACTTTTCTAAACCTCAAAGCTCTTTGTTTACTTTTCAGGGATTTGATCAGTGCAGAGAAAAAAAAAAAGGACTAAAACAGATTATTATGTGCTTGGATTTTGAAAGCCTACAATCACACAACTGAAAGAATTTGAAAGAAACTAGTTTTGAAAATGAAATGGAAAAAATAATAATAATTGCAGAGGCAGAAGGACATATTTTACAGGTGATTCTGTGTAAAAAGTGCTGTTTGTGCTGATTTCAATTTTAAAGTGGTAAAAAGTGGTAGCTCTTTGTTTAAGTGGCTACGATATTAAATTTAAAGGGGCAATATGTACCATTTCCGGTGGTATGATATTAAATCTGTCTTAAATCTATCTTGCTTGCATTTGTTCCATTACAAGAGTTGCTCAAATACTTTTAGAAAACATGTACTATTATAGGTGGAGGGGTTGTCTCTCCACAGATCTGACTTGGAAACTGTCTTGGTGTTGTCCTCTGCTCGTGATCACTGAGATAGAGTTTATTTGGGTGAAGAATAGAGCTGTGCAATACCTGAAATTTTGGTATCGATCCAATGCCAATCAGTTCTGGGAGCCAATAATGTTGATACCGATACCAATACCACTCACTAGTATTTAAATCTGGTGTGCAATATTCTAACATAATGTGAATTTTACCTTGTACAATTCACTCAAGACACGTCACCTGCTATTCGTCCGTCCATATGCTACACTGTGGACAATCTTTAAAGATGCATTGTGTAATTTTTCTGGAGAAGGTCTGCAACCTGTTTGTCTCCATGGAGATATTAATGCTTTGCTTTAAATTGTCTACAGTATGATATTGAACAAATCTGTCTTTCATTTATTCAACTACAAGTGTTTAAGTGCTCAAAATATCTTAAAAAAAAACACTCCATTCTTACTGTGAGTGGGGTCGCCTCTCCACAAACCTAACCTGTGATTTGTCTTGCAAGTCTCCGTGGAGATTCATGTATTTATGGCCATACTGTGGAACATTCTAATCATATCTCCATGGAGACAAGGTGACAGACCCTCCATTGGACAAGTTGCACAGTGCACCTTTAAAGCAGTGTGGCTTTTTCGTCAGTTGGATAAAGGAGTTTCCAAGGAAAGAGAAACACACCGACTGTTTGTCCTTTTTTAGATGTTGCGCATGCGTGACACCACCCCTCCTCCACAGCTCTGTAGAAACGCCTCCTCCCGCCTCCTCCTTACGCTATAAATCATGATCGTTTACAATCGGTGCACATTCAGAATTGCTGAATTTACCTGTCCAGAAGTAATTTAGCGACCAGTGCATCTTTAAATGCTTCATCTGCTGTCATCGCTGGAAGGAATCTCCAAGAATCATCTTAGTCACCTTCTCTCCTTTTCCCCTTTTCTTCTTTCTTCTTTTTCAGACTTTTTTTTTGCAGTTTACTGGTAGTGGACTCTTATCTGCCATTGCAACAAACTTTGTGCTAACTGTGCGGAAGCTACAGGTCGGAAAAGCCACTAATGGCCGCTCTGTTTGTTGAGTAAACACTGTTGTGCATATGTGGAATATGTGAGAGACGTATGTAAACCACCAGCAAATCAGTTACGCTAGAAACATAGGGCGTTTGATTGACAACCTAACAGCCAATAGATTACGAGGTAGCCTTGTTATCTATTGGCTAATGTTTACCTGGCCCCGCCATGTGCACAGTTGATAGATTTTCATTCTTTTTTATTTTGGTCATCATAATTACAAGGCTGCTGCATGTCTATAATGTTAGTTTGAACTTTAATTGACAATTTGAAATAAAAAAAAAATCCTTCATACAATCTTTAATTTGTAGATATTTGTTAAGACAGCTGATAAGATGACTATTGCTATTTATTTATTTCACCTCATTGACTCAGGGGGTAGAAATTGTACTTGTTTTAAATTGAATTGTCATAGCAATAACAAAATACTCCTCTCTTCCTCGTGCTTTGTATTTCTCTCCTAACCAATATTTGAAATGTAATGTTCTCTTTGATTTATCCCCAGTTCAGCTTGTGCAAAGAGCCAAAGCCACGTTCTGAAACACTGACAAATGTTGAAGCTGAAGAATATGATTGACACTGCTGGACTGATTTCCTCTCCTCAGGCTCCATTAACTTTACACTTCATCCTGACAGACAGCGCATTAGTGAGAGGCATTAGATCCAGGGCCTTGCTCAAGGACACAACAGCAGCAGGGACGGGCGTCATTGATTTCCCCGACACACTCTATCAAGAGCCCCTCCCGCCCTTTTCCCACTGTGGTTTCGACATTAAAATCAACCTCCTATTGGCAAGATCTGACTTCATAAAATTTATCACACAAAAAAGTTCAAAGTCTCGCCCCCGAGCTCCCCAAATGGGCCCAGGATGTGGCTAAATAATGCATTGGCAGAGTGAGGTTACCTGAAATGCCCTGTTAAGATGGAAGTGACGTTGGACATTTGGAAAAAGTGAAAGATGGTGTAAGAAACTGAGGGAGAGGCGGAGAGGGAGGAAGAAAGAGACATGGAGCGAGACGAAGAGAGTGAAGGAGTGAGTGCGTGGCAGAAAAATAGAGAGAGATATAAAGGCAAAGAGTGAGACAGGTAGAGAGAGAGAAAGAGTGAGGGATGAGAGAAGCCAGAAGTGTGAAGATAAATATCCGTACAATTGATAGAAGTAAGGCTGGACAAGAGAGAGAGACAGAGAGAGAAGAGAAAGAGAGACAGGGAGAGAGTCGTGAAGTGATAGAAGGAGAGAGAAAAAAGGGTGAGCGAAAGAGAAAGAGATGGGTGAAAGCAGGTGGAGATGTAAAGAAGGATATCCGAACGGTTTATTGAAGCAAAGTTGGATATTTCGGAGAAAGAGATAGAGACTGAGTGAGAGTGAGACAGAAAGAGACAGAGAGAGGGAGGTGGAGTGACTGAAGGAGAGAGACAGAGAGTGAGAGAGACAGAGAGAGAGAAATAAAGAGAGAAAGAGAAAAAGAGGGGTGAAAGAAGCTGGAAGTGCAGAAGGATATCCGAACCGTTGATTAATTCAGAGATAGAGACTGAGCGAGGGTGAAGTGTGTGTGTGTGTGTGAGAGAGAGAGAGAAAGCGAAAGAGAGAGAGAAAGAGAGGGATAAAAGAATCTGGAGGTGTGAAGACGAATATCCGTACAGTTGATTGAAGCAAGGTTGGACATTTGAGAGAGGGAGAAAGAGAGACAGAGATGGGAAAAGACAGAAAGAGAAAGGGTGAGAGAGGGAAAAGAGAGAAACACACACACACAAAGAGGTGAAGAGAGAGAGATGAGGTGTGAAGATGGACATCGGTACAGTGTGATGGGAGGAAGCGCAGTGTGACAGAGACAAGAAAACTACCAGAGCATCCAGAGCATCAGCTGTCTCTGCACTGAAAAGAAAACACTGATTGATAAACAGAGAATGGATTTTAGTGGACCAAAAAACAAAAAACAAATTAGTAGTCGAAAAAGAATTACAATCCATCCATCCATCCTAAACTTGTTGTCTGTTTTTTGGTCCTAACTGTGAAAGTAGAGTGTGAGTGCTTTATTTTATACTTATTACTGCTTTATTTTATTAGAACTTATACTTTCAAGAAGCGCCTCTGAGTGGGTGGTGACTGCTGCCCACCTCTTCCTGTAAGACTGTAAGAAAAATGTTTTTATCATTGTTTTTTTTTTTTAGATCCAGTTTAGACGTCCACAGCCAATCCTCTGTCAGCAAACACGTGTAATTTGGAGGTCAAATGTTGAAGGAAGACACATTTTTGACAGTTTTAAAGATTTTCTTGTGCATGTTTATTATGTCTGGTTGGTTCTCCATCACCATTCTGCCAGTCGGTGTCTGGAGGTCCAACAGGGCTCTTTAGAATCTTTTTGTAGTTGTTATAATAAGTGAAATGTCTGAGAAAAGTTGCTATATTTACGAACATTGTACATGAGCATTTATTGCACTGCTAAAATGACATGTTTACAGAATATTCTAGTATCAGACTGTGGCGTAAGGCTGTGCAAATCCATCCTAAATATTGGTGTATCAATACCAAAATAAGTATTGAAATTGTGTAGATATAGAAGTATTCAGATTGATACTTTTTATTCACATTATTTACCTTATTTTCACATGATTCCTTACATTTAGTGACGGTTTTGGCTCACGTGTGCTGTGAGTGTGTGTGCAAATGTGGCACACCTTTAATTCTCCGGGGAATTAACCCTAGGTAGACAGCTTTTTGTTCTCCTGACCATTCAGCACTATTTCCTCTTTCATTGCGTGTGTTTCCCCTGAGAATAAGTGACTAGCAAATCATTTCAAAGTGGAGGAGATAAAATGTGCCTATGGGTGCATTCTTTCTCAAGGGTAGCCAGACTAAAGTAATTTGCTCAAAGTAATTTGCATTTGTAATTAGCATTAGCTTTACACACGGGTGTCTGTGACTTTTTTTGTTGTTTTTTTTTTTTATTTTCTTTTGTTTAATCAGAATGCATCGCTTCTGTCATTTTGTAATATGAATATGTTCAGTGCACTGTATAAGAAAAACATATATCTAAAGGTTAGTTATAGATTAGCTTCTGTTCAGACCTTGAAGAGTGTAGGTGAGGAGGGGTTTTACTACTACTACTACTACTACTACTACTACTACTACTACTACTACTACTACTAATAATAATAATAATAAAACATAACACTTGTATGGTGCGTTTCATGACACTTAAAGACGCTTCACATGGATAAGGACAGACAAAAACATATGAAAGAAACAGATAAACAGGAGATACAGTTATTTAAAGGCAGTTTTGAACAGTTTTCCGAGCTTTTTTAAACATGAGCAGTGTGGAGGAGCCTCTTACGTGTTTGGGCAGGCAGTTCCAGAGGGTGGGGGCAGCAGCGGAGAAGGCCCTGTCCCCCCAGGTCTTGTGTTTAGTCCTGGTGGGGGGAGACAGGAGGTTGGCGTCAGCTGAATGAGCTCAGAGGGGTAAGTGGGGGCCAGGTTATGGAGGGACTTGTACACAATGGTGAGGAGATTGAATGGGATGCGCTGCACTGTACTGGAGTCTGTTGAGGTGTTTGGAGGGTGAACCGTAGAGCAGGCTGGTGCAGTAGTCGAGGCGGGAGGTGACAAAGGGGTGGATAAGGGTTTCAGCGGACTGAGGGGAGAGGGACGGGTGAAGGCGAGCGATGTTCTGGCAGTGGTAGAAGGCGGTTTTGGTGTTTTATGTGGTGTTCATTTTGCCCGCCAACCTGTGAGCGAGTGGATCTCACCACTCAACCAGTGATGTTAATATCAAGAGTGGGATTTGAACCCTCTACCAACTACTAACTGAGCTACTGTGATCTGTATATGAGAGTTTAATAATAAATACCACCAGGAAATTGTGTAACTTTTCTGGTGGAGGGTCAAATGCTCTTCTCCATGGAGAGTTATTGCTATTGCTTTGTCTGGAATATTTCCCTGTTTGCTATTAAACCTTTCTATCTTCATGGAGACCAAACCAGACCAAGGTATAGGCCAGATTTCTGGAGAGGCAAGCCTGCTCACAGCCAGAATGTCTGTTTTTCTAGGTATTTTTGAGCCATAAATGTAACGTAGAGCTATTTCATGTCTGTGTTTAAGGTGACCAAAGCGTTACATACGGCACCTTTAATCTGTTCAGTGTTAGAGCTTAAAAAAGGCTGAAAAATGAAATACTAGATGGACATATAAACCAAAACCATGAGTAAGGCTAAGAGGAGGGTTGGGCGAGCTTTGATTGACAGAAGTGTAGCAGATAACTTGTGCGAAGATGCAAATATTCTTGAAGCACCTATTGTAACAGCCATTCTGAGTAGCTTATAAAACCGTCAAGACTACTGGCGCGTTCATTTTCAAGGGCTACACCAAACGTCTATGTATTTGCACTATCCTCATAATGTAATCTTTTATTCCAGTCAAAGCATCGCTAAAGTCCTTTTTGCACTCCATCAGTCCTGATCAGTCAATGTTATTTACAGCTATAACCCGGCGGGCTGCTAGCATAGTTTTTGTGTAGTGGGAGAGTTACAAGGAGAGATTTATCACCTGTGCTTTTTCTTGAGGAGAGCCGAGCACCTTGTAAGAGAAACACAAAGTCATTATGTTGCCAGATGTGGAGAGCAATTAGAAGCGCACGGATCGGGCGATAAGATAAAAGTGCAGAGGAACTGTGTTTGAGGAGACTAAACGCTGTAACAACAATATCCATCACCAACTCACTGCTCTCAAATATATGCAAATGTGGGATGTTTGAATATTAAGTTGGAGCTGCTACCGATTGGCCTTAAGTGGGACAGTTTCCGTAGCTATAAATATATCACACAAAATGTATCGGAAAAAATACTAACACAAATCTTTTGTCTTTGTTCAGTATTACCACATGATGTCACAAGGTGGAACAAGGTATTATCAGAGCCTAAATATGCAGGGATTGTGTGTGAATGAAACAAAACAAAACCCAGTATCTATTCGTGTTTTTGATGAGGAAACAACATTATTACATAGATCAGAAAGTAGCGTAACATGGGTCCTTTAAAATGTACGGTTTAAAAGCTATAATAAATGACACTAGCTTTCTTCATATTCATATGTGTAGCACTGTGAATTTTGTTCTTTTATCTGGTCTGGCTCTCGCTGAAAGTGGTCAGGAAAAGGCTAAACTTCCACACGGATGTTTGAAGCTGGTTGGACGAATCATCACGGCGGAACAAGCTGAGAAATCAAATCTTTGTGAAAATCTGTTGAGAGAGAAGCACGAACATCCTTTCCTGTCCACAGACGCACAAAGCACTTCCCTCTGCTTGTTTTTGTTTTGTTTGTTCCGTATTGGGGCAAAATTGTCCGTTAGCCGCCATCACCATTTGTTTTGTTTCATTTGGGCACTTCACCTTTGGCTTGTGCCCAAACCACTGGGCTGCTCTGTGATTGGTCTGAGCCACTGGTCCCCCAGGCCCATTCGCAACAGTGTGAACTCAGCCAGAACAAATATCATGAGAATTAATTTTGCTGGACAGATTAAAAGTCCTATATTACACGAAAATTACTCTTGGGAGCTTTTAGCTGCCCTATTCTCATGGGATTAGCATTACCTGTGGACCATTGGTGGTTCGTAATAATTGGGGAGGATGCCTGAGATCTTAATCCCGTGTCTGTAATTTTTTAAGTAAAACTTCCGCAGCAAATTGCCTACTATATTTCGCCAAACACAAACGTCCGGTGATAACACTAGTTCTGTGCGACTCTGCATGTCAGGATTTCTTGTTGTAATTGCGTGCTTTTTCTCTTCTTTCTAAGTTCTTTTCGTTTTCAGTCTCTTCTGTCTTTTGTAATTGCATGTCTTTGATATCTCTTTCCAGCTTGAGTAATGGAGGCTGCGGTAGAAATTCTGACTGGCAGTTTTGATTTTTAATACGGCCCCATGTCACACTACATAGAAACGGATCCACAAAAAACGGTAAGAGATCAGAGAAGAGCGTTAATTCTTGTCAGATGACATGTGCAGCAGCCTGTGCAATTTGAAATAATATTATAAAGCTAATAACTGGCTAGACTATAACCTCCATGGACATTTACAATATTGACAGCTGTCTAAATTTGTGATCCATGACTTTGTACCCATCAGTGCTAAACATTTCACATTTCTTAGTAAGTTGGATGCAGTGTTTTTTGTTTTTTTAGCCTTCTTTATTCATTTATTTACTTCAGGAAGATGTGTCAACACTGCAAACTGTCCACTGCCAACATGCTTACAGTGTATTGATTCTTAGCATGCGCCTTTATACTAACTGTCCTTCCTCTTTTTATAGCTGATGTATGGTACCCTGGAAGAACACCACTGGAGAGAAGCCAGTCCTTCTGGGAAACAGAGGTACTCGAGAACTTTCTGAAGAAAGACTGGTACCTTAACTTCATATTCGTGTGAATTGTTGCTCTGACAGAAACGATCTAGTAATTTTTTCGAAGTCGCTAAAGTCGCAGCTGAACCACAGTGTCAAAAACTGCATCGAGTTCTTTACACTGAACACGGCACTGAACGGCCGGTCTTCCCATTATTTTTAAGGCTGTCCCTGTATCTTCTCTTGAGGTAGTCCAGGCCGTCATTAATGTTGGTCCAATCTCCAAAATCCTCTACTGACAGAGGAGATTTTTATAAATGCGTTTCCAAACCATATGGTTGTGTAACATCGACTCAAAGTGCCTCTGGTACCAGGGCTCACCCCACACAGAAATCAAATTGAGGCTTTTGTCACGCGTCTATTGCTTTTTTTTTTAACCCTGGAGAACCCAAGAACCCTTTTCTTCTTCAGAAAATTATGAACTATGCCTTAAATGATTGCTATAAGTTCACTGAACACCAAAATATCTACTTTTTAAATTTTAACCCTTTATTCCCTGATTTAGGATTTGGTCAAATCTGACCCATTGGGCTTTAGGTGTATAATTTTAAAGAACGACTATAAGATACACTGTCAATGCAAACTGTTTTAAATTTAGGAAAACAATCAATAATTTACACCAGAACATTTAACAATAGTAATTTTTGCATGTTAGAACTGTATTTTTAATGTTTAAACACACTTTGGCCAACTGAAACAAGCACACAAGGCCATAAACGACTAATAAAAAACTAACACCATTGGTCTTTGCTTATCCAAAATCTTTTCTACTAGAGAGAGAAAATCACACTAGACATTGTGGTAGTCTTTGGGCTTTTAAGGTTAAATTTGACATTTTTTTCAATTTGGTTCATTTTTAGTAGCAGCAATTAACAGTGGTCAAATTTGACCCCGTGGGTTCTCCAGGGTTAAAATTATTATTATTTTTTGTGCTCTGGTCACAGGAGTGGCTGAAATTATCTAAACGCTTCTAGTGAAGGTGTATGGAGAAGTGCTTCCTTTATTACCATAACAAGGTGGTAGTGTTCGGTTTGAGAGAAGAACACAGCCTAATCTGCTGGGTTTGTGTGTTAAGGTTTGTTTTATATTATAACATTATAACATACATCAGAAAATATGTAATATGGGAATGAGTCTTGCTGTTCCTATTGATTTCTTTCATTGTGTCTTCCAGCAGGACTTTTTTGTGTCATACTGAATAAAATGATCAATAAGAACATTTTGAGATATTAACTAAACCAACTTGAGTGATTCATGTAACTAAATTAAAAACAAACTTGCTTTGTACTGTGCGACACACCAAACCAAGAGGTCTGGGCCCTGACGGTGATTTCCTCTACACCCATAAATCCTCATTGAAACGATACAAGCCAGGGTCGCCAGCACTGACCTCCAGCTATTACACAGCAGCTGTTGAAATGACGTCCCCCTTCATTAAGTTTCCCATCAGCCCCAGCACTGATAGTTCTGCTCAGAGCCGCTCACCACATTAAATAAGTAACAACCTGTAGCTGATCTCAATCAGTTGGGAAACATTACATTTGTATTCTGTGCTCTTTGTTTGGCTTGGTGGGCACACACTGTGAAATGAAAAACTAAATCATGTTTTATCCGGGCAGATGAGGAAATGCTTTATTGGTTGTGCTTTGACTTGTTCTTAAAATCATATTACTACATATGCACTGTATGCAGTAGTTATTAAGCAAGTGGGTATTTTGACATGAGTTTCCATGTTAAAGGTGCACTGTGGTGTCACATTCTGGTGTCGCCATGGACGTGTTATTTCTTTTCCTAGAATATTCTACAAAAGTCCAACAGAATGGCTTCATACTAATATGATTTGGATAAACGAGTAACGCCATCAGGCCAAGTTACAGTCAGATCTGTGGACAGAAGAGCACAGTGAATGTTTGTTTTTTGAGCAATACAAAAACATATTCGATAAATGCAAGACAGGTTTAGTGTCATACTGTGGAACATTCCAGATAAAGCAAAAACATCTCCATGGAAACAAGGAGTGACATACAGAGAAAGCTACATAATGCAATGAAAACACACACACTTTAACCCTTTTTTGTAGCACTGACTGGCAGTGACATAAATATAGATTTGATGAGCAAGTCCTAATCAAAAGTTGCTTTATAGACAAGTTTATGATTTTAGAAATTTAAGTAAAAAGTCATCACAGATGACATATGTGCAAGAGTTGTATTAGTTTCTGTGAGTTAAAGAAAGAGAAAGTACCATGCATGAATTCATATAGTAAAGATATTATTTTTTAGGAGCTTATAGGAAAGAGATTGTATACAAGAATGGTTGGTATTCCTCCTTCACATCAACATGGTCCACACCTCTCTATCCCATGATACCCCTGGGTCTGCATGGAACATCTCCTCATTCACACCAGTGTAAATAATTCAATACACATGTGAATGTGAGCAGGGCTGGTCAGCAGTTGAGCTATAGAGACAAGATAACATAAGGGAAACACAAGTACAACATTTGTAATTTAATACTTTTCTAATAATAGGACTAATAATAATAATAATATCCATCCATCCATCTTCCATCCATCCATCTTCTCCCGCTTAATCCGGCTGGGTCGCGCTGGCAGCTTAATAATAATAATAATAATAATAATAATATTATTATTATTATTATTATTATTATTATTATTATTATCTGTTTAGAGAGGCTGGCGGCTATTCCAGTTTGATCCAAAATTCAGCACCACGGACAGCGCCCAAACACTCATTCAAGCTCTTAGGACTCAGCTCTCATTTAAGACAGTGACTCAGGAGGGTGTGCAGTTTGCATATTATCAAAAGGCTGATGGTTCACATCCTACCTGTGCCATACTAATGCTGTGTCCTTGGGCAAGACACTTATCACACTTCGCTAGTGTGAGATAAGAGGTGTGGCAGCCAAATTTCTCTGTCAATTACTGAGGGACCACATGCCAAA